>CM047003.1:54968562-57368562 GCA_025698465.1 Gossypium longicalyx
TCATCAGTTCATTAAAAAATTTAACATCACAAACAGAACCCATAAAAAATTAACATAACAAACAAAACCATCAATCCTAAAACATCAAATTGATTTCAAGAAAAATTCAACTCATATATATTTTTGTCAATTCTAATTTAACTTCGATGTAATAAAGGGATTGGATTCCGCAATTTGCAGTGACGTTATCTACCCAAAGTAGCAAAAACAAAAGATGCAATGGTGAGACTAACAGGGAAGCAACAACATACACTAGGAATGACAAGATTTCTATTGATATGCATTGTTATCGGTCTTTTATTGACTGGTCTTTTATTGACTGGTCTTATTGTCGATACTTTCTGGGCTTCATCTTCTCGTTTAAGCTTTCGTCTCTTTTGATTTTGAATAATTGGTCCCCTCATCCATTTGATTTTCTAGCTACATTTTCATTCCAGTTCAATGACCCTCTTAATTCGTCGGCAAACCAAAAACCCATGGTGAAAAAAATACTCTTTTTGTTGTTTTGATGGTGGAAAAAACCCAAGATGGTGCCTGCTCTTGTTCCTAATTTATATGGCGCTGCTATTCAGATTAAGAATCCTCAACTTAACAGTCAAGTTACATGATGATTCAAAAGTTGACTAGTGTCATTATTTGGACTGAAGAACAAATGTCGGTGACAATGTCGTCGTGCAGCTGTGGTGCATGTTGGTTGCGGCTAGGATTGGGAAAGAGAAGAGGAGAATAAAAAGAAAAGAAAAAAATAAATGGAAATAGGAAAGAATAAAAGAGAAGGGAAATGGGAAAAAATGAGAAAGTGAAATAGAAAATGGACTATGACATCATCATGATGTCATTATTTTATATGTCACAATCTTATTTTGCCACGTATCTCAGACTTAATGGTGTTAACAAAAGTACTAAGCTAATTGATGAAAAAAAGTTCAGATGTCAATATAGGATAAAAAAAACTTTAAGTATTAATTTGGGAGAAGTGGATAAATTCTTGCACGAATTTTATATTTAACCCTATATTTTTCTGTATTATAACACAATTCAAATATGAGATAAATGATTAGGAGCACTTTGTATTTGCTATTTATGTACACTCACGAAAAAAATTGTGTCCATTTTGTTAAAAGTGGTTTGAAAATTAAACATGATTTTAGTTTAAATGGTAAATATTTTAATATTTTGGGTTTAAATATTATAACATTCATATTATGATTGTATTTTTCTCCCAATTTTTTTAAAATATAAAAATATAAGAATATCCTCACAATAACTATTTGTTGTTTTTTAAAAAGAAATTTTTTTTATAATTTTACAATTATATTGAAACTCAGTTCATGAGTGACACCAATTTAATATAACTCTTAATATATACTAAAAATTTTATCATAAACGTTTGTGTGTAGAAATAACATATTTAGAACGTAGATATATGTTTAAAAATAACATATAATAAATAATAAAAAGCATAATTTATAATTAATTAATTAATAATAATACATAAAATAAGTATGTTATTAAAATGAATAAAATTAGATTAAATTATTAGATGTAGATGGTATAAGATATAAGGTAATAAGATATAAACATAGATATAAGATATAGATAACATTTCCTCAAAAAGAAAGATGCAGATAATATACATTATTAGGACCACTTCAATGATGATACTTAATATTTCAAAATAATTGGTTTCCACAATGTTCCGTTCGGCAGGAAATTCCTTCATTATCCTTCCTTTTCCATGGAATACATGTGGTTGCATAGTTGTACTAAATAAATTAGTTTTAGCTGAAATTTTTTATTTTTCAAATGTATTTTTAAAAAGTAGAAGTTAAAATTTTTATCTTTTTTTCTCTCAAAAGTACTTTTAGTATTTAATTATTTTTTTACCCCTCTAACATAGTACTTTCTCTTCTTTTTATTTTATTGGTACTTAATTACAAATGTGTTAAAATCTTTAATTAAAAATAAAAAATATTTTTAAAATAATACAAATGTGTTAATATCTAATTACAAATATTTAATGGTTATATTTAAATATTTAAAATATAGTTTATATATTCTAATTAAATTTTATAAATAATTAATATTTATTGCTTAAAAATATTTAAAATTTATATTTCATATATTAAAATAATAACAACAAGTTATAACAAATTATTTTCTATATTCTTACTAAAATATGATAATATTAACTAATTTGAATATTATTTAAATGCATATTTGTTACTTGATAATATGATGTCTAAAATATATATTTTATTTCTTAAAAATACTTTTTTACAGTAATGCTAAACACTCAAATATTAAACCAAACTTTTCAAAAGTACTTCTCAAAAGCATTTTTCCACAACACTTTTTAAAAACATTTTTCATAAGTATTACTAAACTAACCATTAAGGGAAGACTTGGGACTCTTAATAAGGGTTTTTTTTTTTTGTTATAGCTCACGTATTATTGATAAGAGTAAATTATTGTCCCATGTACCATTAACAAATAATTTTTACAATTCGATCTCACAAAATAATAATGAAATTGACAATTTTGACCACAACAAACATCGAAAATCATTAATCCACAAGTTTTTATAGTAATTCTGTCTCTCTTTTCAATTGTAATTTTGCCTAGTGGAGCTATTTTAATGTGGACTGTTAATGGGTGGGCATTTGATTGACTCGAGTTGAATCGAGTAAAAAAAATTTCGAGTTAGTCAGGCTGACGAATCCTATTTTAACAACCAAACTAAATTTGAAATTTTTTTCGAATCGAGTTAAAAAATTCGAGTCAAGTCGAGTTGAGTTAACGAATCCTATTATTTATACTCAAGGTTGCGTTTACATCGACTGATTATTTAACTAGTAGACAAAGTACAAGATTATTTAACTATATAACTAAGGTTGATGAGTAAACATTTATCAAAATGACGTAGTTTTATCTTCTAACTTAATGGTTTTGACTTTTAGCTTTAGAAAAGGTAAACATCTATTAAAACGACATAGTTTTGCCTTTTTCTTATTTGGATTTTCGAATAACTCGAATTGTGTAATTCATGTTCGAGTTAAACAAAAAAATTCATTTTTTTCATTCAAGTTGATCCGAATAACTCGATTAACTCAAATAACTCAAACTATTTAATTCAAAATTTGAAATTTTTATCAAAATTTTCGAATCGAATCAAATTTTACTCACTCCTAATTAATAGATTATTATATATCTAAATATATTATTATATAATGAAAGTTCTATTTTTATAAACGAATTACTTGCAATAGTTTATCGTATCTTTAAGGGATATTACGCGTTTTAATTACCTAAATTTTGAGTAAGAAAAATTTGGCTGGAAAACAATATTAAATTTGGCTGGAAAACAATATTATTTGGTGTTGATTTCACTCGAGGCAATATGTTTGACATCATAATAGCTATGAAATCTAAAACTTTGTCATTTGTTCACTATTTCTATAATATGAGAATTTATAAGATACATGCAATTCAATTTTAGACTTTATCAAATGGTACAAATTGTTTTTGGTTGCACATAATGGCAATGATGAGTCACTAGATAGTGTTGGGGAAGTTGATGTTGCTCGTTCTATGTATTGTTATAACAAATTTTCTTTTTGTTTGAGTCATCATTTTGGGCCCTATACAAGTTTCTATTGGGATGAGCTTGGCTCATTTAATTATGGCATGTTTGACAAAAAAGTAGCATGAGTCGACTAAAGGTCTTAGTCACCCAATCGACTTCCTGGAGGTGGTTTGATAAACATGGAAGTCTTATTATATCTTGATGATCAAAGTATTATTTTTTAGAGAGAGTTATTTGTTTTATTCAAAGGAAATTCTCAAGGACTTATCAACTATTTTAAAGGAAAATATTTTGTTGCTTTATAAGCCTATAAAGAGGCAACATATTCCCTTGAGAATTAACAAGTTTTAAAAGTTGAGTTCTACTGAAAGTGTGCGCTTCTTGTGTTTCAATAGACTTGTGGGCTTTAACTAATAGGGAAGAAGTGTACTCTTGAATCATTTGGTGATTGAATAAAAGATCTATCTTGAGCAAGGCTCCACAACATAGGACTGTTGTGTCTCAAATGCGTACAAAAATATTGGTTGTGTTGATTCTTTTCTTCTCTTGTTTCTTTATGCTATCATCTTTGTTCTAACTACTATTGCAACAAACACTTCACAAAGTTGTTTTTATCATATTCGTAAGTTAATTATTTTTTTCAATTAGTATCAAAGCAAACTTCAAAAAGTTATTTGAAGATGCCAAGAGACAGTTCTGCAGTAATGAAACCTATGAAAAATGATAGCTTAGTTTCATGAGCCCCTCTTCTGATAGAATCTTTGAACTATGCCTATTGGAAAGCACGTATGAAGTCGTTCATCATGTCAATAGATGATGCTACTTAGGAGGCAATCAAAAAAGGATAGACCCGACCTGCTGTTATTGCAATAGATGACACTTCACAATAACAAAAAAAAAGCACAATATGCGACCGAAGAAAAAAATAGCTACTAGAAATTTCAAAGCTCTTAATGCCATCTTTAGTGGTATGGATATGAAATAATTCATGGTGATATCTATGTGTGAGACGACCAAAGATGCTTGGACAATTCTTTAAAATTAACATGAAGGAAAAATAGTTGCTTGATTTTCGAAATTGGAAATGCCAACCATATGGTTTGAAAATATAATATGGAGGAATGAGAAACAATTTTTGATTTTTATGCCTGTTTGTGTGACATCTCAAATGAAGCCCTTTACCAAGGAGAATGATTTTCAAAAACCAAACTTGTAAGGAAGGTGATACGAGCAGCCCGACCCAATTCGAAGTCTATGATAGAGATGAGCTTAGTTTCCCTCAAAGCCTAATCACAAGATCCAAATCCAAGTAGTTGAAGTCAAAACTCAACTTATTCATTTAAGACTTTATCACGAAGAAATTTTGAAAAAAAAAAGTTAAAGCTTCAAGATAATAGACTTTGGAGTTCAATACAGAGCAAAGATGAATTAGGAGTGACCAATTTTATTCATGGACTTAAAATCAAAATCCATGATGATAAGATCTTGTGGAAGATGTTAACAAGCTTAGGCGTTACACTCTAAGGACCCCAATCAAGCTTACTCACCCAGCTATGTTACAATTAGTCAACTTGCGATGCATTTTTGAAATGGATCCAGATATTTATGGATTGAGATGTCTCATAGAGTTTGAAGATCTATTTCTTAGCTTCGAAACGCACTTTGAATCACTCAATTTTGAGTTTAGGAACTCAAGTTATGACTGTTTTAGTGAAGATTGGGCAAACAAAATTTCTGATCGGGATTATTACAAAAATTACAAGTTCCGGGCTTTTACTTCGAGTTTAAATCATATTGGATTAAATTTTTAGGTTTAACTTTTATTGTATATGAGCTCAATATTACGTTTATTAGGTATTATTATTTTATTATTTATTCATTCTAAATTTTGGATATATTTTTTAAGTATTTAAAGTTATTTAGGAGTTTTATGTTTCTTAGTCAACAAGAAATTTTAGTTTAAAACTACTTCTTATTTAAATTGAAAATTTTATTTGGATGTACTTACCTAGGCTATATAAAAGCCTCTTCATTGTTCGTTAGATACACAATTGTTTTTGTTCATTAATAAAATTTCCCACTCTGTGAGTTCCTTTTCTTGTGCAAGATTGCTTTCTTGTGATTTTTAAGAAGTAGTTTTCTTCTCGATATTCTTGAAGGAGACATGGAAATTCATTCTTCATCATTTAATTTACCAAGCATTATTTCTTAGAGGGTTGATTAAAGTCATTAATTGAATTTTTTGGGGTTTAAATCTCAAAGGGTTTAATTGGAAACTTATCCATCTATCCATCATATTGGCTTGATGTCAAATGTATTAGTAATTTCGGTCACTTTTTACACTTAAGGTAACAGCCCGATTTTGGGCCTAGTCGAAATAGTGGTTTCGGGACCACAAATATGACGCGAAAAAATTTATTTTTCTTATATTTTTATGGTATACAACTTTATGAAATGATTCTGTGAAAATTTCGTTCGAACTTTTTGACGTTTGAGAACTCAATTTAGCAAAAAGGACTAAATTGTAATAAGTGCAAAACTTGAGTTCTAGAAGCTAGAGGTGTCTAATTGCTATGAAATTTTAAATTAGAGGTCCTTAAATGGTAATTAGACCATTTTTTAAGTTAGTGGACAAAAATGGACATTAAGTAAGAGAAATTTTATGTTTTAAGAAAAGGGCATTTTGGTCATTTAGTAAAGTAAAAAATAACTAATAAAAGATGTCATCTTCTTCAATTTCATCCCCTTGTGCCGAATTTGAAGTCACCATATCTAGGATTTTGGCCAAAGCTTCCAAGCTCGATTGTAAGTCTGTTCTATCCCCGGTTTTACTGATTTTCATGTTTTTGAGATCCTTGCAACCTAATCTAGCTTATTCAAGGACAAATTTGAAAGAAAGATGAAGTTTAAAATTTTACCCATGATAGATATTTGTGTATTTTGATATATAATGGTAGAAAATGCATGTTTGGTGTTAGATAAACAACTTTTGCTAAGTGATTTTCGGTAAAAATGTAAAAAATGACCTATTTGTAAAAGTTATAAAATAATTAGTACAAGTGTGATTAAGTGGAAAATGTGGGCTGATATGGGTATGAAAATGGTTCAGCTAGGCTTGGGTTTTGAAGAAATTGGATGCATTTCAATTTACGATCCTAGGGACTAAATTGTAAAAATGTAAAAAATTAGGGGCAGAAATGTAATTTTGCCATAATATGATTTTTGGACTGAATTGAACAATGTGTGTATTAAATAAGTTAAATTTGTTATTATAGATCAAGATAAACGAGGTTTGGACCTAGATCAGGGGAAAAATAAAGTGTTTGACGATTAGGTCAAATTCTACTATTTTTGTACCGAGGTAAGTTTGTATGTAAATAATGCATTGTTATATTTATATTTTAAATGCTTTAATATTGTATGAATTTTGAAGGACTCTTTGCATGTATTCGACAAAGTTTCGACAAGTGAGAATTCTCGGTTGAGCCTTAGGAATAGAATAGGATACGAGTGACATGTCACTAGGAACCCATATTTTATGTGAGCCGGGTGCTGGTCTCATACGTCCTACCAGTGGCTGGATATGCCGACATATGTTACGGATACCTAACAACTTGTGTGAGCAGCACTGTGTAGCTACGTCCTGACTGACACTTGTGTGAGCAGACCCGAGAATAGCTCGAAAACGAGTCTATATATATATATGAGATGTGAGGTAGCTTTGGCTACATGTATGGCACTTATGTGCAAGAGTTTCAAGTATCTGTTAATATTTCAAGTGTTCAACCGGAATGTCAAAGTTGTGAAAGACTATGATATGTTACGAGTGGGTATAGGTATGTACATAAAACTCATATGTAATGAGCTCGATAAGTGATGAACCATTGGTAAAGTTATGATTGAGTAAGTTAAGACTAAAGATTTTGATATCATACATGTTAACTTTTATCATACTAATTGTATCTTAGATATGTGGTTATGACGCTTATTATTTGCATAGGAACTTACTAAGCTATAAAGCTTACCCCCCTTTCCTTTCCCATGTCTTATAGTGTCACCAAGCTAGCTCGAGGATCGGAGACTATCGGAGATCCACTCACACTATCAAATTGGTACCAATGATTTCAACATTTTGAGTTATGGCATGTATAGGGGACTTGGTCATTTTGTTATGTGTCATAATTGATTTGGCCCAATGTGTTGGCTTATATTGGTTGAAAGTTCATTTTGTATAAGGCCATTTGAAATTGGCTACTATTGGTATAAGTAATTTATATGATGATGCCTTTCATGGATGTGAGATTTTACATGATTTGAGTTGATGAATATATGATGTTTTTGTATGATAGATGATAGTATATGAATGATGTGTGGATGTCTTGGTTGTGGCTGATTTGGTTGCATGTAAATGTTTGAATTGGTACTATGTTGTATTGTGTAGGTTTGTGCACCAAAGGGTGGCAAAATGGCTTGGTAAGTAGCCTTATTTTTTACTGTACAGGTAGACACATGGGCGTATGTCTAGGTCGTTTGTCCCCTGCACCCTAATTTTTGCAAAACAGAGTGCTCAAAATTGAGCACATGGATAGAGACACGGACGTATGTCTTAGCCGTGTGGATGACATAGCCTTAGGCACGGGCGTGTGTCTTGGGCGTGTGAAGTCTGCACCTATTTTATGAAAAATCATAACTTTTAATTCGACCACACAGCCTAGCACACAGACATGTGACTTGGCCGTCTGTCTTCAATTTGTTCTTGGGTGACAAATAGAGAGTTACATGGGGTTGAGACACGGGTGTGTGTGACAACACGGCCTGCCACACGAGTGTGTGACCCCTGTTTAGTGAAAAATTTTCTAAGTGTTGTAGAATTTTCTAAAGTTCTCAGTTTAGTCCCGAATCACTTCCAAAGCATGTTATGGGCGTCGTAGGCTTGTAATAGGGACATTGTGATTGTATATGAATGGTTTTTAATTTGGATGAAAATTTATGACTCAAAAATGTATGTTTGCTTGTGTTTAAGTCTTGTAATGCCTCGTACCCTGTTTCGGAGTCGAATACGGGTAAAGTGTGTTACATTTAATGGTATCGAACTAAGGTTTAGTAGATTCTCAGACTAACGTAGCGTGTGTAAGCTATACATGCCATATACGAACTGTGATAGTGTGATGACTCCTGACAATTTTATTCATATAGTAAATGGATCCCGACCGAGCTGTAATTGATGATGTAGAAAGTAATGCGCCAGCTCTTGCTCAAGGGGCAGCGTCATCCGAAAATAGACCTCCCAATGTCAATCAGGGAGGAGGGGCTAGGGAAGCCTTCCTCCATATGATGAATGAGTGGTATTTGGAGTTTGTTCTAACAAATCTGAATGCTCAACATCCTCCACCCCCTCCTTATCCTCAACCGATTCCCGTAGTTTTTCAAAGTGTGTATTTGGTAAGACAGAATAAGCCTCCTGTTGATAACATACAAAAGTAAGGGGTTGAGGAATTCAGGGCTAATGTAGATGATGACCCCGAGAGAGCTGAGTTCTAGCTTGAGATACTATCAGGGTAGTTGATGAGTTATCAAGTACACCCGAAGAATGTTTGAAATGTGCCATATCATTATTGAGGGACACAACATATCACTGGTGGAAGACACTAGTATCTGTGGTATCGAGAGAAAGGGTTACATGGGAGTTCTTTCAAGAGAAATTCTGAAAGAAATATATCAGCCAGCAGTTCATCGATTAGAAACGTAAAGAATTTCTTGAGCTGAAACAGGGTCGAATGTCGGTGACAGAATATGAGTGAGAATTTGTCAGGCTTAGTAAGTATGCTCGAGAGTGTGTTTCCTCTAAGGCTATTATGTGTAAAAGGTTCGAAGATGGGCTAAATGAGGACATCCTACTGTTAGTTGGAATCTTGGAACTAAAAGAATTTATTGTATTGGTTGAACAAGCTTACAAAGTCGAAGAGCTAAGAAAAGAGAAAAGAAAAGCCGAGAGTGAGGATAGAGGTGTAAGAAAAATGGCAATAAGTAAGTCATTTCAATCTCAGTCAAAGAAATCTAGATAAATAAATTCTCATTTGAATGTATCAGCTGGGTATTCGCACCGAGACCCTGGGAAGCAATATTCGAGTTTTAAATCTTAAGCTACTTCTATGGCAAGTGTGGGTAATGTTAGGTCTAACAAACCCGAATGTCAGCATTGTGGAAGAAGACATCCAAACGAGTGTAGGATGAATGACTGAGCTTGTTTCAAGTGTGGTTCTCAAGAGCATTTTATCTGAGATTGTCTTGAGATGGTTGAGAAAGAACAATTTTAGAGTGCAAGGCTGAGTAATACTACCAATAGGGGTAGGCCACTGAGAAATACTGGGAATGAAACTAGCAGTAAAGTGTGACGAAAGATAAAACTATGAGATCTGAGTCCAGAGCACCTGCTAGAGCCTATGCCATTCATGCTCGTGAGGATGTGTCGTTTCTCGATGTGATTACTGGTACATTTTCTCTTTATGATACTAATTTTATTACATTGATTGATCCTGGATCGACTTATTCTTATGTATGTGTGAATTTGGTGTCTAGTAAGAGTTTTCCTATTGAGTCTACTGAATTTGTGATTAAAGTGTCAAACCCTTTAGGCAAGCATGTGCTAGCTGATAAAGTTTGCAATAATTGTCCTTTGATGATTCGATGTCACTGTTTTCCAACTGAGTTAATATTGTTGCCATTTGATGAATTTGATGTTATTTTGGGTATGGACTGGTTGACACTGCATGATGCCATAGTAAATTGTAGATAGAAAACTATTGAATTGAAATGTGAAAATGGTGAAATTCTTTGGGTTGAAACCAATGAATCAAGTAAATTGCCTATTGTGATTTCGTCTATGTCTGCTCAGAGGTACGTAAGGAAAGGTTGTGAAGCTTACCTTGCTTATGTGTTGAATACAAAGATGTCTGAATTGAAAATTGAATCAGTGTTGATAGTTTGTGAATATCCGGATGTGTTCCCAGAAGAGTTTCCAAGGTTACCACTGGTCAGAGAAGTAGAGTTTGCTATTGATTTAGTACCTGAGACTTCACCGATATCGATTGCTCCATATAGGATGGCTCCGACTAAATTGAAAGAATTGAAAATTCAGTTGCAAGAGTTGACAGATAAGGGTTTTACGAGACCCAATTTTTCTCTTTGTGGTGCTCCAGTGTTATTTGTAATGAAGAAAGACGGATCTATGAGACTTTGTATCGATTACCAACAGCTGAACAAGGTGACTATAAAGAACAAGTATCCTTTTCCGAGGACTGATGACTTGTTTGATCAGTTGAAAGGAGCAACAGTATTCTCAAAGATTGATTTGAGATCCGATTACTATTAGTTGAGAGTTAAAGAGTCGAATGTGCCGAAAACCGTATTCAGGACAAGGTATGAGCATTATGAATTTCTTGTTATGCCTTTTGGATTAACTAATGCACCTACTATTTTTATGGACTTGATGAATTGGATTTTCTGACCATATTTAGATAAGTTTGTGGTTGTGTTCATCAATGACATCCTGATTTATTCTCAAGACGAGTTCGAGCATGCCGAGCACTTGAGAACTGTATTGCAGACATTGAGGGATAAGAAATTGTTTGCTAAATTCAATAAAAGTGAGTTTTGGCTCTGAGAGGTCAGATTTTTGGGACATATTTTTTCATGTGATGGTGTTCGAGTTGATCCAAGTAAGATTTTGACAATTGTTGATTGGAAACCGCTAAGGAATGTATATGAAGGTAGAAGCTTTTTGGGTTTAGTCGGTTATTACCAACGTTTTGTCAAAAGATTTTCTATGATTGCTACTCCTATGACCAAGTTGGTGCAAAAAGACGTTAAATTTGAATGGTCCGAAAAATGTCAACAAAATTTTGAAAAATTGAAAGTATTACTGACTGAGGCACCGATTTTAGTACAACCTGAATCAGGAAAAGAATTTGTAATCTATAGTGACGCTTCATTGAATGGTTTGGGTTGTGTGTTGATGCAAGAGGGCAAAGTGGTAGCTTATACCTTTAAACAGTTGAAACTGCACGATCATATGTATGGTGAGAAATGTCATATCTTTACTGATCATAAGGTTTTAAAATATTTGATGACTCAGAAAGATCTGAACTTGCGACAATGGAGATGGCTTAGTTACGGAAGGATTATGAACTAGTGATTGACTATCATCCGGGAAAGGCGAATGTAGCCGTAGATGCTTTTGAGTAGAAAGTCCTTGTTTGCTTTGAGAGCTATGAATACAAGATTGACCTTGTCTAATGATGGTTCAATTTTGGCTGAGTTGAGAGCTAGACTGGTATTTCTTCAGCAAATTTGTGAAGCTCAGAAAAATGATAGTGAATTGCAAGCCAAAAGAGCTCAGTGTGAATCGAGTAGTGATACAGACTTTCAGATCAATTCAGATGATTGTTTGATGTTTTGGGATAGAGTATGTGTACCGAAAAATGATCAACTTATTCAGAAAATTCTACACGAGGCACATAGTGGTTGTTTATCAGTCCATCTAGGTAGTACGAAAATGTATAATGACCTGAAGAAATTGCATTGGTTGTCAGGTATGAAACGAGATATTTCAGAGTTTGTTTCAAGGGTTTGATTTGTCAACAAGTAAAAGTCGAGCACCAAGTGCCTTCAAGTTTACTTCAGCCAGTGATGGTACTCGAGTGGAAATGGGATAAGATTACGATGGATTTCATAACGGGTTTGCCTTTGACACTGAAAAAGAAAGATATCGTCTAGGTTGTTGTTGAAAGGTTAACGAAATCAGCTCATTTTATTCTGGTACATACTGACTACTCACTTGATAGATTAGCTGAATTGTACATTTATGAGATTGTGAGATTGCATGGAGTGCCTATTTCTATTATTTCGGATAGAGATCTGAGGTTTACTTCGAGATTTTGAAAAAAGTTGCAAGAGGCTTTCGACACAAAATTGAATTTTAATACCACATTTCATCTACAAATCGACGGTCAGTCTGAAAGAGTAATTCAGATTCTTGAAGATATGCTCCGATGTTGTGTTCTAGAATTCGAAGGTAGTTGGGGGAAATATCTACCATTGGTTGAATTTGCTTATAACAACAGTTTTCAGTCGAGTATAAAGATGGCACCATATGAGGCATTGTATGGCCGCAAGTGTTGAACTCCGTTGTATTAGACCGAGCTTAGTGAGAGGCATATTCACGAGGTTGATTTGGTTAGAGAAACCGAAGAAAAAGTAAAGGTAATCCATGATTGCTTGAAAGCTGCTTCAGATCGACAAAAGTCATACACTGATTTAAAAAGAATTTTAGATTGGTGATAAAGTATTTTTGAAGGAATCCCCGTGGAAGAAGATTCTGAGAGTTGGTCATAAAGGCAAGTTAAGTCCATGTTTCATTAGGCTGTATGAGATCATTGAAAGAATATGGCCAGTGGCTTGTCGATTAGCTTTATCAAAATAGTTGGAAATGATTCATAATGTGTTTCATGTGTCGTTATTGTGACGATACCGTTCAGACCCGTCATATGTAATTTCTCCGTCAGAGATTGAGATTCGACCTGATATAACTTATGGAGAAGAACTGATCAAGCTTTTAGCTTGGGAAGTTAAACAATTGAAAAATAAAAGTATAGCCCTAGTGAAAGTTTTATGGCAACAACATGGGGTTGAAGAGGCTACGTGGGAACCCGAGGAAGCCATGAGAAAACGTACCCAAACCTATTTTCTGGTAAGATTTTCGGGGACAAAAATCCCTAAAGGGGAGAGAGTTGTAACAACCCGATTTTGGGCGTAGTCGGAACAGTGGTTTCGGGACCACAAATCCGACGTGAAAAAATTTATTTTTCTTATATTTTTATGGTCTACATTTTAATGGAATGATTCTGTGAAAATTTCGTTTGAAAATTTTGACGTTTGAGCACTCAATTTAGCAAAAAGGACTAAATTGCAATAAGTGCAAAACTTGAGTTCTAGAAGCTAGAGGTGTCTAATTGCTATGAAATTTTAAATTAGAGGTCCTTAGATGGTAATTAGACCATTTTTTAAGTTAGTGGACAAAAATAGACATGAAGTAAGAGAAATTTTATGTTTTAAGAAAATGGCATTTTGGTCATTTAGTAAAGTCAAAAATAACTAATAAAAGATGTCATCTTCTTCAATTTCATCCCCTTGTGTCGAATTTGAAGAGTTACCATAGCTAGGTTTTTGGCCAAAGCTTCCAAGCTCGATTGTAAGTCTGTTCTATCCCCGGTTTTACTCATTTTCATGTTTTTGAGATCCTTGCAACCTAATCTAGCTTATTCAAGGACAAATTTGAAAGAAAGATGAAGTTTAAAATTTTACCCATGATAGATATTTGTGTATTTTGATATATAATGGTAGAAAATGCATGTTTGGTGTTAGATAAACAACTTTTGCTAAGTGATTTTCGGTAAAAATGTCAAAAAGGACCTATTTGTAAAAGTTATAAAATAAGTAGTACAAGTGTGTTTAAGTGGAAAATGTGTGCTGGTATGAGTATGAAAATGGTTTGGCTAGGCTTGGGTTTTGAAGAAATTGGATACATTTCAATTTTCGAGCCTAGGGACTAAATTATAAAAATATGAAACATTAGGGGCAAAAATGTAAATTTGTCATAATATGATTTTTGGACTGAATTGAATAGTGTGTGTATTAAATAAGTTAAATTTGTTATTATATATCAAGATAAATGAGGTTTGGACCTGGATCGGGGGAAAAACAAAGTGTTTGACGATTAGGTCAAATTCTACTATTTTTGTACCGAGGTAAGTTCGTATGCAAATAATACATTGTTATATTTATGTTTTAAATACTTTAATATTTTATGAATTGTGATTGACTCTTTGGACGTATTCGACAAAGTTTTGATAAGTGAGAATTCCCAGTTGAGCCTTAGGAATAGAATAGGATACGAGTGACATGTCACTAGGAACCCATGTGTTATGCGAGCCAGGTGTTGGTCTCGTACGTCCTACCAATGGTTGGGTATGCCAGCATATGTTGTGGATACTTGACAACTTGTGTGAGCAGCACTGTGTAGCAGCATCTTGATTGACAGCTTGTGTGAGCAGGCCCGAGAATAGCTCGAAAACGAGTCTATATATATATATGAGATGTGAGGTAGCTTTGGCTACATGTATGAAACTTATGTGCAAGATTTTCGAGTATCCGTTAATATTCTGAGTGTTCAATGGGAATGTCAAAGTTCTGAAAGACTATGGTATGTTACGAGTTGGTACAGGTATGCACGTAAAACTCATACGTAATAAGCTCGATAAGTGATGAACCCTTGGTAAGTTTATGATTGAGTAAGTTAAAACTAAAGATTTTGATATCATACATCTTAATTTTTATCATGCTAATTATATGTTAGATGTGTGGTTATGATGCTTATTATTTGCATAGGAACTTACTAAGCTATAAAGCTTACCCCCTTTCCTTTCCCTTGTCTTACAGTGTCACCAAGCTAGCTCGGGGATCAGAGACTATCGGAGATCCACTCACACTATCAAATTGGTACCAATGATTTCAACATTTTGAGTTTTGGCCCAATGTGTTGGCTTATATTGGTTTAAAGTTCATTTTGTATAAGGCCATTTGAAATTGGCTACTATTGGTAAAAGTCATTTATATGATGATGCCTTTCATGGATGTGGGATTTTACATGATTTGAGTTGATTAATATATGGTGTTTTTGTATGATAGATGATAGTATATGAATGATGTGTGGATGTCTTGGTTGTGGCTGATTTGGTTGAATGTAAATGTTTGAATTGGTACTATGTTGTATTGTGTAGGTGTGTGCACCAAAGGATGGCAAAATGGCTTGGTAAATAGCTTTATTTTTGTCTGCACGGGTAGACACACGGGCGTGTGTTTAAGTCGTGTGTGACACACAGTTTGCCCCACGAGCATGTGATAGGCCGTGTATCCTCTGTATCCTAATTTTTGCAAAACAGAAAGCTTAGAATTGAGCACACGGACAGAGATACAGACGTGTGTCTTAGCCTTATGGATGACGTAGCCTCAGGCATGGGCGTGTGTCTTAGGCGTGTGAAGTCTGCACCTATTTTATGAAAAATTATAATTTTTAATTGGACCACACAACCTAGCACACGGGCCTATGACTTGGCCGTGTATCTTCAATTTGTTCTTGGGTGACAAACAGAGTGTTACACGGGGTTGGGACACGGGCGTGTGTGACCACACAGCCTGCCCACACGGGCGTGTCCCATATCCACACGGGCGTGTGACCCCTGTTTAGTGAAAAATTTTCTAAGTTTTGTAGAATTTTCTAAAGTTCTCGTTTTAGTCCTGAATCACTTCCAAAGCATGTTATGGGCCTCGTAGGCTTGTAATTGGGACATTGTGCTTGTATACGAATGTTTTTTAATTTGGAAAAAAAATTTATGACTCAGAAATGTATGTTTACTTGTGTTTAAGTCTAGTAATGCCTCGTACCCTATTCTGGTGTCGAATATGGGTAAGGGGTGTTACATAAGGAGCTTGTTTTCTGGCAAATTTAGTATTTATTATGTTTTTGGTATTTAGTAGTTAGTATTAAAAGTTAATAAAATAAGTGTTCTTAACACATTTTGTGAGTGTGGTGACCTATTAGGCTAACACAGGCCTTAGGTAGTGTTAATGTGTTGAATTAAGTGTGTAGGATGATGAAGTATAGGCACAATGGATGTAGGAATAAGGGACGAGTAGTGCACAAGCTTGTTGAGTCGGCAAAGCATGAAACGAACTAAATGAGGCACAATTTGCTTGTCGTGTCGCACCATAGACCTTGCATGGCACGACATAAGGTCGACGTGCGACCCAAGATTCCGGGGCTATTTTTGTTTACATAATCATCTATATAAAAAGACATAGGACGTGCTGAATACCTAATTCAGGTTGGGAACACTACTATAAATAAGACCTTAGGTTTTGATGTAACTTAGTTGACTTAGACGCATATAAAAACCCTAGTAGTTTAGGAGTAGGATTTAGATTAAGTTTTCAATTACTTTTAAAAACTCTTTGTTTTTCTCTTTTGTAATCAACTTCGATCAAAGTGTTCTTTTATTTAATCGTAGTGTTTTAGTTATTTTCCTTTGTAAGTGACGCTATTCATTATTCCAATTGAGAGATCCGCTACTCTGTTTTTCCATCGACATCAAATCAAGATTATTTTAATCTATTTTATTTTTTGTTTAAATTATGTTAATTACATGCTCAAATCAATTGAGTTTGAGATTATGAATACCATGAGTGACTAAATTCCTTTGGGGAGATTAACGAGTGGATGAGGATCTGATTAATGGAGGATTTAGGGTTTCCTGATTGGATTAGTTGGTGTAGATTATGCGTTCTTAAACCCTAGGCTTGACAACCCTAGAAAGTAATCATAGGTTAAATGAGATCAGGAGATAAGTTTGCCGAGTAAATCATAATCTATCCTGTTTAAAAAAGTGAGGTTGGGAGATAAGCGAATATCAACCAATTAATTAATTTGTTAGAGGTCGGGAGGTAGTAACCTGTTAGTTAATGACTAATCTGCCCTAGAACTGTAACAACCCATTTTAGGGTCAAATAAAAAAAGTGGTTTCGGGACCACAAATCCAAAGTAGAAATATTTATTTTATTATTTCTGTAATGTCTACAGCATGATAGAATAATTGTGTGAAAATTTCGTTAAGAAATTTTGTCGATTAGGTGCCTAATTTGACTAGAAGGACTAAATTGCAATAGGTGAAAAACTTGAATTATATAAGTTAAAGGTGTCTAATTGTTATGAACTTTTAATTAGAGGTCCTTAAATGGCAATTAGACCATTATACATTAGGATGGACAAAAATGGACATGGTTTGGTGAAATTTCAAAGTTATGCATTAAGGGTATTTTAGTAATTTGGTAAATAAAGACAAAATTAACAAATAAAAGTGTCCATGTTCTTCAATTTCGTCCCCCATAGTCGAAAATTGCAAGAGAAGACATAGCTAGGGTTTGGCCAAGCTTTCAAGCTCGATTGTAAGTCCGTTCTTGTCCCGTTTTTAATGATTTTTATATTTTGAGATCATTGTAACTTGATTTAGCTATTTCAAGGACTAATTTGAAAGAAATTTAAAGTCTAAAATTTTACCCATGTTGAATATGTTTGTATTTTAAAGTTTGATGGTAGAAAATGCATGTTCGTTGTTAGTTAAACAACGTTTGTAAAGTGATTTTCAATAAAAATGTTAAATAGGGACTTAATTGTAAAAGTCTATAAAATGTGTAGAAAAGTGTGAATAAATGAAAAATGTGGGCTGTTATGAGTACAAATAATATTTGGCTAGGCTTGGGTTGTGATGAAATTGAAAGAAATTCATTTTACGAGCCTAGGGACTAATTTGTAAAATGTTAGGGGCAAAATGTAATTTTTGCCATAATGTGTTTTTGGGTTGAATTGAATAATGTGATGATTAAATAAGTTAAATGTGGTATTATAGATCAAGAAAAAGTGAAGTTCGGGTCTAGATTGGGGGAAAAATAAAGTAATTGACAAATAAATCCCTTTGGCCATTTTTGTAACCGCGGTAAGTTCGTATGTTAAATAAGCTTTATTATAATTATATTTTAAATGCTTTAATACTTCGTGAATTGTGTAAATGACTTTATGGAAACGTTCAACGACGTTTTAGCAAGCAAGAAATCCTAATCTAACCTTAGGAATAGATTAGGATACAAGTACATGTCACTAGGGTTTTATGTTATGTGATCTGGATGCTGGTCCTGTACGTCCTACCGGTGGCTGAGTATACCAACATATGTTACGGTTACTTGACAACTTGTGTAAGCAACACCATGTAGCTACGTCTTGACTGATAGCTTGTGTGAGCAGGCCCGTTAATGGTTCGAGAGCGAGCATATATGTGTTACAAGATAGAGGTAGCAATGGCTACATATGTGGCACCTTGTGTGCAAGGTTTTTTGAGTATCCGATATTATTATTTCGAGTGGTTCATTGGGTATGACGATGATGAGAATAAGTATGAAATTATTACGAGATGGTACATGTATGTACTTAAAGCTTATGATTAATAATTCGTGAAATGACGATTTCAAGGTAAGTTTGTGATGGAAGTGAATTATGATCACGAGATTATAGTAAAATACATTATTTTATATTATGTTACATTTAGTGGTATCAGAGCTATAATTTAGTCAATTCTCGGACTAACGTAGCATATGTGAGAGTCTAGTTATACATGCCATATATAAATTATGATAGTGTGACGACTCTTGAAAATATAAATTGAGTTTTCATATAGTAAATGGATCCCAACTGAGATGTAGCTGATGATGTTGAAAGTAATGCGTCGGCTCCCACCTAAGAGATAGTGCCATCCGAAAGTAGACCAATAATGGTTAGTTAGGGAGGAGAGGCTAGGGAAGCCTTCTTCTAAAGAATGAATGAGTGGTTTCCTGAGTTTGTTCTAAGAAATCCGGCTGCCCAACATCCTCTACCCCCACCTAACCCCCAACCGGTTCCTGTAGCTCCCCAAGGTGTGGAATTGTTAAGATTGAACAAACCTCTAGTTGATAAGATTTGGAAACAAGGGGCTGAATAATTTAGAGGCAAAGTCGATGATGATCCCGAGAGAGCAGAGTTTTGGTTTGAGAACTCTATCAGGGTATTTGATGAGCTTTCTTGCACACCGGATGAGTGCTTGAAATGTGCTATATCACTTCTGAGGCACTCAGTGTATCAGTGGTGGAATACTCTTTTATTCGTAATACCGAGAGAAAGAGTTACCAGGGAATTCTTTCAAGATGAGTTCAGAAAGAAATATATTAGTCAACGGTTCGTTGATCAGAAATGCAAAGAGTTTTTAGAGCTGAAACAGGGTTGTATGTCTGTGACTGAATATGAGTGAGAGTTTGTTAGGCTCAATAAGTATTCTCGGGAATGTGTTTCCATCGAGGCCATCATGTGCAAGAGATTCAAAGATGGGTTGAATGAGGATATCAGACTATTAGTAAGGATTTTAGAGTTGAAAGAATTTGTTGTGCTAGTCGACCGAGCTTGCAAAGCCGAAGAGTTGAGTAAAAAAAGAGAAAAGCTGAGTTTGAGGCTAGAGATTCGAGAAAAAGGCCGATGATAAGCCATTTCAATCTTCGTTAAAGAAATCGAGGGATTTGTATACTCGATCAAACATTTCAGCTGGATGTCCCAATAGAGATCGTGGGAAGCAATATTCAGGTTCTAACGCCCAAACTACGTCAATAGCGAATGTTGGTAATGCTAGGTCTAATAGACCTGAATGTCAACATTGTGGTAGATGACATCCCGGTGAATGTAGGATGAATAACCAGGCTTGCTTTAAATCTGGCTCCTAAGATCACTTTATTCGAGATTGCCCTGAAATGACTGAGAAAGATAATTTTCAGAATGCAAGACCGAGCAACACTGCCACTAGAGGGAGGCCACCGAGAAATACTGGAAATGGGAATAGTAGCAGAGGTGCAACGAAAGATTTAACTACAAGCACTTGCTAGAACCTACGCTATTCGCGCTCACAAAGATACGTCATCCCCTAATGTTATCACTAGTACATTTTCTCTCTATGATACTAATGTAGTTGCATTGATTGATCTTTGATCGACTCATTCTTATGTTTGCATGAATTTGGTATCTAGTAAGAATTTTCCTATTGAGTCTACTGAATATGTGATTAAAGTGTCGAACCACTTAGGCAAATATGTTTTAGTTGATAATTTGCAAGAATTGTCCTTTAGTGATTCGGGGTCACTATTTTCCGGCTGACTTAATGCTTTTACCATTTGATGAGTTCGATGAAATTCTTGGAATGGATTAGTTTACTCTACATGATGTCGTAGTGAATTGTAGATGAAAGATTATTGAATTGAAATGTCAAAATAATGAAATTCTTCGGATTGAACCAGATGAGCCGGGTGAGTTGCCTATTGTGATTTTTTCGATGTCAGTTGAGAGGTATGTAAGAAAGGGTTGTGACGCTTATCTTGCGTATGTATTGAATACAAAAGAGTCTAATTGAAGATTGAATCTGTGCCGGTAGATTGTGAATACCCGAATGTGTTTCCAAAAGAGTTGCCTAGATTACCACCGATCAGAGATGTTGGATTTGCTATTGATTTAGTACCAGGAACTTTACCGATATTGATAGCTCTGTATAAAATGACTCCAACTGAATTGAAAGAATTGAAGTCCTAGTTGCAAGAATTGATAGATAAGGGTTTTGCAAGACCGAGCTTTTCACCCTGGGGTGCACCAGTGTTATTCGTCAAAAAGAAAGACGGATTCATGAGACTTTGTATTGATTATCGTCAGCTTAACAAGGTTACGATAAAGAACAAGTATCCTTTACAAAGAATTGATGATTTGTTTGATCAGTTGAAAGGGGCAATAGTGTTTTCGAAGATAGACTTTAGATCAAGCTATTACTAGTTGAGAGTTAAAGAGTCAGATGTGTCGAAGACCGCATTCATAACGAGGTACGGGCATTATGAATTTCTTGTGATGCCTTTTGGATTAACAAATTCTCTTGTAATTTTTATGGACTTGATGAATCAAATTTTCTGACCGTATTTAGATAAGTTCATGGTTGTATTTATTGATGACATCCTAATTTATTCCCGAGATGAGTCTGAGCATGCCAAACATTTAAGAATTGTATTACAGACTTTGTGAGATAATCAAATTTTGCTAAATTTAGCAAAAGTGAGTTTTGGCTCCGAAAAGTTGGATTTTTAGGACACATTGTTTGGGCGAAAGGTATACGGCTTGATTCGAGTAAGATTTCGGCAGTTGTTGACTGAAAACCACCGAGAAGTGTAGCCGAAGTTAGAAGCTTTTTGGGTTTGGCTAGATATTATCGATGTTTTGTTAAGGGATTTTCGATGATTGCTACACCTATGACCAGATTGTTACAAAAAGATGTGGAATTCAATTGGTCTGAGAAATGTCAAAAGAGTTTTGAACAGTTGAAAGCGTTGTTGACTGAGGCATCAGTATTAGTACAACCTGAGTCGGGGAAAGAGTTTGTGATTTTCAGTGACACGTCATTGAACGATCTTGGTTTTGTGTTGATGCAAGAGGCTAAAGTGATAGCTTATGCCTCGAGACAGTTGAAACTGCATGAAAAGAATTATCCAACGCACGATTTAGAGTTGACCGCTATTGTGTTTGCATTAAAAATTGGGAGACATTATTTATTCAATGAGAAGTGTCACATCTTTACTGATCATAAGAGTTTAAAATATTTGATGACTTAGAAAGATTTGAATTTGCAACAACGGAGATGGCTCAAGTTGTTGAAAGATTACGAATTAGTAATCGACTATCACCTAGGGAAAGCGAATGTAGTCCCAAACGCTTTAAGTAGAAAGTCTTTCTTTGATATGAGGGCGATGAATACGCAGTTAACTTTATTTAATGATGGATCTATTCTGGCCGAGTTAAAAGCTAGACTGATGTTTCTTCAGTAAATTTGCGAAGCTCAGAAAAGTGATAATGAGTTGCATGCTAAAAGAGTTCAATGCGAATTGAATAGTGATTTAGAATATTAGATTGGATTTGATGATTGTTTGAGGTTCTAAGGTAGGATTTGTGTATCGAGAGATACTGAATTGATTCAAAAAATTCTTCATGAGGCACATAATGGTTGTTTATCTGTTCATCGTGGAAGTACAAAGATGTATAATGATTTGAAGAAAGTGATTTGGTGGTTAGGCATGAAACAAGGCATTTCAGAGTTTGTAACGAGGTGCTTGATTTGTCAACAAGTGAAAGCCAAACATCAAGTACCTTCGGGTTTACTTCAGCCCGTGACTATACCCGAGTGGAAATGGGATAGAGTTACTATGGATTTCGTAATGGGGTTACCTTTGAATCCAAAGAAGAAAGATGCTGTATAGGTCGTTGTTGATAGATTGACAAAATTAGCTCATTTCATTCTGGTACGTACCGATTATTTACTTAACAAACTAGCTGAATTGTACATTGTTGAAATTGTTAGATTGCACGGAGTACCTACTTCTATTACTTAGGATAGAGATCTGAGGTTTACGTCGCATTTTTGGAAGAAATTGCAAGAAGTGTTGGGTACAGATTTGAATTTTAGTACTGTATTTCATCCGCAAACTGACACTCAATATGAGAGAGTGATTTAAATTCTCGAAGATATGCTTCGCTATTGTGTTTTAAATTTCAAAGGTAGTTGGGAGAGGTATCTACCGTTGGTCAAATTTTCTTATAACAATAGTTTTCAATCAAGTATAAAGATGGCATCGTATGAAGCATTGTATGGTCGCAAGTGTCGAACTCCACTACACTGGACTGAGCTTAATGAGAAATGAATTCACAAGGTTGATTTGGTTAGAGAAATCGAGAAGAAAGTGAAAGTAATTCATGATTGCTTGAAAGAAGCTTCGGATCGACAGAAATCGTATGCGGATTTGAAACAGAAGGATATCGAATTTCAGGTTGATGATAAAGTGTTTCTGAAAGTGTCTTCGTGGAAGAAAGTTCTTAGATTTGGTCATAAAGGCAAGTTGAGTCCGCGTTTCATTGGGTCGTATGAGATTATTGAAAGAATAGGGCCAGTGGCATATCGACTAGCTTTGCCATCGGAATTAGAAAGGATCCACAATGTGTTTCATGTATCGGTGTTGCAACGATATTGATCAGATCCTTCGCATGTAATTTCGCCAACAGAGATTAAGATTCGACCCGATATGACATATAGTGATGAACTGATCAAAATGTTAGATTGAGAGGTTAAACAGTTGAGAAATAAAAACATAGATCTAGTGAAAGTTTTGTGGCAACGACACCGGGTCAAAGAGGCTACGTGGGAACTGAGCAAGCTATGAGAAAATAGTACCCTAACCTTTTTTCTAGTAAGATTTTCAGGGATGAAAATCCCTCAAGGGGTAGAGTTATAACAACCCATTTTAGGGTCAAATCGAAACAGTAGTGTAACACCCTTTACCCGTGTCCGATGCTGGGACAGGATACGAGACATTACCGGACTTAAGCACAAGCAAACATACAAAACTGGACCATAAAATTTTGTTCAAAATTAAAACTTTTCAATCACATGTAACTTGTCCCTTATAAGGGCCTACGAGGCCCAAAACACACATCGGAAGCGGTTTGGAACTAAACCAAGAACTTTCAGAACCTTTTTGGCACTTAGAAAATTTTCTTGTTTTGGAGAGTCACGTGTGGGTAGCCCGTGTGGTCACACACACCCGTGTGGCTTGAGATACGCCCGTGTCCTCAGCCCATGTAATTCTCTGTTTGTGACGTTATCAACACAATTAGGGTCATATGGCCAAGTCACACGCCCATGTGCTTAGGCCGTGTGGCGAATTAAATTCCAAAAATCAAGTACAGACTTCATACGGCCTGGGCACACGCCCATGTCCTAAGGCTGTGCCCTTCACACAGCAGAGACACATGCCTGTGTCTCTGCCCATGTGTTTACTACTGGGAATTTTATTTTGCATTAATTAGGGTGCAGGGGACACATGGTTGAATCACATGCCCATGGGGCAGACTGTGTGTGAGACACACGCCCGTGTTTCTACTTGTGTGGACAAATTTAAGGCTATTTTCCTAGACAATTGCCACCCTTATTTACTCAACACATTCATGGTTCCAAAGGTACTTAAGCATTCATGAACCTAGCTCATGCATGACAAATTCTCATCATATTATCCTAAATTAGGACTCCATATCATGTTAAGCCCCACTTTACGAACATACACATAGTAGCCATCATCATTCAACCATCAATAACCAATAGCCATATCATAATGGAATTGGCACATACATACATAGATGAATAGGTTTACAACCCAGTAATCATTGTGAGCCATATCCCATGGCCTTATACAAAATGAATCATAACACCATCAAAAGCCAACACATTGGCTAAGCAAATATGACATATAACAAAATAACCAAATTCCTATACATGCCATACTCAAAGTAATGAAACTAACTATATCCAAAAGATTCCAATTGATAGTGTGACCGAGCCTATGACGTCCTTTGATCCTCGAGCTAGCTTGGTGACACTATAAGAAAATGGAAAGGAGAGGGAGTAAGCATAAAGCTTAGTAAGCTTGCATGTAAATAATAAGCAATAAAAATATGCATTTTCATGCACATACATAACATAATTTAATTCATCTTATTCTCAACAATCATTGTAGTCATATCCTATCTCATTCGATTTATTTAATGTTTAATAGAACTTAATATCATAATTCCTTCAATCTCATCTTACCAAGGTTTAATCATTTCGTAATCTCAATAACTACGATCTTGGCGTACATACCTGTACTATTTCAATATGATCATACCTCGTTATTTCTTTGACAAATCCTTGGACTACCCGTTGAACCACTTGGAATACTAATGGATACTTAGGAAATCATATTCACGTAGTAGGGTGCCAATGCCATATCTCGAATATGGTCTTATATAGGACCACTTATCGATGCCAATGCCATGTCCCAAACACGGTCTTACATAGGATCACACATATCGAAGCCGATAGCCCAACTATGGTTTTACACAATGTTCTCATATCGATGCCAATGCCATGTCCCAGACATGGTCTTACATGGGATCACATATCGATGCCGATGCCATATCCCAGATATGGTCTTATACGGGATCTCATCAACCCAAGGGTCATGATATTTATACCCCAAGTATTCTTAAGGTTCAACCGGCTTCCCTCACCTCAAATCTTTGTCGGACAACATCAATAATACTTACAAACGCAAATATACATTTCATGAAACATTAAGTGTTAAATGTATAATAAAATGCTATATTAATTACACACAAACTTACCTCGGTACAAAAATGTAGCTAACTATTCAATTTAGTCTACAAACTTGTTCTTCCATCGGTTTAGGTCCGGACTTCATTTTTCTTGATCTATAATAGCAAATTTCACTTATTTAATTATCATATTATTCAAATCAGTTTATAAATCATACTTTGGAAAAATAAAAAATTTTCCCCTAAACTTTCACATATTTACACTTTGCTCCCTAAGCTCGTAAAATGAAATGTGTCTAATTTATTTGTTACCCAAGCCTAGCCGATTCATATTCCCTCTTATATCAGCCCACATTTTTCATCAAATCACATTTTTAACACCTATTTTTACATGTTTTACAAACAAGTCCTTTTGGGTGTTTTCATGAAAAATCACTTAGAAAAAGATGTTTATTTAACATCAAACTTCCATATTCCTCCATTAATCATAAAAATACATGTATGACACACATGGGTAAATTTTTGAACATAAACCCTAGTTCAAATAAAGGGTAGAAATAGCTAAATCATGTTTCAAGGATTTCAAAAATGCAAAGAACATTAAAAATAGGGGTAGGATTGACTTACTATTAAGCTTGAAAAGTTGAAAAACCCTAGCTATGGTGCTCCTCCAAGTTTTAGCTATGGCATGAGAAAGATGAGCAAATTTTGTCTTGATTTTCCCTTTTCATATTTTTTATTTACCAAATGACAAAAATGCTCTTCAAGCCTTTCTTTCTAATTTTTCCTATTCATGCCCATTTTTGTCCAAAATTATAGAAATTTGTCAAATTTCTATTTAAGACCTTCTAATTTATAGTCCAATACAATTTCATGCTTGAAGCTTCTAGAACACATATTTTGCAACTTTTGCAATTTAGTCTTAAATGTCAAATTGGACACTTTATCAATGAAATTTCTTCATGAAATTTTTACAGAAGCATTCAATCATATCATAGACCTCCTAATAATCATAAAATAATTATTTCTACTTTGGATTTGTGGTCTTGAAATAACTATTCCGACTAGGCCTTAATTCGAGATGTTACAAGTGGTTTCGGGACCATAAATTCGAAGTAGAAATATTTATTTTATTATTTCTTTAAGGTCTACAGCATGATAGAATAATTGTGTGAAAATTTTGTTAAGAATCGATTGGGTGCCCAATTTGACTAGAAGGACTAAATTGCAATAGGTGTAGAACTTGAATTCTATAAGTTAAAGGTGTCTAATTGTTATGGACTTTTAATTAGAGGTCCTTAAATGGAAATTAGACCATTATACCTTAGGATGGACAAAAATGGACATGGTTTGGTGAAATTTCAAAGTTATACATTAAGGGTATTTTAGTAATTTGGTAAATAAAGATAAAATTAAAAAATAAAAGTGTCCATGTTCTTCAATTTAGTCCCCCATAGCCGAAAATTGCAAGAGAAGACATAGCTAGGGTTTGGCCAAGCTTTCAAGCTCGATTGTAAGTTCGTTCTTGTCCCATTTTTAATGATTTTTATATTTTTAAGATCGTTGTAACTTGATTTAGCTATTTCAAGGACTAATTTGAAAGAAAGTTAAAGTCTAAAATTTACCCATGTTGAATATGTTTGTATTTTGATGTTTGATGGTAGAAAATGCATGTTCCTTGTTAGTTAAACAACGTTTGTAAAGTGATTTTCAATAAAAACGTTAAATCGAGACTTAATTGTAAAAGTCTATAAAATGTGTAGAAAAGTGTGAATAAATGAAAAATATGGGTTGTTATGAGTATAAATAATATTCAGCTAGGCTTGGGTTGTGATGAAATTGAAAGAAATTCATTTTACGAGCCTAGGGACTAATTTGATGTTAAAAAGTTAGGGGCAAAATGTAATTTTTGCCATAATGTGTTTTTGGGCTGAATTGAATAATGTGATGATTCAATAAGTTAAATGTGGTATTATAGATCAAGAAAAAATGAAGTTCGAGTCTAGATCGGGGGAAAAACAAAGTAATTGACAAACAGATCCTTTTGGCCGTTTTTGTAACCAAGGTAAGTCCGTATGTTAAATAAGCTTTATTATAATTGTGTTTTAAATGCTTTAATACTTCACGAATTGTGCAAATGACTCTACGGACACGTTCGACGATGTTTCATTAAGCGAGAAATCCTAATCGAACCTTAGGTATAAATTAGGATATAAGTGACATGTCACTAAGGTTTTATGTTATGTGATCCGGGTGCTGGTCCTATACGTCTTACCGGTGGCTGAGTATACCGGCATATGTTGCGGTTACTTGACAGCTTCTATGAGTAGCACCGTGTAGCTACATCTTGACTGATAGTTTGTGTGAGTAGGCTCGTTAATGGCTCGAGAGTGAGCATATATGTGTTATGAGATACAGGTAGAAATGGCTACATATGTGGCACCTTGTGTGCAAGGTTTTCCCGAGTATCCGATATTATTGTTCCAAGGGGTTTCGTTGGGTACAATGATGATGAGAATAAGTATGAAATTATTACGAGATGGTACATGTATGTACTTAAAGCTTATGATTAATAATTCATGAAATGACGATTTCAAGGTAAGTTTGTGATGGAAGTGAATTATGATCACGAGATTATGGTAAAATGCATTATTTTATATTATGTTACAAGAACCCTAATTTGAAGTTAATTACAACACGTGAAATGAGTTAATCTTCCTGAGTGGTTTAATTTATTTAGGTGTTTGTTAATTTTATTGCTTATTTATTTTAGTTTTTTTTTAATTTCTATTATTCATCTATTTTATGATCCATTGTAATATAGAATTTAATTATTATTATTTAAACTTATTATTATAAAGAAGCTTTCTATAGATTTAATCCATCCTCCATTGGGTACGATCCTCGAAATACTTCCTTTTGTTCTGTTGTATATAAATACTATATTACAATTTAATCCTTATACTTGAGGACACTATCCATTTAATTTAATAAATTTTTAGTGTTATATTTATACTATAAATGGTAACATGTTTATAGGCAGTCAAGTTGTTGGCGCCGTTGTCGGGGAGGTTTTGACACTAGATCTAGGAAATATCTTTACAAATTAATAAGATAAATAGGAACATTAAGCCTATAGATAATATATTTTTTAATTTTTGCCTTTTTGTTTAATTTCTTTTTAATTTTGTAGGTTGCCTATGACCCTAAGCTCTAGCACCCCAATCAAGCCACGTCCAGATCTAGAGTAACTAATCAGGCACAATTGTCAATCAATGAATACTAATCCATCTGTGAAAATTAATTTACCCTAGGAAAATCTGTTATTTGAAAATACACAAGAGCAACAAACAAATATCTGGGAAGAAGTCCCAATGGATCAAAGAACGTTGCATGAGTATGCCTTACCAACACTAGATGCGATGTAAGGTAGCATAGAAGGGCCAACTATTAATGCCAATAATTTTGAGCTAAAGACGGGTATAATCCAGATGATCCAAAACCTGTTGCAATTTAAAGGATACATGGTGGAAGACCTGAACCGGCATTTGAAGGGGTTCCTACAACTATGTGACACCTTCAAGTATAACGGAGTATCCGATGATGTTGTGCGTATTCTGTTATTTCCATTTTTTTGTGTGACAATGTAGTTGATTGGTTAAACTCATTAGAATCAAATTCTATTACCATGTGGAACGATCTAGTGGAAAAATTTCTTTATCAAATTTTCCCGATTAGTAAAACCATTCAGCTCAGGCGAGAAATCACCAATTTTGAACAATATGAAGGTGAATCCCTGTACAAAGCACGAGAATGCCTCAAAAGAATGCTAAGGAAGTGCCTACACCGCGGACTGTAAGCGTGGCTCTAGTTCCAAATATTTTATAATGGTGTTGACGATAACATCAGATCCAGCCTAGTCGAAGTGATCGGAAGATCTCTCATGTTTCACACTTATGAATGAGCCTATAAAATCATAGATGATATGACTATGAATTTGTATATGTGGCCCAATGAAAGATTCATGTAAAATCAAAACACCCAATGGTAAAAACTGTGAATGTAGATGATCGATATCAACAAATTTTTGAAAAACTTGAGTCGACTGTCAAACCGACGAGAGAGAAGCCAAATACTGAAACCTGATCAAATGATGCAAGCTTGAAAGGTACTCGGTGTGGAAATCCATATTCAAATACTTACAACTCTTGTTGGAGGGATCATTCAAACCTTAAATGGGGAGGAAAATAAGGAGGTGCAAATCAAACGAAAACCTGAAAAAACCCTTCTTACATATAGGAAACAACCATGCTGCATGTGGTCAAAGATTCGATAGATTAAAGAGGGAGATGCAAATAATGAGTTAGACATTCGATAAGTCCAAGTTACATGTGCATGAATCAAATCTTGAATGGATTGCCTCTGCAACCAGATGAATTAGTTAATGATGATCTTACAAAAGCAAAATTGCTAGAGTATCCTTGGAAACACAAAAATATATAAACTTTTTTAGCACATTTTGAGCTCTAATTCATGCAGCTTTGTAGTAAACTTTTTCAAAATTCATACTTAAATTATAAAATACTTAAATTGCACTTAAATTATTAACATAATGGATTTTAATTATTTTTATAATAATTTTCACAAATTTGGTTTATTTTTTATAGTTTTGCAGAAAAGGTGAAAATTGGCTTGGCAGGCACCTAAAAAGGCTTGAATCGTTGGCTAATTTTTGCATCAAGTGTACAAAGAGCAAGGCTGAATGTTTTTCCAACCAAGGATGGTCCAAATGATTATTATTTTATGTACTTTATATTTAATTTTTATCCAAATTTAATTGGTTTAAAAATTAATATAAAGCCTAAAGGAAAAAAGTGTAATATTAAGCCTGAAGGAGAAAGTGGCCTAACTGTGCTGATAAAAGAAGACTAATCCAATAAGAGAAATAGAAGCCCAAAACCATCCAATAAGCTGACCCAATTAGGTTATTTAGCTGATTTTATTACTTGTAAAACAACCCGTAAAGTTTCTTTAAACTCTATTCAAACCCTTCCATTTTTCATGCCTTTGTATATTTGCCCTAAGCTAAATATAACAAAGTTTGAATTATTCAAAATTGATCCTTTTGTGGCCGACCAAGGAAGAGTGTATGGCTGCTAATTATTTTCTATTTTTAGCATCCACTTCGACCTATAAATACCCCATTTGTTACCTCATTCAACACACCTTCATTTTCCCACAGGTCTCTTCTTTCCTCTCTTCCATTTCCCTTGTCAATTTCCTTGTCGATTTCCCCTCTTGTAAAAGAGCCACCATCCACTTTTGTTTAGGAACATTTAAGTTTTCATACATACCTTGATCAATAGAATGAGCAAAAAAGAAGAGGAGCTTATTAGTTTGACTACGGAGAAACACCAGGATTACTTTCCAATTCCTTTCTCTTTAGACTTTCTTGTTTATGTTATGAACATGATGATGAATATTTATTGTGTTGGTATTTTTCAATCAATTAAAATGACTTAAATTAAATTCATGTTTGGTTAATTGGATTTTGTTCGGTTAAATTACTGAAATCATGTTTGTGTTGTTATAGGCCCTAGTAAGTTGTTCAATTAAGTAAAATCATGTTTATGTTATGCTTGCATTATAATTGTAAGGTAACAATTGAATTAATTATTTAAAAGGAAAGAAATTGTAATTAATGAACACAGTACTTAATTGGTGCATGTTTAATATTCTAAGGTAGTTGAAGGTTAAATTAGTGACGATATTAAACAATACATTAGCCTTGCATAACTTGCAAGTTTATTGTGATTAAAATGTTTCAATGTAGGTATATGTTGTTACTTCACTTAAACTTATATGTGCTTATGAAGATTGATTAATCGTTTGAATTGACATTGAAAAATGTTCAAGAGATTGGTTAATTTAATAAGTATGTATGTGCACTAGTTAGCAACTTATCAAGTTGCCATGAAATTATTCGTAACAACATGAGCGAGTTTAGTAATTCTAAGTTAAAGATTGTGATTAATCCAACACATTTATGCCATCTTGATTCAAACCAATTTTTTTTTGAAATCGTGCATTAAAATTTTCACTTTTAACTTTTCCTTAGTTAATTACTTAGTTAAGTTTTACTTTTTTAAATAACTTCCTCAAAATCAAAATATTTTCAATCACCAAAGTGTTTGATTTAAATTTCATAAACATTTTTCTTTCACTATCCCAGTGGGTACGATAACTCGACATTTATTTATCACTTTTTTACTTGTTAAGGATTGTGTACACTTGCACATTTTCATTGTTCCAATCCCCAATAACACAGAGAACATGTAACAACCCAAAAATCAGTAGTGTCAAAAAACGTGATTTTGGGACCTCATTTCCATAAAATGGATCTGTAAATATGTTATTAGATATTTATGGAGTTATATAGTAGGTAAATTGAATTTTGTATAGACAATTTTGTTGAATTAGAGTTTAATTATGGTGGCTGATTTTTAACTAAAGCGTACATTTATATTGTAAAATTTTAATTTAATTAAGATTATAAATAAAAGATAAATAAAAAAAGGGAAAAAATGTAGAAAGTGGTGAAACAAAGGAATTTCCTATTCATTTTCATTCATGAAACCTGAAAACAAGAAGAAGAAAGAAAAAAGTTCGACCTTAGGGATTCTAATTTAAAACTTTAAATTGGTTAGTGCAATTTAGTCATTTATTTGTAATTTTTATGTTTTTTAAATCCCGAGAGCTTAGTCTAGTTGACCCGTGTGTTATTTGTCAAAAATTTTAAAGTTTTAGAGTGATACCATTGATGAATCCTTGAATTTTCAAGTATTAAATGGATAGATTTTAAGCTTATGAGATAAAAAAAAACACTAAATTATGAAGTTAATTTGTAGTTTTGTGCAACAAGGACTAAAATGCATAAATTCCAAAATTTGTGGTAGAAATGAAAAACATGAGGTCTTAAAAGGACTATAGAGGAATCAAATTGAATATTTGAGTTTTAAATTGAATATTTTGTTATTCTCGATTATAGGGACTAAATTGTATAAATTTCAAAATATGCATGACTTTACAATTGATTGTGAGTTGAGTGGAAAGTAATGTTATACATGATTATATTAATATTCATAGCTAAAAACGAGGTGGGAGCATCAAAAGGAACGTGGAAAGTAAAAATCGGTGGCGAGTAGTTCAAGTTTCGATAAGTGTTTCTATGGTCTAACAATTATTTAATTTTCATATTTTTACAATATTATATATTATACACTGCTATGGTCAAATGTTTGGTGACAGGTGAAACCACTTGAGATTTTTACAATTGAATATCGACACAAGTACTAAATTGAATAGATGCTTGATTATGGAGTTGGATTATATTGCTATTTGGTACGAATTGGATAGAAGCGTTGTGAATATAGAAATCAAGATACAAAGATATATTGACTTCAGTCGTACAATAAGAGGTGAAGGCGATCAACGTATCAGTGGACTAGAGTTGACAAAGCCATCGTCGTCGGGCAACCCGAGGTGGTAGGTCATCGTTGTTGGGCAATCTGGGATTATATAAATAATTATGAAACCATCATTGTCGGGCAATCCTAGGTGGTAAGCCGTCATCGCTGGGCAACTCAAGGTGGCAGGTCATCACTATCGGGCAACCCGAGTTGGCAATCATCGTTGCTGGGCAATCTGAGATGACATCAAGAAGTAAACAAATATGGATTTACAAGTTCGAAAATCATAGCGAAAGCAAAAAGAAAAAAAATGTTCATGAATTTTGAAAGGTGAAAGAAAAGAAGTTGATGATCAAAACCATATTGAAACCTAACGACATAGAACTTTTCCACCAATCTAAATGCTTTTAGATTGAATGGTTTTATTATACTATCTTAATGTATAAAGATATAAGGCTTTTCTTACTTGTCGTGATGTTTTACTTTTTGTGCGCAGGTTAGGTTTGTAACATATTTTGTGTGTAATACCCCTTACCCGTCTCCGATGCCGGAACAGGGTCCGAGGCATTATCGGACTTACAACACAATATTCATACATATCCGAATTATAAATCATGCGTGCAAATTAAAACTTTTATCAATCACAATCATATTGTCCCTTACTAGGCTCATCTCAGCCTTAAACCATGCTTAAAAGTGGCTCAGGACTAAATCGATAACTCAGACATCTTATACGAGACATACAAAATTTTCATCACTGCAGGGGTCACACGCTCGTGTGCCCTGGCCATGTCACTCTTACGGTCAAGAGACACGCCCGTGTGCCAGCACGTGTGCTACACACGACCAATAGACACGCCCGTGTGTCTAGGCCGTACCAAGTCTGTAGGGTATACTGACTTAATTCGAAAGGCTACCCCAGGAGACACGGCCGTGTAGCATGACCTTGTGTCGCACACGGCTGAGGCACATGCCCGTGTCTCTTCCCGTATGGACAAAAGTAGGCCATTTACAAAGCCAATTTAGCCACCCTTTTCTTTTTCATCCTTGCAAGTATCAAATCAAGCATATTTCATGTCCAAAAGAAATTTAAAAGCATACCAAGTCATGCATTAATCGACCCATAATACCATAATTCATTATCATATACAAATCCAACTCAAACATACCAATTCAAAGTACTAACTTCATATCCAAACATATGATTCATACATCATATTAATCCATTTGAATTTATAGCATTTCCTATCATATCAACTTTTCAAATCAACCATAAAACTTATCAAAATTGACTATTTCATTTGGACATTCATGAGCACATTAAATTCTACTATTTTTGAACACAAAGCACATACCAAAATTCATTCCTAATCTCATCCATAACCAAGCCATATAACATGGCTAGATTTACACATCTCAAAACATATCTAAAATTCTCTAGCCTATACATGCCATGCAACCAAAAACTCAAAGCTTTTATTTACCGAAGCGATAATCGGATAGTGGGATGAGATCTCCAACGACTCCCAACCAGAGCAAGTCTCTGAAACTCTATTAACACAGGAAAAATGCACAGAGTAAGCTTTGAAAGCTTAGTAAGTCATAAGCAAATAATTCATTTCAATGATATTTATAAATCAATATTATTCAACCGAATTTAACAAATCTCAATCACATATACATTCATTATACTTGTAAATTTATAGAACCACATTAAATAACTTCACTTATCTTGTTTATCAATGAACATATAACCATACTTTCAAAATCAAATAACAACCATTAGCTCATCACATAAATCAAAATCGCAAATATTCATTTCATCGCCAACCTAACCATGGTCATTTATTATGAATCATACATAAAGTTATATCAGCTTCTTTTAAACACTTCCAAACTCGAACATCTATAATTTCCTTATTCACCTAAACAAAATTGCATATATAAATCATATAAACAACTCACCATTTTAATTTCAATACCTGTACCAGTTTTTGAACCAAGAAATCATACATCACAGTCATGTTTCATGTTTCGTAAATCTCATATCTGAAACATAGCACCACAATTTCATATAGCGAGTATATATAATGCATCATACTACTCATCTTTATTCAAAGTCATATCTTACTTTCATTTCACATTATTAATCTTATGAATAGCATTAATAATGCCATTCAATCCAACTCATTTCACCATTCATTTACATAATTTTTCATCTACTTCATACTTAACATCATCAACCACATAGGTTTCGTACATACCTGTACCATTACCTTCTTATCTGTCACGCTTATCATTTCAATGCTCGAAACATTAATTCATTTGATCGTCCTTGAACATTCAACGAACTCGCACACTTAGTGCTAATTAATTAACCGAAGCTATAATTGTATCGCACACTTAGTGCCAATAAATTAGCCGAAGCTATAACTGTATCGCACACTTAGTGCCAATTTAGTTGCCGAAACTATAATTGTATCGCACACTTAGTGCCATTACATTAAACTGAACTTATATCGATGTCGCCCACATAGTGCCATTTACTCAGCCAATGCTATTATAATCTCACGCACTCAGTGCCATTTTAATAGTCGTAGCTATTGCTTTTATCGCACACTTAGTGCAACAAATCCAATTCACTTAGTGCAACAAATCCAATTCACATATTACATATTTCAATCTCACAACCATATTTCTTTACAACTCAATTCAGCATATATAATGCACACACATTTCAATTTAACAACATTTATATACTTATGAACTTACCTCGTACTAACACGAACTGACCGGAACGACTATTCGATAATTTGACTTTCTCTCGATTTAGATTCGAATTCCACTTTTGCCAATCTATTTAATAAAAAAATTTACTTATTTAATCATTAATTCATTCAATTTAACACAATTTACATATTTTGGCAAAATTATGCTTTTGCCCCTAAAGTTTCACACTTTACAATTTAGTCCCTATTTCAAAATAACACAATTTACTCGAAATTTCCACAAACCCATGTTTAGCCGAATTTTCATACTACTCATACAAGTCCACATATTTCATTTATTTCACATTTTAGTCCCTCAAAATATCATTTTCACAATTTAGCCCTAATTACTCAAATTCATCAAAAATCCAAACACAAAACATGTTAACCCAATACATATCTTTTATTTTTTGTGATCAAACCACAAATTCATCATATCAACAATGGCATCATCCAAATTCTTTAACAATTTTGAAATTGGAGGTACGAGCTAGCTAGATTATGAAGCAACGATCTCAAAAACATAAAAATCATTAAAAACAGATCAAAAACCATACCTTAATTGCTTGAATTAGCTTAGTCGAATGAAAAACCCCATTTTTAGCTTTCCTTCAAGCTTTATTCAGCCAAAAATGATGAACATCAAGATGGCTTTATGTTTTGTTTTATTTATTAACCTTTATTAACAAAATTATGCATGTACCCTTAATTATAAACCATTTAAAATATTTCATGCATGGCCAAACATGTCCACTCACAAATCAAATGGTTTAATTACCATTTGAGGACCCTCACTTTAAAAGCCAAGGACAAATAACACCTCTTTACTAATAGCATGTAACTTTTGTATTTTACGCGATTTAGTCCTTTTTGCTTAATTAACTATTAAAACGATAAAAATTTTCAACGAAACTTTAATACTATCTTATTGCCACTCCGTAAATATTAATAAAAATATTTACGACTCAGTTTATAGAAACAAGGTCCCGATACCTCATTTTCTAAACCCACTTGACCTTATTGTCATACCACTTGAACTTAATAAATTGCTTATAAAACAAAAATCACAATATCAAAAACCTTTTTAAAATCACAATTAACTCATAAATATTAAATATAATATTTACAATCCTACTCATTAGATTTGGTGGCCCCGAAATCACTGTTCCGATTAACCCTAAAAATGGGCTGTTACATTGTGTCTCACTTTAGCATCCAACTGGGGCCTCAGACTCCCTAAAGTTTGTATTTCATTTCGGTTATATAAATTGGCATGTACCTAGGGTTGTCATTTTGAATGTTTTAGATAATGATTTACAATTAGTTTGTTGTGTTTATAATGATAGGATAAATAATTGTGAATCAAATCCATGATAATGTATCTATATAAGAAAATATTTAAATTGATTATTTTTATGTTTAAATCAATTGTCTTATGTTTGAATCAATTCATTTGTTTTTAAATAGACTCTTTGCTACTAACCTGATTCAAACCCCAACTTAATGTCTGCATGTTTTCTATTACTTGTTGTTCAATAGGAATTGGTAATATGATTTAATTGTGGTCACAAATTTGATAATCTAATTGGTTGTGTATCTTGTGTAAATGTAATATAATGCTGGATTATGAAATGCGCTTAAAGGTTGATGCTACCTGATCCATGTGAAGATAGGTAGAAGGATGAATTATTAAATAGAATGAATGTTTGGTGTAAAATGTTTAAATGAATTAAAATGATTCATTTTGAGTTAAATGTGATAGAGGTTCCTTAAGGTATATTAGTTAGAAATAGGATTGAAATATGTCTTCAAATGTGACTTCTGTGCACTTGGATCAAGTTTAAGAGTTGTGTAACACCCGAGTATTTTTATTGACCAAAAATCTAAAGAAAGTTAGGACTAAATTGAAAGGATTAGTGATTTTTCCGAACTCCACAGGGAAATTTAGAAATTATATTGGCCAAATATCGATTAGTTGGATTTCAATTTTAGTTCGGTTAGGATGGAATTGGCAAGTTCCAAAGTGGGAGACAAAATGGTTAAAGATGAATGGTAGACACGGTTGGTGAACGTCGTGCTAAAGGAGTATATATATAGGTGTGACCAGAGACAAAATTTTCTCATTTCTGTTTACCAAAATTTCACTCTAAAGAATCATCTTCTTCAGTCGCTCTGAAGAAGTACATGATTTAGCTAAAGGAAGCTCTAAATGTTGTAGTAGTCGTGTAAATTGAAGTCTTGTAGTAGAGAATTTGAGGAATTGGTAAGCTTATTTACATCTTTGTACTCGTGGATTGAATAAAGTAGAGTAAGAACTCTTAAAAGCTTTTGTATAATGATGGATATTGAGTTTTAAGGGTTAAACACTTTTAGTTTAATCGATAAATGATTGACGTGCTTAGCTGCCAAGACAAAGGAGGCTTTCACATTCAGATAAGCTAAGTTGTCAAGGATAAGGAAACAAGGTGAGTTTCTGTACCTTGACTTTGGATGATAGATGATGTTGAATGAATTGCATGTATCATATTGATAATTTACTGAGGTTGCCTAAGATATAGTGTGTATATGCTTGAAGAAAGAGAAGGTTGTGTCTGTACATCTAATACTATGTGAGCTTTCTCTAGCTAACTGCTAATTGTTTTATGGTAGAACATGATAGATAATTTGGCGTGATGTTTTTTTAATGATAGATTGTATAATATGTTTGAGTAATGTATGTATAGTGTGGTGAAAAGTGTTGGCGGGATAGATGAAGTTAGGACTTGGAAACGGGGATTTCTGTTAGATACTACCATACGGTTTTGATGACTGCAAACCATGATTTGCAAAGCTTTGGGCCTTGTGGATGGGACACTACGGTGTTTGAGCACCAATTTTAAGAATGACAAAATAGCAGAATAGATAGATAAATAGGGAAATAAAATTCAGTTAAGATACCGCCATATAGTGATTTTGAGTACAACCGTGATGTGCGAAGCTCCAGGCCTTGTGGGGGGGACATTTTGGTGTTTGGGCGTCAAGGTTAGATATGAGATGAATTTTTGTTTACAATTAATAGGTTCCATAGAGAAACACCACGACGGCGGTTAGCAAGCTCTATAGGGTGACACTGCAACGGTGATAAGGTCCTACGGGGCGGCACCTCAAAATTGGTCTAACGTGTAAGACCACAGCTCGACCATGACAACTAGGATAGTCTATCGGGATAGCAACTAGGAGATAGTTTGTTGGGTTAGTAAATACATGGTAATCCATCGGGACATTAATTACGAGGTATTTTATCGGGACATTAAACACGGGGTAGTCTGCTGGGATAATAAAAAAGGGAAAGTCCTCTAGAACTCAAAAAATAGGGATCACAAATAGGGAAATCCGTATATTAGTATACCAAAAGGGACATCATGGTTTGAAGTACAGTTCACAGTGTGTCTGGTGTGAAAGTCACAAGAAAGAATGAACTTGTTGCATTTGAGAAACACAGACCACTCGATTAATTAAATAATTCATCAAAAGCAATGATGAATAGGGCCAAGGAAATATCTCATCCCGGTTAGGGTAAAAAAGAGGAAGAAACTCCTTAGAGGGATATATATGTAGTGCAAATCAATTGCACCTGCCAAGGAAGCTATGGACCTCACACGATTCAAACAGACACGAATTAAGTTGTAGTAGGATGCAATTAGAAACTAGTAAGTCAACAAATAGCTTGTTGAAATATCAAAAAGAAAAATAAGGGTCTTCGTGGGAGGAAATGCATGCCCAATGCTGATTGACCAATAATGTCCGTTAGAGGATAGTGGCAATCAGAGGTTCAACATGACCATGAAAAATGGTAGAGATCTTATTAATCTACCAAAAGTAGGAACTGCATGTTTAAAGAAGCCTCTTTAGGGAATAGAATGGTGATAAGAGTACTATGGTGTTGTGTTGTGAGCACTATACTCCAAGGTAGTGATGAAATTGAAATCTGGTAAAGATCACAGTTATGGTAATTACTTGGGTAGTTGTCAAGCGTTGCTTTCCAGAAATAATGAATGCAACTATTAGGGAGTTTAATTCTAAGCTATAAGTCTCAAAATTTTCCTTAAATTCTATATGTGGATCTTGCTAAGCTCTTTCGAACTGAGAAAGTTTTGGCCTGAATGCAAGTTAAATAAAGACTAAAAAAAATCAAGAGGGATCAAGTCAGACTTTGCTGGGAACTAGGTGAATCATAGCAGTTGTTCATGTATACAGAGGGGCACTCATGGAGGTCCCGCCTTAGGGTTAGGTTTGATCGAGTCTAAATGGACCGAATTGTAAATCACAAATAAAAGTTAGATAAATAAATTTCTGATTGTAAGAAATTAGAACTAATATGATGTGTGTATAAATTTTGGGGTGGAAATTTGAGGGCATAAGCTATATATGATCGTGTTTAGGTTAGAATGAATATGTGTTAAGTTATTTGGATTGTCGTGGCATTCAATTCCCGGACCTGGTGATCAGGTCGGGTAAAGGGTGTTACAAATTAGTGGTATTAGACCATGATTTAGCCTATCCTTTGAACATAGGAAGTTATGGAATGACTCCTATATACATGGTACAATAGCTCTGCCTTAATCCCTCAAAAGTGATTATAAGAGAGTAAGTGTAATAAGAATAAGTGCAGGATTGGCGGATCATAGTGAGATTGGTAATTAATGTATTGTAGAAAAATAGAAAGAATGAGAGAGATGGGAGTTTTCATTACTATGGAAAAACCATTATAAATACAAGAAATGATTTAAACATTATCCCCTACTGGTGGACCAATTGCTCCTTTTGTGTCTCAACATTGACTTCCATTTGGGCGGACGAGGTGGAGGCACCAATGAAAGTTTCATCCTCTGAGGCAATACTGTCCAAGGAATCTGAGTTGGACGTATTAAATCATGGTTATCTAAGAGTTTGCCAGATTCCTTCTATTTCTTTTAGAATTTCCTTTACACAGCCCTTTTGGGATTTAGGACGTCGAAGCCAATGTCAGTCTTTACAAGAGGCCGCAAGCTTTTAAAGTTCATGTGGAGTAGATCAAAGAGACCCATAGCTACTTGTATGGCCAGTGTTAAGCTAGATCTTAAAATAGGCAAATGTGGCTTAATACCTTTGTTGGTATTTGCCATAAATTTTTCCAAGGTCGTGTTGCTCTTTTTTTGTATTTGCTTTTTATTAGCGAGGTGTTGTTTCTCTAGATAACGAACTTGTTCTTCTAATTCTTTCTCTCGAATCACCGATCCTTGGTATATAGCCTCCCATGCAAAGATAGATTAAGTAAGTTTATGATTTTGTAAAACAAAGCATCATAGAATTAGCGGAGTTGGACGAGAGATTGTTCCCCCGAAAAGATGGTTCTCTCAGAATCAACTCGATCAGCCTCAACCTCTTTTCAAGCCTGTTGGAGGGCCCAACTCATGATTTTACACTCTGTAACCATTATAGAGAAAGAACCTGCCAACTCAATGAGGGTGGGCTTGTGAATACCTTTAAACGAAGAGGAGGGGTAGGTGAATCCCTTCAGCTCTAGAGACAAGTCCCTGTTTTGTTTTTGTTGAATTAGGAGTGGGGAAAAAAGGTAGTGGTCCTTACTGTTGTGCCTTCTCCATAGGAAGAAGGTTTTGTACCTTGCCAAAGGAAAAGGTATAGTTGATGGAGCTAATCAGGGAGGTGTACAAGGTGGAATTTTAGTAACCCAAACTAGAGCCTCGAATTGAGGCACCAATGGGTGTGGGGGAGGGGCCGTACTAAAATTTGATTTGGTTAGAGGGATGAAGATGGTTGGGGGAGAGACGAGGGTTCCCTCTCTGGAATAAAAAGTTCTTTACCAGGTCTGTGGCAAACCAAACTGGCTTTGCTCTTTTCCTTGGTGTTAGAGGACTCTTCTTCTGGCCTTTGCCTCTTACGGTTACTACTAATGGCCTGAATACAAACGTCAGCTGCCACCGTAGCATCTTGTGCACATTTTTTTAGATGCCTCCACATCCATGTGTAGAGGGTGTTGGAAGAAGCCAAAGGGTGTGGAAGAACCTGCAATGACAAATTAAGAGTTAGCAACAAGATTAAAAAGGGTTTGGTGAGACATGTCTCCTCAAGTTCAACTGTTGGGGAATGAAAGACTTCCATAAACTCATGCTTCATTGATAGACGTGACTCCTTGAGGGTCCACTCCCAAAGCTAAATTTGCTAATCTAAACCCATTGGGGCTTTTCTCTTCTAAAAAGTAATGGAAAATGTTCCTTAATGTTAGGAGTTTGTCCTACTTTAGAGGACACCCCAACCTTAAATGGTCATACTGTGGCCTAGAGAGGTAAAAAAAATCGGTTGTTACTAAAGAAAAATAAAATCGTGGGGGATAGACCACCTTGTAGTAAAACCAAAGCTACCATCAAGCCTCTTTCTCACTCGTATGAACTTATGACTGTCCGAGTGAAAAATTGAAGAGGAAATTTGAACTATAGACTTGTGGCCCTTGTGAGTGTGAAAGTACACCATTCTAGTTGAGATCCCATGGGTAATGACCTCCAATCAATAAAACTGTTAAAATATGCCTAGGAATAGAGGCTCACGATGTTTACTACAATCAATGAAATAAGCTATCAGGGATCGCCAAGAAGGACCATTAAGCTGTCCAGGTGCAATTTCATAGATATTCAACACCCTACAAAGGAAAGGATGTAAAAGGAGATGGAAGCCTTTGTCCAAAAAGTATAGTGAGACGATGAACCCATCACGGGAGTCACTCAACTGGCAATCTCCTTCCATGATTTCAAAATTGTAGGCAAAATTGGGCAATCTAATTCCTTTGGATGATAAATGATTGAACATGTCTTCACGAGTAATCATACATTTGTAAAATGGTTATTCAATATGCGTACTGGTTTTATGGTTGGATAACCCATGCACGCACGTAAAAAATGGCCTATTACCACCCTAACCCCTTCGATTCCAATTATCATAGTCCTTTCTTCTTCCTCATAACGATGGCCTAAATTAAGGCACGACGAGGTTGCCTTAGGTTGTGAAAGACAAAAATGATTAAGAGAGAGTCACTTGAGAGGTGGGTAATGCCTTAGAATGGTAAGCTCGAGAGAGGGAAACTACAGGAGGGGAAGAAAGATAGTTAGAGTTTTGAAGAATGACTAAATCAACAAAGAAGTTTTGAAGAGAAACAAGAAAAAGAGACTAGTTTTTCTCTATATATCTTGATTTTAAATTACTAGATGTCCATGGAAAGATAAAATTTCAATATTCCAAAAATGGTTCAAGTTCACCAACTAGAGTCTGATAAATATCAAGAAGGTTATGCTTCAACTTGTCGGTAAATGGAAAAGTAGGAATACCTGCCAGATGATGAGTGTCAATCCAGGAATCCTTAAGCAATCACTTGCCCTATATAGAGTAAGGAGAGAGCCACTATTTGAGCATAATAAGTTTAGGGTGAATTTGTAATTATTAGGGTAGCGTTTTGATAATTAGAGATAGTAGAGGTCTACGCCTCTATGTATGCAAAGAATTATCAAGGAAAAATGGGAAATTTGTTTAGAGGCCTCCCTAAATTAAGATAAGAAAGGAAATTTTGAGGAAATTTTTTTTAAGGGTGGGGGAATTGTAACAATCGGGTATCTTTATTAACCCGAGGTCTAAAGAAAGTTAGGACTAAATTAAAAAGATTATAGAAATTTTTTAACGATTATAGAAATTTTTTAACTCTATTGGGAAATTAAAAAATTATATTGGCCAAATTTTGATTACTTGGATCTCAATCTTGGTTCGGTTAGGATGGAACTGGCTGGTTCCAAAGTGGGAAACAAAATCATTAAGGATGAATGGTAGAGACGGTCTGTAAAAATTATGCTAAAGGTGTATACATATATAGGTGTGTGTGGAGACAAAATTTTCTCAATTCTGTTTACCAAATTTTCACTCTAAAGATTAATATTCTTTAGTTGCTCTAAAGAAGAAGAGGATTTAGCTGAAGGAAGCTCTATAAGCTGTTGCAATCGTGTGAATTAATGTATGGTAGTAGATAAATTGAGGAACTGGTAAGCTTCTTTACATTTCTGTACTCGTTTGTTAAAGAAAGAAATAGAGTAAGAACTCTTAAAAGCTTCTATATAATGATGGATCATAGGTTTTAAGGGTTTAACACCTTTAGTTTAACTAATAAATGATTGTCATGTTTAGTTACCAGGACAAAAGAGGCTCTGGCGCTCAAATAAGCTAAGTTGTCAAGGATAAGGAAATGAGGTGAGTTTTTGTACCCTACCTTTGGATGATAAATGATGTTGTGTGACTTGCATGTATCACATTGATGGTGTATTAAGATTGCCTAAGATATGGTATGTATATGCTTGAAGAAAGAGAAGGTTGTGTGTGTGTGCACAATACTCTATGTGCTTTAACCAGTTAATTGTTGATATTTTTATGGTAGATAATGATAGATAATTAGTGTGATGTTTGTTTAATGATAGGTGTTATGATATGTTTGAGTAATGTATGTGTAGTGTGGTGGAAACTGTTGGCATGATATATGAAGTTAGGACTTAGGAACGAATATTTCTATTAGATACCGCCATGCAATATTTTTGAATGCAAACCATGATTTGTGAAGCTTCGGGCTTTGTAGAGGGGACACTGTGATGTTTGAGCATCAAGGTTAGGAATGGTGAAATCGATGAATGAGCAAATGAATAGGGAAATGGAATTCCGTTAAGATACCACCATACAATGATGTTGAGTGCAACCATGATGTGCGAACCTTTGAGCCTTGCGAGGGGGCATTTCGATTTTCAAGCATTGAGGTTAGATATGAGATGAATTGATGTCAATAGGTAATAGGTTCCATAGAAAAACATTGCGACGATGGTCATCAGGCTCTATGGGGGGACACTGCGATGATGGTAAAGTCCTACTGTGTGACACCTCAAAAGTGGTATAACGTGTAAGACCATAGATCGACTCTGAAAACTAGGATAGTTCACTGAGATAGTCCATTGGGATAGTAAATATGGGGTAGTTTGCCAAGACATTAAACACAGGGTAATTCGTTGGGACAATAAAAATGGAGAAATCGGCCAGGACGCAAAACATAGTGATCACAATTGAGGAAATTCGTAGATCAGTATACCAAGAGCAACGCTATGGTTTGATGTCGAGTTCAAGTGTTCCTGGTGTGAAAGTCATAGGAATGAATGAACTTAATGTGTCTGAGAAACACAAACCACTAGGTTAATGAAAGAATTTGCCAAATGCAATAATGAATAGGGCCAAGGAAATTTCTGAACGCAATTAGGGTAAAAAACAGGAAGAGACTTCTTAGATAAGTAGGTATATGTAGTGAATGTCAATCACATCATAGAAGCTATGGATCTTACACGGTTCAAACAGACACAGATTAAGTTTTAGTAGGACGCAATGATAAACTGGTAAGTAGATAAAGAGCCAGCTGGAAGATCAAACAGATATATAAGGGTCTTTGTTAGAGGAAATCCGTGCCCAAGGCTGAATGGCCAGTAATGTTTGTCAAAGGATAGTGGAAAGCAAACAAGACCAAGAAAAATAGTAGAGATCTTGTTGATCTACAAAAAGTAGGAATTGCATGTCTATAGAAGCCTATTTAGGGAATCGAACGACAGAGAGAGTACTATAGTGTTGTATTTTGTGTAGTAGTCTGGTAAAGACCTTAGTTGTGGTAATTACTTGGGTAGTCACCAAGCATCACCTTCTAGAAATAATGAATATGACTATCAAGGAGTTTAATTCTGAGCTGGAAGTCTCAAATTTTTCCTTAAATTCTATGTGCGGATCTCACTAAATTCTTTCAAATTGATAAAGTTTCTGCTTGAATGCAGGTTAGATAAAGACTCAGAAATTAAGAGGGACTAAGTTAGACTTTATTGGGAACTAGGTGAAATGCTACAACTGCTTGTGTATATAGAGGGGCACCCATAGAGGTTACACCTTAAGGTTAGGGTTGATTGAGTCTTAACGGGCCGAATTGTAAACGGCAAATAAACGTTAGATCAATAAAGTGTCAATTGTAAGAAATTGGAACTAATATAAAGTGTGTATAAATTTTCAGGAGAAAACTTGAGGGCATAAGTTGTATATGATCTGTTTAGGTTAGAATGGATATGTGTTAAGTTATTTGGTGTTTTCGTGGCATTTGATACCCGATCCTAGCGATCGAGTCATGTAGAGGGTGTTGTAAGTTGTTTATTACATGTATATGGCCAAGGTAAAAGTTAGGTTTAGATAACTTGATTTTAAAGGCATATTTTTTTGTACACGGGCTGACAAACGGCTGTGTGTTACACATGGCATGTAACATGGTCGTGTCGTCTTCAGTTTGTTATACTGTCTGGGCATATGCCTATGTGGCACATGGTACATGGTCTTAGTTTGTTATACAATCTAAGGACACGACCATGTGACTTTCTTTCACATGGTTTTAGTTTGTTGCATGGCTTGGCGACACGACTGTGTTAATCTGGCACACATGCCTAGGTACACGATCGTGTAACCCTTATTTTCTAATATTTTTATACTTTTCATTTCCTTTCAATTAAGTCATTATATGTTTCCAGTTTGATTTAAAAGCTTTTGTAAGCCTGTTTGAGATCTAGTTTTGTTACAATTAACTTGAAATAAGATTATTCATAATGTTGTATGAAATATTTAAATTTAAACTATGTTTTCAAGTATTATATGTTTTGTGATCTATTGTGGCATCTTGTAGCTCGGGTCCAACAATCAAATTAGGTTAGGTGTGTTACATTTAATGGTATTAGAGCTACAAGTTTAGTCAATTCTTGGACTAAATTGAGCTAAAAATGAATCTAAAAGGTACATACTGAGATTAAGTCAAGTCTGGGATGAAAATTGGATGCTAACTATTAAATGTTTCCATTTGTAGCTAAATATGTCAGGTCAATTTGGAAACAATGTTGAACATAACATTGATAGTAGTGGTCGATTCACTGCAAATGAAAATAGAATTGGAATCGAGATACCAGGTGTGAATTCAGCTAGCAATTGTTAGCCTAGTGTGATTAGACAGGGACCTAATGGTTGAGGAGATGAGAATTTACTCCATTCTATTGCAAAAGCTCTCCAACGATTGGTAGGGACCACCGCTTCAATTACACCGATGGTCTAATGAGCTCCTATAAAAGAACTACAAAAATACTATGCCACTGAAATCACGAGAGTAAAAGGAGTTGATCCATCGACAGTCAAGATGTGGTTACAAATGATAAAACAAGTTTTATAAGAACTTGAATCACTTCTCAAGAATGTGTAACATGTGCCATCTCTCTTTTGCAAGGAGAGGCATATACTTAGTGGCAAACTATTACTCACCATGTTTCTGTTGATCAAATTGATTAGGATCTCTTCTAGTTAGAATTCCAGAAGAAACATATTGGTGAATTGTACTTAGAATGATGCGAGTCTCAGGGCCCAATTTTAGACCGATGGATGTGATGGGCTCACATTACCTCAAGGCCCAACAGCAATGTAAAAGGCCAATCAAATCAAACCAGGATTTGATCAAAAAAAGATTCAAGGATGAATCTTTTGGAGAAATGGTGGAATGATACATGCACGGATGGGGTGAAATTTATTAAATTTCATTCACCTGAGCTAGCAATTTTCAAGATTAGGAAATCAGTAGAACTGCAACTACTTTTTGGATGGGACCCTGACATATATAGGTTGAGATGTCCCATGGAGTTTGAAGATCTATCTCTTAGCTTCGAAACACACTTTGAATCACTCGATTTTGAGTTTGAGAGCTCAAGTTATGACTATTTTAGTGAAGACTACGCAAGTAGAATTTCTAGATAGAATTATGACGAGAATTACGAGTTTTAGGCTTTTAATTTGAGTTTAAATTATATTGGATTCATGTTTTGGGCTTAATTTTTATTATATATAAGCAAAATATTGTATTTATTAGTTCTTATTATTTTATTATTATTTTAAATTTTTAATAATTATTAAGTAGTTTAAGTTATTTAGGAGTTTTATATCAATAAGAAAGTTTAGTTTAAAATTATTTCTTGTTTAAATCAATTAGAGTTATAGTATACTTAAGAGTTTTATTTAGATTTATTTAGCTAGCCTATATATAGGACTTTGCATTGTACACAAATCATACAATTTATTATTATTCAAGTTCTCTTTGAGTTTTTCTTTTCAAGAATTATTCTTGAGTTTATTTTAGAAGATTTTTAACAATCTTTTTAGATTGTGGGGATCATATTCAAACTTTTTCTTACCAATGTTTCCATCTTGGAGGAAAAAATAGAGTTGCTTGAAGGGGGTTGATTCTTCCTGTTTCTAAGGCTTCTTAGGACTTCAACATATAATGTTCTATCTTTTTTATTTTCTTCTTTATTGTTCTAGTTATTGATTTATTATTTTATTTTATTTACCTTAGTTATTTATTTTAATTATTTTATCTAACTTGGATTCAATCGCGTTTCAAATGGTGTCAAAATCTAACTTTTTTCTGAACGTCTAGAGCCCTAAGTCTAATCCATGACTTGAATAAACTTCACGATCTACTTCTGTGTTCATCCACACTTATTGGTATTATTTGGTATCAGATTTGAGCGTTTTATGTTTTTTTTTTGTGTTTTTATAAAATTGATTTCCAGCAAACAACCATGAAACAATTTTTTTCACCAAGATAGTTTTCGAACAAAAAAAAATTTTCAATAGGCAAACGTTTTTCAAACGATATGAAATTTTACATACTGTTTCTCGACACTATTTTAGAATATTAAAAAATATTTCCCACAAAAAAGTGATCGAAAAAGTCATAAAAAAGAAAATACGAAATAGAAGAAAAATAAAAAAAATATATTCTATGGGTTCAATTTTGTGCCGAAACCTTCCAGATCAGATCTACGTTATTTGAAGAGACTCCAGTTTAAATTTTTGTGATTTTTTGAAATCGAGAACACCTCAAATGAAGTTTGTCAAGTTGCTTCGCAATTTTTCGGGTTTTCAGGTTTCAACAATTTTCATTGACTCTTAGCCTTAGGTTTTCCCCTTTTTTTTTCTCTTTTTATTGTTTCTTTACGCATTCTAACAATTCATTTTTTCTTGTGTTAGTTGGTTAAAGCACGTTGCATATTCCTTCTTCCGTGCAACATAATTCTTTGGTGTCTAGCCGATTTTGGACTCCTAGTGCTACTATGTTTGTTTTGTGAGTTTGATTGTAATACATTTTGATTGATTGATATAGACACTTTTAAAAGACTCACAAGAGAATATTAATCAGATTACCAATCATATTGAAATTATAATTCAAGTTGTTGCTCCTTTGGAGAATTCTTCGAACCGACGGTCTTGTGCTTGTGATAGTGATGATGATAGGGACAATGGACAACTTCATATTTGTTCTAATACTAGTAGACGCGGAATAAAATTTTTGGTATTCCTGATAGAGGCTAGCCTTCTATATCTAAATCAAAGTTCAATATTCCACCATTTTGAGGGAAGTATGATCCAGATGCATATTGTGATTGGGAGGCTAAAATTGAGATCATATTTCATTATTATAGATGTCCGAAAAAGGAGAAAGTCCCATTGGCTACATTGGCATTTTTAGATTATGCATTGAGTTGGTGAAGTCCACTTGTGTTGAACTGCCAAATGAATAATGAACAAGATGTTAATTCTGTAACCCCTCAAACTGGGCCTAGACGTTACGATCAAATTTGAGCAATTACATGTGCCAAGAAGATGGCCAAAAGATTTTTATAAGAAAAGTCCATTTGTCTTTGAAACATGTCATTTTGAAAATATCATGTTTTTTTAAATAAAATTTATTTGTTCCTTTTTATTAAAATACGTGTACTATAACTTAGTTTAGAAAATACATTTGTAGCGAATACTAATTCTTAAAAATATTTCATGATCATTTAAAATAGAAATCCAACATAAGCAATCCATGCAATAATTCCAAAATATTAGAAAGGAAAAATCCCCATGCCATAGTCCATAATTTAAAATAAAATCCCCAACAATTATTAAAATAAACCCAAATCAAAGTCCATAAAACTCCATAATTTATTAAAAAGATCACATTTGAGAGCATCATCGGATAACCGCATCCAAGTCCTAATTATGAGGATTACTTGAAACATACACATAAGATTAGTGAGCTTACAAGCCCTATGTGAGATCATTACAAATATAATCTCATACATATCAAAATATCAATCTCAACATATCAATCATCATAATAATCACAAATTCTACCACCGATACTTATGCATGAACATGTCGATGCAATTTTAAAATGATGTAAATTTTATAAAATTTCCAACCCATCTTCACTACACACCAATATCGTGTTCCCAGAACCCGTCCATCCAATAACACACCATTTGTGGATAAGCCACCACATAATTACCGATAAATGACAACATAACACATTGTGGACAAGCCACTACATAATTGCCATTAGCGGCCACATAATTGTAGATAAACTGACATATAACTTCCACCTTTCACAAAACCCACCCCATGCATATGATATGACCATTTTTCAAATTTAACACATATAATTCACTTTTCACATTTTTCACGTAATAATGCTCATAATCTTACATAACACATATTTCTCAATTTTACACATATGCATGTAAACATGCCCATATTTTCATTTATCACATAATATTCGCTTTTATTCACTTAAGCATACTTCAATATACTTTTCATATTAAATCATGGATCTCATCACATACACATATATCACACTTGTAAATCATCAACATACCAGATAAACCATGTATCACATAATGTAGAGATGACATTTTCACACATGTCATCATCACATACATCAGCACATCATAAAACATGTCTTTCATGAAACTAATAGGTTGGGATCACTTACTTCGGTTTCTTCTTGTTGAGTTTTTCAACTTCTCTTTGAGTACTTAATGTACTCTCAGTTAATTATTAAATATTATATTATTAAAATGAAAGTGAACATATTACGTACAAATTAAAGGTTAAATCCCACACCTTATATTGTAGATCTAATTGCTACAATATTTTTTAACGATTCCACTCGATCTATCTCGCAAGAAAATCTAACACCTAAGTAAAATTTATTAATTAGGATCCTTTGATAATATTTTTGTCACTGAAAATATCGATTATTAAAAGTCTCATCAACGCTTACCCCATGATTTAAGACTCTTGAAAGGAGGATTTCCATTTATGAAGTTAGGGGTCTCCCCTACGAATATCGTTTGGCCCTTCAAAGTTAATATGAAATCGTATTAGTACGATAATAATTAAATAATAATAAAATATTATGTTGACACAATGGCACTATACCCTTCGGCCAATAAATGAAACCGCTAAGTGAAGGATTTTACGATCTAACTAATCACACATACACTTGATTCAATACTGAATGGTCGATGAATCAATAAAGGAACAAGATCAATGAGTTGAACAATTTAAAAGAATTGATAAAGCAAAGAGACGGTGTTAGTTAAACAATATAAGAAATGGAAAATGGAGGAGCAAAAGAAAAGAAGAACTTCAGTCACCTGCGACAGTTCGGCTATGAAGGGGTGGTCCAACGAGGAGTGAAGAACAATACCAAAGGAGGTTTCGGAAAAATAGGGGATGAGTAAGAAAAATAAGAAGAAAGAAAGAGAAGAAATGGAGGAGCAGAGGAATCCATTGTGGCTCACGACGGTGGTCATGGCAGGGATCGGCGGTGGTGGAAAATGAAAGAGGAGGGAAAATGCAGTGCTAAGGTGGTGAAAAGGTGTGACAATAGTGGTGCTGTCGTAAGTTGTGGTGGAGAAAAAGCAAAGACTAAGAAAAAGTCTGGTGGTTATTTTGTGATAGAAGAGAAAATAGATGAGAAAAGAAATGAAAAAGTTAAAGAATGGGAGTAATAAGGAGGTAGGGACGACAAAGTGTTGTGAAAGCTTGATTAACTATGACTAGGTTCAACGAACCACAACAAAAATGAAAGATGTGAAGTTTTGGCAAGGGAGGGAGACATAGAGTGAAAAGGGGATCATGTTACCTCAACATATGGTAAGTTTGGCTCATAAAGAGGGAAATGAATCCTCGTAAACATGGTAACAATGGGGTGGACGGAAAACACATTAGGCAAATGGAAATTGTGTTAAAAAAATTAAATAAAAAGATAAGAACAATGAGACTTGAACTTAAGACTTCTATGATAGCTTAAAATCACTAAACCACTTAACCACTTGACCTCATTGTTTTAATTCCTACAACATTTATTCTAAAAACATGGTGTGACATTTCTAAGGTTTAAGGCAAAATTGCACCACATAGAAAATAGTGTTAGGGAAGGGATTCAAACACAAGTCATCATGGACAGCTCCACCACTACTCAACCACTATACTTTATATTTATTAATATCAAAATATCATATAAAATAAATAAATAATAAATAAAATTCGGGCGACCACTCTCTCGATTCATTAACCCAATTTCTACTAACCTAGTTTTTGGGATGTGACAACTCTCCCCTTCTTAAAAAGAATTTCATCCTCGAAATTCCTATTGTCACACCAATTCACTTATCCATAAAATTCATAACTCTTCTATCTAAACCAACCACCACGCTTTTGCTGCACAACTTTGATTCCAATGTAGTTCCAATACTTCACCTTAAATCTCTAATGGATTTCCTATTTACTTACATAGATTGTCTCAAGGGTCTATAGAAATATCACTAACAATTTCCTCATTCCCAAATTCCCAATTTCACAAATATACAAGTAACAATAAACATTTAGGTAAACCAAATTTTCAATCAATGCAAGGTACGGTTAGAATGGATAGTAAAGGTACTTTCATTGACGTCAGATGTCCTCTCAACCCCTAGCAGCATAAACCAGTCTCTTATTCCAATTTTTAGTCAAAGCTTTCTTTTAAACAGAAGGACATCATGGAGAATTTGTAACACAATGCTTCACAGACTCACTTTTCAAGTACGTTCCTAACTTTTTCCAACACTCACGCAAATGACGCTTATTACAATACTTACAAACAAATTTTCTGGTTGATCCAATAGAACTTCTTTTATTAACTTTTACAATATTTAGTTGTGGTCTATCCTCTCTAGCTCGCTTCAAAGGTTATGAATTTGAGCCAATAGGACTAGACTTCCTCTTATTCCATACTTTGATCATTTTCTTTCTCCAATGTTCCAATCACTTACTTCCTTATAATATTTGTCCTTTAAAAGTCAATGACTAATCTTGAGCTACTCGATATTGTGCTTCCCAAAAATCACATACACGATTTGGGATACTTCAAGTTTTCATATTCCTCAAGTTCTAACTCCACGAGTACTCATTTTAAGTTTTTATCATTTTTTTGTCAATAGAGGTAGGTTTTCATGTTATCACTTGAATATTTTTAATCGAAGTTTCATTTCAATTTACACTTATCTCACTATCTAGAGTTTTCACAATCTATAGTTGTCTCAGTCTATAGTTTTTCATAGTCTATAGTTGTAACACTCCTAACTCGTCTCCGTTGAGGGATTAGGGTTATGGAGCATTACCGTACAATTAGAAAATATTTAACGTCATATTATTAAATAAATGACACTTATAATAAATCAATCATTATATTCATTTTGTCCCTAAATCGAGCCCTCGGGGCCTTAAAAATAACTTACAAGTGATTCGAAACTAATTTAAAACAAAAAAAGAATTTTGAGAAAAAGTTGCAAAAATAATTTGAAAACATTCAAACAAGGGACACACGGTTGTGTTCCAGTCTGTGTCCTCACTTGTGTAACTCACTGAGTTGCCACACACACTTGTGTGCCAGGCCGTGTCCTAGGCCATGTAACTCTCTGAGTTGCCACACACGCCCGTGTGACAGGCTGTGTAACTCACTGACTTGAAACATTAAGATTTTGCAAATGACACACAGCCGTGTCGCTAGGCCATGTGTGTCACATGGTCGTGTGGCAACCTATTTATGAGGCCGTGTGAACCTTAAAACTTACCTAAAGTCTAGCCATTTTAAGTCCAATTCATACCTAACCATTCAGATCATTTGGGCACACATTCAAGGGATTAAAAAATCATTCAAACACTCAAAAACATGTCATTCTAAACATCCTAAATCACCTTACCAATATGCCATTCAAAGGCACCACAATTGTATCAAACATGAAGAATCAAACCAAAGCAATTTGACCATATCTCAAACACACAATCTAGTTCACTTAACTACCATACATGACCGTTTGCAATCCATCAAAACATACCAAAAGACACTTAGTTACAAGCACTTAAAAGTGACCAATATTACATAACTTGGTAAGGCATTAAAGTGCACCAAACCAACATAACCTGAAAAGCTTAAACATACCAAAACATACATTACAAGGATCCTATACATTACAAAATCTACCGATATGATTGCTAGATAGTGTGATAGGTCTCCAATGAGTTTCTAATCAATCGAGCTTCCGATTATCTATAAAATGAAGGAAAGTAAGTACATAAGCAATAAGTGCTTAGTAAGCTCGTATAAACTTAAATATAATTTACCATTTCATTAATACAATTCATATATTAAACATAAATGATTACCAATGCCATAAGCTTAGTATAAGCCTATACAACATCATCAAACTCACAAGTTAGCACACTTGTTCATGATACAAATGAATTCAACCATAAGATAAGTAGATTTCCATATGTGAATACATCATTTAGCTCATAAATCTTTTCATAAGATTATGATTCGTTACATTTGAATACTTACCATTTCATTTCCTTTTCTTACCCGTTGAACCATCTAGAATTACATCGGATACTCGGGAAAGCTCACATTAGTGTGCCTTTACATATAATTGTAACCTTTCCTTTACATCAATGCTCACACGAGCTGTGAAATAGGCCTGCACACACAAGCTGTGGGTCGAAATGTAAGCTACACGATTCTACTCACACGAGTTGTGGAGAATTTGCAACAAATACAGGACCTCAGCCATTGGTAGGACATTCAAGACCAGCACCCAAAACATGAAATCCCTAATGACATGTCATTCATATCCTAAGAAATCTTAAGGTTCAACTGAGACTCGTTATCCGTCAATTCTTCATAACATAGATACATTTATATATAGAACCATTTATTTTAAAATAACATAGCAATTAGTCAATGTAGCTAACATTAAAATGATCATAATTTGTATGAACTTACCACGATAACTAGGGCATAGAAGTAGAATAAAACACTAATCCGAAGCTTTAGCTTTTCCTCGATTTAAGTCCAAATGTGGTTTATCTTGATATAAATAGATAATTTCAATCAATTAAGTACTTCTAGTATTCAATTTAATTTATAGTTCATATTTATACAAAATTATGAATTTTCCCCTAATATTTTAACTTTTTACAATTTAGTCCTTAAGCTCATAACTTGGATATAATTTATTTTAGCCTAAATCCTACTTAAATAATGTTACAAGGGACATTGAAACAATCCACAATTACCAACAATTCACAAAAAAACCCATGTATATATACATTTAACAATTTAATCCGTATTTCCAAAATTTATCAAAAATCATTTAACAAAACATGTTTATTTTACATCAAAGATTAATAATCTATCATATAACATCAAAACACATCCATGTAAAGTCCCTCAACTTTTAAAATTTTTAAAATTAAGCCCCAGGCTAGCTAGATTAAGCTAGAATGAACTCAAACACATAAAAATAATTAAAAATAGGACTTGATTCACTTACATGCAAGGTAGAGACTTGACTGAAAGCTAAAACCTATTCTAATGGTGTTTTTCTCTTCAATTTTCAGTGGACAAGGAAATTAGAGAAGATGAAACAATTTTTTGTTTTATTTAGTTTAGGTTTTAATTATTCAATTACAATTTTAACCTTTAAAAACTATCAAAATTTCATTAGAACCTATCCATGTACATCCACTAACATATAACATGGTAGAATTACCTTATAAGTCCATTAGCTTTCCTTTTTATAGCCATTTAGCCCTTTTAACTAATAGAATTCAACTTTTACACCTTTTACGATTTAGTCCTTTTTACTTAATTAACTATTTAACCATCAAAATTTCTTAACAAAATTTTAATACGACCTTAATATAATCCCGTAGACATTAAATAAATAATAAAATAGTAACTCAATCATCGAAATTGTGGTCCCGAAACCACTATTTCCAACACCACTGAAAATAAACTATTACAATAGTTGTCTTAGCCTGTAGTTTTTCATAGTGTATAGTTTCAAATCTAAAGAACACTAACCTCAGATTGGCTTCGGGAGTCTCAGTTTGTTTACAACAATTCTAACATGTGGAATGTTCTTCCCAAAATACCCCTTTATAATGCATTTAGTTTTTCAAAAATACTTTACCCATAGTTCGAGTTTTGAACTGGACTCTAATACCACTAAATGTAACCCCTCAAACTGGGCCTAGACGTTACGACCCAATCTGAGCAATTACATTGGCCATGAAGATGGCTAAAATGTTTTCATGAGAAAAGTCCATTTGTCCTTGAAACATGTCATTTCGAAAATATCATGTTCTTTTCAATAAAATTTATTTATTCCTTTTTAATAAAATACATGTATTATAACTTAGTTTTGAAAATACATTTGAAGCAGATACTAATTCTTAAAAATATTTCATGATAATTTAAAACTAAAATCCAACATAAGCAATCCATGCAATAATTCCAAAATATCAGAAAGGAAAAATCCCCATGCCACAGTCCACAATTTAAAATAAAGTCCCAAAAAGTTATTAAAACAAACCAAAATCAAAGTCCATAAAACTCCATAATTTATTAAAAAGTTTACATTCGAGAGCATCACCGAAAAGCTACATCTGAGTCCTAATTACGAGGATTACCTAAAACATACACATCGATACTTATGCATGAACATGTTGATGCATGCTTTAAAATGATGGACATTTTATAAATTTTTCAACCCATCTCTGCTACACACCAATATCATGTTCCCAGAACCTGTCCATCCAATAACACACCATTTGTGGACAAGCCACCATATAATTGCCAATAACGACCACATAATCATAGATAAACTGCCACATAACTTAACCTTTCACAAAACCCACCCCATGCATATGATATGGCCATTTGTCTAATTTAACACATATAATTCACTTTTCAAATTTTTCACATAATAATTCTCATAATCTAACATAACACATATTTCTCAATTTTACACATATGTCTGTAATCATGCCCACATTTTCATATATGACATAATATTCGATTTTATTCACTTAAGCATACTTTAATATACTTTTCATATTAAATCATGGATCTCATCACATACACATATATCACATATTTAAATCATCAACATACCATATAAGCCTTGTATCACATAAGGTAGAGATGACATTTTCACACAAGTCATCATCACATCACAAAACATGTATTTCATAAAACTAATGGGTTAGGTTCACTTACTTGGATTTATTCTTGATAAGTTTTTCTACTCCTCTTTGAGTACTTAATGTACTGTCAATTAATTATTTAATATCATATTATTAAAATGAGAGTGAACATATTATGCCCAAATTAAAGGTTTAAATCCGACACCATATACTGTAGATCCAATTGCCACAATCCTTTTTAACGATTTCACTCGATTTATCTCAGAAGACAATCTAACACATAAGGAACGTTTATTAATTAGGACCCTTTGATAATATTTTTGTCACTTAAAAAAATTGATTTTTAAAAGTTTCATCAATGCTTACCCCACGATTTAAGACTCTTAAAAGGAGGATTTCCAATTAACCACACTTACACTTGATTCAGTATAGAATGGTTGATGAATCGAGAAAGGAATAATATTAATGAGCTGAGGATCTAAAAAAATTGACAGAGTAAAGAGAAGATGTAATTTAAACAATATAAGAAACAAAAAATAGAGGATAAAGAGAAAAGAAGAATTTCAGTCACCGATGATGTTGGGAACGGTGGTCTAGCAATAGTGACGGCAGTAGTTCAACGATAATTCAGCTACGAGGGGGTGGTCCTGTAATGATTGAAGAACAATACCAAAGGAGGTTTCGGTGCAATAAGGGATGGGTAAGAAAAATAATAAGATTGAAATAGAAAAATAGAGGAAGAGAGGAATTCATGGTGGCTTGTGGCGGTGGTCATGGCAGCGATCAGCGGTGGTAGAGAAAGAAAGAGGAGGGAAAGGGCGGTGCTAAGGTGGCTAAAAGGTGTGACGATGGTGGTGTTGTGGTCGGTTGTGGTGGAGGAAAAGCAAAGACTAAAAGAAAAGAGTGGTGGTTATTTTGTAAAAGAAGAGAAAATAGATGAGAAAAGAAATGAAAAAGTGAAAAAATGAGAGCAATAGAGAGGTAGGGACGACAAAGTGTGGTGAAAGCTTGGTCAACTGTGACTAGGTTCATTGAACCACAACAAAAGGCAAGATGTGAAGTTTTTGCAAGGGAGGGATACATGGAGTGAAAAGGGGATCATGTTACCTCAACATATGGTAAGTTTGACTCATAAAGAAGGAAAGGAATCCTCTTAAATATGGTAACAATGGGGTGGACGACAAGCACATTATGTACATGGAAATTGTGTTATAAAAGTTAAATAAAAGGATGAGAACAATGAGACTTGAACTTAGAACCTCTAGGTTAGCTGAGAAACACTTAACCACTTGACCATTTCACCTCCTTGTTTTAATTCCTACTGTAACGCCCAATTTTTGGGTTTTCTGTGTTTCTGTGTTTTTTAAAATTTGGGTGTGTTCTGGTTGGTTAAATATATATTTTAGTAGGTTAGTGGGCCTTTGAAAGGCCCAAACTTAAGTTAAATCCGTGGTAGTCTTTGGAATTTTGATTTTAAGAACAAGTGATGCATTTGGCGTTTGGGCTTTTAAGAGTAAAAGGGTAAAAGATGACACAAAAAGGAGTGTGTTGTAGTGGCAAGGTAGTGCCACTTAGGGGACAAGGAAGTGACGCCATAGAGGAAGCAAGGGGTCCAAGGTTCAAGTCTTGGCTCTTGCAATTTATTTTGGTTTTTCTTTTCAATAAATCTGGAAGCAAGTAGGTGCGCTTTAAAGTTTAATGTGTTGGACTTATGACACAAATGAGTTGATGGCCTAGTGGTGGTGGCGTGATTTGGCATGTGAGAGGACTTTGGTTCGAATCCTTTGGCACGCAAAGGTTGATTATTTTGCTATGTTGGGACGGCAAGAGTTGGTGCTGGTTTTAAACTTTGATGTTGGAGGGATCCCACATCGGGAAGCTAACATAAGAGTAGATGGAGAGCTGACTTTAAATAGAGCGAACCATGAGGAGAGTAAAGGTACCTTTCTTGGCTGATCCCTTTCGCTTTATGGCGTGCTCGTTTGGGTTGCGCATCGGCTAAGAGTTCTCGGAGCGCGGATTAACTCCAGTCTCCTATCAGGTGTGCATTTCTCACTACTCTAGCTGTAGGATGGCTACTTCGGGCCGCGATGGGTCGAACGGGGCCATGTGAGCCTAATGGGCCTACGAGCCCAATTGAATAAGTTGTTTGATTGTGTAGTAAATATTGGACTAGGCTAGGTGAATCTCATATCTGTGGCTAGATTTGGGCTAAAAGGGCCACACGAGCGTGTGGGCCCATTTGGGCCGAGAATAGGCTTTAGGCCCATTCGTACTGTTATCCCTGTTTAGAATACTTTAGAAATACCGAAATACCCCTGTAGGGTAGAATTACTAAAATACCCCTGTAGGGTAGAATCATTGGAATACCCCTGTAGGGTAGAAATACCGAAATACCCCTGTAGGGTAGAATTACTAAAATACCCCCGTAGGATAGAATTACCGAAATACCCCTGTAGGGTAAAATTACTGAAATACCCCTGTAGGGTAGAATTACTGAAATACCCCTGTAGGGTAGAATTACCGAAATACCCCTGTAGGGTAGAATTACTGAAATACCCCTGTAGAGTAGAATTACTAAAATACCCTTGTAGGGTAGAAATACCGAAATACCCTTGTAGGGTAAAATTACTAAAATACCCTTGTAGGGTAGAATTACTGAAATACCCCTGGAGGGTAAAATGACTTTTGCCCCTCGTGCGGAAATGACTAACTTGTGTGATGATTGGGTTAATTGACGTGGATTTATGGTAGTTATCATTAATTCGTAAGTCTAATGTGTTAGTGATCGATCGTAGGATTATCGCGTGGGAGGTATCGTCATCAATCGTCATCAATCGTCATCAACCAGGTGTGTAAACGACACCCTTCCTTAGACTGAATCGGTAAAAGCCGAAATACCAAAACGTTGGTATTTTGTGAACTCACGAGCGTGCGAGCGCTCGTGAGATAGTTGTTAATGAATATGGTTCATTTGGATGATTAGAGTGCAGAGTGTGCATTTTCGTGCACAACGGTATATTTGGGCTTAATGGGCCGAAAACGGGCCAATGGGCCAACAGGCCACTTTGGTAAAAAGACGAGGTAAGTACTTTTGATTACTTGGTAAACGTTAGAATGAGCATGAAACCCTAGTAATAGGTAATAATTACTGAAATACCCTTATACATAAAAATTACGATTTTACCCCTAGGGATATTTTATTTTATCTGAAAAGCATGATGTTACGTTTTTTACGTGTACATATGCCATGACATATTATTCGCATTGCATGGGACATGGGTTTATATTGATGGAGGAAGCGTTTTGTGACCTCGTTGCAATCCGTGGCCTCGCCACATATATATCTGATTCGTGACTTCGTCACACAATATCCGCGATCTCGTTGCAATCCGGTGGCTTAAGCCGCCACATATATAAATATATATATATATATCTCTGTTCTAGTGGCCTCGCCACAATATTCAGATCCGTGACTTCGTCACAATATCGCGCGACCTCGCTGCAATTTCTGTGGTGTGTAGCGGTTGGGTGGGTCGAGTAGTCTCCCCACATGGTGTAAGGCTGGTACGGGGGTGTATACGGATGGATATGGGTTGGGATTGCATTCACATTCTGATCCTGATTTTGATTCTGTCACCTAATTCTGATTCTGATTCTGATTCTGTCACTTGATTTTGATTCTGATTCTCATTTTGATTCTAGTTCTGATAATGTTTCTTATTCTGTAATGGGCTAAGGCCCATCTGGTACTGTCCGTTATAATGGGCTAAGGCCCAATTGATACTGAAACTGTAAGTAGGGTTAGGGCCAGACTTTTAATTCTTTTATATGACTGACTATTCCTTTTATATAGTAGGGGATTTCACACTGAGTTTTTGTAAACTCACCCCGTTTATTAACCTTTTAGGTAATTTCCAGCCTTAGACGGATCGCAGCTGCGAGGGGCTCGGAGGAAGCCACACACACTGTTTATGTTACAGTTTTGATTATTACTTTTAAATGTTTTTATAAGGGTTGCAGTAAAGCCATTGTAATTTTCTGGATTTCAAATTTGGAATTTTATTTATTGATCTTATAATTGCTAGTATTAGAACACAGTTTTCCAAAGCAACTACTGTTGTTCAAAACATCACGTATCCGTAATTGTTTTTAAATTAATCTTCTGCAACTGCCAAGATTTTTACAAAGCTGTTAAGAATGTTATTCAGCTGAGGATTTCTAACAAGGTTTAAAAAGGGTATAAGTTTTTAATTATTAAGAAGGGCTTTTAATGGAAACATGGTTTTCGAAAAAACACTTCAATGTGACACACCAGATTCGATCCAAACTTCCAGGCCGGGTTTGGGGTGTTACACCTACCACATGTATTTTAAAAATATGGTGTGACCTTTGCTAAGGTTTGAGGCAAAATTGCACTACATAGAAAATAGTGTGAGGGAAGGGATTTAAACACAAGTCATCATGGACAGCTCCGCCACTTTTCAACCACTATACTTGATATTTATTAAAAGAAAAATATCTAAAATAAATAAATAATAAATATATAAAATTCAGGCGACCACTCTTTCGATTTATTAATGCAATTTCTACTAACCCAATTTTTGGGATGTGACAGATTCGTGGGAACAGTTGACTCAAATCATGAGAAAATGTTTTATCCCACCTCACTATTTTAGAGATATTAATCAGAGACTTCAACACCTTGTTCAAGGCTATCGGTTTGTTGATGAGTACTTTAAGGAGATGAAGATGCTTATGCATAAAGGAAATGTTCGAGAAGATGAAGAGATTACCATGGTGTGGCTTGTGGATGGCTTGAACATTTCAATAGCGAATGCTCTTAATCTTTAAACCTACATTGATCTTAAAGACTCGGTACATAAGGCAATTGAGATTGAGCAGTAATTTCAATAATGCCAATCTTGTCCATTTAGTGCATGACAATATTATAGAGGTACGAGTTCTAATTCTACTTTCAAGAACTCGAAAACTCCTTATACTACTAATAATTTTCTTTCACAACATGATGAGACTAAACCTTTTGAGTGGAAAAGTGGGGCTCTTACAAAACCTTTTTCTATATCTTCTATTCAACCTACTTCTACTAATTCTTCACCAAAACAATAAAGAGCTTGTGAAATTGAATGTTTTAAGTGCAAAAGGCATGGGCACTATAGTCATGATTATGCCAACTCGAAACTCTTGTTGATAAAAAAGATGGTGAGTATACCTCTGATTCAGAAAAAGTAGATCCAGATATGCCCAAATTAATTAATGATGTTGATGTTGGAGGTGAGTTTTATGGTGAAGAAGAGTTGGTAGAACCACTATATGATGTTTATTATCTAGTTGTGAGACGCACCCTCAACATCCAATTAAGGGATGGTCATGATTTTCAAAGGGCTAATATATTTCATTTGAGACGTTTGATTAATGATAAACTTTTCTCACTTACCATTGATAGTGGAAGTTGTGATAATGTTGTGAGCAACTACTTTGTAGACTCTCTTGCTTGGCCTTGTAGCAAACACCCTACACCATACAACCTTCAATGGCTTAACGAAGGTTTGGAGGTCCGTATGGTAAAACAATGCTTGATCACTTTTACACTTAGGACGTATATTGATAAGGTTTGGTGTGATGTAATTCCCATGCATTCCACCCATTTTCTTATTGGAAGACCATGGCAATATGATCGTGCTGTGGTAGACCATGGAAAATTGAACCATTACTCCCTTGTATTTAAAAGAAAAAAAAAATACACTTTAGCCCATTTGGAGCCCAGAGATGTGTACAAGGACCAATTGAAAATGATGAAATTCTGTGAGGGTTTAAAGGGAAAGAAAAGAGACCTTGAGTGATAAAAGCTTGCTTTACTTTTGGTGAGTGAAAATACATATAAGGTAAAATTAGAGAGTTCTCAAGTGGGATAAGAAAATGAAAAACAAGAAAATATGCATACAAAACTGAGGAATAATTATGTTTTAACTAACCATAACTCGAATTTGTTTAGTGATGTTTCCTTGTTATAGGATTTTAAGGATCCATTGATGGACTTCCAATTACATTACTCCATTGATAGACAATTTTACTTGTAGGAGATAGGTAAGTTGAACATTGATAATTATCCAAAAGTGCTACAAGGTAAGATAGGTAAGGAAATAATAAAAATTTATTTAAGCATGCATACCTTGAATGTTTTTTGATAAGTATGCTACTAATTTTGTTTGTAAAATATTTCCTTACAACATATTTTCTCGTTGGTCAAATTTAATTATACAATGGTCTAAAAGTTCAACTGAAATTATGTGTTTATTTAAAGTTGTAAAGGTTAAAAATAGTAATTTTGTTGCATCAAATAGGTTTTTTAAAGCATTTTATAGATTTTTCTCTTGTAACAAAATTTCCTATCTTGACCTTTAACAATGAATTTTTACATAATAATATTAAACTTCTTGATTTTTATAATTATGTGAAATTCTTGACTTATCGTTGGAAATTCTTATGGATGACCATGCATATTCAATGAAAGTTACAGGATATTTTTTAATTGAAGTCTCATGTACCTAACACTTCTTTGTTTAGCATTGACACATGATCGAAGTTGATTTGAAGGATCAAAATAATGTCTTTGATCCCAGAGATAGTTTTGGCGCACAAGAAAGCTTAGGTAAGTATTTTTTTATTTGATTGTTATTTATTCCAAACCCTTTTTCTTCTTGTGTAGCTAAAGATTCGAGGATGAATCTTCTTTAGGAATATGGGAATGATGTGAGTCTCAAGTCCCAATTTCAAACCCATGAATGTGATGGGCTCACACTACCTCAAGACCCAACAACAATGTCAAAGGCCAAGCAAATCAAACTAGGATTTGAACAAAGCCAAGATTCGAGGATGAATCTTTTTAAGGAAACAGGGAATGATACATGCACGGATAGGGGGAAATTTATTAAATTCCATTCACAGAAGCTGCCAATTTTCAAGCTTGGGAAATCAAAAAATTTGCGATGAATTTTTGAATAGAATCCTAGTATTTCTAGGTTGACATGTCTTCGTGAAGTTCAAAGATATATCTCTTAGATTTGAAAACTTTGAATCACTCAATTTTGTGTTCGAGAGCTCAAATTATGATCGTTTTAGTGAAGACTACATGAATAAAATTTCTAGATGAGATTATGACGAGTATTATGAGTCTCGGGCTTTTAATTTGAGTTTAAATCATATTGGGTTTAGGTTTTGGGCTTAATTTTTATTATATATGAGCCTAATATTATATTTATCAGCTCTTATTATTTTATTATTTTATTATTCTAAATTTTTATTAATTATTAAGTCGTTTAAGTTATTTAGGAGTTTTACGTCAACAAGAAAGTTTAGTTTAAAATTACTTCTTGTTTAGATCAATTAGAGTTCTAGTATACTTAAGAGTTTATTTAGATTTATTTAGCTAACTTATATATAGGCCTTTGCATTGTACACAAATCATACAATTGATTTTTATTCAAGTTCTCTTTGAGTTTTTCTTTTCATGAATTATTCTTAAGTTTCTTTTAAAAGAGTTTTTAAAAATATTTTTAAATTGTAAGGTCAGTTTCAAACTTTTTCTTGCCAAGATTTCTATCTTGAAGGGGAAATTAGAGCCACTTCAAGGGGGTTGTGGATTCTTCGTGTTTCTAAGGCTTCTTAGGACTTCTACTTATCACGTTCTATCTTTTTCTTTATCTATTTCTTTATTTTCTTCTTTATTATTCTAGTCTTTCATTTATTATTTTATTTTATTTATTTTAATTATTTTATCTGACTTGGATTCAATTGTGTTTTAGGTGGTGTCAAAATCCAAGTTTCATTTCAAACGTCTAGAGCCCTAAGTCAAATCCGCGAATTGATCAAACTTTACAATATGCTTCCATGTTCATCCACATTCATCCCTATCATAGAAGATTGGAAACAAGAAATTTTTTTTATGTTGAAGCAAGGTGAGATGATCGTAGTTGATTATGAATGTGAATTTCTAAGGCTCAGTAAACATGCCTTTGAGTTATTGTCAACGGAAGAAGAAAGTTGTAAATGATTTCTTTAAGGACTACATGCTAAACTTCGAGTTCAGTTAGTCTCACATAAAATAAAATAATTTACAAACTTGAACGACCGAGCGAGGATTGTTAAACAAGAAATGGGACTTGAAAAAAAAACTTGAAATTCCCTGAGTCTCTAGAAAGCAAATTAGAACTTTTAGCTCGCAATTGTTACCTAAATGAACTAGAAAGTCTTAGGAACGTTAGAGGCCAGTTGTAAGATTTTCCAGGCCAAAGAAGAGCTGAGATAGGCATCTGACGGTATCAATAGGTAATGTTAGAGGCCCTAGTTGAGATGATGATGTTCTAGTTTGCACATTATCTAAGAAAAGAAACAAGGGAGAATGCTAGAAGAAAACTGGGGCTTGTTTTAATTATGGGTCACTGGACCATTCTACACAAGATTGTCCGAGGAATGATACTAATACACTTGCATCTTTCCATTGATCTACTCCATCTGTTAGGGATCAAGGAAGTAATCATGGTGGTTCTGCACTGAGAGGAAAATTTAGAAGAAAAATAAAAAATATGTTTATCAATCAGAGGCTCGAGCACCAACACAAGCTTATGTTGTTTGGACTCTTGAGGGGGGATGCTACTGATGTTGTAAAAGATATATTTCTTTTAGTTTTTGAGCTTATTTATGCCTTAATAGATCCTAGTCCTTCTCATTCTTATGTCAATGCTGATTTGGTTAAATCTGGGTGTCTAAAGTTAAAAACATTGAAAGTAGTTGTGTCAGTATCAAGTCCGTTAGGAAAAAAAATGATATTAGTTGATCAAATTTGTAAACAGTGTCCGTCAAAAATTTGAAATGTATTATTTCTGATAGACCTACTGATTATGTTGTTTGACGACTTTGATTTGATTCTAGGAATAAATTAGTTAACTGAGCACAGAGTGATTTTGCATTGTCGAAACAAGCAACTTTTTGTTAAAAATTTAAATAGAGATATAGGCTAGAGCACCAACACGAGCTTATGTTGTTCAGACTCTTGAGGGGGGAGATGCTAGTGATGTCACATCAGATATATTTATTTTATTGTTTGAGCTTGTTTATGTCAGATCCCAGTTCTTTTCATTCTTATGTCAATGTTGATTTGGTTAAGTCTAGGAGTCTAAATTCAAAAACATTGAAAGTATCTATGTCGGTATCAAGTCCTATAGGAAAAACGATATTAGTTGATCAAGTTTGTAAATGGTGTCTGCTAGAAATTCAGAATGTATTATTTCTGATGGACCTACTAATTATGTCATTTAACAATTTTGATTTAGTTCTATGAATGAATTGGTTAACTATGCACAAAGTGATATTGGATTGCCGAAACAAGCAATTTTCTATTCAAAAATTAAATAGAGATATTGCGGAAATGAAGGGTGTTAGAACAAATGATATAACTCAAATATTTCATCAGTCAGAGATAATGAGTTTCTACATCAAGGCTATGAAACTTTTTTAACCTACATTATTAACTTAAGTTCAGGCGAAGATCAAATAAATAAAATTAGAACTATGTGTGAATTTCCTGATGTGTTTCCTAAGAAATGTATGGGATTACCACCTAATCGGCAAGTTGAATTTGCAATTGAAGTCTTTTGGGTGCAAATCTGGTATTAGTTGCCCTGCATTGAATGGCGCTGACTAAGCTAAAGGAATTAAAAGTGTTGTTCTAAGACTTGCTAGACCGCAACTTTATACGCACTAGTATATCTCATTAGGGAGCTCCAATATTATTCATTAAAAAGAAAGATGGTTTGATACGACCTTGCATAGATGATCAACAATTAAATAAATTGATGATAAAAAATTGGTATAATTTACCTCTTATCGATGATTTGTTCAATAAGTTGAAAAGAGCCATAGTTTTTTCCAAGATAGACTTGTGATCGAGATAATACTAGTTGAAAGTAAAAGATAGTGATGTATTGAAGAAAACATTTTGTACGAGATACGACCACTATGAATTTTTGGTTATGCCATTTGAATTGACTAATACCCCTGTGGCATTCATTGACCTTATTGACCACATTTTCCAGCCCAATCTGGATAAGCTTGTAGTACTTTTTATTGATGACATCTTGATTTATTCAAAGTCTGAAGTTGAACATGAGAAGCACAATAGAATTGTTGTACAAATTTTACAAGAAAAACAAGTGCATGTGAAGCTTAGCAAATGTGAATTTTGGTTGTCTGAAGTCATATTCCTGGGACATGTTGTTTTAGCAAAAGGAATTTGGGTTGACCTGAAGAAAATTGAGGCTATCATACAGTGGAAAGCATTGGAAAATATGTCAGAGATGCACAGCTTTCTTGGTTTGGTCGGATATTATCGTAGGCTTGTGAATGGCTTTACACAGATAGCTATATCGATGATGAAACTACTACAAAAAGATGTACCATATATCTAGAATGCACAGTGTTAGGAAAGTTTTGAAAAGCTAAAAAATGTTGACTGAAGCACTGATTTTGGTATTGCTAGAATCTAGAAAGGATTTTGTAGTTTTTAGTGATGCCTCGTTGAACGGTTTGGGTTAACTTCTGATGCAAGAGGGAAAGGCGATTGTGTATGCGTAACAACATTTGAAAATGCATAGTGTAATATTCGATGCTAGATTTAGAGTGGTTTTTGCTCTAAAAATCTAAAGGCACTATTTGTATGGTGAGAAATATCATATTTATATTGATCACAAAAGCCTTAAATACCTCTTAACCCAAAAGGAGTTGAATTTGAGACGGCGACACTAGCTTTAACTTTTGAAAAATTATGATTATGTTGTCAACTATTACCCAGAGAAGGCTAATGTTGTAAATGACATGTTAAGTAGGAAAGCAGCTGTCTAGTTGCAGGTGATATTCACTCAACTCAGTATTAATAGTGACGGTAGTTTCATGGCTGAGTTTAGAATTAAGCTGATGTCGTTTGATCAGATAAAATAAACACAGTTTATTGATATCAATTTGGCTAAGAAAACAAATGGTTCAACAGGGTATGGTGGAAAATTTTAGCATCAATAATAACAATTGTGTGAGGTTTCGTAATTAAATATGTGTTCCAGATGTTGCAAAATTAAAAAAGTATGATTCTTAGTGAAGCATAGGATAGCCCTTTTGCTATGTATCTTGGCAGAGCTAAAATGTATCATGACTTATAGGAAACATATTGTTAGCCTGGTATGGAAAGAGAGATCGTTGAATTTCTTGCTAAGTGCCTGACTTGCCAACGAGTTAAGGCTAAACAGCAAGTTCCCACAGGGTTACTTCATCTTGTTTTGATTCCTGAAATGAAATAGGAGCGTATAATGATGGATTTTATGGTTGGCTTACCAACTTCATCAAGTAAGAAGAATGCATTTTGGGTTATTGTTGATTGGTTGACAAAATCCACTCATTTTCTTGTTGTAAGAATGAATTGGTCTCTACCAAAGTTGGATGAAATTTACATTTAGGAGATAGTTAAATTGCATGGTGTACCTATGTCGATTATCTCTTCATGACCCCAGTTTTACTTCAAGGTTTTGGAGACAATTATATGAGCTTTTAGGTATGAAACTAAACTTCAGTACTACTTTTCACCCGCAGACGGACGAACAATCGGAAAGAGTTATTTAAATTTTGGAAGATATGCTTTGAGGATGCATAATTGATTTTGAATTAGGTAGGGAACTTTATTTCCCAGTTGCCAAATTAATGTATAATAAATTTTTTAGTTAAACAATCAAATGGCTCCTTACGAAGCATTGCATGGTAGACGTTGTAGAAAGCTCATTTGTTGGTATGAACTAAGTGAAAGGAAGGTTGTCAGATCGAAGTTGATACAATAAATTAAAGATACGGTTAAATTGATCAGAGACAGATTGAAAGTAACTTTTGAAAGGTAGAAATCCTATACAGATACGAAACGCAGAGATATTAAATATTTAGTGGGCGATAAGGTATTTTTAGAAGCATCTTCGTGGAAAAAAGTATTATGTTGTTGTCAAAAAGGGAAGTCGAGCCTTAGATTTATTGGACCTTACGAAATCATGGAAAGGGTTGGACTAGTGGAGATACACGATGTGTTTTTAATGTTTCGATGCTTAGAAAATATTGATCGGATCCGTCCCATGTCATCTCGAGTGAAGAAATTGAAACTCAGCCCAACTTGTTTAATGACAAAAAAATAGTAGAAATTTTAGCTAGTGACGTGAAAGATCTAAGAAATATATGTGTCCCACTTGTGAAATTTTTGTGGCGTAGTCATAATGTGGAAGAAGTGACCTGGGAGTCAGAAGAAATGATGAAATCACAATATCTTCACCTCTTCCCAAGTAAATTTTGGGGACGAAATTTTTTAAGGAGGCGAGAATTGTAAAGACCCAAAAGTTAGTGGTGTCAGAAAACGTGATTTCGGGATCCCGTTTTCGTAAAACATATCTGTAAATATAGTAGGTGAATTGAATTTTAGATAGGAAATTTTGTTGAATTAGAGTTGAATTATGGTACAAATAGATTTAATAATTAAAGATAAGAATAGAAACTATTATTATAAATATACCATCTAAGTATTATGGTGGTCGATTTTTAACTAAAGTGTACATTTATATTGTAAAATTTTAGTTTAATTAAGATTATAAATAAAACATAAATAAAGAAGGAACAAAATATAGAAAGTGGAGAAACAAAACAATTTCCTATTCATTTTCATTCATGCAACCTGAAAAGAATAAAGAAGTTCGACCTTAGGGATTCTAACTTAAAGCTTTAAATTGGTTAGTGCAATTTAATAATTTTCTTGTAATTTTTATGTTTTGGAATCCCGAGAGCTTAATCTAGTTGAACCATGTGTTAGTTTTCAAAACTTTCAAAATTTTAGAATGATGTCGTTGATGAATCCTTGAAGTTTTAGGTATGAAATGGATAGATTTTAAGCTTAGGAATAAAAATAAAGACTAAAATGTGAAGTTAATTTGTAGCTTTGTGTAATAGGGACTAAAATGCATAAATTATAAAATTTGTGGTAGAAATGAGAAACATGAGGTCTTAAAAGTACTATAGAGGAACCGACTTGAATATTTGAGTTCTAAATTGAATATTTTGTTAGTCTCAATTTTAAGGATTAAATTAAATAAATTTCAAAATATGTATGATTTTACAATTGATTGTGAATTGATCAGAAAGTAATGTTATGCATGATTGTATTAATATTTGTAACTAAAGACAACGTGGGAGCATCAAAAGGAATAGGGAAAGTGAAAATCAGTGATGAGTAGTTCGAGTTTCGTTAAGTGTTTCTATGGTCTAACACTTACTTAATTTTTGTATTTTTATGATATTATATAATGTATATTCCTATGATCAACTGCTTGGTGACGAGTGAAACGATTTGGGATATTTACAATTTCAATATCAAGACAAGTACCAAAATGAATATATGTTTGATTATGGAGTTGGATTATATTGCTATTGGGTACAACTTGGACAGAAATGTTGTGAATATAGAAACTGAAATACAAAGATGTATTAACTTTAGTCTTACTATAAGAGGTGAAGTTGATCAAAATATCAGTGGACTAGACTTAACAAACCTATCGTTGCCGGGCAACCCAAGGCGGCAGGTCATCATTCTAGGGCAATATGATATAACATAAATGAATTATGAAACCATTGTTGCTAGGCAATCTGAAGTGCTAAGCCATCACCTTTGAGCAACTCAGGGTGGCAGGTCATCATTTTCAAGCAATCTGGGATGACATAAATGAATTACGAAACCATCATTGCCAAGTAATACAGAATGACATCAAGAAGTAAAAAAAAATGAATTTACTAGTCCAGAAATCACAACGAAAGCAAAATGCAAAAGAAAGTTCGTGAATATTGAAAGGAAAAATAAAAGAAGTTGATGATCAAAATCATATTGAAACCTAATGGCATAAAAATCTTCCATTAATCTAAATGCTTATAGATTGAATGGTTTTATTATACCATCTTAACGTATAAAGATAGAAGGCTTTGGTTACTTATCGTCGAGTTTGCTTTTTGTGTGTAGGTTAGGTTTGTAGCTATATTTTGTGTCTCACTTCAGCATCCAACCGAGGCCCCTGACTCCCTAAAGTTTGTACTCCATTTTAGTTATGTAAATTGGCATGTACCTAGGGTTGTCATTTTGAATGTTTTAGATAATGGTAGGCAATTAGTTTTCTTGTGTTTGTAATAATAGGATAAATTGTTGTGAATCAAATGAATGATAATGTATGTATATCAGAAAATGTTTAAATCAATTGTCTTCTGTTTTAATCAACTCATTAGTGTTTAAATCAATTTTTTCTTCTTAACCTGATTCACACCTCAATATAAATGTCTACATGTTTGTTGTTACTTGTTGTTTGATAGGAATGGTTAATATGATTTAATTGTGGTTACATATTTGATAATCTAGTTGGTTGTGTATCTTGTGTAATGGTAATGTAATGCTAGATTGTGAAATGTGTTTAAAAGTTCATGCTATGTTATCTATGCGAAGAAAGGTATAAGGATGAATTGAAAAATGGGACGAATGTTTGGTGTAAAACGTTTAGATGAATTAAAATGATTCATTTTGAGTTGAATGTGATATAGATTCCTTTAGGCATATTGGTTAGAAATAGGATTGAAATGTCTTTAACTGTGATTTTTGTGCACCTGGAACAAGTTTAAGAGTTGGTTGTTGCATGTATATGGCCTGGGTAAAAGTTAGGTTTAGATAACTTGATAGTAAAGGCATATTTTGCTGCACATAGGCTAACACACAATCGTCTGTCACACATGGCTTGTGACATGGCCATGTGCTCTTTAGTAATTGTAAGGTTGTAGGTTAACACGGATTTTGTTTGTTACATGGTCCAATGACACAGTCGATTCACTCTCTTTTACATAGTTTCAGTTTGTTACACGACCTGGCGACAAGACTGTGTTAATCTGGCACACACGGCCACAACCTATTACACGGCCTGGGAACACAGCCATGTACACCTTTTTTTCCTAAAATTTTTATACTTTTTCATTTATCTTACAATTAAGGCCTTACATGTTCCCGGTTTAATTTAAAATATTTTGTAAGTCTATTTTAGATCTAATTTAGTTACAATTGTCGTGAAAAGAGATTATTCGTGATGCTGTATGAAATATTTAAATTTAAATTGTGGTTTCAATTGTTATATGTTCTGTGATCTGTTGTGAAATCTTGTAGCTCGGGTCTAGTGACTGGACTGGATTAGGGGTGTTACAGAACAACCCTCAGAGAGATGGGAAGGAGCATGTAAAGTGATCTCTTTACGATTGATCAAGGAATTGAAAACACACAACAAGCCAGTCCATGAAGAGGAGGAGGTCCCCGAATTTATTGATAAACCCATGGAAGAAGAGGATGAGGCCAACGAGCAAATTGAGGATGAGGCCAACGAGCAGATTGAGGAGAAAGACAAACAGGTGTCTGATCTGATCATCTCAAAGCCGAACACAATGAATGTACAATTTCTCAATTTATTTAAATCCTTTAATGTTAACATACCGCTCCTAGAACTTATCGATAAAATCTCGAAATATGACAAGTACCTAAATGAAATAATGGTATGACATAAGAAAATGAAAAAGGGCGAGAAAATTGACATTGACGCCTCATGTAGCGCTTTAATCATTAAAAATATACCCTCAAAATTAAAAGATCTAGGTAGCTTTACAATTCCGATAGAGATAGGGGATTAGCATTTCAACAAGGCCTTTTGCGATTTATGGGCAAACATAAATTTATCGCCCCTATGAATCTATCGAAAACTCGAATTCTAGGATTGTAAAAACACTTTTATAACGTTACAATTAGCCGATATATCTTTGGTACACTCGAAAGGTATACTCGAGGACGTATTGGTCAAGGTACAGGGATTTATAATTCCTATAGAATTTTTAGTCTTTGACTTTGAGGAAGATCGAGAAATCCCCATTCTGTTGGGTATGCCTTTTTTGGCCACTTCTAAATCAACCATCGATCTTGAATGAAATGATTTAATTATAAAAATCGATGATGAAATGGAAATGTTCAAATGTGGCCAAGATTCCCAAAATGAGAGATTACTTAGAGAGGAATGTTACACTTTATTCAATTTAATCCCTAACGACCTTGATCGAAGGTACTTTTCTAGTGTGTAACTGCAAGTACTCATAGGAGGAGAGATTGAGATAAATGGTGAGATCCTGATAAGATTGGAATTGGTTGGGCGAGCTATGATGATCAAGAACAATGGTTGAAGTCAATGGTGAGTTCACGAAATTACCGGACAAGTCCAGTAGCACAACATAAATTTTACCCGTAGAACTTAAGTAATTTGTAAATACTGTATATTATTTTGTTGCTAATTTGTAAAATCAAGAATTATATTTTTCATTTGGTGTTGGAATTAGAAGGAAACAGGATTCCTAGAACAATAGAGGAGCTAGATGCTAGTTGGGTGCAAAGGTGGACAACCAAAGGCCATTTACAAGTCCCGAAAAAGCTAAATCAAAGTCATGTTGTCACATAATAACCTCATGGCATGAAACAACCACCTCAAATTTTAAAAATTGAAATTTCATTATTGTGTTACACTATAGGCACCCTATGACATGACATACAAACACCCTAGAGCAAAAATAGGACATAAATCCACCTCGTATCGCACAATGCCCCCTCTATGGCATGACATGCAAGTCATTTTCGGCAAATTTCTAGTCATGGTTCGAAGTGATCTTCAGAGATATTCCTCAAGTTTGCACAACAAGTAAAACCCTAGATGGCCTTTATATAATGTCTCTATCAGTAGTCAATACCCTCTAAGCCACCAAGATTAATATTCTCTTGAGTATAGCCTTTTTACCTCCCAAGCATAGAAAAAAATTAGTTACTTAAGGAATAACACCGAATGGCAGCAAGACGGAGTATAGGCAAAAACTTTGAGCCAATCGAACCGAACAATGAGACAATACAAGCAAGCAGTACAATATGACAACTAAAGAAACAAACATTGGAAGGAAAAATCGTGAAAATACGAAAATACTTGAAATATCAAATTGCATACAACAAAGAACATGGGAAATTGGCAACCTGAGCAGCTAAGAAATATGGATTAAAGACTTCTGATGGCCACAACCACCCCTAAGTGGAAACCTCTTGAAGAATGTTAGGCCCACAAATTAATTGCAGGATATTGACAAGAAAAAAGGGCAAGCTACATTAAGGGAGGGTGACATTAGAGCACATCTTGAATATACAATGAAGGTTATTGCCTATGTTAAGATGATTTTAGAACACTATGATCAACGGAATGTCATAAAAACTCCTTCGTAGACGACACCATATCCACAACCATTCAAAACCACAACTGGAAAAAGAGATGCGGCAAACCAAATGAGGAGCACAATTGAGAGATCAAACATCAATCAATAAGCATACTACAAGGCAGAGCAACATTACTTAAGATACTGAACTGAAGGAATCGACAACAAATAAGCCAAACAATCGTGTATCGGTTATAACAATAACAAAGATGATCACGTCAAGTAGAAGAAGAGGAGCATTTGGAAGTTAGTGAAGGAATTGGATCTTGATTCCGCCTAATTCTAAACAATTTAAATTAATTTTCAATTTTAATTTTAATTTTAATTTGGACCTTATATTTTATGCGGGATGATTTTTATTTTTTTCTGGCTTTTATTTAGCTAGGATTTTAGTATTTTATATATGTAGTTTGTGTTTATTTTTTCTTTGTAGGAATCTCACAATTTTTTACGGCACTACAATTTTTAGCCATAATCAAAAGGAGAAGTAGTCCCACCAATTGATTTGCACGAATCACACCAATTGGGTAACCTCTTTCCTTTATATTTTATTGCAAATTAGGGATAATGTGTCGAACAAAGTGTGGGGGATAAATTTTTTTTTCTTTTTCACTCACTTTGCTTTTCTATTTTCTCGAGAACTTCTCACTCAGCTATTTTAGCCTTTTCAAACTTTTTCTTTTGATAATTTTTTTTTATTTTTCTATCTACACACAAGTTTACTTAACTTTTATACTCACCATAGTATATTATCCCATAAGTTCACTCTTATTTTTATTTTATTTTAGATACCACTGTGTCGTATCTACCTAACCCAGAATATCAATGGCCTGACGTCTACATTCGTGCAGGGACCAAGAAAATTGAATCAATAGATTATATTTTAAAGCTTAGGGCTTCCATTGTGGTTTATCAAGAAATAGGGATTTAGGCTAAAAAAATTAAGGTATTAGGGACTTTAAGTTAAGGTCAATTTTTTGGCTCTGAAATGTCTATGAAATAATATCTTAGGTCATCACTAAGTGTCCCAATTAATGGATTACAATTTGGTATGCCTAACACACTATCTGTAATAGCTTGTTATTCAAACAAACACATGCTTTTTATATACCTATTTATCATTTGGTATGCCTAACACACTATCTGTAACAACCCGATTTTAGTGGTGTTGGAAATAGTGGTTACGAAACCACAATTCTCATGAGTGAGTAAATATTTTTATTTTTATTTTATTTCAAAAGGATTATACGAAGGTCGTATTAAATTTTCGTTACAAAATTTTGAAGTTTCAATGATTAATTAGGTAAAAAGGACCAAACCGTAAAAGACGCAAAAGATGGTTTATATTAATTACATGGATTAAATGGCATTAGAAATATAAATTAACGGGTTTTGATGGTAATTATGCCATTTGTAAATGTGGTGGACAATGGTGGACATGATTTAGTTATTTTATGAGTTTATTAGCTAAGGGTAAAATTGTAATTAATTAAATAAACCTAAAATAAATCACTTAAATGATATCATCTTCTTCTTTTTTGCTTGTTTCAATCGAAAATACCATTAAAGAAGGGGTTTGAAGTTTTTACTAGGCTTGTTTCATTGCATAGTATGTGTTTGAGTCTCGTTTTTAATTATTTTTTTGAGCTCGTTTTAGCTTAATTTACATAGCCCGGGGATTAATTTACAAAACTGTTAAAGGTTGGAGGCTTTTCCATGAATGAAATTGATGTATTTGTGATGGTAAGTGTAAGATAATTAAATTTGGTTGTTAAATGAACATGATTTGTTAAGTGAATTTTTATGAATATAAGATTTAGGGATTAAATTGCTTAATTGATAAATTTCAAGTATATTGTATAAAATAATGGAAAAAATGTAGAATATGTAAGCTTAGGGAAGAATCGGTCTATCATGGGTTTAGGTTAAAATGGTTACATTGCAAGTTTAGGGTTTGAGGACAAAAATTGATTAAAAGTAAAAATATTAGGGGTAAATTTGTAATTTTACATTAAAATGGAGATGAATTAGAATTGACGGTTCTTGTGTAGTTGGGATGCTTAATTGAGTTAATTTAATATTTAGATCAAGATGGGCAAGAACCAGACTTAAATTGAGGCAAAGCTAAGGTGTTGGATTGGTTTTCGACTCTGTCAAAACAATCGTAGTATCGAGGTAAGTTCGTATGAATTATAATCTTATTAACAATAGTTTGATTTGATTATCTGTTACATTATGTTAAATATAAATTGAATCAAAAATATATCAATGTTTTGAATAATTGACAATTAAATAACCCCGTTTGAGCCTTAATAATTTTTAGGATACGAAGGACATGTCATTAGGGTTATACGGTTTCGGGTGCTAGTCTTGAATGTCGTACCGATGGTTGAGGTCCTGCATTTGTTGCGGATTCTCCACAACTCATATGAGCAGCATTGTGTAGATAACATTTTGACCCACAACTCGTGTGAGCATTAATGAAAAGGAAAAGTTATGGTTATATGAAAAGGCACACTCTGTATGTGCATTCCCGAGTACTCGATGTAATTCTAAATGGTTCAACGAGTAAGTAAAGGTTAATGGAAAGGTATGTATACAAATTGATGATTGTTCATAATCTTATGAAAAGGTAAATTAGATTAATGCAACTAGAATGAAAAGAGAAGTAAATAAACATGTGATGAGTGGTATGTATATGGGAATTCATTCATGATATGTTCCATGATAAGGTTGAAAGTATATGAATTATGTATAAACTTACTAACTTGTGAGTTTAGGGATGAAAATAGGAGTTTATTAATCTTATGAGCATGGTAATGATGTTATGCATAGTATATTTGAGTTTGAAAAGGTATACTACTGTTTAAGTTTATAGGAGCTTACTAAGCACTAGTTGCTTACGTAGTTGTTCTTCCTTTGTTTTGTAGATCATCAGTAGCTCGATCAGTTGGAATCTTATCAAAATTTTATCACACTATCTAGTAAGCACTTTGGTATTTGGTTATTTTGGCTATGGTTATAAATGACATGTATAGGACTTTATATAATGAAATTTTTTTATTATGCTAATGATTAACTTGGTATGGATATGCCTTTTGTGTATATTTTGTTTGTTTGAACTTATAATGCTTTGGCAAGATTATATGTAGGTTGGTTCACACAGGCACAAAGAGTTACATGACCTGGTCACATGGTCGTGTGACCTTATAATACACGGGCACAGTGAGTAACATGGTCTACGTACACGACCATGTGGAGTAGCCACACAACCATGTCTGGAGTTACAAGGCCTAGCCACATGGCCATGTGACCCACTTCTCACAATTTTCTATGTTTTTCTCAAAATTTTTTGATTTATTCAAATCGATCCCTGATTGCCTTTAAATCGTTTTTAGGGCCCCGATAGCTTGATTTAAGGCCCAAATGTGTATGTTTTCTATGATTGGAATGAAATATTGGAATTTATAATTAAGTTGAATTACTTGTTCTCTTCTAAATTTAAAGTTTTTGTTTTGTACAGTAATATTTCGTAACTCTAATCTGACAATAGAGATGGGTTAGAAGTGTTACACTATCACCTATTCACAATGTAACAGAATGAACTAATAAGTTTAACCTTAAACAACCTAAATTCGATTGCTGTCGAATTAAATTTACAGTTCATACACAAAATCCTATTTACGTGCTCTTAACCTATCACTTGTAATGATACAAGCTCTCACACAAACAAACACACAAAAACAAAAATTAACGAAAAACAACTAGTAAAAATAAAAAAAAATTTGAAATTTTTGAAAATTTTCTATGTTACCCCTACATTGTTTTTGGCACATTGTCCCTAATGTGTGTCCCATAGAAAATTTTCAAAAATTTCAAATTTTTTTTGGAAGTGGTTGGGCGGTCCTCCTCATGCTGATTTTGCTCTGAAATGTAGTGCCTCATATTGTAGGGGTTCCTATACGAAAATTATCTAACATAAAAAACTAATACCAAAAATAAATAAAGTCTGGGAAAAAATAGAATCTTTAAAAATAAAAATACAAGTTACAAAAACATAAAATAAAATAGACTAATTAAATATTTTTTGTTACAAAAAACTAATTAAAAATGTCCAATTTCCAAAAAAAAAAATATAAAGTCTTAAAATAAAATGCTTGAAAATAACGAACAAAAAATGAAAAATAATGAAAACTTAATTCTTGTCTTAGTCGAACTCGAGTTCCAACTCTTCCATGTCCCATTTATTATTGTTTTCCTCATTGTTTTCCTCTTTCAGGTCATTTTCCTTATTAGTATTGGGATGTTGCAATTGGTTAACTTCAAGGGTTGGAAATTTGGGCATTTTCAACTTGTGTCGTCTCGCATAATCCTCGAACAACAATCCTGCTGACCACCTCTGCACGTAGTAAAGTCTAGAGTGTGAGTATTGCAATAAAATATAGAATTACGAGGTGGTATCCACAAGTATATGGGTCTAGTGGTAATATAGTTTTTCAACGGAGTGGGTGAGAACTCCGAGGATCGTACTCAAGGGAGGTGAACGCTAGATCAATTCTAACGTAAACACTGAAAGATCTAATTAGTACTTTTAAATTTAGTTATAGTATGAAGAATATAAAATAAAGGATTTTTAGGGTTTTTACAATAATGAAAATAAAATAGCATAAAAAGATAAACAGAGATTAAAAAGGAAGAATAAATCAAATATGATTATGGGAAATTAGCTTACCTTGGTAATCTCCATCAATTGTCGCTTCGGGTTCCTCGTCTATCAACTAGTCGCTACCGTAGCAAGATCTTCCTATCTTCCACTAACATAACGAGTCAGTAAGAACTACTTATCTTTCGACCTCATGATCTAGACTGGCTTGGGGTAAAGGTGTTCGTGGATGGGCAATACCAATTTTGGGTTAATTCCCACCTTGATGACTTATCGAGGTTGTCAAGCTTAGAGTTTGCTTCAATTCTCCCTTTCTGAAACAACTGATTCATTAAGTAACCTTACAAAATGATTAACAGATCATAACTCCACTCACTAATCCCTCATGGAAGGATTACTTCCTCATAATGTTCATAAACAATATATAATTTATGTAAAGAGAAAGCATGCTAATCAAATTAACAAGATAGAGTAAATGAAAGAGCATGATTGTATTGGTATTAAGTGCAAATCCACAGAGTTGAATGATTCCACAATCCAAATCTCTTTAAAGAAAATAACGAACAAATAAACTAAACTCTAGAACCCTAAGAAAATGAAAATAAATATAAAGGAATAAACTAGGTTAAAAAAATGTGTCTTTAACATGTGTCAAAGGAGCCTATTTATAACCTTCAGGTCACCTTCGTCCTTAACCCTAGGTCAGTTGACATTCCCAAGCTTTATGTTCGATTGTAATAACCAAAATTCCCCTACTTCATGTCTAATTTCTGTCCCAGAGTTGATGTCACGACACACTAGGACCTGTGTCGCAACATAGCAACTAGTATGCTCTTCTGTAGCCATCTTCAGGGGTATGTCGTGACACCCTAAGTTTATGTCGTGAGTTCGTAGACAGAATTGAGTTTTCTTCATTCTGTTCCCTATGTTGCAAAATAAGTCCACCCGCATTGCGACATAACATCCAGTATCATCCTAAAATGCCTTCTAATGGTCTCCTACACACTCATAAAGTACGTTAGCTCCCCCTTAGGCCTCATTCAACCTTTAGGGTCAATAAACGACTCAATTTGCACATTTTATTGAATGTAAATAAAACTAAAGAAACTTAACTAAAATGTACTGAAAATACTTGTATTCAGGCTCCTTAAGTGTGAAAACTAGTTTAACCTGCTACACTAAATTTTGGAAAATTACCTGCCTCGTGCATCCATTTCTTTATCCATTCAACATTCAAACTAGAGTTGGTGCCTTTGTTTTGTTGACGATTCGGTGTCCTTTGTTTCTTTAGAGGAGGTATGTCTTCTTTTTGTGTTGCTTATGTCTTATTTCCCTCATTGAATTGCTTTTGGTGGGATGCGATGACTTGTTTATAGATTGAGTTTCCAATTGAATTCATAGTTGGTCACAACCACCACTCAGACTGTCCTATAGACACCTTTTCATTTTTACATAGGGCGGTTATAAGATGTGGAAAGAGAAGCCCCACTATTTCTTCGCAGATGTAGTAGATCATGTTTCGGTATATCCATGTTCCATCACAAATATTTTTTTCTGGAAAATAGAATGTAACATCGTAGCTAGAAAAGTAGTGATGTTAGAACTATTCGTAGTAGGGTATATGTGGGAACAAACAGATTATACCCATAGTTTAGCTAAAGGAATCATACCTGATGGTTGGAAGAATATCAACAAGTTGGTAGCTAAATCTCTTTGCCATTCACCCTTCCCCTCAGTTAAATAATCAATTACTTCCTCTAAGCTAATGTTCGGGAAAAAATTTCAGTTGTTTCTTTGGATAAAATCATACATGTAAACTGTAACCTCATAAAACCTAGAAATTTCTAGACTTCAAACTAAAATATCTTTTCCTCTAAAAGTAACATACGACCAAGGTTCGCCTAATGGTCTTTTTGCCTCATACTCTTTGAGTGATGCATAAATTTTTTGCACTATTGGGATGCACGCCGGTTTAGAAGGGTGTTTGCCAAAATTTTCCCACTTATGAGCATGTATTATTTCTGAAACTTCACCTCTACTATCCATTGGGAATATGAATCCCCATTCTTGAATAATGGGTTTCCTTTTAAAAAATTTGAGATGTGCATCAAGGTTATTATTTTCCAAGTTTAAGAAGTTATCAGCGACTGACAGTTCATCACATGGCGTTCCTTGAGTGTGTTTGGTAGCCATTACAACAAGACAAGTTTATTTGTTTTACAAAACACCAAAAACAGTAAAACTAAAGGTCGTCTTGAAATGATAACCTCTTAAACCATCGTTGTGAGGTTGGCAAAATGTTCTTTTGATGTATGCAACCAATTGGCAGGCCATAGCAATGAAGAGCAAGCAACACTTGGGAAGGGTAAAAGTTGTGTGTAGAAGAGAGAAAAACATTGGAAAAAGATATTGTGATAGGATCTGGGGTTGGTAAGTGTTTAAGGGTATCTTAGGAATGTATTTAAAGGGATTAATTAGTGTTTTTAGGGCTAAATCGATATGTTTTATAAAAGGAAAATTGATTGATTATGTGAAAATCTATGGAAAATCATGTAGACTCGATGTGGTGTCTTAAAAATAATATTCAGTATCGTGAAACCGCACTTCAAACACTCCAAGATTTTATTTTGATGTTCAATTTCGTAACATTGATTGTGGGTGTCGCGACACTGACTCTCCAGTTTGGATTTTCAAGCTTCGAAGTATCATGTCCCGATACTACAGGTTAGTGTTACGACATTGCCCTACTTTCAGCAATATTGAAGTATTCTAACTTTGATGTGGGACACCATAATAATTGTGTCACGACACCACCCTAGATCTATTAAAATCACCCTTTTATTGCATGTAACTCCTTATTCCATCCCCTTTTGTTAGCTTGTTACTGTACACAAAATACAAAATTAGATATCGCCACAATACAATATGTTACGCATTAAGTTTTAGTTTTATCTTGTGTGCGGTTTCCTGATTCATCTAGATCCTAGCTCCAGTTCTTACTACAATTATTTGTTTCATATTCCACCTCCATCATAGCTGGGAATTCAAAATTGTTTTTCACTGACCTTCTCAGTGTTGCCTCCAATATAGTGTTTCAGTCTCTACCCATTAACAATGAATATTTCTCTTTATTTGGTAGCTCCATTGCTCCGTAGGGAGATGCATGTTTAACAATGTATGGTTCTATCCATCTTGATCGCAGTTTTCCCGAAAATAATTTCAGTCTTGAGTTGAACAATAAAACATGTTGTCCTAATTTGAAGGATCATTTTTTTATCATGGCGTAATGTCTTAGCTTACTTTTCTCCTTATACAGCTCTGCATTTTCGTATGTCGTAAATTGAAATTACTCTAACTCGTGTAACTAAAATAGGCGTGCTTCCTTGGATAAGTGGGGATCTAGATTCAATCCCTTAATGGCCCAATAAGAGTTTTTTTTTATCTAATTCAATTAACAAATGGCAAATTTTCCGTAAACTAATATGTAATGAGACATACCCAATGGATTTTTGTACACTGTTCGATATGCCCATAATGCATCATCCAATCATGTAGTCCAGTCTTTTTGACTTGGGTTCACTGTCTTCTCCAATATCTATTTGACTCCTTGATTTGATACTTCTACTTGACATTAGCTTATGGGTGGTATGTCGTAGTGATTCGAAGTTTGACACTATATTTTTCCAAAGCTGCCTCTAACTGCTTGCTGCAACTATGTCATCCTTCATCACTAACAAGAGCTATAGGACTCTCAAATTAAGAGAAAATACTCTTGCATAAGAATCAAATATAGTGTTAGTGTCATTGACAGATAACACCACCATTTTCACCCATTTGGATACATAGTCTACTGCTAGGAGAATGTACCGATTACTGAAAAAGCTGGGATATAGACCCATAAAATCAATGCCCCATACATTAAAGACATCTACCTCTAAAATTCTAGTTTCTAGCATTTCATCCCTTCTTGATATGTTCCTTTGTCGCTGACATATGTCACATCATTGAGAAAATCCATAGACGTCTTTGATCATTGTGGGCTAGTAAAATCCTGACTGAAGTATTCTCTTTGTTGATCTTTTTTCTTCAAAATGGTCCTCACATGGTGATGTGTGACATCTTAACAAGATGTCTTCCATTTCCTCCTCTTCCACTCATCATTTGATCAGTTGGCTTGCACATTGTTGAAATACATAGGTTTCCTCCTATATATATTTACGGTTATCATACATTATTTTTTTCTTCTTCTGTCGTGATGCATTTGCAAGAAAGACTCATCTATCTAGATAATTCATAATGTCTGCATACCAAGGCATTTTGTGGGTCAGCTATATTACTTCATGGTGGACCACTTGGAATAACTGTTTATCAATAAATCTTTCATTAATTTTTTTACCATCTTGTTGGCTTGCCTCACGCTCTAATTGTGAGAGATGATCTGCCACTTGATTCTCAGTGCCTTTCCTAACAAGGGTCCAAATATCAAGTTTTTTAAGTATTAACACTCATCATATTAATCTGGCTTTAGTCTACTTTTTCTTCATAACATACTTTAGAGTGAATTGATTAGTGTAAACATACACCCGATTTGCCATCAAATATAGATAATTTTTTTCACAAGCAAACACCACATCCAATATTTCTTTTTTTATAGTCGAGTAATTGCATTAAGCAGGATTCAAAGTCTTACACGCATAATGAATTGCATGGAAAATTTGTTCTTTATTCTGTCCTAGTACTGCTCCATAAGCGTAATCACTTGCGTCACACGTGATAACATAAGTTCTAACCAATCTGAACTGACTATAATAAGAGATTAAACTAACCGCTATTTAATTCGTGTTGGAATAATTTCATTCTTTTCATTTGTTACCACTGTTAGACCACCTTTATTTGTAACGCAATGAGTTGGACTAACCCTGTAACACCCCTTACCCATATTCGACACCAGAACAGGGTACTAGACATTACCGGACTTAAACATAAGCAAACAAACAAAACCGAGACTTAAATTTCCATCCAAATTTAAAAATTTTCATTTACATTCATATTGTCCCTAAAACGAGCTAACGAGGCTCAAAACATGCTTTGGAAGTGGTTCAGGACTTGTAACACCCCTAACCCGTATCTGTCGTCGGATTAAGGTTATGGGGCATTACCGATCAAAAACATAATCACAATTATTTATAAATTTCCACTCAAGTCAAAACACATATTATTGTTGCACAATGTAAACAAAAATCATATCAAATTCCAGCCTAGCATTTACTGCATATAAAGCATATATATATTCAACCTTAATTATTAACAAGATGGTTAAACATATTATTAAGTCACTAATGAAGTTATTCCTAACCATCAAATATCACAAGCTTACTCATATAATTTAACAAGTCATAATATACATAAATAAAATTTCTTACGCATGCAACTTAAGTAAAGATCAATTTTAAATTTGCATGCTTTGTACTTATATACGAAATGATACAACCATTCGGCTCCAACCACACATTACCATACTTCTTTTTAAAAAAAAAATAATCCCAAAAGACTATACATACTTATTCCACGTCATTAGATTATGCACATTTAGTTTTAATAAATCTAATCATTTAATAAATACACATCCCTCAAAAAGTACTCTTATTATCTAGGCTAACTAATATGTCTATGATCATATACTCAATAGCCAAACAATAATTAATATTCAGACAACTTAAGCTTGGATTTACTTATTGACAATAGAGACCCAACTTTAACAACATATTTATGATAACCAAAATTATGCAAGCACATAGAATTAGTTAAAATCAACCATGACACATTATATAATAATCAAAAAGAACTTAAGTCATAGTCTAGCAAAAACAAAATTTTACATAGATTTTAAGCCATTTTCTCATGACTTTTATGTACAATGCGATCAAAACAACAAAATCTCCCAAAATATTATCCTATACATGCCATAATATTAACCTAGAATTTACTAGGAAGATATACCAAAACCATGCTGGCAGGTGTGATGACTTCGAGGATGGTCCCGAGCACGGAACGGATCAAAAGAAATCTAAATAAAAGACAAGTAAACACACCAAATGAGTTTTTCAACCCAGTAAGTCATAAGCCATATAATGCAAATAATTGACTGAATATGTCGATCTCAAAACTAGAAAGGTCCATAGATTACCGAAATTTTCAATTCAACTACTAGTCAAGTCTTACTATTAACTCAAGGGATCATATAACCGAATACCTTAAATCCTTCCTCCAATATTTAACAATAATGAAATAGATGCATTCATGTATTTATATTTAAATTTTCATGTTCCCAATTTCCTATTCAGACAATAGTTTTGCCCTTCATTCAGTTCCTAAATTTATTTTATCAACAATCAATTTTGCGCATGTAGTGCTCAAGCAAGGAAATTCATACCCATAATGCCATGTTAGCCCGTACACACAGTGCCTTAGTAATTCACATACATATTGACATTCCCATCCGCACACATAGTGCCATATAAATCCGCACACATAGTGCCATATAAGTCCGCACACATAGTGCCAAAGTCATTTCGTTTTAACAAAGTGATTCATTCAATCAACTAAGCATAATCGGTCACATGCCTTTCAATCAAAATAATACATAAACAATAGTAATTCCTTCACGATATGCATGCACCAATTATGTATAGAATAGCTAAGCTTAATTGCTTATAGACTTACTTTGTTTTAGACGAAACGGTTCCAATCAGCTACTCGATATTCTTTGCTTTGCCCTTGCTTGATTCCCCTCCTTTAAGTTCTTGAGCTTAAAATAAATAAATTTAACTAGTTTAGTCACCTTGCTAGTTATTTATATCCAATGATATTAATGATTTTATATCACAAGAACTACACGGTAAAATTTGATCTTTCTACCTTATGCTTCTAAGCTATTCGGCTATTGATGCACGGTTTAGTGCCCAAACCACCATAGATTATTTAAATTTTCTTGACATTGCCAAAAATGCATTCAAAATTAACTTAACATATAAAATATTTAATCAAGAAAAATTCAAAACTCACCTCCTACTAACAAAAGAAGATGCCAAATTGCCTTAGTGTAATTTCCCTCTTTCTTTCATTTTTGTTTCGGTTTTGGGAGATGAAGAAGAAGATGAACACTTTCTCTCCCCTTCCATTTCTTCTTTTATTAATTCATTTTATTTAGAATATTTTAATCATTTGCTACCAAAATATTATAATTAATTAGACTTAGTTGAGGGGCATCATTACTTGGCCGGCCACTTATTGAATTTTGGGCATATTGACATGCAAATCCAAGCTTTCACATTTTGTAATTGTTTGATCCTTACAAATTTACCTATCATATTTTCTAAGTTTCTCAACTAAATCCTTTCAAGCAAAATTCACATTCCTAAGATAAAATTAAAACATCAAATTTTCATACAGGCACTATCACACATAAAAGATATGCAAACAAAATTTTAAATAAATTTTATGACTCAGTTTTGTGGTCCCGAAACCACATTCCGACTAGGGTGAAATTAGGGCTGTCACAACACTCCCCCACTAAAAATTTTCGTCCTCGAAAATCTTACCAGCGAATAAATTCGGATAACGTTCTTTCATAGAGTCTTTGAGCTCCCAAGTAGCCTCTTCTACTCCATGTTTGACCCATAATACTTTCACTAAAGAAATATTCTTATTCCGTAATTCTTTCACTTCTTGAGCTAAGATACGTATCGGTTCTTCTTCATAGCTCAAATCCGATTGAATCTCAACTTCAGATAAACCAACCACATGTGCAGGATCCGATTTATACCGTCTAAGCATCGATACATGGAACACATTATGAATCTTTGCGAGTTTAGGTGGCAGAACCAATCTATAAGCAACCGGCCCTCTCCGTTCTGCTATTTCGTACGGTCCAATAAATCTTTGGCTCAATTTGCCCTTATGGCCAAATCGGAGTAACTTTTTCCAGGGTGAGACTTTCAAAAATACTTTATCACCAATTTGATACTCAATATCTTTACGTTTCAAATCTGCATATGATTTCTGACGATCCGATGCTACCTTCAAACTATCACTAATCACTTTCACTTTTTCTTCAGCTTCTCTGATCAAATCAACCCCGTATATCTTATTTTCACTGAGTTCGGTCCAATACAATGGTGTGTGACATTTGCGACCGTATAAAGCCTCGTATGGTGCCATCTTGATACTTGATTGGAAGCTATTGTTGTATGCGAATTCAATCAAAGGTAAATACCGTCCCCACGAACCACTAAACTCGAGAATGCAACATCTCAACATATCTTCGAGTATCTGAATAACTCGTTCAGATTGACCATCTGTCTGGGGATGAAAAGCAGTGCTGAATTGTAGCTTAGTACCCAACGCTTCATGCAATTTTCTCCAGAATCGGGATGTAAATCTGGGGTCTCTATCAGAAACAATAGAAGTAGGTACTCCATGTAGTCGAACAATTTGAGAAACATATAATTTTGCCAATCTATCGAGTGAAAAATCTGTACGAACAGGGATAAAGTGAGCGGACTTCGTCAATCTATCCATAATAACCCAGATTGAGTTCTTCTTGTTCTGTGTCAACGGTAAACCAGATACAAATTCCATCGTTACTCGATCCCATTTCCACTTAGGTATCATGATCGGCTGTAATAATCCCGAAGGCACCTGATGCTCCGCTTTCACTTGTTGACATATCAAACATTTAGAAACAAAGTTGGAAATGTCTCTTTTCATACCATGCCACCAATATTGTCTTTTTAGATCGTTGTACATTTTTGTGCTACCAGGATGGACCGACATTCGGCTACAATGGGCCTCACTCAAAATCATCGAAGTAAGTTCTGAATTTCTCGGAACACACAATCGACCTCTAAATCTTAAACAATCATTGTCGTCAATTTGAAACTCTGAACCCATATTAGAATCACATTGAGTTCGTTTAGCAACCAATTCTTCATCGATTTTCTATGCTTCACAAATTTGCCGTATTAACATTGGTTCTGCTTTTAATTCCGCTACCAGCACATCATCAGCGGAAATAGACAAATGTACATTCATTGCTCGAAGAGCAAACAGAGATTTTCGACTTAGGGCATCAGCTACCACATTTGCCTTACCTAGATGATAATCAATGACAATTTCGTAATCCTTTAATAATTCAACCCACCGTCGTTGTCTCAGATTCAAGTCTCTCTGAGTCATTAAATATTTTTGGCTTTTTTAATCAGTATAAACATGGCATTTCTCTCCAAACAGATAATGACGCCAAATTTTAAGAGCAAACACAATCGCAGCTAGCTCGATATCATGAGTTGGATAATTTTTCTCGTGAGGCTTAAGTTGTCTCGAAGCATATGCAACAACTCTACCTTCCTGCATCAGCACACAACCCAAACCGTACAAAGAAGCATCACTGTAGACTACGAACTCTTTACCAGGCTCTGGTTGAACTAACATAGGAGCCTTCGTCAAAAGGGTTTTCAGCTGGTCGAAACTTGTCTGACACTTCTCTGACCACTCAAACTTGATATCTTTCAGGAGTAGTTTCGTTAGCGGTGTTGCGATCATCGAGAAACCCTTAACAAATCGTCGGTAGTACCCCGCGAGTCCCAAAAAGCTCTGAACTTCAGAAACATTCCTCGGAGGTTTCCAATCAAGAATGGCTGAAATTTTCTTTGGATCAACTCTAATACCCGAAGCGGATATAATATGTCCCAGAAAGCTGACCTCCCTTAACCAGAATTCACATTTACTGAATTTTGCATACAATTGATTATCTCGTAAAATCTGCAGTACAAGCCTCAAGTGCTCAGCATGTTCGGACTCGTTGTGAGAATAAATTAGAATATCATCTATGAACACTACTACAAATCGATCTAAATACTGTCTAAATACCCGATTAATCAAATCCATGAAAACCGCAGGGGCATTAGTAAGCCCAAACGGCATCACTAAAAACTCATAGTGTCCATATCTCGTTCTGAAAGCAGTTTTAGGAACGTCAGAATCTCTAACTCGCAACTGATAATAGCCAGATCACAAATCAATCTTCGAAAACACGGAAGCTCCTTTCAACTGGTCAAATAAATCATCTATTCGCGGCAACGGATATTTATTCTTTATCATCACTTTATTGAGCTGACAATAATCAATACACATTCGCATAGTTCTGTCTTTCTTTTTCACGAACAGAACTGGAGCACCCCAGGGTGAGAAACTGGGTCGCGCAAAACCTTGGTCAGTCAACTCTTGCAATTGAGCTTTCAATTCTTTTAACTCGGTCGGTGCCATACGATACGGAGCGATCAAAATCGGTGTCGCATCGAAACCAATTCTATGCCGAACTCTACTTCTCTAATAGGTGGCAATCCCAGTAATTCCTCAGGAAACACTTCTGGATACTCACAAACTACAGGCACAGTCTCGAGCTTTTGTTCCGATACCTTGCTATCCAGTACATATGCAAGATAAGCTTCATAACCCTTTCTCACATATTTCTGAGCTAACACAGAAGATATCACTGCTGGTAACCCACTCAGATCATTAGACTCAACTCGAATCATTTCACCACTCGAACATCGCAGGTCTGTAGTCCTTCACTTGCAATTTACCACAACATCATGTTCGATTAACCAGTCCATTCCAAGAATAATATCGAATTCGTCGAAGGGTAATAACATCAAATATACCGGAAAACAGAAATCTTTAATTATCAATGGACATCTCTTGCATACTTTATCAACTAACACATACCGACCCAAAGGGTTTGACACTCGTATTACAAATTCAGTAGACTCAACATGTAAAGTCTTACTGGACGCTAATGTTTCACATACGTAAGAATGAGTCGAACCAGGATCAATTAAAGTAAGTACACTAGTACTATAGAGAGTGAATGTACCAGTGATAACATCAGGGGAGGATGCCTCCTCTCGTGCACGGATGGCATAAGCTCTGGCGGGGGCACGAGTCTTAGATCGAACAGCCATATCAGAAGTCCCTCTCTGATTACCGCCCTTGCCTCCTATATATCTCGGTGGTCTACCTCTAGTTGTTGCACCACTCGATCTCACACCTTGCATCTTATTTTTCTCATCAGGTTCCGTGCAATCTCGAATGAAATGATCCCTCGAACCGCATCTATAACAGGCTCTGTTAATAGACTTACCCCAACATTCACCTACATGTCATCTTCCACACTATGGACATTCAGGTTTTTCTTGCCAATTTTTGCCAACACTAGCAACCGAAGTAGCTCGAGAATCCGTTGACGGTCGCTCCTTAATAGAAATTCCTGCAGTTGTCTTTGATCTGTTAGTATCGTCTCTGAACTTCTTTGCAGCCGAGAAAGAAGTTTTACCCGTCGATCTTTTATGAAAATCTCTAGCTTCAGTTTCAACTTTCTTTTTCTCCTTTCCAAGCTCTTCAGCCTTGCAAGCTCGTTCAACCAGTGTTACGAATTCTTTTAGTTCTAAAATACCCACCAGTAGCTTTAAATCTTCATTCAATCCCTCTTCAAATCGTTTACACATGGCAACTTCATCAGCTACACATTCCTGAGCATATCGACTGAGCCTTACAAATTCACGTTCATATTCAGATACCGTCAAACGGCCTTGTTTAAACTCCAAAAATTCTTTGCGCTTTTGATTAATGAATCGTTGACTGATATACTTTTTATGAAACTCTGTCTGAAAGAAGTCCCAAGTAACTCGTTCCTTTGGAACAATCGAAATCAGGGTTCTCCACCAATAGTAGGCTGAATCTCGTAATAAGGATATTGCACACTTTAGACACTCATCAGGTGTGCAAGACAGCTCATCGAAAACGCGGATGGTATTATCAAGCCAAAACTCAGCCCTTTCAGTGTCATCAGTAGCTGTGGCTCGAAATTCCTCGGCTCCGCGCTTCCTAATCAAATCAACAGGAGGTTTACTCAGCCTCAAGGGATCAGTAGTTGCTGGTATTATAGGCACCGGAGGAGGATTATTTAAATTCGGAAATGGTTGAGCAGCCGGGTTTGTTCGGGCATATTGTGCAACCCACTCATTCATCATGGTAAAGAAGGCTTGCTTAGCCCCATTATCTTGATTACTCGCAGAAGGTTGAGGTTCAACAGGCGTTGTCCCTTGCGCAGGAGCAGGCGCTACACTCTCCACATCATCCGCTAATGCTCTCTCCGGAGAGGATTCCATTTACTAATCAAAACCACAATTTCAACCGTCAGAAGTCATCACACCATCATTTAATAGCATTATGGCATGTATAGCTAGACTCATACACGCTACAGTAGTTCCAAAATTGACTAAACCGTAGCTCTAATACCAATGAAATGTAACACCCCTAACCCGTATCCATCGCCAGATTAAGGTTATGAGGCATTACCGATCAAAAACATAATCACAATCATTTATAAATTTCCACTCAAGTCAAAACACATATTATTGTTGCACAATGTAAACAAATATCATATCAAATTCCAGCCTAGCATTTACTACATATAAAGCATATATATATTCAACCTTAATTATTAACAACATGGTTAAACATATTATTAAGTCACTAATGAAGTTATGCCTAACCATCAAATAACACAAGCTTACTCATATAATTTAACAAGTCATAATATACATAAATAAAATTTCTTACGCATGCAACTTAAGTCAAGATCAATTTTAAACTTGCATGCTTTGTACTTATATACGAAATGATACAACCATTCGGCTCCAACCACACATTACCATACTTCTTTTTAAAAATAATAATAATCCCAAAAGACTATACATACTTATTCCAGGTCATTAGATTATGCGCATTTAGTTTTAATAAATCTAATCATTTAATAAATACACATCCCTCAAAAAGTACTCTTATTATCTAGGCTAACTAATATGTCTATGATCATATACTCAATAGCCAAACAATAATTAATATTCAGACAACTTAAGCTTGGATTTACTTATTGACAATAGAGACCCAACTTTAACAACATATTCATGATAACCAAAATTATGCAAGCACATAGAATTAGTTAAAATCAACCATGACACATTATATAATAATCAAAAAGAACTTAAGTCATAGTCTAGCAAAAACAAAATTTTACATAGACTTTAAGCCATTTTCTCATGACTTTTATGTACAATGCGATCAAAACAACAAAATCTCCCAAAATATTATCCTATACATGCCATAATATTAACCTAGAATTTACTAGGAAGAGATACCAAAACGATGCTGGCAGGTGTGATGACTTCGAAGATGGTCTCGAGCACGGAACGGATCAAAAGAAATCTAAATAAAAGACAAGTAAACACACCAAATGAGTTTTTCAACCCAGTAAGTCATAAGCCATATAATGCAAATAATTAACTGAATATGTCGATCTAAAAACTAGAAAGGTCCATAGATTACCGAAATTTTCAATTCAACTACTAGTCAAGTCTTACTATTAACTCAAGGGATCATATAACCGAATACCTTAAATCTTTCCTCTAATATTTAACAACAATAAAATAGATGCATTCATGTATTTATATTTAAATTTTCATGTTCCCAATTTCCTATTCGGACAATAGTTTTGCCCTTCATTCAGTTCGTACATTTATTTTATCAACAATCAATTTTGCGCATGTAGTGCTCAAGCTAGGAAATTCATACCCATAATGCCATGTTAGCCCGCACACACAGTGCCTCAGTAATTCACATACATATTGACATTCCCATCCGCACACATAGTGCCATATAAATCCGCACACATAGTGCCATACAAGTCCGCACACATAGTGCCAAAGTCATTTCGTTTTAACAAAGTGATTCATTCAATCAACTAAGCATAATCGGTCACATGCCTTTCAATCAAAATAATACATAAACAATAGTAATTCCTTCACGATATGCATGCACCAATTATGTATAGAATAACTAAGCTTAATTGCTTATAGACTTACTTTGTTTTAGACGAAACGGTTCCAATCGGCTACTCGATAGTCTTTGCTTTGCCCTTGCTTGATTCCCCTCCTTTAAGTTCTTGAGCTTAAAATAAATAAATTTAACTAGTTTAATCACCTTGCTAGTTATTTATATCCAATGATATTAATGATTTTATATCACAAGAACTACACGGTAAAATTTGATCTTTCTACCTTATGCTTCTAAGATATTCGGCTATTGACCACTTAAGATCACCTTACTATCAATAATCCAATCAATACTTCAATTACACACATATATATTTGTATATACGACAACCACCCTTGCTAATTACTCGTATATATAGTTTAATTATTTTCACTACATCTTACAACCGTCATTGTTCATGACATTAAAACTTCAACTAATGTTCATCTAACTTCCACTTCTCTATAATGACTCATTCGGTCTAAAAAAATGAACCATTTATCATACAAGTAAAATAACAATAAAATGACATTTCATCTAGACTCCATATGGCCGAATGCACAAAATATTACCCAACTACTTATTCAACAAGTTCAACCCTATTCTATCGTCTACTTATTCAATACAACATGACAACCATCTCTAATTCTAATACTTTGATGCATGGTTTAGTGCCCAAACCACCATGGATTATTTAAATTTTCTTGACATTGCCAAAAATGCATTCAAAATTAACTTAACATATAAAAGATTTAATTAAGAAAAATTCAAAACTCACCTCCTACTAACAAAAGAAGATGCCGAATTGCCTTAGTGTAATTTCCCTCTTTCTTTCATTTTTGTTTCGGTTTTGGGAGATGAAGAAGAAGATGAACACTTTCTCTCCCCTTCCATTTCTTCTTTTATTAATTCATTTTATTTAGAATATTTTAATCATTTGCTAACAAAATATTATAATTAATTAGATTTAGTGGAGTGGCATCATTAGTTGGCCGGCCACTTATTGAATTTTGGGCATATTGACATGCAAATCCAAGCTTTCACATTTTGTAATTGTTTGATCCTTACAAATTTACCTATCATATTTTCTAAGTTTCTCAACTAAATCCTTTCAAGCAAAATTCACATTCCTAAGATAAAATTAAAACATCAAATTTTCATACAGGCACTATCACACATAAAAGATATGCAAACAAAATTTTAAATAAATTTTATGACTCAATTTTGTGGTCCCGAAACCACATTCCGACTAGGGTCAAATTAGGGCTGTCACAGGACTAAACCGAGAACTTTAGAAAACTTCCCAACACTTAGAATTTCTTGTATCAAAACAGGGGTCACACGCCCATGTGGCTTTGGGACATGCCCGTGTGGGTAGGCTATGTGGTCACACACGCCCATGTCCCTAACCCGTGTAACTCTATGTTTGTCACCCAAGAACAAATTGAAGTCACACGGCCAAGACACACACCCATGTCCTGAGGTTGTGTCCTTCACACGGTTGAGACACACGTCCGTGTCTCTACCCATGTGCTCAATTCTGAGCATTCTATTTTGCAACAATTTTGGTGCAGGGGACACACGACTGAATCACACGCCCATGGGGCTGACCATGTGTTACACACGGCCTAGACACACGCCCGTGTGTCTACCCGTATGGAAAAAAACAAGGCTATTTACCAAGCCATTTTGCCAGCCTCACTTGCACATATTTACTCAACATAGCATGGCACAAACTCAAGCATGAAGAGTAACCAAATAATCACAACTAAGACAATAACATGTCATTCTCATACCATTTTCAAACAATTCACATTCACCAAGCATACCATGATCATATCACTAAAGAAATTTGGCACATACAAATATACTTAGGCTTACAACCATGTTAGTCAAATAAGCCAACTTACATGGCCAAATAGCAAAACAAGCCTTTGAAGATTACAAGCCATTACATTGGCTAAAATCATAATGACGCATATGATCAAAAGAGTAAGTCCCTATGTATGCCATAAAATCAAAATACTTGAATTCATCAATACCCAAAATTGATAGCGTGATAGTGTGATAGGATCTCCGGCGATCTCCAACTTGAGCTAGCTTAATAACCCTATAAGATAAGGGAAAATAAACAGGGGTAAGCTATATAGCTTAGTAAGTCTGCATGAAAATAATAAGCAACTCTAATTAAACATTTATCAAGTTCAACAATTTAAACACAAAATAATACCAATTGCTATAAATCTCGTAGTTATAATTTTATTCAATCAGATGTTTACTTTATTAACTTATGAGCATAATTTAACATATCTTGGCATTATCCTAACAACCGTAATCTTTCTTTCATACCATATCATAGCACTTAACAATTCATTTCAAACGTCATAGCAAACATGTACATTAAATTATGAGTATTCACATTTCAAGCATATATTTCAACATTTTTCAATTATTCCAAGTTCATATCTTCTCATACTTCCATGATCATTTTAATAGGCAATTATAACAATCTTTTCTTTTTCTCATATCCGATAGATCACAACTTAAGTGAATAAAACACATTGTATCATAACTCAATTTGGCCCGAAAGCCAATCACATGGTCTTCAACCGAATTTATCATGAATTTCATACATTACAAGCATAGGCCAATAATTACAAGGTTTCGCAAAATCATGCTCGTGGAAATCATGAACTCACAATTTCATAAAGTTAATGCTTATAAACTTATGTACATACCTGTACAAATTTGTCATACTTACATGCTCTTTCTCTTCTTTGACATATCCATTGAATTTCCTGTTGAACCATTTGGAATACTAAAGGATACTCGGGTATCTCGCACACATAGTACCACACCAACGCCATATCCCAAATATGGTCTTACATGGGATCTCGTATCGATGCTAATAGCCCAACTATGGTCTTACAAGAAATCTCATATCGATGCCATATCCCAGATATGGTCTTACCCCGTAAACTCAAATAACCCTAATGTCATGACATTTGTATCCTATCTATTCCTAAGGTTCAACTAGGATATTTCTCACTTGTCGAAACTTTGTCGAATTTATTCAAAGAGCAAATCAAAATTCATACAATAATAACACAATTAAAGCATAAATAATAATGCATTATTTACATACGAACTTACCTCGACATAAAAATGGCAAAAAGGACCTAACAATCAAATACTTGTTTTTCCCCCGTTCTAGGTCCGAACCTCATTTTTCTTGATCTATATTATCACATTCAACTTATTTAATCATTAAAATATTCAAATCAGCCAAAAATCACATTATTGCAAAAATTACATTTTTGCCCCTAAAGTTTTACATTTTTACAGTTTAGTCCTTAGGCTCTTAAAATGATTTTTATCAAGTTTCTTCATTACCCAAGCCTAGCCAAATCTTTATTGTACTCATACCAGCCCAAATTTTTTATTAAATCACACTTTTACTACTTATTTTATAACTTTTACAAATAGGTCCTTTTAGGCATTTTCATCAAAAATCACTTAGCAAAAGTCATTTATCAAACATCAAACTTGTATAATCTACCATTAAACATCAAAATACACAATTATCCATCATGGTTAAAATTTTATACTTCAATTATGTCTTAAATTAGCGGTAGAAATAGATAAATCTTGTTACGAGGATTTCAAAAACATAAAAATCATTAAAAACGAGGCTAAACGGGACTTGCAATCAAGCTTGGAAGCTTGAAAAACCCTAGAAATGGTTTATCCTTGTAAAATTCAGCCATGGGGTAGAATATGGACAAAATTTGGCTTTTCATTTGCTTTTTAATTCATTTTAATAACCAAATTACCAAAATGCCCTTAATGAAAAACTTTAGAAACATACCTAACCATGTCCATTTTTGTCCAACAACTTAACCAATGGTCTAATTACCATTTAAAGACCTCCAATTTAAAATTTCATAACAATTGGACACCTCTAGCTTATAGAACTCAAGTTTTGCATTTTTTATAATTTAGTCTTTTTAACTAAATTGAGTTCCCAAACGTCAAAATTTTCAAACGAAATTTTCACAAAAGTATTCCATAAAATTTTATACCATAAAAAGATAATAAAAATAAATTTTTCTACGTCAAATTTGTGGTCCTGAAACCACTGTTCTGACTAGACCCAAAATCAGGCTGTTACAAACCTATTCATTGTCGAATATTGTGTACACAATTCCCGCATCCAACCACTTTCACAACTCTTTTTTAACTAATTCCTTCATTTTTGGTTTAAGTCACCATTGTGCATATACCATTGGTTTCTTACCTTCTTCCAAACATTTTTTTTTTGTTGGCAAAGAATAGTGTTATTTCCTTTTATTTCGGCAATTGTCCATCTAATTGACTTTTTATGTGCTTTTAGGACTTTCAAAAGTCCTTTTCGTGTTCAGATGATAGATTAGCATTAATAAGTACTGGTAAGGTGTTGTTTTGATCGACAAACCTGATCTGTCGTAATTCGGTGTAGCATATTAAACTAGTTTTCACATTTAAGGAGCTTGAATACAAGCATTTTCGTTATGTTTTTAATTCAATTTCTTTAGTTTTGTTTCCATTCAATAATATGTGCACATTGAGTCTTTTACTAACCTTAAGGGCCGAATGAGGCCTACGGGAGAACTAACGTACTTGTGAGTGTACAGGAGACCATTAGAGGGCATTTTAGGTCAATACTTGACACTTTGTCGCAACATGGGGGATATAATATTGCAACATAGAAAGAAAAATAGAGAAAGTGACATATTGCCTTCAACATCGCGACACAGGCCGAGGGTGTTGCGACATACCCCTAAATATGGGTACAGAGGAACATGCTGTTTGCTACATCACGACACAGATCCTAGTGTGTCATGACATCGACTTTGTGATAGGAATAAAACATGAAATAGAGGTGTTTTGGTTTGCATAATTGAACTTTAAGCTTGAGAACCTTAGCTAACCTAAGGTTAAGGACGACGATCACCTGAAGGCTATAAATAGGCACCTTTAGCACATGTAAAAGACATCTTAGTTTTAACCTAGTTTTCTTCCATAAAATTTAGTGTTGCTTTCTTTCCTTCTTAGGTTTTCCTAGTTTTAGTTATTTTGTTTCTTCAAGAGATCTGATTGTAAAGGAGATCAACTTCTGTGGATTCGTGCTCATTATCAATATCAATCAGGCTTTTCTTAAACTCTCTATTTCAATCCCTATGGTTAATTCTTCCATTTATTCCATGTTGTTTTATGAAAGCCATGAGGAACTAATCCTTTTATGGGGATTAGCGAGTGGAAGCATGATCTCTTAATTGTTTTGTAGGGGAACTCAATAGATCAATTGTTTGGGAAAGAAAGAACGTGAAACAAACCTTAGTCCTGACAACCCTAGGAAGTCATCAAGGTGGGAATTAACCTAAAATTGGTATTGCCCGTCTATAAGCACCTTGACTCCAAACCAGTCTGGACTATGAGGTCAGAAAATAAATAGATTTTGCTTACTCATTATGTTAGTGGAAAGTCAAAAGATCCTATAGGGTAGAGTCTAGTTGATTGACGAAGAACCTGAGATGATAGTTGATTGAGATTGCGAAAGCAAGCTAATCACCCATCTTCAGATTTGATTCACTTTATTTCTCTCTGTCTCTTGCAATTTTACTCTTTTTATGTTATTTTATTTCCTTAGTTTAAGAAACCCTAAAATTATCTCTTATTTTTATTTCGTACTATAACTGACTTAAAGTATTAATTAGATTTTTATTTGATTAGGTTAATATTGATTTAGTACTTGCCTCCCTTGGGTATGATCCTCGAAGTACTCACCTACTTCATTGTAAAATCTATATTACAACTCTACCCGTATACTTGAGGATAACGCCTTGTAATTCAGCATTCTATTACAGTATTCACACTCTGGACGTTAGTATGTCCAGAGGCTGTCAAGTTGTTGGCACTATTGCTAGGGAGGCAACGTCACTAGATCGATTTTAACTTTTTCTTGTTAAGTAATAATTAGGAAATTTGTAGGTTATAGTTATGCATTTCAACTTATTTTGTTACATAACACTTCTAACATTTGTTTAATTTTAGGAATCCTAGACACAAAACAGTCAATTAGCAGAAGTCATGGATGACTTCTATTATATGTGGTCGGATGAAGACTTCGATTATGACGAAGATATTTACAAAAGAGTCTATGAATATTGGGAAATTCAGGAGAATCAATGATTACTAATGCTTGAATTAAGCCAACTCCAAGGGGAGACCGCAGTTCGTCCCGAAGATGATAATGACCACAATAATATGCCATCAAAAAGGTACCCAGAAGTGCCAAGTCTGAAAGTACTGAAAAAAGAGAATGTTATCATAGGAGCTTGTAAAGGAAGAGAATCTTTAGATTATTATCCCCTCCACCCGATAGAAAAATATTTAGACAACTTAAATGGAACTTTAGAAAGAGGAGATATGGAGTTAGTAGAGGAAATGGACAATGAATTGAAGAATCAAATAGATCAAGAAAATATCGTCTTAGAAACCTCTGATGATTCTAAACCACAAGAATAGTGTAACAATGACCTACCAATAGAGACGATGATAGTTATGACTAAGTTAATAGAAAAATGTCTATCACTTTAGAAGTTCACAAGACACCAAGACAAGAAACCAGTGATCCCGAAGGATAAGCCTAAATTGACCATTCTGTTCACGTCCCTAGTCCTAAACTAAGAACCTCAGAAATCTATAGATCTAGGAATTTGCCAGTTTTTGAAAGGAGTGGGAATATATATATTGACAGAACTTATGATCATATAGTAGGTTACCGTCAAGTCAAATAGTTGGTGTGTATAAACCTCAATTACGGCTATTACAAAACGTTCAATTCCTTTAAGGACCATCGAAGGAAATTATTTACAATCCAATAGATGGATTTAAAAGCCGACTAAAGCATAACTCCAGTAATGCAATACAATCTTCTTTCTCTATCTCTTTGTAAATAGCTTTAAAAAGTACTTTTGGAAAGGCAAACCTGATTAATGAAAAGAGTAGAAACACTATAGACAACCATTGCGAACCTCAATCCTTAACCTTTCTCTAACATATAGATGCAAAACATCAATTAAAGCAGTTATGTGGGTATGTGGCCATGCAAATTACTGATAGTTATGACCTACGAAAAGAGTTGTTGATCGTTAATGCTGGCCAAAAAACAAATTTAAGGAAAGAGACAACTGCAGATAAGTAAAACGGCATGATGGGTGTTGGAGTAACATAGATAGAAATAAATTATAGGGAACCCATAGGTGCATATTGACTGAGCTGATGGACAAGTCCGACGGCAAAACCTTACTGTTTCTACTAATTGATCATTACTAACTGTACTAAACGGCAAAACCTTACTTTTTCTACTAATTGATCATTACTAACTGTACTAACTACATATTTTACTAGCAAAATTGTTAACATGTTATAAGTAGGTCAAAGACGGGTCCAACAGACGTCTGAAGCATGCCAAAGGACCAGAAATGTGGAAAACAAGGACAGTTGTGACAAAGACAACTTTTTGTCACAACATCAAGGGTAGTAATGAAGAAGTTTACAAATCTACCCAATGTCACGGCATCACTTACCTGTGTTGCGACATAAAAGACAATTTCTCTAGAATTCTAAAATTGCAGGGTGTGTCGCGACATCGAACCCCAATGTCGTGACATTGTTACAATTCTCTAGAGGGTTGACTTGACCCGACTATGCAACCCGACGACATAATCACTATTTTACCCAAATTTTAACCCTAAAATACCTTTTTTAATCATATAAATATCCCTCTATATTAATCTAATATCATTCTAAACATTTACTCTTTCAAAACCCTAAACCTCTAAAATCCCTCTTCTTCTCAAACTTTAAATTTCTAATCCCTCATTTTAAAAGCTAATTTGGAAGGTGTTGTTAATAACAAAAGAGAGATGGAAACAAATACAAACCAAACAAAAGTTAAGGTTCAAGTATTCTCAATATTTTATTATTTTATTAATTAATGTTCATATCTATGTTAGAAATATTATGCCTCCTAGAAAGAGTAAGAGAACTTATGTTTCAAAAATGCCACATGTTTTTACCCTGTTAGATTCCATAATGCCAATATAGAAAAGTACTTTTTAGAGTCGTAGGCAAGACCTCTAATTCCGGAGTGAAGGTTCGAACCCTTGATAGTCCATTACAATGAAATTCAGACTTTGGTTTGTTATTATCAGTGGGAGCAATTTTTTGTTACTCTCATGAATAATGCTAATATACCTATAGTTTAAGAATTTTATGCATCCCTTAAGGACCAAATAATTAAGAGAGGTTATAATGCAGTAATCACTGATGTTGAAGTATGAGGGGAAGACGTTCCAATTTCTCCTAATGATATCTGTGAATTTTATAACATCCTATTTTATGAAAAATATTTTATTGATAGTATAGATTTAGAGAGATTTCAAAACATTAACATGGAACATGTTACAAAATATCTTACAGAAGGCAGGGGTAGTTGGAATTACAAGCTAGATCTTGAGCTTCCCATGAACTTTAATCAAGCTATTATGTTTCCTGTAGCTAAGATGTAGATGCAATTCATTGGCACTAGAATTGCACCTACACTGAATGTATCTAATGTTAATGTATTTCAATCAGTTTTGTTATATGGTATTCTACAGCGAAAACAAATTTGTGTAGGGTGTTAGATCTTTTGAGAGACGAAATGGTGTGTGCAAAGCCAAAAAGCTAGACTTTTCTTCCCACACCTCGCAACAGCACTATGCCACCAGGTAGAAGTGCCAATGAGCGACAATGAAAAATTCATGAAACCTACGAGGAGTATTACTGGAGATACATTATATACATAGTATGTTTAGCTTTGGCAGAAGAAAATTATTGAATGAAATCAAAGGTGGAAGAAGAAAATAGACATACCAACATTAGTTAAACAGAAAGATTCAACGAAGGTTAAAACGAGAGCTAGTGGAACCATTGAAGGAAAACTAGATGAGAAGATTAGATGGATATAGGAAATAGGCCCGGTACTTCAAGAATTCGTAAGGACGAATGGGTTACATGCTCTAAGTTACCCTGCAAATATGATTAGACCAATTTTGACTCATCAAAATGAGGGGGTGAATCCTAAGGAGGATAGTACTGCTCATGAATGCCCTAAAATAGAGGACGAGTACAAAGCGACATTTCAGCCGTGATTTTCTATACCAAAAGGGCTTGTCATACAAATCCCAACTCACCATGTGACTTAAATGGGTGGGAGCTCCCACAAAACATATGTTAGAGAAAAAGGAAAAGCCCATATAGAGAAGAGTCGTTCTCATCCCCTCAATGATTCGTAGATTGAGTAGTTTTTTTATTTCATTTTAAAATACTTGTATTAACTATTGGATGATGTTAATTTAGACTTTGTAGGAGTAGGATTAATGAGTAGAATTTTTGTTTTGTTGCACTTTGTTAAATTTTCTATCTAGAAACCTAACATGAAGGAAATAAACAATTCAAATTGACACGATCAAAGGAGGAGGCACCCACCATTAGCAATTGAAGCGACCACAATCAATTGGGTAACTTCCTGCTTTATCTATTATTTGGCTTCACATTGAGCAAAATGTGTCAACTAAAGTGTGGGGGGTAACAGAGAAAAATTTGCTTCAATTTTTTACATATTCTTTGATTTTCCTTCTCTTTTGTTTGCTTGAGCTTGGAGAAATACAAGTGATTGGTTAAGAGCATGTACATAGGTTGTTTGTGTTTATAAATAAATTTGGCATAATGATAGGAGATTTTCCAATTTTGATTAGTAAACTACTAAAGTCATCAATCCACACAATTCCAATGAGAGGATATGATTAACTCTTTAATTGAGCTATGGATTCCATTGTTGTTAGTAAAACTATGACATATGCAAGTCATGTACCCAACATACCGGCTATTGGCTCAATCATCTTTAGAGCATAAATCTCCAGTTATATCTAAGCATATGATTTACATATGCATGGTCAGTGACTAACTCAGAATTAGTTAAGTCACACCATGAACGTCACAAGTGAATTAATTTATAAACAAGTTCAGAATTAATTCAACTTGGGTTTAGTCTAATGTATCATTCTTCTAATGAGTACATTTAGATCTCTATCTCTGAGTTAACTGCTCTGATAGCTAAGACTAGTCATCTCCCTAATTGAAATTGTACGAGAAAAATTGAGGTGATAGAATAGTAGTTTACCCATCAGGAATGAGGGCCAAAGTGATACAATTGTATGGTTTCATAATCCTCACGGTTGCTTCACTTCGAAATCTGCCTATTCTTGGCTTCTTTTGAAGGAAATGTGTCTTGGTCCACACAGTTTCTATTGGAAAACTATTTAGAAGCTCGATACTTTACCTAAAATTCGGTTATTTTCTTAGCGTGTGGGGTACGATATTCTCCCAACAAATGTCAAAATTGCATCTATCAAAAATAGATTTGATCAGGGATGTCCTAGATGTGGAGTTACAACTGAGACCCTTATTCATGCTCTAAAAGACTGCCCTATTTCGCGTGAGGTTCTCTCTATTAGCGGGTGGGAAACAAGCACCATGTCGAGGCAGTAAGATTGCTGCATTGATTAGCTTGAATACATGATGAGAGCCCTTAACAAGAGAGCCATGGCTGACTTGATGATAACATTATGGAATTTTTGGAACAGTAGAAATAATATTTTGTTCAAAGGTAAAGAAGACAAGGGGCAGACCATTTGGGAAAGGGCCAGTAATCTCAGCAAAGACTTTCGCATCTATAATATTTTGAACGAACCTCTGTTTTCCTAGAATGAAGCAATCAAGAAATGGGAAAAGCCTCCAAAAGGCATTGTTAAAATTAATTTTGATGCTTCAATTAATGTCAATAGAATGGGTTATGGCACATCATTCAGGACAATGATGGTTTTGTGTTAGGAGAAGGTGGGAGTTTTATTGACAAAAGGGTGTCAGTGCATGAGGCAGAGTGTATTGCGTTTGAGAGAAGCATTGAGCTAGCGTGTCAGCTTAATATTAATGGCAACGTGCTCTTTGAAACTGACCATGTTGGTCTTGTGAACAATATGCGCAATTATGGTACAAATGTCACTATCACCGGCGTGAGGATTAAGGTTTGTAAAGATGCCTTCAACAACTTCAAGTCTACCGACTTAATTTGGACAAATCGGTCTTGTAATAATGTTGTTGATTTTATATGTACTAAAATGTGTAGTAAAGAAAAAACTTGGTTCTTCGATATGGATTATCCAAAGGAAATCCATAATGATGTCATTAATGATGTTACTTAATAAAATTATGTTAAAAAAAAAGAATGTAGAATAATTAAATATATTTTCTCATATATTCATTTTCGGTAAAGTTGTCATGATTTAAAAAAAATAGAATTAGGTTAAGAAAATTATTTAATTGATCAATTATTTTATTTAAATTAATTGAGCAAATAATATTTAATTTGAGAAATAGAAAAAATATATATTGTGTAGCAAAAAATTATAAAGTGCTAAGATGAAAGTCCAAGAAGTACATATAATTAGACTTAGTAAAAGAGAGGCCCAATTCCCCTTTTATGGAATACAAAGGGATCACAAACCCTAGTATTTTTACCTAGGGTTACTGCCCCTCTCCCTAATTCATAGGGAGCCAAGGTTTTTATATTAAATTAATATTATTTGGCTTTTACTAGTTCATCCCGGATTCTTCCAGCTCTCACTATAAATAGATGACACTAGTAGGCTTCAAAACACTCCTAAAAAGAAGAGAAACACAAGTATCTCAAGTTTTCAATGTTGCTATTTTATCAGAAAGTAGTAAAAATTTGTTTTCTAAAATAAATTCTATTTTCTAGGAATTGTAATTCTATCGGTTTCTATTTGAGAGAAAATTTTACTTTCCCACTGAAAGTAAACAAAAAAATTTATGGTTCTGTGTTTGATTCAAATTTGTTTGAGTCCTGTAACACCCCTCGCCCGTATCTGACACCAAGATAGGGTTCGAGGTGTTACCGGTAATTCACCTTTACAAACTTACTTAATCGGGTTACTAAATTTCACTCGTGATTTAACACTTTTCAAACGTGTGTACTTTGTCTCTTATACTGGCCTCCAAGGCCTAAAAACACTCCTAGGGGTAGTACGGAACAAAACCGAAATTGTTTGATAGACTTGGGGCACTTTAGGAAATTTTCCCTTTGTTGAAGTGTAACACGCCCGTGGGGCTTAGAACACACCCGTGTCCTTTTTCCAGAATGCAACACGGCCAAGGTACACGCCCGTGGGCTTAGCCTGTGTGCTACACTGACTTCAACCTCACCATTCTGTTAAATATACATGGCCAAGGCACATGCCCGTCTGCTTAGCCCGTGCTCTATGCTGACTTAAAATTTCAGGTGCAGGGGACACACGGTCATAGCACACACCCATGGGAGTAGCCCGTGTGTCACACACGGCTTAGACACACGCCCGTGTGTCTACCCATGTGGACCTTGTTAAGCTATTTTCCAAGCCTTAAGTCACCCTTTACTAGCCAATTACACTTATAGATTACTATAGTGCATATTTGGGCCAAATTATCCATTTGTAAATATGAAATTTTGATTAACCTCATTGCATGTGAACCTCATGTCATTGGTTTCATACATGCTAAGTTAATTCTTATATTGCATTTAATGATTTATATGTCTGCTTGACATATTAAGATTGGCTTGTTATTATAACTCATTGCCAATTATAACTAAGCCACTGCATATAAATATAAACATGCATAGATTTGTAGGGCATAGCCTACTTCAAAATGAGCTAATTCCTATGGCCATATACAAAAAAAAAAAAAAAGATAAACATATTTTTACATGCCTTCATTAGGCAAATCAAATGACATATATAACAAAATACTCAAAAATCCTATACATGCCATTGGACAAAATAGAAATGTCTTTATACCAAAGTCTGTCTAGTTGATAGTGTGTTGACTCTCCAATTGTCTTCCAATCCTTATGAGTCATTGAGCTCTGAAAAGCAGGGAAAAGAGAGGGGTAAGCATTTACATGCTTAGTAAGCCCGTATAACTGGAAAGTAAATTTACCGATTATTTAACATGCAACCATATTAGGCAATGAAACCAACAAGCATAGGATAGTTTCCCTATCACATGCACTCAACCATCGAGTTAGTTACATATCAATGCACCATGTAATTCATCTTAGATAAGCTCATCATTTAACATATCATCTATACATATTCCTTGTGATAGTCCCATTGGGTTTCTAGTAAATCTCGATGGATCATCCATTTACCATCAATTTGTACGAATGATCGTTTCAGTATGCACTCCCGCGAACCTCACATCTTACGGCGGGATTACCAGTCCAGGTTAAATCCTCCGTAATATAAACTCATAAGGTGATGTCGGTATTCCCAGTCCAAGATAAATCCCTTATAACGACAAACACCATTAATGAGCTCGGATCTGAATTACCAGTCTAGGCTAAATTCAGACCCTAATCGGATTACCCGTCCGGGCTAAATCCATAATGCACACATATTCTTCGGGAGGCTCGATCACTCAAGGAACACCAGTCTAGGCTACATCCTTTTTTATACTTGAGATCTTCGGATTACCAGTCCAGGCTAAATCCTTTTCTGCAACATATGCAGGATCTCAAGTCTCATGTAAATCATGGTTTATCCATCGAATTCCCTTTCCAACCTCAACCGAGACATTATCCAACAATCCATTATTAAAGATGCTGTCGAAACCTTTTTTTTGAAAACAATGGTAATCGACTTTTTGAAACCAAATGTGGGGTCGCCACCAATATTTTGTTTTGGTGTGATTGGATCACCTTAATAAAATATTTTATTCCATTTAAATTAGTTTTTGCCTACGAAATTTGAGAAAACGGGTTCGGGAGCTGGTTACGTACGAGGAAGGATTAGCACCCTCTCTATGCCCAAAATCAGTACCGAATTGATTAAATAATGTCCTTATGTCTAAAAAATATTTTGAAATACGATTTCTTTTAAAACACCTAAAAGACTCAAATCGGACGTCAAGATTCGCTTGTTCCAAAGGAATACAGTATCACATCCAAAATGTTAGGACACGATTCTTTAGACCCTCGAAACCACGATCAATTTCAATTTCTAAAAGCCCATACACTTGAAAATTACATAAGGATGTTTGCTCATTTGCTCCAACAAAAAAAAACGAAACCCAGCACAGTAGGGTACAATTTCTCGAATTTCCAAACATTGAACATTGCCTTGTTTTAGAATTTTCAAATAAAAAATTGTAGAACTAGCTCAAAACGCATTAATTTGACTTGAAATAAAATGGAATAATTAGTTTGGGATTAATAAGTTGAAAATTTCAATCGTAATATGATCGTGAATGAGAGGTGAAATTATAAGCATGTGACAACATACATGAATAATGTACTATACTTCACGAAGGATAATAGCGTAAACATAAAAACGAATTAATAAATACACCAAAAAACATATCAAAGAAACATATCAAAACAAACTACAGTAAGCTTTCGAACATAAAATAATAAAATTGAGAAAGTAACACCAGAAACTAATTAACAACATGAAATAATAACATATAAAACAATATGAAATCTATAGAACACACATGATATACAAAACTGTATAGACACTTGGAACTAATACGATGCGAAACGATATAAAAACTGTATATAAAAATTTATAAGTGAATAACACATGCAAAATTTGAAATAATTTATATATATATAAAAAAACTAAGTATATACATAACTTATTATTAAAATAGATATTATAAAAGAGAAAATTTGAGTCAAATAATGTACAAAATATTTTTTTTAAATGAAATACCTATTTAAAGATGACCATATACATATAATAAAAAAGAGAAATAATTTAAATAACATATACAATATGAAAGGTTTTTTAAAATGACAAAAATGTATAATAAAATATATTATATATACATAAGGTTTAAATATATATATATATATATAAAAGTAGATTTAAAAGAGATTATGCATATAAAGTAACATAGGATTAATGATATATATGTAGAATAAAAACTAAGTTTATCATGAACTACATATGCATAATAATATATAAGAATATTTAAATGAAGTATTATACAAAATTTTTAAAACAATACGATAAAAAAACTTTAAAATAAAGATTTTATATAAAAAAAAAGGTAAAATTATCATGATAACTCAAAAAAGTATGTATATACATATATAAAAAAATAAGTATTAAGTTAATTTTTAAAAAAATAATGAATTATACAAATAAAAAAGAGTCAATTAAAATAAAATTAAACTAAAAAGGATACTTGATAAATAAAATAAACTACTGAAATTAAAAGAAGGACTAAAGCACAATGCGCGCAAATGTGCAGGGATCAAAACTGAAAATATTCCAGACCCTAAAACGCAGTGTTTATGTACGGATTAAATTGCGATAACACGCAAGTCTCAAGGAAAAATTAAAGAAAAAGGAAAGATGCACAGAGGGCCCAATCAGATTCCAACGTGAAAGAGAGGGACCAAACGCGCAAATAACCCTCAAAGACCAAATGCGCGGATCCCAGCCGTGCACGGGTCGGGTCATCGGGTCGCGGCTCTTAAACAGTGCCGTTTTGAATCCATAGTAATTGGCTTAAAATGACATCGTTTCCTACGTTTTATAAAAACCAAAATTTATAGAAACCCTAAGCTAATACTTAGCCATTTGAAAAGAAAAGAAAACAAACTTAAGACCTCCCCCCCATTTCGGTCCACCGTTCAACCACCATTCCACCACCATAATCGGTGGATGATGGCACACAATGGCGTCCTATTGTCTTCCGTTTAGAACCAAGCCTCAAAGGCCGTCGATTTCAACCCTAAAATCCTATCTCCAACTTCGATTTCAACGAAGGAGATGAGGACTCCGATGGCTCGTATGCGAAGGTAAGCCCTCTCCATTTCACTTTTTATTTTCATGCGAAAGAATCCTTAAGCACGAACAAAGAAAAAGAATTGAAACACGAGCAAATGAAATCTGAAATCACCTTCTATTTCCTGGTTGCTTTTGTATTTTTCTATTCAATATGCGTATAGTGTGCGTATTTCTATGTCTGTAAAAAAAATTACAATGGATTGTTCACGGCTTTATAGCCGAATGTTCAAAAGAAAAATACAATTTTTTTTGCTCTTCGTATTGGTTGTTGCTCTGCTGCTGTTTTCGTTTATTTTCTTTCGCAGGTACGGAGCATGTGCTGGCACTGGGTGTGAGGGTGGCGTACAGAGGCGTGGGCGTGGCGTACGTACAGAGCCTGTGCGCTGGCGTACGGAGGTGCAATAGAGGCCATACGTGGGGAGCGGCGCGAGGCAGATAGGGGCTAGGGTTTTGGCTAAATTTTTTTAGTTTTTGGGCCATTTGGGCCTCGAATTTTGGGCTGTAATTGGGTTTTTTGCAATGTCTTGGGTTTTGAATTTGGGTTATGTAATTGGACATTTAATGGACTATTAATATTTGGTTTTTTTGGTCTTTATTTTATAAATAGGGCCAGGATACAATTGGCCTATTACAGATGCAATTCATGCATTTTCATGCCATCAATAATGCAATTATCATGCATTAACAAAACATACAATTATGCATGTTATAGGCTTACTTTGAGTTATCCAAACTTACCTGGTATTCGTTTCGGAGCTGTGTTTCGGTTATTTCGAAACCTTGCGTTTACCTTAATCGACCTCCAAAATTTGTTCCTCGGGGTTTATAACAAAAAAAATATATCATTAATTCACTACATTACACTTTTTCAAGTTTAATTTCTACCCCGGTCCAAATGACCGTTTTGCCACTAACCTTTGACATTTTTACTATTTAGTCCTTAAGCTCATGTAATGACACACATGGAATTTCTATCTTACCCAAGCCTGACCGAACATTTTTCTCTCTTATGGCAGTCCACATTTTCCATTATTTTCTCATTTCTACCACATATTTTAAAACATTTGCAAAGTGGTCCCTACAAGGGCTTTTCATGAAAATCACTTAGGAAAATATGTTTATCACACCTTCAACTTTCATACCCCTCCATAATCCACCAAAATACAAGCAACTCATGCATGGGTAAATTTTTTAACATGAACCCTAGCATGAAATATGGGTAGAAATGGAGAGAGTAAGCTACCGGGATTCTAAAAATACAGAGAACATTAAAAACGGGGCTTGGGAGCACTTACTATTGAGCTTGGAAAGCTTGAAAACCCTAGCTATGGAAAGCATGAAATTTTCGGCAGCTATGGAGAAGAAGATGGCTGATTTTTGGCTTATTTTTCCCATTTTATTTCATTAGAAAGCTAATTGACCAAAATGCCCTTAAGTCCTTTCTTTAAAATTTCATCCATGCAAGCCCATTTTTGTCCAAAAACTTAGAAATTGGGTAAATTTCTCCCCAAGACCTTATAATTTATTATCTAAAGAAATTTCATACAAATTGCTTCTAGAATCCAAGTTTTTCAATTTATTCAATTTAGTCCTTAATTTCCAATTAGACACCTTACTCAAGGAATTTCTTCATAAAACTTTAACACATGCATAATCTCATATTCTGGGTCTCATAATAATCATAAAATAAATATTTTGATGTCAGATTTGTGGTCTTGAAACCACTGTCCCGACTAGGCTCTATTTTGGGATGTTACAAGTCCACAGTAGAAGCAACTCGTGGTACGAGAATAGCAAAGAAGGCTATTCGGTTGAAAGTCTGGAGTGACAAGGGTTCATCTATCTTAAAGCATATGTGCAATTTTGGGAAAATTTTATTACTATAAATATCACAAGCCAATTTGGTTTTCAAAATTTTCTTTTTTCGTTATGCAAGAAAATCATTTTCGAACCGAATTTTTTCCAACATAAACATAAGAGATGGACGAGAATGTTGTCATCTCCCACTCATTTTTGCTATTTATACTAAGGATTAAGGCTTAATTAAACTTTCTTAATTAATTAAACATACCTTAATGATAATTATCCATTATTTAACCTTATTAATCACAAGTGAGTGAATTACCATGAAATTCGACTAACTCATTTCAAATTAATGGATAATTAACCATTTGGTCCTTTCACTAATTGCTAATTTGGTCCTCAAGGATTTTTCAATTTAAAATTCAATAGTAATTGGTCTTCACAATTTAGTCCCTAAACTTTAATTACCAAATTTCTCGATTTAATTTCCTAACCATTCTTTAATTTATTTTCATATTAACTCCACCAATCCTTCTATTCATATTTTCAAAATCTTAGTCTACGTGATCGAGTTCTGAAACAATATTTTTGGACATCGGCTAAAGTCGGGTCATTACATAAAGCTTTCTCTGTCATAATAGATGTCGATTAAAGATTTTTTTTATTTGAAAATCATATGCATCAGAGTTCAAATGTACATTAGTAAGACTTATCAAAAGTGAAAATGTAAACAAGGTTGAGATTTTCCAGTGCATCAAATATTTTTAGAATATTGGTTGCAAAGACTATTCTAACAATATCCTATACTTGGTCGATGCACTCCATTTAACAACGAGTAGGTTAGACATATAGTCTTTAATCAGACTCATAGTTATGATCAAATAAGTGAAGTGTGTTGTGACATTTTTTATGAGCTTGCCTATGCAAGTAAAGAAGTGAAAGGCTTCTTCTTAATGATTGATTGGTAAAATCCAATAGTACTATCTATTTAGAAAATGTAGTGCATCGCCCTTTAATGCGTTTCCTTGTAGAACTTAGAATTACTTTATGGTACAAAAGTATTACATCATGTTTTACTTTCATTTCAAAAGCTCAAGCTTTAGTCTACTTTTGACTAGTACCACTTAGTGATCCAGAGATAATTTTGAGCTTCATTTGAAAATAACTGGGGGATTGTTCTATATAATATATATTATATCAAGTATTTTCAATAAAATATATATTATTAAAGATTTATATTTATTTATAATATACATACAAAAATTATTTATAATATTTTATTTTCTAATAAAATATATATTATTAAAGGTTTTATTAATTATAATAAATTTACTAGGGTTATCTCCCCTCAATTATTATTTAATCACTTAATTTAATTAATTAAGTTAACTAAATTAATTTTTCAATTAAATAATTTTATTAACTCAATTCTAATTTCGTTAAAGTCATAAAACTTTACTGTAAAAGAATCTATAAGGAAATATATTTAATTTTCCTATTCAACTGATTCATGATGACTTATTAATTTAATCCTATTTTCGAACTTCATAATTTGAAAAACTTTAAATTAATTCTTAAGTCATTTCTGAACTTAGTGACAAAATGCATTTATTTGTGAATTTGGCTCATTTCTCTTACTTTGTGAATTTGGCTCATTTCTCTTACTTCATCATTTGCATTAATTTCTATTCATTCGATTTTATGTGGAATTCATTTTTAGTTTCAACAAGCTAACAAAAGGATCAGTTGGACATATATAATTAGAGCTTAAATAACTTATAAGTAAGTTCTAGCTTTTCGCCTATTAATTATAAACTTATTTAGTCACGAAGTCATTCTACTAAAGTATTGTGACTGAGTTCTCCCTAATTATATTCCATTACGAAAGTTACTTAATAAGTGTTTGTTCAGTGACCTTATCATAAGTGTGTTACCCTCATAGGATATCCTTAATCTCTGTGGGATAACTTCATTCTCCCAGTATGATTCTATATCATTTCTAATGGCAATGTCCCTAAACTATTGGGTTAACCACAGTATGAGAATCTCCCTACATTATTTCCAATGAGTAGAATGACCTCAACATATAGAACGAGAAAAACCACCTTTCCATCCTTAATATGTTTATAAACTCAAGGTTCATCAACGTTTTTTGTAACATCCCAAATTTAGCTCCATAAAATTTAGAAATATATCAAAAATAGGGAATTGACCAAATGGTTAGTCATTAAATGTGAAAGCTTGAAGGTTAGTTGGAGGTCCCAAGTTCAAGTCTCAATTTTTACAAAATAAATTAATGCTTTGCAAATTCCCTTGCTTTTTTATGTGTTGGCATCCAAGTTTAGTAAACCTAGGTATAAATACAATTTTTTATCAAAATAATCAGCCTTTTGATCCATTTTTTTCTACCATATTTGTCCCTAACCCCCTAACCCCCTCTCCCTCTCTTCATCTCTATTTTTTTTCTTTTCCCTTTTTCCTGCATTGTTGTCATTGCCTACACCTCCTTGTTTATCTTCTTTCATCAAGATTGTGCACCATCACCTTTGCTATATTGCTGCAATTTTCCCTCAATTAAATTAACCCTAAATCTGAAATTTTGAACTCCAAGATCGATCCCAAACATCGCCTAGAAGTGTCATTGCCATTTCTCTCAACTAGCTTGTAATAGCCCAAATTCGCCCGGGCCCAATAAAAATAATAAACCAAAATACAAAAAAAAATTAAATATTCAGTCCATTTACAAAGCCCACTATTAATCTGACAGCCTAAACTACCCAGCAGCCCATTACACCCTCAACCCAAAGATACACGGGGCCCAAAAGGCCCAAATCAGTTAGCAGGTTAGGAAACCCTAGGGTTTACAGAAGCTTTAGGCCGCAAGCACTCTAATCGTCACGCCCCTTCGTCTAGCATCTTTCCAGTGACCCTTCATCGACGCCTCCATCGGCACCGTGACTCCAGCTCCGTTTCGTGTCGTAATTGGCGCACGAATCAGCACCAGCGCACTCACCGCCGTGATATCCTCGCTGGTACTTGTAAAAGGAAGGAACCACAGCAGAAAAGAGAAGTAAACATGGAAAGAAATCAAAGATTTCTTTCCAAAAATGTAACAATTAACAGAAGGCTATAAAAGCCTCTTTTCTAATTTGTAAGAGAGGGAGGATTTTTCAGCTATAAAAACACAAAGAAACAGATTATAGATTTTTTGAGCTTTGCCAGAAAACAGAGGTGATTCTTCTTGCTTTATTTTCTTTATTTTTCTCTTGGATACCTGCATTTCATACATACAAAGTACTGTAAAAAAAATATAAGAGGATTACCTCTCGATTCGCTGTGAAAAGTGAAGCTTTTCAAATCCCAACCGCCGTACGTGGTGGAGTCGGCAGCGGTGCGTGAGCACGTGGGAGCCTGATGACGGAGGCTCGACGGAGCTCCGAGGGCCTGCTCTTTGTCCTCTTTCAGATTTTTTTTTATTTTTTTTAAAATGGGTTAAAAATGAATTTTTGGGGCCAAAATTTGGCTTATATAGCCTCATGGAAACGGCGTCGTTTTGCTTAAAACGATAGGCTTCAAGACGGCGTCGTTTCAAAGCGTGGATCCGTAGCGTTGACCGTGACCGGGAAGGAAGGATCCGCGTGTTTTTGTTTAAAGGGCTAATTGCCCAATTGATCCTTCCGCATTTTTAATATTTATAATTTCATTTTATTTTTATTATAATTTTGCCCTAACCTTTTATTTTTGTTTCAATTTAGTCCTAATGGCCATTATAAAACTTATTTTGAGAACGACATCGTTTTTGGGATTAGGGCTAATTGCCCAGTGAGTCCCTTGGATTTTAGCGCGCGTTTCAATTAGGTCCAAATTTTTTTATTATTTTAAAATTAACCCTAGAGTTTTATTTTTATTTAATTTTAATCCTTTTTAAATTTTTTATATATAATTTATTTATTTTAAATATTTTATATATTATTTATTTTTACTATAAACATTATTTATATATGTAAAAAATTTATTATATATATTATTTTTATTTATATATTATTTATTATATATTTTATTTATATATTTTATTATATATTATATCATTTTATTATATATATTATTCATTATATTATTTTTATTTTATTATATATTATATTAATTTATTATTTATTATTTATTATTATTTATAATTTTAAAAATTTGTAAATTATTATTAAATAATACATATATCATTATTAAATATTTAGTATATTATGTAATATTCTAAAATTTACTATAAAGTTTTGTTTCTATTTAATATAATATTATTTTTATAAATATATATTAAATTATTATATAGTATTTTTATTAATTAATTAACCATTTTTTTAAAAAAATTCTCCTTTATTATTTATATATTTTTTTAAATATTTTTAATACCTCATTTATTTTTTTAACGGTATTTAGTTTTCATCTTTATTTTTTGACTTATTTTACATATGTTCATAATTTGTTTTCGTTTTTTTTTATTTAGTATTGTTTTAGTGTGTTAATTTTATCTCATAAATTATTTATATTTTTATGTTATTTATTGTTTTTATATATTTGTATGGAAATTGATCATTTATGTTGCTATTTTAGGTTATACTTGTATGAAATATTATTGTGTATACCATGTAATTTTATATTTTATGTTTATTATTTTCTATATTATATTTGCATAAAATGTTAAAGTATGTTTTATGTAGTTTATATTATTTAGTATTGATATCTTGTAATATATTAAATGCATCATTGTTTTAAAAATTTATATTTCATTTAATCCAAAAGAATTTTTAAAAATATTGCAATGTTTTTTGTATTTAGGAATTCGGGAAGTAGTGCCCTAACATGCTGGGTTGCGATTTCCTGTTTGTCTAAATGCCTAAAGTATCCTTCTAAATAAATTTTGTAAATCACGAGACAATTTCAGTTATGAAAGTTTAAGAATATCGTGTCCAATCATGCTGGATGTGATGTTTGTACTCTTTTGGAGCGAAGGAATCTCGATTTTCATCTCAAATTATTCTGGTTTTAAAAATGGATCATATTTTTAAATTCTTTCAAACTTTTGACATTAAGACAGAAAACTATTCAATTTGGTACCAATTTTGGGCGTTGCGAGGGTGCTAATCCTTCCTCGTACGTAACCGACTCTTGAACCTGTTTTCTCACATTTTCGTAAGACCAAAATGTTTTATAAGGTGATCCAATCACACCTAAAAAGGTTGGTGGCGACTCCCGTTTTCAAAATCTCCCACAAAAAAAAAATGGTTTCGACAGCTTGGCGACTCCGCTGGGGAAATATAAGAGAGTCAAGCCAAGAAATTGATTATTTTCTATCTTAATGTCGAAAGTTTAGAAAAATTTAAAAAAAAATATCAATCTTTTTACATGTGTTTGTTGCATATGTTTGTTATTTTGTTTTCGCACACATTGCATTTGCATGATCGATGTGGTCGCACCCTTAAGTGGGAGTGAGAAGCTACGCTTTCGCGAGGTTTTCACCTCCGCATGAGCTAGTGGATTGCTTCCGGGATACATCCGTACCTATGTCTTCGTGAGATTTTCATCTCCGCATGGCCATAGGGAAATGTGTCCCCCTGAACCGAACTTGGTCCATATGAGCCTATAATGGGTGAGGATCGAGGAATCTGCTGGTTTAGGTACCCTCACTTTAGAACTGAAACACATATAGTGAACTTTAAGTGCTTACCCTAAGTAGTACAGTAATAACCTTTAGTAAGCTACCCTTATAAGTGCTTGTTTATTATACCTTTTATATATGACACTGACCTATTTTATTTTGTTATCATTGCATGTCATTCAACATTTAGAGGTGTCGATTCATGGTTCAATTTCTAGATTAGAAAGTTTTGTAATGAGGAACGAATATCTTGATAAAGTGGAGGACAACGCTTCTGTCTGTGCGTGGTCAGAGAAAACCCAGTTAGAGAAAGGAGATAGTGTCACTGAGGGGTATACGTCAGAGCTGTAGGACTTCACTCGTATCAGTTCATCACAGAATGAGTTTCAGGAGTTGAAGGGCATTTGGGCCCAATGAAATGACGAGGCTAAGCAGCTGTTCTACCAGAATTATAGAGATCTTCCCTATTTGCTAGACATCAAGGTGGATAAGCATCTGTTTCGAGCTATGGTACAGTTTTGGAACCCTACTTATAGTTTTTTACATTTGGAGAGGTAGACTTAGTACCTACTTTGGAGGAGTATACGACCTTGCTTCGCTGTCCAAGAATTCAAGGTAACAAAACTTATGTTAGGGCTACTAATCTCCCAACTTTCGTGAAGAAATTAATGATGATCACAGGGATGAGTGAACAGTGGATCGCAGCTCGAATCCAACAAAAGGGTGATGGTAAATGCATTCCGTGGGCAAGTTTGAGGGATTTGATATTGGCGCACCCAGATATGAAGAAGAGGGTTGATGTCTTGGCCTTAAGTATTTATGGTTTGGTGATTTTCCCCAAAGCTATGGGGCACATAGATGAGGCAGTTGCGGATTTATTTGATCGACTTGGTAAACAGAACACACCTGTGCCTATAATCCTAGCTGAGACGTTCAGATCCTTGAGTGCATGTCGAAGAGCTGGTGAAGGTAGATTCATTGGATGCGCATAGTTGTTGTTAGTATGGTTCCACAATCACTTTTGAAAGGTCGATAAGGTTCCTTTTCGAGTGTTCTTTGAGGATTATTCTCCCTTAAAGGAAGTAGCAGCTACGCCGAGGAGGGATGACATTACAGAAGAAAGGTGGATGGAAATACTTCAGAATCTCCAAGAGGAAGATGTTATGTGGAAAGCCCCTTGGATGGCTCCTAATGAAGTCATTTATCGTTGCGGAAGCTTTGATTGGGTACCTCTTCCTAGAATTTGGGGAGTTTTTGGTTATACATCATTACTCGTCCTAAGGTAATACAAAGCAGGGCAGTTTATACCAGCAACACAAGGGTTAGCTCAGAGTGATTTCTCATATAAGGGAGATCATTATAAGAAGAAGATGCAAGAGATTTCCGAGGCTTGGAAGAACATTTGCTGTGTGAAGATTCTGACTAAAGGTCTGACGACAACCCTTGAGTACAAAGGGTGGTTTAATAAGAGGACCAATGATAACATCCCTAGGCTGAGTTTGGGGGCTGCTCGATCAATGGAGGAGAACTTATGAGTGGTTCCATCAGAGTTAGAAGTCATCAAGTAAGAGTTTGAAAGAAAAGGTTTGGAGCTCGGGAAAAAGATAGAGAAGTTGGAGGAAGAGAAGATATACCTAAGCTTAGACGTCGACGTTCAGAAAATTGAGGTCGAAAAAGTGAGGAAAGAAAAGAGGAAGATTGAGGAAGACCGTGATAACTTGAAGACGCAATATAAGAAGATACAGCTATCAATGAAGAGAGCTGGATTGGGGAAGTCTTCTGAGCAGTGGCAACAAGAGGTTCAAGAAGAAAGAGCCAAAGCTGAGTATTGGGAGAAGAAGTTCCAAGAGATGCAAGCGCAGAATCAGGTCCTAGAGAAAGAGAATCAACGATTAAAAGCTAAGGTGACTGAGCTTGGACAATCTCTTCATCATCACCGAAGTCATAACTTTACGGTCGAGTTAAAGGCAAGTCTGAACAAGATCGAGGAAATGAAGTACAATATTGGAGGGTTGGAAGCAGCATTGCAGAACTGTGAACTCCGGATTAAGTTGCTTGAGGCAAGAGAAGGACATTGGAAGGGAGAGCTTCATTATTTTCAGGATTAAGTCGGAGATAAGGACTACCTCATGGGAAAAGCCATAGTCCAGATTCGAGAGGTTGCTGGTCATTGCAAGACCTGGCAGCGCAAGCTAATGTGTTGAGTGCAAGGAAGGAGTCAGTGTCAGATAGAGGTCGAGAGTTAGCTTTGTTATTGGATAGGGTTAAAACTCTAGGCCTGAGGGCGAAAGCGTATTTGTAATCCATTTTGTGTAAAGATTTTTGCTTCTTAAATAACATTTTCTAAAAGAAACTGAATCAGAATCGATATCTTTTTGCATTCATGCATTTGCATCTCATCGCATTATATGCATTCAAATTTATAGAAAGACCCTAATTAGTTAAAATTATTAGAGAGAAAGAGAGAGAGTGAGAGAAAGAAAAAAACCTGGAAGCAACACATCCTTACCGTACACGCACTAAGACAAAGAATATGGATCAATGACTTGAGCAGATCTAGAGAGAAATGCAAGAGCAATTGCAGGAACAATTGGAAAAAATCCAACAGGAGATAAAGGATCAAATGTTGGAGGCCCAAAGGAATATGATGGCTGAGATGGCTCAGCTGCTGAAGGGGGCAACGGATAAAGGAAAGGCCCCTATGACTATCACCGAAGAGGATAATGAGGATCATCCTCCGGGTTTTGCCCCACCCCATGTGCAAACTCAACCTGAGGCATATCCCCGAAGGCCGTCCGTCACAATAAGGCCTCAACATGGGCAAGTCGATGCTGGAACACCCATGAACTTCCAAACTGGCTCGGGATCCAACCCGGGAGATAACCCTACCAATCCAGTCATCCCTGATTTAGATATAGCTGAGAGGGAAGAGATGAGACTTGAATCATCAAGGCAATTAGAGGAACGTTGCAGATGGTTAGAGGAGAAATTTAAGGCATTGGAAAATGATGATAATCGTCAGGGAATTGATGCCAAGGACTTGAGTTTGGTCCCAGATTTGGTGCTTCCTCATAAGTTCAAGATGCCGAAATTTGAGAAGTACAATGGGACTACTTGCCCTGAGGCCCATATCACCATGTTCTGTAGGCGGATGACCGGCTATGTAAATAATGATCAACTATTGATCCATTGTTTCCAGGATAGTTTGGTTAGGGCAGCGGCTAGGTGGTACAATCAATTGAGCTGCACTAGGATCGGTTCTTGGAGAGACTTAGCGCAAGCCTTCATGCAGCAATATAATCATGTGACTAACATGACTCCTGATAGAATCACTCTGCAGAACATGGAAAAGAAGCCTAATGAGAGCTTTAGGCAATATGCACAGAGGTGGTGGGAGGTTGCCATGCAAGTTCAACCACCGCTCTTGGAGAAAGAAACTACCATGTTGTTCATTAACATTTTGAAGGCCCCATTCATTACTCATATGATTGGAAGTACCACCAAGAGCTTTGCTGATATAGTTATGGCAGGGGAAATGATTGAGAATGCCATAAGAGGTGGTAAAATGGAGGGGGAAACTGCTAAAAGATCGGCCCCAATAAGGAAAGATAATGAGGTGAACAATACGAGTAGTTATAACTCAAAAGCAATTACGATTAGTCAGCCCAGAGCAACTATAATTGGGCAACAGGATTCCCAAAAGCCAGGATTTGGTACGAGACAAAACTCTGAAAAGGTCTCATTCACGCCTATCCCAATGACGTACCAGGAGCTTTATCAAAGTTTATTTGATGCGCACACAATAACTCCTTTTTCATTTGAAACCACTGTAACCTTCATATCCCAAATGGTACGATGCAAACGCCAAATGTGAATACCATGCATGGATATCGGGGCATTCGATCGAAAATTGCACTGGCTTTAAAAAAGCAGTGGAAAGACTTATTAAGATAGGGGTCGTAAAATTTGACGACACCCCTAGTATAGAGAACCCATTGCCGAACCATGGTGATCAAAGGATAAACACAATTGGGGAAACTGGTATGAGAAGGATTAAAGAGGACATGGCCGAGGTAAGAATGCCGATGAAAGTAATCTGGGAAGAAATAATGAAAAGAGAGATGATAATCTATGAAGAAGGAAACAAAGGAGCGAGGGACTACTGCGAGTTCCATGCAGAAGAGGGACACGAGATTCAGGAATGTGACGAGTTTAAGGCTTTGCTACAAAACCTTATGGATAATAAAGAGCTGGAATTTTATGAAGCTGGCTCAGATGAGGGACACATATGCGCATTGGAAGGTGAACCAAAGAATCAAAGAATCAACCGACCAAGGATCATTATTTCTCTACCAAGGAATAATGAAGTTGAGACACAAGCAGCGCCGAAAGTCATTATTCACAAACCCGCTTCCTTTCCTTATAATGATAACAAGAGGGTACCCTGGAATTATGACGGCAATGTGACAATACCGGAGAGAGAAGATATAGCTAATACTTCTAAGAAGGCTCAAGTTGAAGGTTCCTACACACGTAGTGGGAAGCGTTATGATGCAAGAGGCATCAAAGTTGAGCCCACGAAAGTGAAAGCCTTTGACATTGAGAAAGAGAGTGGGGCTAAGGTACTTGTTAATGAGCCAGTGAAGGAAGAAGAAGCTAGAGAGTTTTTAAAATTCCTAAAACATAGTGAGTACAGCGTGGTTGAACAATTACGCAAACAACCAGCTCGCATATCAGTGTTGGCTTTGCTTCTGAGTTCAAAAGTACATCGTGAGGCATTAATGAAGGTGCTCAACGAGAATTACGTTACTAATGATATATCCGTCAACAAGTTGGATCGATTGGTTAGTAACATAAACGCTAATAACTTCATTTATTTCAATGATGATGAAATCCCACCTGGTGGCATGGGATCAGCTAAAGCTTTGCACATTACCACTCGCTGCAAAGGATATACATTGCCGAGTATGCTTAATGATAGTGGGTCAGCCTTAAATGTCCTGCCATTATCCACATTGAACAGATTGCCCATAGACAGTTCTCACATGAAAACATGTCATTATGTAGTGAGAGCATTCGATGGCACAGAGAGAAAGGTCATGGGAAGAATTGATATCCCTTTGATGATTGGGCCAAACACGTATGAGGTAGAATTTCTAGTGATGGACATCAAACCCTCTTATAATTACTTGTTGGAGAGGCCTTGGATACATTCGGCAGGAGCGGTGCCCTCATCTTTGCACTAGAAATTGAAGCTAGTAATAGACGGACGGCTAGTCACCATAAATGCTAAGGAAGACATCATAGCAGCAGTTACCAGTGACGCACCCTATGTAGAGGCGAATGAGGAGGACGTTGAGTGTTCTTTTCGCTCCTTTGAATTCGTTAATGCAACATTTATTTCAGAGGGGAATGAGGTGCCGGTGCTTAAAATATCTAGAATCACAAGAATGCGTTTGCAGATGACAGTGGGGAAAGGAGCCTTGCCAGGAAAAGGATTAGGAAGATATCTCCAAAGAGGGATTCAAGTTCCAGAACTAAAGAAGAAGAGAGACCATTTTGGCTTGGGTTTCAGGCCAGATCACAGACAGAGAAGAAAGGAAATAGAGAAGCGTCAAGAAAGAAGAAGGGCGCATTTAAGTGGAAGAGAAGTAGAGTGGGAATCGATGACGTTCCCTCATATAGCTCAGCCTTTTATATCAGGAGGGATAATTCACCCTAAGAGAGGGTTGCTCGAAAAAGAAAGTCATCACATCAATGTTGTACATAATGAAGAGTCTAAATGAAGAAACCTTGAGGGCATTCGCCCTTACGAACCGGGAAGCTCTTTAAACAATTGGACTGCAGAAGAACTTCCTATAGTTTTTAAAGATTTTTCAGAGTAATTTTCAGAACACTCTTGTTGCTCTAAAGCCTAGGAGTAATAAGACTTCATTTGTGAAATAGGCTCATGTTCAGATATTTTGTTTCAATAAAACACGTCTTTACTATCAATTCGAGCAAACATTCTTTCATTCTTTGTTCTTTTGTCCTTTTAATTCTGTTCAAATCTTTCATTTCATTCATAACATGTTAATAGACACCCTTAAATTCAGTCGTCCTTTGTACATTCCTTTGCACCCCCACAGGTCCCTAGATATCAACGACATGAGCAATGATATTACAAATCCTAAATTCTCTTTTGAGCAAGACATGTGTTTAGAGGAACCTCAGGGTTTTGAACATTACAGGGATTGTGATGTGTCTCCAGATCTGTTGAGATTGGTGAAACAAGAGGAGAAGCAAATTATGCCCTATGAGAAAGAGGCAATAGAGAATATAACCTTGGAAGAAGGGAAAGAAGTGAAGATTGGGACACACATTGTTAAGGAAACGAGACAAGGTCTTGTTGAGCTGTTACGTGAATTCAAAGATATCTTCGCATGGTCATATGAGGATATGCCGGGGTTGAATACTGATATCATGGTACATCGTCTCCCATAAGACAGGATTGCAAGCCAGTCCAACAAAAATTACGAAGGATGAGGCCTGATATTGTGCTGAAAATAAAAGATAAAGTCAAGAAGCAGTTTGATGCTGGATTCCTACAAGAGGTTAAATACTCAGAATGGGTGGCTAACATTGTGTCTGTCCCTAAAAAGGATGAGAAGGTACGAATGTGTGTTGATTATAGAGATTTGAACAAAGCTAGCCCAAAAGATAATTTTCCTTTACCACACATCGACACTTTGGTGGACAATACAGCGGGATACTCGTTGTTCTCCTTTATGGATGGCTTCTCAGGGTACAATCAGATAATGATACATCTTGAGGACATGGACAAAACCACCTTCATAACATTGTGGGGCACCTTTTGTTACAAGGTAATGCCCTTTGGGCTGAAGAATGCAGGGGCAACATACCAAAGGGCTATGGTGACATTATTCCACGATATGATGCATAAAGAGATTGAGGTGTATGTTGATGACATGATTGCCAAATCTCGAACAGAGAAGGAGCATATTGAAGCCTTGAGGGAGTTGTTTTCGAGATTAAAGAAGTTTCAGTTGAAGCTTAATCCGGCAAAGTGCACCTTCGGAGCTAGGTCGAGGAAATTATTGGGCTTTGTGGTCAGTAAAAAGGGAATAGAGTTGACTCGGACAAGGTTAGAGCCATACGAGAACTGCCTCCACCACGTACTCAGAAGGAAGTTCGGGGTTTTCTTGGAAGGTTGAATTATATCGCTCGGTTTATTTCATAATTAACCGAGAAATATGATCCTATATTTCGCCTCCTTAGAAAATACAACCAAGGTACTTGAGATGAGGAATGCCAGATGCCTTTGATAAAGTCAAGCAATACTTGTTAACGCTCTAGTGTTATCTCCGCCCAGTCCAGATAGACCATTAATTCTGTACTTATCAGTGTTTAGTGATTCTATGGGAAGTGTGCTTGGTCAACATGATAAGTCAGGAAAGAAGGAGAAAGCGATATATTACCTCAGTAAAAAATTCACTGAGTGTGAGATGAGATATTCACCGATTGAGAAGTTGTGTTGTGCTTTGATTTGGATGACTCGAAGGTTGAGGCAATATATGCTATATCATACAACTTGGCTAATTTCGAAACTTGATCCATTAAAGTACATGATGGAGTCAACAGCCCTAAATGGAAGAATGGCAAGGTGGCAGATACTGCTTTCTGAGTTTGATATAGTCTATGTGAGTCAAAAAGCCATAAAAGGAAGTGCAATAGCAGAATTTCTGGCTAGCAGAGCTCTAGAAGATTATAAGCCATTGAGCTTTGATTTCCCCAATGAGGAGTTTATGTATGTGGCAACTACTGAAGAATATCCATGGAAGATGAACTTTGATGGAGTATCCAATGCAGTAGGAAATGGAATCGGGGCAGTCTTAGTATCCCCAAATAGAGATCATTATCCATTCACATGCAAATTGGATTTTGACTATACAAACAATATGGTAGAGTATGAAGCATGCATAATGGGGATTTGAGCGGCTAAAAAGCAAAAAATTAGAACCCTAGAAGTATATGGAGACTCTGCGTTGGTAATTTACCAGCTTAGGGGTGAATGAGAGACAACGGACCCCAAATTGATTAATTATCGAAAGGTAGTTTTGGGGCTACTTGAGGAGTTTGATAACATCACCTTCAATTATCTCATACGGGACGAAAACCAGATGGCAGATGCTTTAGCAACACTAGCTTCCATGATTAAAGCAAATAAAAAAGAGGATGTGAGACCAATTCAGATGAGTATTTCTAAGGTTCCAGCTCATTGTTGTAACATTGAAGAAGAGGAAAAGGATGACCATCCTTGGTATCAAGATATATTACGGTATGTGAGAAATCGTTAATATCCTGAGCAGGCAACTGAGAATGACAGAAGAACCTTGAGGAGGTTAGCCTGTGAATATGTACTAGATGGGGACATCCTTTATAAAAGAAGAAAAGATCAAATGCTTTTGAGATGTGTCGACATTGTGGAAGCCAGACAAATCTTGGAAGAAGTACATGAAGGTGTTTGTGGAACACATGCTAATGGCTTTACAATGGCAAGGCAAATCATGAGGTTTGGATACTATTGGTCTACTATGGAAGGAGATTGTATCAGCTATGCCAAGAAGTGTCATAAATGCCAGATATATGGGGACAAGATTCATGTACCACCTTCAGCTTTACATGTTATGACTTCTCCATGGCCCTTTTCCATGTGGGGCATGGATGTCATTGGGCCAATATCACCAAAAGCTTCGAATGGGCATCTTTTCATTTTCGTGGTCATTGACTACTTCACGAAATGGGTAGAGGCAGCTTCATATGCTAGTGTTACCAAGTCAGCTGTAGGTCAATTCTTGAAAAAGGAGATCATTTGTCGGTATGGAATGCCTGAGAGGATCATATCGGACAATACATTGAACTTGAACAACAGTACGATTGCAGAAGTCTGCATCCAATTCAAGATCAAACATCATAATTCATCTCCATATCGCCCAAAAATGAATGGGGCAGTGGAAGCTGCCAACAAAAACATCAAGAAGATAGTGGGGAAAATGACTGAGACCTACAAAGATTGGCATGAGAAATTACCATTTGCACTCTTGGCCTATCGAACGTCCGTCAGAACCTCTACTGGGGCAACTCCTTTCTCGTTGGTTTATGGGATGGAGGCAGTGTTATCCATTGAAGTGGAAATACCTTCTCTTTGAATTTTGTCAGAGATAAAGCTGGATGAAGCAGAATGGATTCAATCGTGGTATGATCAATTGAACTTGATTGAAGAAAAGAGGCTAAGGGCTATTCGTCATGGTCAGATGTATCAGAAGCGAATGATGCGAGCTTATGACAAGAAAGTTCGTCCAAGAGAATTTCACGAAGGGGACCTTGTACTGAAAAAGATTCTTCCCATACAGAAGGACTTTAGAGGAAAATGGATACCGAATTGGGAAGGGCCGTATGTTGTGAAGAAGGCTTTCTCCGGTGGTGCACTGATTTTGACAGAAATGGATGGGAAGAGTTTACCCAATCTAGTGAATTCAGACTCAGTCAAGACGTACTTTGTCTAAAGAAAAAGGAAGCCAAGGTGAAAATTCGCAAAGGGTGCTTTGAGGCTTCTAAAAAAAAAAGAAAAAAATGGAGGGACCAAGGTGAAAACCCGCAAAGGGCGCCTTGAGACTAAAGGGGTTTTGAGTTGAAAACCTGAAAGGGCAGCTAAAATTTTGAAAAGCATGCAGTGACCTTGCTATACCAGATTCGACAAGAAGTGGAGTGTGTTACATACCGGGGCATCAACAAAGTACTTTGGATCTTCTAAACACATGTTAAACTCAAAACAGCCTTCATGGAGTTTGTATACAGAAGCCCAAGCTGTGATTCGTAGGGCATCTGATTTTTGTCCTGTTTACTATCTTTGGATTCTCTTTCTTCTCAAAGATATGTTTTCAGATTAATTTCCTTTTGTATTTTTGATGATTTATCTAATTATTCTCAAGATCAAATTATTCGTCTTCCATTATTCATAAAGTGTGCTGCATTGAAATAATGATTGATGAACTAAATATTTTTACAAATGAAGTTTTGCATATTAATCTGGAAATCTTTAGATAATACGAGAAACTAAAACAGAACAATTATTTGAAGAATTCTTATGAGTGAAGTTCAGAGGTGCTCGAGAAAATTTCTTCTTCAGTCCAAAGGATGATTGGACAATTCAAACGATTCAATCCTAGGAGAGGATCATCTCCAGCAGGTCGTAACATTTGAAAAATGGTACAATAGGACCAATTTGATTCAAAGCATACGAGCAGAGTATGATTGATACTTCGAGTAAAATAAAGATATACTTCGAGTAAAATAAAGATGAAACTTTGATGGATGAATGAGTAAAGATGTCCGAAATAGAAGTCATTTTCATAACATTTTGCATCATAATATGTCTATTTAGGAGCATTTGACTCATTTCGATCATGGCATCCTAATCATTAGGCATGAGCACATACGCATTCTACAGGTTATGTCCTTTAGGGGACAATGTAGATCACCGATAGCAGATTTGGCATCTCTGTATTGACGGGGAACAAATCGAAGAAGCAGATTTGGCGTCTCTGTATTAGACGGGGAGCAGATCGAAGATAGCAGATCTGGCATTCGTGTGTTTACATCGAAGCAGATCGAAGATGATAGATTTGGCGTCTCTGTATTAGACAGGGAGCAGATCGAAGATAGCAGATTTGACATTCGTGTGTTTACATCGAAGCAGATCAAAGATGATGATTTGGCGTTTTCAGATTAGGCGGGAGCGATCGAGGATAGCAGATCTGACATTCGTGTGTTTACATCGAAGAAGATCGAAGATGATAGATTTGGCATCTCTATATTAGACGGCGAGCAGATTGAAGATAACAAATCTGACATTCGTGTGTTTACATCGAAGCAGATCGAAGATGACAGATTTGGCGTCTCTGTATTAGACGAGGAGCAGATCAAAGATAGCAGATCTGACATTTATGTGTTTACATCAAAGCAGATCGAAGATGACAGATTTGACGTCCCTGTATTAGACGGAGAGCAGATCGAAGATAGCAGATCTGACATTTGTGTGTTTACATCAAAGCAGATCGAAGATGACAGATTTGGCATCTCTGTATTAGGCGGGGAGCAGATCAAAGATTTCAGCATGGCGTCCCTGAGTTTGCAGGGAGCAGGTTGAAGATAGCAGATTTGACATTCCTGAGTTACAGTGAAGCAGTTTGAAGTTATCAGAATACCTTTGAAGAAGATGAGGATCAAGATTTCGAGACTTGGCCAGGCCGGGCAAAATTGGTCCTTTTATAGTCTTTGCTCTATTTTTGTTACATGACAATGAGCAAAGAGGGCCAGCTGTAATAGCCCAAATTCGCCTAGGCCCAATAAAAACAATAAACCAAAATACAAAAAAAAATTAAATATTCAGTCCATTTACAAAGCCCACTGTTAATCTGACAGCCTAAACTACCCAGCAGCCCATTACACCCTCAATCCAAAGATACACGGGGCCCAAAAGGCCCAAATCAGTTAGCAGGTTAGGAAACCTTAGGGTTTACAGAAGCTTCGTGCCGCAAGCACTCCAATTGTCACGCCTCTTCGTCTCGCGCCGTTCTAGTGACCCTTCATCGACGCCTCCATCGGCGCCGTGACTCTAGCTCCGTATTGCACCATAATTGGCGCACGAATCAACACCAGCGCACTCACCACCGTGATATCCTCGCTGGTACCTATAAAAAGAAGGAACCACAGCAGAAAAGAGAAGCAAACATGGAAAGAAATCGAAGATTTCTTTCCCAAAATGTAACAATTAACAGAAGGCTATAAAAGCCTCTTTTCTAATCTGTAAGAGAGGGGGGATTTTTCAGATATAAAAACACATAGAAACAAATTATAGATTTTTTGAGCTTTGCCAGAAAACAGAGGTGATTCTTCTTGCTTTATTTTCTTTATTTTCCTCTTGGATACCTGCATTTCATACATACAAAGTACTGTAAAAAATTATAAGAGGATTACCTCTCGATTCGCTGTGAAAGGTGAAGCTTTTCGAATCCCGACCGCCATACGTGGCGGAGTCGGCAGCGGTGCATGAGCGCGTAGGAGCCTGATGACGGAGGCTCGACGGAGCTCCGAGGGCCTGCTCTCTGTCCTCTTTCAAAGTTTTTTTTTAAATGGGTTAAAAATGAATTTCTAGGGCCAAAATTTGGCTTATATAGCCTTATGGAAACGGCGTCGTTTTGCTTAAAACGATAAGCTTCAAGACGGTGTCATTTCAAAGGCAGGGATCCGCACGTTGACCCGTGACCCGGGAAGGATCCGCGTGTTTTTGTTTAAAGGGCTAATTGCCCAATTGATCCTTCCGCATTTTTAATATTTATAATTTCATTTTATTTTTATTATAATTTGGCCCTAACCTTTTATTTTTGTTTCAATTTAGTCCTAATGGCCATTATAAAACTTATTTTGGGAACGACGTCATTTTTGGATTAGGGCTAATTGCCCAGTGAGTCCCTTGGATTTTAGCGCGCGTTTCAATTAGGTCCAAATTTTTTATTATTTTAAAATTAACCCTAGAGTTTTATTTTTATTTAATTTTAATCCTTTTTAAATTTTTTATATATAATTTATTTATTTTAAATATTTTATATATTATTTATTTTTACTATAAACATTATTTATATATGTAAAAAATTTATTATATATATTATTTATTATATTATTTATTATATTATTTATTATATATTATATCATTTTATTATATATATTATTCATTATATTATTTTTATTTTATTATATATTATATTAATTTATTATTTATTATTTATTATTATTTATAATTTTAAAAATTTGTAAATTATTATTAAATAATACATATATCATTATTAAATATTTAGTATATTTTGTAATATTCTAAAATTTACTATAAAGTTTTGTTCCTATTTAATATAATATTATTTTTATAAATATATATTAAATTATTATATCGTATTTTTTGTTAATTAATTAACCTTTTTTTAAATTCTCCTTTATTATTTATATATTTTTTTAAATATTTTTAATACCTCATTTATTTTTAACGGTATTTAGTTTTCATCTTTATTTTTGACTTATTTTACATATGTTCATAATTTTTTTTTTTTTTTTTTTTAGTATTGTTTTAGTATGTTAATTTTATCTCATAAATTATTTATATTTTTATGTTATTTATTGTTTTTATATATTTGTATGGAAATTGATCATTTATGTTGCTATTTTAGGTTATACTTGTATGAAATATTATTGTGTATACCATGTAATTTTATATTTTATGTTTATTATTTTCTATATTATATTTGCATGAAATGTTAAAGTATGTTTCATGTAGTTTATATTATTTAGTATTGATATCTTGTAATATGTTAAATGCATCATTGTTTTAAAAATTTGTATTTCATTTAATCCAAAAGAATTTTTAAAAATAAGGCAATGTTTTTTGTATTTAGAAATTCGGGAAGTAGTACCCTAACATGCTGGGTTGCGATTTCCCACTTGTCTAAATGCCTAAAGTATCCTTCTAAATAAATTTTGTAAATCATGAGATGATTTCAGTTACGAAAGTTTAAGAATATCGTGTCCAATCATGCTGGATGTGATGTTTGTACTCTTTTGGAGCGAAAGAATCTCGATTTTCAACTCAAATTATTCCGGTTTTAAAAAGGGATCCTATTTTTAAATTCTTTCAAACTTTTGACATTAAGACAGAAAACTATTCAATTTGGTACCAATTTTGGGCGTTAGAGGTGCTAATCCTTCCTAAACGTGAACCGACTCGAAACTGTTTTCTCACATTTTCGTAAGACCAAAATGTTTTATAAGGTGATCCAATCACACCTAAAAAGGTTGGTGCCGACTCCCATTTTCAAAATATCCCCCCCAAAAAAATGGTTTCGACATAGCTTATGTAAGGTCTCTTCTCTCTTCAATTTCTTAATTAATATTGTCCATTAAAAACCTAAGTTTCTAGATCTGAAATTTAGGGGATTTTAAATGGTTTTAAATGTATTTTTCTATATTTTAATGAGGTTTCAAATCATTTTAAAATTCATCCCCAATTTCGGCCACCGTGGGCAACGGTTCGTGCGCATATGTGTAGAATAGGGGGCTGTTTTGTTTCTTAAATCTTTCCCAATTAATTCCAGCCTTAATATGAGTTCTTGAACCCTTGTAATCATCTATCAAAACCATGTCAATTAGGGGGAAAAAAGGTTCTTGATCGTTTGGGCATTCAAATCTCACAAATCGGGAAGCATAAGTGCGGTTAAGTGTAAAATTAATTGTTGCTTCAACATAGTTGTAGGGTAAATGTTATGGATTGATTAAATGAAAGAATTGAATAATTATTAGATACTTATTTTCCAGTATATTATGGAATTAGGTGCTGATCCAAATGCCTCGTATCAACTGTAAAACTGAAGAACAATCGTACGTACGGTTCTTATCGATACAAGGTAATGAATCTAACTATTTGAATTCGTAAAATAGTTATTAATTCAACAATTTGTTTGAAACCATAAGTGGGTAATTGGGAGTTGGTTAAGTGGTAAATTGATTTAATTTATACTGAATTTTGGTTTAGGATCGTATAAAGGTTTATTAAGGAAAATTGGAAGATTCACTAGGGTGCTGCTAGAAAGCGAAAAATAAGGTGTGGGTCCTAAACTTGTAAAATTTATTTGGTAATGATAAATGTTCGGTTATATTTGATAATTTCTGATTGGTTTGGCATAGTAGCCAAAATATTAGTTTTGCGAGTGGTCGAACCAGGTACATTTCAAGCCTTAAAAGATTGATGTGGTGGCAAAATTGCTAGTTTGATTGTATGAATGTGTAATTGAGATTGTTATGCATAGTTATATTATGTGGTATGAGAATATTTGATGTAATGGTATTTAATGTTGAGATATGAGTTTTATGCATGACTTAAATTCATGAAATATTTACTATGATATTTATACGTGAGGTTGCTATTGGTGCACAATAAAATTCATAAAGTATGTGAATTGAACAACATTGATGGCTATCATCTTAATGGTAATTTGAAATTTTGAACATTGTTTCCTTTCTCTGAAATTATGTGATTATTGAGGACATGTAGAACATGTCGAATAAAAGTGAAAAGTATTGAAATGTGATTGTGTATGAATTTGTATGACATATTGCATGTGCATTGGGATGGGATTTTGTGGTTGACGGGGGAGTTCCGTGGAGTACCGGTGGCATATTAAATTTGCATATATTTTTAGTCAATACATTGTTTTTGGAGTACCAAGGGGGTTGGCAATTATATCGCATTATATATTTGGCAGTTTCACTGCATTATTAATTATTGGTGGTTTTACCACATCGAGCATTGCTCACATACGTTGGAGTTTGGCAAACGGGTTCTGGGAACTCGTGTTGTGTAGCAGATGGTATGGGTAGGATCTCATATGTGCATTTTTCATGATCATGTGCATTTGAAAATTATTATTGTTAATGTTTGATTGTGCTATTGGCACCTCTATGAAATTTTCTATATGAATGCTTAGTACTCGTTTAGTCTCACACTGAGCTTGTTAAGCTCACCCCATTATCTTAACTTCTCAAGTAATGATCGAACTTAGGATTGGAATTGGTATGCAGATGTATGGTGAGCTTCGGACTTTACTTCGTCATATTATTTGAACTTAATTATATTTTTAGGTTATTTTATTATTATTTGGTTTTGAATCGTAAAGTTTCTTTAAACTGTGGTTTGGGACTGTTCGAGATTTTGGGTTTTTCATGCATGCATGACACGCATATTTGGTATAGATACATGGTTTTTATAATATGTTGAAATGGATTATGCATGATATATGACAAAATTAATAATTTGACTAGTAATGGTACATTTCTACTATTAAGAAGATAACAAAATGATTTTTCAAAGGCAACACCATTAGTAAGGTTCTACAAAAACTCACCTAATTCGCTAATTTGATCTAAGCATGGTTGGACTAAGTAAATGGATGTTTTCCAAAGCTAACAATAGAAACCACGATTTTATAAAAAGAAGTACCTAAAGGTTTTTAACTATCATTGTGGTAAGTTTGACACTAAGGTGTCCAGTGTGGCCTTCTCGATTTGACCATAATGTTTAGGCCAGGTTTGGGAGGTTACATTTTTCTCAAATACAAAGGTTTTGATCACTTGATCAAATATTTGATTCCATGAGTGAGATGCTTGCTTAAGTCCATATATGGATCTAAGCAGTTTGAAAGCTTTATGCTCATTCCCTTTTGCTGTATATCGAGTGGTTCATATCATATAGATGCTTTCTTCAAGATATCTGTTCAAGAACATTATCTTGACATCTATTTTCCAAATCTTGTAATCAAAAACTACTGTAATAAATGAAAAATATGAAGATCAACTTGAGAATGACAACCGGAGAGAAGTTTTTCTCGTAATCAATACCCTATTTCTAAGTATACCCTTTTACTATAAATCCAATTTCATAAGTTTCTAATTTTTCATCCACATTTCTTTTATTCTTATAGATCCACTTACATCCCTTGGGTTTTATCCTTTCTGGGAAGTCTACAAGTTCCCACAAAAAGTTGGATTTCATAGAAGCTTTCATAACTATTTCATAGACCTTGGAATTAGCACTCTTTCATCGCTTTGTCAAATTTTAGTGGGTCATCATCTTCTGTTTAGCACACTTAGTGTTTAAAACACTTCTGCAAAATTATAAGAACTCAAGCCTACGAGAGACCCTCCCACTACGACGAAACTCCCTATACTACTGAGGTTTTATAGATCTATTATTAAGAGTTGGATCTAGAAACATTACTGTAGGGCTTTATGTATTTCCTGAAAGTTCTTCGAGTACTTATTTAGTAAAAAGTTTAAAATCATTCATGTAACCCTCTTCTAGAAAGGTAGCGAGATTCGACATTATAATTGTTTACTATTTTGGGTTATAAAACAAATCACCCTTTTATTCCATAGGATATCCCACAAACCTTCATAATTCTATTTGTGAATCCAACTTCCTTGCATCTTTGTCCAACACGTGGGTCGGGTATCCCCAGATCCTAAAATGTTTTAAACTTGACTTCTTTCCATGCCACAATTTGGATGGAGTTTTAGGTGCGGCCTTAGTTGGTACATCATTCAGAATGTGGCAATTTTTTTGTAAAACATACCCTTAAAAGGATATTGGCAACTACAAATAACTTAACATCGACTGAACCATGTCTAACAAGGTTCGATTTCTTCTCCCTACCATGCCATTCTATTGTGGAGTTCCTTGTGTGGTTAATTAGGATAATATCATATTCTCTACAAGGTATCCTAAGAGCTTATCTGATAAATATTCCTCACCTCGATTAAACCAAAGTATTTTTATGGGTAAACCTAGTTATTTCTCCACTTCTTTATGAAACTCATTTAATTTATCAAAGGTTTCACTTTTGTGGTGTATTAGGTGCATACACCCATATTAGGAGTATTCATCTATAAAGGTTATGGAATAATTGTAACCACCTCACGCACTGATGTTCATGGGGCCAAATACATCAATTTCAACAAGTTTTAAGGGTTTAACAACCCTCATTCCTTTTGCATTAAACGATCACTTGGTCATCTTACCTACCAAGCAAGATTCACTTTGTGGAAGATCAACTTCCTTAAGTGAACTTAAGGTGCTATCTTTCATAAGTCTAGTCATTCTTTCTCAGTTAATATGACAAAATCTCAAATACCAAAGGTACGTCTCGTTAGAGTAAGAAATTTTAAGTATTTTATTCATAATTCAGTTTCAAGTAGTGTGTACATCTTTGGTTTGATAAGATATAAATTATTTGACATCCATCAATTATAGATAAGAGTATGATTTCTAAAAATTGCACTACTATTATTAAATGTCACGAATAAGCTGTATTTAAATAAACATTCAACTAAAATTAAGTTTCTTTTGAAACTTGGTACATAGAAAACACTTTTTAAAGTAATTTTCCTAAAACTATCAAAATAAAGGTCTATATCTCCCACTGCTTCAGTTGCCACACTTGTCTCATCTCCGATCCACAATGATAGACTATTATTTATGAGATATTTCTATTCCTTGAACCCCTTATAGAAAAACATACACACGGTTAGTGGCTCTAGAATCATTGACCTAGTGGTCTATTGAATCTTTAACTAAACATATTTCAATCATTAAGAGTTTCATATTTTTTCTCTTAGTAGCTAGGTAATCCTTTTACTCTTTCCATTTCTTGTTGTAGAAGAAACACTTTGACTTAGATAAGTCTTTAGGCTTCTTAGTTCTCTTTCTTTCCACATTAAGTGACCTAGAGGACTTAGCCTTGTTTTTCTTACCATGTTTTCTATTCCTTTTAAAGGGAGAAGCAACAACTAAGTTTGGTTTTTCTTTTTGAATTGGTTGGTCGCTATTCAACATCAAATCATAGGATTGTAATTCTTTCATGAGTTGTGTAAGCATCAGTTTCTTGTTCCAAAATTTATATGTGGCCCCAAAGCTTGCAAAGTCCTTAGATAAGCTTTTGATCACAATTTCAATTTGTGTGTTCTAGTCCAATTTGATCTCATTCTACTCGGCCTCAACAAAGTTGCCATAAGAGTAATCATTTGGTCTTTGACCAGTGTTTCAGGTTTCTGCTTAATATTAATCAAACTAGTTATAGTCGATTGTCGAGCCAAGGCAACTTGGCCTCCAAACATGTCCTCTAGTTTTTCCAATATCACGTTGGAAGAATCACAACTCTTAAATCGCTTAAATAGGTTATTGGTCACGCTTGCTAACATGTAGCAAAGAGTTATCTCATCAGATTCTTTTCAACAATTTCTAGTCTCACCTTGGTTGGTTGGTGGACATTTGTTATCAAGAATCATCTTAAGTTTCTCACAGCTTAGGATAATCGTGAGGTTCCTTTTCTATGCCTTATAGTTATTTCCGTTCAACTTGTACTCAATAAGGATATTTAGTAAGGGAGTTGGCACCATTTTCAAACTGAAAAATAAAATTATCCATTTATTAATATCTTTGTATTAAGCAAACATTTAAAAAAAATTAAACATACAATATGCATTAAGATAATGTATGTGTCTCACATTAAACTTTGAAAGCATTTGTAAGTCGTTATAATAATGATTCTTCCACCCATTGAATTAAGTTACCTTTGGGTAGTCTTAATCAACTAGTAAGGACATGGATTTCCATACAACTAATACATGAACCTAATTCCTTAGGTATATACTAATAATCATTTCATGTTTGACCATCATTCTCACTTAAGTATAGCTTTGTGGGAAGTTACTTAACTAGAACACGTATGACTAGTTGTCCTCTTTAAATAGAAAACTTCCCCAGTTAGTGAATTTACATGATAATACTTACCTTAGGATTGAAAATTTATTTTGCCATCACAAGATAGTTATCTCTTTTAAGGAAATTTCGTTGATGAAATCCTCATGACAATACCTACCTTAGAGTCAAAAAATTGTCATGCCATCACAAGAGACCTTTGATGGAGGTTGTAAGTTTTGTTTAAGGATCTTATCCCACTCAACCTTTTAGAAAACATGCAAGGTTTTATTTTTCAGTTTCACTCATGAATTATTTAAATGTCATGACAAGTACATGTAGCATTATTTTCTTAAGCTATATAGCATGCTTTTAATACATATGCATGAACATATTTTCAGTCAACTTAAATTTCATCATGTTGTAACATAAAAGCATAAAATAAATTGACTTTGACCAACCAAAGTTTCCATGATTCTGTACTAGAAAAATAAATAAAAAATCAAATTTACATTTATTATACCAAAGCATTCTTTGGGTTTCCCGGGTGAAAGTCAAACATCTTGATTTTGGGTTTACCAAAACCCGAAAGCTTGACAAGTCCACCGAACGGATCTACTACCAAACAGTCATCCCGACCACGGTTTACCACTATTGTCGACGCTCATGCCACCATCATCGTTGCCAATCATTGTCAATAGAATCACCGACGATCTCTACTAGATTTTGTTGGTCAATCTATTGTCAATCTCTTGACAGTTGTTTGGGTCGGGTTTTTAATCATCTGGGTTAGTTTTGGATACATCTCGATTATCTGGGTTTCACCAAAAAATTAAGTTACATAAATCCGTTCACATGAATTATTCTAAAAAATTAAAATAAAACATACTTGGAGATGATATTTCATGATCTAATTACATAACCCAAAATTATGAAAAACCTAAAATTACACCAATCTAATTTCTAGGAGTCACAAGTTTTGTAAAATTACAGTATCATGCATAATAAAATAATTACATACATCCATTCATATAAATAACTCAAAACATGCATATAATTAAAAGAATGTCAAATCTCATCTAATTTAATCAAACATGGAGAATAGTGAGAAAATTTGGTATCAATTTATAATATAAATCGAGTACAACTTGACTCTGATAGCAATTGTTGGAAAATTCAGTTTAAGAAAACAATTTTACAATTACAATAGAAGATTTAAAATTTTCAAAATCGAGTCATTTTGTGATATTTATAGCAATAAACCCTAATTGAATAGTACTTTTGCTTTGTACGAGACATATTCAAGTCAATCCTAGTTTTCAACCATATGTTCTTTTTTGCTATCCTCGTACCATGAATTACGTCGAGAGTGAGCTCGAGTAACACAAACCAAATTACAAAAAGAAAAAAACAAATTTATTACTTTTATTACTTTAAGTAGGAAAGTAACCTCTCTCTATAAAACCGGTAAAGATCGTAATTCCTAGAAAATAGATTTGATTCTAAGTTAATAAATTCTAACTACTCTCTAACAAAATAACAATAACTCAATAATTATGATCTGACTAATTTAAGTCAATTGGTGTCATCCATTTATAGGGAGAGATACAAGAATTCTAGTTGAACAAGTCATTGATAAATAATATTTATTTAATGAAAACACACTCTTACTCTAACTAGAGTAAGAGGTGGGCGACACACCTTAATAAATTAGTTGTCGCTACTCACTTATTTTATTAGGGGAATTGGGTATCTCATTTATTGGTCCAATTATATGTGTTTATTAGACTTTTGACCCAACACGTTATAATTTAATCAAACCTAGTATTTATTTTCTATATCCCACAATAAATATTAATTAATGAATTAATTAAATTAAATTAAATTAAATTAAATTAACTAAACTAAACTAATTTCTCAACTAAATTTTAATTTCATTAAAGTCATAACAACTTCACCGTATAAGAATCTATGAGAAAATATATTTGATTTCCTTATTCAACAAAATCAACATGACTAATTAATTTAATTCCAATTTTTAACTTCAATTATTTAATTATAATTAATTAATAATAATTCGAAAATTCTTAAATTAATTCTCAAGTAATTTTCGTACTTAGCAAGAAAAATGCATTTATTTGTGAAAGTGACTCGTTTCTCTTACTTCACTGCTTCCCTTCATTTCTTCTCATTTCTATCTATTTTGTTCTACATGAAAATCCTTTATGGTTTCAAAAAGCTAGCAGAGGGATCAATTGGACATATATAATTAAAGCTAAAATAATTTAAAATTAAGTTTCAACTTTTCGCCTATTAATTATAAACTTATTTATTCACAAAGTCGTTTCACTAAAGTATCATGATTGAGCTCTCCCTAATTATATATCATTGCAAAAACTACTTAATAAATGCTCGTCTAATGACCTTGTCATAAGTGTGTTACTCTCATAGGATATCATTGATCTCTTTGGGATAAATTCATTCTTCTAATATGATTCTATTTTATCTCATGACAACCATTACATCTTCCTTCATGCAAAGTCAAATACTCTCAAATAGTAATCAATTTATTATTCACAAAGACAAATTACTCATGACCACGTTTGCTTTTTATCTATAATGTAATGTCGATGAGAGGATACTATTTACCTTTTTAGTTGGGCTATGAATTATGCTATTGTGGAATGATACTACATACTATAGAAGTTGTATATCTAACACACCAACTTTAGGATCTGTATCTATTTGAACTCAAACTTTTACTTACATCAAATTATACAAGTTATGCATACATAGTCCATCATCCACTCAAGACTAAGGTATGTCACACTATGAACATCATAAAAGAATAAATCAATAAATGGATTTTGGATCTCTTCTATTTGGGTCCTACCCATTGTACTGTCAGTCCAATCAGTCACATCTATGTCTTTATCTTTTCGGAGTCACTCATTCTGATGTCCAAAACAAAGCATGTCCCTAATTAGACTTTATAGTTGTAACAAACCATTTTTTAGTGGTGTCGGAAACAGTGGCTTCGGGACCACAATTCCGACAAGAGAGTCCATAGATATATTTAATTAATATTTATGATTTAAATATAATATAATAGTAAATAGTGATTTAATATATTTTATTAATTGGTCAATTAGTCATTGTACAAGTGGCACGTACCAAAAGTCAAGTGGTTTCGGAAATAAGGTAACAGAACCTCGTTTCTGTAAACCGAGCTCATGAATATTTTTATTAAGTATTTATGGAGTGGTTATATAGGTGTATTCAAATTTGGTCGAGAAATTTTGACATTTAGTTGGTTAATTAAGGAAAAAGGAGTAAATTGTAATAGCTGCAAAAGTTAATTTATTTGTGTATAATGGTTATAAAATCTTAATTAAAGGGTTTTATAAAGCAATTTAACCTTGTTGGATTTTATTGGCAGGTTGTCATGCTTAATTAGTGAAAAATTTATTAATAATGTAGACACTCAATTTTGCCCGGGCCCAAAAATAAGTCCAAAAACAAAAATAATAAACCCAAAAAAAACGAAGTCCAAGTTCAGTTCAGAATTAAAAATATAATTTGGCCTAATCGGAATGGCCCATTACTTGAAAAGATTTAAGGTCTATCTACAAGCTTGACTCATATGGAAATATAATCTTCAATGATATACAATCTTAGATATGATTGCAATATTAGATATGATACAATCTTAGATATGATTGCAATCTTAGATATGATACAATCTTAGATATGATTTCAATCTTAGATATGATATGCAATCTTAAATATGATACAATCTCAGATATGATTGCAATCTTAGATATGATATGCAATCTTGAAGATATGATCTTGTAATCTTGGAGATTTAATTTGTAAATATCCTTTAATCTTAACCGTTGATGTAATTGATCTGTACCGTTGGATTTGAGGAGGCTCAACTATAAATAGAGGCCTCTCCCTTCATTGTAAGAGACTGGAGTTTTGGGAAACAATAAAATTTTTGAGAGCTTTCACTCAAATTTCTTTCCCTCTTACGTTGTTATTTTCTATGGTTTGTTCTTATTTTATTATTTTTTTCATCTTCGTTTTTCAACCCTTTTTATTTTGATTTAATTCATGTTTCCTTGATTTTTTTATATATTTTAATTTTTTAATAATTTTAGTATCATATCAAACTATTTCATTTAAAAAAAAATTTATTACTCTTAGTAAATTATTTTTTAAATTTTACTCAAATCATTATTTTAAAAAAATATATTTCATTTAATTGTCATATTTTATCCAAAAGTTTTTCTAAAATGAGGCAATGTTTTTCGTATTTAGGAATTCGGGAAATAGTGCCCTAACATGCTGGGTTACGATTTCCCGTTTACCTAAAAGTCTAAAGTATCCTTCTAAATAAATTTTGTAAATCACGAGATGATTTTAGTTATGAGAGTTTAAGAATATCGTGTCCTATCATGCTGGATGTGATGTTTGTATTCTTTCGGAGCTAAGGAATCTCGATTTTTCAACTTAAATAATTCTGGTTTTTAAAAGGGGGTCCTATTTTTAAATCCTTTCAAATTTTTGACATTAAGACAGAAAACTATTCAATTTGGTACCAATTTTGGGCGTGGCGAGGGTGCTAACCCTTCCTCGTACGTAACCGACTCCCGAACTTATTTTCTTAATTTTCGTAGACCAAAACATTTTATAAGGTGATCCAATCACACCTAAAAAAAGTTGGTGGCGACTCCCATTTTTGTTTTTCAAAAGTCGATCCCCGTTTTTGAACACTCATTTAAAAATTGGTTTCGACAGCTTGGCAACTCCACTGGGGATGTATAAGAGAGTCAAGCCGAAAATTGATTATTTTCTGTCTTAATGTCGGGAATTTGGAAAAATTTTAAAATACGTCATTTTTACATGTGTTTGTTACATATGTTTGTTATTGTTTACGCACGCATTGCATTTGCATGACCGTTGTGGTCACACCCTTAAGTGGGAGTGAGAAGCTATGCTTTCGTGAGATTTTCAGCTCCGCATGGGCTAGTGGATTGCTTCCGGGATACATTTGTACCTATGTCTTCGTGAGATTTTCATCTCCGCATGGTCATAGGGAAATGTGTCCCCCTGAATTGAACTTGGTCCATATGAGCCTATAATTGGTGAGGATCGAGGAATCTCACTGGTTCGTGTACCCTTGCTTTAGAACCGAACTACATATAGTGAACTTTAAGTGCTTGCCCGGGTAGTATGATGATGACCTTTAGTGCCTACCTTTATAAGTTCTTATTTATTATATTTTTTTTATATATGTGACACTGACTTGTTTCTCTTATTTTGCTATCATTGCATGTCATTTATCATTAAAAGGTGTCGATTCAAGGTTCAATTTCTGAGTTAGAAAGTTTTGTAATGGGGAACAAATATCTTAATAAAGTGGAGGACAACTCTTTTCGTTTGTGCTTGGTCGAGAAAACCCGGATAGAAAAAGAAATTAGTGTCACTTTGAAGGATACACATCGAATTATGGGACTACACTCTCATTAGTGTGATGCGAAATAACCTCCAAGAGTTAAAGGAAATATGGAATTAATGGAGTATGAAGCCAAGCAGGTTGTTCTACACAAAACTAAAGGGAATTGCGAGATTTGCTTGACATGAAGATAGATGAACAATTCAAGGTGAGCGTGGGAGTACTGATGGACACTTCTACCATTACACATGAAGATAGTCACCTCGTGGATGGTAAGGGTATAAGACCTACAAAATTGAATTGGATGGAAAGAATTTTGCTTATAATGGTAGAAAGGCTCACTTACTATAGGACCGCTACCAAACAACAAGCTGGAATTTACTGTAGTACTTTAGGATGTTGTACCTATCAGAAATAATGGAAATGCAAGCCCTAATGGTCGGGGCAGCCCAAATGAGCATGAAAGAAAGAGATTAAAGAAGATTGTATCGTTTAAAGACCTTTAAAGTGGAGATTAGCTATGCTGCGAAGATACCCATGCAAGCAATTCAAAATGTTCTATGGGGGCAGAATTTGAAGACTCTCAAGAAGCACTGAGGATGTTTGATATCATTCTAAGGCAGTATGCTGCGAAGCTGGAATGCCTACTTGTTCGCCAATCTTTCTTTTAAGGTAATCAGAGCAACTTCACAGGCATTAGAAGAGGTGTTTTTGGCTGTAGAGCTTACTTCATAGGTGAAGCTGTAATTCAAATTCAAGAGAAAGCTGATCATTTACAGATACTGGTAGAAAAGGTGAGCATGTTGAGCACCAATATGAGCTATAGCCAGATCGTGGTCGAAATTTAGCTTTGTTATTAGATAGGGTTAAGACTCTGGGCCTACGAGCGAAAGCGTATTTGTAATCCGTTTTATAAAAATACTTTTGTTCCTTAAATAACGTTTTCTAAAATGAAACTGAATCGAGATTGATACCTTTTTGCATTCATGTATTTGCATTACATTACATCAAAGAAAAGAAGGTGTTGATTCGAAATTCGATTCCTAAATAGAATAGTTTGTCATAAGGAAATGAATTTCTTGATAAAGTGGATTATAATGCGGTCGTCTGAATATAGTCCAAGTAAACACGACGAGAGAAAGTTGGTAGTTCATGGAGGAATACATGATGTAATTGCCAGAGATTCAAGCCAACAAAGGCATGACGAGAGAAAGCTGGTAGTTCACGGAGGAATACATGATGTAATTGTCAGAGATTCAAGCCAACAAAGGCATGACGAGAGAAAGCTGGAAGTCCACGAAGGAATACGTTACTTGATTTAACTACCAACGAAAATTATCCAAGAGTCGGCACTTTTTGATGAGTATCATGGAGATAAGCGAGTAAGAGATTGAGGTTCATATTAAGCATCAAGGAGCTAGCAAAGGCATCTTTTGGAGAATTTACAAGATTCGACCATGAAGAAAAGATCAGTGTTTACTTGGACTATGAAGGGTAAGACCGCATATGTAATTTATTTTCATGTAAAGAAATCTGTTTTCTAGAAAAGTTATTCTAATGGAATTGAATTCAAGATCAACATCTCATTTTCTTTTGCATTTGCATTGCATCACATCACATGCATTTAAATCCATAAAAAGACCCTAATTAGTTAAGGTTAAATAGAGAAAGAAAGAGAGAAGAGGGTCACGGTTGAGTGAAAAGAAGATGCTCCCTTACATATCCTAGACTTTTGTATCAGGAGGGATAGCTTACCTGGAGATGGGGGTGTTTGGAAATGAAAATCATCCCATCAATGTCATACATGAGGAAGGGGCTGAACAAAGAAACCTTGAGGGCATTCGCCCTTACGATCCGGGAAGTTCTTTAAACAATTGGACTGCAGAAGAACTTCCTATAATCTTTAAGAATTTTACAGAGTAATATTCAGAAAACTCTTGTTGCTCTAAAGCCTAGGAGTAATGAGATTTCTTTTGAGAAATAGGCTCATGTTCGGACATCATTGTTTCAATAAAACATATCTTTTATGATCAATGCGAGCAAATATTCTTTCATTCTTTTACCGATAAATATTCTTTTGACCTTTAAAATTATTTCTAAATTATATTCATAACATGTAAATAGTCATGCTTGAATTCATTTATTCCTTGTATATTCTTTTGTGCCTATCATGGGTCCCTAAATATCAATGACATGAGCAACGATACTACAGATTCAGAGTTCCTTTTTGAGCGTGACATGTGTTTAGAGGAATCTTAGTACTTTGAAGATAACAGAGATTGTAATCTATCTTTTGATTTGTTGGAAATAGTAAAGCAAGAAGAGCAGCAAATTTTACCCCATAAAGAGGTGGTAGAGAATTTAGCCTTAGATGAAGGAAAGGTTGAGAAATTGGAACGTGCATAACCAGAGAGACAAAACAAGACCTTGTTGGGACTATTATGGGAATTCATAGATGTCCATAGGAACGTCGGAAGAACACATGCAAGAGGATTCATAATGACCAGGATAAACAAGAGCCTTGGGCACTGTTGGTCCACCATGGAAAGGGATCGCATCAGTTGTACAATGAATGCCAAATTTAAAGGAGTCAAGACTTATGGGGCATGTATGTTATGGGCCTGAGCTCGTCAAAAGTTTCAAACTGACAATGACTCATCTTTGTGGACGTCAACTACTGCATTAAGAGGGGGAGATAGCTTCATATGCCAATATTACAAAGTCAAAAGTCATCAATTTCAAAAAAAAAATAGATTATATAACTGCACAATGCCAAAAGTTTGCAGTCTTTTCAAAGATAATGCACCATACCACAATACAACAAAGGTTGCCAAAAGAAATGAAAAAGAAGAAAAAACAAATTACAGAAGATGACCGAGACTGGTAAAAATTGGCATAAGAAACTACCGCCTACTCTCTATGCTTACGCTGGGGCAAACACCTTCAATTCCAGTTGTTTCAAAGGTTCCAATCATCATCCTTGGAATGGGTGCATTGTTTGGCTTTCCTAAACAGTCTGATGTGCCGTCAATAGCTACGATGGTTAGCTCCAGGCGGTGGCCATTGATTTCCAGCTATGGGGCATCAGGCCGTACACAGTCTCTGAAGCTTAAAATGATAGATTCTTTCTTCAAAACTAGTTTCTGACAAAGTGGATGATGGTATCATGAAGGAAGCTCTCTTAGACTTCTATACAAGTTCAGGGAAGAGGAAACCTGATCAAATCATTATTTTCAGGGATGGGGTTAGCGAGTCTCAATTCAATCAAGTTTTGATCAAGTTATTGAGGCTTGCAAGTTCCTTGACGAGAAGTGGAACCCTAAAGATTGTGGTTATTGTTGTACGAAAAACCATCATACCAAGTTTTTTCAGCAGGGATCTCTTGACAATGTGCTACATGGTACTGTCATTAACAACAAAGTATGCCATCCAAAGAACAATGATTTTTACCTTGGTACCCATGCTGGAATGATTGGAATCACGAGGCAGACCCACTATCATGTTCTCTTAGACCAAGCTGGGTTTTCGGCTGATGATCTGCAAGAGTTTGTTCATTCTCTATCCTATATGTGTTAAAGGAGCACCACAGCCATATTTGTTATGGCTCCTATTTGTTACGCTCATTTGGCAGCTTCACAGTTGGGGGCAATTTATGAAGATTAGGGATGCTTCAGAAACATCATCGAGTCATGGTGGGATGTATGCTCCGGGAGTAATCTCTGTACCTCAGCTTTCCAGGTTAAAGGATAAAGTCAGCAACTTCATTCTTTTCTACTAGGAATCATTGAACCATCTTTTTGTAGGGTTTGACAAACAACAGCCAGGATTGCTGCTGGGGTAATCCCTTTCTCATGGGTTTATGAATCAAGATTTTTCCTCCAAGCTTTGATGGTACCTCTAGTAAACTTAACTTGAAAGTATTCATCCTAAGAAAATGTACCAAGAATGGATGACACAGACTTATGACAAAGAAGGATTTCATAAAGGAAACCTTGTGCTGAAAGAGATCCTTCCCATGCAAAAGGATGTCGAATTGGGAAGGGCCATATGTTACGAAGAGGGCTTTCTCTAGAGGTGCACTGATTTTGACAAGAAAGGTATAGGAAGAATTTATCTGATCTAGTGAATTCAGACTCGGTCAAGGAGTACTTTGTCTGAAGGAGAAGGGAAGCCAAGGTGAAAACCCGCAAAGGGCACTTTGGGACTTCTATTTCAAAAAAAAGGAAAAAAGAAAAGAAAAAGAGAAAAAAATAATAAAAATAAAAAATAAAAAATAAAAAAAGAAAAAGAAAAAATGGAGAGGCCAAGGTGAAAACCCGCAAAGGGCACCTTGAGACCAAAGGGGTTTTGAGTTGAAAACCCGAAAGGGCAGCTCAAATTTGGAAAGTCATGCAGTGACCTTGCTATACCGGATTCAACGAGAAGTGAAGTATGTTACATATCGAGGCATCAACAAACTACTTTGGATCTTTTAAACACATGTTGAACTCAAGAAAGTCTTCATGGAGCTGGCGTATAAACGCTCAAGCGGCGATATCTAGGGCATCTAACTTTTGTCCTGTTTGCTATCTTTAGATTTTCTTTCTTCTCAAAGATAGGCTTTCAGATTAATTTCCTTTGTATTTTTTTGACAAATTCGTTCCAATCTAATTATTCTCATCTTCCATTATTCTTAAAGTATGTTGCATTAAAATAATGATGGATGAACTAAATAATTTTCATAAATGAAGCTTTGCTCATTACTCTGGAAATTTCTAGATAATACAAGAAACTAAAATAGAACAATTGTTCGAAGAATTCACGTAAATGAGGTTTGAAAGAACTCGAGGAAATTCTTTCTTTAGTCCAAAATGATGAATGGACAAATCAAACGATTCGATCCTAAGAGAGGATCATCTTACAGACATTTTTGGTGGGTCATAGCATTTGAAGAATGGTACATTCCTACAGGCTGAGTAGGAATGATATTTCGAGAGAAATAAGGATAAACTTCAACGAAAGAGTGAATGGCGACGTCTGGAATAGGGGTCATGTTCATAAACATTTTGCATTATAACAGGTTTAATTAGGAGCATTTGATTCACTTCGATCATAGCATCTTAATCATCAGGCATAATCATTCTACGGTTATTAAAGACGACTTGCCTTAATCCCCTAAGCAGTAGGGTAGTAGGCCGCAACATAACAAATCTAACCTTCAGATGTTTATACTGAAGCAAGATCCAAGATGGTTTGGCATCCTTGTGCTTACAAGGAACAAATCAAAGACATAGCTGATTTGGCTTTCACGTGCTTACGATGAAGCAAATCTAAGATGATTTGGCATCTCTGTATTGTCAGAGAACAAATTGAAGTTTGGCGTCTCCATATTCGACGGAGAGCAGACACATAGCAGATCTAACCTTCAGATGTTTATACTGAAGCAAGATCCAAGATGGTTTGGAATCCTTGTGCTTATAAGGAACAAATCGAAGACATAGCTGATTTGGCTTTCATGTGCTTACGATGAAGCAAATCTAAGATGATTTGGCATCTCTGTATTGTTAGAGAACAAATCGAAGTTTAGCGTCTCCATATTTGACGGAGAGCAGACACATAGCAGATCTAACCTTCAGATGTTTATACCAAAGCAAGATCCAAGATGGTTTGGTATCCTTGTGCTTACAAGGAATAAATCGAAGACATAGCTGATTTGGCTTTCACGTGCTTACGATAAAGCAAATCTAAGATGATTTGGCATCTCTGTATTGTCAGACAACAAATTGAAGTTTGGCGTCTCCATATTTGATGGAGAGTAGACACATAGCAGATCTAACCTTTAGATGTTTATACTGAAGCAAGATCCAAGATGATTTGGCATTCTTGTGTTTACAAGGAGCAAATCGAAGACATAGCAGATCTGACCTTCAGGTGTTTACACTGAAGCAGATCCAAGGTGATTTGGCATCTCTGTATTGTCAGAGAACAAATTGAAGAAACAGATTTGGGCATCTCCATATTCGACGGAGAGCAGATCGAAGACATAGCAGATCTAACCTTCGGATGTTTTCGCATCGAAGCAGATCCAAGATGATTTGGCATCCCTGTGTTTACAGGGAACAGATCGAAGACATAGCAGATCTGACATTCCTGTGCTTACAGTGAAGCAGATCAAAGATTTTAACATGGCATCCCTGTTTTTATAGGGAACAAGTTGAAGATAGCAGATATCACCTTCCTGAGTTGCAGTGAAGCAGATTGAAGCCGTCAAGAGGCCATTTAAAGAAGATCAAGGATCAAGAACTCAAGACTCGGCGAGCCCGGGCAAAATTGGTCCTTTTATAGTCTTTGCTCTATTCCTATTACACAGCAATGAGCAAAGAGGGGCAGCTGTAGACACTCAATTTTGCTCAGGCCCAGAAATAAGTCCAAAAACAAAAATAATAAACCCAAAAAAAAAACGAAGTCCAAGTTCAGTCCAGAATTACAAATACAATTTGGCCCGATCGGAATGGCCCATTACTTGAAAAGATTTAAAGTCCATCTACAAGCTTGACTCATATGGAAATATAATCTTTAATGATATACAATCTTAGATATGATTGCAATCTTAGATATGATTGCAATCTTAGATATGATATGCAATCTTAGATATGATACAATCTTAGATATGATTGCAATCTTAGATATGATATGCAATCTTAAATATAATACAATCTTAGATATGATTGCAATCTTAGATATGATATGCAATCTTGAAGATATGATCTTGTAATCTTGGAGATTTAATTTGTAGATATCCTTTAATCTTAACCGTTGATGTAATTGATCTGTACCGTTGGATTTGAAGAGGCTCAACTATAAATAAAGGTCTCTCCCTTCATTGTAAGAGACTGAAGTTTTGGGAAACAATAAAATTTTTGAGAGCTTTCACTCAAATTTCTCTCCCTCTTACGTTGTTATTTTCTACGCTTTGTTCTTATTTTATTCTTTTTTCATCTTCGTTTTTCAACCCTTTTTATTTTGATTTAATCCATGTTTCCTTAATTTTTTTATATATTTTAATTTTTTTAATAATTTTAGTATCATATCAAACTATTTCATTTTTTAAAAAAAAATTTTATTAGTCTTAGTAAATTATTTTTTAAATTTTACTCAAATCATTATTTTAAAAAATTATATTTCATTTAATTGTCATATTTTATCCAAAAGTTTTTCTAAAATGAGGCAATATTTTTCGTATTTAGGAATTCGGGAAATAGTGCCCTAACATGCTGGGTTACGATTTCCCGTTTGCCTAAATGTCTAAAGTATCCTTCTAAATAAATTTTGTAAATCACGAGATGATTTTAGTTATGAGAGTTTAAGAATATCGTGTCCTATCATGCTGGATGTGATGTTTGTATTCTTTCGGAGCTAAGGAATCTCGATTTTTCAACTTAAATAATTTCGGTTTTAAAAAGGGGATCCTATTTTTAAATCCGTTCAAATTTTTGACATTAAGACAGAAAACTATTCAATTTGGTACCAATTTTGGACGTTGCGAGGGTGCTAATCCTTCCTCGTACGTAACCGACTCCCGAACCTATTTTCTTAATTTTCGTAGACCAAAATGTTTTATAAGGTGATCCAATCACACCTAAAAAAGGTTGGTGGCGACTCCTGTTTTCGTTTTTCAAAAGTCGATCCCCGTTTTTGAACACTCCTTTAAAAATTGGTTTCGACAAATAAAATATTAATTAATAATTTATATATGAATTAGAAACATAAAACAAAGGATAGCCATTTTATTTTCCACTTTCTTCAACCTCTCATGACCGAAGCTCCATTGTTAAGCATTCGGTCAAGCTTAAAGTCTGTGTTTTGAATCTATTTTTAGTGATTTTTTATATTTTTTAAATCGATGTAGCTTAATTTAGTTAACTCGGGATTAATTCGTAAAATTATTAAATGATTAGAATTATTTAATGAATGAGTTGGTAATGTTTTCTGAAGTTTGGTGATAAATTATTAAACTTAGTAGCTAGATAGGACTATTTATAAAGCGATTTTGTATAGTTTTTAAGTTTAATGATTAAATTGAAAATATTTTAAAATTGGCATGGTTTTCTTGTAAAATTTTAGTATTAGAGGGCTGATTGTGGGTGTTTAAGAATTCAGCTCTATGAGTTTATGGGTTAATTATGAAAATAAGCTTGTTTTGGTATTCGAGACTAAATTGAATAAAAAGTAAGAGTTTAGGGTAATTATGAAAAATGTCAATAAAGATCATATGCATTAAATGGATTATTATTAAGTATTTGGGCTGATAATTGAAATAAATTATTGTTTAAATAAAGAGTCGGTAGATAGTCGTGGAAAAGGAAAAAATATCTTATTAGTCCATGACATTACAATTTTTATTGTTTAGCCCTAGTAAGTTCATACAGTATGTTTGTGTTAAATTGTTATGCATTTAAAATTATGATTGTAAATATGTTAATTGAAATTCTGGTTGTTTGCTGTAACACCCCAAACCCGGCCTAGACATCATGACCGGATCTGACGTGCCACATCAGAACGTTAAAAACATTTTCTATTTTTAGTCCAAAAATCGTACTTAGTGTTCAAAGGATGATTTCATTATAGATTAAAGTGAATGGAAGCTGTGCACCAGGTAGGAAACCGGAAAAGAAGAGGTGAGTCCATCTGACTGCTTAAGTACCAAGCTCCCTTCGGATCCAATCCTAGACATGCACGCCACCATTGCCACACCTTAACTTAGTGTATGTTCTTAGGAAACCTATTCATTTAAGTCCAGTTTAAGAAAAAGTGATTAGCTTTGGAAAATGTTTCCATTGCGGAAGTTTTGCTTTGTTGTCGTGATATTTTAAAATCAATTACTGTTTTTGAAAACGCGCCCTAAAACTAATCAGTTTCAGTGATGAAGATAATATTATACCTATTCTAGTAAAACATATTAAAAACAATTAAAAATCATTAAAGCGGCCTTATTAAAACTTAAAACCCAAATCATAAAAGTAACTAAAAAGATGTCCAATTCCCCAGAAGAAAACCAAATTTGCAAAACGTGTGGCCACTCCGAATCCCTCACAGCTCCAAGCCCACTATGGTTGGAGATTACCTGCGTGGATGAAAATAAGGGGTGAGTTTGGGAAACTCAGTGTGTAAAATAAACCAACCAGAGCCCAAATCAGCTCAAGCTTTACTCGGCCTAAGCCCTATTCAGAAATCAGAGTTAACTGGGCCTTAGCCTATATCAATATTAATCTAGGCCATAGCCCCTTACAGTATCAGAGTATACTGGGCCTAGCCCATATCAGTATCAATCTTGGCCGTAGCCCTATTACAAGTAGAGATATATTGGGCCTTGCCCATATTAACACAGTTGGGCCCATTTCAAAACAGTCTCATATGATTAATGCATGATAACCCCCATTCAACCCTGCACTTGCCTCCGTCCATCCCTACACTTCCTGTGGGGAATAAATCACCCACGCCATCCCTACACTTACAGTTTTAACACCGGTTGTGGCACTAACTATAATCCGCAACAAAGCTGCTTATATCAGAATATGTGGCACAGCCACCAGAACGGGTTCTTCCTCCATAACAAAACCCAACCCCATGCATTATGACATGTATGCAGAATATATATATTTAACAAGGCATGCTTCAGAAAGACAGTCAAATTATAGCGTAAGAACAGTTATTTACCCTCGAGGGGCATAATCGTAAACTTACCCCTTTAGGGGTATTACGGTAATTCTACCTTACAGAGGTATTTCAGTAATTTTATCAGTCTTTTTAGGGTTTCATGCTCATTACAGTTATTAACGTATTAACAGAAACACTTATCGAGAGTTTTTACCGAATTAGGCCCGTTGGCCCATTAACCAGGTTTTGGCCCATTAAGCCTAAATATACCGAAGTGCACGAAATTGCGCACTCTGCAATATTACCGTTGAAGTTACCAAAATTATCAATACAAACAATCCCACGAGCACTCGTACGCTCGCAAGTTCTCGAAATGTCGGCTTTTCGGCATTTCGGCTTTTCGGCTTTTACCGATCTAGTCTACTAATGGGTGTCATTTACACACCTGATCTATAACGATACGTTGGCGAGATCCACACACGAGTTGCCTACAATCGAGTTACTAAAACATCAGTCTACATATCAAAACAACTACATACTAGCCCCTTACCATATTCGGCCAACATTGCCTTAGACCCTAAAGTTCTTACCTTTCTGCCGAAATATGGACTAGATTTAGATGTCCAACCGAGTTAATCTTCAAGCCCATCGCTGTACGCCCCCTTGTCCACGCTGGCACATACAAAACCAAAAGAAAGAGGCAACAATGCCCTTAGTCCTAACGCTAGCCACCCTTAAGGGGTTTCAGCTTTTCCTTAACACATAAGTAACTAAAGAAGGATTCGAACACTTACCTATATCGTTATGACACTACTCTTGATCTACTGTAGATCGAACCACTGTACGAGAAGGGAAGAATTATACTCAAGGATTCGACTTCCAAAGTACCTCGGTGTAGAAAAGTTTTGATTTTAAAAGAAATAATGAGAGGTTCGGCTTCAATGGAGTTTCGGCTAACTGATTCTTGATAAGGGTTTATGAGGGAGAGAAAAAGAAATATAAAGGATTTAGGTTCGGCCAAACTAAAATATCCCCACTAACCTAAGAAGAAAAAAAAAGAAATAAATCCTAAAGGCCAAAGATGCGAGATGAGGCTCGAACCCCAGACCTCCGTCCGCCTTGCCCCCTTGCGCCTTCGCCCAAGCCACTGGCCACTGCACCATGCTTCTTCCTTTACTAATATATGGTCACAATTAATTTTAACCTTTAACCCACTTCAGTTCTGGCCCGTTTCAAAAACAAAAATTCACCTTCCCCTAGAATCGAACTCATAACCTCTCGGCAGGCCTGGCACGCTGCTACCACTGCACTGAAGCTCTTCTCATAATATAATCTACTCACAACTAATTTTAGGACTTATCTGCAACAGTCCCAGTTCGTTTAAAAATAAAACAAAATATTGCTACTTACTAGACTCGAACCCCTAACCACATGCATACTTTTAACGCCTCCTTGCCATTTGACCATGTACCTCTTTTGTGTCACCTTTCCTCCCGAGATATTTATAAGGCCTCCTTGCGATAATCCTTGGTTGTAAAAAATAATCATTTGCGCACGCTGTGCCTTGAACCCAGGCACCTCCCATGCCTTCCTAGTGTGCTTAGCCACAGGGCCAGGTGCTCCTTTATGCTAAAACTCAGCCCAAATTATTAATAAGGCCTACTGTCCAGATTCTCTTAAAAGGCAAAATTTGAGAATTTTACTAAAGCTATAGGCCGAGCCCCGGACTTTTCCCCACTATAAGCCCTTCGTTATTTATTTAATACTAAACTAAGCTAAACATAATAATTGTTAGAATTAAGTGACCCAAATTCTTATTTAAATAAAATACGATTGAAAATAAAATAAAAGTAAAATCCATATAGAACTAGACTTCTTTTATTTTATTTTAGAATAAGGTTTTTTTAAACCTTATTAAACTTCATCTATTTTAGATTGATTAGGATAGGGTGTTTCAATCCTACTAGAATATGGCTTTACAAGCCTATAAATAGACATAGTCTATTCCTCTTGTATTGATTCAAATTTTCGACATAGTGCATTTTCTTCTCCTCTGCCCGTGGTTTTTTCCGATAGGGTTTCCACGTAAAATTTGTGTGTTCTTTATTTTATTTATTTTATTCTATTTTATTTTTTCACAAATTGGTATCAGATCTTCTGGGTTATTCATCTCGATCACGGTAATGGCGTCTTTGGAGTATGAAATTCCGCTGTTGGATCGCAACACCAGATTTGCGTTGTGGCAAATTAAGATGCAAGCAGTTCTTGCATGATGGATCTCGGAGGATGCCCCCGCTAGGATAGATAAGATGCCTTCGACATTAACAGATGAAGAGAAGAAGCGTAAGGATCGAAAGGCATTAACACAATTACATCTGCATTTGTCCAACGAAATTTTGCAGGATGTGATGAAAGAGAAAACTGCCGCTGCATTATAGAAGAGGCTAGAGCAAATATGTATGTCGAAAACTCTAACAAGCAAGTTGCATATGAAGCAGCATCTTTATGCTCATCGTTTGGAGGAAGGTGCATCTGTACATGAACACTTAACAGTGTTTAAAGAAATTCTCTCAAACTTGGAGGCCATGGAGGTTTAGTATGATAAGGAAGATCTAGGGTTGATTCTACTTTGTTCGTTGCCCCCGTCTTATTCAATCTTTAGAGACACGATTTTATATAGCCGCGAGTCTCTCACAGTTGATGAGGTTTATGATTCTTTAACCTCGTATGATAAGATGAAGCATCTTGTGGTTAAACCCGACTCTCAGGGAGAGAGTCTCATTGTTCGTGGGAGACAAGATCGGAATGCTGATGATGATCATGGTAGGACACAGGAACAGAATCCTCGTGGTAAATCTAAGGGTAGATCGAAGTCTTCAAACAGAGGTAAAACTTGTAACTTCTATAAGAAGAAAGGGCACAATAAATCTGAGTGCTATAAGCTACAAAATAAGATTAAAAGGGAGGCTGCGAATCAAAAGGGAAAACAACCAGAAAATTCCGGTGAAGCTGATGTTGTAGAAGACTACAGCGATGGTGAACTTCTAGTCGCTTCTGTCAATGATTCTAAAGTAAGCGAGGAGTGGATACTTGATTCAGGCTGCACCTTCCACATGAGTCCCAATCGGGATTGGTTTACAACTTACAAAACAGTGTCTGAAGGTGTTGTTTTGATGGGAAATAATGCTTCGTGTAAAATTGCAGGTGTTGGAACAATTAAAGTTAAGATGTTTGATGGAGTTGTCAGAACACTTAGTGACGTACGGCATGTTCCAGAATTGAAAAGAAATTTAATTTCGTTGAGTACTCTTGATTTAAAAGGGTACAGATACACAGCTGAAAGTGGTGTTTTAAAGATTTTCAAAGGGTCCCTTGTTGTGATGAAAGGACAGAGAAAGATTGCCAAGTTATATGTTTTGCAGGGTTCAACTGTTACTGGTGATGCAGCTGTCGCTTCCTCTTCCTTGTCAGATGATGATATTACTACACTTTGGCATATGCGCCTAAGGCATATGAGTGAGAATGGCATGACAGAATTGAGCAAAAAAGGACTCCTTCATGGGCAAGGAATTTGCAAACTGAATTTCTGTGAGCACTGTGTTTTTGGGAAGCAAAAGAGAGTTCGATTCACTAGAGGAATCCATAACACAAAGGGAACATTGGAGTATATTCATTTTGATCTGTGGGGGCCATCTAGAGTGCCTTCCAGAGGTAGAGCTAATTATATACTAACCTTTATTGATGATTTTTCCAGAAAAGTTTGGGCGTTCTTCCTGAAGTAGAAAAGTGATGTGTTTTCTGCATTTAAGTCTTGGAAAATTATGATTGAAAAACAGACGGGAAAACAGATAAAATACCTCCGCATGGACAATGGCTTAGAGTTACATTACGATGAGTTTAATAGATTGTGCAAGTCGAAGGAATCATGAGACACTTGACATTCGTCATACACCACAAAAAAGCGGCGTTGCGTAACGAATGAACAGAAGCGATCATGGAGAAGGTTCGATGTATGTTGTCAAATGCCAACTTACGAAGTCATTTTGGATGACGGCCTCATCGCATGTTTTTGATCAACCGATCTCCATCCGTTGCCATTGAGAAAAAGACTCCACAAGAGGTATGGTCTCGTAATCCTGCTACTTATTCTGATTTAAAGATCTTTGGGTGTCCTTCATATGCTCATGTTGGTAATGGAAAATTAAAACCGAGATCCACTAAATGTGTTTTTCTTGGTTATAAAGCTGGTGTAAAAGGGTATAAGTTATGGTGTCCCTGAAAATAGAAAAGTTGTGATTAGTAGAGATGTTGTTTTTTGATGAAGCGCTATGCTACCTAACTTATCTCTTAAAGACTCTTCCAATAAAGAAAATCAAAAGCAGTAGAGCATCAGATTAATACAGAGTCAACTCCTCAAGCCGGTACAAAAATTGAGAATAGAGTTGCTTCTTCACCACAATACTCTATCGCCAAAAGCAACTACTAGAGAAATTAAACCTCCAAAGAAGTATGCCGAGGTGATCTAGTTGCTTATGCTTTAAATGTGGCTAAAGATATAGATGCGAATCAAGAGCCATCTAATTATTCGAGGGTTAGGTTGTGAAGGCTCAAAAAAGTGGATGTTTGCTATGCAAGAAGAGATGGAATCACTCCACAAAAGCAAAACATGGGACCTTGTGAAACTTCCTAAAGGTAAAAAGGCATTCGTTGTAAATGGGTGTTTAAAAGAAAGAAGGGACTCAGGAGTTGAAGAACTCGAGATATAAAGCAAGGCTTGTTGCAAAGGGTTCTGATCAAATTCCAGGAGTGGACTTCACAGATGTGTTCTCCCAGTTGTTAAGCATAGTTCGATTTGAGCTTTGCTTGGTATTGTGGCCATGCATGATTTGGAGCTTGAGCGATTAGATGTAAAAGCGCATTTTTGCATAGAGAACTTGATGAGGATATTTACAAGCAACAACTGAGAAGGTTTTCTGATTTGAAAAAGAGGACTATGTTTGCTTCTTTGAAAAAGTCCCTTTACGGTTTGAAACAATCACCAAGACGATGGTACAAGAGGTTTGATTCCTTTATAACTTCTCATGATTTCAAAAGAAGTAGTTTTGACAATTGTGTTTACTTTAAGAAAAACAGTTGATGGTTCTTTTGTGTATCTACTTCTTTATGTTGATGACATGTTGATAGCAAAGAAAAGATAAAGAAAGAGATAAGAAAGGTCAAAGCCCAACTAAGTAAAGAATTTGAGATGAAAGATTTAGGACCAGCAAAGAAGATACTTGGTATGGAGATTCTCGGAGATAGAAAATCAAGTAAATTGTACCTAAGTCGAAAGGGTACATTGAGAAAGTTCTTTGCGAGTTCAATATGCAGAGTGCTAAGCCTGTTAGTACTCCTTTAGTGACCCATTTCGGACTTTCATCGGTTTTGTCTCCACAATCGATGATGAGATTGAGTACATGTCACATGTTCCATACTCTAGTGCGATGGGATCTCTCATGTATGCTATGGTTTGTTCACGTCTAGATTTATCATATGCGATCGATGCGATTAGCGTGATACATGGCAAATCTCGATAAAGAACATTAGAAAGCGATTCAGTGGATTTTAAGATACTTACGAGGCACTACTCGATGTTTGCTTACAGTTTGGAAGAACTAAAGATGGAGTCATAGGGTATGTTGATGCTGATTTTGCTGGAGACCTTGATAGAAGAAGATCTCTCACAGGTTACGTCTTTACAATCGGAGGTTGTGCAATTAGTTGGAAAGCCACTTTGCAAACTACAATCGCTTTGTCTACCATGAAGTTTGAGTACATGGCGACATCGAGGCTTGTAAAGAAGCTATTTGGTTGAAGGGATTATTTAGTGAACTCAATGAAGACCTTCAAATCAGCACAGTATTTTGTGACAGTCAGAGGGCTATATTTCTTACAAAAGATCAAATGTTTCATGAGAGAACAAAACACATTGATGTTCGGTATCATTTTGTTCGTGATATTATTGCTCGTGGTGATATTGTTGTGAGCAAAATTAGTACTCATGAAAATCCTGCAGATATGATGACTAAGTCACTTCCTATAACCAAGTTTGAGCATTGCTTAGACTTGGTTGGTGTTCATTGTTGAAGTTAAACCCTTAAGGGGTTTATGGAAGAGGTGGAGAACTTGTTTATTGAAAGTTCGCGATGAAGAACTTGTTCATTGAGAATTTGTGTCAAGGTGGAGATTGTTAGAATTAAGTGACCCAAATTCTTATTTAAATAAAATACGATGGAAAATAAAATAAAAGTAAAATCCATATAGAACTAGACTTCTTTTATTTTATTTTAGAATAAGGTTTTTTAAACCTTATTAAACTTCATCTATTTTATATTGATTAGGATAGGGTGTTTCAATCCTACTAGAATATGGCTTTACAAGCCTATAAATAGACATAGTCTATTCCTCTTGTATTGATTCAAATTTTCGACATAGTGCATTTTCTTCTCCTCTGCCCGTGGTTTTTTCCCAATAGGGTTTCCACGTAAAATTTGTGTGTTCTTTATTTTATTTATTTTATTCTATTTTATTTTTTCACAATAATAATAATAATTAACTAGAACATCCAAATTATTCGGGCTGTCTTCTACTCGAACTCGGACTCAAGGCCCAATACTTTCTAGGCCCAATTTTTGGGGCGTTACATTTGCAATTTGCTAAAAAAAAGGTGAAATAGTAGATTAAATTGAATAGAATTTATGATAGTATAATTCAATAAATTAAGGGATTGACTCTGAATTGGACTGAAATAGGATATGTTATGTGATAAAGTGATGATTTGATAAAAAAGCTGAATTGATTCGATTTAAATTGGTTGTATGTGGAATAACTGAATTGAGTAGATTCAAAAATATTAAATATTATTTGAAATGTGGAATTATACTAATGTGGTGATGAGCTATGATATACATATATATATATATATGGAATTCTTGATTTGGTTGATTTATATTACGATATTGAAACTGTTCGGACAGGTCTGGTATAATTGGCATGTCATAAGATAGGAAGAGTTCAGAGTTATACAACTACGTGTCAAGGAGTGCTGAGCACCCCATTTGTTGGTTATTTCAACCAATTCTAGGTACATTTATTTGTCAATTTTACTGGCCAGCTTAGGGCGCAATTCATTATTACGGACTTATCCGTCAGGCACTGGGTGCCAAATTGGTGTGTTGGTTGGATCCGTGTATACATCTGAGTCCTAGTCAGGTTAATAAGGATATGTATAATGTAATTGGAATAAATGATATTTAGATTGATTTTATACAATGATCAGATGATGCATATACATATTGAGAATTGGTTATATAAACTCAATGGGCCAATGTGAAAACGTGACAAATCAATTAATGTGATTCAAAATTCGTATTATGAAATAAAGTAGTGATTGACATTAAATTGATATTTAATATCTATTTGATATAAAAATAAATTGATATGATATGAAAATAAAGTTCATATAGTTTAATATGAATTGGATTGAGAAATTCAAATTATGAAATGAAAAGAATGTTTGGCATTAATTTGAAATGAGTTGTATTGCAGGTTAATAGATTGTATGATATGATTGAGATAGTGAATTGATTAAATGATTATTTGTTTTGTGAATTTTAATAAAACATTGAACAAGTATTAAAATGTTATACGATTGAGTTAGTATTTGATTTGATAAATATTGAACTCACCTTTTTTTTTATATTTGATTTATTATGATAGGCAAACTTTACCAAGCTAAGTAGCATGTAGTGTATATTTATAGCTCGAGGTAATTTACTTGATTTAATACATGTGAACTTACTAAGCATTGTACATGCTTGCCTCGTTTGTTTTTCCCTTTCCCTGTAGTGCCAAATTGTGGAAAATGTCAGGCAGATCGTCAAGAAGCTCACACTATCCTGGTATTGATATTGTAGTATTTGACCATATTAAGGCTTGATTATTTGTGACATGTACCTAGGAAATCTTAAGCTTGTGCAAATGTTATATCTTCAGTGGCATTTTTAGATTATGTTTATGTATATATGCGTATGATGACATTAGTCATGACAATGGTATCTTGATAAGAAGTTTGACTTAGATATTTGCATGCTTTGATGGTTTCTAAATGATATGCTAGAAATTAGGTGCACAAAGATGAGTTATAAGTTTAGGTAAGCTTGAAATGATTTGGTAAGTTTAATGCTTAAGCATGAGATTGTTTGAATGATTATTTGGTGCTTGATTAGATGATATTGAAATTGTCATTGAAGGCTTATTGGGTGGTTATGTATGTGGTCTTTTGGTTGATTTTAAAATGTTGATTGAGGTGCCAATTGTGGCATATTGGTTAGGCACTTAGGATGGTTGATATAAATGATGATTTTGGTTGATTTGAATGCTTTTGAATTGTTTGAGGTGTGGCTTAAATGATAGCTTGTTGCTTAACTGTTCATGGTTGAATAGCTTGCTTAAAAAGACATTTTTCATGTACAAACGGGATGGCACACTGCCTGGAACACAGTCATGTGCCATACACAGGCTCATGGCACGACCGTGTAGTTTGTAAAAAATTAAGTAATTTTTGTGTGCACGGGTACAAGGAGTTACACAGTTTGCTCACACGGCCATGTGGGCTATCTCACACGGGCATGGCTCTTGTACACATTTTAGTGACATGATCGTGTGGTTCATCACACACAGGCTAAGCTTTCGCACACGGCCGTGTGAACCATATACGAAGATTTTTCCTTCCTTTTTAAATTTGTTTCAGTTTAATCCCTATTAATTTTCCTGATTAGTTTTTTTACCTTCTGTAAGCTCGATATTAATTCAAAATTGATTGAATCATATGTTAATTTGATTAATTATGAATTGTTGATGATTTTTTGAGATTTTAAATTATAATGTGCTTGAAAGTGTTTGTATTTGCTTGTAGCGCCTTATTACTCGGATTCGGTAACCGGATCGGGTAAGGGGTGTTAGAATAGACAGCATATTAGTCTTTCAATCAGTTTACTCATTTTCAATTAGACTAAAAATATGTTTAGATTATCTCTTAATATAAAATATTTTTTTGTATTACGATCCAACCATGTAATACCGATTAGTATTAGTTAAACATTAGAGAATCAATGAGCCAATATTTACTTCTATTTTACTTTGTGTACAAAAGTCATTGAAGAAAAATATACAAGAAATATTAATGTAATCAATGGATATTTTTATTAAACAATTTTTTTTTGAAAAATACAAGTATACAAAGACGAATATATTACACTTAAAACACTAGAGCCAACACATTGGATATAGTGTTTCTAGATCTTTCTTATCTTTTATTTCATCCAGCATATATGTTGTCCCTTTTGGGGATGAGATTTATTACCAAGTAGATAACTATCCCTTGGTACATCAACATTTTGCATAACTGTAATCCCTATGCTAAATCAATGCTCATTGATTCATCTTTATAAATTGGGTTTGGATATGGATAGTGGCTTTATGGAGAAGCTGTTGCAGTTGGCATGGTTTCGCCTTAGGTCGTGGCCATTGACATGTCATATGACCTTGGTTTGGTTGATAGTTCAATTGTCAAACAAGTTAATAGCATTTTACTGATCTACAAGTTACCCATTGCTACTCCCAAAACCATGACTATGGAAATGTTCAAGTCTGTTATTGCGGTAAGAGAGCGCCAAGTTTTCATTATTCTGTAAATGTTGAAATAGCTTTCTCAACACTTGATAAATATGTATTATTTTTTTGCAATGGCAGGTAGATAAGAAGGTAGCTGATGGGTTGCTTAGGTTTATCCTTATTAAAAGTCCTCTTGGCAATTTTGTTGTCACAGGTGAGTATGATATAAAGGCATTGGATGATACACTTTCTATAATTTTCAAGTCTTAGTTCCAGGTTCTACTTATTGTTTTTTTAAGCACTACACGATTATACTTCAAGATCATTGGATCGGCCATGTATCTTAATGTCTTGTTATTACCTTATGTTGTACTCTAGAATTCTTACCTATTGAGGTCCATTGCAAAAGGCATGTACAAAGCTATAAATGTTAGCATGTATGGTTAGTCAATAGAAATAAAAAAACATATACCAAAGGTTTTCTTTTAAAAATTGTAATGGGCCAGAATTGCCTGGGCCCAATGACCCAAAATAATTAAACAATAAATAAAATTTAAACAGTCCAAAATACATTAGTCTATCACAAGCCTAATCCAAACCCCAACTAAGCTCAGACCCAAACAGCCCAAATGAAAAAAAAACCTAGCAGCCCAAAATACCCCAGGCCCAAAACCCAATCTAATTTTTGGAAGAACCCTAGGGTTCCCTTGCGCCGCAGCCAACACCCCCATGTATGGCCACCAACGCCCCTCGTCTCCGTATGCTCCACGTCGCCGCTCCACGTCACCTCCGTACCTGCACGGACATAAGAGGACAGCAGCAAATACAGAGAAAAATAGAAAAAAATTTATTTTTATTTGGATTTTTCTTTTCGGCTATAAAGCCATGAACAATGTATTAGTTTTTTTTACACATACTACGCACAAATACACAGAGAATATCAATCAAAAGAAACTGAAAGCTTAAAAAGGTGCTTCCTTTTCTCTTTTTTGACTCTTGGATTTTCTTTTTTACTTCGTTTTCTGCTTTATTTTCATTTGTAAAAGATTAATGAATAAAAAAAATACAAAAGGAGAGGTCGAAACTGCCTGGCCCTTCGCGTTCCATCGCCGTTGTGGAAGAGGTTTGTCGTTTCTGATGAAAAACAACCTCTTAGGGATTTAGGGAATCAAAAAGAAAAAAAAGGGATTTTTTTTATTTTTTTGGCCACCGTGGATGGTGGCGCCATCGCCGGTGACCAGCCACTGCCACGGTGGTCACTTGCCGAAACCCTAGGCCGGAGTGGGGAGACGGTGAGAGGAGTTTGAGAGATTTCTTTTGTTTTTTTTTTTTTTGGAGAAGAAGGTTGAAATGAATTTAAAAAAAAAGATTTAAAAAGCATTAGTGAAACGGTGCGGTTTCACTTAAGCCTTTTAACGCCAAAACGGCGTCGTTTCATGCTCAACCCGTCCGACCCGACCCGCTTCAGCCTAAGATCCGCATGTTTTTAATCGGAATGGCTAATTGCGGTTTTAGACCTTCTGCTTTTTTATTATTTTGCGATTAAGTTTTTTTATTTATATTTTTCGCCCCTTAATTTATTTCGTTTCCAATCAGGTCCATATCGAAGCTGCGCGTTTTGGAGGGGGATTATTTCCCATTTTGGTCCCTCCTTGTTATTCGCGTGTTCGATTCGGTCCTTTTCTTTTATTTTTATTTTAGATTTTCCCCAAATTTCTATTTTAAATTCAATTTAGTCTTTTTTAGTTATTTTACTAATTTGTTATTAAAATTAATTAATTTTATTTTTATTATTAATATTATTATTACAATTTCTTATTGTTATTACTATTATTATTGTATTACTATTATTATTATCATTATCATTTTTTTTTGTATTTACATATAAGTTATTATTATATTAAATAATTTAATATTATTTTTTAGCACATTTATTTTATTTTTTATATATCATTACTCTTATTATTATCATTTTATCATTCATTTTATTTATATCTTTTTAAATAATTTCAAACTTTATTATTATTACTATTATTATTATTATTATTATTATTATTATTATTATTATTATTATTAGTATTAGTATTAGTATTAGTATTATTATTTTTAAATCCCTCTTTTACATGATAGTTGTTTATTTACTCGATTACTATTAGTTTTTTTTTTTTAATTTTGAATTTCTTAGCTTACTTATTATTTTTCTTTTTATGATTAACTTGTTCGTTCATTCTCGTTTTCCTTGTTGTTGCTTAATGCATTTATTTTGTTACGCATATTGCCATCATGATTTATTTTCACCCTAAATTCATAAAAGGGGATTCTTTAATAAAGACAATATTTTGTGTTTGGAAATTCGTGAGATTGTGCCTTAACGTACTGGGTTTCAATTTTTCTCGTTTGACCCAAATGACTGAATGCCTTTTTAAAATTAAAATGCATGAGTTTTGAAAATCAATAGACAAGCTTATTCTCGAAGGTTTAAAATGCTGTGTCCTAACGTACTGAATGTGATCTTTTATTACTTCGAGACAAGAAGGACTTTAGCATCCACTTCGATTTATCTAAGCATTTTTGTAAAATTAACATTAATAAAAAAGGAGGATTGTATTTTTAAATTCTTTACGGATTTTCAACTTTCGACATTAAGACACAAATTAATCAATTAGGTACCAATTTTGGACGTTACGAGGGTGCTAATCCTTCCTCATGCATAACCGACTCCCGAACCCATCTATTTGAATTTTGTAGATCAAAATCGTTGTTTAAATAAATAAAATTATTTATTAAAAATAACCACTTTTCAAGCTGATCCGATCACACCTTATCAAAAAGGATTGGTGGTGGCTCCCGTTTTTATTCGATTTCATTTTCAAAAATAAAATGTCGACCGTTTTCAAAAAAAAAAAAAAAGGGTTTCAACAGCTTGGCGACTCCACTGGGGAAAAATAAGATAGTCAAGCTGCAAATTGATTAATTTTTGTCTTTTCGTTGAAGATTGAAAATTTCATTTTAAAATACGATCCTTTTATTGCATCTCATTCGTCATTTTTTGGTGATCTTGGTTGTAATATGTGCTTCATTGGTTTGAGCCTTTAGATGTTTTCGCATATTGCATTGCATGATCATTCGATCTACCCTTTTAAGTGTGAGTGAGAAACTAGTCCTTCGAGAGGTTTTTACCTCCGTATAGGATAGTGACTCGCTTCCGGGATACATTTGTACCTATGTCTTCGTGAGATTTTCATATCCGTATAGCCATAGGGAAATGTATTCCCCTGAACCGAACTCGGCCTATGTGAACCTATAATAGGTGAAGATCGAGGAATCTGTTGGTTTAGGTACCCTGTCTTTAGAACCAAACCACACGTAGTGATCCATTAGATCCCGCCCTAGATAGAGCCGCACCAAACCCTAGTAATCACCCGAATAGGTGCTCTATTTGTTGTTTATTTCTTCTATACTGACGTGTTTTGTTTTGTTTATGATTGCATTACATTGCATTGCATCACCATAGAAAAGAGGTGTTGATTTACATTTAGTTGCTAAATAGAGAGCTTGTCATGGAAAATGGATTTCTTGATAAAGTGGAATATAAGACGGCCATCCGAATATGGTCCAAATAAACACAACAAGAGAAAGCTGATAGTCCATGGAGGAATATACGACTATGCTTAGCTGCCCGAGGATTCAAGTCGACAAAGATTATTCGGGAGCCGTCAACTTTCTTAAAGACGCTAACAAGCCTCACGGGGATGAGTGAGCAATGGGTCGCAACCCGTATCAAGCAAAAATAGCTAGTAGAGACATCCATTGGAAAGTTCGCAAGATTTGATCTTAACATCCGGATATGAAGAAAGGGATCGATGTCTTCGCCTGGAGTATAAGGGTAAGGCCATATATGTTTTCGCTTTAAGTAAAGAGATTTGTTTTCTAGAAAATTTGTTCTAATAGAATTGAATTCAAAATCAACGCCTCTCTTTCTTTTTGCATTCATCCCATGCATTTGCATTTCATCACATCATATGCATTAAATGTCACAAAACGACCCTAATTAGTTAAAAACTATTTCAGTTAATCTGAAAACCGACCAAAATCAACCAACTAAACATCATTATGGTACTCGCACCAAGGCAAAAATTATGGACCAAAGGTTGGAAAGGTTAGAACAGCTCCAAAGAGAAATGCAAGAGCAGTTGCAAACACAAATACAAGAGCAATTGGCTAAAATCCAGCAAGATATGAGGAATCAAATGCTAGAATCCCAAAGGAACATGATGAACCAGCTAACACAATTGCTAACCGGCAGACTAGAGAAAGGAAAGAATCCCATGGCCAATACTGGGGACGACAATGAATATCCTTTCTACCCCCCAAGTTTTACCCCGACAAATGTTCAGACACAACCCGATGTGTACACTCGAAGGCTATCCGTTACCATCAGACCCCAACAATTTTAGGTCAGTGCTTCGATGCCAATTAACTATCAAGTAGGCTCAGGCTCTAATCCAGGGGATAACCCAACTAATCTTGTTGTCCCTAATCTGTATGACATGGTAGAAGCAGAAAGAGTGAGAGTGGAGCTCTCGAAACAATTGGAAGACTGATGCAAGTGGTTAAAGGAAAAGTTCAAAGTGATAGAAAGTGCTGACTACCACTGTGGAATCGATGTTAAGGATTTGAGCTTGGTTCCAGACTTGGTGCTTCCCTCCAAGTTCAAAACTCTGGAGTTCGAGAAGTATAACGGGACTAGCTGCCCCGAGGCTCATATCACCATGTTCTGCAGATGAATGACTAGGTATGTCAACAACGATCAACTATTGATTTACTCTTTCTAAGAAAGTCTGGTTGGGGCAGCATCCAAATAGTACAACCAATTGATCCGTACCAATATCAATTCATGGAAAGATCTAGCACAAGCTTTCATGAAGTAGTATAGCCACGTGACAGATATGACCCCTAATAGAATCACTTTGGAAAACATGGAGAAGAAACAAAGTGAGAGCTTCAGGCAATATGCCCAAATATGGAGCGAAGTTGTCATACAAGTCTAGCCACCTCTCCTAGAAAAAGAAACCACTATGCTTTTCATCAACACTTTAAAAGCTTCATTGATCACTCATATGTTGGGAAGTGCCACTAAAAGCTTCTCAGATATAGTGATGACTGGCAAAATGATTGAAAACGCAGTGAGGAGTGGTAAAATAGAGGCGGGGGAAAGCACCAAGAGATCAGCCCCAAGAAAAAGGGAGAATGAGGTGATTAACATAAGCACATACAACAAGGGTCATTCAAAGTCAACTACTGTGAGCTAGCTGAAAACAGTAACCACCAACCATCAGGGCTCCCCGAGATAAGCATCCAATACGAGGATGAATACAGAACGGTTACAATTCACACCTATACCCATGAAGCATAGAGAGCTGTATCAGAACCTATTTTATGCACACGTGATGCCCCCTTTCTACCTAGAACTAATGCAACCTCTTTTTCCCAAATGGTACAATGCAAATGCTCAATGCGAATATCATGCTGGAATAATTGGGCATCCAATCGAAAATTGCACCGCATTTAAAAAGTTAATCGAAAGATTCATAAAAAAGGGAATTGTAAAGTTTGACGACCCATGAAGATCGAATGTAGCAGGAAGCCCGCTACCCAATCATGCTGACCAAGGGGTAAACGGAATAAATGAAGGTGGGAGTAAGAAAATTAAATGTGAGGTTGCGGAAGTTAAAACCCCATTGAGATAGGTTTGGAAAGAGATGGTAAAAAGGGGCCTGATCGTACCAAATTCAGAGGAGAGATCTGAAAGGAAAAGGAACTATTGTGACTTCCACAATGAGGAGGGGCATGAAATCCAAGAATGTATTGAGTTCGGGGCCCTGGTGCAAGACATGATGGATAATAAAGAAATCGAATTTTATGAAGATATCGAAGGCCCGGTGGAAATGTTGGGGAATCTAAACATTAATGACATATTCAAAGAGGGAACCGAGGATTTTCCAAGCGTCTGCCCTTACGTACTTGGGAGTGTTTTGAACAATGGGACTGTGGAAGAGATCCTTGTATTTCTTAGAGCCAATTTAGAGTAATATTCAAAACACGCTTGTTGCTTTAAACCTAGAAGTAATAAGAATCCTTTTGTGAAATAAGCTTATGTCTAAAATCTTTATTTCAATAAAATGCATCTTTGCTATCATTTTGAGCAAATATTCTTCTCATCCATACAGATAATTATTCTTAGATTCTTTTGTTCTTTGGACTTTCAAATATTCTTTTATTCTTCATTCATGATCATACCATATAAATAATTATTCTTAGTTTCATTTATTCTTTGGAATATTCTTTCGTACCTACAACAGATCTCTAGATATCAACGACATGAGCGACACTGCTACTGACCCAGAATCTACTTTTGAGCAAGATATGTATCTAGATGGATCTCAGGACTTTGAAGATGATAGAGATTGTAGCCTATCTCCTTATTTGTTAAGGGTGGTAGAATAAGATGAGAAACAAATCCTACCTTACAAAGGGTCAATGGACATCGCGAGCCTAGGAGAAGAGAGAGGTGAAGATCGGAGCCTCTGTCACCATAGAGACAAAGGGAGACGTCATTGAGTTATTCCAAGAATTCAAAGATGTTTTCGTATGACCGTATCAAGATACACTTGGGCAACTAAGACGTGTGGATGCTGTTAAGGCTAAGAAAATCATAGAAGAGGTTCATAAGGGTGTCTGAAGAATACATGCTAATGGTTTTACAATGGCCAGACAAATCATGAGGTTCGGGTACTGCTGATCCACCATGGAAGGGGATCGCATCAGTTATGCCGTAAATGCCAAATTTATGGAGACAAGATTTATGTGCCTCCTTCATTTCTTCATAGACTTTCTCTATGTGGAGCATGGATGTTATTGGGCCAATCTCGTCAAAAGCTTCTAGCAGGCACCGTCATCTTTGTGGTTATCAATTACTTCACTAAATGGATGAAAGTCACTTAATATGTCAATGTTACAAAGTCGACAGTCATCAAATTCTAAAAAAAAAAAGATCATGTATCGACAAAGAATGTAAGAAAGGATCATATCTAATAATAGCACGATATCAAAAGTTTACAGTCTGTTTAAGATCAGACACCATATCACCCCAAAATGAATGGTGCAGCAGAGGCAGCCAAAAAAAAAAAGAAAAAAACAAAAATAAAAATCGTGGGGAAAATGACCGAAACTTGTAAATATTGGCATAAAAATTTACCATTTACCCTCTATGCTTATCGATCGACGGCCAGGACCTTCGCTGAGACAATACCTTTCTCATTAGTTTATGGAATGGAAGCGGTTTGCCCATTGAAATCAAGATTCCTTCTCTCCAAGCTTTGGCTGAATTAAAATCGGATGAAGCAGAATGGATCCAGTGAACTTAATTGAATAAAAGAGGTTGAAAGTTACCCGTCATGGTCAAATGTATCAAAAAAAATGATACGAGTTTATGGAAAGAATGCTTAATAAGGACTTAGTTTTGAAAAGGATCCTTCACATACAAAAGAACTTTAGAGGAAAGTGGATGCTAAACTGAGAGGGACCTTATATAGTAAAGAAGGCCTATTTTGAAGGAGCATTAACATTGACCGAGATGGACATGCCCAATTCGGTGAATTCAGATTCAGTCACAGTTAGGATAAAAAAATTAAAAAAAAAACAAAAAACACAAAAAAGGAAAAGCAAAAAAAAAAGGAGAGGCCAAGGCGAAAAGCCGCAAAAGGCGCTTTGAGACCAAAGGGTTTTGAATTGAAAACTCGTAAAGGGTAATTCAAATAAAAATGGGTCATGCAGTAGTCTTGCTATGCCTGAATTAACAAGGAGGAGGTATGCTACATCTTTGGGCATCGACAAATTACTCTAGATCTCCTAAACACATGTTGAGCTCAAAATGGTCCTCAAGAAGTTCGTACAGAGAAGCTCAGGCTGCAATATCTGGGGCACCTAGTTTTCATTTTACCCATATTGAGTACGCTATCCTCGATTACTGTATTCGTTTTGAGCTACACTCCCAAACAATTTCCTTCTTATTACATTTGTTATATTTGATTAACTTATTCATTTCGAGTTAATTTCATTCCTATTGTATTTGCTATCTTTGATTAATTTATTCTTTTCGAGCTACGCTCCCAATCAATTTCCTTCTTGTCCATTGTTTTGATCTTTTTCAAGCATTTTGTATTAAAATAATGATTAATAGACTAATAAAACTTTCGCAAAAGAAGTTATGCATATTACTCTAGAGGCTTCTAAATAGTACAAGAACCTGAAACAAGACTCCTGTTTAGAACTCACCAAACCAAAGGGTTGGAAATGTTTGAGAAAGAGGAGTCTAAATTGTGACTATCTCTTCGAATTTTCTGTCAAAGATATCAGTTGAACAAGGAGACAAGATATTGCATCGTTGATACAACCTCGACGAATAACGAGCAACCCAAGCATTAAAATGGGATCATTCTTGAAAAAATGACATTTTACATACACATCTGGTCATGTTACCCAAATCAATGCATTGAAGAAGCCACAAATCCTGTGCCACTGAGCTACAAGGGGATGGATTGAAGAATATACAAATCCTATACCCCTGAGTTGCAGTGGGATGGATTGAAGATGATACAAATCCTATACCCTTGAGTTGTAATGGGATGGATGGAATAAACCAAATTTTATCTCCCTGAATTTGCAGTGGAGCAAACCAGCTGAGCAAATGGTGATTATTTCTTCCAATTTTTTGTCAAAGATACCAGCTGAGCAAAGAAGGCATGATAACACATCAGTAACAAAACCTTGATGAACAACGAACAATGACAACCCAAATATTAAAAAGGGATCATTCTCATGACATTCTACATTCATGCAAATATCATTCATATCTAGTTAGGAGCATTCGATTCATTCTGATCATAGCATCCTAATCGTTTAGCATAAGCATAGGCCCATCAAATAGATTTTACAGGTCCTGTTCCCCAGATAACAGCTTAACAGACCAGTGAAACCACAAATCCTATACCTCTGAAGTTGCAGTAGGTCGGATTAAGTCATCATGGCGAATCTTATCTCCTTGAAGTTGCAGTGGAGCAGATTGAAGCCACAAGTCTCATCTCCCTAAAGTTGCAACGGAGCAGACTAAAGACAGCGAATTTTATTTCCCTGAAGTTGTGGTGTGGAATAGATTAACGTTACAAATTATGGCTAATCTTATCTCCCTAAAGTTGAAGTGGAGCAGGTTGAAGATAGTGGATCTTATTTCCCTAAAGTTGCAGTGGAACAGATTAAAGCTACAGACCACAAATCTTATCTTCCTGAAATTGCAGTGAAGAAGATTGAAGATATGAATCTCATCTCCCTGAAGTTGCAGTGGAACAGATTAAAGCCATCAACCTTATCTCTCTGAACTTGTAATGGAGTAGGTTGAAGATAGCGGATCTTATTTCCTTGAAGTTGTAGTGGAACAGATTAAAGCTACAGACTACAAATCTTATCTTCCTGAAGTTGCAGTGAAAAAGATTGAAGATACGAATCTCATCTCCCTGAAGTTGCAATGGAGCAAATTAAAGTCATCAACCTTATCTCTCTGAAGTTCTAGTGGAGCAGGTTAAAGATAGTGGATCTTATCTCCTTGAAGTTGCAGTGGAGCAAATTAAAGCTACAAGTCTAGTCTCTCTGAAGGAACATTCGAGTAGATTGAAGCGACAATTCCTATACCCCTAAAGTTGCAAAAGGCTGGAAGAAGGCTACCTGAAGAAGAGAAGCACCGAAAGAAATTGAGATCCTGCAAGACCAAGTGGATTTGACTCATTTTAAAGTCTTTGTTCCATTCTCGTTACATGACAACGAGAAAAGAGGGGCAGCTGTAATGGGCCAAATCTGCCCGGGCCCAACAGACCCAAAATAATAAAACAATAAATAAAATTTAAACAGTCCAAAATACATTAGTCTATTACAAGCCTAATCCAAACCCTAACTAAGCTTATACCCAAACGGCCCAAATGAAAAAAAAAAAAAAAAAAACCTAGCAGCCCAAAATACCCCAGGTCCAAAACCAAATCTAATTTTTGGAAGAACCTTAGGGTTCCCTTGTGCCACAGCCAACACCTCCATGTACGACCACCAGCGCCCCTTGCCTCCGTACGCTCCACGTCGCCGCTCCATGTCACCTCCGTACCTACACAGATATAAGAGGACAACAGCAAATACAGAGAAAAATAGAAAAAATTGTTTTTTTATTTGGATTTTTCTTTTAGGCTATAAAGCCATGAACAATGTATTAGTTTTTTTTTACACATACTACGCACAAATTCACAGAGAATATCAATCAAAAGAAACTTAAAGTTTAAAAAGGTGATTCCTTTTCTCTTTTTTGATTCTTGGATTTTCTTTTTTACTTCGTTTCCTATTTTATTTTCATTTGTAAAAGATTAGTAAATAAAAAAAATACAAAAAGAGAGGTCAAAACTACTTGGCCCTTCGCGTTCGGTCGCCGTTGTGGAAGAGGTTTGTCGTTTCCGATGAAAAATGGCCTCTTAGGGATTCGGGGATTCAAAAAGAAAAAAAGGGATTTTTATTTTTTCGGCCACCATGGACGGCGGCGGCGTCACCAGTGACCGGCAGCCGCCACGGTGGTCACTTGCCGGAACCCTAGGCCGGAGTGGGGAGAGGGTGAGAGGAGTTTGAAAGATTTCATTTTTTTTTTTTGGAGAAGAAGGTTCAAATGAATTTAAAAAAAAAAAAGATTTAAATAGCATTAGTGAAACGGCACCGTTTCACTTAAGCCTTTTAATGCCAAAACGGCGTCGTTTCATGCTCAACCCGTCCGACTCGACCCGCTCCAGCCTAAGATCCACGTGTTTTTAATTGAAAAGGCTAATTGCGCTTTTAGCCCATCCACTTTTTTATTATTTTGCGATTAATTTTTTTTATTTATAATTTTCGCCCCTTAATTTATTTCGTTTCCAATCAGGTCCATATCGAAGCTACGTGTTTTGGAGGGGGGATTATTTCCTATTTTGGTCCCTCCTTGTTATTCGCGTGTTCGATTCGCTCCTTTTATTTTATTTTTATTTCAGATTTGCCCCGAATTTCTGTTTTAAATTCAATTTAGTCCTTTTTTTAGTTATTTTGCTATTTTGCTATTAAAATTAATTAATTTTATTTTTATTATTAATCTTAATATTATTACTATTATTATTGTATTACTATTATTATTATCATTATCATATTTTTTTTGTATATACATATAAGTTATTATTATATTAAATAATTTAACATTATTTTTTAGCACATTTATTTTATTTTTTATATATCATTACTCTTATTATTATCATTTTATCATTCATTTTATTTATATCTTTTTAAATAATTTCAAACTTTATTATTATTATTATTATTATTATTATTATTATTATTATTATTATTATTATTATTATTATTATTATTATTATTATTATTATTATTATTATTATTATTACTACTACTATCATCATTATTAGTATTATTATTATTTTTAAATCCCTCTTTTACATGATAGTTGTTTATTTACTCGATTACTATTAGTTTTTTTTTTTAATTTTGAATTTCTTAGCTTACTTATTATTTTTCTTTTTATGATTAACTTGTTCATTTTATTCGTTCATTCTCGTTTTCTTTGTTGTTGCTTAATGCATTTATTTTGTTACGCATATTGTCATATGATTTATTTTCACCCTGAACTCATAAAAAATGATTCTTTAATAAAGACAATATTCCGTGTTTGGAAATTCGTGAGATCGTGCGCTAATGTACTAGGTTTCGATTTTTCTCGTTTGACCGAAATGATCGAATACCCTTTTAAAATTAAAATGCATGAGTTTTGAAAATCAAAAGATAAGCTTATTCTCGAGGATTTAAAATGTTGTGTCCTAACGTACTAAATGTGACATTTTATTACTTCAAGATAAAAAGGTATTTAGCATCCGCTTCGATTTATCCAAGTATTTTTGTAAAATTAACATTAATAAAAAAGGAGGATCATATTTTTAATTTTTTTACGGATTTTCAACTTTCGACATTAAGAACTAATTAATCAACTAGGTACCAATTTTGGGCGTTACAAGGGTGCTAATCCTTCCTCGTGAGTAACTGACTCCCGAACCCATCTTTCTGAATTTCGTAGACCAAAATCGTTGTTTAAATAAATAAAACAGTTTATTAAAAACAACCATTTTTCGAAGTTATCCGATCACACCTCACCAAAAATGATTGGTGGCGACTCCTATTTTTATTCATTTTTATTTTCAAAAATAAAATGTGGACCATTTTTCAAAAAAAAAAAGGGTTTCGACAATCATTTTAGTCAATTACTGCTTACTAGCTCGTAATATATTTAAAATTGTTCAATTAGAAATCCTTTGCCCCTCCCCCCCCCCCTCCCGAAAACTATGAGGCCAGCCTCTGTTGAGTTATTGTAGATCATAAATCTTGTCCAAAGTAAAACTTGGTAGGTTCTTGAACTATTTCGTTGTATTGAGTTATATGTATCTCCTATTTGTTAGATCTGTTTATAGGTGCATCAAATTCCTTTAATTCCAAAATTTTACCATTTTGAGGAATGTAAAAGTACAACAACAATTTTGTTAACATTGGAGTTTAATAAATAAATATGTAAATTAACATATTAATATAATGCAAATATGGTTTTTGCCGACACTTATAAATGCCTTAAAAAGTTTATGTGAATATATGTAATTTTAAAGGTAAATATGACTTTTGTCAGCACTTTAAAATGTCTCAAAAAGTATCTTACTTATAATAGGAGTTAAAAGTGTTGGAAAAACTTTTGTCGGCAAATGCTCGCACTTTACCAAAACTAATGGTCAACCTGTGGGAATTCTTTTACCAACACTCGCCTAGCCGATAGTCAACCGGCAGTCAATGAACTATCGACAAAGTCAATACCAATGATTTTTTTGTCTTTTGCTAACGGTTATAAATGTCGGTAAAAGTAAGTTTTTTTTTTTCTAAGTCAATTGATTACAAAATAAGGCATTGAAAATACTTAGTCCAACCAGATTGACAATAAAACAACAAAAACGAAACAATGCTAAAACTTAAAAAAGCACAACAATAATCCCCCAACATTGAAACCAAAATGTCCAACACAAAATAAACAATGGGAAACCAACAAAAAACGAAACCGCCGCCGCACCAATCATACCTCAACAAGTTATTTCAATTCGAAACTCAGGCACAACCAAAATTGTCTCCCATAAAACACGAACACTCCCGAAAACGATCACAATCGAAAGCGATGAAATTACAACCAATCCGCTTCACTGATATGCCCAAAAAGTGAGTTTTTTGGTAGTGTTAAGTAAAATAAATTTATTAAAATACATACATACATATATATATATATATATATAATTCAATAAATTAATAAAACTAAGTTTAGTATGATTTTCAACCAAATAAGGTGTATCCAAAAAAAAAAAACAATTAAAAAACGAAAATTTGAAATTCTAAAATTCTAAATTTCATAATCATTTGGTTTACTTAAAACCATTTGAACTCACAATTTACTTGGTATTTCAGTCATGTAAAAATATGAATTTAAAGATCGAACGTAGTACTAGAACTTAGAAACTTGTTTCATCACATTTGGTTACCAAAAGCCTCATATTCCGAAAGCTAAAACATAAGAAACAATCACAAACTCCCCAAATTTTCTGGATTAACAGCTTCGAGTAGCCTATTTTGGGATCTCAATCTTTCAAAACGGGACTCATATGACCGAGATAGCAATACCAAATGAAAGTACAGGCTTCATACTATGAAAAATATCTAGATTTCAAAACAAATGAACACCAAAAATAGATTTCTAGTGTCTCGAGTCTGTTAATTGAAACTGTCAAAATCCACACATCAAAAAATTAAAAAATTATTCTCTTAAATTACTCAATCAAAATGGATGCCTCATATACCATATAAATATCAACAATACCTCCAGAATCTAATTGGAAAGTCATCGGAATTTAGTAATCTATTCAACTAGCTTAAATAAATACATGAATTTCATTAAAAAAATAGTCTAAAACACAAATATTTCAAGAAATGTAAACCAAAACTACCTTAATTGCTAGAATTTTAGACTAATTTCCCGTTCCTTTGCCTCTCTACCTCTTCTCTAGTGTTAATTTTTTCAAATTGCCATAACTACGTCTAAAAAGATACCGTAAGTGATCCTCTCTTTTTCTTTTTCATTTTTTTCTATTCTATTATTTTTATTAGAAAGACTATAACCTACAAAATAAAGTTGGGCTTGATAAAAAAAATTAATAGACATCATAATTAATTGGGTATTTAAAATAATAACCATTTAAAAATTGTGGATATTACATAAACTGAATATGAACAACAGTTTATTTAGAAAGTTTTTGCAATAATAAAATCCTCATATTTAACAATTAAGTGATTTAAATCTCTCCTACTAAGTTACAATTACAAGCCTTCTTTTAAAAAGGTGTAAATTAACTTAAAAAAATTTAATCAACCTTAACTTCATTTACCTTAAATTTTGATCAAGTCTTTTCCAAAGGTATTCTAGGTGTAATCTTTTCTTGAAAATTTGATCACGGGAATTCAATCACATCAAAAATCTTTAAAAGAGTCAATAACGTTGAATCTAATAACTTGTTTTTAAAAATACTACAAGATACGTATGAAAAAATTTCAAGATTTTTAAGTAAATAAAATACCAATAAATATAACAAGTAACACAGCAATCCCGTTGCAAGGCGAGTTGCAACTAACGTTGCATTTTGAATGTGCAACTAACACTAACATAATCTATTTTAATGTGTCTACCAATTGTGTTTGCAAATTATTATTATTATTATTATTATTATTATTATTATTATTATTATTTGGTACGAGGTACTTGATAAACATGGGAGACAAATCTTTGCATGGGATATCATGATTTCCGACGAGATCATTGGAACCGGTAGCAGAGCCCATAGTTCCGCTAGATGTAGAAATATTTTAGTTTTGGTGTCTTTTCTTTGCATGCTTTTGTTCAATCTTTTATTTGTATTCTTGAGAGCTTAAATTTTGCAAACCCTTACTTTTTAGAAGTTCATATTTGTTTGCACAAAGTTTTCTTTAATTTCAGAGAGTATTTAAGATCTTTGGATAAAAAACTTCGGATTAGAGGTTTTCCACTTGTAAAGATATAAATTTCCAAAGTTGTACTTTAACCATAAAAGTATTTTGGTAAAAAGCCTCTCCAGTCCCTCTAAATTCAAAAATTGAATAAATTGATTCCTCTCAAAAAAATTAGAATAATTTAATCTATGTCAATTTTGAAATTGAGCAATTAAGGACAATTAATTACAGTGTTAATGTCTTTCGTCAATTGTGCATTTTTTTTATATAATAACAAATTTGACCATCGATGTTTACATATTTTATTAATTTGATCTTAATTCTAAAAAATTCAACAAATTTAATCTCAACATTTACACATTTACAAAAATATTGAGGGTTAAATTTGTTAAATCATGACTAGTTTGATAGAATGTGTAAGTTATGAAAGCTAAATTTGTTATTATACTAATCAAATTTATGTAAAATTGATGAAAAATATTAACACTGTGATTAATTGCCTTTATTTACTCACTTTTGAAATTAACAGGGACTAAATTACTTCAATTTTTTTAGAGAGGTCAATTTGCTCAATATCAAATTTGAGAGGGATTGGAGAGATTTTTTACCAAGTATTTTCTTAACAGTAAATTTGGGAAGCAACTTGGCAAGAAAGTCAAGAGAAATGGGGTAAACCTCTATAAATTTGGTGTTGGATTTTCTTTACTCTTTTCTAATTTTTTATTTATCAATTTTTTAAACATCACTTCATCCTTTTGAGTATTTGAATCATCTTTGTGCTTGAACTAAACTATTTAGCCACATCTTTTATTTACCCTTTTCTCACGTATGATCACTAAACAATACTATGCAAGTGGGGGGATGGGTATCCCTTTCCCATTGCCCAAGTGGTCGAAAATCAAAATGGAAGGCTTGACTGCCTAGTGTTGAGTAAAGATGTTGACAGAGTTTCAATTATGTGATGCTGCATGCATATGGTTTGTGGACCATACCTACTACTGTTACGCTACTCAACTGGACCAACAACAGCCAGCCTGCAAGTGCATGCTTACCTTCATCCCAACGAGAGACAACCCAACCCTATCTACCACACCCTTCCATCATTTTCATTTGGTCCATCCATATTCGCCAATTCCCATAACTTGTAGGTTATGATTAAGACTAGTTTATTCTCGTAATTCATCCTCTCCAAGTCTTTTTTTGGTTGGATCTCTAAATTGACAGTAAAACTCACTTAATGTTATTTTTTTCATACACAAGACTTAAAATCAATACCTTACTTAAATGATATCAAACATCTTACCACTCAATTCAATAATTTTTTTCCTCCAAGAAATATGTACTTCATAAATTATAAATCATTTGGATTGAGTCATTTTCATATATTGAATGAGGAAAATGCTTGATACTTTTTTAATGGATTAAAATTCTTACTATATAATTGATCCAAACACTAAAACTAATAGAGGGATACACTTATACAGCGTAAAAATTAAAGTAATTTTATACACTTCTGTAACTATTTATATTATTAATATTTTAACAATCTAATCATTGAATTTATCAATATAATTGTACTTGTTACATGTAAAATTTTGAATCGATCTGATATGTTTATCATATCAATCTAAAAACATTAATATATATATATATATATATTCAACGGTTGAAATTTTTTACATAGAACAAATAGTTAGAAGTTTTCAATTTACATCAAATTTACGTGCATGATCTTCTACATAAATAGACCATAAAATATAACGATTGGATTGTCAAAATATTAATTATATAAATAATTACAAAAATATATACAATTACTTTAGTTTTTAAACTGTATAAATGAATCCTCCCCTAAAACTAAATTAATTTTATCCCATTTAGGGGAAAAAAGCTATACATGGTTGGGTTTGGGCCAGACGTGTTGGATAGCTTTTAAGATGTTTTGAATTCGAAAAAGTTTTAATTGTCATGAATATACCATGAAATATAACAATTAAATTATTAAAATATTAATTATATAAATAATTATTTATTTTTTTAATGTGAACCCTTCCCTAAAATTAATTTTTTTATTCCATTTAAGGGGAAAAAAAGCTATATAGGGTAGAATTTGACCCGGACGTGTTATGTGATTTTTAAGTTGTTTTGAATTCGAAATTTATTTTTGCATTTGGATTACTTGGATTCAATCCTGTAATGACTTATTTTTCATTAAAATTAAGGTAAATTGAATTTAATGAATTAAATAGATGAAGACAAATTAAAATTTCTATAAAAAAAAGAAAAAATATATATTTAGGTGGTGCTCAAAAAAGGGCTGCAAATTCATGGATTAATTTAGAGATTATTTTATACTGCAGTTTGAATCATTTTAACGATGTTATGAGGAGGATTTATTTTAGATATTAAAGTAAATTTAATTTAGGGTAAATTATATTAGAGGTCACTTAACTTCTTTTTTTTTTTTGTCATTCAACTATTAAATTGTCTTTTTGGTCACCAATTAGCTAATGTAAAAATGGAAACACCCAAAAATCAAACATAGTTCGGTGACTAAAAAAGACAAAATTGATTAGTTGAGTGGTCATTTTGTAACTTTTCATAGCTAGGTGGCCAAAATAGAAAAAAATATATAGTTGAGTGACTACTAAGGTAGTTTATCCTAAAATTTAATATGTAATAAAATACTAATTCATATTAAAGTGGTGACATTATCAACTTAAGTAAATTATTTTTCTTGTCACAAATATTGTTTAAAAATATGGAAAGGTTGATTGAGTGTCTGAGGGAGTGTCAACTGTCTGGATCACTACAACAGTTTATGGTAGTTTCCATATTTGTGTTGTTGGCAATTTATTGAAATGTGTTTATGGGTTGTGATGATTATGTGAATAATATCTAACCCATCAAGGATGATATCTAACCTATAAAGGAAGATCATATCACTTGGGGAAACATATTTAGAAGATTGATTGGATCGAATCACCCCTATCTAATCCACTAGATAGTGGATATTGGATTGGATTGGAACATTGCATTCTTAGCTGTCAATAGGATAAGTTTACCTTGTTTAGTATTATTCAATTGTATTTAGCTTATTTCATTGTTGTTTAATAAGGATTGATATAGATATTCCTATATTAGCAAGTATTGAAATATTCTATATAATTGAGAGACTTGTATAAGTTTTTGTATTGAGAGATTGAACAATTAATCTATTCTAATGAGGAACATTAATCTGTGAGTGCATTTTGATAATAAAACCTTTTGTGTTGTGGTTTTACTTGTTGAGTTCACTGGGGTGAATTTAGTGATGAGAGTATCAATCTTCAAGGTGCAAAAGTAAGGAACTTTTCATGGGTGAGTGATAGATTAGGACCACTTGTTGTACATGTTGAAGATAGTGAATATTTTCTCGCTGAGCTAGGCTCCGCAAATGTAGGGAAACCGAACTACATAAACAATCTTTCTATCTTTTCTTGTTTCACGTAATGCTTGAAGAACTACTCACTCCCTTAGCCATTTCTTCCAAGCACATAGCTTATACATTAACAAAGCTTTAATTGGTATCAAAGCTTACCACTTAAAATAGCTGGTGGAGATCCTTAGTGTTACTAGTTTCAAGCTATGGAAGAATCATCTACTTCAAGACCCACTATGCTAAAGGATGGAAATTATGCATACTAAAAAGCATGCATAAAGGCATACATTAATTCCATTGATGAGACAGTATACTGAGCTGTGCTAACTAGATGGAAGCTACCTAAAATGGATACTAAAAGTGGAATGGTTGTTAAGCTAGAGGTTTAGTGGACCACTTAGGAAGAAAAATTGGCCAATGCAAACTCCAAATCTTTATATGTCATCTTTTGTGGAGTTGACCTACAGGAATTTAAAAGAGTTGCCAAAAGCATTGTTGCTAAGACTGCTTAAGGTATCTTGGAAACTACTCATGAAGGAACATCTAATGTCATGCAATCAAAGATGTAAATGCTGACTTCAAGGTTTGAAAGCTTAATAATGCAAGAATCAAAGACTATTGGAGTGTTTTATACAAAGTTGTGTGATCGAACAAACTAGGCTTTTGATGTAGGAATGGAATATTCAAATACCAAGCTAGTTTGAAAGGTGTTAAGGTGTCTTCTAAAGAGGTTTATTAAGATCATAGCTATAAAGAGGTCAAGGATATTTAAAAGTTGGCTATTGATGAACTCATTGGTTTTTTATAGACCTTTGAGATGAACTTTTATGAGGCTAAACATAGCAAAGCAAATGAAATGGAGAAAGATAATTGCTCTTTAGGTGAATGAGGAAGTGCCAACTTCTTACATCCTACCATTAAAGATTTTCAGAAACAAATTATGTTACTCACTTAGAGTTTCAATAAGGTCTTCAAGAAATCATCAAGAAGATTTAAAAAGTTGGAAGCTAATACTAATGTTCCTAGGAACAAGTCAAAGGGAATTGACTTTAAGAAGGAACTTGAAAAGGCATGAAGTAGGGTGTACAGTGCTATGAATGTCAAGGATATGCTCATATCCAATTTGAGTGTGCTAACACTCTGAAAAAGAAAAAGAAGTCACTTTGTGTAACTTCAAGTGATGGTTCATCTAGTGGACTTGATTCAAAAAAGGATCATTAAAATTTTTTTGTTTTCATTGCCAGTACTATTGATAGTGAAGATTTTGATGTGTTGGTTAAACATGTAGTTATTAAATAAGCTCTTCTTGTAGAGGAACTAGACAATATTGTGAAGATCAAAAAGGAATTTGTAGAGACAAACCTTATGTTTGAAATGTTCACGACTAGTAGCAACAAACTTGACGAAATTCTCATTGCTGGAAGAAGAGATCTAGACAAGACAGAAAACGCCAAAGTAAATTAGATTCTAAATCTGATGAGGGTATTTTTCTTAGTTATGTCAACAACATTAAAGCTTTTAGGGAGTTTAATAAATGTACTCAGAAGGTCACAAATTCAATCAATTTGGTGGTTGATGATATTGGAGTTCATGAGATTCACGGTAATGATGACAAAGGTAAGACTCACGATGTTGTGCCTGGCAGAGTGTCCACTCCCCTTAATATTGCTATGCTTGAAGAAAATTCAGAAGTAGAAGGTCAATATGTTCAAGTTATTGATTAGGTCAATGATCAGTCTAATGATGGTGAGTAACTTCAACATTCAGCAATAGTTAGAAAGGATCACTCTGGTGCGGACATAATTGGTGATATGCATGATGGAATCGAAATAAAGGGAAAACCAAAACATAAATATAGATGCATGCCTCGATTGGCTTGTTACACTTTTTAGATTGAGCCAAAATGTATAGAATAGGCCATTAATGATGTTGATTGGATCCAAGCCATGCTAGATAAGTTGCAACAGTTTGAGAGAAATAAAGTATGGGAGTTGGTGCTTAGGCCATCCGATTGCAACATAATTGGCACCAAATGGATCTTCAAAAACAAGAAAAAAAGGGAAAGATCACTAGAAACAAGGTTAGATTTTTGGCTCAAGGTTACACCCAAGCAGAAGGTATTGATTTTGAAGAAATAATTGCTCATATGCAAGCTTAGGCAATTCATTTATTGCTTGTTATGGTTGTACATATTAACATCAATTTGTTCCAAATGGATGTTAGGAGTGCTTTCTTGAATGGATTTCTTAAAAAGGAGGTGTATGTTGCTCAACCTTAGGGGTTTGAGGATACAACCAATCTCGAGTATGCCTACAAGTTGAGGAAAACACTATATGGTTTGAAACAAGCTTATCGAGCTTGGTATGAGAGGTTGTCTCAGTATTTACTTGGGTAAGAAATTCAAAGAGGTTTTATGGACAAAACATTGTTTACTAGGAGGAATAGAAGGCCAATAATCATGGCATAAAAACATGTCGATGACATAATATTTGGTGCTACTTCAATTACTGCCAATGACTTATTTGTGAGGATGATGTAACGTGAGTTTGAAATGAGCATGGTAAGTAAGTTATCTTAGTTCCTTGGATTTTGAACCAAGAAATATAAAGTTTGAACTTTCTTACCTCAAAAGGAATATGCTAGAAACCTAGTGAACAATTTTGTTATTAACCAATCTAAACTAGAAAGAACTTCTATGTATGTTAATGATACACTATGTGTAAATGTTGAAGGAGTGCTCACTCCTCAAACAACCTATAAAAGCATGACTGGTGGTATTCTGTATATCATTACAAGCTGTCCTGATTTGTACTTTATTAGTGGTGTTTGTGCAAGATATCAAGTTAATCGGAATCTCATGTCAAGGCAGTTAACAAATCATTAGGTACATTTACGGTACTCCTAATCTTGGCATTTGGTTTACTAAAGATAGTTCAATACGCTTAGTAGGATACATTAATGTTGACTTGGTTAGGACCATGGATTATCAAAAAAGCACTTTTGGAGAGTGATTTTACTTTGGAAATAACTTGGTTTTATAGTACAAAAAACAAAGGTCAATATCTTCGTCAATAATAGAGGTAGAATACATTGCAGGAGGTAATTTTTGTGCTTAGTTGTTATGGATGAGGCAATTGTTGGAGGACTTTAAGTTGCTTTCCAATTTCCACAGCTTACTGTGACAACACAAGTGCCATAAACATTTCTAAAAACCTTGTGGAGCATTCTAGAACCAAACACATAGATATAAGGAATCACTTTATCAAAGAATTGGTGTAGTATAGGTCAATTGAGCTGAGGTATATTTTTACACAAGGTCAATTCGTAGATTTATTCACTCAAGTATTGGATGTCAACAAGTTTGAGAGATTGAGATGCTCGATTAGTGTTTGTCGAGCATGAATTAATTGATAGTTATGGGAGACATCCACATGACAATCTTAGATGTCATTTTGATGATTTTTCATAATAATACCATTCCTAATTATCTGCTTAATTTTTTGAAAGAATTGCTTTTTATTCTTTTTGGCTCCAATGGTAATTTTGGTGGGAAATATTAGAGAGATTTTCTCTTTCCAAATATCGTGGCAAACGTGCATTAATTGAGAAGTGAAAATTATCTTTCTTTATTTAAATAGTTAATCTTATCAATTTTGATTGTTTACCTTGACTATTCACAAGTTTCTTAGAGATATTTCGGTTTCTTTACTACTTAAGTTGTTTATCATATTCCAAACTCTACGCATCCCTTCAAGCTTTATTTAAGCTCGCACAAAAATGACATATGTTGGGGATTATAAGAGGCAACAAAATTTGCAACACCAATTAGATGTAGTAGCTAGGCTCAAGCTATTATTGAAGAACTCCAAGGACTGCCCACTCTCCAAATTCCTACTCAGACTAATAGTTTTACTTGTTAAGTTCACTGAAGTGAATTTAGTGGTGATACATATCAATATTTAATATGGCTAAGTGATGAAATTGTCATAGGTGAGTAATTGACTAGGATCACTTGTTGTAAGTGTTGAAGGTAGTGAATATTTATCACTAATCTAGGCTCCACAGATGTAGGGAAACCAAACTACGTTAACAATCTTTGTGTTATTTGTTTATTTTTTTTTATTTTCACGCAATTCTTGAAGGAGTGCCCACTCCCTTAGCCACCAAGCACGGATCCAGGAGGGGACCCCCTTGGAATTTTCAAGTTTTTGAATTTTATATATAAATTATCATGTATTTTAGATTTGGTGTCCACATTGTATAACATTCGCCCCTTTAGTCGAATTGTATTTCATATAATTTGCCCCATTAAGCCATAAGGTTATATTTTATATTAACAAAGTATTTTTTAGTTTTTGATTATATAACTTTAATAATAATCAAATATTAATGTATGATGGGCCTTGAAAGACTCAACTTAGAGGGCCAATATGGAATTTAAAGCCAAATTCTAGAAGTAATTGATATGGCCCATACCCATACATATTAGGTTAGTGACTTTCTTGTGTTTTGATTTGTATGTCTTAGGAAGGAATTATCTTCCTCTGGTGAGGTGCTGACACTACCTAGAGAAAAAGAAAATATTAGGTTAGTTTGATGCTGTGACTAAGAGCGCAGAGGAAAAAAATACAAATTATCTTCCTCTCGGCTCCTTACGCCAAAGACCTCTCAATAAATATTTTTCCATAAATTATGTTCTTTATTTATTTGACTTATTATTTTTTTATTTTCCTAATATGTTGTTGTTTAATTATTATACAGTCTTCAGGTTTTTCGATTAAATTATGGTCAACAAAAAGATCGAATCTTTTTTCAATAAAAGAGTGTCAGAAAGCAATAATGATAAATCAATTCCTAAACCTTCTAATATTAGTGGGAAAACATAAAATATCGGATCTTCCCAAGCTCCTAAATGAGATATCGGGTTTTCTTAATCCTAAGATCCTTAAAGAGATATCGAGTCTTTCCAAGCTCCTGAATGAGATATAGGGTCTTCCCAAGCTCCTGAATGAGATATAGGGTCATCTCAAGTTCCTGAACATCCTCGTAAGGTGTTGAGAGTCGAAACAAAAGAGTTTGATTCTTCTTCTTTAGAGTGTGATCTGGGGCTTCAAAAATCTATCTGGGATTACCCTCCAAATCAACAAGATGAAGTCCGTCAAGCTTACATTAAGCCTGAGCCATATCAACTGATTCCTCCAAGTGAGGCTCCAACATCTCCTCAATATATTGACAAGAATGGACGTTGATTTCTCTCATCTTGGTACAAGTTATTCCCAGATTGGCTCAAGTTTTCACCAAGTAAGAATGCAGTATATTGCCTTCCTTGTTTTCTCTTCAACAAGTCATTTGGGCACCATGGAAATACTTTTACAAGCCAATGATTTTGATCATGGAAGAAGATCAATGAAATATCTAAATGTCCTTTTGTTACTCATGTGGGTAAAAATGAAAATTCTTTATATATGAATGCAATGAAAATTTATATCGATCTTCAGAATTCCTTGCAAAATATTGAGAGGATTATCAAGAAACTAAATTCTAAACAAGTTGCAAGAAATATGCTACAGTCAAGGTGTCAATAGATGTTGTCAAGTGGCTTGTTGATAACTCTTGAAAAGAGGTATATTTCATGCCTTTAAACCTAGCCAATTGCTTGTACTTAGGTACATTTAGTTGCATTTTAGGACATTTTATTCGTATTTTCATCATTTCATTAGGAGTTTGGACTGTATTTAAATATTAGGTACTTTTAATTGCTTGTGGGAAGGCCGTGTTTGGTGGTTTAGCAGGTACAGGTTGAGGAACAAGAACTAAATGAATAAACGTTTGTCAGGGCAAAAGGTTGGACATTTTGTCAGCATGAATGTTGTGGCAATTATTGGAAGATCAAGTCAACACTCAATACATACTAGTTTCAGCCCAACTGTACTTGTACCAGAAAAATCTGCCTGAAAAAGAGGAGAAGATAATCTTGGGTTTTTGAAAAAGTAACTTTAAAATAGGATAAGATAAACATGGGTTGTGTAAAACCCCTTACCCGCATTCGACGCTGAAACAGGGTACGAGGCATTACCAGACTCACATCACAAACAATCATACAATTTCGAGTCATAAATTTATGTCCAAATTAAAACCATTTACATTTAACCATAAAGTCCCTAACACGAGCCTATGAGGCCCAAAACATGCTTTGGAAGTGGTTCGGGACTAAACTGAGAACTTTAGAAATTTTCACGAAACTTGGAAATTTTTTCCACTAAACAGAGGTTACACGCCCGTGTGGATATTGGACATGCCCGTGTGGGTAGGCTGTGTGGTCACACACGCTCGTGTCCTGACCCCATGTAACTCTTTAACTGGTAACCCATGAACAAATTGAGATTACACGGCTAAGTCACACGCCCGTGTGCTAAGCCATGTGGAAAATTAATTTTCATAAAATAGGTGCAGACTTCGCACGACCAGGGCACACACCCGTGTTCAAGACCGTGCGGTCCACACAGCTGAGACACACACCCGTGTCTCTACTCGTGTGCTCAATTCTGAGTATTATGTTTCTCAAAATTAAGGTGCAGGGGACACACGGCCTATACACATGCCCATGGGGCAGACCGTGTGTCACACACGGCCTAGACACATGCCCGTGTGTCTACCCATGTGGACAAAATAAAGGCTATTTACCAAGCCACTTGCCACCCTTATTCACACATACACTTACACCAAATCAAAGGCACAAAACGTGGCATACTTAGGCAACCAAACATCCACAATCATGGCTCAATCATATCAATACAATACCATCCACTATCATACTCACAACATTTATCATGTCCCAAATTAATCATGCTAATTTTACATATACAAAGTATCATTAAACTACTTTCATGACACCTATTTGTGCATAAGATTATCATCTCACCAATAAAGCACATTTCCAAACATCTCACATTCATGCTAAAATTCACACTCCATCATACACCAAGCATACTATGACCATAACACCAAAGACATTAGCACATATACATATATAAATGGGTTTATAGCCATTTTAGCCAAAATAAGCCAATTACATGGCTAAGTACCAAATCAATTTAAACAAATATAAGCCAATACATTTGGCCAAATCAAATGACACATATAACAAAATGAACAAGTCCCTATACATGCCATACTTTCAAAATACTAAGATCATCAAATACCCAAAATAAGAGTTTTGATAGTGTGAGGCGAATCTCCGACGATCTCCAATCCGAGTTAGCTTGGCGACACTATAAAAACATGGAAAATAAACGGAGTAAGCTATATAGCTTTGTAAGCTCGTATGCAAGAAATAAGCAACCTACCTTACGTGTAACATTCAAATAATATAACATAATTAAATGCACATTTACCATAGTCTCATAATCATACCTCATTCCATCACAAAACTTACCTCATATTCATCATTTCAAGCATTTATTAGATATGAGCTTCAATTACATACCTATACCATCTCGAAAGGAATTTACACATAATCTCATCTTTGACATACCCGTGAACCACCCAGAATAGTGATGCCGGATACTTAGGATTCTTGCACACTAAGCGCCACATATGTAGCCAATGCTACCTCAAATCTCATATCACATAGTTGCTCGCTCTCGAGCTATCAACGGGCCTGTTCACACAAGCTGTCAGTCAAGATGTAGCTACGCAGTACTACTCACACAAGCTGTCAAGTATCTACAACATATGCCGATATACTCAGCCACCAGTAGGATGTACAAGACCAACACCCGGATCACATAATCACATAACATATAACTACGCTAGTGACATGTCACTTGTATCCTACCCTATTCTTAAGGTTCAACGGGATTTCTCACTTGTAAATTCATCTTCAGACTCGTTCGTAAGATTAAGCTCATATTAAAGATTATTTTTAACATACGAACTTACCTCAGTACAAAATGGCTAATAGTTCGATTTAGTCCACAACTTTGTTCTTTCCCCGGTCTAGGTCAAAACCTCGTCTTTCTTGATCTATAATATCAAATTTAACTTATTCAATTATCACATTATTCAATTTAATCCCAAAAACACCTTATGGTAAAAATTACATTTTTGCCCCTAACTTTTTAACTTTTTATATTTTAGTCCCTAGGCTCGTAAAATTATTTGCATCCAATTTCTTCATTACCCAAGCCTAGCCAAATCTTTTTCATGCTCATAGCAGCCCACATTTTCATTTATTCACATTTTACAAATTTTACAAATAGGTCCCTATTTGACATTTTCATCAAAAAATCACTTGGTAAATGTTGTTTACCTAATATTAAACATACATTTTCTACCATTAGATATAAAAATACACAAATATTCAACATGGGAAAAATTTTATACTTTGATTTTCTTTCAAATTAGTCCTTCAAATAGCTAAATCAAGTTACAACATTCACAAAAACATAAATATCATTAAAAAGAGGACAAAGACGGACTTACAATCGAGCTTGAAAGTTGGCCAAACCCTAGATATGTCTTCTCCTTGTGAATTTCGGCCATGGGGGATCAAATTAGAAAAGATGACATCTTTTTATTAGTTAATGTTGTCTTTATTTATCAAATAACCAAAATGCCCTTCACTTAAAACTTTGAAATTTCACCTAACCATGTCCATTTTTGTCCAAATTAAATTATAATGGTCTATTACCATTTAAGGACCTCCAATTTAAAATTTCATAGCAATTAGACACCTCTAGCTTCTAGAACACATATTTTGCACCTATTGCAACTTAGTCCTATCGGTCAAATTGGACACTCTATCGATAAAATTTCTTAACAAAATTTTCACAAAATCATTAAAATATACTGTAGACCTTAAAGTAGTAATAAAATTAACGTTTTTACTTCGGATTTGTGGTCCTGAAACCACTGTTCTAATTTGACCCAAAAATGGGCTGTTACAAGTTGTTGGATTTACCCTAGGAAAAAAGCTATAAAAAGCCAATAGGAGGAAACTGTAAACAATGAACAAAATGGAAGAGATCCCTAGGCAAAACTAGAGGGTAGCGACTGAGTAGAGATGGAAAGAGGAAGACGAAAGAAGTCCTTCTCAACCATCGTAGGACACCGATCTGCTAGAGTGTGAACTAGACACGTGAAAGCTATCTCCCGAAGTCTTTCGTATTTCTTACTTTGTTCTTCCATGAATTGAATGATGAAAATGGTGTTGGATGTTATTTTGGTTTTGAATTTTATGTACCAACCTATAAGTAAAATCTTATCAGGTAAGGATTACATGATGAAACTTTTATTTTCTTTAATGGTTGAAGCATAGATCCGAATCAATTTACTATTTCATTCAATTATTTTATTTCTAAGTTGTATGCGTGCAATCCCTAGACATAGATGCCTGTTTAGCATGTCCATCAACAAAGTCTAATTCTGAAAAGGTTGGATTAGTTGGATCGATATTGAATGATATGAGCAAGTGGTCGACCGATACTTGTAGTAGACTTTAGACATAGAGCAACATTCATATAAAAGGAAAACAATGCAGGGTACCATATTAAGACCTATAGACACGGGTAAGGTAACTCAAGGTTTTTGCTCCTAAAAGAAGTAGATCATTTTAGAACTCTTCTGAGTAGTAAACTGAGTATGATTTCACTGAGGCATTATTGGCAGTAAGGGTAGATTCTTAGTAATCCTATCCTTCCAAATCAACATCGTATATCCTTTATTCTTTTCCATCGTACATTCATACCATTTGGATTATTATTGAGACTAAGACCATGTGGATTATCGTTGAGACATGAACTGATCCCTTATTAAGACCATTTGGATTATCGATGAAAAGAACTGAGAAAAATGGCTAGAAACAGGAATGATCCCAATTTCAACGATAATCCAAATGGTCTTAGTCTTAATAATAATCTAAATGGCTAGAGCTTGTTATTCCAATTTTGGATGATTTGAATCCAGGGATAGTCAGGCCATAAATACAAGCTCAACAATTTAAGTTGAAAGCAGTAATGTTTTCAAATGTTACAAACAGTAGGATAGTTTGATGGACTGCCCACTGAAGATCCAAGATTGTATTCATGACTTTTTCTACGGTATAATCCACCGAACATGAATGCCAAGCTTAGAAATGACATCACATCTTTTTGGCAATTAGAGGATGAAACATTATATGAATCTTGGGAACGATTTAAAGATTTAATTCAAAAATGTCTGATGCACGAATTCTAGCACTAGACTCAGATGGAAATATTCTATAATGGGTTGAATGCACATGAGATTTTGGATAAATCTATTGGATAAACCTTATAATGAAGCATATGAGATTTTGGAAATGATTGCCAATAATGATTATCAATATCCAACCGCAAGAGTTGGGATGGGCAAGAAAGTTACTGGTACCCAGGAATTTAATGCAATCACTTCATTGATAGCCCAGGTATCATCTTTAACTAATATGATCAAAACAATGATGATATCAACTGCAGTTCAAGAGATGAAAGTAGTCGAGCTATCATGTGTTTATTGCAGTGAAAATCATGTGTTTGACGAATGCCCATCAAACCCTGCGTCAGTGTATTACATCTGTAATTTTAACTGAAATAATAATTGCTATTCCAGCACCTACAATCTAGGGTGGAAGCAGCATTTAAATTTTAGTTGGAGTAATCAAGGTGTAGGGAATTTTAACAATGCCGCAAGATAGAATGCCAACAATACACCGCTTGGTTACATTCAACCTATGCCAAGGAAAAATGTTCAATACGGTCAAGCATCATCTTCTACTTCTATTGAAGCTTTGTTAAGGGAATATATGGCCAAGAATGATGCTGTAATCCAAACTCAAGATGGTTCTCTTCGAGCTCTTGAGAATCAAGTGGTGTAGATAGTAAATGTTTTGAATTCAAGACCGCAAGGAGCATTGCTAAGTGATACTGAGATTTCGAGAACACAAGGCAAGGAGCAGTACAAGACCATCACTCTTAGAAGCAGGAATCAATTGAGTGATGTTGTTCACGATGCCATGAAAAGAGAGGATAACTCGAATAACAACAGGTAAAGATCCCAGAGTTATCTAACAAACAAACTAAACTTAAAAAGGGTAAGTAGCAAAATGTTGTGGCAGAATCAGATCAGATTGTCAACATAAATGTCATAGCAAAACAATATCAGCAACCTGAAGGATGATCACCTCTACCCTTTCCCTAGCGATTTCACAATTCCAAGTAGGATATTTAGTTAAAAAGATTTTTAGAGGTATAAAAGCAACTCCATATCAACATGCCACTGGTTGGAGCTTTGGAGAAAATGCCAAATTTTGTGAAATTTATGAAGGATATACTTTCAAAGAAGCACAGATTGTGAGAATTTGAGATTGTTGCTCTTACTGAAGGGTGTACAGCAATGTTAATGAACAAACTACCTCTAAAGTTGAAGAACCCAGGGAGTTTCACTATCTTGTGTTTCATTGGAAATCATTATGTTGGTAAGGGATTATGTGATTTAGGAGCGAGTATAAATCTAATGCATCTGCCTATTTTCATGAAGCTAGGAATTGGGAAGGCAAGACCCACAACAGTCACGCTGCAGCTAACTAATTTGTCTTACGCACATCTGGAAGGTAAAATTGAATACGTGCTAGTAAGAGTAGATAAGTTTATTTTTCCAGTCGATTTCATTATTTTAGAATGTGAAGCTAAGAAAGATGTATCGATTACTCTTAGAAGACCTTTTCTTGCTACAGGAAGAACTTTAATTAATATACGGAAAGGCTAACTAACTATGCGAGTAAATGATCAGTAGGTTACTTTTAATGTATTCGATGTTTTAAAATATGTAGATGAAAATAAAGAATGCTGAGCCATTAACTTGATAGAAATAGTAGTGGAGGAAGATTTCACAAGATTTTGCAACAGCAATTCTGATAGTGATGAAGATTCATTTGACGGGGACCTTCTTGCACTTTGCTGGAGTAAAATAGACCTTTCAATTTTGATGAACAATGCTTGGTAGCTCATGTATATCAGCATGGAGTTGTTGATGTCAAGGACATGAAAATAGGGGACACATTTAAAGTTCACAGACAATGCTTGAAGCACTACTAGTGTGTTCATATAGAGCGAGGCAAACAATCCATTGATCTTTGAGATGTTTAACTTTAACAGCTTGAAAATTCTTTTTTTTTTGTTTTATTTTTTATTTAAATTTCTTTTAATTATTTCATTTCCTTTATTTAATAAACTGCAAGAGGAGATGGGATTGGTGACGTAAAGCCCGTTGAGACGAATCCTGTCAAAAAAGAGAATGTGCCCAAATCATCAAAGGAAGAACCAGAGAAAATAGAGTCTATCAACATTGAGATTGACCGTGAGGACAAAGAGGAAGCGAATCCCTCAGTTGCACCACTAGTGGACAACATTATCGTTGTTCCACCTACTTTTACTGAACCAATGACTGAACATGATTATGAGATAGATTAGATTATTGATGAACACACTAGATTTGATAATGAAGAGGGGGATGTACCACTCAATTTACTTAAAAGGCTGATGCGTTATACGATGAGACCAAGAAAAAATACTCGTCGTAATTAAAGTACTACCATTAAGTTCCAAGCTCAAGAAGTTTTTCTACCTTTATTACATCTCATTATGTACATATATATGTTCTTGCATTCATGATTCATATTTGTACATGCATTGAAGACAATGCATCTCTTAGGTTTGAGGGTGATGTATTATGCATCTAGACTCCATTAGATATTTAGTTGAGCACTCGTGTTTTAGTATTTTTGTTCATTTGCCATTCATTTTACCACGACACACGTAATTGCTAAGGAATTGTTTAGACTGTGATGAGTGTGTTTTTGTATGTGATGTTCAATGAGAAACTTAATTTTTCTATAAACTTAGAAAGTTGTAACAGTGGATTAGTTGATGTTTGCTTAGGATAGTTTGCTTACAAATTGACCCTTAAAATTAGGATGTCCTAATTCCAATTACAATTGATCTATAGTAAGTTTCTTTTAATAAACTTAGAGATTCTTAAAGCTAAATTCAGTATAATGGCAATACTCAATAACGAATACAGTGGCAATGTTTAAGAAATTTCAAGGAAAAAAATCTACAAAATGCCATCAAATACTCCAATGCTTAGAATTCCCAAGTAAGTCAGCACCACTTTTTTTGCTCCATCATGCTGTTGACTAGAAAGGCAAGTCCAAGTAAGAGTGTGTAATAAAGAAAAAAAATTAGGGGCACTCCATTGTTGTAATAGGCTGAGTAGCTGAAGGGGTAGTTGTTTGCTCCATCCATCTTGTTGGTCAAAAACATTAGCTTTATAAGTGAGTATTCAAATCGTGACATGATTAAGCAGTCAACAATTTAGTGTATGCTCCATTGTGATTGTCGAGTTAAAAAAATCATATGACAAGCTGAATCCTCTAGTAAAAAAAAAAAAGAGGCATAATAAATGGATATGTATGTATTCGAGTATATATAAGGCCAGATGAAAAAAATAAAGAAAATTAAAAGATGAACTGAGTAAATTAGGAGATACAAAGTTGCATGAGTACTTAGGATTTTTCTTTCTTTTAGGGTAATATTTTATGCACTGCCTTTGCTAAATAATCTTATGAAACTTGATCAAATTTTTAGATATTGAAGGGTGTTGAAAACTTAAGTACAAAATGCTCTCTTAATGGCCTAACAATACAAAGGTGATTATATTGCTATGACAATTCTTACGTTCACGCATTCATGCATATTTTGCTTGAGGACAAGCAATTACTCAAGTTTGAGGGTGTGATAACTCTTGAAAAGAATTATATTTCATGCTTTTAAACCTAGCTAATTGCTTGTACTTAGGTACATTTAGTTTCATTTTAGGACATTTCATTCGTATTTTCATCATTTCATTAGGAGCTTGGACTGTGTTTAAATATTAGGTACTTTTAATTGCTTGTGGTAGGGTTGTGTTTGGTGGTTTGATAGGTGCAGGTTGAGGAACGAGAAATAAATGAATGAATGTTTGTCAAGGAAAAAGGTTGGACATTTTATCAATACGAATGTCATGGCAATTCCTGGAAGACCGAGTCAACACTCAACGCAAACCAGTTTCAGCCCAACTGTAGTTGTACCAAAAAAATCTACCCAAAAAAGAGGAGAAGATAATATTGGGATGTTTGTTTTTATCCTAGAAAAAAAACAAATTTAAAAAAAGGAGAAGATAATCTTAGGTTGTTGAAAAAATAATTTTAAAAGAGAGAAGATAAACATGGGTTGTTGGATTTACCGTAGGAAAAAAAGCTATAAAAAGCCAAAGAAGGAAACCCTAAATGGTGAATAAAAAGAAAGAGATCCTTAGGCAAAAATAGAGGGTAGCGGCTGAGTAGAGACGGAAAGAGGAAGATGAAAGCAGTCCCTCTCAGCCATCATAGGAAACCGTTCTACTAGAGTAAGAACAAGACACTCAAAAGTTGTCTTCTCGAAGTCTTTCGTATTTCTTACTTTGTTCTACTGTGAATTGAATGATGAAAATGATGTTAGATGTTATTTTGGTTTTGAATTTTGTATGCCAACCTACGAGCTAAATCTCATCAGGTAGGGAGTATAGGATGAAACTTTTATTTTCTTTAATGGTTGAAGCATAAATCCGAATCAATTTACTATTTCATTCAATTGTTTTATTTCTAAGTTGTATGCGTGCAATCCCTAAACATAGATGTTTGCTCAGCATGTCAATAAACTAAGTCTAATTCTGAAAAGGTTAGATTAGTTAGATCGATAATGAATGATATTAGCAAGTACTCGACTGATACTTGCAGTAGACTTTAGACATAAAGCAACGTTCATACAGAAGGAAAACAATGCAGGGTACCATATTAAGACCTATAGACATGGGCAAGGTAACTTGAGGTTTTTGCTTTCGAAAGAAGCAGATCATTTTATAACTCTTCTAAGTAGTAAACTGAGTATGATTTTCCTGAGGCATTATTGGCAGTAAGGGTAGATTCTTAGTAATCCCGACCTTCCAAATCAACATCGTATATCCTTTATTCTTTTCCATAGTATCTTTGCCACATCATTATTAGTTCTTTATTTATTCATTTACATAATATTCCCATAGTAATTCTCATAATTGCCATTACATTTCTACTCTTGTTTTGTCATAGTATTTTCAAGTATTTATTAATTCCACATATTGCATACATCACTATTCATTTAATTGCCATTGTATACTTTTCTTTTTTTATTTTCATAACATTAATAACACTCTATTATAATAACTTGGCCACTTTTATGCCTCAATTCGATCCTCATGGGAATGATACTCACTCATCACTTTATTACTTGATTCAACGTGTATACTTGCACAAATCGTATATCATTTCACACGCGACACTTGTATTTTAAGGTTGTGCCTTTAGGGGACACAATAAAGTATAAGGTTCAAGAAATCGAGGTAAATTTCTTGAACTAATAAAACTTTTAGCTTCTTATAATGAAGATGTGGGGGCAATTGTCTTAGTAATGCCTCTCAAAATGCACAATATGTCAGTACAACTATTCAGAAGGTCATTCTTTCTATTTTGGCGAGTAAATTCCAAAGACTTATTCGAGAAGAGATTGGAGATTCAAAGGTTTGCATTATAGTGGATGAAGCTCATGATGAGTCAAAGAAAGAACAAAATGGAAATTGTATTGCAAGTTGTTGATAAAGAAGGTTTTATACGTGAACAATTCTTTGATTTGGTTCATGTGAAGGACACCACATTGTTAGCTTTGAAGAAGGCAATCTGTGAAGTTTTTTACGGCTTGCAAGTGTTATTTGCTAAAAAGTGCTAAGTTGCATACTATGTTCACTACCTTGCTCCTCGTCTCTAATTAACTCTAGTAGCTACATCCAAAGAGGTTTTCCTATTTGTCAATTCTTTTCATACTTGACTGGTATAATAAATTTGGTTGCTTCTTCAAGCAAGCGACATGATCAATTAAGATACATTGAGGCATCTCATATTGCGAAGTTGATTGACAATGGCGAGCTTGAAACTGGCAAAGGGAAAAACCAAGTCGGTACTCTTCAACGTCCAGACGATACCCGATAAGGATCTCATTTAGCTTCTCTCAATAGCTTGATGAGGATGTTTGATTCTGTCTGTGTTTTCGAAAACCTTACTCAGAGGAATGAAGGTGATGAAATATATGATGCAATGGCATCCGTTGATTTTGTTTTCATCTTGCATTTCCTAATTGAGATGCTTGGAATCATTGATGATCTCTGTCTAGCATTGCAGTATAAATCGCAGGATATACTAAACACGATTCAACTAGTGTCATCAACTAAAATGCTTATCCAAAAATTCAGAGAACATGGGTGGGATCCTTTGTTTGAGAAAGTGAAGTTATTTTGTAAAGATTATGAGATAGAAGTATCCAATTTAAGTGCTCTGTACAAAGTTGGTCAAGGCCGGTCTCGCATCCAAAGAGATAACCTCACAATTGAGCATCACTATCGGTTTGATATATTCATTACTAATATCGGTTCATTGCTAATAGAAATGAATTCTCACTTTAATGATGAGGAAATGAAGTTACTTTTTCTTAGCTATGTTTTGGATCCAAGCAATAATTACAAAGCTTTTTGGGTGGAAGATATCTACAAGCTTATGAATGATTTTTATCCGAACGATTTTACGAAACAAGAAAAGCTACACATGAAGATTCAATTGAAGCACTTTCAACTTGATGCTCATCAAAGCATAGAGTTGCAGAAAGCTTCTACAGCTGCCGAGTTGTGTCAAGTGCTAGCTAAGACAACTAAGTTAAATATTTATCCTCTTCTTGATAGAATTATTCGTCTTGTGCTAACCTCTTCCTGTGTCTATTGCAACAACCAAACGAGCATATTCAGCCATGAAAACTGTGAAGACAAGGCTTCACAACAGAATGGAGGATAATTTTCTTTGAACCTATTTGGTGGCATACATCAAAAAAGAGATAGCTCGAGAATTTTCAACAGATTTTATCATTGATAAGTTCAATCTTATGAAAAAGTGGATGGTGCAATTTAGGATGCCTAGTATTGAGAAATGGACTAAGGTCAAGTTTTTTAATTTAATTTTTGGAATTATAATGATATTTATGAAATTTTTAGTATAGTATTAGGGTTTTTTTTTTGCATATTGGAAAGAAATATTTAATTTGAGATAGTGTGATTTTTTTCTTTTAATTTTTTTACAATTAAATCGTTCATTCTTTTTTTTTTAAAAAATTAAATTTATTAGTTTGATAAGAAAAAAAAAGTATATGAGAAGAATTTTCACTTTTTTACGTTAAAAAAAAGGTCGTTTGAATTTAAAAATTTCGCTCCCTCAAAGTAAAATCTTAGATCTGTCCCTACTAACCACTCCTTCCAAGCACATAACTTATATCTCATCAACTCAATCATAATTTGTTATTAATTAATTTTTCTAAATTTAAATTACTATATGATTTTTAAGAATAAAAAATAAAAAGAACATTCTTGGTGTGTGAGTAGAATGTAATAAAAATTGAATTGAATTGAATTATAATAACAAATTTTACTTATTTACTAAAAAAAATATGTTTAAGGAATCTCTTTAGGTGCCCGGGAGAGAGGATAGGCATCGACCTTGGACTCATTAGTTAATTTGTGTAATTCCAATTTTAGTTTCATTTATTTTTATAAAATCTTAAAAATTAAAATTTCTTACGTTCTCCAAACCATTAAAGCTTTATTTTAGCTGGCATTAAGGCTTCATCTCGAAAAGAAAAGAAGAGAGACCGACAGTCAACTTCACGTGCCTCCTAACTATAATGACGAAAGGAAAGGAATAGAAACGAAGCATGCATGGGTTGAAAAGGTTGAGGAGATATTAATAGCAAGCAAACAACAATCATATTTTGTTGGGTTCAAATTTCAAAGGAGACTTTTCTTTTTGAAACCCACAAAGTAGACTTTTCTAAGTTAACAAGGCCATGGGTCACATTAATTTCTCTTTCTCTTTTTCTTTCTTTCCAAATAGAGTATTTTATTATTTTTCCTTATCGCCACAAATAAGTTGTACTCAACAAAATATCATAAAACGTGCAATATTATATATTTATAAATTATAAAAATAAAGTCCAGTTTCTTAAAACAGAATTATTTTTATTAAAATCAATTTTTAAAACTTAATATTTATATTTAGACGATCTGACATTTTAAAGCCTTTAAGCTTGGAAAATAATATCTACCGTAGATGAGTCTAATACCAATTGAATGATAAAAAGTAATATTTCAAAAGAAAAATAATTTAATATATATTATGAATATTTTATTTAGTGGATGTTCATCATGATTAAAATAAAGTTTTGATGTATTTTAAATTCTAAAGTTATTAGAATTAGATCTCTACTTCTTTTATATTTCTTATACCTATAAATAGAGACTTCGATGAAGTATTGTAATCATCCCTTTAATTAATAAAGTACATTTTCTATTGCTTTCATAATTTCTTTGTTCTTTATTCTCTCCATCTTTCTTTATTTTATAACACGTTATCAACACGATGATTCTCTATTTTTTCAAAATCTTTCGAAGTCGTCCCATAAATCAATCTTCAGGATGTTGAAAGATTCAATCTCAGAATGAATGCTCATGATAATAGTCAAGGTGATGACGATGATGATACAGATCTTCAGATATATTTTACTATGTTTTATTTATTATATCATATTTGTTATAATTGGAGAATAATCATGACAACATGAATGGATAGATTTTGATTTAAAATCCACGTATGTTTACGATGGTGATTATGAAATAAAAAATCTATAGAAGCGTTTAGAAGTCTATCTTACCAGATTTGTTGCATTTCCCGAAGTGAATGTAAACATAAAGAAAATAAAAGACATACTTATGGACCACTAAAAGTGGGAACATAGTAATAAATAAGAGAACACTAAGAGTTCTCAAGATAACTCTTCAAAGGGTAAAGATAACTTATGTTATCAATGTGATATGAAATATTATTGGCCACATATGTGGCGTATGCCGAAATATTTTCTTTTTGTTAATATTCTTTAAGGAAGGATATGAGAATGTAGTAATGAATTCTATCATTATAAATAGAAAATATTTATCTTATTTGGTACTGAAACAAACAAATATTATTCCAATATTTGATAGAACAAAATTAGTTGAAAGCTCCAGAAGAGCTAATATATTAATATCTAAAAAGTACAAAATTTGCTATTCCTTGAGGTGAATATTGCATATAATTATTTGGAAATTATATTTATTGACTTAGTGGCATTATAGAATTCACATTGATTTGGACATTTTCAGTAGTAAATGTCACAATAGTACTTACATGTGGATACAAATTAAAAGAAATGATAACAAAATTATCAATTTGTTACAATTTAGTACAATTGAAACACATGTTAAAGTAAACCAGAAGTTTACTAATACAAATGTATTTACTACTTGGCGTGACCAGTTAGACCATCTTGGATCATATATGATGCTTAATTGATAATTCATATGGACATTATTAAAGAACCAGAAGATTCTTTAATTTAAAGAATTCTCATTTGTTGCTTGTTCTCAATGAAAATTGATTCTCAGAAACTCAATGGTTAAAGTTGAGATTTAATGTCTTGCATTTCTGAAATAAATATGAGCCTATTCATCCACCATGTGGATGGTTTTGATATTATATGATTTTGGTAGATGCGTCTACAAAATAATCACATGCGTTATCAACTTGCAACCTGTCGTTATCGAGACTGTTTGTTTAAATGATTAATTTTAGATTATGCAATTAAAACAATTCATCTTACTAATATTGGTGAGTTTACATCTCAAGTTTCAATGATTATTGCATGTCAATTGGGATAAAAGTTGAAATCATGTAGCTCATGTTCACAAACAAAATGATTTAGCTGAATTGTTTATCAAATGTCTCTAACTAATAGCTAAATCGTTACTTATGAGAACAAAACTTTCTATTTCAGTATGAGATTATATTGATTTACATGTTGTACGCATCAAGCCAATAAATTATAAATATTCCCCATTACAATTGATTTTTGTCAAGAGCCAAATATTTTCCATCTTACAATTTTTGGATGTGCGGTATATATTCCAACTGGTCCACCATAACGTACAAAGATGGGTCATAATAAGAGATTGAGAATGTATATTTATATGAGTCTCCTTATAATATCTTTGAACTATTAATTTGATATTTAGTTATGACATGAGTTGTCAGTTTTCTCAACATTAGAAGGAGAGAATAAAAAGTTGGATTGATAAAGTACTTGAAATGAATTATCAATGTCTAAGATCCTCGAACAAAGCAATGTGAACTAGAAGTTCAATAGATAATTCATTTTACAAATCAACTGCCAGATTCATTAAGTCTCACATACCAGCTAAAAATGCTCTAGCACAAATTGATGTCCTAATAGGACAAACTGTTAATGCAAAAGAAATTAATTCATGGATGAAGCATGGAAGACCGGTCGGTTCAAAAGATAAAAATCCTTGTAAAAAAAATGAGCAAACATTCAAGATGGTCATATAGTGGAGACGGAGATTCCTGAAGAGACCCATGACATAACAAATTATAAGACTTAAGAAAAGATTTAGGTACCTAAAAGTGAAAATGGAAATGATGAAAATAAAAAGATCTCGATAAGTTATGTCAATACGAGAAAAAAATGGAACAAAAAATTATAGTTGTCGACAACAATTTTGCTTATAATGTTGCTATTGAAATAACAAAAAAAAAATGAGGATCATGGACCTAAATCTTCTAAGGAGTGTAAAAAATAGAAATGATTGCCCAAAATAGAGAAATGCAATTCAAGCAAAATTGAATTCACTTTCTAAACATGAAGTTTTTGGACCTGTAGTCCAAACACCTAAAGGTGTAAAGCCGGTATGATATAAATGGGTATTTGTACAAAAACAAAATGAAATTAATGAAGTCGTAAGATATAAAGCTCGACTTGTAGCACAAGGATTTTCGCAAAAGCCCGGCATTGATTATGAAGAGATATATTCTCCTGTGGTGGATGTAATCACGTTTAGATATATTATTAGTCTAGTAGTATGTGAAAAACTTTACATACATCTAATGGATGTTGTTACGTCCTATTTATATGGTACACTTGATAGTGCAATTTATATAAAAATCTTTTAAGGATTTAAAATCCCAGAATGATATAGAGTTTCCTGAGAAAATTGCTCGATCAGATTAAATAAAAGTTTATATAGATTAAAACAATCTAAACGTATGTGGTACAATCATCTTAGTGAATACTTGTTAAAATAAGGTTACAAAAACGATCCAATTTATCCATGTGTCTTTATAAAAAGGTTTGGATTAGATTTTGTGATAATTGTTATTTATGTTGATGATTTAAATATTATTGGAAATCCTGAAAAGCTTCAAAATACAATAAATTGTTTAAAGAAAAAATTTGAAATGAAAGATCTTGGAAAAACAAAGTTTTATATTAGCTTACAATCGAGCATTTAAAAGATGAAATTCATGTTCATTAGTCAACTTATTTGGAAAAGATATTATAGAAATTTTACATGGATAAAGCAATCAATTAAGTACTCTGATGGTTATACAATCGTTAGATGTGAATAAAGATTAATTTTGTCCTTGCGAGAATGATGAAGAGTTTCTTGGTCCTGAAGTACCATATCTAAGTGCCATAGAGGCATTGTTGTATCTTGTAAAAAACACAAGACCTGATATAGCTTTTTTTGTAAACTTGTTAGCAAGATTTAATTCTTCTCCAACATGTAGACATTGGAATGGAATTAAACAAATATTTAGATATTTTAGAGGGACTATAAGTATGAGGTTATTTTATTCAAATGATTCAAAATCCTTATTTATTGGCTACGCTAATGTTGGATATTTATCAGATCCACATAAAGGTCAATCTCAAATAGGATATTTATTTACATGTGGGGGTACTATAGTATCATGGCGTTCGACAAAGTAAACATTAACTGCTACTTCTTCAAATCATGCAGAAATAATTGCAATGATGAGGCAAGTCGAGAGTGTGTTTGGCTAAGATTATTGACCCAACATATCCAGAAGATATGTAATTTTCCTTTATAGGAAAAGATGCCAACTATCTTATATGAAAATAATACAACATGTATAGCTCAATTGAAGGGTAGTTACATCAAAGGTGATAGAACGAAACATATTTCGCCAAAATTATTCTTCACCCATGATCTTGAGAAAAGAGGTGATATAAATGTTCAACAAATTCGTTCTAGTAATAATTTAGCATATCTTTTTACTAAGGCATTGCTAACTTCAACATTTGAAATACTACAACACAAAATTGGATTGCATCAACTCAAAGGTGTAACGTAATGTTGCCACTAGGGGGAGTCTAAAACAAGTTGTACTCTTTTCTTTTAACCAAGGTTTTGTCCCATTGGGTTTTTCTGGTAAAGGTTTTTAATGAGGCAACTTGTAATAAAATATTGTGTACTCTTTTTCCTTCATTAGGTTTTTATCCTACATGATTTTTCCTAATAAGGTTTTAACGAGGCACATTATCTACCAATGGACATCCAAGGGAGAGTGTTATGAATATCTTATTAAGTGGATGTCTATCATGATCAAGATAAAGTTTTGATGTACTTTAAATTCTAACAGTTATTAGAATTAGATCTTTACTTCTTTTATATTTCTTATGCCTATAAATTGAGACTCTGATGAAGCATTGTAATCATCCCTTTAATTAATAAAGCACATTCTCTATTGCTTTCATATTTTCTTTGTTCTTTATTCTCTCTATCTTTTTTTTTTATTTTATAACAATATAGACCTTTTTAGTATTCAAATTTTATCGTTGAAGAAGTAGTTTCACTCATTAAAGTCACGCCACATTTTAATTTAGTGATTAATAAAATAATTAAAAATATATTGGTTAACAATTTTTTTTCCTTTACTCCTTTATGGGAAATAAAATTATAAATAAATAGATTATATGTTGATACTAAATCATCACTAAAATAAAGATCAAAAGCTTTTGTCATCAAATATTATAATTTTTTCTATAGTTATTTGATAACCTAATATTTGCTCAAGAGTTTATTAGTTGTTTAATCTTCTATTTTATTTTTTAAGATGTCTCGTATTAAATATATCTTAGATTTTTTTATAGAATTTGTTGAGGTACAAAAGAAAAGGAAGTTGAATATGTTGATTCACACGGTGGTAAAATACTAAGAACTTCAAGGAGGAGGAGAAGAATGTATAAGGGCATAAAGGTAGGGAGTTGGAGAGAAAGAAGAATATCTCCCTTAAGGCCAAGGATAAGAGAAGGTAACTTTCCATTCCATTGATTTGAGGTCTTAACATCTGTCTTATCATGGTTGGTCATTTAAAAAAAAAGTAATCTTTTATATAGGAGATGATTTGATTCGCATAAGTTAAGTAGAATCTCATGTGTAATCTATTCAAAGAATAGTCCAACACCTGTTTCTCATAAAGTAATATCTAATAACGATGTTGTGGTTAGAGAAATTGTAATTGAACAAAATGAGGATGAGGAAACCTACTTTGACATAACATTTTTTTCCTTTTAGTACAAAGTAAGAGAGGTTAAGGTCATGTAAAGTTAATAAATGCCTTTGAAGCACATGTTACCCTGATTTCCCAGAATAGATGGTTATTGTCCATTGGCTCATCCTACATGTGGAAAAATTAGAAGATATGCTTGATGTCGTCGACGCTGGTTGTATCTTCCATCTCACTTTGGTACGCCAGCATATGTTATTCTACTATTTAATATTGAAGTTTTTTTCTAATATTGAAGTGGGTCTAACCAAAAAAAAATAAATTACAAAATGGATTTGGATTTGGATATATAAAAAAAAAGAGTCAGACTTTATCTTCAACATTTAAATTTAATTCAGCCTAAATTAGTCTATTTTTCAATTATATCATATATTACTTTTATATTTATATTTATTTTTATATGTTATATTATTCAATCATATAAAGAAGGGAAAAAAACATAAAGCTAATAAGGAAAATGAAACAATATGCAATATTCTTTTCAAAAAAAAAAATCATAGAAGTCTTGAACACTACTGTGAATTTAATTTCAATCTCTCTACTTAAAAATTGAATAAATAATTTTTTATATGTTATAAAATAAATAAATAGTTCCTTCATTAAAATTTTCATTCATTTATGTTGGTAATGTCATACCTAAAAATGTTAAGGGTTTGGTATAACGGAAATTCTGAGTAGTTAATTAGAAATTTTTTTATATTAGCGGGGTCTAGTGTAATTATGTGAATTTTGAGGGCTGATTGTTAAATAGTCAGAATTTAAATTTAGTTTTGTTACATTAGAAATGAGAGTTTGTGTTAGTGGAAAACATTATGATTAAGGGTATTAATAATATTGATCGACTTGGGATTAAAAGAATTAGTGGTGAAAAGATTATATAAAGGAAGGATTTTTTCATTTTGATATTCATTTTCTTTCTTCCATTTTCTTCTCTGGTTCATTCTGTAAGAAAGGGAACTAAGAAACAATTTTCATGAAAGGAAGAATCTAGAGTGTTAGCATAAATATTTGAGAAATTAGCAATCTGATAATCTTTCTAACTCTTACATACATTTCAATTTAAGAAAAAGGAAGGAAAGTCTGAGGATTCAACATAGTTCATATTGAAATGTGATGATTTAAGTCGTAGTTAACAATTATAACTCCTCCGCATGTATATGAATTAAGGTTTTCTTACCTATGTACGTCTTCGCTATGATCTTTATATGGTTGATACACTTAGCTAACCAAGAAACAAGAGGCCCAAGTGATAAAGGCAAGGCTAAACAAGTGTAAGTTGTGTCAACCCTAGGTATTTTGTTGGTGAGTTTCTAAACTCAAACCTATTGTGGTTGTTTTATTTGTATATTAAGTATTGTGTTATTGTGTTGTGTTTGACTTCATGTTCTGCTAATGATAAGATGAATTATTGTGGGTTGTTTGTTGTACAATTGTTGTATACAAAGTGATTATTTACAGATGCATGTTTGATTGTACGTTTTAGTTCGTGGTTTTGATAAACTTTTACTAGTAAAATAATTATTGAAGAAGTTATCATTGAAATGGACTGATGGATGATATGTTTGATATGATCTGTGTTGTGTTATTAACAATATATTCAATTGAATGCTTGTTATATGTCTGTCATAATTATGAATGATATGTGGAGTATGGAGGGTTATTTTGGTCAATGAAAGATAAAGAAATGTCACGTTGTGCACTTTAGCTTTACGAAGGTTCAAGCAGATTGTACAAAGAATGTATATGCATGGTTTTCTGCTTTGCGAAGGTTTGGTTGGATTGTACGAAGATATATACGCACATATATATGATAACACTACATGGGTTCTGCTAAGTATGAGACTCTATAGAGTCTAAGGCTTAAAGCCTCATATGTGTAAGCAAGTCCAAGACCATGTCATATGAAAGTTAAGAAATTATGTCGAACTTAATCATTAAGTTTTTCGTCAAAGTTATATGTGAGATTACGCCATACGAAGTCCACGATAAAGTCCGCATGTATGAATCCACTATGACCATAAAGTTTCTTTTATGAATTTACATGTATGAGTCTACCTAATCTATCAATCATCTTTTATGTATTCGTATGTTTGAGTCTGCCATATTTGTGTATCTTCTTCTATGAAGCCATATTTGTGTATCTTCTAAGTTTTTCGGTGTTTGTAAGTTTAAGAAATAAATTTAAGAATTTTCAAAACCTTTGAGGGGATCTACATGATCTAGAAAACTGATTCTTTAAGCTAGAACTATAAGATTAATTTATGACATTGGTTATTATGCTTAGCTGTTAGGAGAATGGGAGCTCTGGTGTTTTGAAAAGTTAAGCTGAGGAGGCCAAAAAGCCTCAAGTGAGTTTCTGTACTTCATTCCTGGAATGTTGTGTGGCTGGTATGATTTTGTGATGATTTATGAACTCTACTGGTTGTGAGTGCTAAGCATACATAAGATTTTTTGATATATAGGTATCTGCCAAAATAGTTTAATATGCATGAAATAGCTGGTATTTCATGTTAAAAAGATAGCGTACTCCATGCCAGTATGTAAGCTAAATGCAAGCATTGCAACATTATAAATTGTGGAGTATGAAAGGGAATTATCGAAGGGATAGATGAAGTTAGGACTTGGTATGAAATTTCAGTTGGATACTGCCAATCGGTGTTGCTGAGTGCAAATCGTGATATGCGAAGCTCCAGGCCTTACGAATGGGACACTGGGGTGTTATAGCATCAAGGTTAGAAATGGTGAAATGGAGGAATGGGCAGATGAGTGGGGAAATGGAGTTTCGTTAATATACTGCCATACAGTGTTGCTGACTACATCTGTGATGCGCGAAGCTCTAGGCCTTGCGAGTGAACACTTTGGTATTCAAGCATCAAGGTTAGATATGAGATGAATCAATATTGATGGTTATTAGGTTCCAAAGAGAAACACTGAGAAGACAATGAACAGGCTCTATGGGGCGACACCATAACGGTGGTAAGGTCCTGTAACTACCCGGAAGTCAATGGTGTTGGAAAGAGTGGTTTTAAAACCCCGATTCCATAAACCAGACTCATAAATATTTTTATTAAATATATTATAAAATATTATAATAAAATATATGTATGTTTATAATATATAAAATATATAAAAATAAAACATTAAACAAATAACATAAGTGGATTTAAATAGAAAGCAAAATTCTATTTATTTTTCTAAACTTTAGAAATAAAGAAACAATGGAGAAAGATGAACGACCTTGGGGTTTTAAGGTTTCAAAGCTTAATTGGTTAATCAATTTAGTCAATTTTCTTGTAATTTTTATGTTATCGAAATCCCGAAACCTCGAGCTAGCTAGCCCATGTTATATTTTTTATTGTTGTTAAATTTTGAGGATGTTACTTTAGCTGAATAGTTAAAGTTTTAGGGACCAATCTGATAGATTTTTAGTTTAGAAGTGAAAAGGACTAAATTGTAAAGTCAATTATTGATTTTTTTAAGAAGGACTAAAATGTATAATTTGTGAAATTTGTGGTATAATTTTAAAATAGGAAGTCCTATAGGAAATCTTGTGAATTCGGCATAAAATTAGAGGGCTAAATGAGAAAGTTATGTTAGTATTGATTTTAGGGACTAAATTGAATAAAATGTAAAAGTTGCATAAATTAGAAATTCAATGTGAAATTGGCTATGTATTGATAATTTATTATGTTTATACCCGTAGCTAATGTTGAACCAGATTCCTCAAAAAAGAAAGGAAAAGACAAAGTCGTCGACAAATAGCTCAAAGTTTATGGTTTGTGTTTCTGTAATTTGAACTAACTTATAAATTGATGCATACTGATTTGTTGTTCATGGTAAGCAGTGAGAATTCTTGTTTAAATGGGCTAACTTGAATCAACTGGTGAGGATTAAATTGTGCATATTTGATAAATGTATGTTTTTATTTATAAATGTATAAATTGGATATATTTGGAATAATCAAGGCTGATATTAAGTTGAACAACGTATATTTGTTGAGAGTAAATGTGAAATTTAACATTGATTAGTGTTGAAATATGGAAAGAAAACCCTATTAACAGTTCGGGTAGAGTCGGATATACTTGGCATGCCATAGGATATGAAGAGTTCAGGGATTCCTCGATTATGAATCGATGAGGCGTTGGGTGCCAATTTGCTCTGATTTAACCGATGAGACATTAGTTTTCAAACTTATTGATAGTGTTGGGCAGAACAATTTGCTATGGATTTATCTTATGAGGCACTAGGAGCCAAACTAGTGTGTTGGTTGGATTCGTGTATCCGTCCGAGTCTGAGTCATGTTAATAGGGAGTTAAAAGATAAAAATGAAAGGTTTATGATTGAAATGGTGATATTGATTAAGCCCTCAAAATCCATAAGATTGGAAAGAAACTATATGAATGTAATTGTTGTTATTGAAATGGCAAAAAGGATATGAAATAGAAATGAAATGTAGAATGGATTATTTAATTATGAAATGAGTTGGAACCATAATGGAAATCTTCATTGAAATTATGGATTTGTAAATTTGAGATTTCAAATGATATGTGAATTGAATTGAATCATCATGTAAATATATTATCAATATATGTTAGTTTGAACATAAAATATATGTGAAATTGCGTTAATGGCATGTTATTACCATTTACATGTAGTTTATGTGTAACACCCCAAACCCGGCCTAGACGTTATGGCCGAATCTGGCATGTCACATTGAACTGTTTTAGCAAAAACCGTGTTTTCATTGAAAACCCTTCTTAAAATAAAAGAAACCTTAATTAACTTTAAAAAAAACACACCTTTTCAGTTACAAAAACCTTTTTGAAACATTTGATTTAAGAAAGCTTATCATTTAAACGTAGAAAACATACTATAATTTAGAAAACCCATGTTCAACTTCTTGTAATTACATTGAAAATAATAATAATTCAAGTAATAATAACACAATGAAAACCTTATTATAATCTGGTCTGGAACATACTTAAAAAGAAGTAAAAACTTAAATGCTTGAAAAAAACCCAAGTCCAAATCATCTAGCTAGCTGGCGACCCAGAGTCCTTCCAAACATCAAACCTTCTACTGAGCATCACCTGAAAATAAAATAAAAGAGGGGGTGAGTTTTCGCAAACTCAGTGTGTACAACCCTCGACAAAAATAAGCATTCACAAAAAACATCATTCATCAATCATGCAATGCAATCCCATCGAAATTATCCATCCGCTACACACCGACTCCGTCCCCCATCACACCATGTGGGGATATAAATATAGACCCACCCAACCCACACACCATGGTAGCCCGGTTGCGGAACTACCTTCATTTACATATTGGGCTTTAAAAGCCGTCGGTGGATCGACGATTGTCAAGCAACCATGCGATCCTCATATAATTCCTCCGTTCCATAATCCCCAACCCATATGCAACCTAAGCGGAATAACATATGTATGCATGTCGCATCCACAAAACTTACATTCAACACCTAGGGGTATTTTGGTCATTTTCACCCTTAGGGCATTTCAGTAATTTTCCCTTAGTTACAGTTTTCACTTATCTTGGCCCGGTAACAAGTCCCGTGAGCTAAGATGAATGAATACTATGCATCAGGTAAGATTCCAGAGAAGAGGAGGTGAGTCATTAAGACCGCTTAAGTACCAAGCTCTCCCTTGATCCAATCCTAGACATGCATATACCCGTTGCCACACCTTAACCCTATGACTTCTCCACGGTCGCAAATAATTAATTAAGTCTTATGTGGATATCATATACTAAGCCCAAAACCCCTTACAGAGCCCAATCAAATTCACATACCTGGATCTGGCCCATCAAGCCCAATCATATTCATATGGCCCATTAGGCCCAAATCACCTTATATGGCCCATTAGGCCCAAATCACATTTATATGGCCCGTTAGGCCCAGTCACATCCATACTCATGCTCACATACAAATTCCTATCACATAGCATCAATATTCAGTTTTTGCCTATTATGGGCCCAACAGCCCATTGGGCCCATTTAGCCCATCTGGCCCATATGACCAAATCACAACCCAAGTCCACAGAATCCCCCGTGGGCCTCAGGCAACCTATCAGTTTCCCCTTTACGAGTTTTTGTGCACTCGCAAGACTATCGTAGCCAAACTTTCAGCTTTTTAGCATTTCGGCTTTTCGGCTTTTCAGCTTTTCGGCTTTTGCCGAATCATTGTGTGTGTGCAGTGTATGTACACACCTGGTAAGTAAGTGTGATGTGATCTCTTTAGCCTAAACCTACAATTGATATCACCCTTCAATTAATCGTATGCTTAATACTTATTTACTCAAAAATCGAAACCTCACGTTAACCTTACCTTGAGCCCAATCCTTAATCGCTTTTTCCTTGATCACGTATTTCCTAGATCTGCACAAATCTTAACTATTAAAACCCAAATAATAGGTAACTCGTATCCAACACAAGTCTCCTTACCATAACTATGACCATTCAGCCACCTTAGCTAATGAGAGAAGATTACTTACCAAAACCGCAACACCTTAAGGAGCAATTCGGCAGAAAGTGAAAAACCAAGATCTGATACTAATTCCCTACCAAAGTTGATTAGAAAGAGTTAGGGACAACAATCAATACTAAACAAAGAAAAACCGATTGGAAGAGCAACACTTACACTAGATTCGGTCAAAAAGTATTCTAGAAGATTCAGTTTTTCGGCTTGTCAAACTAAGTATGGTGAATAAGGTTTATTTGGTACATATTAAAGAAGAAGAGTAGTAGAAGAAATCGTCAAAGAAGATTGTGTAGAGGAGAATAGAAATCGGTAGAAAGAAAATAAAGTAAAATAGAGGGTTTTCGACTTTTTAGATCTTGAAGAGAAAAGGGTTTCTGGCACAAAGTGAAGGGAAATTCGTCATTAACTTCTCAACCCTCCCATTCGGCACCTATTTATAGCCCTATAGCCGAATTCTTCAAGTCCAAGTTCTCAATTGAGCTCCACTTACTCTTCACTTCTCATCACCTCGTTTTTCTCCCTGATAACCCCTTGATCCTTTCCTTAATTTTCTCTTTTGAGCACTCCCCTTGGAGTCCATCTTCACGCCACTTCCATCCTTCTAGAAGGCCAAAATTAAATTCTAAAAATACTAAGCTAGGATTCGAACCTTGGACCCCCTTGCTAGCTACTAACGTCACCTCATTACACCTTATGTGGCGTCACTTAGCCACTCCACCACAGGCTTTTTTTGTGTCCAATTGTTTCTTCATTTATTCAAAAGCCCACCTACTTGTCAGCTCTGATTCTTTTAATAATTAAATTATAATTTCTTCTACCCCTTAATTCGAACTCAACCTTAGCTAAGACCTACTAAAATTACCGCTTGGATAAGAATATTAAACATAATTTTCATCAAAATCGAAAATAAAGGAAATTCAGGATCTCGGGATTTTTGAATTTTAGGATTTTTGGGGCGTTACATTATATGTTTAAATTGATCTATAATTTTTTTAACGTTTGGACTATAGAAATACCATTAAGTTATACTCAGCGTACAGTTTTGTTTTTCTTGTATGCAGGTTAGGTACTTATCGATACGATCGTCGACTCAACATCCAGCGGAAATCTTAAACTCAAATGTTAGTGAATTGTTCATTTTGGTCTTGGCATGTACCTAGAATGTTTAATGCTTATAATGGCCATTTTGTATCTTGTTGGCCTTTTTAAGATTATGTAAATATGTATAAGTGTGATGGAAACGGTCATGTGGTTGATAACTTGATAGGTTTCTTTGGTTATATGCTTAATGTCTTCATATTTGAGAAAATATCATGCTAGGCATTCTGTTTTGGTTGATGTTTGGTTTTGGTTTGATGGATGATATGCTTAGGTTATGTTTAGGAAATGTTTTGATAAGTTTGATACTTAAACATGTGATGGTTGAATGGTTGAATGTATACATGTGTGGCTTGATTTTTTGAGGTATCATTGAAGGTATATTAGCATGAATGAATAAGGCCATTTTGCTAGTTTTGAATTATTAATTAAGGTGTCAATTGTGGCATATTGGTTAGGCACTTAGGGTGGTTGTTTACAATGATGGTTTTGACTTGAATTGAATGCTTTTGAATAGGTTGAAATGTGGCTTAAATGGCAACTTGTGGCATTAGTGTTTCATGATTGAATAGCTTGTTTTTAAAGGCATTTTCTAGGTACACAAGCTTAGCACACAGCTATGTGCCATACATGGGCTCATGACACTACAGTGTGGTTTGTAAAAACTTAGATGATTTTGGTGCACATGGTCATAGTGAGTTGCACAGTCTAAGAACATGGTCATGTGGCCTATCACACACAGGCTTAGCTTTTGTACATGGTTATGCAACCTCTGTAAATAGACTTTTCTCAACTTTTTGTTTTTGATTTGATTTAATCCATGTTCATTATCGAATTGTTTTTAGGCTTTTGTATACTCAATATCTGCTTGAAATAGATTTGTTAACGTATTTACACATGCTCGTTATTTGATATTTTCATTAATAAACTGTATGAAATTGTTTGGTAATTTTTCGTAGTACCTCATTACTTGGGTCCGACGACCGGATCGAGTAAGGAGTGTTACATTTATTGGTATTAGAGCTATAGATTTAGTTGATTCTTGGACTAAATCAAGCACAGCATCGAGTCTAGAGATACATGTCAAAGTTGAATCGATTCTGAGTAGGGATTTCGATATTGATTATATTGTTATTATTTATAGTTAAATGATGTCAAGAGAATCTAAAACCGAGGTTGATCAAAGTATCTGTCATAGTAGTCACTTGGTAGAAAATGAGATTAGGATTGAATCTGTGGCACAGAGCGTGGATTCAACTGATGCTCAGCCATTTAGATTTGATAGAGATATAAATGAGGAGCAAGGTGATTTGACCCTTCTTCAAGCCATTATTGATGCTTTCTAGCAAGTCGTATGAGCTACTCTTGCTGTAGTACATGTGCCTATTGTTCGGCGAGCTCCAATTAAAGAATTACAAAGATATAGTGCTATTGAGTTTTGGGGTTTAAAAAGGGTTAATCCCTCAACTGCTAAAGTTTGGTTAGAATTGACTACACGTATTTTGCAACAACTCATGTGCACCCCCGGTCAATGTGTAATTTGTTTCGTTTCTTTACTGCAAAGAGAAGCTTATACGTGGTGGCAGATAGGAACACACCACGTACCTATTGAGCAAGTGGACTGGGAGTTCTTTCAAAATGAATTTCAGAAAAAGTACATCGGAGAGTTGTATCTTAAGGATCAGAAACAAGAATTTTTACTGTTGAAATGGAATGAAATGTCAGTGGTTGATTACGAATGTGAGTTTTTGCGACTCAATAAATATGCTTTAGAGTTCATACCATCCGAAGCTAAAAGTTGCAAATGGCTTCTGTGTGGTTTATATGATGAACTTAGAGTTTAGCTTGTATCGCATCAAATTTCAGAGTTTGCTGATATATTGAGCGAGCGAAAATGGTGGAGCAAGCTTTGGGTCTTGACAAGAAGACTGAGACTACTCGAGTTTCTGGAAAACAGACAAGGATTGTTAGTTCACAATTGCAACCAAAGCGAACTAGGGATTCTCATGGTAATTAGAGATCGACCTTTAAGTTTGATAGATCTGAAAAAAATTGAAATCGACAACCAATAGTGTCTATGGTAATGTGCGAGGTCCGGCTCAAGATGTTGAGATACTAGGAAAAAGCATAGAGGTGAATGTTCGAAGTTGTCACGAGCCTGTTTCCATTGTAGATCATTAGAGAATTTTCCTCGAGAGAGCCCAAGAGGTGATAATGCTACTCTTGTCTTCATTTAGAGGTTTGCACCTACGGTTAGGGTTAAAGGAGTTAAACCTGGTGGTTCAGTATCGAGAGGTGGATAAAGAAAGGGTAGTGAATCTATTGAGCATCGGCTCGTGCATACGTCATACGGACTCGTGAGAAGGGTGATGCTACCAATGTTGTAGCAAGTATTTTTTTCTATTACTCTCTTCAATTTTTTACGCTTTGATAGACCCTGCATCCTCACATTTATATATAAACGCTGATTTTGTTAAATCAAGGAGTCTAAAGTCAGAGATGTCAAAAGTAGCCATGGTTGTATAGAGTCCCTTACGGTAATCAATACTAGTCGACCAAGCATGTAGATGGTGCCTATTAGAAATTCAGAATATATCTTTTCCTGTTAATTTGTTGATTATGCCATTCGATAATTTTGATCTAATTTTGGGTATAGATTGGCTAACCGAGCACGGGGTGATTTTAGATTGCAGTAAAAAGAATTTTGTGGTTCAAAGTTCCAATGGAAATATGATTGAGGTGAATAGTGTCTGAATGAGTGGCTCAACTCGTACCATTTTAGCAGTTCGAGCTAATAAACTCCTCAATCAAGGTTGTGAAGCTTTTCTATCCTATGTTATTAACTCGAATGCTGATGATAGTTAGGTTGACAAGATTGGAATTGTTTGTGAATTCCCCGATGTGTTTCTCGAGAAATTATCAGGATTATCACCATATCGAAAAGTTGAATTCGCGATTGAAATGTTTCCCGGTACGGCTCTAGTGTCAATTCTTCTTATCGTATGGCACCGACAGAGCTAAAGGAATTGAAATTTCAATTGCAAGATTTATTAGACCGTGACTTTATACACCCTAGTATATCACCTTGGGGAGCTCCAGTATTGTTCGTTAAAAGAAAGACAGTTCGATACAGCTCTATATAGATTATCGGGAACTGAATAAGCTGACAATTAAGAATTGGTACCCCTTACCTCATATCAATGATTTATTTGATCAGCTAAAAGAAGCTTTAGTCTTTTCCAAGATTAATTTGAGATCAAGTTATGACCAGCTAAAAGTAAAAGACAGTGACGTACCAAAAACAACATTTTGTACGTGTTACAACCATTAGAATTCTTGGTGATGCCTTTCAATTTAACAAATGTTTCGACGACATTCATTGATCTCATAAACCATATTTTTCAGCCCTATTTGGATCAATTTGTGGTAGTCTTCATCCATGAGATTTTGATCTATTCAAAATCTGAAGCTGAGCACAAGCAACATCTTTGAATTAATTTGCAAGTATTACGAGAAAAGCAGTTGTATGAAAAGCTTAGAAAATATGAATTCTAGTTACCTAAGGTTGTGTTTCATGGGCATGTTATTTCAGCTTATGGGATTAGAGTTGATCCGAAAAAGATCGAGGCCACTGTTCGGTGGAAAGCATTGAGAAATGTGTCAAAAGTTCACAGTTTTCTTGGTTTAAGTGGTTACTACGAAAAAATTGGAAATGGGTTTTCAAAAATAGCTATGTCAATGACGAAGCTTTTTCAAAATAATGTTCAATTCGTTTGGAGCGAACAGTGCCAAGATAGTTTCGTGAAATTGAATAGAGGTTGACTGAAGTGTCAGTTCTAGCCTTACCTGAATCGGGGAAAGACTTCATGGTATATAATGATGCTTTGTTGAGTGGTCTAGGCTGCGTTTTGATGTATGACGGGAAGGTGATTGTGTATGCATCTCTCTAGCTAAAAACGCATGAATGCAACTATCCGCGGCACGATTTAGAGCTATTCACTGTGGCTTTTGCTCTAAATATATGGAGGCACTATTTGTATGGTGAAAAGTATCATATTAATATCGATCATAGAAATCTTAAATCCCTTCTAACTCAAACGGAGTTGAATTTGAGACAGATTCATTAGGTTGAACTTCTGAAAGATTACAATTGCGTTATCGATTACCACCCTGGTAAAGCTAATGTTGCAGCTGAAGCATTGAGCAGAAAAATAGTAGTTGAGTTGCGGACGGTGTTCACTCAACTTAGTATTTGTGATGATGGCAATTTATTGGCCGAGTTGAAAGTCAAACTAGTGTTGTTTGACCAAATCAAAGAAGCGCAATTTATTGATGCTAAGTTATCGGGAAAAAGGAGAAATGGTTCAAAATGGTTTGATACAAAACTTGAACATTGATGATTGTGATTGTTTGAAGTTTCGTAATCAAATTTGTGTTCCAAATGTTTCCACATTGAAAGAACTAATATTTTGCAAAACTCATAATAGTCGTTTTGCTATGCACCCTGGCAGAACGAAAATGTATCGCAACTTACAAGAATTGTTTTGGTGGCCTAGAATGAAAAGGGAAATAGTTGAGTTTGTGGTTAAATGCCTAACGTGTCAACGAATTAAGATGAAAACCAGGTCCCTACCAGACTTTTTTAGCCTATTTTGATTCCTGAATAGAAATGGGAGTGTATAATGACGGATTTTGTAACAGGGTTATCGCTGCCTTCGAGCAAAGGAAATATTGTTTAGGTAATAGTTGATCAATTTAAGAAATCAGCTCATTTTGTTTCCGTTAGAACCGATTGGTCACTTCTGAAGCTTGTCGAAGTTTACATTTGAGATCCACAGTTTACTTCGAGATTTTGGAAATAGTTGCATGAATTTCTAGGTATGAGACTTAACTTCAACACAGCCTTTCACCTGCAAACGAATGGGCAATCTGAGCATGTTATTCAAATTTTGGAAGATATGTTTTGAGCTTGTGTAATTGATTTTAAATCAGGTTGAAAACGTTATTTACCTTTGGCCCAATTTGTGTAAAATAATAGTTTCCAGTCAAGCATTGAAATGGCCCCGTATGAAGCATTGTATGGTCTTAGGAGTTGAACACTTGTTTGTTGCTCAGATTTGTGTGAAAGAAAAGTTGTTGGGCTAGAATTGATTCAAGAAACAAAAGATATAGTTAAGGTAATTTGAGATAGATTAAAAATAGCTTCCAATAGATAGAAATCATACGCGGATTTAGAATGGCGAAACATCAAATTTTCTGCGGGTGACAGTCTTTTTAAAGGTTTCACCGTGGAAGAAAGTCTTTCGTTTCAGACGAAAAGAAAAGCTGAACCCATAATTTATCGGACCATATGAAATACTGAAAGGGTTTGACCAGTTGCGTATTGATTGGCGTTGCCGATAGAGTTACAAAAAATACATTATTTTTTTCATGTCTCTATTTTTAGGAGATACTGACCGGATCCATCTCACATTATTTTGGTAGAAGAAATTGAGATTCAACCTAATTTGTCATACGATGAAGAACATGTCAAAATTTAGCTTACAAGGTGAAAGAATTGCGAAATAAACGTGTTCCACTCGTAAAAATTTTGTGGCGTAGCCACAACATCGAGGAAGCGACTTGGGAGATAGAAGAGGGAATGAGATACCAATATCTAACCTCTTTTCAGGTAATTTCGGGGACAAAATTTATTTAAGGGAGAGAATTGTCATGACCCGGAAGACAATGGTGTCAGAAAGTGTGGTTTCGAAACCCCAGTTTCGTAAACCAGACTCGTAAATATTTTTATTAAATATTTACAGAGTTATTTAGAAGTGAACTGAATTTTAGTTTGGTAATTTCGTTGAATTAATGCTTAATTTAAGTGCAGAGACTAAATCACATATGTGATAAAAGTGTGAATTATTAAGGATTTATAGTTAGAACTTATTATAAGGGACTTAAATGGAAAATAAACCTTAAATAAAGGAATGGATGGTCAGTTATGTGTTAACATGTATGTTTATAATATATAAAATATTATAAAAATAAAACATTAAACAAAAAATAATAATAAAACAAATAATATAAGTGGAATTAAAGAGAAAGCAAATTTCTCTTTATTTTTCTAAACTTTAGAAGCAAAGAAACAAGGGAGAAAGACGAACGACCTTGGGATTTTAAGGTTTCCAAGCTTAATTGGTTAATCAATTTAGTCTATTTTCTTGTAATTTTTATGTTTTCAAAATCCTGGAACCTCAAACTAGTTGACCCATGTTGTATTTTTCATTATTATCAAATTTTGAGGATGTTACTTTAGTTGAATAGTTAAAGTTTTAAGGACCAATTTGATATATTTTTAGGTTGGAAGTGAAAAATGACTAAATAGTAAAGTCAATTGTTGATTTATTATACTAGGGACTAAAATGTATAATTTGTAAAATTGGTGGTATAACTGTAAAATAGGAAGTCCTATAGGGACTCTTGTGAATTCGGCATAAAATTATAAGGCTAAATGTGAAAGTTATGTTAATCCTGGTTTTAAGGACTAAATTGAATAAAATGTAAAATTTTAATAATATTAGAAATTCAATGTGAAATTGGCTATGTATTGATAATTTAGTATGTTTGTTTTAACACAACTTCGACCCAGATTCCTCGAAAAAGAAAGGAAAAGACAAAGTCGTCGACAAACAGCTTAGAGTTTATGGTTTGTGTTTTTGTAATCTGAACTAACTTATAAATTGATGCATATTGATTTGTTGTTCATGGTAAGCATTTGAGGTGAGAATTCTTGTTTAAATGGGCTAACTTAAATCAATTGATGGTTATGAGGATTAAATTGTGTATATTTCATAAATGTATGTTTTTATTTATAAATGTATGAATTGGATATATTTGGAATAATCATGGCTGATATTAAGTTGAAAAAACGTATATTTGTTAAGAGTAAATGTGAAATTTAAACATTGGTTAGTGTTGACATATGGAAAGAAAACCCTATTAACGATTCGGGCATATTTGAATATACTTGGCATGCCATAGGATACGAAGGGTTCAGGGTTTTTTTCGACTATGAATCGATGAGGCGTTAGGTGCCAATTTGCTTTGGTTTAACCGATGAGACATTGGGTTTCAAACTTACTGATAGTGTTGGTCGCAACAATTTGCTATGGATTTATCTAATGAGGCACTAGGTGCCAAACTGGTGTATTGGTTGGATCTGTGTATCCGTCCAAGTCTGAGTCGTGCTAATAGGGAGTTAAAAGATAAAAATGAAAGGTTTATGATTGAAATGGTAATATTGATTAAGCCCTCAAAATCATTATGATTGAAAAGAAACTATATGAAATGTAATTGTTGTTATTGAAATGGCAAAAAGGATATGAAATAGAAATGAAATGTGGAATGGATTATTTAATTGTGAAATGAGTTGCAACCTTAATGGAAATCTTCATTGAAATTATGGATTTGGAAATTTGAGATATCAAATGATATGTGAATTGAATTGAATTGTCATGTAAATATATTATCAATACATGTTAGTTTGAACATAGAATATATGTTAGTTTGAACATAGAATATATGTGAAATTGCATTAATGACATGTTGATTGCATATTACCATTTACATGTAGTTTATGTGTTTAAATTTATCTATGATTTTTTTAACGTTTGGACTATAGAAATACCATTGAGTTGTACTCAGCGTACAGTTTTGTTTTTCTTGTATGCAGGTTAGGTACTTATCGATACGATCGTCGACTCAACATCCAACGACAATCTCAAACTCAAATGTTAGTAAAATTTTCATTTTGGTCTTGGCATGTACCTAGAATGTTTAATGCTTATAATGGTCATTTTGTATCTTGTTGGCCTTTTTAAGATTATATAAATATGTATAAGTGTGATGGAAATGGTCATGTGGTTGATAACTTGATGTTTTGCTTTGGTTATATGCTTAATGTCTTCATAGTTGAGAAAATATCATGCTAGGCATTCTGTTTTGGTTGACGTTTGGTTTTGGTTTGATGGACGATATACTTAGGTTATGTTTAGGCAATGTTTTGGTAAGTTTGATACTTAAACATGTGATGTTGAATGGTTGAATGTATAAATATCTGACTTGATTATTTGAGGTATCATTGAAGGTATATTGGCATGAATTAATGTGGTCATTTGGCTAGTTTTGAATTGTTGATTAAGGTGTCCATTGTGGCATATTGGTTAGGCACTTAGGATGATTGCTTTAAATGATTATTTTGACTTGAATTAAATGCTTTTAAATAGGTTGAAATGTGGCTTAAATGGTAGCTTGTGGCATAAGTGTTTTATGGTTGAATAGCTTGTTTCTTAAGGCATTTCTAGGTACACACGGTCGTATGCTATACACGGGCTCATTACACGGCCATTTGGTTTTCAAAAATTTAGATGATTTTTATGCACACAGCCATAGTGAGTTGCACGGTCTAGGAACACGATTGTGTGACCTATTACACCGGGCTGAGCTCTCGTACACAGTTAATGACACGATCGTCTGCTTCATTACACATGGGCTAAGCTTTTGCACACGGCCAGGGGACATAGCCATGTGACCCCTGTATGCAAAGTTTTCTCAACTTTTTGTTTTTGATTCGATTTAATCCCTGTTCATTACCGAAATTTTTTTAGGCTTCTGTATACTCAATATCTACTTGAAATAGATTCATTAATGTATTTATACATGCTCGTATGTCATTATTTAATATTTATTTGAAATTTTAATTAATAAATTGTATGCAATTGTTTTGTAATTGTTCGTAGCACCTCATTACTTGGGTCTAGCGACCAAATCGGTTAAGGGGTGTTACAGGTCCTATGGGGCAACACCACAAAAGAGGTCTAATCTGTAAGACCATAACTCGACTATGGCAACTAGTATAGTTCATAGGAAAAGTAAACACGGGGTAGTCTGTCGGTACAATAAATACGGAGAAGTCCGCAGGATGTTAAACATGAGATAAAAGGGTGTAAAACCATAACTCGGCTGTGGCAACCAACATAGTCCTCTAGGACATTAAACACGGGGTAGACCACCAAGGCAATAATTATGGAAAATCACGCATATGGTGAAACAGTTAGAAGAATAACACAAGTGTTGGCAAGCAGTTTTGAGGAACCCGCTAAATAAGGAAAAAGTAGTAAAAAGTGGAAATGGTCCACTAAACAGTAACCATGGAAGCCAATAGGGCTTAAGGGTGGTGAACCAGCAAGAATCAGACATGGGAAATAATGTGCCAGAATGCCTTGTAAATAGGCAAGGGAAGAAGACTTATTCCTTGGTCGTAGATAAGGATTTTTGATTAAGAGCTACTAAAGAGGTTCTCAAAGTGGCTCTATATTTTATTGGAAAACCTCAGAAGGTTATAAGCAGACTCGCTTCCAATATAAGGCTCATTGAAGCCAAAGTTATGCGAGGGGGATTGATTGTTGTTACCCCAGATAGACAAAACGATAAAGAGGGGATAGTTAGAACCCCTTTGACAGAAAAAGGTACTGGAAAGGATAAACCGAGCGATGTATATGTCTTTCAAGATAATTCCGCTTTAAGGGAAAACTATTGAGAAAGTACTAGTTTATATTAATTATTTAAAAAGTATTTAAAGTTTATATTTCATATATCATTATATTAAATTATTTAAATATCATTTAAATTAATTAATTTTTACTTTCAAACTTTATATTCAAAAAAATATTTTAAGTTCCAATCACAATTTTAATTCTAATATTAAACTTTTAAAATTAACGAATGACTCATTTTTCAACTCCAACGAAGTTTTGATTGATGAGCTTTTCTTTTCTGGAATAATTGTCTTTTGTTTTTTTCTTTAATAATCATCTTAAATGAGACATTCTTTACAATTCTAGATTTACAAAAAATGATTTTCTTTTCTCTTTTCTCTTTTCTCTTTTCTCTTTTGCTTTTAATATTGATAAGCCATAAAAGTAACATATTTTTAATCCCATTCTTGATGCATTTTTGGATGATTTATTATATGAATTAGTGAATTTGGTGCTCCTAATCTTTTAAATTCATCTTTCTATACTTAGGTGAGCATAGGGGAGCGAAAGGAGCGAAAAACGAGCCAAAATCAGGCAAAAAGAGTTGTTTCTAGGATCCACACGGCCTGGGCATTTCCAAACGGGCTGGCCAGACGCCCATGTGCCAGTCCGTGTTGATTTCCCACTTTGCTTCCTTGTTACTCAGAAAAACCTAATTTTTAGGGTTTCTAAGCATTCTAAAGTCTATAAATACGCACTAGAAGAGGACCTAAGGGGGACACATGGAGTAGAAAGTAGAAATTACTCAAAGAAAGCCGTTGGAATCATCTCGAAAGCAAACCCACTTCAAGATTGAAGATCTCAATTCAAATTTCTCTCAAAGTTTATTTGGGTTTTTTATGTCTTGTTGTTTTCTTTTTTTAATTTGAGATGTTTTCCTTTTACATTATGAACTAAACTCCCTAAATACCTAGAGAGGATGAAACCTACAATGAATCTTATTATTTAATTATCCGAATTACAAGATAAATACTTGTTCTTGTTCTTAATTATGTGTTCTTAATCCTTGCCTTAATATTTTCAGGATATTAATCCAAGTTTGATGTGCTTATTCAATGGAGAAAAAGTCCATGTTTAATAGTAGATCTAGCATAATTGAGCGAAGTTGATTGCAATCCTAGAAATAGGACGACATAAATCTGCCGGATTAGAGTCAAATCTAATAGGGGAATCCATAGATCGAGTTAATGTGACGATAGGGATTTTAATTAGAAAGAGATTTCAATTAATCAACCTAGAGTCAGTTGTCTGTAGTCTCGAAAGAGATGTTAACATAATTTAGGGATTTCTACAGATCAAGACAAGTGAATAAATCATTTGATTCAGAGTCAGAATAATAAGTGAAGTTTAGGTGGATTCTCTCCTAGGTATTGTCTCTCTCATTGGTTTTCTTAGGTATTTTCCCAATTCGATATTTGTCGCGTTCATAGTTAATTAGTTTAATTTTAGATTAAAACACCTCCTTTAATTATTAGGCTAAATAATATAAAGATAGTTATTACTAGTACTTTTAGTCCTTGTAGATACGATATTACAGACTCACCATAATCACACTACTATTCGATAGGTGTGCTTGCCTTTGTCTTATTTTAGTTAGTTCATGATGTCATCAAGTTTTTGGCGCCGTTGCTGGGGACTAAGATATTAGGAACACTAGATTTTTATTACTTTAGCCATTTCTATTTTTATTGCATTTTATTTTTGTTTTTTCTTTAATTTACTAACTTTTCTTTTGTTTGCTCCTAGCAAGTTCCTTTAGTTTATGACTAGAAGAAACTCGTCAAGACCTCTCGTATTCGATAGTGAAATCGAAAGTACAGCTCGCAGAAACTGTAAAGAAGCGAGGCAGAGTCGACAGAGTACACTAGAAGAGCAAGGGGACGTTATTACTGAAGAGATAGCAGAAAATCAAAATAATCAGTTACCTCCTATGGTTGCTGTAAATCCTATAAATCCAAATCCTGCTCCTCGTACTATGTATGATTACGCCAAGCCCAATTTAACTAGGGCTAAATCGAGTATTGCAGACCTGCTGTTGCTGTAAATAATTTTGAACTGAAACCTAACACTATTCAAATGATTCAACAGTTTGTTCAGTTTGATGGTTTGCAGGAAAAGACCCAAATACTCATTTGGCCAATTTTCTAGAATTCTGCGACACTTTCAAGATAAATGGCGTTTCTGACGATGCCATTCGCCTTTGGTTGTTTCCTTTTTCATTGAGTAATAAGGCTAAACAGTGGTTGAACTCTTTACCATGAGGTTCTATCACTACTTGGGACTAAATGATCGAAAAATTTTTGTTAAAATATTTTCCACCGGCCAAGATGACCAAATTGGAGAATGATATTTCTTCTTTCATACAGATGGACCTTAAGACTTTATATGATGCAAGGGAGAGGTATAATGACTTATTTAAGAAGGTGCCCTCACCATGGGTTACCTCTATGGCTACAGGTTCAAACTTTTTACAACGGTTTGAACCCCTCAACTAAGCAGTTAAGAGATGCAGCCGTTGGTGGGACTCTAAATAATAAAACACCTAAGGAGGCTTATGAGTTTATAGAAGAGATGTCACTGAATAATTATCAGTGGCAAGTCATGATGACAAAGCCGGTGAAAGCAACCGGTGTTTTTAACGTTGATGCAGTCACCATGTTATCAAACCAGGTAGAACTTTTGAGTAAAAACGTTGATGGTTTATATGGTTCTACGCAGGTACATCCAGTGATGCAATGTGACGTAAATAGAGGAAGGAACCATCCAGAAAGTCGATCCTACAACCCTAGCACAAAAGACGAACAAGTCAACTATATGGGTAACAATTCTAGACCTCAGAATAATCCCTATAGTAATACTTACAATGTAGGTTGGAGGAACCATCCCAATTTCTCTTCGGGTGGTCAAGAAAATCAGAGACCACAACCCCCTCCAGGCTTTCAACCACCTTACTAGCAGGAAAAGAAGCCGAACCTTAAGAAAATGTTGATGAAGTTTATTTCGGTGTAGGAAACTCGCTTCCAAAACACTGAAAGCATCGATTCAAGGGCTCGAGAACCAAATAGGTCAGCTGGCTAAGATGATTTCAAAAAGACCACAAGGTAGCTTGCCGTGTAATACCGAAACAAACCCAAAAGAACAACTCTATGCAATTACTATAAGAGATGAAGAAGGGTTAGTTGAACCTGACCCAAGACCGAGGCAAGAAATTGTAGTAAGTAAAGGTAAGGTTGAGGTGAGCCTCAGTGAACAGAAACCGGTAAGTAAAAAATATAAACCTCATGTGTCATATCCAAATGCGACAAGGAAGGACCACACAAACGAACAATTCGGTAAATTCCTTAAACTTTTAAAAAAGTTACATATTAACTTACCGTTTATTGAAGCTCTTTCGCAGATGCCCAACTCAGTTAAATTTTTAAAGGAGCTTTTAGCAAATAAACAGAAGTTAGATGATGCATCGCACGTAGAGCTAAATACAGTCTTCCCAGCCATTCTACAGAATAAACTACCCAACAAATTGAAAGATCCAGGGAGTTTTACTATTCCTTGTTTAATTGGTAGTTTAAATGTGAACAATGCTTTGGCTGATTTAGGGGCAAGTATTAATTTCATGCCCTATAAAATGTTTAAACAATTAGGTCTTGGGAAACACAAACAAACTAGGATGACTATCCAATTGGCAAATAAAACTATTAGATTTCCTAGAGGTATTATTGAGGATGTGCTTGTAAAGATTGATAAATTTATATTCCCAATTGACTTTGTCGTTTTAGACATGGATGAGGATAGTAACGTACCCTTAATTCTAGGTCAGCCCTTTTTAACAACTGCTAGAACTATCATAGATGTTGGTACAGGTGAGCTAATACTTCGTGTAGGGGACGACACTATTAAACTCCAACCTCGTGATTCTGCTAAGCTATCTAGTAACCAAGATGATTATATGAGTTCTATTAATGTGAGTAACCTTGTGGCTCAACTTTCTTTGTAGAAAATTCCTTAGAAAAAGGTGATAGAGCCACGGTATAGCTCAGGCGTCAACGACAGAACAACTCATGAAGAGCAAAGGCTTCAAATCGATGAACTAGACTAATGGTGATCACATGTCAAGGAGAAACTGAAAATACACAATGCAAAACCGAAGCGACCCTTTGACGAGCTTAAGGATGGAACAAAGCACTTCAAGGTTGGGGACCAAGTACTGCATCTCAAATTGCTAATTCAGAGGTTATTCCAAACGGAGCAACTCCTTTCACGGTACAGAATGTTTTTCCATACGGAACAGTCGAGGTAAATCATTCTAAATTCAGCACTTTTAAAGTAAATACTACTCGGCTCAAACAATGTTAGTGCTCGGCTCAAACCACCGTAAGTGTGCAAATATGAGGTAAGTTGAGCTTAGACTTTAAATAAGCATTTCTCGAGCGACAACCTGAGCACTAACATTGTTAATTTATTAATTTTGTCTCATGATTTTTTTTTAAATTAAAAAAAATGTTTTTTAAAACCCACATGGCCTGGACACACGGGCGTGTCATTGGTCGTGTGACTTAGTTTATAAATTTTGAAAAAATTGACAGAGAGTTACATGGCCAATTGACTACACGACCTAACCTGAAGCTTAAAATCACAAAAAACAATAGAGACACAGGTTAAAATAGTCCACACGGGCGTGGGCGTGTCCTAGGCCGTGTGAAAACTGGAACTTAATTTTTCAAATTTAAAACAAGTCAGAGAGTTACATGGGCTAGGCACACGGCCGTGTGTTCGGTCACACGGGCGTGTGATAGGCTACATGGGCGTGGGAGAAACGAAGGAGATCGCATACAGCCATGCGACACGGCCGTGTGAACCACACAGCCTGGGCACACGGCGTGTCCAAAGCCGTGTGAAGATTGGGCTTATTTCATTAATCACACACGATCTAGGAGTCAGAGCACACGGGCGTGTGACACGGCCGTGTGGCCCAACACAGGTCTCACACGACCGTGTCCAATTTAAACCTACAAACCCTAATCTTTCATTTTCATCTTTTGTCTTCTTCTTCACCTAAACTCAACACTAGCCGCCGATTTACTCGCTTTGAGCAACAGTGTTTTCAGAGGTTTAACAGCATCGATACCACTCTACAGAAAATATGCCAGCATCTCCACATCTCCTCTCTAGTGCCATCGACTCGTGACATTGATCAGTCTGATGATAAGGACCATTGAATCCATTTGTCTTTATGTATATTTTTATTTTTATTTTTATTTTTATTTTATTTTTATGTTTATTTTGTCTTTATATTTTGAACTATATTTTTCTTTCTAATAATTGTTCGTAAATGAGTTTTAATCCTTTAATCCTCTTTATTATTTGTGTTTATTTTCTTATCAGTTGCTCAGAACCATGCACACCTTCTACATTTATCTGCAATTCCACTTTTCACTATTTTTGGGACTTTCATCCATTATTCAAGGCAGTTTCAATTTTCTCCCTCTCTTATGATATTCTGTTTATACTGTGATTATATATGTTTGTACATTGAGGACAATGTACATCTTAAGTGTGGGGAGGTTATCTATAGAGTTATTAGAAAATCCTTGAATTATGTCTTGTGTTTAAGTAATTTTCTCACATTACTATTAGAATGAATTCTAATTGATTTATGATTATCATTGATGTATTTTAGATTAAACTCATAGGTAATTGTGCATTGATTGTCTAAATTTTAAGACACTAGAGAATCAAGCATGATAAGTCTATTTTCAGAATTAAAAATTTTAGGTTGTTTCCCTAAATTTAAGTATCACCTTGAAGTTTGAGATTTGCAAGATTAAAATCAAAAACCATAATTTTTGTGAGATTTTGAGCCTTTAGAGCATACACTTTTCTTGCTCACTCTATTATTGGTTATGAGTGTGTCAATACTAATTGGTTATTCTAGAACTTGCTTCGATTATACATGTCAAGACCACACCTTTGATTTGATATACTGAGATGATAAAGGCACCTAAGTTTTAACCCACTTATCCCCTAAGCCTACCTTCATAATTAACCCTTAGTGAACCCCCTTTAAGCCTAACAAACTATTTCTTGATTTACCCATTAATATTAACCCATAACTCATTTTTGATTCATTGAAAATTGTTTCCCATTTTATTGACTCCCTTTTTGTCGATATTTAATTTGGTTAGTTGCTTAACTATGTTCTTTTGTTTCAGTTGTTAAATATTCTCTTATTATCTATTTTTCTCAAAAAAAATGAAAAAAAAGTGAAAAAAAATACATTTATGTTGATTATTACTAGTTCTATGTTTTTGAGCTTAAGTAGTTAATTTCATATTCTGAGAAGAAGCTTGTGTTATTCTTTAATAATTTCGATTGATGTAATTATTCAGTATTATTTTATTTTTCTAGTTAGGTAATTTATCAATTCGATCTCGATTCTAACCTTCTTTTTCAGCCTTTATCCACACCTTTAACCCAAGCCCCGTTACAGCCCTTCAAAGACTTTTTGATTTGTATACCATATCATTTTATAGTGGTGGAGATTTGATTTTCATGCAAGCCTATGGTAATGACTTTTCATAATTGACTTTTGAGTGCATAATTTTTGAACCTTAAACACTTTGAGTGACTTGAGTGAATATTTAGTGAGGACGTAAAATCTTGTCGATTTTGAATTAAAAGTAATTACATAGATAAAGGGAGATACCTATGTTTTCATGTCTTAAAAAATTGTGTGAATTGGATTGTTTGAATCTTTAGGGCTCTTTTAGTTGAATTATCAATGTGTGATTATTTTTAAATTATGACAAAACATTATTGATGAGAATGACAAGTTGAGAAAGATTAATTTTAATTGTGAGTTGAAGATTTTGCTTGAGGACAAGCAAATGCTTAAGTGTGGGGATATTTGATAAGCCTTAAAAGTAACATGTTCTTAATTCCATTCTTGATGCATTTTTGGATTATTTATTATATGAATTAGTGAATTTGATGCTCCTAATCTTTTAAATTCATGTTTCTATACTTAGGTGAGCATAGGGGAGTGAAAGGAGCGAAAAACGAGCCAAAATCGGACAAAAAGAGTTGTTCGTAGATCTAGCATAATTGAGCAGAGTTGATTGCAATCCTAGAAATAGGATGACATAAATCTATCGGATTAGATTCAAATCTAATAGGGGAATCCATAGATCGAGTTAATGCGATGATAGGCGTTTTAATTAGAAAGAGATTTCAACTAATCAACCTAGAGTCAGTTGTTTGTAGTCTCGAAAGAGATGTTAACATAATTTTGGGATTTCTATGGATCAAGACAAGTCAATAAATCATTTGATTCAGATTCAGAATAATAAGTGAAGTCTAGGTAGATTCTCTCCTAGGTATTGTCTTTCTTATTGGTTTTCTTAAGTATTTTTCCAATTCGATATCTGTCGCGTTCATAGTTAATTAGTTTAATTTTAGATTAAAACACCTCCTTTAATTATTAGGCTAAATAATAGAAAGATAGTTATTAGTAGTACTTTTAGTCCTTGTGGATACGATATTCCAAACTCACCATAACTATACTACTATTCGATAGGTGCGCTTGCATTTGTCGTATTTTAGTTAGTTCGTGACGTCATCATATATATTTTTGCATAAAAGTAAAATAGAAAAGAATGAGTTAAACAAAAATGGCAGGCAAAAGGTGTACCATTGATCTTGTAATGGCATAAATTCAAAATTATCGGAACAGTGGTTTCGTAACCACAAATCCGATTTAAAGAGAAATTTATTTCAATATTTTTGCATTAAAATTGATATGATAGGAAAATCGTATGAAAATATTGATAGAAAAATTTTACCGATTTAGTAGTTAGTTAGAAAAAGAAATTATTGAAGAAATTGGGTAAAAACAAGGTATCGAGACCTTTATCTCGTAAAACCGAGTCGAAAATAATTTTATAAATATTTATGAAATGTTAGTAATGTGGTATTAAAATTTCGTTAGGAGATTTTAATATTTGGGTAGTCAATTAAATGAAAAGGACTAAATTGTAATAAGTGTAAAAGTTGCTAGAATGATTAAATAGCTTATGAGTCTAATGAGAAAGGATTTAAAAGGCAAATAGACCCAAATTTATTTGGGCTGGACGGCAGGGGCATTAAATCAGCAGGGAATTTGATAAATTAAGGGTAAAATTAGAATATTGCAAAATTAACTAAATAAAGCTAGGACTAAATAGAAAATATCTAGATTTCTCTTCATTTCTCTTCAATTCCAGCAGCTAAAAACGCCATAGGAGGGTTCTCTAAGCTGGTATTTCATAATTTTTGCACCAAGTGAGTTAATTCTTGCCTTTTTCTTGTAATTTTTGTGTTTCTAAGACTTTTACAACTAGGTCCTACTATTAAATTCATTAGTTTTTGATTTCATGGATGAAATTGAAAGTCACCATGATTGATTTCTGTAAGTTTATGATGAAATAGAATGAAATTAAAGTTTTAATTTATTTATGAGATGATTTTATTAGGTAATTTCAATGGAAAATTGATTTTTAGGACCTAATTCTGAAAATGTTTGGAATTAAAGTCTAATTCTGAAACTCTGATTCCTAAAGGTTGTAAACTAGTTTAAGGTGATATAATAAAGTGTTAATTGAGAAAAATAAGCTCAATTGAGAGACTAATTGAGTAGGGACGAAATTCTCATTTATTAAAAGCTTAGGGGAAAATTGGTAATAAACAGTTTGCACTAAAACAATTTGGACAGCAGCAGTAGACTAACTTTGAAAAATCACCATAAATTGTATAAATCGAATTAGAAGATGAAAAATATATGGAATTAAAGCTTATTGAGTCTAGTTTCTCATAGAAGAAACATTGTAAGCAATGAATTTGTAAATTTTGATATATAATAAATTTTGTGAGAGAAGGTCAGAATGAATTCGGGTTCCCCTGTTCTGATTTTGAAAAATCATAAAAAAATAAATAAAAATAATTAGGAGCTTAAATTTATATGTCTAGAATCCTTAATGAGTCTATTTTTAATATAAATAAACGAAAATATCATTTGAATTCTGTATGAAGATAAAATAAATTTTTAGTGAAGAAGGGTCAGAAGTGTTAGACAGCAGAACAGGGGTGACTTTAAAGAATAAACTGTACTGATTGGCTAAACCAAAAATTCTGAAAATTTTATGGTAAGAAGATATATGAGTCTAGTTTCAGGGAAAATTAACAGAACTTAATTTGGAGTTCCGTAGCTCAAGTTATAAATAATTTAGTGGCTATGACTTAAGTAGACAGCTTTGAATGAACTATAAATAATAGTTGAATTATAGAGAATGTTGTATATGAACATGAAATGTATTAAATTGATAATTAAATTTATTTACCTAGATCCAGAAGATTCAAATACGAAGCTAGATCGAGGAAAGGAAAAAGTTCAGGATTAGTAGATTTTTGTGCACAAACAAGTATCAAGGTAAGTTCATGTAACTTGAATTATATTCTTAAATGCTTGAAATGCATGTTTTGATATGAATATGATTTGAATGTTCATTATATGAAATTTTATGAAACATTGATATATTTGATAAAAAAGGAAGAAATCGATTGAATGAAAGGAAAATTCGATGGATCTCTGAAAAAGGAATTGACGGTAAAAGGATCAAGCCCGGACGGGTGATCCTATCTCGATATAGCCCTCCCAGAAGAATATGTGGAAAATGGATTTAGCCGGACGGGTAATCCGAATTAAGTGCAATTTAGCTGGGTGGTAATTTGGATCCAAGCTCATTAGAGTAATTGTCGTTTGAGGGATTTAGCTTTGGGTGGTAATCCCGACAATACTCTATGAGTTTATATTCTGAGGATTTAGCTTGGGTGGTAATCCCATTGTAAGGATGAGGTTCGCGAGTGTGCTCTCTGAAATGGAAATGTGTGCACATGAATATGAATTTGTGGACCGAAATTGTACACTAAAAGTGTACCTCTGAAAATCCATCGAAATTCCGAGAAATTCAACGGGATAAATATGGAAAAATAACAAGGAAATAGAAATCATGGTATTGATGAGCTCATCAATCATGGTATATATTATTGGTACATGCAAATTATTGTACTAACTTGAATGTTGAGTTTGTGCATATTAGGGTAATAATGCATTGAATGGATATATAAATGTTTATTGTATTGTATTGAAAATATTAGGTAAGTATAATTCTTGTTACATGAGCTTACTAAGCACAAAGTGCTTATCCTGTTTCATTTTCCCTGTTTTGTAGTGTTAAAAGCTCGGAGATCAGATTTGGTCGGAGATACATCACACTATCAACCTCAGGATTTCGGTATATAAAGAAACTTTATTTTGGAAATCAATGGCATGTATAAGCTAATAAAGTAAATGATTTTGTGAAATGAATGTAGAGTTAGCCATTGGTATGGTTAACAAACACAGTTTTGGGTATGTGATGATGTTATCTTATAAATATGCATGAATATATTTGGAAAATATGTTGAATTGGTTTGGTTGATGTGGATTGGTCTCGATTTAAAATTTACAGGGAAGGTTAGATATCTATAAAAGGGGATATATTGAGTAAAAAAAAAAAATTTAATTTGTAAACTCTGGTAATACTTCTTACTCTATTAAAGGCAATGAATACGGGTAGGGTATTACATTTATTGGTATCGAGCTAGGTTTAGCGGTTCTAGGACCGAGCGTAGTAAATCTGAGATTAGCTATACATGCCATTTAAATTATTATTGATAGTGTGATATCTCTCGACCATTTAAATGTGTTTTTCTTATAGTAATGTCATCCGACCGAGCTCAATCCGAGGAAGTGGGAGTCATGCTCGGCTTCAATACAAAGAGAAGAAACTAGCGAGCGAGAAAGGCCGAGACAGAGGGTCGAGGGGAGGAGGCAAAACAGCCTTCTTTCAAATGATGAATGAATGGTTTAAACAATACTTAAGAACTAACCCTGTAGTGCAGCAAGTTCAAGCTCCCACTCCTGCTCCTCCACCGGTTCCCAAGATCCCACAAAGTGCAGTGCACTCTTGAATCATCATCGAAAAGGAAAAGCTCCAGTAGATAAAATTCAAAAATACGGGCGAAGAATTTTGAGCAGCGATTGATGATGATTCGAGCAGGCTGATTTGGTTAGAAAACACTACTCGGGTTTTGGAGGAATTATCTTGTACACCGAAGAATGTGCGAAATGTGTGCGTCTCTCTTTGCTAAAAGACACAACTTACCATTGGTGGAATACTAAAGCTTGAGTTGTTCGAAAGAAGAAATTACATGGGAGTTCTTTCAGAATGAATTTAAAAGAAATATATCACCAAAGGTTTCTCGATCGAGAAGAGAAAAGAATTTCTTGAGTTGAAAGCAGGTAATGAGATCGATATCTGAATATGAAAGAGAATTTGTTCGATTGAGTAAATATGCTCGAGAATGGAGTACGATCGGAAGTTTGAAATGTGCAAACGATTGAAGAAGGGTTGAATGAAGACATTAAGCTAATGATCGAATTCTTGAAATTCGAGTTTGCTACATTGCGAGAGAGCTTATAAAGCAGAAGAATTGAGCAAAGAAAAGAAACAAGCTGAGAGGGAAGCTCGAATTTTTAGTAAAAGACCGATGGGAAAATCCCAGTTTTCTGCTTCAAAGAAATTGAAGAAGTATCAGGATCGTTCTACCTCAGCCCACTTGGGTATTGGGCGAGAGAGCAAGGTTCTCAACGCACTAATCCAAGACCTTCTACTCCATCAGTGACCAGTGTTGGTAGTGTTGGCACTCCTAAGCCGAGATGCCAGTACTCTAATAAAGCTCATTTTGGTGAATGTCAATTAAAGAGCGGGGCTTGTTACCGATGTGGTTCTTTTGACCATTTCCTCAGAGATTGTCCAGAAAGAGGTGAAAAAGAAAGCGAGCGAGATATCGGCCGAGTAATCCGGTTTGAGAGGCGGACCACCTCGACCATCCGGTAATGTCGGTGGTAGCCGAGGAACTACGAAAGATATTGCAGCAGTGTCGAAGTAATAGCACTGCTAGGACATATGCCATCCGTGCGGAGAAGATGCCTCGGCATTTTTGATGTTATTCTTGGTACATTTTCTTTACTTGATCACGATATTATTGCATTGATTGATCCTGGTTCTACGCATTCATATATATGTGTTAAACTTGCAATTGTTAAAAATTTATCTGTTGAACCTCTTGAATTTGTGGTTAAAGTCTCGAAACCCCACAGGTCAATCTGTTTTGGTGGATAAAATTTGTAAAAATTGTCCACTTGATGGTAAGAGGTTATTGTTTCCGGTGATTTGATGTTACCGCCATTTGATGAATTTGGCGTGATATTGGGCATGGATTGGTTAACCTTGACATGATGCGGTAGTAAATTGTAGACAAAAATATATTGTGTTAAAATGTCGAATGGTGAGTTGCTCGGGTTAAATCGATCAAGCAGAGGGGTTATGATTTTGATAATGGCAGCCTGCAGGTATGTCAAAAAAGGGTATGATGCTTACTTGGCTTATGTACTTGACACCAAGGTATCTCGAGTCAAAAATACAGCGATTCAGTAGTATGTGAATTTTTCGATGTGTTTCGGAGGAATTACGGATTGCCACGAGAAAGAAGTGGAATTTTCTATAGATTTGATTAGGAACTACTCCGATTTCTATAGCTCGTGCGGATGGCTCCTCTGAAATTAAAAGAGTTAAAGACACGATTGCAAGAGCTTGTTGATAGGGGTTTTATTCGACCGAGTCATTCACCTTAGGGTGCTCGGTTTACATTTGTGAAAAAGAAAAGCGGGTCTTTAAGATTGTGTATCGACTACAAGCGACTTAATAAAGTAACCATAAAGAATAATAACCGTTACCGGATTGATGATTTATTTGATCATTTGAAAGGTGCTCTTGTGTTTTCAAAAATTGATCTTCGATTGGGTTATTATCACCACGGGTAAAGGAGTCGGATGTGCCAAAAGCAGCCTTGAGAGCAGTGCGGGCATTATGAGTTTACGGTCATGCCATTTGGGTTAACTAATGCACTGCAGTATTCATGGATTTGATGAACCGGATATTCAAGCGATATTTAGACAGATTTGTGGTAGTATTCATTGATGATATTTTGGTTTATTCTCGGGATGAAGAAGAACATGCGAGAACATTTGAGAATTGTGTTGCAATTCTGCGAGAGAAGCGATTATATGCTAAATTCGATAAATGTGAATTTTGGCTTCGAGAAGTGGGTTTTCTAGGACATATTGTATCTGCTAGAAGGTATCAGAGTAGATCCAAGTAAAATCTCAGCTATTGTCAATTGGAGTCCACAGAAGAATGTATCGAAGTTAGAAGTTTTTGGGTTTATTTGGTTATTATCGGAGATTTGTACAGGATTTTCTATGATAGCTTCTCCAATGACTCGATTATTGCGAGAAAGATGTTAAGTTCGAGTGGGTGATGAATGTCAACAAAGTTTCAATCATTGAAAGATCTACTAACGAAAGCACTGTATTAGTGCGGCTGAGCAGGGTAAGGAATTTATTATTTCTGATGATGCCTCGTTAAATGGTTTAGGTTGTGTCTTAATGCAAGAAGGTAAAGTAATAGCCTATGCTTCAAGACAACTTAAACCACATGAAAGAAATTACCGAGTACATGATCTTGAATTAGTTGCTATTGTATTTTTATTTGAAGATATGGCGGCATTACTTGTATGGTGAGAAATGTCATATTTATACTGATCATAAAAGCTTGAAATATTTGATGACACAAAAAGATTTGAATTTGAGGCAGTAGCAGTGGCTTGAGGCGATAAAGGACTATGATTTGGTTATTGATTACCATCCGGGTAAAGCTAATGTTGTAGTGATGCTTTGAGTAGGAAATCTCTGTTAACTGCGAGCTATGAATACCGGTTATCATAGACTGATGATGGTTCAATCCTAGCGAATTAAGAGCTAAACCGACATTTTTACAGCAAATATGTGAAGCTCGGAAGAATGATGAGAAGTTACAAGTTAAGCAGAGCACAGTATGAGTCGGAGTAATGATTACGAATTTCAGATTGGTTACGATGGTTGTTTATTATTCAGAGGTAGAGTATGTGTACCTCGAATTGAGCTCATCTGAGAAGATTTTCGCGAGGCTCACACCGGTACTATGTCCTGCCATACACGGGGAGTAATAAAATGTATAATGATCGAGAAAAGATGTCTTGGTGGTGGGAATGAAGCGTGATATCTACGAGTTTGTATCGAGATGTTTGATATGTCAATGAGTTAAAAGTGAACATTAGGTACCTTCGGGATTACTACTGACCAATTACTATACAGGAATGGAAATGGGAAAGAATCACTATGGATTTTGTATCGGGGTTACCTTTGTCTCAGGAAAAAAGATGCTATTTGGGTGATTGTTGACCGATTGACAAAGTCGAGTTCACTTTATTCGAGTGCGTATAGATTATTCTTTAGATAAACTATTTGAGCTGTACATATATCGAGATTGTCGGGCTACATGGAGTGCTGTCTCTATTATATCGAGATAGAGATCCCCGATTTACGTCTCGTTTGGAACAAATTGCAAGAAGCCTTGGGTACTCTGTTTGTACTTCAAACCTTGCATTTCATCCTCAGACGGATGGTCAATCGAGCGTGTAATTCAAGTATTGGAAGATATGCTCCGATGTTGTGTACTAGAGTTTGAAGGTAATTGGGAGAGGTACCTACCTTTGATTGAATTTGCTTACAATAATAGTTATCGATCGAGTATTAAAATGGCTCCGTATGAAGCTTTATATGGTAGAAAATGTAGAACACCGTTATATTGGATGAGCTCGATGAAAGGAAGATACGGGGTTGATTTGATCCGGAAAGCGAAGAAGAAAAAGTAAAGATTATTCGAGATAGACTAAAAGCGACTTACGATCGTCAAAAATCATATGCCGACCTTAAAGCGAAAAAGATTGAATTTCAAGTCGGTGACAAGGTATTTCGAAAGTGTCTCCTTGGAAGAAAGTCCTCCGATTCGGTCGAAAAGGTAAAGCGAGTCCAAGATTTATCGGGCCATATAAAATCATAGAAAGAATTGGACCGATCGCTTATCGATTGGCATTACCACCGGAACTTGATAGAATCCATAATGTTTTTCATGTATCTATGTTGCGACGATATCGATCAGATCCTTCACATGTTATTTCACCGACTGAAGTGGAGATTCAACCGGATATGACTTACAGTGAAGAACCGGTCAAAATATTGACACGAGAGACAAAAGAGCTTAGAAATAAAAAGATAAATTTCGTGAAAGTATTGTGGCAAAAGCATGGGATTCAGGAAGCGACATGGGAACCGGAGGAGGCAATGAGGAAACAATACCCAAACCTCTTTCTTTGGTAAGATTTTCGAGAGGACGAAAATCCTAAAAGGGAGAGTTGTAATGGCATAAATTCAAAATTATCAAAGCAATGGTTTCAGTAACCACAAATTCGATTTAAAGAGAAATTTATTTCAATATTTTTGCATGAAAATTGATATGATAGGAAAATCGTATGAAAATATTGATAGAAAAATTTTACCGATTTAGTAGTTAGTTAGAAAAGAAATTATTGAAGAAATTGGGTAAAAACAAGGTATCGAGACCTTTATCTCAGTAAACCGAGTCGAAAATAATTTTATAAATATTTATGAAATGTTAGTAATGTGGTATTAAAATTTCGTTAGGAAATTTTAATATTTGGGTAGTCAATTAAATGAAAAGGACTAAATTGTAATAAGTGTAAAAGTTGCTAGAATGATTAAATAGCTTAAGAGTCTAATGAGAAAGGATTTAAAAGGCAAATAGACCCAAATTTATTTGGGCTGGACGGCAGGGGCATTAAATCAGCAGGGAATTTGATAAATTAAGGGTAAAATTGGAATATTGCAAAATTAACTAAATAAAGCTAGGACTAAATAGGAAATATCTAGATTTCTCTTCATTTCTCTTCAATTCCAGCAGCTAAAAACGCCATAGGAGGGTTCTCTAAGCTGGTATTTCATAATTTTTGCACCAAGTGAGTTAATCCTTGCCTTTTTCTTGTAATTTTTGTGTTTCTAAGACTTTTACAACTAGGTCCTACTATTAAATTCATTAGTTTTTGATTTCATGGATGAAATTGAAAGTCACCATGATTGAGTTCTGTAAGTTTATGATGAAATAGAATGAAATTAAAGTTTTAATTTATTTATGAGATGATTTTATTAGGTAATTTCAATGGAAAATTGATTTTTAGGACCTAATTGTGAAAATGTTTGGAATTAAAGTCTAATTCTGAAACTCTGATTCCTAAAGGTTTTAAACTAGTTTAAGGTGATATAATAAAGTGTTAATTGAGAAAAATAAGCTCAATTGAGAGACTAATTGAGTAGGGACGAAATTCTCATTTATTAAAAGCTTAGGGGAAAATTGGTAATAAACAGTTTGCACTAAAACAATTTGGACAGCAGCAGTAGACTAACTTTGAAAAATCACCATAAATTGTATAAATCGAATTAGAAGATGAACAATATATGTAATTAAAGCTTATTGAGTCTAGTTTCTCATAGAAGAAACATTGTAAGCAATGGATTTGTAAATTTTGAGATATAATAAATTTTGTGAGACAAGGTCAGAATGAATTTGGGTTCCCCTATTCTGACTTTGAAAATCATAAACAAAATAAATAAAAATAATTAGGAGCTTAAATTTATATGTATAGAATCCTTAATGAGTCTATTTTTAATATAAATAAACGAGAATATCATTTGAATCCTGTATGAAGAGAAAATAAATTTTTAGTGAAGAAGGGTCAGAAGTGTTAGACAGCAGAACAGGGGTGACTTTAAAGAATAAACTGTACTGATTGGCTAAACCAAAAATTCTGAAAATTTTATGGTAAGAAGATATATGAGTCTAGTTTCAGGGAAAATTAACAGAACTTAATTTGAAATTCCGTAGCTCAAGTTACAAATAATTTACTGGCTATGACTTAAGTAGACAGCTTTGAATGAACTATAAATAATAGTTGAATTATAGAGAATGTTGTATATGAACATGAAATGTATTAAATTGATAATTAAATTTATTTATCTAGATCCAGAAGATTCAAATACGAAGCTAGATCGAGGAAAGGAAAAAGTTCAGGATTAGTAGATTTTTGTGCACAAACAAGTATCAAGGTAAGTTCATGTAACTTGAATTATATTCTTAAATGCTTGAAATGCATGTTTTTGATATGAATATGATTTGAATGTTCATTATATGAAATTTTATGAAACATTGATATATTTGATAAAAAAAGGAAGAAAATCGAGTTGAATGAAAGGAAAATTCGATGGATCTCTGAAAAAGGAATTGACGGTAAAAGGATCAAGCCAGACGGGTGATCCTATCACGATATAGCCCTCCCGAAGAATATGTGGAAAATGGATTTAGCCCGGACGGGTAATCCGAATTAGGGTCTGAATTTAGCCTGGACTGGTAATTCAGATCCAAGCTCATTAGAGTAATTGTCATTGCTGGGGATTTAGCCTCGGATGGTAATCCCGACAATACTCTATGAGTTTATATTACAGGATTTAGCTGGGTGGTAATCCCATTGTAAGGATGAGGTTCGGGAGTGTGCTCTCTGAAATGGAAATGTGTGCACATGAATATGAATTGAGTGGACCCGGAATTGTACACTAAAAGTGTACCTCTGAAAATCCATCAAATTTCGAGAAATTCAACGGGATAAATATGGAAAAATAACAAGGAAATAGAAATCATGGTATTGATGAGCTCATCAATCATGGTATATATTATTGGTACATGCAAATTATTGTACTAACTTGAATGTTGAGTTTGTGCATATTAGGGTAATAATGCATTGAATGGATATATAAATGTTTATTGTATTGTATTGAAAATATTAGGTAAGTATAATTCTTGTTACATGAGCTTACTAAGCACAAAGTGCTTATCCTGTTTCATTTTCCCTGTTTTGTAGTGTTAAAAGCTCGGAGATCGATTTGGTCTGAGATACATCACACTATCAACCTCAGGATTTTGGTATATAAAGAAACTTTATTTTGGAAATCAATGGCATGTATAAGCTAATAAAGTAAATGATTTTGTGAAATGAATGTAGAGTTAGCCATTGGTATGGTTAACAAACCTGGTTTTGGGTATGTGATGATGTTATCTTATAAATATGCATGAATATATTTGGAAAATATGTTGAATTGGTTTGGTTGATGTGGATTGGTCTCGATTTAAAATTCACAGGGAAGGTTAGATATCTATAAAAGGGGATATATTGAGTAAAAAAAAATTTTAATTTGTAAACTCTGGTAATACTTCTTACTCTATTCCGGCAATGAATACGGGTAGGGGTATTACAGATCTTTTCACCTAAAGTAAAGCAAAAAGAAAATACAAATCTCAATATAAAACATCCCACAATATGTTCCAAAATAGAACAAATTTTAGAGGGAGGGAAAAATCGATTTCAACATTTCCTAATAAATTAACTAATCTCAAAATGATTTTTCTAGGAACAAAAATGTAATAGGTGTGATTACTGTTTTGAAATTTAAAATTTTTAAAATTATTTTTATATTTTAATTAAAAATTAAAAATTATACTTTTTAAAGTTCAAAAAAATATAAAAATACAAATGATTTTAAAAATATAAACTTTTTTAAAAAAATCAATTTTATCTAAATTAGATCAGACTGACCAATTGAATCGAAAACTAGTTGGCATATCTGTTTGGTGAGAGCTAATAACTTGACCCGCGAACTGGTAAAAACTGATTTTTTTCATAATTTTTTTATTTTTTAAAATATTATAATTTCTTATTTTAAAAAAATATAATTTTTAATTTTTATTTAAAATATGAAAAAAGTTAAAAACTAAATAGCCACTAAATTTTAAATTTCAAAAGAGTATAGAAGGACTCGAAAATATGTTGCCCCAAACTGATTTTCTTGTATAGATTTGACCTCATGCATTATTTGATTTGACCAGTATAGTGGAGAGGCATTGACTGATACTTGACTTGACCTATTGACTATAACTGATACGTGTCACATTTTGTTTTCTTTTTTCCGAAAAATTTCTTTTGAGATTAGTGAATTTGTTAAGAAACATTGAAATCAATCAGTTTGGAGGAAATTGATTTCCTCCCCCTCTTATAGAATTTGTTCTATTTTGAAACATCTTGTGGAGATGTTTTATTATGAATTTTTCTTTGTTTTTTTTTATAAAAAATACCACATATATGTGCCAGAAAGTTTCTACTTAACTTATCAAAGTTCATAATGGATTCCAGTGGAAGAGAATACAATTAAGTTCTTACAGGACATTTGAGGTTGTGAATAAAAGGACAGTGACTAAGATGATCTGTAGGATCTGTAAATTTCCAAAGATAACTTTTGTTGGTATTGGCACTTATTGAATCGATAATGATAAAGGATTTTACTTAGTGTCAAGTCACTCGAAGTCATCTCTACAAGGCTGCTTTAGGCTTTTCAACTCCTACTTGTGAGACATAACCTTTCTACTAGATTAACAAGATCCTCTATGTACATATTTTACTATTGTTGAGTTGCTCCAGCTTTTTCAGTTTCTACTTGTAAGTTGCAACTAATTCTTCTAGATCCATAAGATCATGTGTATAAAACTATGATTATTGTCAAATACACAACTAGTGAGCAATAAGGTTTTTTTTTTTCTTTGCCATTAAGGTGGGTTTAACTTGTGACTTATACAGCAAAAGCAGAACTTTCATATGGCCCTACAAGGTCTATATGTATAATATTTTAAGTATAATTCAGGGACAAAATTAATTATAAACCCTTTAAATTAATTTGTCACGCCATATTCTTAATGGAAGCTAACGAACAAGTAACTAAAATGTAACAATTCAATAATGTTAGTGACTGTAATCTAACTTTTGAAAGTTGAATGGACGAAACATAATTTTAAACAAAGTTTAGGGACAATTGGTGTCATTTAACCTTGTTTATAAGATAAGGATTAATTGTAAAAACAATGGGGCAAGTAAGGGCCCTGCCTTACCCCACCCAAAAATGGTAAATTTGTTTTGTAATTTCTTTAAAATTTATAAGATTATAAAATAATATGTTGATAAAATTGTATTTTTCCCCCCAAACATTTATAATTTGCATCTATCCCTAAAAAAATAAATTTGGCTCTGCCATTTTTAGAGATGTTTACTTTGTTAGGCAACATCATATATTGAATTTATAATGTTTTATCTGATACCCATCGATGTTTATACACCATAGAACTTAAGCAAAATTCATGTTTCATGTTTTTTGTCCTTCCGTGTTGTTTGTGAACTATGATAATTGATGTTTCATTTTAATAAATAAACTTGATTTAGGGGAAAAAAATTGATTTTGACCAAACAAATGCATGTTATAGAAACTCATTTGTACACATAAAAATTGTCAGGAATACCAGTCGAAGGCAACCAATTTTCTTTACTCAAAAGGAATGACTAGATAGTGAATTTCATGGCAGTTGATCTATCAATATTGTAGTAACCCTTCCAATTAACCCTTGCATTGAGGTTAGCACCAAGGCCACAATTGTTTTACTTAGCATAGTAGAGGGTTTCTTCAAAATTGACTTTGCCAGGTTCTTCAAAGTGCATCCATCCTTTAGGCCTAATGAAGTCTCCTAATGCGGACTATATGATAATAGTTGTAGAATATTTCATCCATGACCTGCCCAAATATGTTGCAATTTTGAATCTATTATTGAATAGCTTCTACTTAGGGACAATCCTACAGTTTTGGATCACAATATTAGTATTTTCATCAATAAAGTCCTTGCCTTGTGCAGTTATTGTGTTGAATTGATTTTCCATTGGCCTCCCCACAATGAGCAATGATTTTTGAATAACAGTAGGAGAATAACCAAACATGAAGTCAGTGGTTCCAGAGACAACACAATTGTGAAAAAAACTGATGTTCCTTTATTATACAAGGTGTCTTGGTAGGCATCCATCTTGCAACTGAAGAAGGCTAACTTATCTTATTGAACACAAAGAGCCATTGCTTGGTGCTTTTCAGGACCAACAGTGTTTTGGAATCCCATGGATTTAGCTATGAATCCATTTCTAATAGCAATTACACTATTAATATTATGAAATTTAGTATAAAATAATTATTACAAATGAGAATCATGCTGAATTAATTGCTCAAGTTGTCTTTTGCAAGGTTTGGAGATTATATTTGGTTGCTTTGTAACTACATGTTACCTATTTGGTTATTATGCAAGACCTATTTTCTATTAATAAAATATTATCTTAATCGAGATAGAAAAGAATGATTTAAGTTATTAGAAACTTACAAACTTAAGATAGCCTTGGCAATGAACTTTTTAGGATCAACTCTATTAACAGACTTAAAAGTCTTCTTGCATGATTCTTGGTAATAAGTAGATGAACAAATGCTAAACACTTCATTCATTGTTGGGAATAATTTTTCCTTATCATTGTTAGTTTGTCAAACTGTAGTACTAATGCCAATAATTACTCACACCAAAAGAATGAGTAAAACCTTAGCAAAAACCTCTTTCTTTGACGTATTTGCTATTTTTTGTTTCATTTTTGTTTTAATGAATATGATATCTCTTCTTTCTTTGACATATTAGGGAATAAAACTTTCCTTCCCTTCCCTTCTCTTCCCTTTTGTTTGTATTTTTTTTTTGTTAAAAACTGAACATCAATAATGGCAATGTAGAAAGATTACAAAGAAAGGAAAAAAATAGAACACACAGATTTTACGTGGAAAAAAACGATGGGTGGAGGAGAAGAAAATTCACTAATGTCGAATTTAAATGATATAAGAGAAGTTTCGACTACATCTATTTATAGGTTGAAAAAAACTAATTCTAATTAATGTCAAATATATTATGCTAATAAATGATAAATATATTATACTAATAAATACTAAATCTTCTAGAAAGAAAATATATATTTTTTAACTTGACTTGCAAGCAATCTATTAGAATTTGGGTCACACAACTCTAAGAATCTCCACCTTGACACAAATTCTCAACGAGCAAGTTCTTCACCATGAACTCTCAACGAACATGTTCTCCACCTCTTCCATGAAACCCTTTAATGGTATTTTTCAACAATGAAAACCAACTAAGTCCAAACAATGCTCAAACTTGGTTATATGAAGTGACTTAGTCATCATATTTGCAGGATTATCATGAGTACTAACTTTGCTCACAACAATATCACCATGAGCAATAATATCATGCACAAAATGATATCGAACATCAAAGTTCTTTGTTTTTTCATGAAACATTTGATCCTTCGTAAGGAATATGACACTCTGACTATCACAAAACACTGTACTGATCTGAAGGTCTTTACTGAGTTCACCAAAGAGTCTCTTTAACCAAATAGCTTATTTACAAGCCTCGGTAATTGTCATGTACTCAGCTTTAATAGTAGACAAAACAACTGTAGTTTGCAAAGTGGCTTTCCAACTAATTGCGCAACCTCTAATAGTAAAGACATACCTGATGAGAGATCTTCTTTTATCAAGTGGGTTGCTAATAGAGTACGAACAAGCTTGGCATTCTGCATATTGACCTGCGAAAAACTTTCTCAATGTACCCTTTCGGACTTAGGTACAATTTACATGTTTTTCTATCTCTGAGAATCTCCATCCCAAGTATTTTTTTTGCTACTCCCAAATCTTTCATCTCAAATTCTTTACTAAGCTGGGCTTTGACCTTTCTTATCTCACCTTCATCTTTGGCTGCTATCAACATGCCATCAACATATAGAAGTAGATAAACTAAAGAACCATCACTATTTTTTTAAGCAAACACAACTGTCAAAGCTGCTTCTTTTGAAATCATGAGTAGTCATAAAAGAATCAAACTTCTTGTACCATTTCCTTGGTGATTATTTCAAGCCATAAAGTGACTTTTTCAACAAGCAAACATAGTCTTTCTTTTCTAAGACTATAAAACCCTTCGGTTGTAACATGTAAATATCTTCCTCAAGTTTTCCATGTAAGATTGTTTTTTTTACATCTAACTACTCAAGCTAAAAATCATACATGACCACAATACCAAGCAAGGCTCGAATCAAACTATGTTTCACAACTGGGGAAAACACATCTGTGAAGTCTACACCTAGAAATTGATTGCAACCTTTTGCAACCAGCCTTCCTTTATATTTGGGTTTTTTCATTTCCTAGGGTCTTTTCTTTCTTCTTGAATACCCATTTACAACGAATAGTCATTTTACCCTTAGAAAGCTTCAGTAGATCCCATGTTATGTTCTTATGGAGTAATTCCATCTATTCTTACATGGCAAACATCCACTTTCCTGAATCTTCACATCTAACTACCACAAAATAAGTAGAGGGCTCTTGATTTGCATTTATATTTTCAGCCATGTTTAAAGCATAAGCAACTAGATCAGCCTCAGCTTACCTCTTTGGAGGTTTAATTTCTCTTCTAAGTTTGTTCTTGGTAATAAAATATTGTGGTGAAAAAGCAACTCTACTCTGAGTTTCTATACTAACATGAGAAGTAGACTCTGTTGTAGATTCTAGATCAATCTGTAGCTCCACCTACTTCACATGTGTGCTTGGACTTTGCTGGTCTTTATTGGAAGAGTCATTAAGAGGTAAGTTAGGCAGCATAGTAGTTTCATCAAAAATAATATCTCTACTAATCACAGCTTTTCTATTACCAAGACACCATAACTTATATCCTCTAACACCAACCTTATAACCAAGAAAAACACATTTAATAAATCTAGGTTCCAATTTCACATTATCAACATGAGCATACACAAGAAACCCAAAAATCTTCAAATTAGAATAATCAGCAAGATTACCAGACCATACCTCTTGTGGAGTTTTTTTTCTCAATGGGAATGGATGGAGACCGGTTAATAAAAAAAATGCAATAAAGGTCGCTTCAGGCCAAAACAATTTCAGTAAACAAGCATTCGATAACATATATCAAACATTTTCCATCATTATTCTATTCATCCGTTCTGTGATGCTTTTTTGCTATGGAGTATGAAAAACTGTCAAGTGTCTCATAATCCCTTCTAATTTGCACAATTCATTAAATTCATCAGAATAAAATTCCAAGTTATTATCTGTGCAGAGGTGTTTTATCTATTTTTTTGTCTACTTCTCGATCATATTTTTTCATATTTTTCCAAGTCCTAAACGTGGAAAACACATCACTTTTTTGCTTTAGGAAGAATGTCCAAACCTTTCTGGAAAAATCATCACTAATCGTCAGCATATAATTAGCGCCACCCCTCGAAGACACTCTAAATGGTCCCCAAAGATCAAAGTGAATATAATCTAGCATTTCCTTCGTGATATGGATTCCTCTTATGAATTAAACTCTCTTTTGCTTCTCAAAAATGCAGTGCTCACAGAACTTCAGTTTGCTAATTTCTTGTCCATCAAAAGTCCTTTATTTGCTCAATTCTACCATGTCGTTCTTACTCATATGCCCTAGACGCATATGTCAAAATCTAGTAACATCATCATCGGACAAGGAAGAGGAAGCGATAGTTGCATCACCAGTAACAGTTAAACCTTGCAAAACATATAACTTGGCAGTCTTTCTCTACCCTTTCATCACAACGAGGGAACCCTTGCTAACCTTTAGAACCCTACTTTCAATTGTGTACTTGTGCCCCCCTAAATCAAGAGTACTCAACGAAATCAAATTCCTCCTCAATTCTGGTACATGTCATACGCTACTAAGTGTTCTAACGACTCCATCAAACATCAAAATTTTGATCATGTCAATACTTGCGATTTTACATGAAGCATTATTTCCCATCAAAACAACACCTTCAGACATTGTTTCATATGTTGTAAACCAATCCCGATTGAGACTCATATGGAAGGTGCAACCAAAATCAAGGATCCACTCCTCGCTCACTTTAGGGTTGTTGGCAGAAGCAACTAGGAGTTTACCATCATTATAGTTTTCTACAACATCAGCTTCACTGGATTGTTCTAGTTGTTTTCCCTTTTAATTCGCTAACTCCCTTTTGATCTTATTCTGCAACTTATAACACTCAAACTTAATGTTTCCTTTCTTCTTACAGAAGTTACAATTTTTACCTTCGTTTGAAGATCTCGATCTTCCCTTAGATTTCTCGCGAGGATTTCATTCTCAAACTTAATGTGTCCTTTCTTCTCGCAGAAGTTACAATTTTTACCTTCGTTTGAAGATCTCGATCTTCCGTTAGATTTACTGTGAGAATTTCATTCATGTGTCCTCTCACAATTATCATCAATATTTCATTCTTGTCTCTCACGAACAATGAGACCCTCTCCCTATGAGTCAGATCTAGACACAAGATGCTTCATCTTGTCATACGATGTTAAAGAAGCATAGAATTCATCAACTATGAGAGATTCACAGCTATACAAAATCGTATCTCTAAAGGTTCAATAAGATAGGGGCAAAGAATAAATTAGAATTAACCCTAAATTTTCTTTAATGTACTGAACCTCCATGGCCTCTAAGTCCAAGAGAATTTCTTTAAACACAGTTAAGTGTTCGTGAACGGACACACCTTCCTCTAAATGATGAGCATAAAGGTGTTGTTTCATATGCAACTTACTAGTTAGGGTTTTCGACATGCATAGTTGTTGTAGTTTTGCCCATAATGCAGCAGTGGTTTTCTTATTCATCATGTCCTATAGAATTTCATTTGACAGATACAGATGTAATTGTGTTAAATCCTTTCTATCTTCATGCTTCTTCTCTTCCTCCATCAATGTCAAAGGCATCTTATCTACCCCTACTAGGGCATCATCCAAATCCATCTGCGCAAGAACTACCTATATCTTTATCTGCCACAACAAAAATCTGGTGTTGCAATCCAACAGCGAAATATCATACTTCATTGTCGTCATTATTGTGATCAAAATAAGTAACCCGAAAAAGCTCTGATACTAATTTGTTAAAAATTAAACGTCAATAATGGCAATATAGAAAGATCGCAAAGAAAAGAAAAAAATAGAACATAAATTTTACGTGGAAACCCTTTCGAGAAAAAGCCACAGGCAGAGGAGAAGAAAATTCACTAATGTCGAATTTGGATGATGCAAGAGGAGTTTCGACTACATCTATTTATAGGTTGAAAAAACCTAATTCTAATCATTGCCAAATATATTATACTAATAAATGTTAAATATATTATACTATAAATACTAAATCTTCTAGAAAGAAAATATATTTTGTTTAATTTAACTTGCAAGCAATCTTTTAGAATTTGGGTCACAGAACTCTAACAGTTTTTGTCGTTTGATGAAATTTATTATACATAACAATGGGTTTTATAACAAGTAAGACCCTCTAGAATTTAGGTTATTTGCATGGGAAGAGAATATGATGCCTTACTAGATTGTGGTGGATAGTTTATAACATAGTGGTTTTAGACAAAGCGTTTAACTATTTAATGTAAGAAAGTCGGTGCCCCCAAGGCACAGCGGAAAAATAAAATTCAGGCAATCCAAACCATGGATCCATGTGCGAGGAACGAATCGGGAAAAAAAACTATGATAATGGTTTCGAAATTACCAAAACTTCAATCTGAGTAGACAGCGACGCCTCAAAAATGAGAATCCAGAACCACTATCGAACCAAGTCGCAACTTTTTAGATGTCAACCTCTACGTAGTCCACCCAATTGACAATGACCGGAAGAAATCCCCAAAACTGTTTTTGAGAGATTTTTTGCTTGACGGCTGCTAGACCACAAAACTAGGTTTTCGGGGTTTTTTTTATATCTAAAACTCCCCTTTTAATTGGTATATTTAAAATAAATAAATATAATAATGTTTTAACCGAAAATTATAATTACATTAATTATAATAAAGATTTCGGTAAACTATATTTATTTAAATTTATATACGAACCAAATTCATACATTAATAGAATTATGTTCTCATTGTGTGTACAACATTCTTGTGCATATAATATGTTCAATATCTGATTGCCCAATTAAATTAATTCTATAATTAATTTAATTCATGTGACAACCAAACACAATACCAACTATTTTTTATTCCGATCATCTCAACCATATGGTGTGACCCTGTAGGCTCTTGTAACATTAGCAGTAATAATAGAATGATTCTAATGTTACATACAATGAGTGGCATCTAGCAATGCATCATTGCTACCTAAGTTACAAGAAGTCATGATTTGACATAACCTTTCGTGATTTACCTTCAATGCATTAATCCTTAAGTCCTTTATCTCTGGAATGAACACAAGTCATGGAATGGTCACACTTGCATAGTCCATCTCATGTTTCTTGATATCTTGAGTAGACTATGATATACAAATAAGTATGATATCTCATATCAACTTATTTGACCATGGCCATGCATTTCTAGTCTCACTCAATCAAGTGGCCTAAGATATTACTCCCATTATGTAAGAGGGACTTATTCTATATTGATCAACCATATCCCTCTACATAGATTGTGGTATCCAACATCAGCCTTTATAGAACAACCAGTTACGGTGTACATTTGACTATATCAAAATATACAGCTCACGATGTTGGGATAATGATGATCTCAAGTCTGAGGATCATATACATATTAATCACTATGAGTAATGTCGTGACAATTACATAATAATCCAAGAAACATACTCATAACGGGTCAGTCCAATATGTTGTTCTCTAGCACACATATTCATGCATTGATTTTGACACTCCATATCAATGAAAACTCTTTATCATCAATCAACTACATGTTAGTCTTAATGCATTATTGTTGTCCTAGTCAACAATAATACTTGACTAAGGATCTTTTAAGAACAACCATATTATTCTTAGGACATTATTATAAAACAATTTATTTATACACACAGACAAGAAACTGAAATAATAATGGAAATGCCTTATATTAATAAATATGGTAAATCAAGTATGTTATTACAACCATCTCATTATTGATCTTTGGGCATACTCTTACAATCTCCCACTTGCACTAAGACCAATCATTCATATATCTAATACCAAGCGACTTAGTGTGACGATCATGCTTCTGCTGTGTTAGAGACTTGGTCAGGGGATCAGCAATGTTATCATCTGTAGGTATTCTGCATGTTTCTATATCCCCTCGATCGATAATCTCTCGAATAAGATGGTAGCGCCTAAGTATATGTTTGGATCGCTGGTGAGATCTGAGTTTTTTAGCTTGTGCAATGGCTCCATTGTTATCACATCAAAGTTCTATAGCATCTAATATGCTAGGCACAACCCCTAGTTCAGTAATGAACTTTTTTATCCAAACCGCTTCTTTTGCTACCTCACTGGTTGCAATAAACTCGGCCTCTGTAGTAGAATCGGCTACTGTACTTTGCTTTGAACTCTTTCAACTCACAGCACCACCATTAAGGTAAAACACAAAACCTAATTGCGATCGAGAATCGTCCTTGTCAGTTTGGAAGCTAGCATCAGTGTAACCTTTTACACTTAACTCTTCCTCACCTCCATATATTACGAACGTATCCTTATTTCTTCTTAAGTACTTAAGGATATTCTTGACTGTGGTCCAGTGACCTTCACCGGGATCTACTTGGTACCTGCTCGTCATACTTAAGGCATATGAAACATCTAGACAGGTACACAACATGGCATACATGATAGATCCAATAGCAGAAGCATATGGAATTTTACTCACGCGTTCTCTCTCTTGTAGAGTTGAAGGACACATTTTCTTCGAGAGTAAAATACCATGTCTCATAGGTAGGAATCCTCTCTTAGATTCTTCCATATTGAACCTTTTCAGTACTTTATCTATGTATGTACTTTGGCTTAGACCTAGTAGTCGTTTTGATCTATCTCTATAGATCTTGACTCCTAAGATGTAAGTGGCTTCGCCCAAGTCCTTCATGGAAAAACAACTTCCTAACCAGTTCTTAATAGACTGCAAGGTAGGTATGTCATTTCCCATGATAAGTATGTCATCCACATACAGTACCAAGAATGTGATAGTGCTCCCACTAACTTTCTTGTAAACACATAGCTCATATTCATTTTTGATAAAACCAAACTCTTTGATTGCATCGTTAAAACAAAGATTCCAACTTCGAGATGCTTACTTTAATCCATAAATGGATATTTGTAGCTTACATATCTTTCTAGCATCCTTTGGATTGACAAAACCTTCAGGTTGTTTTGACGTCCATCTGCCAAATTTCATAATCATGAAATGCAGCTATGGCAAGCAAGATCCTGATGGATTTAAACATAGCTACAGGAAAAAAGGTTTCATCATAGTCAACACCATAAATTTGACGAAAACCTTTAGCGACTAATTGTCCCTTGTATGTTTGTACATTACCATCCATGTCGGTTTTCTTTTTGAAAACCCACTTGCACCCTATAGGTTTAACCCCTTCGGGTGGGTCAATCAAAGTCCATAATTGGTTTTCATAGATGGAATCCATCTCAGATCTCATGGCCTCAAGCCATTTCTCAGAGTCTGGGCTCGTCACCACTTCTTGATAAGTCCTAGACTCATCTTGATCTAAAAGAAGAATGTCACCATGCGTTGTAATGAGAAATCCATATCTCTCAGGTGCATGGCGTTCTCTTAAAGATCTGCGCGGTAGTTGTGTTTCTAAGTAGTTACTTATTCCTCAATTTCTTGTGGAATTTACTGTTGTTCTATCTTTGGTTCAGTGGTATCTTGTGATTCTCGAATTTTTCAAGTTCAATCTTTCTCCCACTTCCTTTTCTAGAAATAAATTCTCTCTCTAGGAAGACACCAGTCCGAGCAACAAACATTTTGTTCTCAATGGGATTAAAGAAATAATATCCTTTGGTTTCTTTTGGATACCCCACAAAAATACACTTTTCAGATTTGGGTTCAAGCTTAGTAGACGTCTGACGTTTAACATAAGCTTCGCAACCCTAAATTTTCATAAAAAAACATATTGGGATGTTTCCCAGTACACATCTCATATGGCATCTTTTAAACCGATTTAGATGGAACAAGGTTTAGCGTGAAAGTAGTTGTCTCAAGGGCATGTCCCCAAAAGGAAGTCGATAGATCAGAATGAGTCATCATGGATCGAACCATGTCTAACAGATTTCGATTTCTCCTCTCAGAAACTCCATTCCATTGAGGAGTACCAGAAGGAGTAAGTTGTGCGACAATCCCACATTTTTTTCAAAAGATTATCAAACTCTAGGCTCAAATACTCTCCACCTCGATCAGATCGAAGTGTCTTGATAGTTTTTCCTAGTTGATTTTGTACTTCATTTTTTTAATTCCTTAAACTTTTCAAGGGCCTCTGACTTATGGCGCATGAGATAAACATACCCATATCTATTGAAATCATCAGTGAAAGTAATGAAGTATTGAAAACCACCTCTGGCCTGTGTATTTATTGGTCCACATACATCATAATGTATTAAGCCCAATAAATCACTAGCTCATTCACTTTTACCAGTAAAAGGAGATTTAGTCATTTTTCCCAATAAGCAAGATTCACTTACTTCAAATTGTTCAAAAACAAATGAATCCAAAAGACCATATTTATGGAGTTTGGATATGCATTTCTCACTTATGTGGCACAAACGACAATGCCAAAGATAAGTTTGATTTGAGTCATTTATTTTAGATCTTTTAGTATTTATGTTGTAAACGGGATTCATTTGATCTAGAATATAGAGGTCATTTATCAATTGTGCTAAACCATAGAAAACATTATTGAGGTAAAAGGAAAAACAATTATTCTTAATAATTATCTCAAAACCAATTTTGTCTAAACAAGATATTGAAATAATGTTTTTAGTCAAACTGGGCACAAAATAACAATCCTCTAAACATAAATCAAATCCACTAGGCAAAGATAAAATGTATGTTCCCACAGCTAATGCAGCAACCCTTGCTCCATTTCCAACTCGCAGGTCCATATCTCCTCTAACCAAAGTCTTACTCCTTTGTAGTCCCTGTACAGAAGTACAAATATGAGAACCACAACTAGTATCTAATACCCAAGAAGTAGTAGTTGATAAATTAATATCAATAACATAAATACCTGAAGCAAACGTTCCACTTGTTTTGCCCTTTTTGATTTCCTTAAGATAGATAGGGCAGTTCCGCTTCCAATGTCCAGTTACACCATAATGAAAGTAGTTTCCTACCTTAGATACCCCACGTTTAGGTTTCAGTGCAGCCTTTCCTTTTCCAGGCTTGGGCCTACCCTTCCCCTTGGGCTTTGTCTGAACTTTGGCCTTTCCCTTGCCCTTGTTGTTACGGACCATCAGTATGGGCTTGGGTCCAACCTTTTTCATGTTGCCTTCAGCAGTTCGTAGCATACTGAGCAACTGTGGTAGAGCTTTGGTCATTTCATTCATATTGAAATTGAGGACAAACTGGTTGTAGCTATCCAGCAAGGATTGTAGAATAACATCAGTGGCCAACTCTTGGCTCAATGGAAACCCAATCTTAGACAGGCTTTCAATATAGCCAATCATCTTAAGGACATGAGGTCCTACTGGGCTTCCTTCAGCCAGCTAACATTAGAATAGAGCCTTAGAGATATCAAACCTCTCTTGCCGTGCTTGCCCCTAATAAAGTTCTTTCAGGTGCTCGATCATATCATAAGCAACCATGTCCTCATGTTGCTTCTGAAGCTTAGGATTCATCGTGGCAAGTATAAGACATCCAACGTCTACCATGTCATTGAGATGCTTCTTGTGAGCATCTCTATCAGCTCTCGAGGCATTACCGGATGGTTCATTAGGAGCAGTTGTTCAATCACATATAATTTCTGTTCTTGTTTGAGGACATTCCTCAAGTTACGGAACCAGTCAAGAAAGTTCAAACCATTCAATTTGTCCTTCTTAAGGACCGATCACAATGAGAGTGTTCTGTTTGCAGCCATAATATATCTAAAACAATAAAATATGCGTGTGAATAAATTTACCATGTTTATATCAATCATTAAAAGGACTTTATTAAACATGTTCCCACTATTTTATTTCAAAATTAATAACCCTCATATATTAATTTCAGAAAAACTTTCCTAAAAGTATTTCTAGTAGGTTAAGGATCCATATTTCACCTCTTCTTAAGTCAGCTTTGGCTTTACTCTCAAGATTATGGTTATTTAGATAAGCAATCATTTGCTAATTTCATCATATGTAACTGCTACAATTTGGTGATCAACTCTTATTGTAATCATCTTATGATTTATCCAACTTACTTGCCTCTAGGTTTCTAATCCTATTAGAGTAACCTAGTTAAGTCATTAACCAATTTTTAACTAGCGAATATCACTTGTTTATTCTTCGCGTTTAACCAAGATAAATACTAGTACTTTGCTTTAGCATAACCTACATAGTATTGATCGAGGCCTTAATGAGGGCACAAATTAGAAGGCCATGATGACTTAATATTTTAATAGAGGGATTTTATTAAAAATGTTGCATCTCACCAATTATGGTCTACTTTAGTCCATTTAATCTTTTAATTGATCTCATCAATTAATGAAGTTTATTATTACCTAATTTGCATGCTTTAGACATCCATAGCATCTCATACATGAATAAATAAAGCAATAAATAAATGCAATAGTTATAGCCCACAAACTATGGTGGTTTAACCCAAGCCAATGGGAGAACCAAAAGGAAACCTAAAGGTGTAAGCCGTCTTACAAGCTGTCGATCCACACTGATTGGCCCATCTTCTTTCTCGTCTAACCCACAGCAACTTTTGCAAATTACAATATGTAGAAACTCGTTTTACATACAATAGAGTAAAATGAGAAGAGAAATACAAGAGAATAATAGTAAGGCACAACACGTAGGCCATATTTTATAAAATTACAACCTTTTATCAAATGGATCATCGGGCTATAACTATGCATTTCAAACACCGTGCATGTCAAAAATAGCATACATCATTCAACGTTTTGCTAAGTGAATTATAAAATGTCCTTTCAATATTTTATGGCCCATCAAGTTTTATTTATTACAAAACATATTGGAAGATGATGGGGATCTGAGGTGGTCGGAGGAAGCGAGCTGAAGGCTCCCCAGTCATATGAAACCCAACGATTTGATAAATTTTATCAACAGAATCGTGATTTTAGGATTTTAATCCTTGAGGTTTCATACCGGAACAACCCTTGTTCCACTAGCCGGTTTACTTTCACTGGACATTGTAAATACCACCGTCGCATCATTACAGATTTGTTAAAGTTAAACAGTAATAACATAAAATCGAATAGGCCATAACACCATGATTAACATTTAATCAATTATCGAAAGGAACAGATATCAGAATATACTTAGACGATTTGAACAATCAAAAATGTAATGAAATTAAAGCATGCATCTCATACAATTGCATCACCCAAGTATTTAAACCCGAGTCCGTATCACACAAGTGGCTCTAATACCACTGTAGGAAAGTCGATGCCCCCAAGGCGCAATGGAAAAATAAAATACCAGCAATCCAAACCATGGATCCATGTGCGAGGAACGACTCAAGAAAAAAATATGATAATGGTTTTGAAATTACCGAAACTTTAATCTGAGTAGACAGCGACGCCTCGAAAACGAAAATCCAGAACCACTATCGAACCAAGTCACAACTTTTCAGATCCCGACCTCTACATAGTCCACCCAATTGACAATGACCGGAAGAAATCCCTAAAACTATTTTTAAGAGATTTTTTGCTTGACGGCTGATAAACCACAAAACTAGGTTTTCGGGGTTTTTTTTATATCTAAAACTCCCCTTTTAATTGGTATATTTAAAATAAATAAATATAATAATTTTTAACCGAAAATTATAATTACATTAATTATAATAAAGATTTCGGTAAACTATATTTATTTAAATTTATATAAGAACCAAATTCATATATTAATAGAATTATGTTCTCATTATGTGTACAACATTCTTGTACATATAATAAGTTCAATATCTGATTGCCCAATTAAATTAATTCTATAATTAATTTAATTCATGTAACAACCAAACACAATACCAACTATGTTTTATTCCGATCATCTCAACCATATGGTGTGACCCTGTAGGCTCTTGTAACGTTAGCAGTAATAATAGAACGATTCTAATGTTACATACAATGAGTGGCATCTAGCAATGCATCATTGCTACCTAAGTTACAAGAAGTCATGATTCGACATAACCTTTTGTGATTTACCTTTCATGCGTTAATTCTTAAGTCCTTTATCTCTGGAATGAACACAAGTCATGGAATAGTCACACTTGCATAGTCCATTTCTTGTTTCTTGATATCTTGAGTAGACTATGATATACAAATAAGTATGAAATCTCATATCAACTTATTTGAGCATGGCAATGCATTTCTAGTCTCACTCAATCAAGTGGCCTAAGATATTACTCCCATTATGTAGGAGAGACTTATTGTATATTGATCAACCATATCCCTCTGCATAGGTTGTGGTATATCCAACATCAGCTTTTATAGAACAACCAGTTACGGTGTACATTTGACTATATCAAATACAACTCACGATGTTGGGATAATGATGATCTCAAGTCTGAGGATCATATACATATTAATCACTATGAGCAATGTCGTGACAATTACATAATAATCCAAGAAACATACTCATAGCGGGTCAGTCCAATATGTTGTTCTCTAACACACATATTCATACATTGATTTTGGCACTCCATATCAATGAAAACTCTTTATCATTAATCAACTACATGTTAGTCTTAATGCATTATTGTTGTCGTAGTTAACAATAATACTTGACTAAAGATCTTTTAAGAACAATCATATTATTCTTAGGACATTATTATAAAACAGTTTTTTTATACACACAGACAAGAAACTAAAATAATAATGGAAACGCCTTATATTAAAAAACATGGTAAATCAAGTATGTTATTACAACTATCTCATGATTGATCTTTGGGCATACTCTTACAATTAATGGTTATCAGTAAATTGAGAAAAAAAAAACAGCTTGGGTTTGCTATTTGTTAAAGTGACATTTGTTTACCCTATTTCTTTTTTTAATTTGTTTGGAATTTTTTTTCTAAATAGAAACAAATTTTATTACGAGAAATAACAAAAGGTAAACAAACCATTCTTATAACAAGAAACAAAATACTAGAACCCCACCAAAATTTGCCATCACAAAATAAAATAAAATAAAAAGATTAATTCAACTAAGCTTTGTAACACCCCAAACCTGACCTAGACGTTATGATCGAATCAAAGAGTGTTACGAAAAAGGGTTTTGAAATTGATGTTACTTCGATAAAAACCTTGTATAGTTACTTGTTAAAAAGAGTCCAAGTTTTACAAAACATATACATTTACATATCCATTACTGAAATCAACATTATTTTGTTCATACACTAAACATAATTTGCAGCAAAAATCTTAAAAGCAGTTATATTTTGAAAAGTTGGTTCTTATTTTTAGAAAACATTTATTTTTGTAAAACCGAGATTTTGTCAATCATCGCAGTTTAGAAATCATAAACGCATCCAAATCCAAAAATTTAAAACAAACAGTCTAAAAGTCCGAAGAGTCCAAAAATTACAAAACTCTCAAGAAAACTAAAAATTTTAACTAAAACTATTATTTAAAAGACAGTTTTCTGACTAGTGGTCACCACTGAGCCTCCGTCGCACTGACCTGCCTATGTTTGAAGACTTCCTTAACAAAATAGACAAACAGATGTGAGTTTTCATAAACTCAGTATGTAACCCAATAGAGTTAGACATACAAATATACTCAGAATTTTCATACGCAGAATAGATACAGATACAAACATAAGTCCTTAACAGAATCAAATCATGTCAAAATTAGATAATCAGAACACAGATATGCAAAAGCCTACCCCATCCTGTACACAGCATCTCTGACCATCCCATCACACCATATAGGGTATAAAACATTCATCCATCCCTACATACTACATAGTGTCCGCACAACACTTATCAGCGTAATTTGCAGCTATGCTGCTAGAATAAGGGCGAAATATCGCCTCACAGAACACTTCCTCTAATAAACAGATCCCACCCCATATACAGATATAGAATATAGATATGTGAACATAACAGTTTTAACATGCTCGAATACAGATATCATACATATTTATACAAATCAGTCAAACATACATATCAGTTTTCCTATACTCAATTAGTCTATCAAATTAACAGATCTTATGCATTAGGGTTTGGTTAGCCCTTACCGACCCTATGGAAGGCACATAATCGATAGGAACGGCATGTACAACCTTAGAAAAACTTTCAGAATTTTAGGCCCACATACCCGTAAGGCTTACTTGTGTGGGCCCACATGCTCGTATGGCTTACACGCCCAATTTGGCCCTGCGCGTGTGGCTCAGACAACTTTACCCACGACCTACACGCCCAAATTGGCCTAGCCCATGCGACCCACAGAGCCACACACTCACCCGACACCCAGCCGTATGATGCACACGGCCGAACACACACCCGTATGGCGTCGACAGGCCACTTTTTTGGCTTTCACCAAACCTCATTTTCTCATGTTTTCATTACACACCTGGTTCGTTTTCGATGCTACAGCAATCCTAAGACCTCCGAAACCTAAGAAATAACATTCCAATGACAAATTTAGCGATCAATTCACGAATACATCAAAACTAAACCAAACAACGTACATTCACTTACTGCCAACAAACCCGTTCACCTGCACAGATTAGACCATTGAAGCAGAAACTACTGCTTCACCGTCTTCTCCTACGCAATAGATTCACAAAATTTCAACCTTTAGAAATCAAAAGCTAAAGGAATACAAACAAACCCCACTTACCGATTACACGAAGAAATAAAGAATTCAAAACGCATAAGAGCAAGGATTAGTGACAGAAATAAAAAGTAGAGAAATGAGTTTTTTTTTTTTGTCAAAGAGAAGAGAATAAAGAAAAAATGTCAAAGTAGGGATTTCTTTTGGGAAAAAGAAGAACGCCAGAAAATAAGGGATTTTTGGGAAAAAATAAAATAATTTAATTTAATTTAATTTAATTTGAAATACAATCCTACTAAATCCTAACTCCCCACTAACTCACTAATCAACATGATCCCACCAATTTCAACACCTCAATCCACATCCAACTACCTTAGAATTTCATCTCCACTGAATCTCTATCAGACAACCGAAGCAAAAATTATCATCCGTGCTCACACAAGGATTTGAACACGAGACCTCAAGGTAAGTTAAAACCTTACCACTCAAACCAACAGGCTCATTCTAATACGAGTTTACCAAAAATAAAATATAAGCTAAACCACCAAGGTCAAGGCTAAGGTCAAAAATAACATATTTTCCAAAAGTGAGACTTAAACCCAAGACCTCAAACACATAATCTGTAACGCCCCAAAAATCTCGAAACCCGAAAATCCTGAAAAATTAATTTTTTTTCTTTTTGTGCTTAACAATTTTGGTTAAGTGTTAATTACGCGATGGTAGGTCTTGGTCAAGGTTTGAGTTCGAATCTAGGGGTAAAAGAAATTATAGTTTAATTATTAAAGGAACTCTGATGGCAAGTGGTTGGGCTTATAAATAAATATAGGGGAAAATAGCATCAAAAAGCCTTGTGGAGGAGTGGCTAAGTGACGCCACTTAGGGTGTAGGGAGGTGGCGTTAATGGCTAGCAAGGAGATCCAAGGTTCAAATCCTAGCTTAGTATTTTAAGAAGTTTAATTTTGGCCTTCTAGAAGATTAGAAGTGGCGTGAAAATGGACTCCAAGGGGAGTGTTCAGAAGAGAAATTTGAGGAAAGGATCAAGGGGTTATCTGGGAGAAAAATGAGGAGATGAGAAGGGGGAAATGATGGAGCCGAATTGGGAACTTGGGTTTAAGGAATTCGGCTATAGGGCTATAAATAGGTGCCGAGTGGGAGTTTTTCAGGCTAATGTCGAATTCCCCTCACCTTGTTGCCAGAAACCCTCTTCCCTAAAAGCCGAAAACCCTTTTTTTTTTCTTTTTTTTTTGTCGATTTCTATTCTTCTGTACACAATTTTCTTTGTTTTACTTAGTCAATTCCTTCTTCTACTCTTCTTCTTTAATCTGTATGATAAGCCGTCATTTATACATATTTTTACCCCATGCTTAGCGCATTTTATCTATGATTTTTTCCTTAGAATTGGTAAATTCGATGCTCCTAATGCCTTAATTTCATGTTTTATACTTAGGTGAGCTTAGGAGAGTAAAAGGAACGAAAAATAGACCAAAAAAGGAGAAAATGGGCCAATGTACGAAATCAACACAGCTTGGACTTCCTCACACGGGCAGACCACACGGCCATGTCAATTTGGCAGAATCGAAGCACGACTCACACGAGTAGACCACGCGGCCGTGCCATTCTAACAGGCATGATTACGGCCTGAAGTAATCGTACACGGGCGTGTCCCTGCCGAGCCGAAGTTGAGTCCAATTCAGAAAGGTTAATTTTGAGGGCTTTTAGGCATTCCAAAGCCTATAAATACACCTTAAAGGAGAAGAAAAGAGGGAGGCACATAGGAGGAAGCAAGGAATTACTCCAGGAAAGTCGATTGATCCATCTCAGAAGCCGGATTCATCCTTAAGACTGAAGATCTCCCCTCAATTCCCCTTCAGGAGTTTTGGGTTTTTCTTTATGTTTTGTATTCATTATTCTTTTGAGATGTTTTCCTATTTAGTTATGAACTAAATCCCCTAAATACCTAAGGGGGATGAAACCTAAGACGAATCTTGTTATTATTTTCTGAATTGTATGATAAATATTTGACTTGTTCTTAATTATGTGTTCTTAATTCTTGTTTTGATATTTCAGGATATTGATTCAAGTTAAGCTCTTATGCAGAGGAGGAATAGACCCTGTCTAAGAGTACAATTGTCATAATTGAGCAGAGTTGATTGCGTATCTAGAGATAGGGTGACAAGATTTTGCCAGATTAGGGTGAAACCTAATAAGGGGATCCATAGATCGAGTTAATGCAACCCTAGAAAGTTAATTAGAAAGAGATTTCAACTATTCAACCTAGGGTTAGACGTTGTTAGTCTTGAAAGAGATAATAATATAACCTAGGGATTTCTACGGAACAAGTTAAATGAATAAATCATCCGATTCGGAGTCAGAATAACAAGTAAAGTCTAGGTGGATTCTTTCTTAGGTATTGTCTTAATTCAATCGTTTTCCAAAAGTAATCCCCCAATTCTATTTTCTATGAATTCTATTTTCTATGAATTCTTAGTTTAGTTAATTAGTTAGTTAAAACAAACCCCATTATTCTTAGGCTATATAATAAAAAGACAGTCATTACTAGTACTTTTAGTTCCTTTGGGTTCGACAATCTGGTCTTGCTAAAACTATACTATTATTCGATATGTACACTTGCCTACATCGTGATAATAGTTAGTTTTAAGAACAATTAATTATAAATATTTAAAACCTATCACAAAATAACACGATCAAGTTTTTGGCACTGTTGCCGGGGAACTAAGATATTAGGAACACTAAATTTTTATTACTTTAGCCATTTATTTTCCTTGCAATTTAATTTTATTCTTATTATTATTATTATTTACTAATTTACTTTTTCTTTCTCTTGGCAGGTTTTTATAGTTTATGACTAGAAGAAACTCGTCAGGACCACTACTTCTTGATGAAGAAATCAATCGCACAGTTCGTAAAAACCGAAGAGAAATAAGCCGAAGCCTAAGATATATAGAGGAAGAACAAGAGAACGATATACAAGCGATAACCAAGGAGATGGCTGAAAATCAGGAAAACCTGATACCTCCTGCGATTGCTGTTAATCCACTAAATCAGAATCCTGCTCCACGCACTATGTATGATTATGCTAAACCTTCTTTACCAGGAACTGAATCGAGTATAGTTAGACCTGCTATTGCTGTGAATAATTTTGAACTAAAACCTAACACTATTCAAATAATACAGCAATTTGTTCAGTTTGATGGTTTGCAAGATGAGGATCCAAACACTCATTTGGAAAATTTCTTGGAATTCTGCGATACGTTTAAAATTAATGACATTTCTGATTATGCCATACGTCTTTGGTTGTTACCCTTTTCATTAAGGAAAAAAGCTAAACAATGGTTGAGCTCATTACCACGAGGGTCAATTACTACTTGGGAACAAATGACCGAAAAGTTCTTATTAAAATATTTTTCACTGGCTAAAATGGCTAAATTACGTAATGATATCTCTTCTTTTGTGCAGATGGATTTAGAGGCACTCTACGATGCATGGGAGAGATACAAGGATCATTTGCGAAGATGCCCTCACCATGGGTTACCACTCTGGCTACAGGTTCAAACCTTTCATAATGGCCTGAATCATTCGACTCGACAAATGGTTGATGCAACTGTTGGCCATCAACAATAAAACACCTGAAGCTGCATATGAATTTATAAAGGAGATGTCACTGAATAACTATCAGTGGCAAGTCATGTGGACAAAACCAACGAAAACAGCCAATGTTTATAACGTCGACTCGGTCATCATGCTCTCTAATCAGGTAGAACTCTTGAATAAGAAAATTGATGGTTTTCTTAGTTCTTCACAGGTTCACCCAGTAATGTAGTGCACAGCAAATGGAGATAGATCGAGCAGTTCAGAATACCCGCCATATGGTCACAACATGGACAACGAGCAGTTAAATTACATGGGTAACAATCCTCGATCTCCAAACAATCCTTATAGTAACACTTACAATGCAGGATGGAGGAACCACTCAAATTTCTCATGGGGAGGCCAAGGCAATCAGAGACCTCCTCCAGGCTTCCAACAACCACCCTACCAACAAGAGAAGAAGCCAAACCTTGAAAAGATTCTCAAAAGTTTATATCGGTGTCAGAAACTCATTTTTAGAATACTGAGACAGCACTTAAGAATATACAAGCATCGATCCAAGGGCTCGAAACTCAGATTGGACAGCTTGCCAAGTTGATTTCTAAACGACCACAATGTAGTTTGCCAAGCAACACAGAATCTAATCCAAAGGAGCAACTCAACGCAATTACTAGTCAAGATGAGGAAATGTTAGTCACACCTGAACCAGAACCAAGGCAAGATACTGAAATAAGCAAAGGTAAAGGTGAGGTATACCACAAAGAACAGAAACCAGTAAGTACAGAATACAAACCTCGTGTGCCATACCCTAATGCGACAAGGAAAGATCGCTCAAACGAGCAATTTGGTAAATTCCTTAAACTCTTAAAAAAATTACATATTAACTTACTGTTTATTGAAGCTCTATCACAGATGCCAAACACAATGAAATTTTTAAAGAAGCTTTTAGCAAATAAGCGGAAGTTGGACGAGGCATCGCATGTGGAGCTAAACGTAGTTTGCTCAGCTATTCTATAGAATAAGCTACCCAAAAAATTAAAAGATCCAGGGAGTTTTACAATTCCTTGCTTAATTGGTATTAGCTAATTTAGGGGCTAGTATTAACGTCATGCCATACAAAATGTTCAAACAATTTGGTCTTGGGAAACCCAAAGAGACTAGGATGAGCATTCAACTAGCAGATAAAACTATAAGATTTCCTAGGGGTATTATTGAAGATGTGCTAGTCAAAATCAATAAATTTATATTTCCTATTGACTTTATTGTTCTAGACATAGAGGAGGATAGCAACACTCTTTTGATTTTAGGAAGGCCCTTTTTAGCAACTACTAAAACGATTATTGATGTTGGCACAGGTGAGCTCACACTTCGTGTGGGAGACGAAACAATCACCCTTCAAGCTCGCAATTCTGGCAACATATCAAAAATTGAAGGTGATCATCTAAACCATTCTACTAAAACTGACAATATGGTGCAACCTACTTTGTAGGAAATGAGTTTGAAGGACGTACATGAGTCATTCTCAAGCAATAGTAGAGGACCTATTCATGAATATCGAAGGCTACAAATCAAGGAGCTAGATGAATGGCAGACGCATAAACCAAAACTACGTCAGAATGAGCTCAATACCTTTCCAAATCAACTTAAGGTTGGAGATAAAGTTTTATTAGAAGCCACAGATCCTCACATTGTCACTACCAAACCGAATGAAGAAGTCCCTCTTACGGTACTTAGCATTTTTCCATTCGGTACACTCGAGGTAAGTCATCCCAAGTTCGGCACTCTTAAGGTAAACAACACCCGTCTAAAACTTTATTTTGATAAGATGGGTAGCAGGAATGAGGAGTATAAACTCCACAAACCACCATGATCATTCAATAGAGAGGTAAGTCGAGCTTAAACTATAAATAAGTGCTTCTCGGGAGGCAACCCGAGCACTAACAATATTAATTTCTATAAATTTTAGTATTTAACACCTAACTTACTAACGGAGATCTTGAATATAGGTTTTCCACAGAGACACGGCCAGGCACACGGGCGTGCTGAGGACCGTGTGGAAACAGGGTAAAAAAAAATTTTCCAAACATAGGCTACGATAAAACGACACGGCCGTGCAATATGGCCGTGGGTGAGCCTGTAAAATAACACGGGCGTTTGACATGCCCGTGCCTTAGAACCATGGTTGAACCTGAACACGCCCGTGTCTAGCACTCGTGGTCGAACCTATTAAAGTAACACAGGCATGGGCCTGCATACACGGGCGTGGGAGAAGCGAACGAAGCTAGACACGGTCGTGCGACACGGCCATGTGCACCAACAAACCCAAAATACATGGGCGTGGGCCGAATGCCAGATGTACCCAAATTCAAAAATGCGAAACACAATGGCTGAAATTGGGGAACACGGGCGTGTTCCCTGGCCGTGTGCCTCAAAATCTATAAATAGGTTGCACTATTCATTGTCTTCTTCACCCAAAAACCCTAACCCTAGCCGCTGCAAGTCTACACGCCTGACCCGCCAGTCCCGTGCGCCGTTTCCAACCCCGTTTTTGACGCTCATTCTCCCCTTTCTAGCGTTTGTTTACTCTTTTCCCTTTAATTGTACTCATTTTTTATGCTAGTTATCATAGCAATCTACATTTTTTATGTTATTTTTATCTTTCTATCACTTCAAATTCATTATCTAGAGTAGTTATCATCTTTTTCATGTGAAATTCTTACTTATTACATGATTTCTCTGCCTCATTTAACTAGTTTAAAGTAATTATTCATGGTTAAGAATAACAGACATACTCATGCATTTTGTGTTGACATGTTTCATCCGTCAAGTATGATTGCATTCCATGAAATTCTCTACCATTCTTATGCCATAAAATTGATTGTTTAGGTTAAGTTGTTAGTCTTAGTAGTTGTGGCTGAAATTGTGATTTTTATTTTATTTTAATTTTAGTCTTCATTTTACTTTGACCATTCCTCAAGATGAATTAATGGTTTTGATTGCAGGTACAATGTCATCTTCACGAGAAAAGAAAACCGTCATCCCCGTTTCGAAGAGAAGGAAGGGGGCGTCATCTTCCTCGGGTCCTACCGTAGAAATTCACCACCTTTTTCTACAGTTCCCCATTGGGCCCCAAGAAAAACGTTACCAAATACTCTGGGCCCGACCTTTAACTGCGGGCCGCTGCATCGACTGGGCTGCAGTAGAACAAGTTCAGTTGGCTGATGCGATTCGGGCCCTCCTAACCACCGACCCTAGGTAGCTTTTCTTTGGGATCATCGAGCCGACGTATCTCGAGCTTACGATGGAACTATGCTCAACGTTCCATCTTCAGACCGTAATGACAAATTACGATAATCCCGGTACGGTCCAATTTCTCTTAGGTGGATTAATCCGCCAGCTAAGCGTCCCAGAATTTGATACTACATTGGGCTTAATACAGAGGAGTTCAAGGAGGAAAATGAACTACATTCTCTCAACCGTCATATCCACCATTCTTCCTCACGGTGCTGGGGCGCACTCGTACCACATTCGGCCACCTACGACCCCAATCGCTCCAGGGCATCAGCTCTCCCTCCATCCTTGAGGTATTTACATTCAATTCTGTCTCACACCTTGACAGGGCGGAGAGAGAGCATCGGCGTCGTCACCACCAACGACGTTTACTACTTATGGTGTATGTCGCACGGGCACGTCTTTGACATCGCCTACTTTATCTCCATTGCCATTCGCCACTAGACAGAGCAACATCAAAGAGGGGTCATCTCTATTGGGCCCTATGTGACACAACTAGCGCGACACTTCGGGCTCCTCAACACCGCAGTGCAAGAATCATCCTTGACCCTCATTAGCCAGATGTCTCCACAAGGCACCTCGAGCATGCTAAGCATGAGGATGATTGAAAAGTGCCAAGGAACTTACCCTCTTCAATATCGTCTCGCCCAATCTACCGAGGAGGAGGCCCCCGAGGACATTACTGATGATGTCCCTCCATAACACAAGGACTCACCGTCTCAGCCACCACGCCCCTCTCGTCCAGTTCATGCGGCGGGTTCATTCGCTGACATCTCTGAGCGCCTTACACGATTTGAGCAGCAATGATTTCAACGATTTGATCACATTAATGCGACTCTACATCAGATTTGTCAGCATTTTCACATCTCATCGCCACCCCCACCTCGCGAACCATCTAGCGATGAAGATGTTTAAAAACTTTAATTAATTATTTTATTTTATGTTTTTACTTTTATTTTATCTTCAGATTTCTTTTTATTTTTCTTTACGCCTATCTTTATTAGATTTTATAATTTTTATTTTACAATGACCAACTTCAGCTATTCCATTACGAGTAATTCCATTTCCTTACATTTCTTAAAAAAGTTCCTGATTTTGTCATAGCTATAAAAGAGCTCCTAAGCTCATCCTCACATAGGAACTAAAAACTACACCGGGAAAGGTTCTCCATGACTACCATGTCCTGCTCAACCACGACTATAGCTACCAACAGATATAATATTCCTTTGTCGCAAAACTTATGGACTAATGAACCTCTACCACCACTAGAGTATCCTCCTCCACTCTCATGCCATTTATTCTCCAAAAACTCTAGTTCAAGGAATTCATTCATCATTCAGGAAGTTTCACTTCTCTCCTTATCTTATGATCATAAATTTATCTTTTTCAATATATCTATCTTTGTACATTGAGGCCAATGTACATCTTAAGTGTGGGGGGTCTTTTATATCACCATTAGAATATGTCTTATTCTTACGTGAATTACTAATATCACTATTAGAATTAATTTTAATTAACTCATGATTTTTATTAATATGTCTTGAATTAAAACATAGGCATTTAAGCATTGATTGTTTAAACTTTAAGACATTACGGAATCAAGCATGATAAGTTGATTTTTGAAGAATTAAAAACTTCTAGGTTGTTTCTCTAAGTCTAGGTATTATCTTGAGTTGGAATTCACAAGTTTAAACATCAAAAAGCCATAATTTTTGTAAGATTTTGAACCTTCAAGAGCATCTATTATTTCTTCCATGCTCACTTTCATTATGAGTGAGCCAATATTGAACTGTTATTCTAGAACTTGCTTTATTATACATCTCAATACCACACCATTTGATTTGATATGTCAAAATGATAAAGGCACTTAGTTTTAGCCCACTCACTCCACAAAAGCTTACCTTCACAATTAACCCTTAAAGAACCCCCTTGAGCCTAACAACCCATTCATCGATTTACCCTTAATATTAACTCATAACTCATTATTATTGAAATCCCCTAAATTAATTTGATCCCTATTTTTTATCGAGATTTGAGTTGGAATAATTGTTTAGCTATGTTTTATTTTATTTTGCATTTGACTTGTTCTTAAAAAAATGTATACATATAGTAGTAGTGATCTTTTGAGCTAAAGTAGTTAAATTCCATATTCCGAGAAAAAAAAACTCTGTTGTACACAACTGATGACTAGTCATTTTTCTAGTTAGGCAATTTTTCAATTCAATCTCGATTCTAACCCTTTCTTCCAGCTTGTGACCACACCCTTTAACCAAAGCCTCGTTACAACCCTCTAAAGACCTTTTGATTGATGTTTCATCTCAATTTACAGTGGTGGAGATTTGATTTTCAAGCAAGCTTATGGTAATGACTTTTCATTATTGACTATTGAGTGCTTCATTCATTGTCCTTAAACACCTCGAGTGATTTGAGTGAATCTTTAGTGAGGAAGTGAAACTCTGTGATATTTTGAATCAAAAGTAATTACTTAGATGAGGAGAGACACCTATGTTTTCATGATAAAATGCTCAACTTAGAATGTTTGAAACTTTGATATTCTTTTAGTCAATTTTCAATGTCTGATTACCTATGGATTATTTTGAGGTATTATCGATAGAAATTATAAGCTGAGAAGAATTTGTTTTGATTATGAGATGAGGATTTTGCTTGAGGACAAGCAAATGCTTAAGTGTGGGGGTATTTGATAAAACGTCATTTATACATATTTTTACCCCATGCTTAGCACATTTTATGGATGATTTTTCTTTAGAATTGGTGAATTCGATGCTCCTAATGCCTTAATTTCATGTTTTATACTTAGGTGAGCTTAGGAGAGTAAAAGGAACGAAAAACGGACCAAAAACAGAGAAAATGGGCCAACGTACGAAATCAACACGGCTTGGACTTCCTCACACGGGCAAACCACACGGCCGTGTCAATTTGGCAGAATCAAAGCATGACTCACACAGGTAGACTACACGGCCGTGCCATTCTAACAAGCTTGACCACGGCCTGAAGTAATTATACACGGGCGTGTCCCTGCCGAGCCCAAGTTGAGTCCAATTCGAAAAAGGCTAATTTTGAGGGCTTTTAGGCATTCCAAAGCCTATAAATACACCTTAAAGGAGGAAAAAAGAGGGAGGCACACAGGAGGAAACAAGGAATTGCTCCAGGAAAGTCGATTGATCCATCTCAGAAGCCGAATTCATCCTCAAGACTGAAGATCTCCCCTCAATTCCTCTTCAGGAGTTTTGGGTTTTTCTTTATGTTTTGTATTCATTATTCTTCTGAGATGTTTTCCTATTTAGTTATGAACTAAATCCCCTAAATACCTAAGGGGGATGAAACATAAGATAAATCTTGTTATTATTTTCTGAATTGTATGATAAATATTTGACTTGCTCTTAATTATGTGTTCTTAATTCTTGTTTTGATATTTTAGGATATTGATTCAAGTTAAGCTCTTATGCAGAGGAGGAATAGACCCTGTCTAATAGTACAATTGTCATAATTAAGCAGAGTTGATTGCGCGTCTAGAGATAGGGTGACAAGATTTTGCCAGATTAGGGTGAAACCTAATAAGGGGATCCATAGATCGAGTTAATGTAACCCTAGGAAGTTAACTAGAAAGAGATTTCAATTATTCAACCTTGGTTTAGACGTTGTTAGTCTCGAGAGAGATAATAATATAACTTAAGGATCTCTACGGAACAAGTTAAATGAATAAATCGTCTGATTCGGAGTCAGAATAACAAGTAAAGTCTAGGTGGATTCTTTCTTAGGTATTGTCTTAATTCAATCATTTTCCAAAAGTAATCCCCAAATTCTATTTTGTGTGAATTCTTAGTTTAGTTAATTAGTTAGTTAAAACAAACCTCCTTATTCTTAGGCTAGATAATAAAAAGATAGTCATTACTAGTACTTTTAGTTCCTTTGGGTTCGACAATCCGGTCTTGCTAAAACTATACTACTGTTCGATAGGTACACTTGCGTATATCGTGATAATAGTTAGTTTCAAGAACAATTAATTATAAATATTTAAAACATGTCACAAAACAACACGATCACTGTACCAAATAAACTTTATTCACCATACTAAGTTTGAAAGCCGAAAAGCCAAATCTCCCAAGGGCCGAATACTCTTTGACCGAATCTAGTGTAAGTGTTTGCTCTTCCAATCAGTTTTGCTATGAATCTATTACGTTGTTCTTCCCTCACTCTTTCTAATCAACTTTGGTAGGGAATTAGTATCGGATCTCAGATCTTAGCTCTCTGCCGAATTGCTCTTTAGGTGTTTGCAGTTTTTGTAAGTATTCCTCTCCCATTGAGCAAAAGAGGACTTCTTAATGGGTAAGGAATTTGCAAACTAAAGTTCTGTAAGCACTGCATTTTTGGGAAGCAAAAGAGAGTTCGATTCACCAGAGGAATCCATAACATGAAGGGAACATTGGAGTATATTCATTCTGATTTGTGGGGGCTATTTAGAGTGCCTTTGAGAGGTGGAGCTAATTATATGTTAACTTTTATTGATGATTTTTTCAGAAAAGTTTGGACGTTCTTCCTGAAGTAGAAAAATGATGTGTTTTCCGTATTTAAGTTTTGAAAAACTATGATTGAAAAACATATGGGAAAACAAATAAAATACCTCCGCATAGATAATGGCTTAGAGTTTTGTTTTGATGAGTTTAATAAATTGTGCAAGTCAGAAGAGATGTGAGACACTTGACAATTCATCATACTCCACAGCAAAACAGCGTCGCAGAACAAATGAATAGAACGATCATGGAGAAGGTTCGATGTATATTGTCAAATGCCAACTTACCAAAGTCATTTTGGGAAGAAGCAACCTCTACTGCATGTTTTTTGATCAACCAATCTCCATCCGTTGCCATTGAGAAAAAGACTCATCAAGAGGTATGGTCTGGTAATCCTACTAACTATTCTGATTTAAAGATCTTTGGGTTTCCTGCGTATGCTCATGTTGATAATAGAAAATTAGAATCGAGATCCATTAAATGTGTTTTTCTTGGTTATAAAGCTAGTGTAAAAGGGTATAAGTTATGGTGTCTTGAAAATAGAAAAGTTTTGATTAGCAGAGATATTATTTTTGATGAAACTGCTATGCTACCTAACTTATCTCTTAAAGACTCTTCCAATAAAGAAAATCAAAAGCAGGTAGAGCATTAGCTTAATTCAGAATCTACAATAGAGTTGACTCCTCAAGCCAGTACAAAAATTTAAAATAGAGTTGCTTCTTCACCACAATACTCTATCGCCAAAAACAAAACTAAAAGGGAAATTAAACCTCCTAAGAAGTATGTCGAGGCTGATATATTTGCTTATGCTTTAAATGCTGCTGAAGATATAAATGCGAACCAAGAGTCATCTAATTATTCTGAGGCAGTTAACTGTGAAGACTCGAAAAAGTGGATGTTTGCTATGCAAGAGGAGATGGAATCACTCCACAAAAACAGAATATGGGATCTTGTGAAACTTCCTAAAGGTAAAAAGGTTGTTTGTTGTAAATGGGTGTTTAAAAAGAAAGAAGAGACTCTAGGAGTTGAAGAACCCAGATATAAAGTAAAGCATGTTGCAAAGGGTTACAGTCAAATTTCAAGAGTGGACTTCACAAATGTGTCCTCCCTAGTTGTAAAGCATAGTTTGATTCGAGCTTTTCTTGGTATTGTGGCCATGCATGATTTGGAGCTTGAGCAGTTAGATGTAAAAACTGCATTTTTGCATGGAGAACTTGAGGAAGATATTTACATGCAACAATCAAAGGGTTTTACAGTCTCAGAAAAAGAAGACTATGTTTGCTTGCTGAAAAAGTCCCTTTATGGTTTGAAACAGTCACCAAGACAGTGGTACAAGAGGTTTCATTCCTTTGTGACTTCTCATGATTTCAAAATAAGTAGTTTTAACAATTGTGTTTACTTTAAGAAAAACAGTGATGGTTCTTTTGTGTATCTACTTCTTTATGTTGATGGCATGTTGATAGTAGCAAAAGATAAAGGAGAGATAAGAAAGGTCAAAGCCCAACTAAGTGAAAAATTTGAGATGAAAGATTTGGGACCAACTGAGAAGATACTTGGTATGAAGATTCTCAGAGATAGAAAAGAAAGTAAGTTGTACCTAAGTCAGAAGGGATACATTGAAAAAGTTCTTTGCAGGTTTAATATGCAGAGTGCTAAGCCTGTTAGTACTCCTTTAATAGCCCATTTCTAACTTTTATCAGCTTTGTCTCCACAATTAAATAATGAGATTGAGTACATGTCACATGTTTCATACTCTAGTGCAATGGGATCTCTCTTGTATGTTATGGTTTGTTCACGTCCAGATTTATCATATGCAGTCAGTGCAGTTAGCAGATACATGGCGAATCCCGGTAAAGAACGTTGGAAAGTAGTTTAGTAGATTTTAAGATACTTACAAGGTACTACTATGTTTACTTATAGTTTGGAAGAACTAGAGATGGAGTCATTGGGTATGTTGATGCTGATTTTGCTGAAGACCTTGATAGAAAAAGATCTCTCACAGGTTATGTCTTTACAATCGAAGGTATGCAATCAGTTGGAAAACCACTTTGCAAACTACAGTAGCTTTGTCTACCACTAAAGCTGAGTACATGGTGATTACTGAGGCTTGTAAAGAAGCTATTTGGTTGAAGGGACTCTTTAGTGAACTCAATGAAGACCTTCAAATCAAGATCTGATATTTTATGATGATGAGTGCAATCTTCCTTACAAAAGATCAAATGTTTCATGAGAGAACAAAACACATTGATGTTCGGTATCATTTTGTTCATGATATTATTGCTCGTAGTGATATTGTTGTGAGCAAAATTAGTACTCATGAAAATCCTGCAGATATGATGACTAAGTCACTTCCTATAACCAAGTTTGAACATTGCTTAGACTTGGTTAGTGCTCATTGTTGAAGTTAAACCCTTAAGGGGTTTTATGGAAGAGGTGGAGAACTTATTCGTTGAGAGTTCGCGATTTGTTCATTGAGAATTTATGTCAAGGTGGAGATTGTTAGAATTAAATGACCCGAATCCTTATTTAAATAAAATACAATAGTAATATAAAATAAAAGTAAAATCCATATAGAACTACACTTCTTTTATTTTATTTTAGAATAAGGTTTTTTAAACCTTATTAAACTCCATCTATTTATATTAATTAGAATAAGGTTTTTCAATCTTACTACACTCCTATTAGAATATGGCTTTACCAAGCCTATAAATAGACATAGTCTATTCCTCTTATATTAATTCGAATTCGACATAGTAAATTTTCTTCTCCTCTGCCCGTGGTTTTTTTCTCAAAAGGGTTTCCACGTAAAATCTGTGTGTTCTTTATTTTTATTTCTCTTTTCTTTATGATATATTGTCATTACCGACGTTCTATTTTTTAACAAAGGGAATGTTAGTTACTTAGTAATTGTACTCATTCTTTCTTTTAATATTTTACAAGTTCTAATTTTGGTCGTGAATGCAAGATATTCAAAGAGTGGCATTTTTAGACTTTAACACAATGTCTTAGAATGTTCATGATGTTATGATTTTGCATTTCTTAAAAAATATATTTAATTTATTTCATTTAGTTGCTTAGTGATAGTCTTACATATTCATTAGGTTCTACCTCACGAGTATGCGACGTCTATTATACCTCAATTTAGGTGAGACAAATGTGAGATTTTTCACCAAAAAAGAATAAAAAAAATTTAAAAATTCCAATATAAAACACTCCACAATATGTTCCACAATAAAAACAAATTTTAAAAGAGGGAGGGAAAATCGATTCCCCCAAACCGATTTCAAGGTTTCCTCACTAATCCTAATTTTTTTAGGAAAAAAAAATGTAGCAAGTGTTAATCACAAATAATAAGCTAAATTAGGTGTCAGTCAGTGTCAATTCACTCTACAGGTTAAAGCATATGATATCGAAGGTCAAATTTGTGTAAGAAAAACGGTTCGGAACAACCTGATTTCCAAGTCCCTTTTTTCTTTTGAAATTTAAAATTTAGCTCATATACTTTAAATAAATTTTAAATTTACTTTTTCATATTTTAAATAAAAATAAAAATATTTTAAAAAAAAAGAAGTTACAAAAAATAAACACTCTTTAAAATTTTAAAATATAAAATATAAAAATGATTTTAAAAATTAAAAAAAATCTAAATTTTAATGTTATCTAAGCAGGACTAGACTGACCAATCGAACTGGAAACTAATTGGTGTATTAGTACGATGAGAGATAAAAATTTAGTTGATCTGCAAACTATAGAAACTGATTTTTTTTCATGATTTTTGTTTTTCATAATTTTTTATTTAAAAATATAATTTTCAATTTTTATTTAAAATATGAAAAAATAATTTTTAAACTTTAAAATTTTTAGTTAAAGTATAGCGATAAAATTTTAAATTTTAAAAAAATATAAAGAGCTAAAAATTGCACTGCGCTAAATCGATTTTTTTACACAAATTTTACCACTTACATTATTTTATTGACTTATATAATAGACTCATATTAATTGATACTTGACTTGACTTGTTGACTGTGCCAAATACCAATCACATTTTGTTTTTGTTTTTTCTTAGAAAAATTCTTTTGAGATTAGTAAATTTATTGAAAAACATTGAAATCAATTTTCCCTCCCTCTTTTAAAATTTGTTCTATTTTGGAGCATCTTGTGGGGTATTTTATTTAGGAAATTTTTAATTTTGATAAAAAACATCTGTTCCCATCCCAAAGATGTAAACGCTAACTTACCCTTGAATTCCCCCTTTTAGTAGAAATTAGATTTTAAAAAGGATAAGTGCATGCATTGAAGATAAGTTGCAGTAACAAATCCATTTAATTTATACCTAGTTTTTATCTATAAATAATCGTGGCTCCTCCTCACACTCTTCAGTCAGTAGACTTCAGTCACTGTCTTTTCTTTCTCTCTCACTATTTTCTTCTACTGCAACAGCTTGTAGAAAATGAGAGTCCAAATGCATTGGTGGGTGGCCCTCATCATTTGCATCCACGGCGCAGCAGCCACTGAGCAGCCGGAGACGGTGAAGTTTGATACGGGAGGGCTGAGCAGAGAGGCGTTTCCGAAGGGGTTTCTGTTCGGAACAGCAGCATCGGCTTTTCAAGTTGAAGGCATGACTCATGGTGATGGTCGTGGCCCCAGCATTTGGGACGTCTTCATCAAAACTCCCGGTATTTTACTTGCGCTTTTTACTATGTGTCTATTTACATACTCAAATCAACTGAATTTATAATGTAAATTACGTATGGTTTTGTTTAAATTTATTTATTTAAGTTAATTATTAAGAGGTTTAAACTTTTTGTCATATATTTTCAAATCTAGAGCTTAACTTGAGAAAGACATTTAGGAAGCTCAGAAATTAATTTGAAAAAAAGAATATCCTAATGAAAAGAAATTTGATCATTATTGATGAGTTTGTACTCGTAAAAACCAGGGATTGTTGCTAATAATGGCACGGCTGATGTGACCGTGGACCAATACCATCGCTACAAGGTACTTTGTTAAACATTTTTACCTACCTACACCTTCACCCGGAGGAAATAATTTACTTAAAAAAATTTATTTTTTTTTGCACAAACATTGAAAGCTAAATGCTTTTGGTTACTAATTTTTAATTCCATCTTTAAATGGTTCTATCAGGAAAACATTTGTTGAGTTGTAATGTGAAATGTGAATATTTGTTAACAGGAAGATGTGGATCTTATGTCAAAACTGAATTTTGATGCATATAGATTCTCCATCTCGTGGACCAGAATTTTCCCAGGTGTTTTAATTCATCCGCCTATATATATAATAATGATAAAAGTATTATAGAGGTCTTTGTACTAATAATCGAATTGTATTTTAGTCTTTTTATTCAAGAAATGAGCAAATTAGTCCTTGTATGTTAGATCAGAGAGTAAATTGGTCTTTTTGTTAAAAATTTCATCCATTTCTATTATTAAAAGTCAATCCATGTACATCAACATGAGATACACATAGCACGCCGAGCATCACTGCCTTGTTGTTCTGTTAGTCATTCCAGTTTTTAATAGTATAAATGGATGAATTTTTTAACAAAAAAGATAAATTTACTCTTTGAAATAACCTACAGGGACTAATTTATCTATTTTTTAAGTAAATGGGGTAAAATGCAATTTGACTATTAATATAGAAACTACTTTTACCACATAACAACATAAGTTTTCATGACAGGGAATAAATTTAATTTTTCATCATTTTGTTTGTACTTAGATGGGACTGGGAAGGTAAACTGGAAGGGAGTTGAATACTACAACAACTTAATCAACTACTTGTTAAAAAGAGGTAATTTTGGTTTAGTATTGAAACAATATAAAGAGATACGTAATAATCATTTTAAATATCTAATATATTTGGACTTACTTTGCAGGCATCACTCCTTATGTCAATCTTAATCACTATGATTTTCCTGAAGCACTTGAGAAGAAATACATGGGGTGGTTGAGTTACCAATCAGTGTATGAACCATCATGTCATACATTTAATTATATTCTCATTTTAAAGATTTTTTTAAATTTATCAATATTTCTGAATTTAATATTTAAAATCATTCATTTTTCTTTATTCCTGTATATTTTATGGAGTTTTTCATTTTGCTCAGTAGTGGAACTAGGATTTCTGGATTTGTAGTTTTAAGCTATTACATATTAACCTAATTATATGACTAAAATTTTGATAAATACTTTATGATTTTCAGGAAAGATTTTGCTAATTTTGCGGACTTTTGTTTCAAGACCTATGGAGACAGGGTGAAGCACTGGACGACATTCAATGAACCCAGAGTAGTTGCTGCACTCGGCTATGATAATGGCTTCTTTGCTCCCGGAAGGTGCTCCAAACCATATGGAAACTGTACGGCGGGCAATTCTGGAACCGAGCCTTACATCGTAACACATCATTTGATTTTAGCCCATGCAGCTGCGGCACAGATATACCGCGAAAAGTACCAAGTAAGAGCCATTGTTTTGCTAATAAGATAGGATGAATGATTTGGCATCTCTGCTTTGAACCGTTAGAGCACATCGAATGCTTAATCTTGACTGACAAATGCATGCATTTTCAGCAAAAACAAAAGGGAAGGATTGGAATTCTCTTGGATTTTGTTTGGTACGAACCTCTTACTAGATCAAAAGCTGACAGATATGCGGCTCAAAGAGCAATAGACTTTCATGTTGGATGGTAAGGGTCTAAATAGCAAGATATACATATTTAGCTCAAAGAGCAATATGTGTGACCATGTCCCTTCATTCTTGACATGGAAGAACCAAAACTTGTAATCTCATATATCATTGCATTAAAGAGCAATAGAAAGCACAAAAGAAAATTGCAGATTTCAGATCTTGCAATATATTTGAATGAATTTGTAATATACTGCCTTTTGCAATTGTTCAGGTTTATCCATCCCCTTGTATATGGACAGTATCCAAGAACAATGCAAGTGATCGTGGGCAACAGGCTACCCAAGTTCACAAAAGAAGAGGTGAAGATGGTGAAAGGATCATTTGACTTTGTGGGCATTAACCAGTATACTACTTACTATATATATGACCCACGTCAGTCTAAACCAAAAGTTCCAGGCTATCAGCAAGATTGGAATGCTGGATTTGCTTGTAAGACACTCGGCTTGTTGTTTGGAAATGCGATTAGTTTTATCCTAATGCATATTCTCTAAGGCTTGAACTGTTGTTTCTTTGTCATCTGTGCAGATGCAAAAAGAGGAGTGGTAATTGGTCCAAGAGTAAGTCTAGAAGAAATCACATTGGGGATATTGGCTCCCGCAGAATAGGTGTTGAATTCATTTGATATGATGATCTTATTGCTTGCAGGCATATTCTCCTTGGCTCTACAATGTACCTTGGGGATTGTACAAATGTTTGATGTATATAAAGGAAAAGTATGGGAATCCAACTGTAATTTTGTCTGAGAATGGTATGATTTAGTTTAACTTAATTAAATTTCATAGTGTACTATTGATTTGAATCTCATATGGTTAGTGTTTTTTTTTTTTTTTTTTTTTTTTTTTTTTTTTTTGGTTCTATAGGCATGGATGACCCAGGGAACGTGACACTTGCCCAAGGATTGCATGACACTACAAGGATGAACTACTACAAGGCTTACCTGACTCAATTGAAAAAGGCAGTTGACAACGGAGCAAACATTATTGGCTACTTTGCATGGTCATTGCTGGACAACTTTGAATGGAGATTAGGCTACACTTCAAGGTTTGGCATTGTGTATGTTGATTACTCTACCCTCAAGAGGTACCCAAAGATGTCAGCTTACTGGTTCAAACAGCTTCTTACTCGGAAAAAACATTAAGGCAGAGTTTATGTTTCAGTCATGTAGAGTAAGTGCTCGTGGAAGAAACCAAGTATGGTGAGGCCATTCCTATGCTTTAGTCCTCCCATAGTATGTTCGTTCCTTCCTGGCTTAATCAATAAAAGCATACTAATGCTTCTTAGTTCATCGCTTTAGTAATCTCTAATAAGATATCTGCATAATAAATTGCTCCAACTAGTATACAGGTTAAAGAGTACAGATGTCAATGTGGCATCATTTGTTTGAATTAAACGATAGGATGATCACACACGAGCAAAGAAGTTCAAAATAGTGTTCTTAGTCCCTGACCTGTTGCAATTACTGCTCTTCAGCTTGACATTTTGACCTCTTTTTCTTTCACTGTACACTGGTTTAGAGCTGACACTTTCTTGGGATCCCATATTGATGCACAAGGTCTCACAACATTCTACCTCACTCACCATTGAAATTTGTTCAGCAATGCTAACTATCCGATTAGAGATTTAAAGTTTCCCGGCATCACTTACACTACTATTGTCAGGAAATGTCAATTGACTATCATCAGGAAAAACACATGACATTTCCAACTTCTCATCTTCGCCTTTTGATGAAACTAGTTCAGTCATTTCATCAAATTTTCTTTTCTTGAAAGGGTTATTATTTGGAACCTTCAATGGAGTTTCCTCTAAAACCATATTCTCATTTTTCGGACGAGTTTTTACTGGAAATGCTAATTTCTCCAGTCCAGCATCTTTAAAATACTTGCTTTCAGTTGAAACTACAACTTGCTTCATGCTAATTGTACCTGTACCAGAAAGTCATACCAGCACAAAACACATAAATAAAAGCTTTCTAATTTCCTGGTTGCCATTATGTACAGATATTATACATGCATGAGCTTGGCATATAAATTTTGTTATTCAGTAAACGCAACATTTTGCAAGAACAAGCAGATTTTTAAGTGCCACTAATATCAACAAATAAACTAAGCCTTGAAAAAAGGGTTATTTATCAAAGTGAGAAAATTTAATTTTCACTGTAAATATTTTATGGATATTCCATTTAAAATAAGATGGGAACTCTCAAAATGCAGGCACATCAAGTTTATTCCACTGAAACAAGAAACTATGTATTATAAAAAGTTAGTATAAGACATTTATATGAACACATTTCTCTAGCATTAGATGTCAAGTATGTTAAAAGAACTTGCCTGTCTTCCTTTTTTCTCTGGTTTTATGTGAAGAAAATACCATGAAGCAGCTTGCTTGTCTGGAATTATCAGTAGTTTCAACAGAATTTTGAAACTTAGCAGGCTCTATATTATTACAGTCAAAGGCCTCCATTGTAGTGGGGTCTAACTTTCCTTCAGCAACCGCAACTGCCACTGATGGAGTGATTTTTCTGGTACCATTTTTACTTGGTCAAGGGAAAATTACATGCCATCAACTCGTAGTTTTAGCAATATTTTCAAATTAGGATAATTGAAATTTATGTATTAGATATTAGCAAATAATTTCACCTCTTGGTCGCATCAGTTTCTTTCTCAATTTCCTCTATTTCTTCCACCTACCATGTGTTCATGCTGTTCTCTATTTTCTTCCTTTTTTACCTTCTTTTACTTTTTCTTTGCATTGTAAATTAGAAATAGAAGAAATGAAGCAAAAAAAAAGGATACGGTCCCAGGAAATCAAGCCCTTCATCTAGATATTGCAGAAGTTGTTCTGTAAGAGGTTTAATATGCTTCAGCTCCCTGATTTCAGCATCATATCTGCAAAAGAAAATTGAAAGAAAACAGTATAAGTTGATAAAATCAAGCCAAGAATCAATGAAGAAATTCTATTTCCAGCCTACAAACATTCGGGCATGCTGAAAAACTGCAAGTGCTTCTTTGAACGATTTGGTGTAATCTTCTGGCATTTGACTGCCCTTCTCAATCTTCAAAACTGATAAAACCTGTAATATATATATATCAACAAAATATAGGCTTTAAATAATAATGATATGACTATATACATCATATAGATTTTCAAAAACAAAATTTCGTATAGCTGCCATTAATGGGAATATCAATTCCAGATACTGTCATCAGTGGGAACAACAATTTTAACATGATGCAAATGACATGCCGGCTTCATGCTCTAGAGACAAAGAAAAAACATTTCCATTTATTTCTGGGTCACAATTTTTTTTTCTGCATGAAAGGCCATTAGATTGAGCGATAATTACTTTCTTCCTTATTGGCTAATTTCTCTTGCTTATGCTTCCAAACTAAAGTACATGCACGGACATCCTTTGAAAATAAAAGCTCCCTTTCAATTTGTTTCCGGATTGAAGGTCTTCATACTAGACTAACTCAAGAAATAATAGCATCACCATTATTCAAAAATCTCTATTTAAATGATTGTTAGTGGTTGCACTAAGTGAAATTTCATAGATAATTAGCCATTCCAAATTTTCAGCCCACACGCTTAAGAAGCAAGATGCAGCTTTCACCAAAGCTTAGAGATCTTTGAATGCTCAATTAAAGAAACGACCTCATCAAATACAAGATTCAATTTCCACCATGATTTAAATCCTAGAAGCTGCAGTTTATCTTCAACTGTCAAATGCAAACCACATTGAAATACTCAATAGCACAGCAGTTGTTGGTTAGAAGCATGTAGAAATTACTTACACGGTCTAAGTTCCGATACTTGGAAACTAAGGAATGTGCCTTTACAATACCAATTCCAGGAACAGATGGAAGGAAATCACATCCAGCTAGGACACACATACCTGTAAAATGTCATTAGGTAACCTAAATTTGAGTCCAAATGCATTTATTAGAGTCAAACAACGAGAACATATATTTGTTTCAACAAAAATAGTAGATAGATCTTTCTAGTTCTACAATACTAGTGGAAAACAACTGATTGTGCATCAAGAAACTGAACCAGTTCAACTAATTAAAAGAGCTCACCTATACCAAGATGGATCTAAGGTTCTTGATTTGTGTTAATTAGATGTTTCTAACCTGATTCTGGACAGCCTAGGCTTTTAAATAACGTGTAAACTTAAAGAGCATAGCTTTGAAGAGTCAAAACAAAGGTTACCTGTAAACAATTCTTTATCAAAATTTCTGAAGGAAGGTTTACTGGATACAGAATCAAAAACTTTTGACAGAACCAGTTCTTCTCCATTGCCATAACGGTCCATTTTAAATGTGACCTGTTAATGGAAAATGTATGAAAACAAAGATAAAGCCAAAACTCAGATAATCAACAAAGTACACAGAAGTCATCAGGAGAGCAGAAGACCTCCATCAGCACACCATATCATAGTTTTGGAGAAGTTCTTACAGCTGGACAACCATATGCTATTAGATCACTGTCTTCTGTAATCACTGACACTACTCCACCTTTTTCAGCCTCAAGAGTGGCCAAATATGCTAGCTGTGCATCAGCCTCATATGGAGCTACCACAAATTCAACATTCTCTGATTTCAGGATCTGAAAAAGTAACAATGCAAGTTTGGAAAGGATGTAAATGGAACAGGAATGAGAAATATTCTAAACTTTTATGATGAGCAGAAGTCACAGAAAATGATATGAAAATGCAGAGGCCTTGCTAATCTGTATTAAAAATGTTATACCTGAATCAATTGATTTGCCATGGCTGGAGTGATGCTCACTGCTCTCTACAAGATGGACAAAGAAAGAACAATGAGACGACAAATTTTAACAGCTAATTAATAATCCATAAAGATGCCAGAATTAGTAGAAAGCAAAAAATCATGCAAAATCTAAGCAAACAATAATAAAAATATTCCCTTGATGTTAGGAGAAATGACACTCAATATGAAACTTTAAAGTACTAAACTGAAGTGATTGATGAACCATTTAAAATGGCCTGATTATACAGTTCAAACCCAGATCAAAAACAGACAGGCATTAGTCATACTCACATACAATCCCGGGAGAAGTCTAACTAAGTGAATCGTTATTTGTTGTGGCCAGAATCAGTACTGAAAATTTACTTCATATTTGTCATGCAATCTTGACAGGATCTAAATATTTCTCAATAAATTTCCAAGAGCAGCATTCAGTACTACAAGGTGCATAAGCAATGGTCCATCCTATAATCTTCAAGGAAAATCTAATAAAACCAAAGTAATTTTTATATAGTCTCCATATGCCTTGAGTTACTCAAGGAGCTACATTAACACTCTGGCAGTCTAAGCTTCCCTTCTCTTCTGTTACTACAATATTTTCTAATTTTTGGATTGCCAAAACTATAGTGTTATCAGTTAGTATTCTCAGTCTATAAATTATTTTCCCTCTTCTTTGCTATATTAACCTTTTGGCACCCTATAAGTTTTAATTCTTTTTTCCAATATTTTGGTATCGATTCCTGGGTTCTTAACAGTGCAAGAATTTTCTCAAGATGAAATTTCAATAGAATTAAAAGAGAAAGGACCAAACATTAGCATGCACATGCATTATTAGATAAGAGACAAATTAAGAATGCATATGGGCTAATGAGTAGTTCAAAACCTTGGATTAAAGGCACAAGGAAGATAAAATGAAACCTGGAAAAGCTCAGTTGCACCTTGAACATCCCCCTCTTTAAGCTTAGCAATTGCCAGTTCCCGGTTCTCTTTCCTCCTCCTAGAGTCAAAACCATGCTACTATTATGAAATAGCTACATTCTCAGTATAATGCAATATTTAGTCTTTAAAGTCATTTAAACAAACCTGTATCTTTCATTTTCAGTGGCAGCCTTGCAGGGAATATTTGCACCATCAAAAACAACAACGGGGGTTATCTTATGATGACGAAGAAGATTGACTCTGTGCATAAAGTAAGCTATGTATCGCAATTTCTTTTCACTGTTTGAATCCAAACAAATCTCCATGCTACATGAATACGCTGCAATTTTTTTGCAAAAATCAATTCAGCCTATTCATTTCATTTTCACTTACAAATTTTTATTTTAGTAAAAAAAAATGAACCAAAAATACCTCCTTTATGTAACCATGAATAAGCATCAATACCGACCTGCAAAACTTGCACAAAAGCATATATTTTGAGAGGAAGGAAAAACAGAAGCAAAAGAAAAAAGGAAGTAGCTAAAGAGAATAAAATGAAATACCCGCTTGCCAGCGTATTTCTTGATGTGAACCGGTTCAATGAAAGGTTTCATGAATCTAAGTAGATCTTTGATTCCCATTGTTTACCCACTGTTACTGGGTCTTTGGGTTAAAAAGTTTTTTTTCCCCCAACTTTTCAAGGTTTTTTTTTTTTCTTTTGTTTTTTGGTTGAACATTTCGTAGGGACATTTCATCTATGATACGAGGGGAGAAAATGGCGGGAACATTAGCAATATCAAAAGTTCGGAGGCAATTCTTTCCTAAACTGACAGGGCTGTCATGGAATATAATTTTACAGGCGACTGAATGTCTGCCACGTTCGCCAAGTTTCCATATAATAAACTTAAGTTGGTGAAAGTATCCATCCGGTCCCTGTATTATCTTTAAGAAAAGAAGCAAGTCCTGCTACTAAAAAATATGAAGCAATCAAGTCTCTATTTTTAAAAGGGAAGCAAATAGGTAAATTAATTAATATTGTTAATAAAAATCATCCAAATTGATGCGATGTTGATGTAGACAAAGAGATATTGGTGGAGATGCATGTTGAGAGTGGAGGTAGTGGTGTTAAAAGATGGGTTGGGGGCAATGTGACAGAGCGTAGGCTAGAGTGTCGAGTAGTCAATTCTTTCTTCATCGTATTTAGAGTTATTTACAAGTGAGGTTTGGTGTTAGATAGTATTAATGTGGCATATCTGCTATCAAACCATCATTATGAGACTCGTGGAGTGAATGTCCGTGATGGAACATGTTTTGTCATTCATTCTTAATCATGGCATGAAGTAGTTGAACTCACGTGAGGTTTGATGGTAAAAAAACTCACGTTTTCAATAAGAGATCAAGTGCCTAAAGGAATCAATGATGGCATCCTTCTTGGGAATGAGTGGCTAGTTTCATTGAGCAACTACTCAGTATCTAGATGGATAATCAAATTGAAAAGCAGAGCTGCTAATGACTACTCAATCTATAATAAGTGGAGGTTATTTCTTAAGTGGCCTATTACGCTACTAAGTGGAAAATATAAAAAATAATAATTAATTAAAATGTAATTAAAAAAATTAAAAAAGTCTTTTACAACTCCGATAAAGAATTGCATAACCCACATGTTTGAAAAAAAAATTTTGAAGGATAGAAATCAAATGCAAAAAACCAGTAACTCCATTTGATTTTCTCATTAGTTTTGTTACTTTTAAACAAACCTTAACTTGATTTTAATACTCATTTCAAACTTTTTGAGATCTATTTTTCCTGTAAATTTGTGTTTATGGAAGATTATTTTCGACATTTTCCTATTGAATGATTATGTTTGGAAAACTTTTCACCCATTTGGTTTTATGGGAAATGGTGGAAAAATAAAGGAAGCTATCCATAAAATATTGTTTATTTTAGCAGTTGTGGTGATTGATAACTCTCTTTTTTTTCTGGTTATGGGAAGATGAAGATGAATAAAAGAAAACTAAGTCATGGAAATTAAAAAGTATTTCAATACTTATAAAAAGGTTCTCTGATTCATACAAATCAATTGGGCTTTACTGGTATTTCATTTCAATCATTGTGGTTGTCCTTTTGTTTCAAGCACATGGAATTCACTACTCTTTTTCAATCCTTGATCTTTTTTCTTTTTTTTAGTTTCGATCGTTTTATATTCTTCATTTTTGTTTATTTTATCATTTTTACATTTGATGAGTAATAAAAGGTAAAAAATTTATTTTAACTTGTATTTTATTTAAATTGCATATCATATTAAAATATTATTTTTTATTAGGTCCACGCCATCATCATCAATGACACATCCACATTATCAATTTCGATGTTTTTTGCTAATATCGATACCAATTTTATCAATTTGCTTCCATTCTTTTAGAAAGGGCTTAAATGCTCTCTCTTTTTATGAAGGGACTTGTTTGCTCCCTTATTGATAATACAAGGACTGCCAAGGTATTTTCACAGCTTAAGTTTTGATACTTCTTTAATAGTGAAAAGTGTTGTTATGTTGCGGAATGCATCCTGATTTCAATGAGGGTGGAGGCGAATATTTTGAAGGGCTAATGAAAACTAAAACTAGATGGAGGAGGATACTACCCAAGATTTTGCGGATGGAGATGTGGTGGACGATGGGATTGAGACTAAATTGGGTGGTGTGTAGCGGTGGGTATTTCATCGAATCGAACCGAATGAAAAAATTTCAAATTAATCGAGTTGACGAATTATATTTTATCATTCTAATTTGATTTGAAAATTTCTCGAATCGAGTCGAGTGAGATGGAATTCAAATCGAATCGAATCGAATATATTTGTTCGAGTTAAATTTTAAAAAATAATTTTGAGTCCTTGTAACCACTGTCAACCATCGTAATAAACTTTGTCCACCGTAATCAATTTTTTTATTAACTTTCATCACCTCATAATTTATTTATTAATCTTTTGTATACGAGTTAGCTTCTTTGCTTGCTTAGTTGTTTCAATTATTTTCATATTCTTGTCACTATATATTTTGGAATTAAAAATATATTAAATGTAAAAATGTGATTTTTTAATAAAAGTTATCTTAAAGATAAAATATGAAATTGATATCAATATAAAATTTTAATACGAATATTTTATGGCATAATTAATAATTCAATTTTAATATAAATATTTAATATGACTAAACAATTCAATAATATAAATAATATAAAATGTGAAATTTAATTTAATAATATAAATAGTAGATATAAATAAAATTATTACTATTTATGTTTAGGGATTTTTTTGGATAATTTTGACTTTTTATTTGAGAGTAAAGAGTGAGAAGTAAAAGTTTAGGGGAAAATAAAAAGTTTTGGATAGTAAAAGTTTGAGGGAAAATAAATAGGAGGATTAAAATTTTGGAGGGAAAATATTAAAAAAATAGGGGGGATGGGTTTGGGGTAGATGGGGGGTGGGATGGGAAGGAAGTAAAAGTTTTAGGGGGAAAGTGGGAGGGAATAAAAATTTAGGGGAAAAATAAAAAGTTTTGAGGGTTTTTGGGAGTAAAATTTTGAGGAAAAGTAAATGGGAGAGTAAAATTTTGGTGGAAAATAGATTTTAGGTAGATGAGGGAGTTGGGATAGGAGGGGAGTAAAAGTTTTGGGAGGAAAATGGGAAGGAGTAAAAGTTTTGAGGGAAAAATAAAAAGGTTTGGGAGTTTGGGGTAAAATGTAAAATATTATAGTTTGATATTCGAATTATTCGAGTTATTCGAATTCGAAAACTCAACTTGATTTGAACTTGAAATTCAAAAAAAAAATCTAGTTGACTCGAATAACTCGATTAACTCGAATAACTCAAATCGTTTAACTCGAAATTCGAATTTTTTCAATTTTTTTGAGTTGAATCGAATTTTGCTCACCCCTGGTGGTGTGTAGGTGGTAACCTCAAAAAACTCTAATAAGGAAGCCATGAGGTATGGATTAAATTGAAATAAGTCTAAAGTATTTAAAATATGTTCTGAAATAAGGATATGAAAATGATTCTAATATAATTGTCCAAGTAGACGAGATGAGAATTAATAGGACATAGATGGCATGCCATTAAGGAAAATTTTGCGTGCTCTATATTCTGAATACGCACTTCGATGCATTACCATATTGTTTCTATATATCCTATGCATTCTGCTAAGTCTACGTTGGGTCAAAGTTGAATAATAAAAGATAATGATAAAATAAAAAAGTTATGGTAAGTAAGTTTTGATGAAAAGTTCCTCTTTACATAATGAGATGACAAGTAAATGATTTTAATAACAATTTTTGTTAAATCGTGAAGAGATATAATGAATTAGACTGGTAAAAGTTATGTTCCTGTCAATCCATGAAAAAAATAGAAGTAGTGAATTATGATAATAATTAATCATATAAATACGGAATGATCTGTTGATTGTTAAAATATACTTTGTTGATTATTATGAGATATTCAAGAATTGTAACAGTAATAATGTTTTTAATATATAGAAATCAAAGTAAAAATGAGTTTTGGATTACTAAGTACTTATTAAGCTTTTATGAGCTTAACGCGTGTTTTAAACCAGTAGATGGAAGATCGAAATAAAGCTCTAGATTCAGGATGGGATTTTAACGCATTTCATCTCATCACATCACCAAGGCTTGAAGAAGGTGCAAATTTGATATTTTGGTTATAGAATATGTCATGTACATAACTTATTACAAGTGTTTTGATATAATTTGAGTTTTATAATGATTAATTGACGTGTAATCGCCAAAATTGCTTTGGCAACGAATGTAACATCTAGATGCTTTGACCCGATGTTCGAGTCGGGTATGAAGGTGTTAAATTTAGTGATATCAGAGCCTAGTTTTACTAATCATATGGTTGTAAATGAGTCTAAAAGTACATGCCATATAGGGTTTTGATATGATGAGATGTGATTCTGAGCTTTGATTCTGAGATTTGAAATAATTATAAAGTGTGATTTAAATCATTATCAATTAGGTAATGATTTCAAAGTGTTCAATAATGATCAATTCGAAATATAAATTCATGAGATAGATAAAGTTTAAATTTGAGATACTAAATGTTTGATAAAGAAAATTGAATGATAGACTGATGAAAAGAATATGGAAGTTATAGAATAAAGTGTGGTGACTACATTGTTTAATGTTTTATTATAGTGAATCGAGAAATATAAGATGAAATGTGGAAAAAGATTAAATCCCTAATAAAGCGTGGTAAAGTTTGAGAATGTTAGAATCTGTGAAAAAGAATTTAACTAGTCTATTTAATTTAAGATTAGAATGAGTTAGGATCATGAATGGTTAAAGGAAGATGAACTCTGATCGCTAATAGTTACCTCAAAGTGCTACTATCACTGCAGAGTTAGTAAAATCTAGAGGGAAAGACCAGGAGACATCACTCCAATCTAAACTAGATAGGGATTTGAGGATTCTTCTAAAACATTCATTGAGCTTAACATCTTCCCTAAAAGGATTTTGGAATGAGTAAATGAAAATTGTAATGGAAATTGTGAAAAAGATAATAGAGTTTAAGAAAAGAGTTGCGAAAATGTAAAGAAGTGTGATAAGTGTTGTGTAAACAACCTAGGGATATGAGGATGTGATAATCTGAATTCAAAGATTAGTGAACAAGAAGTGATTAAATCACGAAGAATGAAATGAGTAAGATAAAGTGAAAGTTAGAAAGTGATAAACTATAAGGTAAAAGAAACAAACTTTCATAAAACCAGTCACCTCGAGAAGTTTGTTGGTAGCGATCGGACGAATTAAATTCTAGGAGGATTGGATTGAGAGGATTTATTCCGATCCATAACTAGGAAAATCAATGTTTGCTTCGAGAAGAGAAAATTAAAGGAAGATGTATAAAGAAAATTTAATGGAAAGGTAGCAAATGGTCTAGTTATGATAAATGATGATAGAAGTAATGAATGAAAAAATTAAAAATAGTGGCAAAGTAGAATTGAGGAAAGTATTGTGAGAAGAAAAATATTAAGATCAGTACAGTGCAAGATCATATCAAGGTTTGAGATACTCTGAAATAAGAATTAAAAGAATACGGTTACATGAGAAAATGAGAAATGTTAGTTGAAGAGAGAAATTTATATAAGTTGGATATTTGAGAAAGGGAAATTAAGAAAATTAAGAAAAATATTTTTAAAGAAATTTTTGGATTTAAGTGTACAATATGAGTTTGAGGAGAATATCTAATTAAAATGGAAGGAAGAAGTGACGAGGTATTACCAGATAATACACATTATTCACATACATTTAAGCATTCATAATCGAAATCCAATCATTCATTCACGTCGTCCCTTATAAGGTTCTACAAAACCTTAAAACATGCTTAGAAGTGGTTTGGGACTAAACCAATAACATATGCAAACTTTGAGAAACTTATAAAATTTTCTAACATTTAAGGGTTATACGCCCGTATGAACAGGCCGTGTGCCTCACACGGCTAGCAAACACGCCCGTGTCAAAGGCCATGTGAAAACAGGGCATACATACTGGCTTGCACCACACAGTCGAGGACACGCCTGTGTGCCAGGCCGTGTGGAATCTAAGGGGGTTACTGACTTGGGTCACAAGGCCGACCACACGCCCATATGCCAGCCCGTGTGCCACACACGGCCAATAGACATGCTCGTCTATCTAGGCCGTGTCAAAACTATAGGGTATACTGACTTTAATTCGAAGGGTACCCCAGGGGACACACGGCTGTGTAACATGACTGTGTGTCGTACACGACTGAGACACACGCCCGTGTCTCTGCCCGCGTGGACAAAAATAGGCCATTTGAAAAGCCAATTTGCCACCCTACTCTCATGTACACAAAACAACCCATATGATACCGTTTCAATACATATTTTAGCAACCAAAACATGCTATTCCATTCACATATCATGACATCTATCCACAACCATTTCAAATACTCAAATCCTTATTCAAAACATACCAAATTACTAAGCCACAATCATCACAGCTTACATATTTCCCAAATGAATTTTCTCACCTTTCTATAAACCAATTCATACTTCTCAAACATACCAATTCATCATCTATAAATCATACCAAAATATATCATTTCTCAAACATTAATATATCAACTAATAACTAACCAAATGAGCAACCACTTAGCCATACTAACAACCATGGCAAACATGCCAAAACACATGGTAACTTATAAACATCACATATATCACTTGCCAACATATAAATCAAGCCAACTCAAATGGCTATACACATCACCATTTACAAGCCAAATCTCATGGCTAATATCATGACTCAAAACATACCAAAATGACACTAGCCTATACATGCCATATACCATATATACAAAGCTTCCAAAAATACCAACGAGATGATCAATAGTGTAGTGACGTTTCCCGACGATTCCCGAGTCCGAGTTAGCTTCGATTATCTATAAAACATGAAAAGAACATACAAAGTAAGCTTTAAAAGCTTAGTAAGCCATATACAAATAAAACTATCACATGAAAAGTTGCATTTCAATTCAAATATGTTTAACATAGCTAATATCATTCAAATTCACAAACCTTTCCATTGAACATATATTCAATGTATTAATCAAGTTCATCAAATATTTCCCCTTTTCAATACTCGTTTGAATTTCGTAAGTACCTAAGTCACTTAGCTTATTCATATATTCTTTCTCGACTTGACTTTGCCCGTTGAACCGTTCGGAATCATTAAAGATACTTGGAAATCACATAAGTTCGTACAATGTCATATCTTAGATATGGTCTTACATGTTATCACATATCGATGCCACTGTCCCAGACAGGGTCTTACACGAAATCGATTAACGATACCAATGTCCCAGACATGGTCTTACACGTAATCTCAATACAATACCAATGTCCCAGACATGGTCTTACATGTAATCATATCTTGATAACCTAATATCATGACATTCGTATTCTATATTATTCCTAAGGTTCGTACGAGATTTTCGGATGTCATAACTCTGGCGATTCTTGCTCATAATTGCTCTTTCAACATTCATAACAATATAATGACAACTAAATACATATAATTCAATTTAAAGACATTTATTTTCATATGAACTTACCTCGTAGTCGGAATAAAGGAATCGGATCGACTATTCGTCAACTTTCGATTTTCCCCGATCTAAATCTGTTTTCTTTCGTTCTTGATCTATATACATTCAAAATTAACCCTTTTATTCATAAACAGATTTAATTTAATCCACAAACACATATTTAGGCATTTTTCACTTTATCCCCTAAAATTCCACATTTTTACAATTTAGCCCCTATTTCATAAATACACAAAATTCACAAAATTCAATATGACCCATTCTTAGCCGAATTCTCTATAGGTCCTTAGCAGCCCATAAATTTCATTTATTTACACTTTTAACCCCACATTTTCATCTTTTCACAAATAAATCCCTAATTTGTATTTTCTCTAAAAATCACTTAACAAAACTTTAATATCTATTATCAAGCTTTCAAATTTCATCAACAATCATTCAAAATCTCAAACATTCATCAATGGAAACTCAAAAATTCATCAAAAATTTTAGAAATTAGGGTACGGGCTAGCTAGATTACTAAGCAACGATCACAAAAACATAGAAATCATCGAAAATGGAACAAAAACGGACCTTCAATTGAGCTTCAATATGGCCGAACCCTAAAGCTTCATATTTGAATTCTTTCTCTTTTAATTTCGGTGATGATGATGATAATTTAGGCATATTATAACTTTGTTTTATTTATTATAACCTTATTAACCAAATTACAATTTTAACCTTAATGAATAAACATTAAAAACTTATAATGGATGTCCATAAATGTCCATTATCACAATCAATGGTCTAATATCAACATAAGGACCTTTCATTTAATACCTCATACCAAATAGACACTTTTAACTTATAGAATGCAACTTTTTCATTTTACGCGATTAAGTCTTTTTTCTCAAATTGAGCTATTAAACGGTAAAATTAACTCACAAAATTTTCACACATATATATTCACATACTGTAATCACCAAAAATAATTTTAAAATAATTTTAAAACCTCATATTTGTGGTTCCGAAACCACTGTTCTGATTTAGCTAAAACCGGAATGTTATAGAAACTATGAAGATGATTATAAGAAAATTTGGATAGTGTAAGGATCTTTGATCGAGCACAAGGAAAAGAAACAAGAAAAGAGCATTATAATTCATATAGTGTAAAATGGTATAAGAAATTGAAATATTTGAGACAAGGAATAAAAGAAGACCGACATTAGAGAAGAATAAGAGTGTTTGCATAGTGCAAAGTGATAATATATAAAGAGAGACATTTAATAAAATGATAAGGATGACTTAAATAAATTGAATTAAAAAGAGGATGTGGTATAGGAATGCTCAATAGTGTACCAATTATAAAGGATATGAGTTATTAGTGAATAGAAGAAAGTAATAATGAGTAGTGTTAAGAAAATATATTATAAAGGAAGTGCAGTGAAGCACTATGAATATTCTAAAAAGGCACTAAAGAATTACAAGGAATGGGAAATGATTTTTGATGATAGTAAATTATGTGTCAAGGACAAAGGTAAAGAGAGGGTACTTTGAAGCAAGCATTGTGAAGAAGTAGAAATTCTTAAGGACTGAAAAGTTACGATATATTGATAAGAAGTATTGGTAAATGATAACAAAAAAGTGTATTACAAAGGAAATGAGAATAAATAAAGTGATATAAGTGTTTAGAGATAGAAAAAGAGTTACGAAAAGGACATTATTATATATGAGGTGCCAGAATATTTATTAGGACTTTAGATATTCGTGATAGGGTTGAACAGAAGAAGAGGGGTACCAAGGAAATGCAAAATAATGTTATGTGAACATAAGTGTAGAATATAAAGAATTGTGAAGATGATAAAATTGAAAATAATTGAAGAATAAATAAATCATGAAATTCATGGATAGGAAATCAAGGAAATTTCAAAGATGAAATTTATTGTAAGGAGGAGAGAAATGTAACACTTTTAAAATTGTTATATAAGTAATATTAAGTGAGAATTAAGTTCCATGGATTTACTGGTAAAATAAAATAAGGAATACAATTGAAAAAAGAGAAGGTTGATGGATGGCAAATGAGATTGACTCAATAAGTATGTTATGGTATACTAATTTAAAGTAATGATTAAATCGTAAAGATGTAAAAAGTTTTTAGGTTCAAGTACAATTATTCAAAATTTATGGGTTGAAGCATAACTATGAGAATATTGAAGGGCTAAAAGTAAAAATAACCTAATTTCTTATGAGATGAAATTGTTGTGCTTGGACCAAATTGAATAAGTGGAGAAATATAAAGGACTAAATTGCAATTTCACCAAATTATGTGATGATTTAATGAATGAATTGTAGAGAATATTGAAGGGTAAAATAGTTTTTTCTCAATTAAGATAATTATCATGAAACACCATGATAATTATGAACATTGGCGTTAGATTTTGATTGGTTGAGATTATTTTATTATTATTTATATAAGATATTTTATTATTTAATTAATAGTTAAGGAAATAAAAAGAAAAGATGATGGAAATTTCTCCATCTTTCTTTCAAGCTCATATCCACCATCTTGAAGAAAAGAAAGTTTTGCTTTCTTTGCAATTTGGTTCTTTTCTATAAAAATCCACCATTTTCATCTAGAAACCAAAGGAATTTCCATAATCACCAAGAGAGAAAAAATGATAAGGAGACTATAGAGAGAGTAGGAATATCAATTTAGATTTAAGAAATAGAAGTTGGAGGAGAGAGAAAATAAGCTAAAGATTGATTCCAAGAGAACAAGGTATGAATGTTAAGGTTTCATGTTGTTTTCAAGTTTAATTTTGTTAGAAAAGTATAGGAAATATGTTAAAGTGAATTATTTATGGAAAGTTTTATGTTTTGATATGATGTTGAAGAAATTAATATTTATTGGTCTATCTAGATTATATGAAATTTTGGTCTGGTAATTTTGTTGATTGAATGGTCAATTTGGGTACAAGAACTAAATCATAAAAATCGTAAAAGTTGTAATAATCCAAATTTACCCGGGCCCGTAAATAAATAAAAATATAAAAACAAAAATTTATTAAAATAAAGTCCATTTACAGTCCATTAACAAAACCCAAAACCCTTAGCCCAAATACCTAAAACCCAATAGCCCAACTGATGACCCAAGACCCAATCAGCCTACACTACCCAGTACCCGGTTACACTCAAGCCCAAGTGCCCAAGTGCTGCCCAAAATACACAGGCCCCAAGTGGCCCAATTCGTTAACAGGAGACAGAAAGGCCTAGGGTTTCAAAAACCCTAGGCGCTACAAGCACCCCAACAGACGCGTCTGTTCGTCTCGCAGTGACCCACCATCAGTGCCGTGATTCCAGGCTCCGTATCACGCCATGATCGACGCCTGAATCAACGCCAGTGTGCCGTTGTCAGTGCTGTTTATTACTAGCCTCCTCGCAGGTACCTGAAAAAGGAGAAGAAACCACAGCAACCAAAGAAACAAACAGGGAAAGAAATCAAAGGATTCATCCCTAAAATGTAACAGAGGGTTATAAAAACCCCTTTTTGATTTTTTGTAAGGGGACGGGGTTTTTTGTTTTTTTTGAATATACACACAGATTCAATAAAAAGAACACAGATTTTATAGATATAAACAGATATACACATATACAGTAGGGAGACGAACAGTTTCATTGTGGAAAAGGTGATTCAATTACATTTTTTATTTACTTCCTGTTGTTATACATGTATGAATTATTTTTTTTTAAAAAAAATCAGTATTTAAAAAAGGGGAAGAGGTTACCTGTGTTTCGCCTGGAAAGACGAAGGTTTTTAACCTTCTGACCACCGCATACGGTGGCGCGTGTGGCGCATGGGTGTGCTGCCCAGCAATTGGAGACCGGAGCCCGGACTGCCCTTTCCTCTCTCATTTCAGAGAGTTTCAAAGTTTTTAAAAAAAAAAATAGTTTCTAAAATGAATTTTGGCCTAAAAAACTGACTTAAATAGCATAATAGAAACGGTGTCGTTTTTGCTTAATCTGATAAGTACCAAAACGGCGCCGTTTAAACCCAGGATCCGAGTGTTGACCCGAGACCCAGATGAGATCCGCGTGTTTTCGTTTAAATGGGCTAATTGCCCAATTAGTCCTTCCGCATTTTTAATCTTTACAATTTCATTTTGTTTTTATTTTAAATTGACCCCAGTCTTCTACGATGAATTCAATCTAGTCCTAATGGCTATTAAAGCCTATTCTGGGAATGACGTCGTTTTATGGGATTAGGGCAAATTGCCCAGTGAGTCCCTTGTAGTTTTGAATGCGTTCCAATTAGGCCTAATTTTTTTTTTTAAAATTAGCCCTAGAACCCTAGTTTTATTTAATTTTAATCATTTTAAATATTTTTGCATAATTTATTTATACCTTATATATTATTTAATTTTATAAATATTAGTTATATAAAATAGTATATATATTATTTTTTATTTATATATTATTCATTATATTATTTATATTATTATACATCTTATTTATAAATTTTATTATATATTATATATTTTACTATATATATTATTCCTGACATTTTTTATTTTATTATAAATTATGTATTATTTTATTATTCATTAATTGGGTAAAATTTTAAATTTTTTATTAAATAATAGTATATGTATTATCCTTATATGATATTTTATCACATTATTTATATTTCATTATATTTTATTTATATATTTTATTACATATCATATATTATTATATATTATTCCTTATATTATCTTCCTTTTATTATATATTATTTCATTATTTATTATTTATTAGTATATAAGAATTAAATTTGTAAATTATTATAAACTAACACATATATTGTTATTATATACATTTAATGTCTATATTTAAAATTTACTACAAAAATTTTGTTCCAATTTAACATATTATTTTGTTTTTTTTTTATAAATATATCAAGCTACTATATATTTTTTTTTAAATTTTCTTTTATTACTTATATTGCTTAATATATTTCATTTTTTTTATTTTTTATCCTTTTTGTATTTATTAGGTATTGTTTTAACATGCTAATTTCATGACATAAATTATTTGTTATTTTTATGTTATTTATTTATTGTTATATATCCGCATGAAAATTAATCATTTTATGTTGTTATTTTAAGAATATATTTGCAGGAAATATTATTATATATGTTTAATTTGTATTGATATATTCATTATTTTGCCATTTTGTATTTTTGCATGAAATGATAATGTGTATATTCATGTTATTTGTGATTATATATGCATGAAATGTTAAAGTATATTGTGTGATTTATGTCGTATTTACCATTTTCCACATTATATTTGCATGAAATGTTAAAGTATGTGTCTAATTAATCCAATATTGATCTTTTGTAATAGGTTAAATGCATCATCATTTTAAAAAAAAAAATTCATTTAATCCAAAGGAATCTTAAAAACAAGGCAATGTCTTTGGTATTTAGGAATTCGGAAAATAGTGCCCTAACATGCTGGGTTGCGATTTCCCGTTTATCTAAATATCTAAAGTATCCTTTTTAATAGATTTTGCAAATTACGAGACGATTTTTAGTTACGAAAGTTTAAGAATATCGCGTCCAATCATGCTGGATGTGATGTTCGCATTCTTTTGGGACGAAAGAATTTTGATTTTCAACTCAAATTGTTACGGATTTATAAATCTTATTGCTAAATTCTTTCAAGCTTTTGACATTAAGACAAAACTATTCAATTTGGTACCAATTTTGGGCGTTACGAGGGTGTTAACTCTTTCTCGTACGTAACCAACTCCCGAGCTTATTTTCTCATAATTTTGTAGACCAAAATGTTTTATAAGGTGATCCAATCGCACTTTAAAAGGTTGGTGGCGACTCCCGTTTTCAAAATACCCTTCGCCTTTTAAAAAAGAGGTTTCGACAGCTTGGCGACTCCACTGGGGAGTAATAAGAGAGTCAAGCTAAGAAATTGATTATTTTCTGTCTTAATGTCGGAAGTTTGGACCGTTTTACACATATTGATCTTTTTACATATGTTTGTTGCATGTGTTTGTTATCTTGTTTCCGCACACATTGCATTTGTATGACCGCTGTGGTCGCACCCCTAATAGGGAGTGAGAAGCTACGCTTTCGTGAGGTTTTCACCTCCATATGAGCTAGTGGATTGCTTCCGAGATACTGTACCTATGTCTTCGTGAGATTTTCATCTCTGCATGGCCATAGGGAAATGTGTCCCCCTAAACTGAACTTGGTCTATATGAGCCTATAATGGGTGAGGACCGAGGAATCTGTTGGTTCAGGTACCCTTGCTTTAGAACTGAAACGCATATAGTGAGCTTTAAGTGCTTACCCAAGGGAGTAGAGTGATGACCTTTAGTAAGCTATCCTTATAAGTGCTTGTTTGTTATACTTTCATATGATACTGACTTACTTTATTTTGCTATCATTGCATGTCACTCAACATTTAAAGGTGTCGATTCACAGTTCGATTTCTAGATTAGAAAGTTTTGTAATGAGGAACGAATATCTTGATAAAGTGGAGGACAATGCTTCTGTCTGTACCTGGTTAGAGAAAACCCAGTTAGAGAAAGGAGATAGTGTCACTGATGGGTATACCTCAGAGTTATGGGACTTCACTTGCATTAATTCAACACAGAATGAGTTTTAGGAGTTGAGAGACATTTGGCCCAATGAGATGACGAGGCTAAGCAGCTTTTCTATTAGAATTATGGAGATCTTCCCTATTTACTAGACATCAAGGTATATAAACATCTGTTCCGAGCTATGGTACAGTTTTGGAACCCTGCCTATAGCTGTTTCACATTTGGAGAGGTAGACTTAGTCCCTACTTTGGAGGAGTATACGACCTTGCTTCGCTGCCCAAAAATTCAAGGTAACAAAGCTTATGTTAGGGCTGCTAATTCCCCAACTTTCGTGAAAAAATTAATGATGATTACAGGGGTGAGTGAACAGTGGGCCGCAGCTCGAATCTAACAAAAGGGTGATAGCAAATGCATTCCGTGAGAAAGTTTGAGGGATTTGATAGTGGCACACCCAGATGTGAAGAAGAAGGTTGATGTCTTGGCCTTCAGTATGTATGGATTGATGATTTTTCCAAAAGCTATGGGGCACATAGATGAGGCAGTTTTTAGATTTATTCGATCGAATTCGTAAACAGAACACACTTGTGCCTGCAATCCTAGTCGAGACGTTTAGATCCTTGAGTGCATGTCGGAGAGCTGGTGAAGGTAGATTCATTGGATGTGCACAATTGTTGTTAGTTTGGTTCCACAGTCACTTTTGGAAGGTTGATAAGGTTCCATGCCGAGTGTTCTTTAAGGATTATTCTCCCTTAAGGGAAGCAACAGCTATGCCAAGGAGGGACGACATTACAAAAGAAAGGTGGATAGAAATACTTCAGAGCCTCCGAGAAGAAGATGTTATGTGAAAAGCACCTTAGATGACTCCTAGCGAAATCCTTTATCGTTGCGGGAACTTTGATTGGGTACCTCTTCCTGGAATTTGGGGGGTTGTTGGTTATGCACCATTACTTGTCCTAAGGCAATACAAGGCAGAACAGTTTATACCAGCAACACAAGGGCTGGCTCAGAGTGACTTCTCATTTAAAGGGGATCATTATAAGAAGAAGATGCGAGAAATTTCCCAGGCTTGGAAAAAGGTTTGCTGTGTGAAGATTCTGACTAAAGGACCGACGACAACTTTTGAATTCAAATGGTGGTTTAGTAAGAGAGTCAATGATAACATCCCTAGATCGAGTTTGGAGGATGCTCGATCACTGGAGGAAAATTTACGAGTGATTCCATCAGAGTTAGAGGTCATAAAGCAAGAGTTCGAAAGGAAGAGTTTGGAGTTTAGAAGAAAGATAGAGATACTCGAGGAGGAAAAGACATACCTAAGCTTAGACGTTGACGTTCAAAAAATTGAGGTCGAAAAAGTAAGGAAAGAAAAGAGGAAGATTGAGGAAGACCGAGATGATTTGAAGACACAGTATAAGAAGACATAGCTATCATTAAAGAGAGCTGGATTGGGGAAGTCTTTAGAGTAGTGGCAACAAGAGGTTCAAGAAGAAAGAGCCAAAGCCGAGTATTGGGAGAAGAAGTTCCAAGAGATGCAGTCGCGTAATCAGGCCCTAGAGAAGGAAAATCAAGGATTAAAAACTAAGGTGGTCGAGCTTGGACAATCTCTTCATCATCACCAAAGTCGTAACTCTGCGGTCGAGTTAAATGCAAGTCTGGATAAGATCAAGGAAATGAAGCACAATATTGGAGGGTTGGAAGCAGCACTACAGGACTGTGAGCTACGGATTGAGCAGCTCGAGGCAAGAGAAGAACATTGGAAGGGAGTACTTCACCATTTTCAAGATCCAGTCAGAGATAAGGACTATCTCATGGGAGAAGCTATAGTACAGATTCGAGAGGTTGCTGATCATTTACAAGACCTGGAGGCGCAAGCTAATGTATTAAGTACAAAGTATGAGTTAGTGTCAGATAGAGGTTTAGAATTAGCCTTGTTATTGGATAGGATTAAAACTTTGGGCCTGAGGGCAAAGGTGTATTTGTAATCCGTTTTGTGTAAGGATTTTTATTTCTTAAATAACGTTTTCTAAAAGAAATTGAATTAGAATCGATATCTTTTTACATTCATGCATTTGCATCTCATCGCATCATATGCATTCAAATTTATAGAAAGACCCTAATTAGTTAAATAATTAAGGGAGAAAGAGAGTAAGAGAAAGAAAATCTGGAAGCAACACATCCTTACGGTACACGCGCTAAGTCAAAGAATATGGATCAAAGACTTGAGCAGATTCAAAAAGAAATGCAGGAGCAGTTGCAGGAACAATTGGCAAAAATCTAACAAGAGATGAAGGATCAAATGTTGGAGGCTCAAAGGAATATGATGGCTGAGATGGCTCAACTGTTGAGAGGGACAACAGATAAAGGAAAGGCCCCTATGACCACTACTAAAGAGGATAACGAGGGTCATTTTCCTGGTTTTACTCCACCTCATATGCAGACTCAACCTGAGGCATATCCCCGAGGGCCGTCCGTCACAATAAGACCTCAACAGGGACAAGTCAATGCTGGAATACCCATGAACTTTCAAACTGGTTCGGGATTCAACCCTGCCAATCCAGTTATCCCTGATCCAGATATAGATGAGAGGGAAGAGATGAGACTCGAATTATCAAGGCAATTAGAGGAACGTTGCAGATGGTTAGAGGAGAAATTTAAGGCACTAGAAAACACTGATAATCGTCAGGGAATTGATGCTAAGGACTTGAGTTTGGTCCCAGATTTGGTGCTTCCCCATAAGTTCAAAATGCCAAAATTCGAGAAGTACAATGGGACTACTTGCCCGGAAGCCCATATCACCATGTTCTGCAGACGAATGACTGGTTATGTAAACAATGATCAATTATTGATCCATTGTTTTTAGGATAGTTTGGTTGGGGCAGCAGCTAGGTGGTATAATCAACTGAGTCGCGCAAGGATCGGTTCTTGGAGAGACTTAGCGCAAGCCTTTATGCAGTAATATAATCATGTGACTGACATGACTTCTGATAGGATCACTTTGCAAAATATGGAAAAGAAGCCTAATGAGAGCTTTAAGCAATACGCACAGAGGTGGAGGGAGGTTGCTATGCAAGTTCAACCACCGCTCTTGGAGAAAGAAACCACCATGCTGTTCATCAACACTTTAAAGGCCCCATTCATTACCGACATGATTGGAAGTACTACCAAGAGTTTTGCTGATGTAGTTATGGCGGAAGAAATGATTGAGAATGCCATAAGAGGTGGTAAGATAGAGGGGGAAGCTACTAAAAGATCGGCCTCAAGAAGGAAGGATAATGAGGTGAATAATACGAGTAGCTATAATTCAAAAGCGGTTACGGTTAGTCAGCCCAGAGTAACTATGGTTGGGCAACAAGATTCTCAAAAGCGAGGATGCGGTTCGAGATGCACTCGAAAAGGTCTCATTTACGCCTATCCCAGTGATGTATCGAGAGCTTTATCAAAGTTTATTCAATGCACATGCAGTAGCTCCTTTTCATTTGAAACCGTTACAACCCCCATATCCCAAATGGTATGATGCAAACGCTAAATATGAGTACCATGCTGGGATATCGGGGCATTCAATTGAAAATTGCACTGGTTTTAAGAAGGCAGTGGAAAGACTAATCAAGATGGGGGTTGTAAAATTTGACGACACCCCTAGTACAAAAAACCCGTTGCTAAATCATGGTGATCAAGGGGTAAATGTAGTTGGAGATACGGGTATGAGAAGGATTAAAGAGGGCATGTCTGAGGTGAGAACGCCGATGAAAATGATTTGGGAAGAAATGGTGAAAACAGAGATGATAATCTCTAAAGAGAGGAATAAAGGAGTAAGGGACTACTGTGAGTTCCATGCTAAAAAGGGGCACGAGATCCAAGAATGCGACGAGTTTAAGGCCTTAGTACAAAGCCTTATGGACAACAAAGAGCTAGAATTTTATGAAGCTGGCTCAAATGAGGGACATATATGCATATTAGAAGGTGCACCGAAGAATCAAAACTGGCCAAGGATTATTATTTCTTTACCAGGAAGTAATGAAGTTGAAACACCAACAGTACCGAAAGTCATCATTCATAAACCTGTTTCCTTTCTTTATAAGGATAAAAAGAGGGTACCCTGGAATTATAACTGCCATGTGTCAATGCCGGAGAAAGAGGATATAGCTAGTGCTTCTAAGGAAGCTCAATGTGAGGGTTCTTACACACGTAGTGGGAAGCGCTACGATGCAGAAGGTGTCAAAGTTAAGCCTGCAAAATCATAAGCTTTTGACAAAGGAAAAGGGACCGAGACACTGGTTAATGAGCCAGTGAAGGAAGAAAAAGCCAGAGAATTTTTAAAATTTTTGAAGCACAGTGAGTACAGCGGAGTTGAGTAATTGCACAAACAACCAGTTCGTATATCAATATTGGCTTTGCTTCTGAGTTCAGAGGTACATCGTGAGGCTTTAATGAAGGTGCTCAACGAGACTTATGTTACTAATGATATATCTGTCAACAAGTTGGATCGATTGGTTAGTAACATAAGTGCTAACAATTTCATTTATTTCAACGATGATGAAATCCCACCTGGAGGCATGGGATCAGCTAAGGCTTTGCACATTACCACTCGCTGCAAAGGATATACATTGCCGAGTGTGCTTATTGATAATGGGTCAGCCTTAAATGTCATGCCATTGTCCACACTGAACAGATTACCCATTGACAGTTCTCACATGAAAACATGCCATAATGTAGTGAGAGCATTTGATGGCACAGAGAGAAAAGTCATGGGAAGAATTGATATTCCTTTGATAATTGGGCCAAACACGTATGAGGTGGACTTTTTAGTGATGGACATTAAGCCCTCTTACAATTGCCTGTTGGGGAGGCCTTGGATACATTCGGCAGGAGCGGTGCCCTCATCTCTGCACCAAAAATTGAAGTAAGTAGCTGATGGACGGTTGGTCACTATAAATGCGGAGGAGGACATTATAGCGACAGTTACTAGTAGTGCACCCTATGTAGAAGCAAATGAGGAGTCAATTGAATGCTCTTTCCGTTTATTAGAATTAGTCAACGCAACATTCATTTCAGAGGGGAATGAGGTGCCGGTGCCCAAGATATCCAGAACTACAAGGATGAGTTTGCAAATGAAAATGGGAAGAGGAGCATTGCCAGGAAAAGGATTGGGAAGATATCTTCAAGGAGGGATTCAAATTTCAGAATTAAAGGAGAAGAGAGACCGTTTTGGTTTGGGTTTCAGGCCAGATCAAAAGCAAAGGAGGAGGGAAATAGAGAAGCGTCAAGAAAGGAGAAGGGTGCGTTTAAGTGGAAAAAAAGTAGGGTGGGAATCGATGACATTCCCCCATATATCCCAAACCTCTGTATCAGGAGGGATAATTCACCCTAAAGGAGGGTTGCTTGAAGAAGGAGGTTGTTACATCAATGCTGTGTATAATGAAGAGTCTAAACGAGGAAACCTTGAGGGCATTCGCCCTTACGAACCGGAAAGCTCTTTGAATAATTTGGTTGCAGAGGAACTTCTTGTAGTTTTTAAAGATTCTTCAGAGTAATTTCCAGAACACTTTTATTGCTCTAAAGCCTAGGAGTAGTAAGATTTCATTTGTAAAATAGGCTCATGTTCAGATATTTACATTTCAATAAAACGTAACTTTTGTGAATATTCTATACCATTCAATATTCTTTTAACCTTTACATTCTTTCATTTCATTCATAACATAAAAAAAACGTTCCAAAAATTCATTTATTCTTTGTACATTCTTTCGTTCCCCGTAGGTCCCTAGATATCAATGACATGAGCACTGATATTACAAATCCTAGATTCTCTTTTGAGCAAGACATGTGTTTAGAAGAACTTTAGGATTTTGAAGACGACAAGGATTGCGATATGTCTCCAGATCTATTAAGAATGGTGAAACAAGAGGAGAAACAAATCTTACCCCGTGAGAAAGAGGCAATAGAGAATGTAGCCTTGGGGGAAGGGAAGGAGGTGAAAATTGGCATACATATTGCTAAGGAAACGAGACAAGGCCTTGTTGTGCTACTACAGGAATTCAAAGAAATCTTTGCATGGTCATATGAGGATATGCGGGGTTTGAATACTGATATCATAGTACATCGTCTCCCCATAAGACAAGATTGCAAGCCAGTCCAACAAAAATTGTGAAGGATGACGCCTTATATTGTGCTGAAAATAAAAGATGAAGTCAAAAAGCAGTTTGATGCTGGATTCCTATAAGAGGTTAAGTATTCAGAATGGGTGGCCAACATTGTGCCTGTCCCTAAGAAGGATGGGAAGGTACGAATGTGTGTTGACTACAGAGATCTGAATAAAGCTAGCCCAAAGGACAACTTTCCCTTACCGCACATCGACACTTTGGTGGACAATACAATGGGATATTCGTTGTTCTCCTTTATGGATGGTTTCTCAGGGTACAATCAGATAAAGATGCATCCTGGGGACATGGATAAAACCACCTTTATAACATTGTGGGGCACCTTTTATTACAAGGTAATGCTCTTTGGGCTAAAGAATGTAGGGGCAACATACCAAAGGGCTATGGTGATCTTATTTCACGATATAATGCATAAGGAGATTGAGGTGTATGTTGATGACATGATTGCTAAATCTCGAACAGAAATGGAGCATATTGAAGTCTTGAGGAAGTTGTTCCTGAGATTAAGGAAATTTTAGTTGAAGCTTAATCCGGCAAAGTGCATCTTCAGAGCTAGGTCGGGAAGTTATTGGGCTTTGTGGTCAGTGAAAAGGGAATAGAAGTTGACTTAGATAAGGTTAGAGCCATACGAGAATTGCCTCCACCACATACTCAAAAGGAAGTTCGGGGTTTTCTTGGAAGATTGAATTATATTGCTCGGTTTATTTCGCAATTAACCGAGAAATATGATCCTATATTTCGCCTCCTTAGAAAACACAACCAAGGTACTTGGGATGAGAAATGCCAGATCGCTTTTGATAAGGTTAAGCAATACTTGTTAAATGCTCCAGTGTTATCTCCGCCTAGTCTAGATAGACCATTAATTTTGTACTTATCAATATTCAGCAATTCTATGGGATGTGTGCTTGGCCAACATGACGAGTCGGGAAGAAAAGAGAAGGCGATATTCTACCTCAGCAAGAAATTCACTGAGTGTGAGATGAGATATTCGCCAATTGAGAAATTGTGTTGTGCTTTAATCTGGACGACTCAAAGATTGAGGCAATATATGTTATATCATACGACTTGGCTAATTTCAAAACTTGATCCATTAAAGTACATGATGGAGTCAACAGCACTAAATGGAAGAATGACAAGGTGGCAAATATTGCTTTCAGAATTTGACATAGTCTATGTGAGTCAAAAGGCTATAAAAGGAAGCGCGATAGCAGAATTTCTGGCTAGCAGAACTCTAGAAGATTATGAGCCATTAAGCTTTGATTTCCTTAATGAGGAGTTGATGTATGTGGCAACTATTGAAGAACGTCCATGGAAGATGAACTTTGACGGCGCATCCAATGCGGTAGGAAATAGAATTGGGGCAGTCTTGGTATCCTCAAATGGTGATCATTATCCATTCACATGTAAATTGGATTTTGACTGTACAAACAATATGGCTGAGTATGAAGCATGCATCATGGGGATACAAGCAGCCAGAGAGTGAAAAATTAGAACTCTAGAAGTATATGGAGACTCTGCATTGGTAATATACCAGCTTAGGGGTGAATGGGAGACAAGGGACCCCAAATAGATTAATTATCAAAAGGTAGTTTTGGAGTTACTTGAAGAGTTTAATAACATCACTTTTAGTTATCTCCCACGGGACGAAAATCAGATGGCGGACGCTTTAGCTACATTGGCTTCTATGATTAAAGCAAATAAATAAGAGGATATGAAACCAATTCAAATGAGCATTTCTGAGGTTCCAGCTCATTGTTGTAGCATCGAAGAAGAGGAAAAGGATGACCATCCTTGGTATCAAGATATATTACGGTATGTGAGAAATCGTGAATATCCTGAGAGGGCAACCGAAAATGACAAAAGAACTTTAAGGAGGTTAGCATGCAAATATGTGCTAGATGGGGATATCCTTTATAAAAGAAGGAAAGATCAGGTGCTTTTGAGATTCGTTGACGTTGTAGAAGCTAGACAAATCCTGGAAAAAGTACATGAAGGAGTTTGCGGTACACATGCTAATGGCTTTACGATGGTAAGACAAATCATGAGGTTTGGATACTATTGGTCTACTATGGAAGGAGATTGTATCAGTTATGCTAAGAAATGTCATAAATGCCAGATATATGGAGACAAGATCCATGTATCACCTTCACCCTTACATGTTATGACTTCTCCATGGCCCTTTTCCATGTGGGGTATGGATGTCATTGGGCCAATATCACCAAAAGCTTCAAATGGGCATCGTTTCATTTTCGTGGTCATTGATTACTTCACAAAATGGGTAGAGGCAGTTTCATATGCTAGTGTTACCAAGTCGGCAGTAAGTCGTTTCTTGAAAAAGGAGATTATTTGTCAGTATGAGATGCCTGAGAGGATTATATCGGATAATGCATTGAACTTGAATAACAGCATGATCGCGGAAGTTTGTAGCCAATTCAAGATTAAACATCATAATTCATCTCCATATCGCCCAAAGATGAATGGGGCAGTGGAAGCTGCTAACAAAAACATCAAGAAGATAGTGGGGAAAATGACTGAAACCTACAGAGATTGGCATGAGAAATTACCATTTGCACTCTTAGCCTACCGAACGTCCGTCAGAACCTCTACTGGGGCAACTCCTTTCTCGTTGGTTTATGGGATGGAGGCAGTGTTACCCATTGAAGTAGAAATACCTTCTATTCGAATCTTGTCAGAGATAAAGCTAGACGAAGCAGAATGGATTCAATCGCGGTATGACCAATTGAACTTGATCGAAGAAAAGAGGCTAAAAGCTATTCGCCATGGTCAGATGTATCAGAAGCGAATGATGCGAGCCCATGATAAGAAAGTTCATCCAAGAGAATTCCACGAAGGGGACCTTGTATTGAAAAAGATCCTTCCCATACAGAAGGACTTCAGAGGAAAATGGATGCCGAATTGGGAATGGCCGTATGTTGTAAAGAAGGCTTTCTCTAGAGGTGCTCTGATTTTAACAGAAATGGATGGAAAAAGTTTACCCAATCCAGTGAATTCAAACTCAGTCAAGAAGTACTTTGTCTAAAGAGAAGGGAAAACAAAGTGAAAACCCACAAAGGGCGCTTTGAGATTTCTAAAAAAAAAAAATAATAGAGAGGCCAGGGTGAAAACCCGCAAAGGGCGCCTTGAGATCAAAGGGGTTTTGAGTTGAAAACCCGAAAGGGCTGCTCAAATATTCGAGAAACATGCGGTGACTTTTTTATACTGGATTTGACAAGAAATGGAGTGTGTTACATACCGGGGCATCAATAAAGTACTTTGGATCTTCTAAACACATGTTAGACTCAAAATAGTCTTCATGGAATTTGTGTACAGAAGCTCAAGCTGTGATATGTTGGACATCGAATTTTTGTTCTGATTACTATCTTTAGATTCTTTTTCTTCTCAAAAATATGTTTTCAGATTAATTTCTTGTTGTACTCTGATGATTTATCTAATTATTCTCAAGATCAGATTATTTGTCTTCTAAAGTATGTTGTATTGGAATAATAATTGATGAACTAAATATTTTTACAAATGAAGTTTTGCATATTACTCTGAGAATTGCTAGAAAATATGAGAAACTAAAACAGAACAATTGTTTGAAGAATTCCCATGAGTAAAGGTTGAAGGTACTCAAGGAAATTTCTTTTTCAATCAAAAGGACGATTGGACAATTCAAAACGATTCAGTCATAGGAGAGGATAGCCTACAACGGGTCGTAACATTCAGAGAATGGTATAATAGGACCAATTTGATTCAAAATACATGAACGGAGTATGATTGATACTTGGAGTGGAACTTCGATAGATGAACAAGTAAAGACGTCCGAAATAGGAATCATTTTCATAACATTTTGCATAATTAGGAGCATTTGATTCATTTTGAGCATGGCATCTTAATCATCAGGCATGAGTACATATGCACTCTACAGGTTATGTCGATAATATAGATCGAAGATAGCAGATTTGGCGTCTCTGTATTGTCAGAGAGCAGATCGAAACTAGCGGATTTGGCATCTCTGTATTGTCAGAGAGCAGATCGAAGATAGCAGATTTGGCGTCTCTGTATTGTCAGAGAGCAGATCGAAGATAACAGATTTGGCGTCTCTGTATTGTCAGAGAGCAGATCGAAGATAACAGATTTGGTGTCTCTGTATTGTCAGAGAGCAAATCAAAAATAGCAGATTTGGCATCTCTGTATTGTCAGAGAGCAGATCGAAACTAGTGGATTTGGCGTCTCTGTATTGTCAAAGAGCAGATCGAAAATAGCAGATTTGGCATTTCTTTATTGTCAGAGAGCAGATCGAGGATAACAGATTTGGCGTTCCTGAGTTTGCAAGAAGCAGGTTGGAGATAGCCAATTTGACATTCCTGAAGCTATCAGAATACCTTTGAGGAGGATGAGGATCAAGATCTCGAGACTTGGCCAGGCCGGGAAAATTTGGTCCTTTAGTAATCTTTGCTCTATTCCTGTTACACAGTAACAAGCAAAGAGGGGCAGCTGTAATAACCCAAATTTACCCGGGCCCGTAAATAAATAAAAATATAAAAACAAAAATTTATTAAAATAAAGTCCATTTACAGTCCATTAACAAAACCCAAAGCCCTTAGCCCAAATACCTAAAACCCAATAGCCCAACTGATGACCCAAGACCCAATCAGCCTACACTACCCAGTACTCGGGTACACTCAAGCCCAAGTGCCCAAGTGCTGCCCAAAATACACAGGGCCCAAGTGGCCCAATTCGTTAACAGGAGACAGAAAGGCCTAGGGTTTCAGAAACCCTAGGCGCCGCAAGCACCCCAATAGACGCGTCTGTTCGTCTCACAGTGACCCACCATCAGTGCCGTGATTTCAGGCTTCGTATCACGCCATGATCGACGCCTGAATCAACACCGGTGTGCCGTCGTCAGTGCCGTTTATTACTAGCCTCCTCGCTGGTACCTGAAAAAGGAAAAGAAACCACAACAACCAAAGAAACAAACAGGGAAAGAAATCAAAGGATTCTTCCCTAAAATGTAACAGAGGGTTATAAAAACCCCTTTTTGATTTTTTGTAAGGGGACGGGGTTTTTGGTTTTTTTTAAATATACACACAGATTCAATAAAAAGAACACAGATTTTACAGATATAAACAGATATACACATATACAGTAGGGAGACGAAAGTTTCATTGTGGAAAAGGTAATTCAGTTACATTTTTGATTTACTTCCTATTGTTCTACATGTATGAATTGTTTTTTCTTTAAAAAAACATCAGTATTTAAAAAAGGGGAAGAGGTTACCTGTGTTTCGCCTGGAAAGACGAAGGTTTTTAACCTTCTGACCACCGCATACGGTGGCGTGTGTGGCGCATGGGTATGCTGCCCAGCAATTGGAGACCGGAGCCCGGACTGCCCTTTCCTCTCTCATTTCAGAGAGTTTCAAAGTTTTAAAAAAAAAAAAACAGTTTCTAAAATGAATTTTGGCCCAAAAAACTGACTTAAATAGCATAATAGAAACGGTGTCGTTTTTGCTTAATCTGATAAGTACCAAAACGGCGCCGTTTAAACCCAGGATCCGCGTGTTGACCCGAGACCCGGATGAGATCCGCGTGTTTTCGTTTAAATGGGCTAATTGCCCAATTAGTCCTTCCGTATTTTTAATCTTTACAATTTCATTTTGTTTTTATTTTAAATTGATTTGATCTTCTACGATGAATTCAATCTAGTCCTAATGGCTATTAAAGCCTATGCTGGGAACGACGTCGTTTTATGGGATTAGGGCAAATTGCCCAGTGAGTCCCTTGTAGTTTTGAATGCGTTCCAATTAGGCCTAATTTTTTTTTTTTAAAATTAGCCCTAGAACCCTAGTTTTATTTAATTTTAATCCTTTTAAATATTTTTGCATAATTTATTTATACCTTATATATTATTTAATTTTATAAATATTAGTTATATAAAATAGTATATATATTATTTTTTATTTATATATTATTCATTATATTATTTATATTATTATACATCTTATTTATAAATTTTATTATATATTATATATTTTACTATATATATTATTCTGACATTTTTATTTTATTATAAATTATATATTATTTTATTATTCATTAATTGGGTAAAATTTTAAATTTTTTATTAAATAATAGTATATGTATTATCCTTATATGATATTTTATCACATTATTTATATTTCATTATATTTTATTTATATATTTTATTACATATAATATATTATTATATATTATTCCCTATATTATCTTCCTTTTATTATATATTATTTCATTATTTATTATTTATTAGTATATAAGAATTAAATTTGTAAATTATTATAAACTAACACATATATTGTTATTATATACATTTAATGTCTATATTTAAAATTTACTACAAAAATTTTGTTCCAATTTAACATATTATTTTGTTTTTTTTATAAATATATCAAGCTACTATTTATTTTTTTTTAAAATTTTCTTTTATTACTTATATTGCTTAATATATTTCATTTTTTTATTTTTTATCCTTTTTGTATTTATTAGGTATTGTTTTAACATGCTAATTTCATTACATAAATTATTTATTATTTTTATGTTATTTATTTATTGTTATATATCCGCATGAAAATTAATCATTTTATGTTGTTACTTTAAGAATATATTTGTAGGAAATATTATTATATATGTTTAATTTGTATTGATATATTCATTATTTTGCCATTTTGTATTTTTGCATGAAATGATAATGTGTATATTCATGTTATTTGTGATTATATATGCATGAAATGTTAAAGTATATTGTGTGATTTATGTCGTATTTACCATTTTCCACATTATATTTGCATGAAATGTTAAAGTATGTGTCTAATTAATCCAATATTGATCTTTTGTAATAGGTTAAATGCATCATCATTTTAAAAAAAAAAAATTCATTTAATCCAAAGGAATCTTAAAAACAAGGCAATGTCTTTGGTATTTAGGAATTCGGGAAATTGTGCCCTAACATGCTGGGTTGCGATTTCCCGTTTGTCTAAATATCTAAAGTATCATTTTTAATAGATTTTGGAAATTACGAGACGATTTTTAGTTACGAAAGTTTAAGAATATCGCGTCCAATCATGCTGGATGTGATGTTCGCATTCTTTTGGAACAAAAGAATTTTGATTTTCAACTCAAATTGTTACGATTTTATAAATCTTATTGCTAAATTCTTTCAAGCTTTTGACATTAAGACAAAACTATTCAATTTGGTACCAATTTTGGGCGTTACGAGGGTGCTATTCCTCGTACGTAACCAACTCCCGAGCCTATTTTCTCATAATTTCGTAGACCAAAATGTTTTATAAGGTGATCCAATAGCACTTTAAAAGGTTGGTGGCGACTCCCATTTTCAAAATACCCTTCGCCTTTTAAAAAAGAGGTTTCGACAAAAGTTAATCACTATTGTTTTCTATTAGTTAAAAAGGTTTAAAGGGTAAATTTTTGAGGTTTTATGTGATAATTAACCACTTTTAAATAGAAGTGGTTTTTAATTGAAAAATATGTTAATTATAATATTAAATTAATAATAAAATATGATAAAATAGAAAATTAAAGCTATCATCTTTTCCCATTGAAACCTACCACCAGTTCTCACCATTGTTATGGGAAAGAAAAGCTTCCAAGCATTCAAACCATTTGTCCCTTGCATGTAAGTCCAATTCAAGCCTATTTTTTGTAAATTTTATGTTTTTGAGACCATTATAGTTTAATCTAGCTTACTTGGGTATTAAATCATAAAATTGTTAAAGTTTTGAAATGTTTTCGTTAATGGTTTTTGATGGTTTGATGTTGAATAGCTTGGTTGTAAGCTTTGATTCCATTAAGGACTAAAATGTAAAGTAAAATTTGTTGGTTTTGAGTTTAGGGACTAAAATGAAAAGATTTTAGATTTGACATGAAATTTCTATAATTTTTTATTATAGAAGGTTGTAAAAGGATGTATTTGAAATTGGATTGTAAAATGGTGTCTAAATGTGAAAGATATGATAGTTTCGATTTTAGGGACTAAATTGAATAAAATGCAAAAATTTATGGAAATTATTGAAATGAAATTAAGTTGACTTATACATTGAATGAGATGTTGTAAGATAACTGGCACTTGTAATTTGAAATGAGTTACCATTTAGATCAAGATTTGAGTCAACTGGAACTTAATCGAGGAAAAGAGAAAATTGTTAATTAGTCCCTGACACCTCATTTATTATCAATTTCCAGGTAAGTTCATAAATTGTAATCATATACATATGATTAATGTGTTGTGTTGGTTTGTGAATTTATATTATGTAATTATACTTTGAATTTGTATTCAAAATGTTACAAAAAGGTGAATGGTGGATTGAATTGTAATGAATGTATCTGATGTATAAATGATGGCCGAATGAACGATAGGATAAAATAAGATACAACTGGCATGTTGATAGAGTTATTTGTGCATTTGTATAGGATTATAGATGAGATGTGATTGACGTATGGGAATATACTGATTGTACCAAAATCCAACATTTGTTGCAGATTACCGAATTTGTGTCAACAGAGATCATTGTTATTGGTTATCTCTACGGAGATCCTAGTGTGTTTTGGAGGGATGTGTAGCCTATGGGCTTAGCACTTTGGTTCTCAATTGTGTTTTGGTGATTTAGCTCGTTTGAGCAATCAGGTGTGTTTTGGTGGTTACCCGCGTATCCGTATTTGTTTATTATAGTTCATTGGGCTTAAGGGTGCAAATGAGAATTTATGTGAATGTTGATATGTATATGATGTGAATGGAAATGTTTGTATTGATTGAATTGATATAACGATGGATATGTTTGATAAATCGAAGTGAATGGTACTGGAATGTGTTATACCGATTCGATTGAAATGTTATATGAATTGCAAATGATATACTATCGCATAATTGTGAATTGTGAAAACAAGATAAAAGACTACCATTCACTTTGATGAGTATTGGTTGATATGTATTTAGGCTAGCTTTGTGCAGGTTTGAACGGCCAAATTTGCACCATTTGAGCTAATGGTATACCTTGGCACGGAATAGGTACCAAATGGCTTAATTTTACCAAAAAAGGATTCTCGTCTCGACGTAAATATTTCTTTGTAGCAACGTTGAACGACATTTTATAACATCCCGACGTCAAGTGGTTCGACGCCATGACATGAATCATTGTCTGGCGTCATCACGACGTGGAGAAGGGCTCATCACAACGTGAAGTCCTACTTTTCAAAACTTTACAATTTAGTCCTAATTCATGCTCAGGTCCCCTTTAGAGCTTCTGTAAGCTCGATTTAGTCTTGTTGTCTATTTAAATAACATCATATGATTATGATATGAATGATTATTGCATGATTTATTTATATGTGTTTTCATTTTTTATTGTTGTATTAACATCTTGTAGCTTAAGTCCGACGATCAAATCAAGTAAGGGGTGTTACAAAAAATATGATAAAAGTTTAATGAATGTTTTATGAGATGATGAAATATGCATAAATTATTATAAAAGTGAAATTGTGGAAAAATATGGAATTTTTATTATGATAAGGATTAAATTGTCAAACTTGAGAAAATATGTGGATGAAATAATATAAGTGAAATACGTAAAAAAAATTGATATGTGAAACAATATATTGAGATAAATTATGTGATTAAAGTCTAACAAGAAATAAAATTGATTTTTTATAATTAATTAGTGAATATTAAACTTTTATGACGAAAAGGGGTTATTGAAAAGTTATGAAAGTTTACGAGAAAATATTTGATAAGTGAAGAAGGTAGTAGAGAATGCAAAAATTTCATGATTATTGTAATTCAAATTACAATTGTTCTTCAAGTTGTGGAAATATAAGTATTAAATTGAAAAAGTGTAAAATTGTATTTAAATTGTGAAATATAATATGGATAAATAGAATGTGTAAGAGGGTGTGATGAAATAGTATATGCATGAAAAGTGATAGTGAGATTGAATTACAAAGAATAGTGTATGATGGAGATAATTATTAAATTATATTTATTATGTGAATTATTTTAGTGCAATGAAAGAATTATGAAAAATGAAAAAGACTAAATTGCAAAATATGCAAAAGTGACATGTGAGAAATATGGTAAGTTTTAGTAGTGAATTATGAAATTTCTATTAAGTTGTGAGATATTTATATGTATTAAAGAAAGTTGGAAATTCTATTTTTGAATTGTTACAATGTAGACTAAATTGAAATAAGTCATAAATATTTAAATTCTGTTATGAAATAAGGAAATAAAATTGATTCTAATTTAATTGCCTAAGTAGACGAGATGAGAACTGATAGGATATAGATGACATGCTATTAAATAAAAATTTGGTGTGCTCTCTATTTTGAATACGCACTTTGGTGCTATCCTGTTCTGTATTGGCACTTCGGTACATTACTGTACTGCTATAGTATATCATATACGTTCCGCTAAGTCTACGTTGGGAATTTGTTGAATAATAAAAGATAATGATAAAATAAAAAGTTATGGTAAGCGAGCTGTCGAAACCATTTTTTAAAGGATTGTTCGAAAAACGGGATCAACTTTTGAAAAACGAAAACGGGAGTCGCCACCAACCTTTTTTAGGTGTGATTGGATCACCTTATAAAACGTTTTGGTCTATGAAAATTAAGAAAACAGGTTCGGGAGTCAGTTACGTACGAGGAAGGATTAGCACCCTCGCAATGCCCAAAATTGGTACCAAATTGAATAGTTTTCTGTCTTAATGTCAAAAATTTGAAAGGATTTAAAAATAGGATCCCCTTTTTAAAACCAGAATTATTTAAGTTGAAAAATCGAGATTCCTTAGCTCCGAAAGAATACAAACATCACATCCAGCATGATAGGACACGATATTCTTAAACTCTCATAACTGAAATCATCTCATGATTTACAAAATCTATTTAGAAGGATACTTTAGACATTTAGACAAACGGGAAATCGCAACCCAGTATGTTAGGGCACTATTTCCCGAATTCATAAATACGAAAAATATTGCCTTATTTTAGAAAAACTTTTGGATAAAATATGACAATTAAATGAAATATATTTTTTTTAAAATAATGATTTGAGTAAAATTTAAAAAATAATTTACTAAGAGTAATAAAAGAATTATTAAAAAATGAAATAGTTTGATATGATACTAAAATTATTAAAAAAATTTAAAATATATAAAAAAATCAAGGAAACATAGATTAAATCAAAATAAAAAGGGTTGAAAAACGAAGATGAACAAAGAATAAAATAAGAACAAACCGTAGAAAATAAGAACGTAAGAGGGAGAGAAATTTGAGTGAAAGCTCTTAAAAATTTTATTGTTTCCCAAAACTCCAGTGTGTTTACAATGAAGGGAGAGACCTCTATTTATAGTTGAACCTCCTCAAATCCAATGGTATAGATCAATTACATCAACAGTTAAGATTAAAAGGTATCTACAAATTAAATCTCTAAGATTACAAAATCATATCTTCTAAGATTGCAAATCATATCTAAGATTGCAATCATATCTAAGATTGTATCATATCTAAGATTGCATATCATATCTAAGATTGTATCATATCTAAGATTGCATATCATATCTAAGATTGCATATCATTGAAGATTATATTTCCATATGAGTCAAGCTTGTAGATGGACCTTAAATCTTTTCAAGTAATGGGCCATTCCGATCGGGCCAAATTATATTTGTAATTCTGGACTGAACTTGGACTTCGTTTTTTTTTGGGTTTATTATTTTTGTTTTTAGACTTATTTCTGGGCCTGGGCAAAATTGAGTGTCTACAGTTGCCCCTCTTTGCTCATTGCTGTGTAACAGGAATAGAGCAAAGACTATAAAAGGACCAATTTTGCCCAGGCTCGCCGAGTCTTGAGTTCTTGATCCTTGATCTTCTTTAAATGGCCTCTTGACAGCTTCAATCTGCTTCGCTACAACTCAGGAAGGCGATATCTGCTATCTTTGATCTGCTCCCCGTCTAATACAGAGACGCCAAATCTGTTATCTTCGATCTGCTCCTCGTCTAATACAGAGACACCAAATCTGCTTCTTCAATCTGCTCCCCGTCTAATACAGAGATGCCAAATCTGTTATCTCCGATTTTCTCCCCGTCTAATACAAAGATGCCAAATCTGTCATCTTGGATCTGCTTCGATGTAAACACATGAAGGTCAGATCTGTTATGTCTTCGATCTGCTCCCCGTCTAATACAGAGATGCCAAATCATCTTGGATCTGCTTCAATGAAGGTCCAATCTGTTATGTCTTCGATCTGCTCCCTGTCTAATACAGAGATGCCAAATCATCTTGGATCTGCTTCAATGAAGGTGAGATCTGCTATATTTTTTATCTGCTCCCCGTCTAATACAGAGATGCCAAATCATCTTGGATCTGCTTCAATGAAGGTCAGATCTGCTATGTCTTTGATCTGCTCTCCGTCGAATATGGAGATGTCAAATCTGTTTCTTCGATTTGTTCTCTGACAGTACAGAGATGCCAAATCATCTTGGATCTGCTTCAATGAAGGTCAGATCTGCTATGTCTTTGATCTGCTCTCCGTCGAATATGGAGATGTCAAATCTGTTTCTTCAATTTGTTCTCTGACAATACAGAGATGCCAAATCATCTTAGATTTGCTTCAGCGTAAACACGTGAAAGCCAAATCTGCTATGTCTTCGATCTACTCCTTGTAAACGTAAGGATGCCAAATCATCTTGGATCTACTTCAATGTGAAAACATTCGAAGGTTAGATCTGCTATATTTTCGATCTGCTCCCCGTCTAATACAAAGATGCCAAATCATCTTGGATCTGCTTCAATGAAGGTCAGATCTGCTATGTCTTCGATCTGCTCTCCGTCGAATATGGAGATGCCAAATCTGTTTCTTCGATTTGTTCTCTGATAGTACAGAGATGCCAAATCATCTTATATCTACTTCAGCGTAAACACGTGAAAGCCAAATCTGCTATGTCTTCGATCTGCTCCTTGTAAACGTAAGGATGCCAAATCATCTTGGATCTACTTCGATGTGAAAACATCCGAAGGTTAGATCTGCTATATTTTCGATCTGCTCCCCGTCTAATACAGAGATGCCAAATCCTCTTGGATCTGCTTTAATGAAGGTCAGATCTGCTATGTCTTCGATTTGCTCTCCGTCGAATATGGAGATGCCAAATCTGTTTCTTCGATTTGTTCTCTGACAGTACAGAGATGCCAAATCATCTTAGATCTACTTCAGCGTAAACACGTGAAAGCCAAATCTGCTATGTCTTCGATCTGCTCCTTGTAAACGTAAGGATGCCAAATCATCTTAGATCTACTTCGATGTGAAAACATCCGAAGGTTAGATCTGCTATGTCTTCGATCTGCTCCCTGTCTAATACAGAGATGCCAGATCATCTTGGATCTGCTTCAATGAAGGTCAGATCTGCTGTATTTTTTATCTTCTCCCCGTCTAATACAGAGATGCCAAATCATCTTGGATTTGCTTCAATGAAGGTCCGATCTGCTATGTCTTCGATCTGCTTTCCGTCGAATATGGAGATGCCAAATCTGTTTCTTCGATTTGTTCTCTGACAGTACAGAGATGCCAAATCATCTTAGATCTGCTTCAGTGTAAACACGTGAAAGCCAAATCTGCTATGTCTCCGATCTGCTCCTTGTAAATGTAAGGATGCTAAATCATCTTGGATCTACTTCGATGTGAAAACATCCGAAGGTTAGATCTGCTATGTCTTCGATCTGCTCTCTGTCGAATATGGAGATGCCAAATCTGTTTCTTCGATTTGTTCTCTGACAGTAAATAGATGCCAAATCATCTTAGATCCACTTCAGCGTAAACACGTGAAAGCCAAATCTGCTGTTCTCTGACAGTACATAGATGCCAAATCATCTTAGATCTACTTCAGCGTAAACACGTGAAAGCCAAATATGCTATGTCTTCTATCTACTCCTTGTAAACGCAAGGATGCCAAATCATCTTGGATCTACTTCGATGTGAAAACATCCGAAGGTTAGATCTGCTATGTCTTCGATCTGCTCTTCGTCGAATATGGAGATGTCAAATCTGTTTCTTCGATTTGTTCTCTGACAATACAGAAATGTTAAATCATCTTGGATCTGCTTCAGGGTAAACACCTGAAGGTCAAATCTACTATGCTTTAGCCTGTTACCCTACTGCTTAAGGGGTTAAGGCGCATCAATCTTTATTGTCCCTTGAAGGACATAACCTATATAATGTGTATGAGTTCATGTCTAATAATTAGGATGCTATGATCGAAGTGAATCAAATGCTCCTAATTAAACCTGTTATAATGCAAAATGTTTATGAACATGACCCCTATTCCAGACTTCACCACTCATTCTTTCGTCAAAGTTTATCCTTATTTCTCTCGAAGTATCATTCCTACTCAGCCTGTGGGTTTGTACCATTCTTCAAATGCTATGACCTACCAAAAATGTTTATAAGATGATCCTCTCTTAGGATCGAATCGTTTGATTTGTCCAATTTTGGACTAAAGAAAGAATTTCCTCGAGTTCTTTCAATCCTCACTTATGTGAATTCTTCGAACAATTGTTCTGTTTTAGTTTCTTGTATTATCTAGAAATTTCCAGAGTAATGAGCAAAACTTCATTTGTGAAAATTATTTACTTCATCTATCATTATTTTAATGCAACATACTTTAAGAATAATGGAAGATGAATTTAATCTTGAGAATAATGAATTTGTCAAAAATACAAAGGAAGTTAATCTGATAGCCTATCTTTGAGAAGAAAGAGAATCTAAAGATAGAAAATAAGACAAAAGTTAGATGCCCTAGATATCGCCGCTTGAGCGTCTATACACCAGCTCCATGAAGACTTTCTTGAGTTCAATATGTGTTTAAAAGATCCAAAGTACTTTGTTAATGCCCCGATATGCAACGCGCTTCGCTCTTTGTTGAATCAGATATAGCAAGATTTCCGTGTGCTCTTCAAAATTTGAGCTGCCCTTTTGGGTTTTCAACTCAAAACCCCTTTGGTCACTAGGCGACCTTTGCGGGTTTTCACCTTGGCCTCTCTATATTTTTTTTGAAAACTCATGGCGCCCTTTGCGGGTTTTCACCCTGAATTCTTCTCTCCTTTAGACAAAGTACTTTTTTGACTGAGTCTGAATTCACTGGATTGGGTAAAATCTTCCCATCCATTTTCGTTAAGATCAATGCACCCCTAGAGAAAGCCTTCTTCACGACATATGGCCCTTCCCAATTTGGCATCCGTCTTTCTCTAAAGTCCTTCTGAATAGGAAGGATCTTTTTCAACACAAAATCCCCCTTGTGGAATTCTCTTGGTCGCACTTTCTTGACGTAAGCTCGCATCATTCGCTTCTGATACATTTGACCATGACGAATGGCCCTTAGCCTCTTTTCCTCAATCAAGTTCAACTGATCATATCATGATTGTATCCATTCAGCTTCATCCAACTTTATCTCTGACAAGACTCGAAGAGACGGTATTTCCACTTCAATGGGTAACACTGCTTCCATCCCATAAACCAACGAGAAAGGAGTTGCCCTACTAGAGGTTCTAACGGATGTTCGATAAGCTAAGAGTGCAAATGGTAACTTCTCATGCCAGTCTCTGTAGGTTTTAGTCATTTTCCCCACTATCTTCTTAATGTTCTTGTTAGCAGCTTCCACTGCCCCATTCATCTTTGGGCGATACGGAGAAGAGTTATGATGCTTAACCTTGAACTGACTGTAAACTTCTGCTATTATTTTATTGTTCAAGTTCAATGCATTGTCTGATATGATCCTTTCAGGCATCCCATACCGACAAATAATCTCTTTCTTCAAGAATCGACTTACAGCCGACTTAGTAACATTCGCATAAGTAGCAGCCTCTACCAACTTCGTGAAGTAATCAATGACCACAAAAATAAAACGATGCCCATTTGAAGCTTTTGGTGATATTGGCTCGATGACATCCATACCCCACATGGAAAAAGGCCATGGAGAAGTCATAATATGTAGAGGTGAAGGTGGTACATGAATCTTGTCTCCATAAATCTGACATTTATGGCATTTCTTGGCGTAGTTGATACAATCCCCTTCCATAGTAGACCAATAATATCCAAACCTCATGATTTGTCTAGCCATCGTGAGACCATTAGCGTGCGTCCCACAAACACCCTCGTGAACTTCCTCCAAGATTAACTTAGCTTCCACGGCGTCAACACATCTCAACAGTACTTGGTCCTTTCTTCTTTTGTATAAGATGTCCCCATCCAAAACGTAGTCACAGGCTAATCTTCTTAAAGTTCGCTTATCATTTTCAGTTGCCTGTCCTGGGTATTTACGATCTCTCACATATCGTAATATATCCTGATACCATGGGTTTTCATCCTTTTCTTCTTCCTCAATGTTACAACAGCGAGTTGGAGCTTCAGAGATACTCATCTGAATGGGTCTCATCTCCTCCTCTTTATTTGCTTTAATCATTGAAGCCAAGGTTGCTAAAGCATCTGCCATCTGGTTTTCGTCTCGTGGGATATAATTGAAGGTGATGTCATCGAATTCCTCAAGTAACCCCAAAACTACCTTTCGATAATTGATCAATTTAGGATCCCTTGTCTCCCATTCACCTCTAAGCTGGTAAATTACCAACGCTGAGTCTATATATATTTCCTAGGTTCTTATTCATCGCTCTATAGCCGCTCGGAGTCCCATGATGCATGCTTCATACTCGACCATATTGTTTGTGCAGTCTAAATCCAATGTACATGTGAATGGATAATGATCACCATTTGGGGATACCAAGACTGCCCCAATTCCATTTCCTACCACATTGGATGCGCCATCAAAGTTCATCCTTCATGGACGTTCTTCAATAGTTGCCACATACATCAACTCCTCATTAGGGAAATCAAAATTAAATGGCTCATAGTCCTCTAGAGCCCTACTAGCTAGAAATTCCGCTATCGCGCTTCCTTTTATAGCCTTCTGGCTCACATAGACTATGTCAAACTCTGAAAGCAGAATTTGCCACCTCACCATTCTCCCATTCAAAGCTGTTGAATCCATCATATACTTCAAAGGTTTAGGTTTTGAAATAAGCCAAGTAGTATGATATAGCATGTATTGTCTTAACCTTCGAGTCGTCTAGATTAAAGCACAACACAATTTCTCAATTGACGAATATCTCATCTCACACTCTATGAATTTCTTGCTGAGGTAGTATATCGCCTTGTGTTTTCTTCCCGACTCGTCATGTTGGCCAAGCACACATCCCATAGAATTACTAAACACTGATAAGTACAGAATTAATGGTCTATCTGGACTAGGCGGAGATAACACTAGAGCATTTAACAAGTATTGCTTAACCTTATCAAAAGCATTCTAGCATTCCTCATCCCAAGTACCTTGGTTGTGTTTTCTAAGGAGGCAAAATATAGGATCACATTTCTCAGTTAATTATAAAATAAACCGGGCAATATAATTTAATCTTCCAAGAAAACCCCGAACTTCCTTCTGAGTACGTGGTGGGGGCAATTCTCGTATGGCTCTAACTTTGTCTGAGTCAACTTCTATTCCCTTTTCGCTGACCATAAAGCCTAATAACTTCCCCGACCTAGCTCCGAAGATGCACTTTGCTGGATTAAGCTTCAACTGAAATTTCCTTAATCTCAGGAACAACTTCCTCAAAACCTCAATATGTTCCTTCTCTGTTCAAGATTTAGCAATCATGTCATCAACATACACCTCAATTTCTTTGTGCATCATATCGTGGAATAAAGTCACCATATCCCGTTGGTATGTTGCCCCTGCATTCTTCAATCCAAACGGCATTACTTTGTAACAAAAGGTGCCCTACAATGTTATGAAAGTGGTTTTATCCATGTCTTCCATACGCATCTTTATCTGGTTGTACCCCGAGAAATCATCCATGAAGGAGAACAACGAATATCCCGCTGTGTTGTCTACCAAAGTGTTTATGTGTGGCAAAGGGAAATTATCTTTTGGGCTAGCTTTGTTCAGATCTCTGTAATCAACGCACATTCATACCTTTCCATCCTTCTTAGGGACTGGTACAATGTTAGCTACCCATTCAGAGTACTTCACCTCTTATAAGAATCCTGCATCGAACTACTCCTTGACTTCGTCCTTTATCTTCAATACGATATCTGGCCTCATTCTTCGCAACTTCTGTTGGATTGGCTTACAATCCTGTCTTATTGGAAGACGATGCCACACAATATCAGTATTTAACCTTGGCATATCTTGATAGGACCACGCGAAGATATCATTGAACTCACGTAGCAACTCAATCAGTCCTTGCCTTGTGTCCTCGACAATATGCGTGCCGATTTTCACCTCCTTCCCTTCCTCTAGGTCTACATTCTCTATTGCCTCTTTCTCATGGGGCATGATTTGTTTCTCCTCCTGTTTTACCATCCTCAACAGATCCAGAGACACATCACAATCCTGGACATCTTCAAAATCCTGAGATTCCTCTAAACACATGTCTTGCTCATAAGAGAAATCAGGATTTGTAATATCAGTGCTCATGTCATTGATATCTAGGGACCTATGAAGTATAAAGAATATACAAAGAATGAATAAATTTAAGAATGATTATTTATGTGCTACGAATGAAAGAATAAGAATTGCAAAAGTTTAACGGAATATTGGTTGATAAAAATGAAACAATACTCGTTCAAATTGATAAAAGTTATGTTTTATTAAAAAAATAATAGATGATCGTAAGCCCATTCCACAAATGTAATCCTATTACTCCTAGGCCCTAGAGTAACAAGAATATTTTGAGAATTACTCTGAAAATTTCCTAAAGACTACAGAAAGTTCCTCCGCAGTCCAATTGTTCAGAGAGCTTCCCGGTTCGTAAGGGCGAATGCCCTCAAGGTTTCCTTAATCAGTCCCTTCTTCATGTATGGCATTGATAGAATGATTTTCATTTCCAAACACCCCCATCTCCAGGTAAGCTATCCCTCCTAATACAAAAGTCTAGGATATGTAAGGGAGCGTCTTCTTTTCGCTCAGCCGTGACCCTCTTCTCTCTTTCTCTCTTTTTTTAACCTTAACTAATTAGGGTATTTTTATGGATTTAAATGCATGTGATGTGATGCAATGCAAATGCATGAATGCAAAAGAAAAAGGAGATGTTGATCTTGAATTCAATTCCATTAGAATAACTTTTCTAGAAAACAGATTTCTTTACATGAAAATAGATTACATATACGGTCTTGCCCTTCATAGTCCAAGTAAACACTGATCTTTTCTTCATGGTCGAATCCTATAAATTCTCCAAAAGATGGCTTTGCTAGCTCCTTGCTGCTTAATATGAGCCTCGATCTCTTGTTCGCTTATCTCCATGATACTCATCAAAAAGTGTCGGCTCTTGGATAATCTTCGTTGGCAATTAAATCAAGTAATGTATTCCTTCGTGGACTTCCGACTTTCTCTCGTCATGCTCTTGGATTATATTCAGACGACCGCATTATAATCTACTTTATCAAGAAATTCGTTTCCTTATGACAAACTATTCTATTTAGGAATCGAATTTCGAATCAACACCTTCTTTTTTTTGATGTAATGTAATGCAAATGCATGAATGCAAAAAGGTATCGATCTCGATTCAGTTTCATTTTGAAAACATTATTTAAGGAACAAAAGTCTTTTCATAAAATGGATTACAAATACGCTTTCGCTCGTAGGCCCAGAGTCTTAACCCTATCTAATAACAAAGCTAACTCTCGACCTCTATTTGAACTGCCCCGCTTTATATTGCCTTAGGACGAGTAACGATGCATAGCCAATGACTCCCCAAATCCCAGGAAGAGGTACCCAATCAAAACTGCCGCAGCGATAAAGGACTTCATTAGGAGTCATCCAAGGTGCTTTACACAAAACCTCCTCCTCTTGAAGATTCTGAAGAATATCCATCCACCTTTCTTCTGTAATATCGTCTCTCCTTGGTGTAGTTGCTGCTTCCTTTAAGGGGGAATAACCCTCAAAGAACACTCGACAAGGAACCTTCTCAAGCTTCCAAAAGTGACTATGGAACCATACTAACAACAACTGTGCGCATCCAATGAATCTACTTCACCAGCTCTCCAACATGTACTTCAAGGATCTAAACGTCTCAGCTAGGATTGCTAGCACCGGTGTGTTCTGTTTACCAATGCGATCAAACAAATTTGCGTCTGCCTCATCTATGTGCCCTATCGCCTTCGGGAAAATCACCAATCCGTAAATACTTAAGGCCAAAATGTTGACCTTCTTCTTCACATCTGGGTGTGTCAATATTAGATCCCTTAAAATGGTCCACGAAATGCACTTACTATCGCCCTTTTGCTGCACACGAGCTACAGCCCATCGGACACTCATCCTAGTAATCATCACCAACTTCTTTGCAAAAGTTGGAAGGCTAGCAGGCCTAACATAAGCCTTGTGACCTTGAATCCTCAGGCAACGCAGTAAAGTCGTATACTCCTCCAAAGTAGGTACAAGATCATCATCGCCAAATGTAAAGCAACTATAACCAGGGTTCCAGAACTGTACCATAGTTCGAAACAAGTGCCTATCTACTTTGACGTCTAGTAAATAGGAAAGGTCTCCATAATTCTGATAGAAAAGCTGCTTAGCCTCGTTATCCCATTGGGCCCAAATGTCTATCAACTCCTGAAACTCATTCTGCGTCGAATTAATACGGGTGAAATCCTATAACTCTGATGTATGCCTCTCAGTGACACTATCTCCTTTCTCTAACCGGGTTTTCTCCGACCAGGTACAAATAGAGGCATTGTCCTCCACTTTATCAAGATATTCGTTCCCCATTACAAAACTTTCTAACCCAAAAATCGAACCGTGAATCGATACCTTTGAATGTTGAATGACATGCAATGATAGCAAAACGAAATAGATTAGTATCGTATAAATGTATAACAAACAAACACTTATAAGGGTAGTTTACTAAAAGCTATCACCATAATCCCTAGGGTAAGCGCTTAAAGTTCACTATATGAGTTTTTGGTTCTAAAGCAAGGGGTACTGAACCAGCCAGATTCCTCGGTCCTCACCCATTATAGGCTCATATAGACCAAGTTCAGTTCAGGGGGACACATTTCCCTATGGCCATGCGGAGATGAAAATCTCACGAAGACATAGGTACAGTATCCCGGAAGCAATCCACTAACTCATGCGGAGGTGAAAACCTCACGAAAGCTTAGCTTCTTACTCCCACTTAAAGGTGCGACCAACGGTCATGCAAATGCAGTGTGTGCAGATAATATAACAAACATATGCAGCGAACACATGAAAATGGATCTTTACCTTTAAATCCTTTCAAATTTTTAGCATAAAGACAGAAAGTTATCAATTTTTTTAGCTTGACTCTCTTACGGTCCCCAGTGGAGTCGCCAAGCTGTCGAAACCATTTTTTAAAGGATTGTTCGAAAAACGGGGATCGACTTTTGAAAAACAAAAATGGGAGTCGCCACCAACCTTTTTAGGTGTGATTGGATCACCTTATAAAACGTTTTGGTCTATAAAAATTAAGAAAACAGGTTCGGGAGTCGGTTACGTACGAGGAAGGATTAGCACCCTCGCAACGCCCAAAATTGGTACCAACTTGAATAGTTTTCTGTCTTAATGTCAAAAATTTGAAAGGATTTAAAAATAGGATCCCCTTTTTAAAATCAGAATTATTTAAGTTGAAAAATCGAGATTCCTTAGCTTTGAAAGAATACAAACATCACATCCAGCATGATAGGACACGATATTCTTAAACTCTCATAACTGAAATCATCTCGTGATTTACAAAATCTATTTAGAAGGATACTTTAGACATTTAGACAAACGAGAAATCGCAACCCAGTATGTTAGGGCACTATTTCCCGAATTCCTAAATACAAAAAACATTGCCTTATTTTAGAAAAACTTTTGGATAAAATATGACAATTAAATGAAATATATTTTTTTTAAAATAATGATTTGAGTAAAATTTAAAAAATAATTTACTAAGAGTAATAAAAAAATTATTAAAAAATGAAATAGTTTGATATGATACTAAAATTATTAAAAAAATTAAAATATATAAAAAAATCAAGGAAACATGGATTAAATCAAAATAAAAAGGGTTGAAAAACGAAGATGAACAAAGAATAAAATAAGAACAAACCGTAGAAAATAAGAACGTAAAAGGGAGAGAAATTTGAGTGAAAGCTCTTAAAAATTTTATTGTTTCCTAAAACTCCAGTGTGTTTACAATGAAGGGAGAGACCTCTATTTATAGTTGAACCTCCTCAAATCCAATGGTATAGATCAATTACATCAACAGTTAAGATTAAAAGGTATCTACAAATTAAATCTCTAAGATTACAAAATCATATCTTCTAAGATTGCAAATCATATCTAAGATTGCAATCATATCTAAGATTGTATCATATCTAAGATTGCATATCATATCTAAGATTGTATCATATCTAAGATTGCATATCATATCTAAGATTGCATATCATTGAAGATTATATTTCCATATGAGTCAAGCTTGTAGATGGACCTTAAATCTTTTCAAGTAATGGGCCATTCCGATTGGGCCAAATTATATTTGTAATTCTGGACTGAACTTGGACTTCGTTTTTTTTGGGTTTATTATTTTTGTTTTTGGACTTATTTCTGGGCCTGGGCAAAATTGAGTGTCTACACGAGTTATGATGAAAAATTCCTATTACATAATAATATGACAAATAAATGATTCTGATAACAATTTTTGTTAAATCGTGAAGTGATAATGTCGTGAATTCGACTGGTAAAAGTTTTCTTCCTATCAATCCATGAAAAAAATAAAAGTAGTGAATTATGGTAATAATGAATCCTATAAATACGGAATGATCTGTTGATGGTTAAAATATACTCTATTGATTGTTATGATATATTCAGGAATTGTAATAGTAATAATGTTTTTATTATATAGAAATCAAGGTAAAAATGAGATTTGGATTCCTGGGTACTTACTAAGCTTTCTTGAGTTTAACGCATGGTTTAAATGTGTAGGTGGAAGATCGAATTAAAGTTCTAAATTCAGGGTGGGATTTCAACGCATCTCATCTCATCACATCACCAAGGCTTGAAGAGGGTACGAATTTGATATTTTGGTTATAGAATATGACATGTACATAAGTTATTGCAAGTATTTTGATATAATTTGAGTTTTATAATGATTAATTGACGTGTAATCACTGAAGTTTCTTTGGAAACTAATGTAAGATCTTGTAGAAACTCTAGAGCATACTCGCTTGATCTGTCGTAATTCAGTGTAGCAAATTAAACTAGTTTTTGTACTTGAGGAGCATGAATACAAGAAATTTTAGTATGTCTTAGTTATGTTTTCTTAGTTTAGTTTAAATTTAATAAAAATTGCATTTTGAGTCTTTTATTGACCTTAAGGGCCGTATGAGGCTTAAAGGTGAGCTAACGTACTTAGTATGTAACACCCCTAACCCATTTCCGTCGCCAAATTAGGGTTACAGAGTATTACCATACAATCAAAAACATTTAAACACCATAACATTCCATAATTTAAATATATTGTAAAACTATTCATTCTCATACATTTCGTCCCTAAATCGAGCCCTCAAAGCCTAGAAAATAACTTGGAAGCAATTCGAGACTAATTTGAAACAAATTGGAAAGTTCAAGAAAAATATGCAAAAATTTCAAAACAGGGGTCACACGATCGTTTGGCCAGGCCATGTACCTTTCAAACTAGGGACACACGACCGTGTCCCAACTCATGTCCTTACCCGGGTAACTCACCGAGTAGGGTTACACGTTAGTGTGATAGGCCGTGTAACTCTTTAAGTTGCCCCACAAGCCCATGTGCCAGGCCGTGTAACTCACTAGAACGATGGAAATGTACAAGTGTACACAATCGCAACAAGTAATAAAGTGACAAGTAAATGTTGTGTTATTGTACCCACAGGGACTATGAAAGAAAAATATTTATGAAATGAAAATCAAACACTTTGGTGATAAAAAATATTTTGATTTTAAGGAATTGATTAAAAACTAAAATTTAACTAAGTAAAATAAAATAAATAAAAATTCCAATGCACAATTTCAAAAGATGAGTTTAATTAAGATGACATAATTGTGTTAGATTAATTACATTTCTTAACTTAATATTGCCAAAACAATGTTCATGTTGTTACGAATAAATTCGCAGCAACTTGGTAATTTGTTAACTGTAGCATATACAGACTTATTAAATTAACTAATCTCTTGAACATATCACTATGCCAATTCAAATAATTAATCAATTTTAATAATCAAGTAAAAGATTAAGTGAGGTAACAATATATACCTACATTGAAACAATTTAATCACAATAATCTTGCAAGTTATGCAAGGCTAATGTGTCGTTTAACACCGTTGCTAATTTAACCCTCAACTACCTTAGAAGATTAAACATGCACTGATTAAGTATTGTGTCATTTAATTAAAATTTCAACACGATTAATAATTAATTCATTAGTTACCTTACAATTGAAATGCAAGTATAACATAATCATGATTTTACTTAATCAAACAATTTACCAAGACCTATAACAACACGAACATGATTTTAATAACTTAAGTAGATGAAATGCAATCAACCTAACACGAGTTAAATTCAAGCCATGTTAATTAAATTAAAAATAATAACATAACAAATATTCATAGACATGTTCATAACAACAATAAAATTTAAAGGATAGGAGACTAGAATCAAATCTGGTGTTTCTCTGAAGTCTGACTAGTTTGCTTCACTCCTCCTTCTCTACTCATTCTTACTGAACTGAGGCTTCTACAAGCACTTGAATGCTACTACCCAAGGTGGTTTAAAGGCTGTTTTCCAAGAAGGAAATCAACAAGGAGAATGGAAGGGAAAAAATGGGAAATGAATGAGAGAAAAGCAAGTGAAGGGAGAGAGATGTGTAGAATGAAAGGTGTGAGAGGTGTGTTGAAATGAATACCAAATGGGGGTTTTTATAGGGGATTTGCTGCTAAAAATAGCAAAAAAAATCAGTAGCCATAGACTTCCTTTGGCCGGTCACACATGTGGCAAGTTTGAATGTTTCAAACTTGCTAAATTTAACTAGGGGCAAATCTACAAAAGCTTGATAAGTGGAAGGGTTTGAATACAATTTTAAGGAAACTTCAATGGCTGATTTGCAAGTTAAATAATCATCTAATTTAAGCTGATTGGGTCAGCATGTTGGACGATTTTGGGCAGCCCATGTGCTCGATTGGATCAGCCTTTCGGTTTAGCACAATTGGACCTCTTTTCACAATTTAATTAATAATAATTATTTAACCCAAAAGAAATTGGATTAAAATTAAAATTTATTATATTATGTATTAATACTCATCAATTGGACCATCTTAAGCTGAGAAATTAATTTGCCTCGATGCTTCAAAAATCACTTCCCGGTTTTGCGCTTTTAGTAGTGTCTGCCGAGCCAATTTTCACATTTTGTGCAAATCTATCAAAAATAAATTAAATTTTATTATAAAATTAATTAAAATTTAGTATGTTAATAATTTAAGTACAATTTAATTTTTTTTATAATTATATTATATTTTTCGACAAGAATTACATTGAAACTGTATGAATTTGAGTTAAAAAGGGCATGAAAAAGTCTATATATTTTTGTGTTTCCACTCACTGACTTGAACCCTAAGAAATTCTCAAATGACACACGACCATGTCACTAGGCCATGTGACAGCCTGTGTGAACCTAAAATTTACCTAAAATCAAGCCATTTTCCAACCAATTCACACCTAACCAATCTAACCATTTGAGCATTCATCCAAGAGACTTAAACATCATTCACAATTATAACAACACATCACAGTGTGCCATTCAAAGACACCACAGTTATAGCAACACATCAACTATCAAAACATGTCAATATTGGCTCATTTCATGCATGATAACCTAGTTCAACTATGTGCCAAAACATACCTCAAATGATCAGTTTCAAACCATTCTAATCACAAAAAAAAAAAACCTTATTACAAGTATATTAATATAACCAAGTGACAAAATTTGGTAAAGTATCAAAGTGTACCAACTAACATATTTATCTATATATACATGCCACTACTCTCGAAGATACAAAAACTACCAACTTAGATGAATAGTGTGAGCCGGTTGAATGATCCAAAATGTCAGCAACAATTATCTACAAAACAATCCATACGAACCGATAAGCTTACAAAGCTTAGTAAGGACATAATATAACATTTAATCTAAATAAATTTCTATACTATATGATATAGAGTTACTGGAGTATAAACAGAGGCACATAAGTGCATTCAGGTGTATCAAAGTACAAATAGGGGCACATATGTGCATTCAGGGGTACCGAAGTACAAACAGGGGCATGTATGTGTATTCATTCAATAATTAAAGATAAACATTTAGCTAAAGAACTAGAAAATAAAAATACAAGTAGAAATTCATTTACGTATTGAAACACTATGAGCTTACCTACTATTCGATTTCGACCAACACACAGGGACTAATCCGCTATTTCCCTTTTCCTCGGTTATTGTATTTTTTATTCAAATCTTGATCTATATAATAACTAAACAAAATATATTAATCTCATACTCATTTCACATTCCATTCAATGCATATGACCCTTAACTTTTCATTAATTACACATTTCCCTTAAACTTTTACAACTTTTGCAATTTAGTCTTCCAACCCGAAAATATCAAATTGACCATTTTCTAAGAACCAAATTATAGTTGAATATTTTAGGCTCTTTAACAGTTCCTATTATACCTCAAATTCACTATCAAACCTTGAAATTTTGACATTTTAACAATTTAATCCTTAAATAAAAATCTAACAAAAATCATTTCACAAAACAACCAAATACCACAATAAAAGCTTCAAACACATAATTATGATAAAAAAGATTCAAGATTCATCAATGATAACTTTTAAAAATGGAGGTACGGGCTAGTCTTAGTTGCAACGATCTCAAAAACATAAAAATTATTAAAAATGGAGCTTGAAAACTCACCATGCAATCAAACTAAGCTTAACCGAACCAAGAACTCATCCATGAAATTTCTTTCTCTTCAAAATTGGTTAAGGTGAAAAATAAAAGATGATACACCTTTTTTTCTTTTGTTTTGTTTTAAGCTTAATTACCTAATTACCATTTCAACGTTAAAAATTTTATCATAATTTCATCAAAACCATATCCATAACTATCCACTAATTCATTAAATGGTTTATTTACCATCCAAGTCCTTTAGCTTAAGGTTTCATAGCCATTTGACTCTTTTAACTAATAGAATTCAACTTTTTCACCTTTTATGATTTAGTCCTTTTTATTTAATTAACTATTTAAACTTTAAAATTTCTTAACGAAATTCTAATAAGACCTTACCGTAATCTCCTAAACCTTAAATAAATAATAAAATAATAATTCACTCGTCGAAATTGTGGTCTCGAAACCATTTTTTTAACGTCATTAAAAACAGGCTGTTACATAGTAAGTGTACTGGAGACCATTCAAAGGCATAAGAACTCAAAGCTAGTCATTCTGTTGCAACACGAGGAGTTCGATGTTGCAACATAGGGAGTAGAATTCCAGAATTCCTATACTGCCTTGAGTGTCGCGACACAACCATGGGATGTCACGACACACCCCTAAAGATACCCTGAACCTGAGCATATTGCCTTTGATGTTGCGACACAGGGACTAGGGTGTCGTGACATTAGCCTTGTATGGGAAACACTTACGAGCTAGGGGCGTTTCGGTCCACACTATAAGAGCTCACTTTTAGTCAAATCAGAATAGTGATTTCGGGACCACAAGTTTGAGGTTGAAAAATTATTTTAATATTATTCTAAGTGTTTACAGAATGATAGTATGTATGTGTGAAAGTTTCGTGAAGTAATTTTATCGTTTTAATGCTTAATTTGGTAAAAAGGATTTAATCGCGTAAAGTGTAAAAGTGGAGTTCATTTAGTTAAAAGTATTTAATAGCTATGGAATCTTATTTTGGAGGTACTTAGGTTGTAAATAGACCATTATAATGGTGAGTGGACAAATATGGGCATTAGTTATGAAAATTTAAGGTTAATTATAAAGGTTAATTAAGTAATTTATAATTTAAAGTTAAAATAAAAGAAATAAAATAAAACATCATCTTTTCTTCTTCATGTTTCAACCGGAACTAGGGATAGGAAACACCATTTTCATATTTTTCATTTTGCATTTCTATTTTCATCAATTAGGTATGTATTTTTTATCTATTTTTACTGATTTTTATGTTTTTGTGATCATTGCATCTAGTACTAGCTAGCCCAGGGACTATTTTGCAAAAATGTTAAAGATTTTGAATGATACCATTGATGAATATGTGTGAGTTTTAAAGTTTATTGATAGATTCTGAATGCTTGTTAATAGATATACAAGTTTTGTAAAGTGATTTTTAGTAAAAATGCAAAATATGGATTAAATTGAGAAATGTTGAAACTTTATGGTTCAAATGAGAATTAATTGTAAAATATGGGCTGCTAGGGGTATTATGGTAATTTGGCTAGCATGGGTTTATTGTGAATTTCAGTAATTTGTGATTTTGTGTAATAGGGACTAAATTGTAAAAAATGTGAAATATGTGGGGAAAAAGTGTAAATATGTTTTAAAGTGTGTTTTGGACTAAATTGAATGAATAGATGATTAAATAAGAAAGGAGAAATACGGATTTGAATTGGGGAAAAGATAAAGTTGTCGACTAATCTACTCAATTCGTTGTTTTAACATTCGAGGTAAGTTCGTATGTTATAATTTCATTTCAAATATATTTTATGTGCTTTCATATAGCATGAATTGTGATTATGTGATTATGGACAAGTTCGAGATTCGACGAAGATTCGACAGTTGGAATCCCGGTTGAACCTTAGGAATAGTTTAGGGTGCTAGTGACATGTCATTAGGGATGCCTTGAGTTGGCTTCGGGCCATGATTTAGCACTTTGGGTGCGAGATAAACCAATTTGGCTTCAGGCCATGTATATCAGCTGATTTTGCTTCAGGCCCTGATAGCAGTATTTCAGATAAGCTACCTTGATTTGGCTTCATGCCATGGTATAGGTACTTATCGTGTGAGATCCTTCAGTATCCAACTTCTATTCCGAATGGTTCAGCAGGCAAATGAAAGACGAGAATGAGTTTAAGATTGTTATGAGATGGTACAAGTATGTGCATAAACCATAATAGCTATGAATTGAAGAAATGTTAAAGAGAGTATATAACCTTGTGTATGAGAAATGGAAAGGTTTGTTAGTTGTTGTGAATTTATGTATCTATATTCAGTTATTGAATTATGTGTTTATGATTTTATTAAGTTTATCTCATACGAGCTTACTAAGCTTTATAACTTACTTTGTTTATTTTTCCCGTGTTATAGTGGTTATAAAGCTAGTTCGGATTCGAGGATCGTCGGAGATCGCTTCACATACCACCTATCACTTGGTACTTTTGAATTTTGGTATATTAAGTATATGACATGTATAGGTATTTTAAGTTATTTCGATTATGGGTTGATAGTGATTTTGGGTTACATGTAATGACTTGTAATGACATATGTTTTGGTTTGTAAATATGGCCATGAGTGTTGGTTTAATTTGGTGGATTTGGATATGTGCATATATGGTTGATACTTTGAGTTCATGGATGGACATGTGAATGGCTTATATTATAAAGCTTGTGAATATTGATATAGTATATGTGAAATGGTTGACATTAGATATGAATTATGTTTGTGAATTGGTGATAAATGATGTATGATTGGTAAAGGTTTAGTTAGTTGATTTGTATATGTGTTTTGGTATGTTTTGATTTAGTAAGATTTGAGGTTATAAGCATGTTGGTTGTTAGTATTGGAATTGGTATAAATTAGCCTTGATTGTGGCTAAATGAGATGTTCATTTATGCCAAGATTTGATGCCATTTTGGTTGTGTAAGTATATGCATATTTGGGTGGCAAATTGGCTTGGTAAATAGCCTAATTTTGTCTACACGGGTAGAGACACGGGCGTGTGTCTCAACCGTGTGTGACACACGGTTAAGTTCCCTGGTGTTAATTTTGAAATTAAGTCAGTATGCTCCACATGGCCTCACACACGGGTGTGTGGCTTGGCCGTTTGGTATAAGTGAGTATACCCTACAAGTTTGGCACGACCTAGCACACGGCCTGGCACACGAGCTTGTCTGACCATTTTTAGGGCACACGGGCTAGCCACACAAGCGTGTGTGTTGGCCGTGTGACCCAAGTTAGAGAGTTACACGGGGTCAGACACGGACTGGGACACGGCCCTGTGCTCCCATTTCGAATGTCCACACGGCCTATGACACAGACATGTCTGGTGGCCGTGTGAGACACACGGCCTAGCCATACGGGCGTGTGTCCCCTATTTTGAAGAAAATTTTCTAAGTTTTGTAAAAGTTTCATAATTCATCAGTTTAGTCACAAACCTCTCCCAACGCATGTTTAGGGCCTTGTAGGCTTGTATTAGGGACAAAATGATTGAGATTGTATGATAAATGGCTGAATTGAGAAAATGAATGCTAGATGAATGTTTAATTATATTGAAAATCTAGTAATGCTCTATAACCCTATTCTGGCATTGAATACGGGTCAGGGGTGTTACACACACAGTGGAAATTAAACATGAGAATGTTAGTTGAACTAGGGTTGAGGACGACGACAACCCTAACTCTATAAATAGGCTATTAAAACACTTGTTTAAGGACAACTTTCCATACTTTAAGTTTTTTTTGGTAATTTTAGTTTTCAGTTTTTCTTTCCTTTATGCTTTAGGTTTATTCTTATTTTTTTCTTCGGGGAATATGGTTTGTAAACACCATCACGCTAGTGGATTTTCTGCACTTCAACTATCAAATATAAACAAGATTCTCTTAAACCTTTCTCATGAATTGTTATTGTTAAACCATAAAAGTAACATATTTTAATCTCATGCTTGGTATGTTTTTGGATGATTTATTATGCGAATTAGTGAAAGGAGCTGCAAACGGGCCAAAATCGGACAAAAAGAGCTATTTTCAGGAACCACACGACCTGGGCACTTCCTCACGGCTTGGGCACACTCACACGGGTTGGCCACACGCCCATGTGCCAGCCCGTGTCGATTTCAAACCTTGCTTCTCTTTTACGTGGAAAAAAACCCAATTTTTAGGGTTTCTGAGAATTCTAAAGTTTATAAATACCTATTAGAAGAGGAAAAAAGAGAGCACGCAGAGTGGAACGGAGAATTTACTCGAAGAACACCAACGGATTCAACTCAAAAGAAGGATTTCCTTCAAGATTGAATATTTCCATTCAATTTCTCTAGAAGTTTTTGGGTTTTTTTTTATGTTTTGTTATTCTCCTAATTTTGAGATTTTTCCTTCCAAATTATGAACTAAATTCTGTAGATACCTAGGGAAGATGAAACCTATAATGGATCTTATCATTTGATTTTTAGAATTATATGATAAATACTTAATTCTTATTCTCAGTTTTTTATGATTATTTCTTGCTTTAATATTTTCAAGATATTAATTCAAGTGTGATGTGCTTATTTCAATGGAGCAAAAGTCCCTGTTTAAGAGTAGATCTAGCATAATTAGGTGGAGTTGTATACAATCTTAGGAATAGGACGACATAAATATACCAGATTAGAGTCAAATCTAATAGGGGAGTCCATAGATCGAGTTAATGCGACAATAGGGGTTTTAATTAGAAAGAGATTTCAATTAATCAATCTAGAGTCAGTTGTTCTTACTCTCAAAAGAGATATTAACATAATTTAGGGATTTTTATGGATCAATGCACAAGTGAATAAATCGTTTAAATTCAGATTCAGAATAATAAGTGAAGTCTAGGTGGATTCTTTCCTGGGTATTGTCTTTCTCTTTGGTTATATTCAAGTTTATCATTCTATTCTCTGTCGCGTTTTTAATAATTAGTTTAGTTAAATTTAGATTAAAAACATCCCCTTTAATTTATAGGCTAGATAATAAAAAGATAGTAATTACTAGTACTTTTAGTCCTCGTGGATACGATATTTCCAACTCACCATAGCTATACTACTATTTGATAGGTGCGCTTGCCTTTGTCATGAGTTTAGTTAGTTTAGTGACTCATCAGTTATTTATGTTTATATTTGTCATCAAGCTTATTGTGTTCATGAGATCCATGAGCAGTGGTGGAGCCAAGGGGCTGGCAGGGGCTCCAATCCCCCTTAAAATGGAAAATTTTCCATTTAAACATTTTATAATTTTTAAAATTTTAAATTAGTAATGGTAAAATTACACTTTTCCCCCCAAAAATGATAAAAATTTTAGTTAATCCTTTAAAAATTATAAAGATATAGACTATAAAAATGGTGAAATTGTAATTTTACTATCATAAAAATATACAATTTAATTCTAGCCCCTCTTAAAATAGAAAATCTTCCATTTAAGCATTTTATAATTTATAAAATTTTAAATTAGTAATGTTAAAATTGCACTTTGGCCCCCAAAAAATGACAAATTTTTTATTTAATCATTTAAAAATTATAAAGATATAAATGATTAAAATGGTGAAATTGCATTTTTACTATCGTAAAAATATACAATTTAATTTCTCCCCCCCAAAAAAAAATTTTCTCGCTCCACCACTCTTCATGAGGAACTAATCCTCTTATAGAGGATTAGCAAGTAGAGGTGTAATTAATTGATTATAATGTAGGGTTTTCTTAGCGGATCAGTTGTTTGGGAGAGGAAGAACTTAAACCCCAAGCTTGATGACCCTAGGAAGTCATTTAGGTGGGAATTAACCCAAAATTGGTATTGTCTATCCGTGAACACCGTAGCCCTAAACCAGTCTAAACTGTGAGGTCAAGAGATAAGTAGTTCTTGCCTGCTCATTAGTTTAGTGGAAAATCGAGATATCCTACTAGGGTAATGACTAGTTGATTGAGTAGAAACCCAAAATAAGAATTAGTTATGACCACCGAAGTGAGCTAATCACCCATGCCTAGAATTGACTAAGTCTATAAATTAGTTTTTCGAAGTCCTTTTAATTTAGGTTTTTGTTATTGCTATTTCATTATTTATAAAAAAAATCTTTATTTTATGTTTTATTGTAATATAATTTATTTAAATTACTAAGTATATCTATTTGCATTTAAATTAGAATTAATCTAGTAATTCGCCTCCCTTAGGTACGATCCTTGGAGTACTCACCTACTTCGTTGTAAAAACTATATTACAACCTAACCCGTATACTTGCGGACACCACCTCGATTGCATATATTTTAGTTGCAATATTCACACTCTAAACATTAGTACGTCCGGAGGCGGTCATGGCTCAACTGTTCAAACTTATGTTCATTACCCAACATGGATAAACCTCCCTGAGTCAACAAAATGAATTCACGCTTCCTTTCCTTAATGTAGAGTTCCCTAACATACTTCTTTTTGAATTTTTATGAGAAAAGGGCCATTATCTTGCTCAGTTGGAACATGATGAGTTATTGTCAACCACCACTGATAAGCTTTTTCCTACTACAAGGAAACAACACATGTAATGCGCTTAAGTGGGGTACATTCCAGTTGATCCAACATTTGTTGAACATTCTCTAACCAATATTTAGCTGTTTCCAGATCAATTCCCTTCACACCTTTAAATCAAGTAGCACCATACTTCTTCAATTCTTTAATTAAAGCTTTTCGAGCCCTTATTAATGATGTTGATTGGGTTGCAACACCGAAAACCCTTCGAAGGAAATCTATTATCATCTGCAAAAGCGTTTCATCCCGCTAGTGTAACATCCCGAATTTTGGGCCTAGAAGTTTTAGGTCTTGAGCATGGGAACAATTCGGAGGATGCACATAAATGTTTAGATGTGCAAGAAAGTGACACAATTACATGCCTGCTTTAGTGGTTAAGTGTCCTGGGAAGAGTCTGTAAAGTCTTGGGTTCAAGCCTTGGCTTGTGTAAAATTTTTTTTTAAATGGATAAACCTTTGTCTTTAGTCAGTAGGCTTTTAAATAAAAATGGATAAAACATAACAGAAAAGGGCCTGCTGGTCTAGGGGATAAGTGGCATGCGGTAGTTACTTGAGGTCTGAGGTTCAAATCCTGGTGGGTGCAGTAGAGTCTTTTATTTTACTACCCTGCCATGGGAGTGTTGTGGTTTAACCAAAATACTGAAGTGGTTGAGGGGAATTTGAATTGAGTAGTTAAGGGATCGTGAGTGATTTGAGGAGGGATTTTAGGAGAAATTATGGGGATTTGAGTTAGGGGGAGAGTTGGTGCCGAAATGGTAATCTGCCCACTCAGAATTCGGCTTTGGGTTGGTCAATTGCTCTCCATTTCGATGACTTGTAACATTTTGGTTCTTTTCTCTCTACTTAGAGGCCGAATAGTGTCTAAGGTTCTTTTAGGTATCTCTTTTTCTGCCTTATATGACTTTGTTCTCCCTCTTTTTTCCTCTCAACACTTTCGAGTTTGGAAATTCTTTTCGATTTTCTGGTTCTTTTTGTGGTCTTTCTTTGAAAGATTATTTCGGCTTTTCCCCTCCCTCAATCAATTCTTGGCTGGCCGATTCTCTTCTTTTTCTTCCCTCTCTCTCAATCGGTTTCTTCTTGACTGATTGCTTCTCTTTCTCTGGCTCTCTCAAACGGTTGTACTTGGCCGAATATTACTGCTTCTCTTACCTTCACTGTGTCGACTTTCCCTTCATTGCTATCTACCGTGTCTGTAGTCATTCCTATTCATCGGTTTTGCATTTTGGTAAGTTTGACTTTCAGTATGGGTGCGATTCCTTTTCTTTCTCCCTCTTTTCCATATTAATATTGCACCTAGCATCTTCCTGTGCTGCCATTTTCTGATGGGTGCGATTCCTTTTCTTTCTCCCTCTTTTCCATATTAATATTGCACCTAGCATCTTCCTGTGCTGCCATTTTCTGATGGGGGTGCAATTGTTCCATTTTGCCTCTATCATATTGTGTACCTTCAACTCTTGTGTGGGTGTAGGCCGATTGTTCCTTTCTTCTAATCTTGACTTTGCATTTTTGGTAAGTGATGATTCATCTAGTTCAAACTGTTCATTTGATTAATGGTTGATAAGGTTCGGTTGGAATGCAAGTAACCCCTAAGGCCTAGTGATTAGTCTCTTGCAACGGATTAAGTGTGCAAGCCTTAATCGACCGATCTAAACAAGTGATAGGTAATCTTTTGGGTAAGTGTTTTGGTTAGGGTTTTTGTTAACTCAATTAATAAACGATCAACCGAAGCTTGTGATTGAATATAGGTTGGAGTGTTCGTGAACTATTTGCACACTTTCGCAAACAAGGTGTGTAAACACTATCTAATTTATGAAAAACGGTAAAAGCCAAATGAGCAAATGATAACGCCACACGGGCGTGCGCTAGCTCGTGTGGTGGTCCGTGTGACTAAACATAGGTGGTTGATTGATGAGGCTAGCCATGAGTGATTTCTTGGGCCGAGGCCGTCTTAGGCCATTTCAGGCTAAACTGGGCCGTATGGGCCCTATAGGCACGTGGGCCCTACACGGGTAAACTACATGAACGTGTGGAGAATATTAAGCCAGGCTGTGTAATCCATACGGCCAAGGCCATTTTTGGGCTATGTAGGCCACACGGGCGTGTGGGCCCACATGGGCCGCAATATGGGCCGTGGGTCCATCTTCACTGTTTGACTGTTAAGGTTGCACGGGTCGCTCGAGATGACTGTGGACATACTGTTGGGTCGGTAAGTTTACCTAGATCTCCTATATATGATAAAATGACTATTTTGCCCATATATGGTATGAGGACTATTTTGCCCCTATGTGATGTATATAAATATGTACATGTATGACCGTATTTTAGCATGCTATTTAAACTGTAATGGATGCATGTATGATTCTCTGATATGACATGACATGTTGCATGATTTACTGCATGGGGATGGGTTTTATTATGATTGGAGGAAGTGTATCTTTGATCGCGTTCTCTTTGCAAAAATCTTTCATTTAGTGCCGCAACCGGTGCTAATTTGGAGTGTAAGGATGGGTGGGTTGATTTTATCCCCAAATGGAGTGTAGGGCTGGACGGAGTGGAGTGTAGAGGCTGGTTGGGTAGGATTTCTTATTGCATATCTGTACTGTTACTGTCACTGAAATTGGCTCAGGCCCACACTGATACTAATACTGTAATGGGTTAATGCCCTAACTGAAACTGAACTGTTACTGAAACGGGCTTAGGCCCAGACTGTAATTGCTTACTGTATGTTTGACTGATTGTTCATTAAGGGATTACACACCGAGTTTTCATAAACTCACTCATCTGTTTATCTGTACAAGTAATCCCCAGTCGTAGGTGGATCAGTGATGCGAGGGACTCGAAAGTGGCCACGCAACTGCTCATGCTTCCTTACTTGATTTTAATTTATAAGTATTTTTAATTTGGGCATATTTTTATGTAATAAGGCCTCTTTAAATCGTTAGTCTTCAATTTGGGTTTTTAATTATTTTGATTTATATCTGCTAGCAGTAGAATATGGGTTTTCAAAATGATAAAAGGTTTTCAAAACACCAGTTGACGCAACACGTTTTAAAAGCTTCCGCAAGAAATAATGTTTTAAAAGTAATAACAATTTAATTGATTAACTTTTTGCCAAATGACTCAAATTTTGAAAAAGAATAAGACATCCTAAAATTTTCGTTAGGATCACAAAGAGGTTAAATATAGAACGGAGTTTTTCAAGGATAACATACTTTGCGAAAAACACTTCAATGTGACGTCGCCAGATTCAGCCATAACGTCCGGGTCGGGTTTGGGGTGTTACACCTAGCCCACTTGATGGGACCTCGTAGTTTAAACTATTCTACATGTACCCGTTTGGTTACCTCCGGGTGCATCACAGTCGTAATTGTCTCCTCTATAAACTCAAGGATCTCTACCCTCAATCTCATTACTTATTTTATTATCTAATCCTTCAGACATTTTTAATCTATAGATAAGATCAACCAGTAACATATTAGCATCCAAACTCAGCTCGGAACCGATATAGACAATGACATGTACATCTAGACTCATTCATAGTGTTTGATTGAATTAGAGAATCAATTAAATTCTAGCTTTGATACTATTAAGTTTGACACCCCACACCTGACCTGGTCTCCAGATCCAAATGTGTGACATCACATTACGTTCCCAAAGCAACTCAAACTAATTCAACATAATTCGACCAATTTTGATTCGCATTTATGAATTGCACAACGAATAAATTATTTAATAAAATCATTCACATGCACTCATAAGGTTTAAGATCTCATTTCATATAATTACGAGGTTATGCTAAAACAAAACCAAAGTTAGAACATGAATCCAAACTCATTTGTCAAAATTTAAGGTTTTGTCTCGAGACAAGGGATTCCATGTAATTAACTTGATAAAAACAATTTATTTTATAAACAATTTATTTTGGAATTTGCACTAATAATTTCCAACTCAATTAGATTAGCAATTGCTTATCTTGTAACTAACTTGATAAAAACATTTACAGGCAGTCCCTTGGGTTCAATCATTGGAATACTCTAGTGTTCCAATGACATAATAAATATTACAACTAACCTGTCACACTTGCAGACACCACACGTTATTATTTTGGTTTGATTTTTGTATTTGTGTTGATTTCTCTTAGTCTCGACGTTTGCGCGTCGTGCATTGAGAGGCAATCAATGGTCTTCCCTCGCCTTTAGTTACTAAATTAAATCTGAACATAGAAAATTCATTAATCACACAATTCAAGCGCAGATCAATACATGAATGCAATTTGCCCGATTTAGTCTCTATACACCATAATATCTAAAACCTCGTTACTTGCAATTTATCTGATCAAATTCAAATTTGAATTTATAAATATAGTACAATGACCTCCTACAACCATTATTTATCATCAAACCTTAATTTTTTATCCTTTACAATTTAGTCCATGTCAGAACGTAAGTTATAAACAACTACTATTTTAATTCAACTTAATCATATAATTTCTTCCTCATTTTTAACATGATCTTGCCATAAACTTACTAATTTCTTTAACATGCATGAATTAATTCTAATCATTCAAATTTTCTTAAGTTCCCAACTATGGAAACTTAGATCAAGCTCATCAATTCTCTAATTAAACATTTGGGCTACTAGTATTATCATTAATCATCAAGATTTTAACCAAAAATTTAGAAGAAAGTTTACCTATTTCTTGCTACTAGATAAGCTTACCTATTTCTTGCTACTAGATACAACAATAGAGGGAAGGAGGAACTTGTTTTTTCCAAGCTTGGGCGTAAAAAGAATGAGAAGATGATGTTATGAAATGATTCTTTTTAGTATTTCTCTCTCCCATTATGTTTTCTTACCATATAATTTAATTTAACTAAAATTATTAATAAATTGTCAATGACTATTAAGCCTTATATTTAACAAATAGTGGAGACTAATGGCTTTGATCACCCCAAGCCACTAACACTTATTAATTAATGGACAAATTACTAGTTAGTCCTTAGTTTAGTTACCACTTAAAGATATACTAAGTTCTAAGTCAATTTTCTCCAATTTGGTCATTACACAACTTAGTCGCTGTATTATTTTTATTAACTGATTTAATTTAATAACACCTTATTATTCTACCTCTCGATCCCTACCTAACTCATAATTATTATATTTTAATTATTTACTATTCAACTTAACTAATTCAATTTTAAACTAAATTTTATGAGACAATTATAAATCAGGTCATTACACTCTTAGGTTAATAACCATTTAAAGACATCACCTCTTTCTAATTTTTTAACTAACCTTTAAGACATTTACCCAAACAAATTTAAATTTCTTCTCAATTAGTCCATAACTAAAATATTCTATCCAGTTTAAAATTAAATGCTATTTATTATCCTATAATAAAAATTATAAAGTTGACACTATACTCATTCCCATAAATCTCTTGATTTAATCTTCCCAAAACATCTTAAATTATCGATTCCAGCAAATTATGAAACTTTTGACATAAAAAAAGTTGTTGGTTGTTACAAAATTAAGGTATTAATCCATAGCCTAAATTAGGGTAATCTCTCTACTTAGATTGTGCAAATTAGAGTAAGAATCACATCATTTTTGGGACAATCTAGGAAAGTTTCTGATAACACTAATTTGTTTTTAAGAGTCATCTTGTAGAAGGATGCATGCATCCATTGGGTGACTAGGAGTAACACAAATACCACAAACCTTAGCTTGTAAAGTATTACCTACGGAAAGATGTTGAATAAGGTTAGTAATATTATTAACCTTGTCTTGTAAGGAAGAAATGCACACCTTTCGCTAGATACGTGAAGACTCACAAAGAATAAGATTAAGGTAGAGATGATTATGACAAACAATAAAAAGAAGCCTCATAACCAAATAAAGGAACCGTGATTGATGTTCTAAGGAAACTATGGAAGCATCATGACTTTACTAAGAAACATAGAAAGACATACTAGGAGAAATTTACAAATGGTGAAGATAACCATTATGCCAAGTTTTCTTTCTAGAACATACATTTGTACCATCCATTTTGAAGTTTTTGGCTACAGGATATGTTTGGAACAATTAAACAAAGGATCACTTCAAGAAGACTTCGAGGATAGTGAGGAGTCTCTTACTCATCGAAGATTACCTTTATTGGAAACATTGTGCATTCATTCAAAGTCACCTAAAGAGAAGACAAGTGATACAATAAGAAACATTATGACAAGATAAGAAAACTTTGGTTAAAAGAGTCGACACAGTAACACCCCTCACCCGGTCTGATCGCCGAACTGAGCCATAGGATTCTACAATAGTTAACGGAGCGAATCACATTTAACTTTAAACATTCAATTAAACAATAAAAACATTTCATAATTCAAGTATAATATGATTTACAAAAAAATTCATGTCTCAATCAGGATTACAAAAGCTCTTAACTTGACTCGAGCACAAATAAGGATTAAATTAAAAAAATTTCAATAAGTAAGGAAAATTTTCAAAACATGGGCACACGATTGTGTGCCTAGGCTGTTTTACAAATGATGACCATGTCTCCAGGCCATGTAACTCACCGAAGCTGTATGGACCTATATGCGAAAATTCATCAAAAGTCACACGACCGTGTGGCTAGGCCGTATAACAAACTAAAACCGTGTGAAAAACTAACTAACTAAATATACAGTACTCGCATAGGCATGCGAACAGCTCATGTGACAATCGGGAACCGTGTGGTACAAATACTTCCTAATTTCTAAAGAGTACACAACTATGTTACTAACCCGTGTGTGACACACGATCGTGTGTCAACTCTTGTGGTACAAAAATTGGTCCTTAGATGTATAACACAACCAACCATTTAAAATAAACCTAAAACGCACATATACTGACCATCCAAAGTAGAAATCCTGCACAAAATATATGAAAGGCAATATTTGCAAGTATACGAGTTAAGTTGAAATATAATTACAACGGAGTAGATGAGTACTCCGAGGATCGTATCCAAGGGAGGCGAGCACTAAATTAATTCTAACCTAAACATAAGTAGATCTAATTAGTAATTTAAATATATTATATTACAATGAATAAAAGGAATGGTTTTAGTGATTAATGTTAATAATAACAATAAGAGAAAGAAAAGAAATAAATAAATCATGAGAAATCAAATAACAAAATATATCAAATCTAAGTATGGATGATTAGCTTGCTTCAGTAATCATAACCAACTATTGTTTTGAGCTTTCCTATTCAATAAACTAGTCAATACACCAGCAGGATCTTTCGATCTTCCACTGAAATACTGAGTCAGTAAGAACTACTTATCTCTCGACCTCATAGCCAGACCGATTCAGAGTTAAGGTGTTCACAGATAGGCCATACCAAATTTAGGTTAATTCCGACATTAATGACTTCCTAGGGTTGTCAGGCCTAAGGTTTAGGTTCTTCATTTCCTGAATAGCTAATCCGCTAGGAAATCCTTACAAAATAGTTGAGTAATCATACCTCCACTCGCTAATCCCCCACAGGAGGATTAGTTTCTTATGGATCTCATAAGCAATATAAACTTGATAGAAAGAATAGACATGAAAAATAATTCAAGAGTATAAACCTTAAAAGAAGCCTGGTTTGTATTAGAATTAAGGGCAGAATCCTTATAGAGTTTGATTTTGTTTCAAAATTTTGATTTCTCCCACAAAAACAAATAACAAGAACTGAAAGAAACTTAAAACCTAAGAAGAGGGAAACTAAGACTAAATGTAAGAAGAAAATTATACAATATGAAAAGTTGTGTATAACATGTGCTAAGTGAGCCTATTTATAGACTTTAGAGTGGTCGTCATCCTTAACCCTAGGTCAGTTGTCATCCTCATGCTTAAGATTTGATTGTACGGACCAAAATGCCCATAGTTCGTATTTATTTCCCATATAGAAGTGATTTTGAGACTCACCAAATCTTGTGTCGGGACATCGAGGGCAATATGCTCATCTTCAGGGTATTTTCAGGGGTGTGTTGCGACATCCTCAAGTTGTGTCGTGATATCGAAGGCAGTCTTGGAATTCTTCTATTCTGCTCCCTATGTTGTGACATCCTATGCTTTATGTTGCAACACAACGACCAGTATCAAGTTAGAACATCTTCTAGTCTCTTGTACACTCATAAAGTATATTAGCTCACCCTAAGGCCTTATTCAGCCCCCAAGGTCAATAAAAGACTCACATTAAACACTTTATTGAATTTAACTAAACTTACGAAAACATTATTAAAACTTAAGTAAAATGCTTATGTTCAAGCTCCTAAAGTGCGAATACTAGTTTAATCTGCTACACCTAATTACGGCAGATCAAACTCTTCCACACTTAAGTTATTTCTTGTCCTCAAGCAACACAAATAAAAATAGTAAATGACAAGATGAACCTTGAGCAAGTATGGTACAAATGTTAGCTTTGGAACACATGAATAAGTATTCCATATTCACACATAATCTTGGCATGATATATAACTGACTTACCACTTTTGATATCAAACACCTAAGTTCAGTATATTACAAAATATATAAGCATTAAGGGTCTCAAATGTAAGATTCCATCAATAAATTATATAAGTAATATGATTATCCTAGCATAATATAAAAAATTATAAATGCAATTATTCAATATGATTTCAAATTGTGAATAAGTCTACCTAGATCACATAGGTCTTTTTGGCTTATCACATTCCGATGATTAGGACAAGTATGAATTTAAAGAATAGTAAGCATTAAATAGTTTCAAGCACAAAAATAGTTTGGCACATGATAGCACTAGAAAGAACATAGGTTTTCCCCTTATTTACTGGTTAAAGTGTTCCCATTTAGTTATCTTTAGCATACATTTTAGCATTTTCAGCTTAGTAAATTGCATTTTATAACTCAATGAATCCTAGCCTATTTTATCCTTAATTTTACTATCTTATTGCATTAATGCCGCGACATGAGTTAATTCCAAATTGAGTCCAAAATTGTCACCGCACCTAACAACTGTCCGCAATGTCATTGCATGAGTTAATTCTAGATTGCGTCCAGAAATGTCGCTGCATCTAACAACTGTCCAGATAAGAACCAAAATTTCGTGAGCTATCCAGTCTGGTATAACCAACGTATATGTACAAGGACAGAATCATTTTGAAGAAAGGACACCTATATTATTAGGGAGGACATAAAAGGTGGACGTGAGAAAAAAAAGAGAGTTTTTTTTCTCCATCATCATCTTCATTATCCGACCTTGAAGCTTGCGGTCATGGCAGCTTAAGCCTCTTACGGGTGAGCCAACGTGAAAACCAGATGCAAATTAGCTCCTGACGAGGAGACCTAAGTGTGAGACAAGAAGGGATAGAAAGATTCACTCGAGTTGTCTAGAGATAATTTCCACTCGATTTTTTCTTATTTCTTTCTAAATGCTAGTGATTAATCTCTGTTTTTTGTTTGTATGGAAGTACACATGAATTCTTGGTTAAATGTATCTTATTTAGTCTTGCTTTTACTATTTAATCTTGGGGTTTGAATGTTTTTTAACATGAAAGTGTTATTGCAGTCACTGACACTAGAAAGTGTAGTGACAGTTTGGGCCAACAAGCATTACAACGGAAGTTGAGTGAGGATTAGAAGAATTTAGTCCATTTTTCTTAATAGTTTCATATTGCCATCATCGAGAGGTGAGGTTAATATACATGTTTAAGTCTAAGATTAAATAGAAGAGTAACATTAAGTAAAACATATATTGAATTTTATTGCATCGACAATCACCTATACTTTTATACCTTGTGAGTACTTAGTATTTTGCTAAAGATTCATGTTAGGGATCCCAGTTTATCACTATCACATTTTATTTTATTTTTTTCAAGTTATTGCCTTGACAACTATTCCCACAATTTATCTCGCTTTTATCTAGCTATTTCACCGACATTAATAGACAAAAGACTACCATCCTGTGGGATCGGTATCTGATAGACTCACATCTTTCTACTATACTTGCATTGAAAGTGTACGCTTGCACATTATTGTTGTGACGTTAAATAGCCGATCAGTACATCATATTGTCCCTTATTCTCCCCCTTAATTACCCTTTCCTGCTCATTGCCTTATTTCTCCTTCTCTCTCCTTCTTTATTTCTCCTTTATAGGAAACCTCAACATCATATAGTAACTACGACAAGCTCATAAGTTTTTCTATAGTTGCGACTTTGTCACTTTTCTATATTTTTCACAGTACCTTACTCACAATTCCATTTACTTTTCACATACTTTTTCTACTCATTAAAGTTTCTTTTTCAATTTTTCTTTTTGCACTTTTAAGGTAACCTATAATCACTATACTCTACTAATCTTTTTGCACACCTTCTAGTGGTCTCATGTACGCTCATAAAGTATATTAGCTCACCCTTAGGCCTTATTTGATCTCTAAGCCAATAAAAGACTCGCATAATAACCTTTATTGAATTTAACTAAACTTACAAAAATATAACTAAAGCTTAACTAAAATGCTTATGGTCAAGATCCTAAAATGAGAAAACTAGTTTAACCTGCTACACCTAATTATGGCAAATCATATACCTATTCAAAACATGGACGTTCCGTGGAAAAATACAACTTATAACATCTCCCTAAATAATGAAACCAATTAGCCACGTTTGGCACCACATCACAACAAAATTAACTCAAACCATTCATTTCAATCAAGCCACAACATTAATTGCATATACATTCACCATACTAATATTGTGTAAAGGTGTTATAACTCATCAATTAGAACATACTAAATAACCAAAGGCATACATGCATCATCAAGATTCAACTAACCAATACAACATCAAAACTTATATACATTACATATATATTCCTATCAAAAGTAACCAATTCAAGTTTCAATCTCACACATTTATATATATGACCATTTACACATATTTACATGCCACTTATAACTGGGCCAAAATGTTCAAAATTCTACCAAATTGATAGGTGGATAGTGTAAGCTCCGATTTTATCCAATTGATGACTCGATTTTCAATAATCTACAAGGAAGTAAATTGAACAAAAGTAAGAACACTCAAAGCTTAGTAAATTCTTATAGAAATCAAGGAAACTTACCCGGCATTATTGAACATAAATAAACAAAACTTGGCATTCCTTGACACCTTACACAAATCATGCCATAACCAAATGGTTAATACATTATCACATATAAACATAACATGTTTATAAGTAAACATAATAAACATAATAATCACGACCAATTCATGAATAACATTTATTAACATATGGGTTTTTCTTTCACTTCAATTTCATGATTTATTTTTACCCGGAGAACCATAGCAAATTGACCTCAGATACTCGGGATAAAATTGCTCACACTAGCTATGAAATATACTTGCTCCCATGAGCTGTAAATAGGAACATTAACCTTTACTCAATTCTACTCACATAAGCAATGAAGAATCTGTAACACATGAAGGATCGCAGCCATCAAAAAGGTATCCAACACCGATACATAATACCTGATACTTTTTAGACACCGGTACAACATACCTGCTGCTTTTTAGACCCTAATGACATGTCATTTGTATACAAATCATTCACTAAGTTCATAGGGCCTCAGATTCATAGTCATTCTATTTCAATTCTTTAACATCATCAAATACAAGTAAACAACCATTTGCATTTACATATTCATTTGCATTTATCTATTAAACCTCATTTTACAATTTAGTCTTTCAATATCAAACTCATTACTTTATGTAACTTAATCACAATTAACACACATATATGCAATATAAACACATAAAATACTAATTGAAATAAATATCATACAAACTTACCTAATCAGAATAGCAACAAACACGACATTGAGGACTATTCTACAATTTTCTCTTTTCCTTGTTTATCTTCAACTTGCTTCAAATATTGATCTATATAATAATTAATTTCAAATTATCAACTCAAAATACCTTCTATTGTTTAAATATATGCATATGGGCCTTTAATTTCATATTATAAAATTTTCCTAAACTTTTACATTTTATTCAATTTATTCCCTAAAATTGAAATCATCATATCTTTTACCTTTAAGCCCCATTTTTCAATATGATTTCAATTCTACCCTTTTATAACCTTATAGAATCAGAAATTACAGAAAATTTATGTCAAATTTGATATAATTACAATTTAGTCCTTAAACTCAAAACTAACAAAATCTAATTTACAAATTAGTCCTACTTAACATCTAAGCTTAACATGAAACAATATACCACCAAAAACTTTAAAAATCATGAATAGAAACATTTCAAAACTTTAACAGTTTCAAATAGCCTCTGGGCTAGCTAAATCAAGCTCCTAGGACTCTAAAAACATAAAAAATTCAAGAAACATGAAAATTTTAACTTATCAATCGAAGGACCAAGCTTGGATGTGAGCTAGGTCTTCTTATCCCCCTTTTGAATCAGTTTTGGTTAAGAAAGATGAATGAAATGTTTTTCATTCTTTTACTTTAAGTTTTAATTATGTTTTATTAATTTAACTAAATAAACTAATAAATTTTAAACATATTCACCCACTTTAAAGCCACCAACTGTCCAACATAGTTAGAATTTTTTTAATTTCACATTAAATCCCTAGAGTTTCATTATTTAAGCCTTTTATCAAATAAAATTCAATAGCGATTAAGTTTTACGGTTTTTAGGATTTAGTTCTTGTACCCTAATTAACCATTCAACGAACATAATTATTGGACCAGTATTCAATATAAATCTATAATAGACTCGTAAATATTAATAAATAATATTTACTGATCGATCGTAAAAAAAGGGGTTCCAAAACCACAGTTTTTGGTACCACTAAAAAACGTGATGTTACAATTCTCCTTCTTAAGGAAATTTCGTCCTCGAAATTATTACCTGAAAATAGATTAGGGTATTGAGATTTCATAGATTCTTTCGTTTCCCACGTAGAAAAGCTCATTTTCTCTTTAATTATGGCAACTCACACGTTGCGTCTTTATTTTCAGGCTCATCCTATAATTGTCATGATGAATCAGCCTATCAAAGATATTCCGTCTAAAGTGGATACTTCAGGAAGAATGACCAAATGGGAAATTTAATTAGCTGAGTTTGGAAAAGAATATGCCCCAGAAACAACAATCAAGGCTCAGATCCTAGCCGATTTTATGGTGGAATGCTCTTTAGATAAATCATCAGACCTTGCAGGTAGATTTTAATTTCGAACATTATCATTCACACAAGATTATTGGAATTTTACTTGACAGATATTTACTTTGTCTTACGATGTTTTATTATAAATACACATTTGCCTCTATTTTTTTTCTATTCATCACATAAGATGTAGTAGTTAGCTCATCACAGAGGCAAACAAGTTTAGTTGCAAAGCTGAAGTGCTGGGTAGTTTATGCTGTTGGTTAGGAGCGGGTGTTCTTCTGGTAGATCCTGATGAAAATAAGTGGCAATATGGACTATCGTTTGTCTTCCAAGTATCTAAAAATGCTGCAGAGTACGAGCACTAATTTCAGGATTATGATTTGCTCTACAGCTAGGGACAAGGGAATTGATCATACATATTGATTCTTAGCTTGTAGTGAAGTAGATCAATGGTGAGTATGAATTAAAAGAGAAAATCTTGAAGAAATACCACTCCCTAGCAGCTCAACTACTCACTCAGTTTGATAAAGCTCATGTTAGACAACTATTAAGAATGGAGAACACCAAAGCTAATATTTTATCAAAGTTAGCATCTTCTATTACTATTGAACAGAGAGCAAAAATTTTGTTAGAATATAGAGATGTCCCGAGTTGTGACACCCAATAAGTTTTCAGTCTGAGCCAAGAAGAAATTTGAATGACCCCTATCATACAAGTTCTACTATAACACCCTTCATCCAGTCTGGTCGTTGGACCCGAGCTACGAGATGCTACAAATAATTTTGGAACAATCACAAGCAATTTAAAACATTGAATGATCATATTAATAAACAAATTAAATATTAAAAATGAAAATGGAACTAAATTGAGCTTTAAAATACAATAGATTAGATTCAGGCTCGAAAAAGGACCAAATTGTAATTTTTTAAAACTTTGGAACTAAATATTGATACCAAAAGAATAAATACCAATAAATTTATGGTAGGCATCGATATTATAATCAGTATCGATACCGTTTTGGCATTCTGCCAATTTGAAAACACTATTCATTTGGTCAAGTATCAATACCTTGGTCCCTGGTATCGATAATTTTATCTAAATAGTAAAAAATTACAAGTTTGAAAGTTTATTTCATACACAACCTGTAACGACCCAAAAGTCAGTGGAGTTAGAAATGGTAGAATTGGAATATTATTTTTCGATGATAGAATTAGTGAATATTATTATTCATAGTTATGAATTTATTACAGTATTATATTGAGGTTGATCTAATAATTTTAATTATTTGGAAGGTTAGACAAGGTACAAGTGTATCGATTCTAAAGTCGATGGTTTTGGAAATTAAGGGATCGGGGCCTCATTTCGATAAACTGGACACGTAAATATTTTTATTAAATATTTACGGAGTGACTATATAGGTATATTGAACTTTGGTCCTGAAACTTTAGTGATTTAATAGTTAATTAAAGAAAAATGATTAAATTAATTGAGTGATAAAAGTAGTAATTAATATTAATTTTCAAAGTAGGATTAGTTTGAAGGACTTATTAAATAAATAGACCATTGTTTTTATAGATCTTGATAGTGGATGTTTATGAGGATATTATACATTATATATATTATTTATAAAGTAACAATTAGTAAATTAAGTTAGAGTAAATTAAATAGAAAATGAAAGGAAAATGATTATAATAAAAGAAACAAATAGCTTAGTGGGAAGAAAAAAAACACACACACACACAAAAAAAAAAAACATTTGGCTTCCTCAACAATTTGTATGCCGAATTAGAGAAAGAAAAGAAGAAAACTTTCGGCCATTTTTTTCTCCATTTTAGAAGCTAAATTGGTTGGTATTCCTTGATCCTTTTAGCATAAATTTGGTATTTTTGGAACCTTAAGATCTTAAGTTAATTTACTCATGTTGAAATTTTTGAATTTAGTGAAGCTTGTGGAAGTTGCCATAGTAGGATATTTCAGTTTTTGGTGTTATAATGTTAGATATTAAGTTTGGTAGATAAATAGGAATAATTGTTAAATGATTTTTTTATGATACTAAGGTTTAGGGATTAAATTATGAGAATGATAAATTCAAGGATTAAATTGTGAAGTAATTGAAAGTATGAGTTGTTTTGGGCCTTGTGGAAAAATTGGTTGAAATAGGATTTTCTTGATTTTAATTATATAATATGATTTAGAATTGAGGATTTAATTGTATTGAGGGTAAATGTTGAGTGCAAATAAGTAAAAATGTAATTAATGGTAGAATGGTTTGAATTTGAACTTGATATGGTGTTTGAATTAGTTAATAAATTAATTTATTATGTTTTGATCATGAAACGAGTATATCAATTGTAAATCGGGAAAAAGTGAAGGTTGCGGAATAATCATCTTCGACTTTAGGTAAGTTCGTAGTCCCCGAACTCGATCTTTATAAAATTGTTTTAATTAACTTAGTTACTACTTGATGTCTTATTATATCCTTAATGTATTTGTTAATCCAATTGAATGGAAGTTTATGGAATATGGCATCATGGAATAAATAAATGTATGACTAGTAGATAATAGGAGAAGAAGTGTTATTAAATTATGTAATGTGATATTGAGTTATGAAAAGAAAATTTATGGACCTGCAAATGAGTAATTGACATTGTCGATTCGTTCAACTAGCACTGGGGGCAACTTCCGCCAATTTATCTGACTAGTTTTGGGCACACATTCGTCGGTTTATACGACTAGTGCTGGGCGCAAATATCGTTGGTTTATCCAACTAAAGCTGGGCTTACTAATTATTTGTCAGTTTATCTCACTAATGTTGGGCACACATTCGTTGGTTTATTCGACTAGCGCTGGGTGCAAATATCGTTGGTTTATCCAACTAGAGCTGGGCTCACTAATTATTCGTCAGGTTATCAAATTAGTGCTGGGCACACATTCGTCAGTTTATCCGACTAGCGCTGGGTGCAACTTCCGTCAGTTTATCTGACTAGTGCTAGGCACACATTTGTTGATTTATCCGACTAGCGCTGGGCGCAAACTCTTTCGCATATTATCTGCTATCGGGTGCCATGTATCAATTGGACTATACAGCAAGGTTTTATGAATCATCTAAGAAGAATGGTTATAGGTATTACTAAAGAAGATTATATTTACTTATATATATATTCAATTATACATTATAAGGTTTGATATATTCTTGAGTTAGATTATTAAAGTTGTGAAATAAATTCAAATGCTTTGGATATACTTGTGGTTATTCGAATAAGTGAAATTTGCTTAATGTGGATTGGTTTGTGCTATAATATAAGTAAATTGTTGATTGATCTATGCAAAGCTGTTTATATAGAAAGTGATGTGAATTGAGATATATGTTCAAACCAACTAAATGTGAATACTTGTGAAAATTGAGTATAGCATGAATTAATGTGATAAAATGCATGAAATTGAAATGGTGATATCTTATAATTGTATGTTTAGATAGTATTATGATAGTATAATTCAATTTGAGCATTTATGTATCATATAATGTCTTACAATGTTCGGATTATAGAAATATCACTGAGTTTTACTCAGCATGTGATTTTGTTTTCCTTGCACAGGTTAGGTACTCCCTATTGATCGCTAACTCAACATCCAGTAACAATACCGATCTCAAGTGCCGTGATGTTTAATTTTGTAATGGCATGTACCTAGGATGTCTTTGATTGTTAGTTTTTTTTTGTGAATGCAATGTAAATTGAGTTATAAGTATATGTTTATGTTTGAAGCTAAATGTTAGTATGTGTTATAACCAAAGGCTTGATATGTATATGAAACTTAAAGCTTGATGTCTTAAGTAGCTTTATGTTAGACTAAATTGAGTGATTTTGGTATACTTTAAACTTTTATTTGGATGATGCATTATTGATATGTTTTGATGATATAAAATGTGGTACCAATGAGGGTACATTGGTTAGGCACTTAGGATGATTGCTTTGGCATGTTTTGAGTATGTTAAATCGTATTTTGAATAGATTAAAGGATTGGTATTTGAATTAATTAAGGCCAAAGTAATCTTGAAGGTAAACTTGATGTTTAAGGTACATTGTAAGTCCACACGGCCAGAGACACGGGTGTATGACTCGGCCGTGTGAGACACACGGGTGTCACCTATTGAATGCGCCTAGTTCGAAGGTTACACGGCCTGGGACACGGGCGTGTGCCTTGGTCGTGTGAGGCACACGGCCATGTGACCCCTGTAGTCAAATTTTTATAACTTTTTCCTAGACTTTCCAAATGATTTCAAATTGGTCCCAAATTGTTTCTCAAGTATTTTTAGGGCCTCAAAGGCTCGATTTAGGAACGATATGTATGTGACTGATTGGGTTATAATATGTTTATGGTTATGTGTGAAATGTATGTTTTAATGTTCTGATTATATGGTAATGCTCCATAACCCTAATCTGGTGACGGATAAGGGTTAAGGGTGTTACACAACCTATATATTAGCTCATATATACATATAGGTACACAAGTAACCTGCAAATAACTCATTCAATCCGTTACAACATACAAACAATATGCCACATTTGGTACCAACATAGCCATCAATATAATTTCACAATCCATACCAAAACACTTAACCATTTTATACCACAAGCTAGGTCACACACATATCATTATTTAAGGTTGCCATTCACATTTGCAAATACCATTCAACATTTACTGAAGCTACCATATGCACATGTTTATACATATTCAAACTCAACAATGCCAAAACACAAGCACCTACTAATTCATATGCATAACATCATCCAAATTTTGCCACAAAACATCCATCATTTAGCAAGTTACCATATATGCTTTTTGTAACAGCCCGATTTTGGGCCTAGTCGAAACAGTGGTTTCAAAACCACAAATCTGAGGTCGAAGAAATTATTTTTGATATCATTTTATGTGTTATAGCATGATTTTAGGTATTTGAAAATTTTGGTGAATTAATTTTAGCAGTTGCATGCTTAATTTCGAAAAAAAAGAGACTAAATCGCATAAAGAGTGAAAATTATGTTTTACTAGTCAAAAGTGTTATGTAGTTAAAGAAATTAGATGTGGAGGTCCTTATTGAGTAAATAGACCACTAATAATGAGTGGTGGATGTACATGGAGTCAAAAAAATTAAAATGGTCAAAGTTGGTGGCTTTAGATGACTTAATAAGTAGAATAATAGTAAAATAAAAAGAAAAGCTATCATCTTTTATTTCTCTTTCTTCTCCACCGATTCTTACCCAAGAAAATGGCCACGGAAGCTTGAAAATTTCAGCAACTTCTAACCCTCACAAGTAAGTGATTTTGATGGTCATTTTTGATGATTTTTGTATTTTTGGAACCCTTGTAGCTTAATTTAGCTAATGAGGGGACTATTTTGCAAAATGGTTGAAAGTCTAGGGTTTTTCCATGAGAATATTCATGTTGTTTGCTGCATTTTTATGGAATAAAATGAATATTGGTTGCTAAATAAACAACTTTTGTTAAATGATTTTCATGAAAACACCTAAAATGGGTCATTTTGTAAAAGTTGTAAAATAGGTGGTAAATGTGTGAAATAATTGAAAACGTGGGCTACTATAAGCCATTTCATTTTACGAGCCTAGAGGCAAAAGTGTAAATATGACAAAGTATAGGGTAAAAATGTAATTTTACAAAAAAAATGTGAAATTAGGCTAATTTGAGTAGCATGATGAATAAATAAATTAAATGTGTTGTTATAGATCAAGGAAGATGAAATTCAGAATTAGATCGAGGGAAATGCAAGATAATCGAGTAATTGACTTATTTCGTCATTTCATACCGAGGTAAGTTCGTGTGATAATAATAATGCAATGTCTTATTTGAATTGAAATCTTAATTGTTATTATATAATTTGTATGATTTGTTACGAATATACTCGACAAGGAATCGACGGCGAGTTGTATGATAAAATTGGCAAGACAATAATGTTATTGTGATTTGTGATTGAAATCTTAATTGATATGATAATTCGGATGCGTTGAATTATATGTTTATGGTATTATGTACGTGATGGTGTTATGCTTCACGAAACTATATTGTATGCTATGCATATGCAATGACTTAAAACATATGCCTATGATGTTTGATGACATTGTAATGAATGGTAACTTGGTTTTAAAGAGTGATATTACATGATATATGCATGACAAGATTTGATGTGGTAAAACTCCCACTTGAACCGTAGGAATAGATCGGATATCCATGCCATGATACTAGGGTTATGTGCGAGCCAGTGTAAGACCATGTTTGGAACATGGCATCGGTATTGTAATGAGAGCTAGTGTAAGACCATGTCTGGGACATGGCATCGGCCTCAATATACGAGCCAGTGTAAGACCATGTTTGGAACATGGCATCGACATTGAGACGAGAGCTAGTATAAAACCATGTCTGGGACACGGCATCGGCCTTGACATGTGAGCCAGTGTAAGACCATTTCTGGGACATGACATTGGCACTTTACCCTTTTTGTATGAGGCTTATCGGGTATCCTTTAGTATTTCAACTGGTTCAACGGGTGATTTAAAGATTGTTCTATGATTGAGAAAAGTTATGATTATGTTGCAAGTGGTTTAGGTATGTGTGCAAAACTCATGAAAAATGATTTCGGTTTATGATGCACCTTTGGTAAGGATGCAAATAAGTAAGTCATGCCCACGAAAATGATTTTGTGATAACCTTGTGATTATGGGTCTATGCTTATGATGTATCTATGCTTATGATGTATAAATATGTATTTTTACCATGATGGTTGAAATGATTTGTAAATGTGTTATAAACTTAGTTATCATTATTTTACACTAAAACAGTTTTGGACAGCAGCAGTAGCCCGAATTTAAAATTCCACCAAAAATTTTGGAAATTGAGTTAGAGGTTGAATAAAATATGAAATTAAATCTTATCGAGTCTAGTTTCACATAGAAGAAACAATGTAAGAAAAATAATTTCATGTTATGAGATATTTGGATTTCTGTGAGATAGAGTTAGAGTGATTTCGGGTTCCCTTGTCTTAACTTTGGAAAATCATTAAAAATTGTATGAAAATAATTATGGGTTAGAATTCATATCACTAAATCCTTAATGAGTCTGTTTTCAATAGAAATAGACGGGAACATTATCTGAATCTCGTACTGTGAGATAATTAATTTTTAGTAAATAAAGGTCGAAGTTATCAAACAGCAGAACAAAGACAACTTTAAAGAATAAAATGTACTTATGGGATACACCAAAAATTCTGGAAATTTTATGGTTAGGAGATGTGTGAGTGTAGTTTCAGAGAAAATTAGCAGAACTTAATTTGGATTTTTGTAGCTCAAGATATAAATAATTTAGTGACTATAACTTGTGTAGACAACTTGATGTGAACATAAGTGAATAGTAGAACTTTGTGCAATTATGATTGCATTATCTTGAGAACATATTGTAAGGATTGTTAAAAGCATGTTAATAAATTGTTTATTATTTACATACCTACTTACTAAGCTATATGCTTACTCTCTCTTCCTTTCCTTTTTCCTATAGTGTCACAGATGCTAGCTCGAGTTGGAGGTCGTCGGAGATCCTAACACACTAACAAGCTATCGATGGGTATCCATGATTTTCTAGCATTTTAAGTGTATGGCATGTATAGGGATTTGGTTATTGTGTACATGATATTATGAGTTGGCCTAGAATATTGGCCTATGCTAATTGAAGGTCATTGTTGTATAAGGCCATTTAGTGTGGCCAATATTTGCTATGTTATAAGTCTATGATGAAGCATTACATGAATGTGCATGCTTTTTTGGGTTGGACGAGTGAATGTGTGATAATTATGTGTGGTTTTGCATGATGAATGTGATTTACAAATAATGTGTGAATGCCATGGTGTGGTTATTGGGATGCCTAAAAATGCCATGATATGTGTTGGTAAACTTAGTATGGGTGTGCAAGTGTTTTTGGATGGAAAAAAGCTTGGTAAATAGCCTAACTATCATCCACACGGATGGCCACACGGCCTAGCACACGGGCGTGTGACATGGCCGTGTGACTCTAAATAGGTGATGATGTCATAAATAGAGAGTTACATGGTTGGAGGACACGGGCGTGTCCTGAGCCACACGGGCATGTGTGACCACACAGCTTGCCCACACGGGCGTGTAACTCTCCAAAATATGAAAATTTTCTTAGTGTCTCAAAAGTTTCAAAAGTTCTCAGTTTAATCCCTAACTACCTCCAATGTATGTTTTGGGCCTCGTAGGCCCGTATAAGGGACTTTAAGATAGAAATTGAAAAGTTTTAAATTTGAACGAACTTTTATGACCTGGAAATGTTTGTTTGCATGCGTTTGAGTCCGATAACGCCTTGTACCCTATTTAGACAACGGACGTGGGTAAGAGGTGTTACACTTTTATACATGAATAACTATACCAAAACACACTCATTAACTTGCAAAAGCATAATCATCCAATGTGCATATTACCTTATATCACACATTTATAAACATGTTATATCATTAACCATTCATCACATATGTTTCAAACACATCAACCAACTAACTCAACCATAATCACTTTCATGATATTATCATTTTATAGATATATACCTCAGATATGTCATTCAAGCATTTCCATTATATGTTCCAAGGCTTATATACCTACTATACACACATTTAAAACAAGTATTATAAATATGGACCATTTCATCAACTTTCAAAATCAATACTTAACCATATTGAAACCTATTTATATGCCACAAAATCGAGCTTTAAGCGATAGAAAGACTATTGGAAAAAATATCAGGATCGTGTGAGCTCCACAACGATCCACCAGACTGGCCGAAAAATTGATATTACGCAATCGTTACTGTCCATCTTTATCAGCCAACTCCCCTGTTTCTCTCTTTCTCGGTCACGAACACTATGTCACTCTTTGCGTTCCCTCCTCTTATTTTAAACCTTTTTGCCACTGCTCGATATTCTTTCTATTTCTTTCTTATTATTGGGAGTTTGCCTATGCTATAGACTCTGTTTCAAGCGACTCTTTTATATTTTAATAGGGAATCACCCGCCTTTTTACTCAACCGCTTCATCACGTCGTAAATTTGTTGGTTGAAGGACGAATGGCGTGAAGAACAATGACACCGGAATTTCACAAACACGCTGAACACTTAAAATATCGATGACCTAAGACAGACAACATACACTTCCCTTTATACACCACTTTTTCTATTAACTCTTCCATAAAGCAGAAAGGCTACTTTCTTTATAGGAAGGAACCACTCACATCCACAACGATCCACCAGACACGTTCTGTAAGTCAATGATCTACAAGAAAAGGGAAAACAAACAAAGTTAGTATTACAAATGCTTAGTATGTTCACAGGTATAAAACCAAGTAGCTCACATTAAGTTATAAATATATTCTACATGCTACTTAGATTGGTAAAGTTTACCTATCATGGCAAATCAAATATAAAAAGGGTGAGTTCAACATTTATCATACCATATAGTAACTCAATCATATAACATTTCAATTCACTTAATTCAACATTTCATTATTAGTCACAAAACAAATAACCATTTTATCAATTCACTATCTTAATCATATCCTACAATCTATTTACCCACCATACATCCCATTTCAAATTAATGCCAACCATTATTTTCATTTCATAATTTGAATTTTCAATAAAATTCATATTAAATCATATAAATTCCATTTTCATTTCGTTTCAATTTATATTTATACCAAATATATATCAATTTCCAATTAATGTCAATTGAATGTCAAATATATATCAATTCTGATTCACATTCATCGATTTGTCATGTTTTCATATTGGCTCTCTGGGCTTGTATAACTGATTCTAAATATGTATATGTATCATCCGGTCATCGTATCAAATCAATCTGAATATCATTTATTCCATTTAAATTATACATGTCCCTATTAACCTGACTCGGACTTAGACGGATACACGGATCCAACCAACACACCAATTCGAATAAATCTAAAAATAAAATGTTGCGCCCTGTGCTGGCCAGTAAAATCGAAAAATAGATGTGCCCAGCATTCGTCGGTATAACCAAAAAAAATGGGATGCCTAATACTTCCCGACACGTAGTTGTATAACCCTTAACTCTTCCTATCTTATGGCATGCCAACTATATCTAACTCTGCCCAAACAGTTAATAGGGTAATAATTTCTCAATTTCATTACATAATTTCTTCAACCAAACAATCAATTCTCAAACATAATAGCATATCACATAACCATACTAATTCAATTTGACATTTATAACATTATATCATATTTTCACATATATTCAATTTAGTCATTATCACTATCAACCGGTCTAAATCAAATCGAATCACCTCATTTCATCAAATCAACACTTCATCCTAATATCTTCAATTTGGTCCGATTTCTGATCTATTCAATAATTCGATTCAATTGACCAATTCCAAACATCTTATATCATCCTAATATAAGTATATATCAATTTAAATTTCTTATTCGAATGCCCCTAAACTTTTGTATTTTATTCAATTTAGTCCCTAAAACCGAACTTATCATATCTTCCAAATTTGAATTCAAAATTTTAAACCCACTTAAATTATGTCCATATACAACCTCCTACTATCACAATTTATAGAAATTTCATACCAATTTCAAGATATTCATAATTTAATCCCTAAACTCAAAACTAACAAAATTTACTTAACAAATTAATCCTATTTCATTTCAAAGCTTCAAAATCTACCATACACATTCAAAAACTTCAATTAACATCAATGGAAACTTTAGAAATCTTTAAGAGTTTTGAAAACAAATATATGAGTTAGCTGGACCTAGTTGCAATGATATTAAAAACATTAAAAGTACAAAAAATTGACCTCAAATGGCTTACCATCATAAGCCGATTGTTGAATCTTCAAAAATGGATCCTCCTATGGTGTTCTAAGTTTCGACCTGAGAGAAAAGTAAAATTGGAAGATGATGGCTCCCTTTTTATTTTATTTGTTTTGTATTTTAACCTTTATTATTATTTTAATTTTTATTTAATATAAATTTAACATATAAATAAGTAAAATCATGCACTAACTGTCCACTCACTTTAGAAAAGGTATATTTACCTCTTAAATCCTCCCACTTTTATCAGTTAAGCCTTTCAACTAACAAAAATCACTACCGACTGACTTGTATGATTTTTACGTTTTAGTCATTTTTCCTCAATTAACTATCAAATCATCAAAATTATCAGACTAAGCTTCATTATACAATAACTCCGTAAATATTTACTAAAAATATTTATAAGATTGATTTATGAAAATGAGGTCCCGATACCTAATTTTCCAAAACCACTAACTTTCAGTACGTACCACATGTACCTTGGATAATTAACTAGTTAATAAAATTTGTAAAAATAAAAAATAAAAAATATCATATTTAATTTTTAAATATCAAATAATAATATTTATGGACTCACTCGTCAGAATTGTGGTCTCGAAACCACTATTTCTGACACCACTGAAAAATGGGTTGTTATATCTACAAGGAGAAGTTCACCACCTCAATAAGAAGGGGCTCGTAAAACTACAACATAAAGTTGCAAGATACGAAATTATTTTTTACATTTCAAATGTATTTCTATTTGAAAATTGTTCATCTCTTAGTCAATTAGAACCGTTTGTTTTATTGTATTACTGTTAGATATATCCTGTTAGAAGGTGTGGTTTATAGAAAGGGTTACTCCCAACCACTATTGTGATATCTTGCTCCCTCAAAAGCTGAGAATGTTATGAGAGAAATTCATGAGGAAATATGCGGTAATCACCTAGGTAGGAGATTGCTAGCACAAAAGGTCCTTAGGTAGGGGTATTATTGGTTAGCTGTCTAGAAGGATGCATACCATATGGTTCGCACTTGTGATTCTTGCCAAAAATATGTTCAAGTACAATGGTCACCAGAAGAGCCTCTGCAAATAATGTCTAGCCCTTGGCTATTTACAACTTGGGGAATAGATACTTTGGGCTCATTTCCAATAGCTACAACTCATAAGAAATTCATAGTAGTTGTTGTAAACTATTTCGCTAAATGGATAGAAGATTAAGCTTTAGCTACAATCATAGATAGACAAATGGAATCTTTTATTTGGAAATCCAATTTTTGTAAGCTTGACATCCCATGCCTGATTATAATAGACAATGGAACCTAATTTCAAGGAAAATTCAAAAAATTCTATAAGGATCTATAGATTGCTTTCGCTCAAAATTCTGTAAAGACTCCCCAAACAAATGGTCAAGTAGAAACAATAAATAAAAAGATTCTAACAGCTCTGAAGAAAAATCTTGATAAGGTCAACGGTGCTTTGTTAAAATAATTTTCAGGAACTATTTGGGCCCTATGAACTTCACCTCACACAACAACTAGAAATATTATATTCTCACTTGTATGTGGAGCAGAGGCAGTAATCTCTACTAAGATAGGTATGCGGTCTCATAGAATAATTCATTTTGATGAGGGTGCTAATAAAGAGGCCATTCGACTCAACTTAGGTCTTATCGATGAATCTAGAGAGACAACGGAGATTATGAATGTTGCACAAGCCCAACAAGTTACTCGATACTATAATTCCAAAGTCAAGAATAAGTAGTTTCAAGTAGGTGATCTTATTTTAAGAAATACCGAGGTCAATATACAACATTATAACAAGGAAAAATGGCCCCAAATTGGGTGGTAGAAAAGATAGGCTATGGAGCTTACAGAATAACAAAGATGGAGGGTCCTATGCTACCACGTACGTAGAATGCACGCCACTTAAAGAAATATTATGTATGAACGATCTATCCTTTTTTCAATAAAGATACATTATTTGTAAATTTTGTTTATTTTATCTATCATGAACAATTTTATTTAAGATAGTTGATTTAAGATCACAACTCTGAACAGTTCCCTAATTTAATATCGTAGCTGATACTATTAATGTTAGCTTATTTAATATCGCAACCTAAGTTCATTTGATTTAATATCATGAACAATTTTATTTGAGTTAGTTGATTTAATATCGCAACTCTGAATAGCTCACTGATTTAAGATCATATATGATATTATTAACATTAGCTGATTTAAGATCATGGAGAATTTTATTTGAGTTAGTTGATTTAAGATTGCAACTCCGAACAACTCACTGATTTAATATTGCAGTTGATATTATTAACATTAGCTTATTTAAGATCACAACCTAAGTTCATTTGATTTAGATTATGAACAATTTTATTTGAGTTAGTTGATTTAAGATCGCAACTCCGAACAGCTCGCTAATTTAATATCACAACTAGTATTATTAAGGTTAGCTGATTTAATATCGCAACCTAAGTTCATTTGATTTAAGATCATGATCAATTTTATTTTAGCTAGCTGATTTAATATCGTAACTTCTAATAGCTTGTTGATTTAAGATCATAGTTGATATTATTAAGGTTCACTGATTCAAGATCGCAACCTATGTTCATTTGATTTAAGATCATGAACAATTTCACTTGTGTTAGTTTATTTTGCAATCTTTATTCCTTAGCTCATTTATGCTAACAACTTGATTATGCAGTTTGCTTAAATAAGTTTGTAGTCAAACACAATACCATTTTAATACAAAATAAAGATTTTTCATTCCATATTCAAAAGAAACAAGTACGATAAAAATAAGGAAATTAAGAATTAATGTTGGTATCTTGAGGATTGGTGAGCTGTAACATCCTAGTTCTGACGAATCTAAAGTTTGGGCGTATAATAGTAAATAGCCTATTTGGCGTGGTGTTATCCGCCCAATTAACCATTTTGACGTATACATGTGGGCATATAGTAACTGCCACTTGAGTTAGTAAGAATTTGATTTCATGATATTCTGCTATATTAAGGAGACGTCGTATTAAGGGATAAAAGTGAAATATGGGATGAGTATTCACCAAATGCATAGTACTCTTGGTTTGTATAGAATACCATGCTAGTTAAACTTTAAGTGATCTGGTTAGGAACCAACTATACAGTTCAGCATGATAAGTTTGATGAAGGGAACTTAATTATAATTTTCTTAAAAATTGTAGGCCAATAAGAAGACTAGTTCCGATATGTATGACACTTGTTAAATTCTATTAAAAAAGATGAGTCATATTTATATGTTAGAATATGTTCTGAAAGGGATTCTTCTTTCTCTTCTCTAAGTGGTATATACTGAAACTTTCATTCAATCTAAATGTATCCTACCTCGATGATCTAGAGGCTAAGGTTCTTTTATGATCAATAGTTACTTCGTATTAAGGTAAGTATTTTAGCTCTGTATGTTAAGTTCTGAATGAGTAAATCTGTATTTGGTAACTGAAAAGTGAGACTATAAGTATAAGGTTTCTGTATGGGATTGACAGTGCTTGAAATGATAAGAAACTTGTATGTATAGGAGTAGTAATAGTGTTCCTATGTTTTGTAAGTAGTGGTTGTTGCAGTTTCATGATAGAAGTTTGAATATGGAGTTCAAGCTGTTGTACGTAGGTGTCAGATGAGTCTTTACTCTAACTCTTGCATGTTTACTGTTCATACTGAAGTAGGTCAGTGAGAAAGTGATCAAACTATGAATATGAAACCATGGAATGTATGGTATGAATATGATATGTGTGTCACTATATGAATGGTTGTTGATGTTATTATGTATATTTCGAATAGAGTCTAATAAGTTCAAGTATGTGTTGAGTGGGGTATGAGTACTATGGTGTGAAATATGTATTTGTCTGAAATATATGCTATAAGATAAGTGTGTTTTGATTGGGTGTAAGTGAAGTAAAAGTTTGAATGTAGATTGTATCATTGCATGAAAAGTCTGTGTCTATTCACCATAGTAGTGTTTAATGGAGCCCGTTGGGACTGAAAACACGGATTCTGATATTAACTCTAAAAGAAATCCTATGGCCATGACACCCTTTAAAAAAGAACTAAGGAATGGTAATTACTCAATGGGGTTCTCTACGTGTCCCAAGATAATGATGGGCAAACCTCAAGTAATGTGAGTTTAGCCAAATCGATATCGTAAACACAACATAAAAGAATAGCCTTTGTGGTAAACTCTAAAAAGAATAGCCTTTATGGCGAACTTTCAAAATAATAGTCTTTGTGGCAAACTCTGAAAAGAATAGCTTTTGTGGCAAACTCTGAAAGGGATGCCTTTGTGGAAAAATCTGAATGGATCGCCTTAGTGGTGTGTTCTATCTGATTGATTGAATGGTGTATTGTGCTAAGTCTACTTGGTGTAAACTATCAAGAATATTTAGTAAGCTATGAATCTGAATGTTTATCTCTATGGTAAGATATGAGTAAGTTCTAATAGCTCTGAAATAAGTATAACCAAGATAAGGTATTGATATGCTCTGGAATAAGAGTTGAATAAAGTCCTAAGGGTTTTCCATGAAAAAATATACGTGTATCAGTTTGTTAAGAAGGGTATCGGTTATGATGATCTGTAAGTGTGAAAAGTAAAGGGATATCACATCTTCTTTTAAATTATTTTGAATAAGTGTTAATGCTACTCTAAATTATGAGATTTTGATATAACATGATATAGAGTTCATTTGGATGTTACACGCTGTGAATATTCAGTATGGATATGTGTACAAAATTGGATTAATGTATGTCTGAGTGTGAACTAGAGGTATGAAACATTGTGCAAGTATCTGCCATATTTATGTATCTACCCAAGATAAAGTTAGTGAGCAATTGTTTGAAATTAGAGCATGGGTTATGCTAGGGAGTGTTGGAAGTAGTTTCTAAAGGTATGTTTTGTTAGGTAAGTACTATGGAATAAGAGATTCATGAATTGACTAGAAGGATTCCTCAGTTAACAAGATATGGAGGAATAAGTATGATAAGGGCATGATAACTAATGTATAAAAGAATGATAAAGGTGTGGAATATGGTAGCCTCATAGAAATTCATACAAGATTGTAGAGTATTCATAAAGGTATGGTTATAGTGGGATTCACTAAGTACTCTTGTACTTACAAGATTTTTTATTACTTTTCGGGGTTATAGTTAAAGAGGTTTCACTTGGAGATATCACGCTAGTAGTACGCCAAATGGTGGTAGTATAGGCTATTATGCATACAGAGGATTTGTGGCGCAGTCTTGAATACACCCTTCTAGGTTGTATTAAAAAAATTTTATAACTTGTAAATATATGTATCAATATGATGTAATAAGTTATTTATCATATATTTTATTTTAAATTCAAAATGTGAAGTTTTTCTTTTGAAATTCAAATAACAGAATTAAAATAAATGAGAAAATTTAAACTGATTTTGTTAAATGTTTTGTATTGTTTAGTAAACACCCAAGATCCGACCCGGTGAATCGGGTCGAGTTGAGGGTGTTACACGAGCACTTTATCTTCTTCTTCGTTTTCTCCTTCATTTCCATCACCTTCTATAACACCCCTTACCCGAATTCGAGGCTGGGACTGGGCACGAGGCATTATCATACTTAACTACATGTATACAATCGTTTCCGAGTCACCAAGACTTGATCAAACTTAAAACTTTTTCGAACCTTGTTTAAACTCCTTAATGTGAGCCTACGAGGCCTCAAACTCTTATTGGAAACCATTCGGAACCAACTCGGGTCCTTAAACTGACTTAATAAAAATGGCCTTTGAAACAGGGCACACGCCCGTGTGATCATTACAACATGGCTGTGCTGAGGGATCGTATAACACACACGGCCTAAGCATCTAGGGGCACGTCTGTGTCCTATATCCGTGTGAATTAAATTCTAATTTCAAACTTACAAGGGTTTTACACGGCCTGACACATGCCCATGTCTATGGCCCGTGTCCCTCACACGGCCATGACACGCCCGTGTCCAAAAACCTTGACATTCTGTTTCTGACATCAGCATCTAATAAGGGGCACACGACCAAGGCACACGCTAGTGGCCAGAGGCCGTGTCCTCCACACAGCTGAGACACACAGCCGTGTCTCTGCCCGTGTGTTTACTATCATGCATACTGACTTGAAAATTTTATGTACAGGGGACACACGACCGGAAAACACGCCCGTGAGGCTAGCCATGTGTCACACTAGACATACGCCCGTGTGTCTACCTGTGTGGACAATATGAGGCTATCTACCAAGCTATTTTCCACCCTGAAACACAATCCAATGCCAATCAACATTTCAAAATCTAACTTAATATGATTTCTTAACCAAACAACCAGAGCTAAGGCTTATGTACATTTCATATATTCAAACATGCCATCAATTTCACATTCGTGAAAGACTATCTTGCATTCATATGATAACTTTCAAAATTAGCCAATTTTCATGGCCTTATACAAAATGAATCAAATGCTAAAGTAAGCCATCACATTTGGCCAATTAACAATGACACAAAACTCAAAAGTCTAAGCTCCTATACATGCCATACTCAAAATATTAAGTCTAATTATACTGAGTGCTTCAGCTAATAGTGTGATCGATACCTCCGACGTCTGTTGATCCTCGAGCTAGTTAGGCGGCACTATAGGAAAATGGAAAGGAGAAGGAGTAAGCATAAAGCTTAGTAAGTTGCATGCAATAAATATAACAACAACTTCACCATTCATCATCATGCTCATAGTACTAAAGTAGGTATATGTAACGCCCCGTACCCGAGACCGTTGCCGGAGTCGAACACGAGGTGTTAACAGACTTAATTCATTGCTTAAACATCTCAAACAATTTAATTTTAGAAATTCCAGACAAGCTGGCTAACTGCGTCACAATCGCTTAAAAATTCATATCTCGAGTTCTGAAACTCAAAATCAAGATCCGTAAATTTTCCCTGAAATTAGATTCATATATCTATTTACTAATTTTTTTTCTAGAATTTTTGGCTAGGCCAATTAGTACAGTTTATTAGTTAAAGTCTCCCCTGTTTCAGGGTTTGACTGCTCTGACCTCTATGTATTACGAATCAGATATCTCTCTGTACAGAATTTCAATGACTATGAAGTTTGTTTCTCTTAAAACTAGACTTAATAAGAAATCTGTACATATAAATTATGACTTCTAATTGTTTTTATACAATTTATGGTGAATTTCCAAAATCAGAACAGGGGATCCAGAAATCGCTCTGGCCCTGTTTCACAAAAATTTAAACATTTCATAAAATATAACTCATATACCTGTTTCGTTTCTTCCATATGAAAATAGACTCATAATTATTCAATTCCATATTTTATTCATTATCTAATTATATCTCTACTATTTTTAATGATTTTTCAAATTCATGTCACTACTGCTGTCTGAATCTATTTTATGGTAAATTTTACCTATTTCATGGTTTCCATGGATTAACTAGCAATTTGACATACGTAACACTAAATATGATCATAATTAGCCATTCCAATGGCTAATCATTACCAAGCATTTTTATACTACTCAATAACCATATCATAAGACCATATATACAAAATGATTATAATGCTATACATGCCATACTCAAAATATACAAGCCATGATGCCAAGATGGTATACGGATAGTGTGAGCGTGCCTCCGACCGCCCCGATTTCCTAGCTGGCTTGTCAACACTACAAGGAATGAAAAGGAGGAGTAAGCATAAATGCTTAGTAAGTTCACATGCAAATAGCAAGTAACATAACCATATTTAACATAAAACATCATTTGCATAATCATCACCAAGACATTCATATCATATTTTCATTTACCATCTTACCATATTGTTGTTATATCGATTTTTCAACCCGAGGGTTAAGTACATACCTGTTCAAAGTATCCATTTCACAACACTTACCAATACGTCCCTTTCATCTTGAGTATTCCTCCATTTGAGTAGAACTTTACCCGTTGAACACATCGGAATATAATTCGGATACATGGAAAGTTTGCACATAAGTGCCACATATGTAGCCAAGCTACTATGTAACCCGCCCATAAGCGAACTCGGACTCAACTCAACGAGCTCGGGCGTTTGCATCCATAAGTGAACTCGGACTCAACTCAACGAGCTCGGATGCCTAGTTACATCTCACGAACTCGGACTCAACTCAACGAGTTCGAACATTCGCATCCATAAGTGAACTCGGACTCAACTCAACGAGTTTGGATGCCCAAATATCCCAGTGACATGTCACTTGTATCCTAATCCATTCCTAAGGTTCAACGGGACCTTTTTCCCAATCATGTGTCTCAACCATCTTCTACAGAATGCCGATACCGATACTCGGTAGTATTTCACATTTTCCAAGTATATCACATAATTTGACATATTATCAAACAATTATCACGAGTATAATATTTCTTAATAATTATCATATCATTTAAATAATATAAAAACATTTAAAATAATAACTATGTTGCCAACATTTACATATGAACTTACCTCGTATGCGAAAATGGCTATTTTTACCATTTCGTCCACAACTTGGTATTTTCCCCATTTTAGCCCGAATTTCAGTTTTCCTTGCTCTATCATTTAAAATATAGTCTAATTAGGACTCACATTATTCAAATTGACCCAAAATCATAATTTGGAAAAATTACAATTTTGCCCCTAAACTTTTACATATTTACACTTTTGCCCCAAAGCTCGTAAATTAAACTTCAGCCTATTTTCTTATGTTTTATGACATGCTGATCATTTTTCCCTTCTATGGCAACATCAAATTCTCACTCTAACATGTACTTATGACTATTAGGTATTTTTACCGATTAAGCCCTTTTGCTCGTTTTCACTTAAAACCGAGTAGCACAAGTTGTCTAACATAATTTAAAACCTCATATTCTATCATAAAACACCAAAATACACAAATTTCACCTATGGGTATTTTTCCAAATATGAACCCTAGGTTGAATTATTGCTAGCATAAGCTTAATCGAGCTACCGAGACTCCAAAAACGTAAAGAACTTGAAAAACGGGGCTAGAATGGACTTACAATCGAGCTTGGAAGCTTGAAAAACCCTAGCCATGGTTTCTCCTTGCTATATTCGGCCATGGGGTTGAAGATGAGCAAAATTGGCTTTTAATTTTGTATTTTAATTCATTTTACCCCTAAATGACCAAAATGCCCTTACTACTAAACTTTCCAAAAATTCCATCCATGTCCAATTTTTGTCCATAAACTTAGAAATTGGTAAAATTTCTATTTAAGACCTCCTAATTAATATTTTAAAATAATTTCATACTAGAAACTTCTAGAATGCAAGTTTTGCAAATTATTCGATTTAGTCCCTAATTTCAATTTAAGCACTTTAGGCATAGGATTTCATCACGAAAATTTCACACAATCATGAAATCATATCATAAACATCAAAATAATTATAAAATAATTATTTCTATCTCGGATTTTGTGGTCACGAAACCACTATTTCGATTAGGCCCTAATTCGGGATATTACAGTATAAGCACAACTTACTCATCACTATCCAATACATTTCACATAACATATATTAAGCTCACATCTCATATGTTTCAATTGGTACATGTACTATTCACAACATGGTTATACTTTTCTTGTTTAACTTAAACTGTAACTCTCACCATTGAACCATTTGGAATACTATTGGATATTCACTAAGCCTTAAACATAGGGTGTAATGCCGATGCCATGTCCTAGACATGGTCTTACACTGGCTCATCCATCAAGTCGATGCCATGTCCCAAACATGGTCTTACACTGACTATCGAAATCGAGGCCGACGTCATGTCCCAGGCATGGTCTTACACTGGCTCTCACATCTCCGTGCCGATGCCATGTCCCAGACATGGTCTTACACTGACTATCGAAATCGAGGCCGACGCCATGTCTCAGACATGGTCTTACACTGACACATCTCGTAGCCGATGCATGTCCCAGACATGTCTTACACTGGCTTACATCTCGAGGTCGATGCATGTCCTAGACATGTCTTACACTAGCTCTAGTCTCAATGCCGATGCCATGTACCAGACATAGTCTTACACTGACTATCGAAATCGAGGCCGACGCCATGTCTCAGACATGGTCTTACACTGACACATCTTGTAGCCGATGCATGTCCCAGACATGTCTTACACTGGCTTACATCTCGAGGTCGATGCATGTCCTAGACATGTCTTACACTAGCTCTAGTCTCAATGCCGATGCCATGTACCAGACATAGTCTTACACTGGCTCTCATAATGTGGCCGATGCATGTCCCAGACATGTCTTACACTAGTGCACAAATAACCCAAATGTCATGGCACGAATATTCAATTTGTTCCTAAGGTTCACCCGGGATTCTATTATCTCAATTATCATCATGTAATTTCATTACCACAATTAAGCAATTTATACTATATCAATTCAAACACATATAATAACAATGTAGTTTTATTATTTACATACAACTTACCTCGGCACTCAAAATGGGGCGACTAGTTGATTTAATCTACTAGTTGATTTTTTATTTCTTGATCTAAAATGACAAAATTTAGTCATTTAATCATCAATTAAATCTAAACGCTCTATAGTTTATAATTTTGGCAAAATGACCATTTTGCCCCTAGACTTTCACAAAATAACTATTTTACCCATACGCCCGAAAATTGATTTTTTATCAAGTTTCCTTATTAGTCAAGCCTAACCGACCATTTATCTCTCTTATGACAACCCCAAATTTCCAATATTTCGCAACATTACTATCTATTTTACAAACTTTACAAAATGGTCCTATTAGGGTTTTCATGAGAAGTCCCTTCACAAAAGTTGTTTATTTCACAACCATGATTCGTTTTCTTCCATAAAATTTTAGAAAACAACATGAACACTCTCATGGTAAAACCCTATACTTTCAACCATTTTACAAAATAGTCCCCTTATTTGAAAACCCATGCAACAAGGGTTCTAAAAATACAAAAATCATTAAGAAAGACCATCAAAATCACTTACTTGAGAGAGTTAAAAGTTATTGAAAATTTCAAGATTTCAAATCCCAACAATGGCTGAATTCTTGATGGAGAAGAAATGGTGAAAAGGAATGATATCATCTTTCTTTTATTTTATTTCTATTTTAGTCAAATAAGCTACCAAAACCCACCTAATTTGACTTTTTGACCATTCTTGTCCCCATGGCCTGCCAAGCACTCTTTCTAGGGTCTATTTTCCCTTTAAATACCCCAATTTTGGTTTTCTATCCATTTGACACCCTTAGCTATCAAAATAGGACTTTTCCACTTTATGCGATTTAATCCTTTTTCACGATTAAGCTCTCAAACAATAAAATTAATTCACCAAATTTTTCATGCACCTTTATAATCGTGTCATCACATATAAAATAATATTAAAATAATTTATATGACTTCGAAATAGTGGTTCCGTAACCACTATTTCGACTAGCCTCAAAATCGGCCTTTTACACCTTCAAATCTAGTTGTAGGAGCCACACTAGTCTTAGTAGGATCTTCAACAAAGTAAATCCTGCTGGAATTCTTCCATTTTTCTACAAATTCTTCCCAAGCTGCTCTAGAAGATAAGCGAACATCGAAATCCAATTGAGCACCAGTGAGATCACTAATAGCATCAAAATTTGCCCTACGAGCATCGAAGGGATCCCCAACTACTTGAGCGTGCAATAAGAAGTTAGATCTTAAATCAGGTAAGTAGTCTTGAAAGCTTTGTATAGTTTCACTTTTTTACTTCTCCAAAGCTTCTTCTTGGCTCTTCACCAAATTAGTCGTATCAACTCTATGTTGTTCATCCATACTTCTTATGGTTGCCTCCAATACACATTTATCAACTCGCTCACCTATGATCTCCCCATGTAACTTTTCAACCTATTTTTTAGCAAGGGTGAGACGCTCTTATAGTCTCTTATTATGTTCCAACAATTTCTTGTTCAATTCATCCAAGCTGGTATGTAATTCACGAGCCCTTTTTATTGCCCCCATGGTAGACTAATAAACAATCTTAGTTTTTTTCTTTTTCAATTCTACTTTACCAATATCCTCAGTGAGCCCTACATTGACCATGCCAACTTTAGCTAAAACCACTTGGAGGGAAAGTACAAGCTTTTGCAAGGAAGGTTTTCTTGTACAAGTAGACAATCTAGAAGGATAGATGCTATTTCGCCTCTTTAGACATGGAATTTTTTCATTGTTTGCTCACCTCGTTAGGATTGTAGGGAAAATTCTACATGCTAAGATGTTCACGCTATGGAAATAATGTTTATGCCTCACCACCAGAAGTAATGAATTTCATGGAGCCATTAGAAGAGCCATAACCAACAATTACTCCAAAGGCATCATAAGCTGTTGGTCTTGGTGGTGGTTGAGGATCAACAGGAGAGTTGGGAGGAGATGGAATTGTGGCAGGAAATGTAGTAGTAGGGGCTACATTGTCAAGTGTTCCAACATGATCTTTCTTTTTCTTCCGACGAAGCTCCCTTACTGGACTACCTTTATATTCACTACTTAGTCCGATGTTAACAGTTCGCAGTAGTCTTTTGCTTCTTCTTTTTTTGCTTGCACTCCGTTCCCCAATAGTAGTACTAGAGGGACCACCTTGCACATTCTGCATTAAAGATCGTACATCTATGAATTCATCTATCTCTCTGGATAAGCTAGTGGATTCTTCTGAACTTTCTTCAACACTGCGAACAGTGCCTACATTACTAGCAAGTGTAATATCAGCACCAATAGTTGGCATAAAAGGGGTTCACACCACTTTCTACATTCCTTGAAGATTTTGAAGACCATGGACGAGACTTTAATTTACAAAAGCTATAAAAAAATTTTCTTGGTTCGTCTTTTCTCTCCAACAGTATAAGCCCCAACTCATCAGTAGTTCCATGTGGCCAGGCAAACTATGTAGGTAGTAATACAACTGTGTCCACACCATCATTAACATCAACTTGCCTTCAGCCATTGGGATTTGAATTTAAGATGCAGTGCTGAAACACATTCCTGATAGTTAGCACTTCCTTCAAATCTAGTACACGACCTTTATGAAGTCTATAATATTGTCCCCAACCTACTTTTGTCATAATCTCTCGCTTCCTTAGACACATACCTTTACCAAGTATTGACCACTCAATTAGAAAGTCAAAGCCATTATTAAGGTTGTATTTAACCCGTATGTACTTGTAGCGGTTTAGGCGAAGGTTCGAAGACCAATTCATAATGATGGATTCCACATCTTCTCGAGGTGAGAAATGAAATAAACCCACCAAACCCCCTCAATTGCAGGCCTTTTAGTTGGTACAAATTCTGGAAAACGATGATCAACGATACTTCCTCTTGCCGACTACACTCAATGATGTATGCTATTACTACCCACCATGAAAAACTAGATAACTGTCCCAAAGCTATCCTGTATTCATGGATAAGGTGGTAGAAGAAAGGGTGGAGTGGTAAATGGAAACCTGCCTCTATCATGTGCAGTGAAAGTAAAAAATTACCATCGCTGGTGTCGCTCAACTGATTTAATCGTTCGAGAATTGATAAGTCGTAAGTGAAGTTAGATATTTGAATTCCCCGAGAAGCCAAAATGCGATTCATTTCTTCCACTTTTGTAGTGCAAACATAGGCCTTAGCCTCCACCGAAGTACTCACTTTACGGCATCGCGAATGGATGTTCTGAATAATGCAACCACTTCCTCTAGTCCTAGCTATGGTGTTCTAATGAAACTAGAAAATAATTGAAAAAAACGATGGAAATTTTAAGGAAATTACCTTTGAAATTGTTCTTCTCAACAATGGCTTCTTCTCCAAAATCTCGGATTCAAACAATGTAACTTTTTAGGGCTTAAGTAACTTCCTTTTAAAAGGGTTTTTTTTTGTACTTTAATGATTCATATTTTCGAGAATAATGCCATAATAAATTGCGTATAGTTGTACTCTTTTTTGACACGTGGCGAATTGTATGTTGAAAGTTAAGGTATAAAGCGTATTTACTAAGCTTCTCCTTATGTTACCTTGCATCTCATAAAATCAGGTTCTAAGAAGAGTCATTTTATAATTCTTCAAGTTTGCATGACATTATGAGTTCATGTGTAAGGCACCCGCACCCTTCTATGAGACCACATGCACAATGTGGGTTCGCATGCCATCACATACGCAAACCCACATTGTATAAACATGTGTTAAACCTAGAGTAAGGTACGTGTCGACATGCATGAAACCTACCTACGATATCACATCTATGAATAATAACCATATCAAATAAATACACAGCTACACCAATCTAAAGGACACATAAAAACACTTAACAGTACTGCCATATGACAAATCATCTTTAATATGTTAGAACCAAAAATAACATTAAAGGGAGAAGTACATGATACATAACATATGCTTTAATTCTTGAATTTATATTTCATTATTTCAAATTATCTAATAATTAAAAACAAAATAACTATTCTATCTATTATTATTAAAGTTAAAAAAAATTACAAATTATTTTAAAAAGATGTCAAATATATTTTTTATCATCATTTTATTATAATATAGAGACAATGATAGGGGTGAGCATTCGATCGAATCAAGTAAAAAAAATTCGAGTTAATCAAGTTCACGAGTCCTATTTTATCATTCTAACTCAATTTGAAAAATTTTCAAATCGAGTCGAGTCAAATCGAGTGAAATTGTTCGAGTGAAATTTAAAAAAAATTAAACATGTCAAATAAAAATATTGTTGTAGTATAACTAATTCCATGTTAGAGCACAAAAATTTGCAGCCATATATATTTGAAATATTTTTCAAAGAAATATAATAATAAAAACAAGATACTTGAGTATGATAAAATTGAATCATTAATTATGTCTCTAAAATTATTGTTTTAGAAAATTTTAAAAATTTTAACTTTTTTAATATATATTTTAGATTTTTTTAGAATTGTTTTTAAAATTTAAATTTTGAAATTTTTATAAATATTTTAAATTTTAAAAATTTTAAAATTATTGTGATTTTTTTGTAATTTTTGTTAAGAGAGACCAATTTGTTTATTTTTAAAGTTGACAAGGACTAAAGTGTATTTATACCTATTTGTTATTCGAATTATTCGAGTTATTAGAATTGTGAAATTCAACTCGACTCGAACTCGAAACTTGAATCGAGTTATTTGCGTTTACTCAAATAATTCAAATAATTAGATCCGATTAACTCGAAATTCAATTTTTTTCAATTTTTTCGTATCGAAATGAATTCTACTCACCTTGGACAATGACAATATTTTAGATCTAGCTATGAAATTTCTTTACTCTACTAACAACAATCTCAATAAAAATAAAATTATTTTTAGTTTTAAATATTTTTAATAAAGTAATATATATATATATATATATATATATATATATATTTAAAACAAGTTATATGCATTCAACCCAATATTTGGTCCATTGATAATTGGCGTTTTAGTGAGATTTATTGGTTTGCTTCAGTTGAGTTATCATAATTTGGTTTAATTTCGTTCTTTATTTTTTTATATTAATTTATGAATTTAAAATTTTAAACTTACTTTTACAAAATGAAATTTGTTTTATAATTTTTGAATTTTATTTGATAAAGTTTTAAAGTTTTTTTCATATACATTACTAAAATATAGTAATTTTTAAATAAATAAAAAATAATCAATAATTTTATATGATATTTTAAAAAATAATTTTAATATAAAAATTTTAAGTTATCTTCATTATTTTAAATATAAAATATTTATTTTATTTTATAAAAAAATATAATTAATTATAAATTAAATTAAAAAGGTAAAATGACCTCTCCAATTTCTCTCAATTTTGAAATTGAGCAAATTAGTCCCTCTAAAAAAAATTAAAACTATTTAATCATTGCCAATTTTGAAAGTGAGCAACTAAAGATAATTAATCATGGTGTTAATGTCTTCCATCAATGGTACATAAATTTGATCGGTATAATAACAAATTTAGCCTTCAATGTTTATAAACGTTGTCATTTTGGTCTTGATTCTAAAAAAATCAACAAATTCAGCCTCAACATTTACATATTTACATAATGTTGCAGGATAAATTTGTTAAATGAGGACCGAGTTGATAGAATATGTAAACTTTAAGGACTAGATTTATTATTATACCAATCAAAATAATGTATAATTGAAGGAAAACACTAACATCGTGATTAATTGTCCTTAGTTACTCACTTTCGAAATTAACATAGATTAAATTGTTCTAGCCTTTTTAAGAGGAACCCATTTGTTCAATTTCAAAATTGAAATGGACTAAAGAAATTTTTTACCAATAAAAATATAAAATTTAATTCAATTTTGGATAATCGTTAGATTTCATAAATCATAGTTGGAGTTTGTTTTGTTACTCAATCCTAATATATGGGATTGAATGCATAAATTATTAACGGTGTATGTGGCAGTGATTTTCCCCTCTCTTTTTTTCTTAAAAAAGAATTAGTTAATTTACAGAAAATACATATTTTTATTTTTATTTTACTAAAATGAAGAAAATTTCTGGAAACTGGTTAACTACAGCACCTCACAAAGTAAAATTTACCCAATTCCCTTTCTTCATAAATCAAAATAAGCAATAATTTTGGCCTGCACTTTGCTGGCAAAATCCATCTCCGCTTCTGTAATAAAACCCTTGTCTATGAACTAACCGTAATTTTTATTTTTCTTTTTTAAATGTTTTAAGGGGTGGGTATTTCAATGCATTCCTTTTCCTCTCATCCATTACCAACAAGATTTTATATTCTTTAAAAAGATTACCCTTGTTTATCTTAAAATACAGGGTAGGGTTTGTTTTCTCTTTTTTTGATTTTTTCCTCTTCCATATTTGCTTACTCCAAATGGATGTTTCGTTTCGATAGCCAATAGTAGCAAATATGCTCTATTTAAGGTCAGTTTTTTCCCCTATTGTTTGTTTATTTCGATTTTATCTCTGGGTTTTCTGCTACGTAGCTTGTTTTGTGCTTCAATTACATTTTCTTTTTGGCTAAGTTGCATTCGTTAATATTATGCTTCGTATGCGTTGATTGCTAATTTTTTGTTGTTGTCATTTAATTGCTACTTTATACTTTGCTCTGCTTCAGTTTTAATATTGGGTTTTCGAGATTTTCTTTTAGTGTTTTTTCAATAGTTTGTTGATAAATTAGTCCTTTTTTTTTTCCTTGTTGCATATAGGGATCTTTGGAGAAGGCATAGGAGGAAGGTTTTGGTTACAGCAGGTGTTTTAGGAAGTGGGTATTTGTTGTATAAACTATATGATGCTCACAAACGTAGGCTTATTGATTTGGAAAGGCAACTGGCAAACGAACGGGAAAACGATGAATTCATTAAAGCTCAGTAAGACTGATCAAAACTGTTATGATCTTTTATGGAAAAATTCTCTGTTTTTGTTCTTATAGTTTCTGGTTTTCATTACGTTGATAGAATGGAACTCCATTTTGAGAACATTCAAAGAATTGCTGATACAACAACATTACCTCATGCAATGCCCTATTTAAGTTGCCGGATAGCTGAAGATTTGAACCTTTCACATCTTATGGAGAGACTAGTGAAAGGGAAGGATCAGCCCAACAGTTTGTCTTCTTCAGAGAAACTTGAATTATGGGACAGGCTCAAAATTTTGAGTATGAAAGTTGTTGCCTTTTGTTTTCTCTGGATTTATAAATTGCAAGTTCTTATGGCATGCTGCTGAATCTAATCTTTTATAATTGATACTGTTTTTTGTTTTCAGGTTTTACGAGAATGGTGGTGTCAATATGGGCAGTAACCATTCTTAGCTTATATATTAGAGTTCAAGTCAACATTCTAGGAAGACATTTATATATTGATACTGCACGTGGTCTTGGAAGCTCTTATTTACTTGTAAGCGCTCTACATTTTTATCTGTAATGCCTCATAAATATGTCCAATTCATCTGTTGTTAATTAGAATTGATTGTGAAACCATGTCAACTTAGCTTTTACCTCTCCATATGGTGAGATTTCTGAAGAGTATTATTTTAGTCTAAATTTCCCTCTTCTAGTGACAGTTGGCATATCCACCAGATTCCATTTTAGTTGCCTCTATTGTCAATAACTTCATTCAGCTGGTTTATTGAGGTAGAATAGTACATGAATTTGGCTTATAGTATGAAGGTGTTAGTTGATGCAAAATAATTGTGGGATATGCAATCATGTAGTCAAATGTTGCCTGTATTTAGAAAGAAAAAGGGGGGGGTGGGTTCAGGGCTTTGGAAGAACAAAAGTAAATTTAGGTGCCTTTTTAGCCTAACTGATACCCATCAGATGTTAAAAGTGGTTTTTATGCATTGTACGCATCACTTAAACTATTCACCATTTGGGACTTGACTTCAAAGATGTGTTTCCATGCCTGTATTTTCAGGTGGCTTGCCTTCACATTTTGGTCTAAGAGTCCCTTTGAGTGATATATAGAAAACTAGCTGCTTACTGGCACAAAATCAGTGATAACAGTTTTGATGCCATATATATTAGTACCTGGATGCTTGAACCCTTCATATCACTCGTATAAAGTTTGATATTGGTACACTTTTGCTATAGAAGGCCATATACCATGTTGCTCGGACTCTTCATTTTTCTTGAAGTTTCAGAGCTTTCAAAGAACATAAGTAAATTTGGGTGCTTTTTGAACCTAATTTGTACCTTTCAGATGTAGAAAGTGGTTTGCTTGTGTCTACATGTCACTTGAACTATTCATTATTTGGTACATGGCTTTAAAGATGTGTTTGTGTGTCCGTACATGAATTTTCAGGTGGCTTTCCTTCCCTTCTACACTTTGAACAGTGACATAGAGAAAATCAGCTGTTCACAGATACAAAATCTGTGATAATAGTTTTGATTGCATATATATTACTACCTGGATGCTTTGAACTCTTAATATAACTCCTGTGAAGTTTATATCAGGGCACTTTTGCTATAGAAGGCTATTTTACACTATGTTGCTCAGACTCTCCATTTTTTCAAGTATCTTTGTCCGACACTTATGTTCGACACTCACACTCAAACCGAAGCAACATATATATTACATGACCTTAACTATTATTGTTTTTCACCTTGTATATTTGCTTCTTAAGCCTAAAAACACTAAAACTGATCCATAAATATTGAATGATACAACTATCTCCTAAGAAAATGATACATCAAAAGGGATCAAGATGGTGCACTTCAATATTTCTAATTATTCGATAACACCTCAGAAAGAAAGTTTTTAGTAAGAATTTAGTACTTGTAATATTCTTTACTCAATTGAGTTTGATGGTTATTTGGGTGCTAAATGAGAACTTAATTTTTGTATAAACCTGGATCTAAGCCAGTTGGAAGTGTTTGTTGAAATATTAAGATAGTTAGGAGGCTTCAATTGATACTTAAGCACTGAGTTTTCTAGCTATAGTGTCAACCATATAAATAACTAGTAATTGATTTGTAATTTGATAACTGAGAGATGCAGAGATTGTTGTAGATTAAACTGCTCATCGTTGCAGTTGACTTGTCCCTCTTGGCTTCATTACAATTTTTTCCCTTTTGCTATTTGATTTTGGGTGCTCATTATTTTTCTGTTGTTGAAGCCATCATCTTATTGGTAGGTAATATCACTGAATAGTGTCATTGTCGATAACTCTCATTAGAGTGGTTGTCTTTTGGCCCCATGGTTCTTATTTATGCTCTTTCAGCCATCTTTATTTGTCTTATTCTCTAAACACGCTATTCATTCCTTTCATGCAGGAGGAAGCTGATCTCATTGACAGGGATGACCAGCAAAAATTCTTGGCAAGTGCTGACTTTCTTGCCAATCATGGCTTGCCAAAATTGATTTCCAGTATGCAGACAGCTGCAACAGAAGTTTTGAAGGCGTAAGTGGGTTCTATTCATTATCTTTTTGTTTTGGTTTATTATTCTTGGAATCAGCATTTTTATAGTTAGCAAAAATACAAGTTAAAGTAATAAGCTGGAGTAGGATTAGATTTGTAAAAAATTTACTAAAGAATATAGCCATAGATGAGTAAAATAGAGGAAAATAATTTATATAGCCAACTCAAATTGGTTTTAATGTTAGGGATTGATTGAGGTGAGCATTTTCAATCATCCATCTTCAAATTAGGTATGATCTGTTGATTTGATCTTTCAGTTTCTGGAGTAATCCTTTGACATTTCTTCTCCTAATCAAGAAAGAATACTCTACTGTAAAATAATCTGTAACATATAAAAGTACAAATGTGGAAAATCTTTTGAATTGAGAAAAATGGACGTGAGTGATCATTAAATTTCTAAATTGACATGAACATCAGAACATTTGTGATGCTTGTTTTCCTAAAATTCGATAGCCACACCTAATAGCCACACCTAATGTCCTTGAAAGACTGATTTCTGATATTGTTAAACACTCTTCGGATTGTGTAGTCTTGCCTGAGTTTTGACCTTATTCCCCCTTTTCCCCAAGGGGCAATTAGACATGTCTTCTAAATATTTAGATCTTTTAGAGAAAACATTTCACAGTAGTTGGGGGGCAAGACTTTAAAGTGAAATATGCATCAGTATAGTCCTTTGTCCAAACCTCCTGAATTTTACAGTATTGTTTGCTAACATACAAGCTGCATATGCTTTCACTTCAAGATTCAGAATTACGAAATTTCATTGTTTTCTATCCTGAAATCAACATACTAAAATACTTAATGATTGTTATCTTAGATTATCAAGAACTTTGAGTGAATATTAAGGTGTCCTTGTGTGGCTTGGAATTTTGTACTTTCTTGCAGAAAGCAGTTGAGAGACTTCTTCAATACTGCAATACTTCATGAAACTATCATGCAGATACTTGACATGTTCCTTAGCATGGGAAGTCCTCATCACTGGGTGGACTGCTTGATGCCTGAGGACCCAAGGTTGTACAAGCTTGCCAAAACATCCAGCGATGAAACAAATCCTCCTGAATTTACAAAATTTGATCAACTTATGGTGGAGACACGAGAAGTACTTTCAAGGTATCATTAGTGCATTGGCCCAGAAAATATTGTTTTATTCTGCTTTCTGTTTAGCAATTTACAAGTCTAGAAGAAGTGATCAAGGGGTGGTTGGTCCATCCCAAAGCTTCATTCTGTCTCAACAAAACCTTTAACACCAACCTTTTCTTATCTAATAATTACATTGTAAAGCATTGCTTGGGGAAAGAAAGAACATAAAAAAATGGTGATGCTCGAGTCTTAGATTCTAGCTTGGGGATGAATAGTGATTTAGGGGTTCCCTTGGAGTGATGATTGATTATGTGAGTGAAGAGCCACCTACATTGTGGAACTTTGAAGAGAGTAGAGGGCCTTGTGGGGTTAGCTCTACAAATGGTAGAACTTCGTTCCTTCTTGCTTGTAGCATGTTGAATAGTTGTGATTTTGACTTGAAAAAGCAAATTTTAACCAATGATGTAATCTTAATCTTGTGTGTGGCTTTTGCATTGCAGTGCTGAATTCAGTAATGTTGTTGAATTGTCATTAAAAGCAGTGGCGAAAGCACTGGTGGAGGAGAAGGGTTTTCAATCTGGAGGAGGCAATCTAACAAATGGGATGCCTCTAGCTAGACTTTTGCCTCGAATTGCACAGATATGTCCGACTTTGGTTGAGGAACCAAGCAAAAACCAGTTTATCCAAATCATACAAAGTGTTCCAGAAGTTGGGCTCTTCTTCACTCTCCTCTATTCCAATATGTCAGCCTCATAGTGAACAATGTTTGTACCTTTATTATTATTATTCACATTTAATTTACAAAAGGCACCAGCACCAATGGGGCTGGATACCTTGGAAGTTGCCCAAGGAATAATAGAACCGAAGGCTAGAGATTATTCCTTTAGTTTGTAATTTTTTGTATGATGTTAAATCTCCCTTTGATTGAAAATGGTGCTAAAATAAAGCCTGAGCTGAGGTTGAGAGCCTCGGGGCTTTAGATTTTTCATTTATTTTCTACTTTGAAACTATAGAATTTCAAATCATATCAGCAAAGATTGACTTGGTACCGTACCATGTCCACGTTTGAGACAAGAGGTTGTCCAAGGTTTCAACACTTCACTAATGATTTATTCTTCCATATTTCTTCTATGAACCCCAGAATCAAGTTCCTTCAAACAAAACCTGTAATCTTCACTTTTTTAAGTTAAACCATTGGTAAAGCAGTGGATATAATGATTTCTTTTGGGCTAATTCTAATATTCTGTTCCACTCATTCTTAAAATTAGCTCACTTGCCCGATTGTACTGATAATATAATCAAAGCTTCCTTTCTTAGTCGATTTGAAACGATCGAAGTTGATGATTGAGTTTATTTCTCACGCTAGAATTCAACTCAAATGGAACGGGGTAAACGTTGTTTAAGCAGTTTGATAATATTCAATATAATAAAATATATTTAATTTTATTTAAAAATAATAAATTGATTTTGTTATACCTACAACTTGTGGGCGAGCTCGTGATCCTACAAGTCAACTCCTTTGATTAAGGAGACACCTTGTGAGCTAGGACACTCACAAGCTTAATTCAATGGTACTACACGCTTGATATACCATTCACATGCCCCACACATCCATTTCCTAAATATGACATCTCATACCTACGATGACAAGACATCATTTTAGGGAGTCCAGAATCGATATATGAATGATACATGGCACCTTGGAAACTATTAGAAACAACCCTTTAAATGACTTACGACAGGAAAAGGACTAATACATTCTTTCCTCTAGCACTCCGAACTATCCCTTCTCCTTTCTAATCCTTTCTCGGCCTTTACAGTTCGTTCACTTCAATCCTCCTATAGCTTTCCACCCACCAGGTGAACCGTAAAAAACTTCCACAACCTCCTCATTGTATCTATCCACTGATAGAAAAAACTCCTTCAACAATCAGAACTTCTTGAACCTCCCTAGCAATAAAGATTTCCCCAACTACCAAAACCAAGTTGGTCAGAGCAGCAAGTCCCATTTGGGAAATGGAAACTTTGGCCAATAATACCATGATCCTTACAATCTATTTAGTTAGCAACAATATCATTGATCGCTTCTCGATGTGTGTGCACCGAGGTAGATAAATAATGCAACTAAATATAGAGAAATGTGGTGTACTGCAAGTATACAAATCAAATTGTAATATAATTTAAATTACAACAAAATATAGAACTCTTTTGAAGATCGTACCTAAGAGATTGTCATAATTGGTAAATGTTGTTACTAAATTAATTATTCAAAAACAAGTATTAATCTAACTGAGTTACGAATTAGTAGTGTTAATCCAAAATCAAATTGAAATAAAACTAATCCTAATTTGCTAACTTCCAAAGAAATTCCTATTTCTCAAATAAACAATACAAAAATAATCAATCAATTAATTACTAATTAAGTTAAAATCCTAACCTGATTGAATTGTTAACTACCCTTACCTAGGAATATCCTCTCGATCTTTTCCTACTTAAGGATCACCACCTAAGCTACCCTCTTGGTGTTACTTAGATGTATATCTATCAAATTGATACATGAAAAAATCTCCTTTCGGTTTCATTTCTCTAGATATTCAACTAGAGGTATCAATTATAGTATTCTAGCAATTTGACAAAAACACATAAAAACTCAATCAAATAGGATACAATACTCAACTAATAATCAATTAAATAATTAATTTATACACAAATATTCATGAAAGCCCAAATATCAATCTTATTAGCATACAAATATTTGATCAAATAAATGAAAAAACAAAATTGTAAAAGAGATTGAGTGGAGAAAGTCCTCATTGATAAGATCCAGTTGGTTGTGAAGTCTTGAATAGTCTCAGAATATAAAGTTCAATTGAGAACAAAAAATTCAATGTAAAAACAAAAAACAAAACAAAATATAAAAAAAAAAGAAAATAATACAAAATGACAATAAGAATATTTTTCTAAGAGAAAACCTAACTTAAAATTAATCTACTGACTAACTACTAACTTGCCTCCTTATTTTGAATAAAAATGTTGGTTATATAGTGACTTAAGCTAGGGCTTTATATTTATCACCTCATCACGATGTCAAGGCCCTACTCAGCACAACATCATATTTAAATTCCAAGTTCCAAAGCAGGCATGTCACAACTTCATTAGCGATGTCATGACTTCAAGGTATCTCATCGTGACGCCAAGACTTACCTCGTCATGACATAACTTATTGACTTGGTTTTCTTGGTGTTGCACATCACGACATCGAGTCGCATAGTCGTGACTTCAAGCTTCCATGTCTCGACCACAATGCTTCTCATGTTGTGACGCCACTCATTAACTTGGTCTCCCCTAGGCGTTACATTTTCCACATTGCGACTTCAAGATTCCTATGCCGTGATGTCAAGCCCAATTTTTGAAATTTTCAACTCTTTCATTTCTTCACTCCATAATATCAACACCTATTATGAAAAACAAATAAAAACAATTAAATTAACATTTTAAAATTTATAAAATCAAACGAACAAACAAGAAAAATTGAAAACGCAAATTAAAACAAAAACTAAAGAAAATCATAGAAGTTTAAAAATTGAGAAGATCCGTATCGCCACCGTAGAAATATGTCTAGCTAGTTCTTGATACTTTGATTCTCCGCTTGCTCTCTGGTCAAGAAATATAAACCAACATCCTCGATCGAATCCATTAATAATGTCTTATCTTCAATTGATGTGACATCCACATCACAATCCATTTAACACCAAAGTCGAGCCAACCCCATATTTCATTTTAGGATATTATTACATTGCGCATCATCACCTCAATATCGTGTGAGGCTGTGATTATTTGAGTTTTGCTTCCCTCAATGAATGAGAATGAATTGAACTCATTGATTCCTTTGGTTGGCGTTTCTCCAACTACAGCTAGAAAGTATGTAGATTTTTCCACACTTTCATCCAATTTCTGTTTAAGCTCACTGCCAGCATCTAGTTTTACATCTACTCCTACTCCTACTACTACGTCAATTGGATTGGAGACAATTCCTTCCTTTCTCATATCTTCATTACAACCTCCAATTCTTACCTCTTGTTGAACATCCCCGTTCAACTCAATATGATTAAAAATGGTATAGTGGCCCTCATTGTTAGAGTTAAGAGCATCATGCACAACTTATTACATTGGATTGGGCACTTCGGATTAGTTTTAGAGGAATTTCAATACTTGCCCTAGCTGGGTGGACATGGAAGACTTGATGGCTTTGAACGAAGACAACCTATCCTCTACAGCACTAAGACGAGCATCAAATGATGGGACCTCTACATATCCACTTGATCTTCACCCCAATCCAGACAATAAGACCAGGACTGTGGATAATAAGTCAGATAGTTGGTCGACCATTCTCAGTTATAACTATCTCTCTCAATCGTATATCCATATGAATCATAAGAAGGTTCGTATAAATATCCGTGCCTTCCATATTCTCTATCATAACTCCACTGGTTCGTCAAGGCTTTTTTCGACCAACTCGATCTCTTATTGTATCCGTATTGTTCATCTTGCCACCTATATCCATCGTTATACATAATTGAGTTAAATTTTAAACAAGGCAAATAAACAAAATAATAAAAGCGGTTAAACAACTATTAACTCGTCTATATTTCAACTAATATTGCTTTTCTAAAGAAAACCAATTTAATAACAAATTTACACCGTTATAATCCCCAAAAACAATGCCAACAACTTGACTGCTCCTTGATGTGAGTGCACCGAGGTAGATAAATAATGCAACTGAATATCGAGAAATGAGGTGTATTGCAAGTATACAGGTCAAATTGTAATATAGTTTAAATTACAACAAAATATTGGTAAATGTTGTTACTAAATTCATTATTCAAAAATAAGTATTCATGTAATTGAGTTAAGAATTAGTAGTGCAAATCCAAAATCAAAATCAAATTCAAATAAAACTAATTCTAATTTCCTAACTACTAAAGAAATTCATATTTCTCAATTAAACAATACAAAAATCAATCAATTAATTAACTACTAGCTAATCCAAAATTCTAACCCGATTGAATTATTAACTACCCTTACTTAGGATATTGGAAAAATCTTGGTTTGAAAATAATTTTCTTGCACAACAAAAAATTAAAAATTTGAAATCCGACCTGATTTGTGATATTTATAGCAATAAACCTTAATTGAATTCATACATGTGTTTTTGACTTAGCGGACGTTCGTTGTTCTCAAATTTCAACCAAATGGTCTTCTTCACTATTCTTGTACCACAAACTACTTTGAGCGTGAGCTCAAAACAATTGAATCGAAACACAGAACTGAAAAAAGTTTTATCTCTTTTTTGGGTGAAAACAAAAATTCTCTCTTTTTAATAGAAATTGGTAGAACTGTCATCCTGGAAAAATCTATGTAATAGTTGAGAATAAATTTTCTCTATTTTTCAGCAAAATAATAATCTCTCAAAGTTGTGTTAATAGCTTTACCGGTGCCATCTATTTATAGGAAGAAAAGGTAGAACTATTGTTGAGTTGTAGTGGTTTATTTCAAATAGAAAAACATCTTACTTAGAATAGGACTAGGGTGGATGAAACACCCTAGTATTCCTACTAGGTTTGTCACCCCCTTCATGTCCATGAGGGATTTTTGGGCCTCTCTTGCATCGGGTCCAATTACGAGTACTTTCTGGGCTTTTTTTTACCAATACTCTATAATTTGATCCGACTTAATTTAGTTTTTCTATTTCCCAAAATAAACTTTAATATTTATATATAAAACAAATTTATCATCCCTATTTTACCTCAACAAAATTTTGACGATTTTACCCATGATAAAATTTTGATGATTTTGCCCCTAATAAAATTTTAAGAGAATATGTTCAATATTTCGCAAATCAACATGTTCACTATGACTGAATGATTTATCTTCATTTTTGGGCTTCAAAATAGTCTAAAAACATAAACTCATTCTTCCAGTCATTTTTTAAGTAATCCATGTAGAGGATTGCAAATGGATCATTTCCATTTCCATTAGGATTATTGTCATTCTCATTTCCATTTCCATTTCCATTTCCATTAGGATTATTGTCATTCTCATTTCCATTTCCATTTCCATTTCCATTAGGATTATTCCTATCGTATCATCTTTATTGGGGTAATTAAGCCACATACTACTGTACGTAAACTCAACATCTTCATCCTTAAGCTTCATCTCCAAGTCCTTGTCTTTATAACCATTGGGCATTTTTCCTTCCAAGCAATGCACATAAACATTCCTTAAGGAAATCATCTTCTCCACCTCTAAAGGGCCACCTTAGCGCAAATTTCGAAACTACCTTGTCACGAACTCGTCAATTAAAGGCGACCTAAGCTCTAAGTATCGTTGTTAGGAAGTTGCCACCTCACGGGAAAAATGGAGCTCTTTAGTGAAATGATGGCGAATCAAAACATACTTCCCCTTGTCTAGGCTAATATCGGTCACATGGTTATTTAAGATATTCGATCACTAGTTCGTCTGTACCCTACCACTTCATGAAATACAACATCCTTTGCATACCTCGATTCTTCCCTTGATCTGTAAGTGTAAGTTTGAAAAGGTTTTGAAAGAAGACAAGAACCAGGGGCTTCCTATGAACACGACAATCTATGAAGATAGTCATCAAATTCCACCAAGACATGCCTATGAATTGTTTAAGAGCTATGCGATATGATTGAAGCACCTTGCAAAAAGGAATGTACAGAGGCAGGTGAAATCTCGCCTTAAATACATGAAACAATTTAAAGATGTTTGGACTCCTATTAGGATTCGAAGGTAGGTATCCAAATGACATATACCTCAAGGACAAATAAACTTAAACTTGTAGTTATTGAAATGTATACTGCAACATCGTAATAACCTCTCCAACTCTATTTGCTCGATACTACACCATACAATTGGATCAGTCACTACAACATGTAGGGGTGAGCGAAATTCGATTCGACTCGAAAAAATAAAAAAATTCAAATTTCGAGTTAAAGGAATCGAGTTATTCGAGTCAACTCGAATTTTTTTTTGAATTTTGAGTTCGAATCGAGTTGAGTTTTCGAATTCGAATAACTCAAATAATTCGAATATCAAACTATAATATTTTACATTTTTACCCCAAACTCCCAAACCTTTTTATTTTTTCCTCAAAACTTTTATTCCTTCCCACTTTCCCCCCAAAACTTTTACTCTCCTCCTATCTCAACCCCCCAATCTATCCAAAATTCATTTCCCACCAAAATTTTACTCTCCCATTTACTTTTCCTCAAAAGTTTACTCCCAAAAACCCTCAAAACTTTTTATTTTCTCCCTAAATTTTTACTCCCTCCCACTTTCCCGATAAAACTTTTACTTCCTTCCCATCCCACCCCCCATCTACCCCAAACCCATCCCCCTTATTTTTTTTAATATTTTCTCTTCAAAATTTTACTCCTATTTACTTTCCCTCAAACTTTTACTCTCCAAAACTTTTTATTTTCCCCCAAACTTTTACTTCTCACTCTTTACTCTCAAATAAAAAGTCAAAATTATCCAAAAAAATCCCTAAATATAAATAGTAATAATTTTATTTATATCTACTATTTATATTATTAAATTAAATTTCACATTTTATATTATTTATATTATTGAATTGTTTAGTCATATTGAATATTTATATTAAAATTGAATTATTAATGATGCCATAAAATATTCGTGTTAAAATTTTATATTGGTATCAATTTCACATTTTATCTTTAAAATAACTTTTATTAAAAAACCACATTTTTACATTTAATATATTTTTTTAATTCCAAAATATATAGTGACAAGAATATGAAGATAATTGAAACAACTAAGCAAGCAAAGAAGCTAACTCGTATATAAAAGATTAATAAATAAATTATGAGGTGATGAAATTTAATAAAAAATTTGATTACTGTTGACAAATTTTATTACGATGGGTGACAGTGGTTACAAGGACCCAAAATTATTTTTTAAAATTTAACTCGAACAAATATATTCGATTCGATTCCAATCGAATTCCATCTCACTCGACTCGATTCGAGAAAATTGCAAATCAAATTAGGATGATAAAATATGATTCGTCAACTCGATTAACTTGAAATTTTTTCATTCGATTCAATCGAATACTCACCCCTAACAACATGTTTTTATCTTTTCTACTTAGAACCTCAAAAATTTGTAGTTGATAAGCTTGCACTTCTCTTTCCACTATTACTTTTGCCTTTACTAGTCGTTGTTGTTGATAAACGTCACACTACAATAAAGGAAAAGAAAAGATGAAGAACTGTGAAACTTACCTAAAATTTGGAAACATCGTCATCCAAACTTTTCCTTAACCAACTCTTCACCCTCGATAAATTTAGAACTCAAAACATTGAATGCGAGAAGAAAGTGCAAGGAAAATAGAAAGATATAAATGAAAGCAAAAAAGCTATTGAAATATGGAAATCCAGCTCCAACAGCCTTTTTTTTATAAGGGTTAAGGAGTAAAACGTGCTCTAGAAGATTTGAAATTGTATGCCTTAATATATGGTAACACACTCCCAAATAAGCCAACTCTCAAACTAGTAAAAGAGTAACACATAACCACCACTCAGTAATAGTCCCTTCTCCCACTAGCTATGCTAACTATAGGGCCCATATCACCTTAAACATCGTTATCATCAAATCAATATTTATTTCAAAATTTTCAAAATTTAAAGCTTTTGAAATGTCCTCAAATTTTTTCTAAGTCTAGATACCTACACTCCTCTCTGAAGATACACCTTGCACTAGCAAGTACCTCACAACAATACAAGTTACTTCGTTAGACTCAAAGAAATCCTCATAGCCCTAATTGACAAGTTGCAAAAGTCTTAACATCTCAGGAAATGTCCCTTTATAACCTCCCCTTCAACTGGGGAGGGGTAATTATTATACCTAGACCTTGCGAGCCCATGACTCTGCAAATCAACACCTTTGGCTAAGGACACAACTTTCGAGCTAAGACGCCTACGAGCTCAAGATCTTGTGAGCACAAGACCTAGTGAGCCCAAATCGATAGGACCACACACCTAACACAAACATGATATTTGCCATACAAACATCACATATGTTCTTTCCTCATACATGACGGCCTATACTTATGGTGACAAGACATCAATAGGTTAGTTAAATTGATGTTAGTTAAATTCTAGGGAGTCTAAAACCAATATATGAATGATACGTGAGACCTTGGGTACTATAAAAGAAATCTTTAAAAGGACTTACTAAACTAGAAAAAGGATCGAGACACTCTTTTCTCTAGCACTCTCAACTCTCAAATCTCTTCTCTCAAATACTTTCCCAATTCTCAAATTTTGATCACCTCAGTCCTCCTATAGCTCTCTACCCTCCGAGCTGTCACAAACCTCCTCCATGTATCAACAAAATTAATCAATTTCTTCTATCTTTGAATAATGATTTTATTATTGTTACTTTACCATCAGCAACCCAAGTTCAATTTGCTTAAGAACATAATGAATTAGGGTTTTTCTTCATATTCCCAATTATGTATTCCATTTCCGACCGTAAAACACCTTTCAACTCATCTCATCAGTGATTTTCTGTCCATTGACAAATTAGGTTTCTATTGTTTGTGCATCAACAATTTCGAATTCTAAAATTTAGACGTAAAATTTATTTTCTCAATTTCATTTTTGTTTCTATTTTGAATTGCAGCAATTTTGGTCTTCAATGTTGTTTTCTTCTTTCATTTTAACTTCTTTTTTTCTTTTTTTTTTCTTTTTTTTTTTTGTATTTTCTGTAGAAAGATGGATTTTTTATTATTAAACACCCAATTACATGTTTATTTTCAATTTTTTCCACGAGCATTTAGATAAGAAAAACATTAAAACTATTCAAAAGTTACTTGTTTGCTTCAAAACGAATCATATAAGGACTCAGTTGCTCACTTTTATATTAGAGGACCCAATTTACTCTTGAATTTCTAATAGTTTAACCAACAAAAATCTTACATGACCTAACAAAAAACCTCTCCAACTAAATTGCACACATAACTTGTTTAGCGAGGTTCATTTTGTCTAAAGATTGAACAGACTTGGACAAATATGAATGGTGGTCATACCATACATAAACTTGACCCAACCCTTACTCAGCTCATGACCTCGGCATAAAGCACCCAAGAAACAGAGTAAAAACAGAATATTATGGCGGAATTAAGAAACAAAATGCATCTTATTGTGATACAAGAAACGGTCAAGTAAAATCAAAATACATGTACTTCGAAAAGAAAAGCAAAAAACTGGTAATTATGACAGAGATAGGTTATTTCGAATTTATTGAAAACAACCTAAACATGGGATAAAAGCTGCAAATCTAGACCTTAGTAAAAGTACAGCTTACATTTAACTCTCGGTTGATGCACGGCTTTGCTTCTCCTCTATACCCGATTGAGAGAATCTCCGCCGAAGAACTTCTAGAACAGTTTCTATCTTTACATCTTTGCGCCTTAGCAAAACCATAGCATGGTAGATCACATCTGCCATTTCTGAGGCAGCACATGAACTGTCCTCTTTCTCCTCCAGCGTTCGGCACAATTCATCTGCTTCTTCCCTGCATTAGTAAACTGATCACTTAATTTGTTTATGTAAAATTCAACATGCAAATACTATATACATACTCTTAGACATGCTAAAGAGTAAAGACTTCAAAACATGGGGCATATACCATATACACACTTCTAGACATGTTCATTAGTGGTTTAACACTACTTTCTTTGTTTTTGAATTTTTTGCAGTTCTTTATGGGACACATACTACTATTGTAGCTTAAGGTAATATAACTTTACCGGATTTTTGAGCACAACAAGTTTTCATCAAGTAAGAGCCGTTTAGTCCACGAGGGCTTTCCATGTTTCCCTGTTAACTCTAATTCTCTTTTGGAAATTGTAGACTCTAATGAGTATAAAGTTGTCAATGCCAAGTTAGTTTCTTCAACCTACAAATACAGCCCAAGTTAAATAAGAACTTGCAAATAATACCGTATAAGGTAGTGTAGAAGTAGAACTAAAAGATTGTGACAGCACTTTTGTTAAAGATCAGAGCTGCTTACATCTTGCTCCTTCAACAAATCACTTATTGATGTGAAATAGCATGTCTCTGATCCTGTGTGGCAGGTAGGGCCATCAGGCTTCCCAAGGTAAATTATCTAAAGGAGAAGTTTCAGTTATGTCAAACTTCATAAATTAAGCAATCAATAAGATGTCAATGAGAAAGTTATTTAGAACGAACAGAATCGCGATCACAATCAACAAATATGTCATAAATGTTGATGAAATTGTTGGAAGTTTCTCCTTTTGTCCACAATGTTGCCCGTGATCGACTGAAGAATGTTGCCTTCCTAGAAGTGATAGTTGTAGCTAGTGCATCCCTGTTGACAAAGCCTTGCATTAATATGGCTCCTGTGTCAACATTTTGAGCTATAGCCACTGCTAAACCTTTGTCATCCCATTTGATACTGTCCAACAATGTATCAACCTAAAATTAAAACTTTTAGATATTTAGATCCTTATAGATGTGCAGATTTTCAAAATATACAGAACTCTAAGAGAATATATATACAATATGAATGAGATACCATACAAGAATAACAACTTCACTATACCCATGCGTCTACATAGTGCAAAGAACTACCATATTGTATTTTCACTAGTAATAAAACAAATTTCCACAATCAATATAATTTAAACAAATTGGAGATCTCATTTTTAAGAACAAAGAACTGAAATCAGAAAACCATAGAGACAGAGGACAAGGGGTTCGAAAGCAAAGGGGTTTTGCCAATCACCACCAAGCACTCAATGGCTTAGTACCTCAACTCATAGTACCAGGCAACATTTGACTCCTTCCAGAGATGGTTACCATTAATCCTATATTTTATTTACCAGATATGTAACAATTCATAACATAATGGATAAGATTGGGACCTCCCATATTCCAGTTAATTCTTAGGCACTAGTCAAAACACATAGATGAAAATAGGGTTAGAGGAATACTAATAACATTATTAGCTGTTTCAGGACTATTTTATCTTGGCCTGCAAATGCCGGGCTAACTTACCAGTAATAATATCGGCATCAAATAGACATGAGTTGTGGCAAAGAAGCCTGGATTCATAGCGAAGGCAAAGTAAGTTATTAGTGCAAGACTGCTTAAACAAATTCGAAGTTCGATAACCCTTTTCTTCTATCTGACATCTCCATTCGTTAATAGCTAATCAATCTAGCTTGCCCTTATGTCTTCATTTGGGAAAGATATGCTTTATTAGATAGTATTTTAACACTTCTTCTTCAAGGATAAGGGGTAAAGCCGTATAAAATCCATGCTTGCAAACTATTTAATCAGCCAATGCCTTGATGGAGTAAAAGACAAGCAGATAATTGTACTAAAAACAGTTGGCTGCTTCATCAAGCAAATGCACATTAAAGAAAAAGTACCTTGGATTCAAAGTTGATATCGTTGGAAATTTTCCTCAACGAAGAAAAAACAACAGCATTTATCCTTTTCTTATTGTTGAATCCACCACAAATACCAGCAGGAAAGAAGCTACAAGCTTTGAAAGGAACTCTTACAGGTTGAATACAAGGGAGAGATGAAATCGCCATTGAAACTTCAAATGTAAATCTCGGCTATAATTGCAGTTATGTCAAGCTGAAAATAAAAATGGTAAAACAATATTACTAACAAACTAAAAAAACCAGATGAATGTCATTAATTTTAGTGAAAACGATGGTGAACCTCTTTAAAAAGATAAAACTTGATTTTTCATATATAGTTGCTCCCTTGTTTGAACCACAACAAGAAGGGAAACCTAGCTAATGTTGAGATTGAATATAAAACCACACAGTTCATAGTTTAGATTGCTTCAAGGGACGAGTCATATGTGAATGAATCAAAATTCACATTTTTTTTCAGAGAAAAGAATGGGATGTAAAATGTTAGCAAATAAAAAACCTTTCTTGTATAAGGATGTCAGGAAATGGAGAAGCACCGACACGGATCTTCCCCTCTCGTACTGGTTTCGTACGGAATACGAACTGTCAAGACACCGATGTCCGAAAATGGACACGGATGACTGGCGGCCGGCGAACAGATGAAGAAGAAGAAGCAGTCTGCTGATGAGTGATGAAGAAGAAGCAGTTGTGGCGGCCGAAAGGAAGGAGAAAGTTATGGAATTATAAGGTTATATTTTTTGTTGTATTAAACTCACCGTTTCATTAAACTGTTTGGGTTTTTTTTTTCCTCGTGGGCTTTTTTTTTTGGCAAACTATTAGTAAATTTACGGTCATTCAACTTCAAAAAGTTATAAAAAAAGTAATTGAATTATTTGAAAATTTTTATTTAAGTCACTGAATTATTTGAAAGTTTTTTATTTAAGCAACTAGAATGTTAATTTTTTTTTAAAGTCCCACTAGCAAGCTCCATGCAACGATTCAATTATTAGTACGATGGATCAGTACCCATTAATAAGTAGAAAAATATACATTAAATTTCAAGTCAATCTAACGGTTAATGTTGAAAATTAGAGAAGAAATTTATTTTGATTTTGATTCGCAAATTTGTTACTTTTAAAATTGTTTCATAAAAAGCTGAACTATAAAAGAGAAGAGGAAGGACGGATTTCAATTAGTGCAAACGGTGTGAAAAGAAAAATGTTATACAGTATTGATTTTAACAATCTTATGACTTAAATAAAAACTTTTGAATAATTTAGTAACCATTTTTTACCTTTTTTGAAGTTGAGTGATCAAAACATAAACTTACTAATAATGTAGTGACATTGAGTGTAATTTACCTTTTTAAAAAAAATTAAGCTTTGGTTATTAATTAGGTTAAAATATGTTAGTCCTTGTATTTAAAAAATTTAAAAAAATCAATCTTTTTACCTTTTTAATTTAAAAATTTTACTCCATTGTTGTTAGTAATTTTCGTTAAAATTTGTCAAGATGTTTATTTTTCATTAATTATATGTCGCGTCACATAAGAGTAACCTAATCAACATGACAAATTGACAAATTTTAATGAAAATACCTACAATTTTAATGATTTGAATAAAAATTTCAAATCAAAAAGGTAAAATACCTTAATTTTAACCTTTTAATTATAAGGGTTAAATTTCAAATTTTGTCCAAATATAACAACTAATAGTATATTTTAACCTATTAATTATAAGATATTAAGGTTATTGGGCTCAAGCTATACATTGGATTTTAGAAACTATTACAAATAACAATTAATTTATAAAAAAAATTAGTTTAAAATATTTTAATTAATTAAGATTAAATTGAATTATCAAATGCTTTCTATTAGTGAAACCTTTGTTTGAGTTGATGTTACATGTTCATGTCTAGGGATTAAACCCGTATTTAATGAATTCATAAACAAATTATTTATCACTACACTAATGATAATTATTGTGTAAATTTTTTTAAAAAATAACTTAAAATATTTTCTCTCGCCAAATTTGTTTATCTATACTTACTATTAATAAAATTCCTAATTGAGTTTGTGTAATGGGTAATCGAGTACCAACTCGATTAGAGAAATTACTTTAGTATCCCCTCACATTTAAAATAATTTATATTATTTGAGGATACTTTAATTTTTTTTATTTTAAAAAAAAACTATAAAAGTAAAAATATTCATATGGTAGGATTTGAACCCACATCAATTGAGTTGGAAGATTAAGTTTATCAATCAACCAAAACTTAATTTTAATGTGTTTTACTCATTTTTATTTTAACATGTACAATTTATTATCTCCATGAGTTGTATATCTATATGTTATATATACTTTATATAAAGTTTCTGACTAAATTGATGTCACCCATAATTAGGTCCCAACTTAGTTATTATATTACCAAAAGATCATTATTTTAAAAAATTAATAAATATTATTTTAAGCATACTTTTATCTTTTAATATAAAAATCTAGAAAAAAGAATTCATGCTTACATGGGATTTGAACCTAAAACACTAAACATATATTGTCTCAATTTTACCATTTTAACTAATCTAACATTTCATTTTTTATATGACTTCATAGTAACTATATTATATAATTTTTTCACCCATCGTGGGTATGCCATAATATTATTGATAATATTTTCGATTGAGTTAGTATCATAAGTTAACTCGAGACCAACTCAAGAAAAATGACAATGGTCTCTCTTACCTTAATCAGTGGTAAAGAGTCTGCTCCTTGCCATAAGTATGGAGTTGCTTTAAAACTCGTGGCCAACATGTTGAAAAAAATCTAGTTTGAAAACGATTTTCTTGCAAAGCAGAAAATAAAAATTTTGAAAATCGACCCGGTTTATGATATTTATAGCAATAAACCCTAAACCAAAATCATACCTATGTTTTCGAATAAACGGATCATTATCATTCCCAACATTCAACCAAATGATCTTCTCTGCTATTCTTGTACCACGAATTGCTTGGAGTGTGGGCTCGATTAAATTGAATCAAAACACAGAACTAGAAATAGTTTTCGTTTCTTTTGGGTGAAAACGAAAATTCTCTTCTTAAAATAGAAATCAACAGAATTGTTATTCTGATAAAATATATTTAATAGTTGAGAATAAATTCTCTATATTTTTCGGCAAAGTAATAATATCTTAAAGTAGTGTAAATAGCTCTATTAGTGCCATCTATTTATAGGAAAAGAAGGTAGAACCCTTGTTAAATTGTAGAAGTTTATTTCAACTAGAAAAACGAAATCCTAGTTCAACTAGGATGTAGGAGGCAAAAACCCTAGTTAATAATACTAGGGTTTGCCATCCCAACTTATAACATAAAAGGCTTTTAGGCATCTTCCATATCAGGTCCAATTACAAGAACTCTCCTGAATTTTAATTAAATATTTTATAATTTGATCCAACCTAATTTTTTTTTCTATTTCCCAAAAAATAAAGTTCATTATATTTCCAATTAAATAATTTCTCAACCCAATTCTAATTTCGTTAAATTATGACGACTTTACCTTAAAAGAATTTATGAGAAAATATATTTAATATTTCCACATTCAACAGTTCACTATGACCAAATGATTTATTTCCATTTTTGAACTTTATTAATTTGAAAAATATTAATTCATTTTTCAAGTCATTTTCATTTAGGAAAAAACCATATTCGCTTCCATATGATTCCATTTCTCCATTTTCATTTTGGAGAAAACCATAGTCATTTCCAAATGTTTCCTATTTATCCATTTCACCATTTCTATTCATTTATGTTCATTTGATTCAACAAGCAATTCATTCCTAGTTTCAACGAGCTAACGGAGGGACCAATTGGACATATAAAATTAAAACTCAAATGATTAATAATTAAGTTCCAACTTTTCGCCTATTAATTATAAATTCATTTAGTCACGAAGTCATTCCACTATAGTATCGTGACTGAGCTCTCCCCAACGACATACTATTACGAAGGCAACCTGATTAGTGCTCGTCCAATGACCTTGTCGTAAATGTATTACCCTCATAGGATATTCTTAATCTCTTTGGGATAATATTCATTCCCCCAATATGATTCTTATTTATCTCATGGTAACCATTACATCTTCCTTAATGAAAAGTCAATTACTATCAAATAGTAATCAAGTCATTCATCACAAAGACGAACGAACCGTGACCACGTTTACTTTTCATCAACCATGTAATACCAATAAAAGAATATCATTTACTCATCTCTTGGGATATGAATTTCACTATTGTGCATGACACTACATACTGTAAAAGTAGTGCACCTAACGCACCAGCTTTCATTTCCTTATCTATTCGAATTCAAGCTTTTACTTACATAAAAGTGTATGAGTCATGCATACATAGTCCGTCATCCACTCAAGATTTAGGTATGCCACACTACGAACACCATAAGTGAATAAATTCATAAACGGATTCAAGATTTATTCTTCTTGGGTCTAGTTCGATGTACTACCAATCCATTCAGTCACATCCATATCTTTATCTTTTAGGAGTCATCCACTCTAATGCTCAAGACAAAGCATCTCGCCAATTGTACTTGATAGACAACATATTAGTGTTTCAATCGGTTTGCTTATTTTATTATTAAACTAATGACATGTTTAGATTCATCTACTAATATAAATTGTCTTTTCGTATTACAATCTGACCACGTAATACCACTTAGTATTATTTTAAACATTAGACAACTAATGAGAAACATTTGTTTCCATTTTGTTTTGCGCTCAAAAACAATATGAGGGCAATCATATAAAGTATATTAATGTAATCAATGAATTTGTTTTATTAACCAATCTGTTCCAAAAAAATTACAAGTTTACAAATGAATATACTACACTCAATGCACCAGATCCAGCATAAAATCTACCCCTAATGGGCCTATAGAACGCTAAAGATTAGTCCCTAGGCTCACTCCTGTGGATATCTTGGGAACCCCCCCAAAAAAAAGATTTCCTTTTACCCACAATTTAAACTATTTTTTATTTCAGTTTTTATTTTAGTTTTGTACATATTATACATGTGTTATTATTATTAGTTTCAAATATTACATTTCATTATTTATGTTATGTTATTTATAAATACACCTATGCAATCTAAATATGTGGTTTTCACATGCATACGCATGTGATAGAATTTCTAATATTAATAATGTATTTGATGGAGTTGGTGTCACAAGTTAACTCGGCACTGACTCAAGATTGACGACAGTACTATGATAAACAATTTAATCAATTTTTTTCATTTTAATATTTTACATATTTCATGTGTTATTATTTATTAGTTTCAAATCATATGTTTTATTATTTATTTTATGTTATTTTTAAACGTACATTTGTATTCTAAATTTGTGGTTTCCACATGCATGTGATAGAATTTCTAGTATTAACAATGTATTTGATTGAATTGGTGTCACAAGTTAACTCAACACCTACTGAAGATTGATGACAACACCATGATAAACAATTAGATCTAATTTTTTTCATTTTAATATCATACATATTTCATGTGTTATTATTAATTAGTTTCAAACCATAGTTTGATTATTTATTTGATGTTATTTTTAAACATACATTTGTGTTCTAAATTTGTGATTTCCATACGTGTAATAAAATTTCTAGTTTTAATAATATGATTGTAAATAAATAAAGTATTTTAACATAAAAAATATATAAAAATATTTTTTTTATTGTTGCCTCCTATTGTACTTGTATCATCATTTTCTAAACATTATTGTGTCGTTGTGTTCTTATTGTATTGAACCTGTATTGCATGTTTGTGTCCATGCTTCATAGTAGAGGAGAGCAAAACTTGATTCAATTCGAAAAAATCGAAAAAAAATAGGATTTCGAGTTAATCAAATCGAGTTATTCAAATTATTCGATTTTCTCGAGTCAACTCGAATACGTAATTCAAGTTTTGAGTTCGAGTTGAGTTGAATTTTACAATTCGAATAATAGATTGGTGTAAATACCTTATTGATCCCTATAAATTTTGAAAATGAGCAAATTGGTCTCTCTCTTTACAAAAATTACAAAATAATTCAAAATAATTTTCAAGAATTCAAAATACTTATAAAAATTCTAAAATTTATATTTTTTAAAAAAAATTATAAAAATTGAAAAAAAATCTAAAGAATATATAAAGAAAGTAGAGTTATCTATAGGCCGAGCGGGCCCTAACAAATTTTAGGCCCAATTGATAGGCATGGTGTAACACCTTTTACCCAACCTGATTACCAAGTTCAGATATTGAGTTTCACAACAATCCAAAAAACTTAACACATATCTGTTCTAATATGAATACAACCATAGACAACTTATGCCTTCAAATTACTCCCTGAAATCCATACACACATCACATTAGTTCCAATTTCTTACAACCTGACATTTTTAAATAATCTAACATGTAACACCCTAAACTCGGCCTAAAAGTTTCGGCCCGAATTTAGCAAGTTACATTTGTAACATCCCGAAATAGGGCCTAAACGGAATAGTGGTTGCGAAACCACAAATCTGAGGTAGAAAAATTTATTTTATTATCATTTTAAGGTATATGGCATGATTTCATGATTTTGTGAAATTTTCGTTTAGAAATTTTATCGATAGAGGGTCCAATTTGATACATAGGACTAAATTGCAAAAGTTGTAAAATGTGTGTTCTAGTTCACAAAGGTACTAAGTACTTGTGAGTAATGGGTTTTTAAAGTGGAGGTCCTTGGATAGTAATTAGACCATTACACTAGTTTGGACAAAAATACCTAAAGGAAGATAAAACACCATAGTTTTTAATTAAGGGCATTTTGGTCATTTAGTTATTAAAATGAATTAAAAACAAAAGTAAAAGCCAATTTTTGTCCATCTTCAACCCCTTGGCCAAATTTCACATGAGGAAGACATGGCTAGGGTTTTTCAAGCTTCCAAGCTTGATTGTAAGTCCGTTTTAGCCCTGTTTTTAATGTTCTTTACGTTTTTGGAGTCCCGCTAACTTGATTAAGCTTATTCTAGCAATAATTTAACCTAGGGTTTATATTTGGAAAAATACCCATAGGTGAAATGTGTTTATTTTGATGTTTTATGCTAGAATATGAAGCTTGAAATTGTGTTAAACAACTTTTGCTAAGCGATTTTACGTGAAAACTAGTAAAACGACATAATCGATAAAAATACCTAATGTTCATAAGTACATGTTAGAGTGAGAATTTGATGTTTCCATAGAAGGTAAAAATGATCAGCATGTCATAAAACATAAGAAAATAGGATGAAGTTTAATTTCCGAGCCTTGGGGAAAAAGTGTAAATATGTAAAAGTTTAGGGGCAAAAATGTAATTTTGCAAAATTTGAATCAAGGACTGTTTTAATAAATGTGAGTATTAAATAAGCTAATTTTTTTATTATAGATCAAGAAGAATGAAATCCGGAGTTAGACCGGGGAAAGAAAAAGATAGTGGACTAAATCGATATAGTTGATCGTATTTTGTTTCAAGGTAAGTTTGCGGTAAATAAATGCAATATTCTATTATTTATGTTAATTTTGTTAATTTCCAGCATGTGTATATTTATTTTATTAAATTATTCAAAGAATACTCAAGCATGAATTGACGGAGAAGTAATTTCAGAAAGTCACAGTTGAACCTTAGGAATGTGTAGGATACAAATGTCATGACATTAGGGTTTAAGGATACCATGTAAGACCATGCCAAGGCATGGAAATTGGTAAGGTTTCTAAGGTAAGGAAATCATGTAAGACCATGTCAAGAAATGGCATTGATAAGTTACTATAAGGCAAAGGTCCCATGTAAGACCAAGCCAAGGCATGGCATTGGTAAGTTCATAAGGCAAGGATACCATGTAAGACCATGTCGAGACATGGCAATGGTAAGTTTCAAAAGGATACCACGTAAGACCATGACAAGTCATGGCAATGGTAAGGTACCCGTGTATCCTTAGTATTTCAAGTGGTTTAACGGGAAAATTTAAAGAGAATATCAAGGTAAGGTAAGGTAAGACGAGTTATACTAAAAAGGTAAGACAAGTTCATACTAAAAGAGCAAAGGTAAGTATATAATGTTCATGTATGCTTGATAAGGAAAAAGGTAAGTAAAATGTATTAATAAATTTAATTAAGTAAGTAAGTATTTAAGTAAGTGAGTAAGTGAAGAAGTTTAAATATGTCTATGACAATTAATGAAGTTGCATTAAGTAGTATCATGCCAAATAGTAAGATAATTCTTATGAATGTTGTTATTTATTTGCATGCAAACTTACTAAGCTTAATGCTTACCCTCTTTATTTTCCTTCTTTTTATCGCTTTGTCAAGCTAACTAGGGGATCGTAAAGTACGTTGGAGGTCCGGGCACACTATCACAAGGATTATTTTGGTAGAGCTAGACGTTTCATTTTGAGTATGGCATGTATAGCATCGTAGCCATTTTATGTGTATGATCTTATGATATGGTTGATGAATGGTATGTAAATGCTTGATAATGATTAGCTGTTGGAATGGCTAATCAATGACATGTTTGGTGTTATGTATGCCTAAATGCAAGTTATTCCATGGAAATCATGAAAAAGGTGAAATTAGCTTTAAAACAGAATCAGACAACAGTAATGACTTGAATTTAGAAAATCACTAAAAATAGTATAAATGGATTTAGATAGTGAATCAGATATATAATTAAATATTATTGAGTATATTTTCATATGAAAGAAACAGAGTAAATAAAGGAGTTATATTTTACGAGATATTTAAATTTTGGTGAGACAGGGTCAGAGTAATTTCTGAATCCCCTGTTCTAACTTTAGAAATTCACTAAAAATTGTAAAAAAATAATTAGGAGTTATAATTTATATGTATAGATTCCTTATTGAGTCTACTTTTAAAGAAAATAAACGACATGGTTATTTGAATTCTTTACATGGAGAAAATTAATTTGTAGTGAACAGAGGTCAAAGCAGCCGAACACTGAAATAGGGGAAACTTTAACTAATAAACTGTACTAATTGGCTAGACCAAAAATTCTAAAAAAAATTTAGTAAGAAGATATATGAGTCTAGTTTCAGAAAAAATTTACAGATTTGGATTTCAAGTTTCGCAACTCGAGTTATGATTTATTTAGTGACTATGACACAGATAGACAGATTATTTATGAAAGATGAAATAAATTGTTTTGATTTGTTTAAGTGATCGGAAAATTTTTATTGATTCCGCTTTGTTCCCGAACCATTTCAATTTCATGTTTTAGGGTCTCGAGAACCCTTTTTAAGGACATATTGAATGAACAAAGCTAAATTAATTTTAAAATAAAATTTTTATGCCCCGAATTAGTAAGCTAAGTCAGGTAACGCCTCGTGCTCGACTCCGGCAACGGTCTCGGGTAAGGGGTGTTACATCATTAGCCACCGACGTAACTCTCTGTTGACTCCCAACCTAACCTTCAGCACACCACTTAAGTCTTAACAAAAGTTGCGCTAACTTTAAAATGCATCAGCGGTAACAGAAAGCAAACATGCGAGCTTTGGTAAGTGATAAAAATAACATGTTTTAGCAAACATTCTTAATGTGTTTTTGGATGATTAATCGATGTAAAATGGTGAATTTTATGCTCTTAATCCTTTAAATTCATGTTTCTATACTTAGGAGAGCATTTGGGAGCAAAATAAGCAAAAAAAAAGAGCAACAATAAAAAAATCGGAGCAAAGTACAAGGACCACACGGGCTGGACTCTCTCCCACACGAGCTGGGCACATGACTGTTTGAGCCACACAGGCGTGTGCCAGACCATGTCAAAATCGTGATTTGCACTGCAAATAGCAGAGAAACGTAATTTTTAGGTTTTTTTTTGGCATTCTAAGACCTATATATGACAAAAATAAGAAGATGAAAAAGAGTATTTATATAATACTCAAGAAAGCAACTCGAAAAACATCATTGTAGCCAACTCTGAAGCAGATTTCCATTAAGATTGAAGATCTCCTTTTGATTTCTTTGAATTTTATTATGAGTTTCTTTGTTTCTTATGGTTATATTGGCTTTAGAATACTTTTATTTGCTAACATGAACTAATTTTCCAAATACCTAGGGAGATGAACCCTAGGACGGATTCTGTTATTTGATTTCTATTTTACGCAATAAATACTTGGATCTTGTTCTCGATTATGTGTGCTTAATTCTTGGTTTAATATTTCTAGACTATTAATCCATGTTTGATGTGCTTAAATCAGAGGAGGAATAGACCCTGTTTAAGAGTAGATCTTGCGTAATTGAGTGATGTTGCATGCAATCCTAGAAATAGGACAACATAAATCTACTAGATTAGAGTCAAATCTAATAGAGGGATCCATAGATCAAGTTAATGCGATAATAGGGGTTTTAATTAGAAAGAAATTTAAATTAATCAACCTAGAGTCAGTTACTCTTAGTCTTGAAGAGGAATATTAGCATAATTTATGGATTTTTACTGATCAAGATACTAAGTGAAGAAAGTGTGTAATTTAGATTGATAATGAAAAATGAAATCTAGGTGAATTCTTTTCTGGGTATTGTTTCTCTTATTGGTTTTTTACTCATTTTTTCCTGATTTGTTCTTTGTTGTGTTTTTTAGTTAATTAATTTAGTTAATTTTAGTTCTAATCAATCAATCCAATTTGTCGGTTAAATAATAGAAAGACGATAATTATAGAACTTTTAGTCCTCGTGGAAATGATATCTTTGCTCACCGTAGGTATACTATTAATTGATAGGTGAACTTGCCTTAATCAGATTTTTAGTTGGTTTACGACTGCATCAAGCTTCACAAACAAACATAAGCAAGTTCGCTTGCCTCATAACAACATTTAAGAGTTTGCAGCACAACTTAGACTTCTCAAACGAAAGCGTAGTTCGCAAAACAAGAAAACATATGAGTTCACAGTTTAGTTTAAGGCATAGGCTCGCATACTTATCAGACTTCGCATGAAATCACATAATACAATAGTTCACTTAGCAAAAATCAGGATAAGTTTGCAAAGCACACAAGATATCATAGGATTACATTCAAAGGAATGGTTTCGCTAAATATGAACAACTCACAGGTACATCATGCTTATGCAAATAGATAGACTTTGCAATCATAAAGAACATGCATACAATGGTTATTATAATTCAATAGGGTTCACATATAATCATACGCTTGCATATCTTACCAATGGTTCACATGTAATAAAATGATCATAACAAGGGTACGCATGTAAATATGGCACGCAACATGCAGTAAACCTTAATCATAAATCTAACTTGCATTTAAATAAAACACAATACTCTTATGCATGGATAACATCAACTTTATTTATGAAATAACAATTACTTTAAACATGATTCGTAAATCAATGTAATGAGAATTTAAATGTAACTAAATATTCTAAACTTTAAATAAAATTGTCATATTCATAAACTTAGAAATATAACATTTAACTCTAAACCCATCACGATAATCCTGTTGCCTTTAACCCAGGTTCACCAACATCTGCTCAATAGTGCACCTCACCACATCATCGAATTTGCCAATGCTAACTTGTGACCTACTTAACTAAGAATAAATAAGAGAGGAGTGGGTGAGTTCATTGTGAACTCAGTGAAAAATAAAAAACATTAAGGTATATTTTAGAGCTAGAGTTTTAAAAAAACTTTATTCTTGAAACGTTTCGCATTGTGGGTGAGGTTTCGAGACCCAGTACACACATTCTGTTAGCTTTGGAAATAGTTTTGAAAACTCATTAGCCTTTTCTTAAACATACTTGGCAGTGCCCGCCTTAAAATCATGAGGCCTATTTCTTTTATCAAAAACCTTTTAAAACCGAGTTTGGGTTCACCCTAAAATCACGAAGCCAGCTCACACTTAAAAAAAAAACATTTTCTTTGAACAAGGTCTACTTAGCTCACAAGACTGATTCCCACTTACGAGTAGAACCTACCTTAGGTTGCAAGATTGGCTCATGAATTTGTCTCATTGGATATAATCCAACTGAACTCGTAGAGGAGCATGCACTTTGAGACATATCACACTAGCTTGCATAGAGCTGGGCTCACTAAGGAGCATCATCACTTAAGCTCGCAAAAGGAGCTTCACTGATACATAACTTGTCACTTAAGCTCACGTGGGGAGCTTTGCTGACACATAAGTTATCACTTAAACTTACATAGGGAACTTCATTAATACACAACTTCTCACTTAAGCTCACGTGGGGAGCTTCACTAATACACAACTTGTAAAACTGTTTCTGAAAATATTCTTTAAAACCTTAGCTCGCATAAAAGCTCGCAAAAAACTTTGCTTTAAGAATCATAATTTCAAATCGTATTTGAAAACAGAGGTTAGTAACTTTAAAACATATCTTTTCAGAAAACTTACCTTTGAAAATTGTTTCGAAAGCATAATTCTTAAAAAACCATATCAGTATAAACTGAACAACTTAGCAGTTAACTAACCGCCTCCAAACGTACCACCGTCTAGAGTAGAAATCCTGCACAAAATATATTAAAAAGGCAGTATTTGCAAGTATACGGATCAGGTTGTAATATAGTTATAATGAAGTAGATGAGTAATGCGCTTCTAGTAGTGTTTGCCAAGTCAATTTTTGCCCTTTGTGCAAATCTGTCGAAAATAATCAAAATTAATCAAAATTTATTATAAAATTAATTAGAATTCATTGTGTTAATAATTTAAGTACAAAATAATTATTTTATAATATTTATATATTTTTCGACAATAATTTTACTGAAACTGTATGAATTTGAGTTAAAAAAGGCATGAAAAAATGTGTATATTTTTGTGTTTCCAAGTACTCTAAGGATCGTACCCAAGGGAGGCAAGCACAAAGTTAATCTAACCTAAACACAAATAGATCTAATTAGTACTTTAGATAGATTATATTACGATGAAACATAAAGGAAGGTTTTAGGGATTTTTAATAATAACAATAATAAGAAAAGTAATAAATAAATAATGAGAAATCAAATAGTAGAATCTATAAAATCTGAACATGGGTAATTAGCTCGCTTCGGTAATCATAACCAACTATCGCTTCGGATTTTCTTGTTCAATCAACTAGTCGGTACCCAGCAGGATCTTTTGATCTTCCACTAGAATAACGAGTCAGCAAGAACTATTTATCTTTCGACCTCACAGTCCAGACCAATTCGGGGTTAAGGTGTTCACGGATAAGCCATTCCAATTTTGGGTTAATTCCTACCTTAATGAATTCTAAGGTCATCAAGCCTAGGGTTTAAGTTATTCCTTTCCCGAATAGTTGATCCGTTAAGAGAACCCTACAAAATAGTTAATTAATCATGCCTCTACTCAGTAATCCCCTATAGGAGGATTAGTTCCTCATGGATCTCATAAACAATATAGACTTGATATATAAAATAGACATGAATAAGAATTCAAGAATATAAAGTTTAAAAGAAGCCTGGTTTGTATTGAATAGAAAGTCGAATCCTTATAGAGTTTTATCAAGTTTACAAATCTAATCTCTTCTACAAAAGTAAAGAATAAAAATGAAATAAACTTAAAGCCTACAAAAAGAGAAAAAACTAAATACTAAAACTAGGAAAAAAATTTATACAATATGAAAAGTTGTCCATAACATGTGTTAAATGAGCCTACTTATAGACTTAGAGTGGCCATCGTCCTTAACCCTAGGTCAGTTGCCATCCTCCTGCTTTAATGTTTCATTGTGTAGACCAAAATGCCCCTGGCTTGAAATTATTTCCCATATAGAGGTGATGTCACGACATACTAGGTCTTGTGTCGCAACATCGAAGACAGTATGCCTCATCTTCAGGATATTTTCAAGAGTGTGTTACGACATCCTCAAGCTGTGTTGCGACACCGAAGGCAATCTTAATATTCTTCTATTCTGCTCCCTATGTTGTGACATCCAACTCTCTGTTTTGTAACATAATGACCAGTATTGAGGTAACACACATTCTAATCTCCTACACACTCACAAAGCATATTAGCTTACTCTTAGGTCTTATTCGACCCCTAAGGTTAATAAAAGATTCAAATTACACATTTTATTTAATGTAAATAGAATTAACAAAACTTAACCAAAGTGCTTGTATTCAAGCTCCTAGAGTACGAAAACTAGTTCAATCTACTACACCGAATTACAGAAGATCAAACTCCCTCATACTAAAGTCATTGCTTATCCTCAAGCAAAGTAAACAAAAACAATAAATGAAAAGACAACCTTTGAGCAAGTATGGTACAAATGTCAGCTTTGGAGCACATGAATAAGCATTTCGTACTTACACATAATCTTAGCATGATATATAGCTTACTTACCACTTTTGATATCAAACACCTGAGTTCAATATATTACAAAGCATACAAGCATTAAGGGTCTCAAATGTAGGGATCCATGAATAAATTATACAAGTAATTTGATTATCCTAGCAGAATACAAACAGTCATAAATCTAACTGTTTAGTATGATGTCAAATTGTAAATAAGTCTACCTAGATCACATAGGGCTTTTCGGCTTGTAACGTTCTAAGGCTTGGGACAGGTATGAAATTCAAGAACAGTAAGCATCAAATTGTTTCAAGCACAAAAATAGTTTGACACATCATATTGCCCCTTATTCTCCCTTTTAGTGACCCTTTTTCCGCTCAGCGCCTTATTTCTCCTTCTCTCACTTTCCTTACTTCTCCTTATAGGAAATCTCAGCATCATATAACAACTATGGTTAGCGCATGATTTTTTGTGCACTAATGAACAAGTTTTTTTTTCTATTTTGTGACTTTGTCAGTTTTCTTTCTTTTTCACGGTACCTCACTCATAAATGCTTCTACTTTTCACATCCCTTTTCTACTCATTTACTTTTCTTTCATTTTGCACTTTTAAGCTAAGCTAACCTATAATCACCATACTACACTAATTTTTATATCACTATGTTTTTACAAAACCATCATAATTGTAACAGCCCGGTTTTAGCTAAATCAAAATAGTGATTTTGAAACCACAAATACAAGGTCAAAATATTTATTTTATTATTTTATTAAAGTTTACAGCATGATAGAATTATTGTGTAAAAGTTTCGTAAATAAATTTTACTGTTTGAATGCTTAATTCGGTAAAAAGAACCTAATCGCGTAAAATGTAAAATTAGAGTTCTATTAGCCAAAAGTATCTAATAGCTATGGAACTTAAAAGAGGAGGTCCTTAAGTGGTAATTAGACCATTTTATTTGTGAGTGGACAATTTTGGGCATATATTAAGTGATTTTGATGGTTATTAAATATGACTAAATTTGGTATTTAGTAATTTGATGTTAATTTTAATAAAACAAAATTTCTATCATCTTCCTAATATCATCTACCACCGAAAATCTCATAAGAAAAAGCCATGGAAGAAGCTTACGCATTCAGTCATCTTATCTAGCTAGCATGTGAGTATTTTTCATTCCGTTTTTTGATGATTTCTATGTTTTTATTAGGTAAATGGCATTGAATTGAGTAATGAAATTGTTTGAAATGGATATTATATGAATTGTACATTTGGTTGATGATTTTGGCTACCTAATTGAATGATGAAATGGTATCATTTTGATTGTTTAGGTGAGCATGAATAAGAGTGGCAAATTGGCCTTGCAAATGGCCTATTTTTGTCCACACGGGTGTGTGTCTCAGCCGTGTGTGACACACGGTCATGTTACACGGTCGTGTATCCCTTGGTGATAAAATTAAAATGAAATCAGTATGCTCCACACGGTCTCACACACGGGCGTGTAACTAACCGTGTGGTACAAGTCAGTATACCCCCTAATTGGCACACGGCTTAGCACACAGGCGTGTGACTTGGCCATGTTGCATAAGTCAGTATACCCTACAGTTTTGGCATGGCCTAGTACATAGCCTGGCACACAGCTGTGTGGCCACTTCGAAGGGCACATGGGTTAGACACACGAGCGTGTGGTTGGCCGTGTGACCCAAGTCAGTATGTATGCCCTATTTTTACACGGCCTGATACACGGGAGTGTCTGGAGCCGTGTGAGGCACACGACCTGTTCACACGGGTGTGTGACCCCTGTATGGTTGAAATTTTATTAAGTTTCCAAAATTTTCGTATGATATTGGTTTAGTTCCGAACCACTTCTAAAGCATGTTTAAGGCCTCATAGGACCTTATTAGGGACAATGCGATTGTCTTGAATGATTTATGAGAATGAGTGCTTTATGGTTCATAAATGTATGCCATACATTGTAAATTGATCGGTAATACCTCGTAACCCTACTCTAATGACAGATACGGGTTAGGTGTGTTACAGTAATGTATCTACTTAACCCTCAATATGTATGGCCAAACTTTTATAATCATGCAATTCAAGATCAAATAAAAAGGTAAACACAAATTATTATTTTTTGCTCGGGTTTTTGTATAGAGGTCTATCAAGAAGTGTTTTTCGACTCAAAATGGGTACTAAGGATGAACAAACAAGGGTTAGCTTTTTGGCTCTGAGTATATACCAAACAATGCCTTAGGTGATCCCTAGGTATTTCAATATTCACAAATCTAGTCAACCAAAAAAACCACAAATTCAACAATAGATTATTCATACTGCATGCTCGTTTCCTTGTATTCTCTATATCATTTGGTACATTCAATTGCTTAAAAGATATTTACAATGTAATATATAGAACTTAATAGTCTAATAATAAAAAATTTAAAATCACCTATCATCATGCCTATTTTACCGTAAATACAATCGACCTATGTACATGCTCTTAACCAATCACTTGTATTTCTACAAGCTCAAGTTCACAAACGATAAGAAAAATCAAAGATAAGTGTAAAAATTAAACAAATTTTCTATGTTACCCACCCACACTTTAGATAACACATTGCCCTCAATGTGCAGCCCTAAAAAAGATAAGGAAAGAAGTTACCCGATTGGTCATGATAGCTCCGTAGGTAATTAGTGGGTGTTTCCTCCTTTGATCATTGAAAACTCAAAAATTGTTGTGCCTCTTGCATGTGAGGTTTCTTAATAGAAAATTCAAACAAAATACATAACAAATAATAATATATTATTTATCCTACTCATAACAATGTAAATAAAAAAATCATCCCAAATATAATACAATCATTAAAAATGAATGCTTCAATCATCCTCCTCAAAATCCATCTCGTCATCTTCCTCCCCTTCCTGATCTATTTCTTCCCCTTGGCCCTCATGCTCATCTTCTTCCTGCTCTGGATACTTTGGCCAAAACATATCTAGCGTGTAATTAGGTACCCTAATATTGTTCTGTTGTGCAAACTCCTGAAAAATTGGACCTGACTCCTACATCCAGTCTATCACTCAATCTAGCTTTGGATGACTACTCTCGCCAATTTCTTGCTGAGTGGTCAATTTTGATTTCCTTTGATATGGAGCCAGAGCAGCTGTCATCTCTTGCTAGCGTTTGTTCAACTCTTTTATTTGTTTTTCCGAAGCTCAGTGTCCTTTGTATACAAGGTATCACCAATTATGCTTCGAGATGGCTTCATTGATTGCTCCGTGGACGCCATTGGAACATCTACTCTTTTGCATAAAGCCATCACTAAGTGAGGAAATAAGACTCCCACTTTCTGGTCGTTAACTTATTGCTTTATATTTTGATATATCTATCTTTCGATGCATATTTATTATTTCTGTAAAACATCGTAAAGCAAAAATGCTCGAAAGGTATTGACATTAGACACATTTTGTAACACCCCTCGCCCGTATCTGACACCGGAATAGGGTTCGAGGCGTTACCGGTAATTCACCTTTACAAACTTACACGATCGAGTTACTGAATTTTGCTTGTAATTTAAAACTTTAAAAACGTGTGCACTTTGTCTCTTATACAGGCCTCCGAGGCCTAAAACACTCCTAGGGGCAGTACTGAACAAAACCAAAATTGTTCGATAGACTTGGGGCACTTTAGGAAATTTTCCCTTAGTTGAAGTGTAACACGCCCGTGGGGCTTAGGACACACCCGTGTCCTTTTTCCAGTATGCAACACGGCTAAGGCACACGCCCATGGGCTTAGCCCGTGTGCTACACTGACTTCAACCCTACCATTCTGTTAAATACACACGGCCAAGGCACACGCCTGTGTGCTTAGCTCGTGCTCTAAGCTGTCTTAAAATTTTGGGTGCAGGGGACACACGGTCATAGCACACACCCATGGGAGTAGCCCGTGTGTTACAAATGGCCTAGACACACACCCGTGTGTCTACCCATGTAGAGCTTGTTAGGATATTTTCCAAGCCTTAAGTCACCCTCTACTAGTCAATTACACTTATAGATTACTATAGTGCATATTTAGGTCAAATTATCCATTTGTAAATATGAAACTTTGATTAACCTCATTGCATGTAAACCTCATGTCATTGGTTTCATACATGCTAAGTTAATTCTTATCTTGCATTTAATGATTTACAAGTCTGCTTGACATATTAAGATTGGCTCGTTATTATAACTCATTGCCAATTATAACTAAGCCATCACATATGAATATAAACATGCATAGATTTGTAGGGTATAACCAACTTCAAAATGAGCCAATTCCCATGGCCAAATACAAAAAGATAAACATACTTTTACATGCCTTCATTAGGCAAATCAAATGACATATATAACAAAATACTCAAAAATCCTATACATGCCATTGGACAAAATAGAAATGTCTTTATACCAAAGCTTGTCTAGTTGATAGTGTGTTGACTCTCCAATCGTCTTCCAATCCTTATGAGTCATCGAGCTCTGAAAAGTAGGGAAAAGAAAGGGGTAAGCATTTACATGCTTAGTAAGCCCGTATAACTGGAAGGTAAACTTACCGATTATTTAGAATGCAACCATATTAGGCAATGAAACCAACAAGCATGAAAGGGTTTCCCTAACACATAAACTCAATCATCAAGTTAGTTACATAACAATGTACCATGTAATTCATATTAGATGAGTTCATCATTTAACATATCATTTATACATATTCCTTGTGATAGTCCCGTTGAGTTTCTAGGAAATCTCGATGGATCATCCATTTACCATCAATTCGTACGAATGATTTTTTCAGTATGCACTCTCGTGAACCTTACATCTTACGGCGGGATTACCAGTCCTGACTAAATCCCCCGTAATATAAACTCATAAGGTGATATCGGGATTACCAGTCCAGGCTAAATCCCTTATAATGACAAACACCCTTAATGAGCTCGGATCTAAATTAACAGTCCAGGCTCAATTTAGACCCTAATCGGATTACCCGTCCGGGCTAAATCCACAATGCACACATATTCTTCGGTAGGCCCAATCATTCAAGGAACACCAGTCCAGGTTAGATCCTTTTTATACTTGAGATCTTTGGATTACCAGTCCAGGCTAAATCTTTTTTCTGCAACACATGCGGGATCTCAAGTCTCATGTAAATCATGGTTTATCCATCGAATTCCCTTTCCAACCTCAACCGAGACATTATCCAACATTTCATTATTAAAGATGCAATTCATCCATTTTCATGCCATCAACAATGCAATTATCATACATTCACAAAACATATAAATATGCATGTTATAGGTTTGCTTCAAGTTATCTGAATTTACTTGGTATTCGTTTCGGAGCTGTGTTTCGGTTATTCTAAAACCTTGCGTTTACCTCGATCGACCTCCGAAATTTGTTCCTCGGGGTCTATAACAACAAAATTATATTATTAATTCATTACATTACATTTTTCAAGTTTAATGTCTACCCCAGTCTAAATGACCGTTTTGCCCCTAACCTTTGACATTTTTACTATTTAGTCCTTAAGCTCGTATAGTGAAACACATGGAATTTCTATCTTACCCAAGCCTAGCCAAACGTTTTTATCTCTTATGGTAGCCCACATTTTCCATTATTTTCTTATTTCTACCACGCATTTTAAAACATTTGCAAAGTGGTCCCTACAAGGGCTTTTTATGAAAATCACTTAGGAAAATATGCTTATCACACCTTCAACTTTCATACCCCTCCATAATCTACCAAAATACAAGCAACTCATGCATGGGTAAATTTTTAAACATGAACCCTAGCATGAAATATGGGTAGAAATGGAGAGAGTAAGCTACCGGGATTCCAAAAATACAAAGAACATTAAGAACAGGGCTTGGGAGCACTTACTATTGAGCTTGAAAAGCTTGAAAACCATACCTATGGAGAGCATGAAATTTTTGGCAGCTATGGAGAAGAAGATGACTGATTTTGGCTTATTTTTCCCATTTTATTTCATTAAAATGACCAAAATGCCCTTAAGTCCTTTCTTTAAAATTTCATCCATGCAGGCCCATTTTTGTCCAAAAACTTAGAAATTGGGAAAATTTCTCCCCAAGACCTTCTAATTTATAATCTAAAGAAATTTCATACAAATTAATTCTAGAATCCAAGTTTTGTAATTTATTCAATTTAGTCCCTAATTTCTAATTAAACGCCTTACTCATGGAATTTCTTCATGAAAATTTAACACATGCATAATCTCATATTATAGGTATCATAATAATCATAAAATAAATATTTTGATGTCAAATTTTTGGTCCCGAAACCACTGTCTCGACTAGGCCCTATTTCAGGATGTTACACATTTAAGGCGGGGGCTATTCGAGTGCATAAAAATTGAATCCATATTTTTGCCTCAGGAAACATTATCACTTGATTAAAAGAGGTTCGGATATCAGTAGCTAAGAAACATTTCCATTCACCCCTCATTTCTGTTAGGAAGTTTATAATGTTACCCATGTTTATATCTTGAAAATATTTTAGATTCATTTCTTCTATAAAATCTTTTTCATAAAATGGAGTATTATAAATTTCACAAATAACCCAATGGGTGATTCATATTTCCTTCCCTCGCACTGGTACAATTTTTTATGTATAGAATTCTTGAACTATAGGGACCACAACAAAGTCTTTAAGATCATACAAAAATGTTCCCATCTAAGATATCTAACCAAAGGCCATATCACTTGATAGAGAACCACTCAATGGTTCAAATTCCCTTTCTTGAGTAAACGTTTTCCCTGAAGTTTTACAAAATATTTCTCCACATTTGGATTCGGGAAATTGGAGGGATTCGAAACCTCCGATAGTTTCGGTTTATTAGTTATTCTAACTTTCCTTGAAGGTATATTGAATACAATTGTATGCTTAAAAACTAATTAAGTATCAAGCAACAATTTTAATTAAACAATAAAATTAAGTTAAAAACCCTTAACCTTGGAAAAAGATTCGTTGGATTCCTTGAGAGAGCTTGTTGTATCGTCTCCATCCTATCATGCCAATCTTGCACCAAAGAAAATTACACGAAGAAGAAGAGCTGCGCAAGGAATATGAAAAGATAAAGAAAACTTGAGATTTTAAGAGTTTTAGGTTTTAAGAGATTTAAGGGTTTTGGAGAAGATTAGAGGTTAAAAAAGTTTTAAGTGATGATTAAGTGTGTTTTAATGTGAAAATAAAGATTTTAGGGTTTAAAAAATGGTTAGAATAAGGGTTATGCATCTAGGTTGCATGATCGGGTCGGGTTAACCCTATAGAAAATTATTGTAATGTCGCGACATAGGGGTTTCATGTCGCGACACACTCTAAATTTTTAGAATTCTAGGTATACTATCTTTGGTGTCATGACATTAAGAGTCCATGTCACAACATCGAGTCGGTTTTCTTAATTCCTTTAATTTTGGCTTTGGTGTTGCGACACAAGGCTACTGTGTTGCGACACTAACTTTATTTTTGCCCAAAATTTCAATTTCTAGAGTGTCATTGTAACAACCCAAAATTTGGGGTTAAAAGTTTTGAGGTTTGTGGTTAAGGTTAGTGAGTGGGTTGAACCTTTGGGTTCAACTTCGTGTTTTAATGTTAGAATGGGTCTGCTAGTTTGGTAGTTAGTTGTGTGTTTGTGTATCTCTAGATCTCGTGTTCGAATCCCTATGAGTGTTTTTGATATTTATTTGTTTTTATGTTATTTTATTTTACTTTAAAAAGAGGAAGTTATTTTTAAAGAGAAAAATAAAGTTCACATTCTTCATTTTTTTTCTTTTTCCCCATTTATCCTCTTTTCCTATTCTTTTCAATTTCAATTTTGTTTTTTTCTTGCTTCTTCTGTTTTACGCAATTTCTATTTATCATTCAATCAAAGGAGATTACTCTTGTGTGTTTCATGTAATCAGATATAAGTCAGAATAGTTTTGTGGAGGTGAAGCGGTTAATCTTGGTTGTTTGCAATTCCAATTTAAGGTGTGTTTCTGAAACTTTTGTTTTTAAGCGTTAAATTATTGATGGATTGCATGATATTCAGCCTATTTCGGTATATTTTCAGATTTCCTAGGGATGGAGACTGTTTTGATGTTAAAGACATGAATTTTAGGCTGTTTCGGTGTGTTTTTGAGACCACACGGGTGGTCACACGGGTAGTCAACACAGCCGTGTGCAATTGGGAATTTAGGGTTTTTGATGGTTTTTAGTTCCACACGAGTGTGTAAGATCTCCACAAGGCTGTGTGAGATCTCCACACGGTCATGTCACCTCTACTCTTTATTTTTGGCATTTTTGGACAGTGAGTTACACGGGCTGCTCACACGGGCTTGTGTGATCTTCACATGAGCGTGTAGGCCTCCACACAGCCTGGGCACTTCCACATGGTTGGGGCATACGACCATGTGGCCCTATTTTGTAGAATTTTTATTTTGAGTCATAAACTGACTAATTTATGTTTCTGTGTAATCCGACCCTCGGTCAAGCCTCGGTAAGTGTGTTTGGGACTCGATTTAGTTTGGTTTGTGTATCTATGTGTGTTTATGGGATTTAATTTTATTGCTCGTTTATGTGATGAATAAGTATGAGTTTATTATTATTTTCGTAACTGAATATTACAATACAAGTGTAATCAAATCTGAATCCATTCAACTGGAACTGTTAATGTCCATTTCTGTATAATGTCTGCGTAATGTGTGCATTATTGCATAGCATGAAAATTATGGGATATAGTTATGAAGAGAAGGAAGATAGACTTAGCAATTTTAACTGCGATACTTTTGTATAGCGGTTTACCGCACTATCCTATACGTATATCAGCACAGTTGTATACAGTTACTCAGGTGGCATAGTTCCACGTTGTGGTATGTTGGGTAGATGAACCTATTATGGTTCTATGTGGTGTGCATGTATGACGGGCCTACCATAGCCCTTATATGATGTGCTGGATGGAAAAAGTGGTGTTTGGTTGGTGGGGTGGGATTTTGACTTGTACATCCGTTCGCATCTGAATATACGTGTGTTTGTCAGAACATTTTGTCTGTTTGTATGAACTTCTGGTTATGGACAATATAGTTAATGTCATGTAATATGTTTTGATTATTGCGTATGACTGGAAAATCATTTCTGTGGTTTGATATTGTATTTAACATACAAATTGAGACTTTCGTAAGTGATATTTTTATGCACATGCTTGTCTAAAGTATTTATTGTGTCATTCTGTCTTTTGCTGTCTGTTCATGTTTCGAACTCACACTGACCTCGCGTAGTTTATCGCTGTAGTGTCTTTCCTTTTAGGTACTTTTCGTGTTTTGGAGCTAGACTCGGTATATCGGAGGTCTTAGAAAGATACAGTTTGACTCGATTTAAGTAAAATCTTATGAGTTTTATACGGTTAATTCTAAGTCAATTTGTAAAACGATTATATAAACTGTGATACAAGGTTTTATGCTGCACTTTTGTAAGGTGTTATTTGGACTAAACTTTAGAAACTGTGGATTTTATTTCCGAATGTTTGACACCGATTTAATATTGTTTCAAACATAACGAACAAAAAGGTTTTCTTGGTTTTTGTTTCTGTCACTTTTGGTGGCCAATGTAACCTCCAGGATTCGGTCTAAACTTCTAAGCCAGGTTTTGAGGCGTTACGGTCATGGTTCTTAAAAAAAGTAAATTTGATACAAATTAGAATCTAGATTAAACAATTAGTCAAATATATAATAATTTACATAAAATTAAATATTAATTTAATTTGTCAAGTTTTATTGTCGGATTCATCTGACTGCTCCATTAATGTACTCGAGGATGTGTTTTTGTTTCTTTCAGTGGTAGTCCATCGCCTTTCATGCCACTCCACCTTTTCCTCTTGTCACTTTCTTTAAATTTATTCTTTCAACCTGCACTAATTATGGAAAATATTTCCCTTGCTTTGGGGTAATCAAATTTATAAATAGATATTGCATTACAATACTCTTGTTGCTTTTCCCAATTTTTCCCACTCTATTGGTGACCACATTTAAAATTTTATGTTTCACCATTAATCTTCATGATTAATTTATTTTTCTTCTAAATCAATGGTAGACCTTGATGTACCTAGAAAAGGTCTGCCTAACAGAATGGGTATCTCTCGATCTTCTTCAAAGTCTAAGACTACAAAATCTGTCGAAATGATAAAGCTACATACTTTGACTAACACATCTTTCAATACTCCTTTCAGATGCACCAAGGATCTGTCAGCCAACTATAGTGTAATTTGCTTGCTCTTGAGGTCCCCTAACCCAAGTTTTTCACATACAGATAAAGGCATTAAATTGATGTTGACTTCTAAATCACATAGGGCCCTATTCAAATGGATGTTCCCTATCTCTATAGGATTGTAAAATTTCCTAGGTTTTTTAGCTTTTGGGGGACCTGATCAGATATAATAGCACTACAAGAACCGCTCATATTAACTTGTTCACCTACCTTAATTTTCCTACGCTTAGACATGATTTCTTTTAAAATTTTGGCATATTTAGAGAGTTTCTTAGTTAGTTCAATCAAGGGCAAGTTAACATTTAACATTTTAAACAAGTTTAAAAAGCTTACAAATTCGTCTGCATCTTGTTTTTGTCTCTCTTCCAGCCTTGAAGGGAATGGTACCTATGTGATAGCAGATTTCTTGGTCGACTCTTTCTCTGACTTAGCTACGGGTTCAATTACCTCCTCTAGTTCTGGTTCTTTGTTAGCCTCTCGAGGTCCTCTTGAAGATCTTCTACATCCTCTCTTATTTCCTATTGTGTCAAAGTTTCTGGGCTACTCAAGATTTTGCCCGAACGAAGTGTAATTGCTTTCACTAGCTCCTTCCCTTCCTTTTGAGTATTATTTTCAGCATTGCTAAGAATGTTGATGCCAATTTCTCTTTTGATATCTCCTATCATACTCATCAATTGGCTCATCTGATGTTTCAGATTAGTCAATGTTTTTGTCGAATTAGTGCACTCAAATTGCACTTGCTTCACACCTATCTTCATTGATTGCATTTCCCCCTCTATCCGATCCAAGCGTTGATCGCATATAGTATGGTCATTTGGGTTGACCCTTTTCTAAGGCTTCTATAAATAAAAATGTTGATAATTAACGTTTTTGACTTGATTCGAAGCATTACCTCCTCTTCGATTTCCTCTCCATCTCAGGTTTGGGTGATCTCTCCATTTGAGATTGTAAATATTCGAATAAGGTTTTCTGCCCCTATTCCCTATGTAATTCACATCCTCAATTGGATTGTTGATATAATGAAAGAGTTGTTTGTCCCCTCCATATATGGATGGTGCACTATTCTCAGACTTTGTGCGGTTGATTCTATCCACTAGCTGTTAATATCTATCATCCTCTTGGACAACCTTTATCGTAGATGGTCTCTAGCCATATGTATATAGTTCAGTTGGTCATTGGTAGGAGTTTGCTGCCAGATTTTCTTAATTTTTACACATCCTTGTACGTTCGGTTCATTAAGGCTCCTCCTGTGGCTCCATCTAATCATGACCTTACGTATACATCCAACCCATTATAAAAAATTTGCGGTCGTAACCACTTGGGCAATTTGTGATGTGGACATTTCTTAATCAGCGTCTTAAAATGCTGTCAAGCTTCATGAAAACTCTCTCCCTCTAACTGTTTGAACATAGTAATCTCTCTTCTTAGCTAGACTGTCTTGCTAATAGGGAAGAACTTTTGTAGGAATTTTCCTACAAGTTCCTCCCATATTGTGATGGACCCTAGTGCCTGTGAATTTAAACAAGAAAAGGCGTTATCTATTAATGAGAAGGGGAACAATCGGAGATGAATAGTGTCATATGTGACCATGTTATATTTAAAAGTGGCAAAAAGTTGGAGGAACCGTATCTTCTATCATCGGTCCTCGAAACTGCAATTTTTTTTGGATCATCTAGATTCTAAATCATAGCTGGCTTGATCTCAAATTTATTGGCTATGATGACTGGTCTCGTTATACACCTTTGAACCATATCTAGATTCGACAATGCATATTCCCTCAAAGTTCTTTTGTTACATGCCACATTTGCAGGTAGTTGTGGTGGTGGTGATAGATCTTTTAAGTTGTTATTATTAACCTCATTGAACAGCGCATTATCTCATAGTGTAAATTACTTATAGTAGGTGGTTGGTTCTACATTTGTTGTTACTACTATTATTGTTATTGTTGACGATTCTTACGAATTATTCTTCCTGGATCTGTGAATGGCTCTATAGGTGTTCTCCTACTACAAGTCATACACTAGACCCGAAGAGAAGAAATTAGTAAAAATAAGAAAATAAAATTGTAGCTATAATCTAAATGTTTCCTAATTATTCTATTCAAATGCTAATATTAAAATCAAATTAGAAACGTTACCTCCCGGGCAACGGCACCAACAACTTGACTGCCTCTGGACATACCAACGTCCAGAGTAGAAATATTGCATAAAAATATATTAAAAAGGCGATATATGCAAGTATATTGGTTAGGTTGTAATATAGTTACAATGTAGTAGATGAGTACTTCGAGGATCATACCCAAGGAAGGCGAGCACTAAGTTAATTCTAACCTAAACACAAATAAATCTAATTAGTACTTTAGATAGATTATATTACAATGAAATATAAAAAAAATGTTTTTGGGGGATTTTTAATAATAATAATAAGAAAATAAATAACGAGAAATCAAATAGTAGAATCTGTCAATTCTGAACATGGGTAGTTAGCTTGCTTCGGTAATCATAACCAATTGCCGCTTTGGGTTTTCTTGTTCAATCAGCTAGTTAATACCCCAACAAGATCTTTTGATCTCCCACTAGAATAACGATAAACAAGAGCTACTTATCTCTCGACTTCACAGTCCAGACCAATTTGGGTTACAGTATTCAGGGATAGGCCATATCAATTTTAGGTTAATTCCCACCTTAATGACTTCCTAGGGTCGTCAACATTAGGATTTAAATTCTTTCTTTCCCGAACAATTGATCCATTAAGAGAACCCTACAAAGCAATTAATTAATCAATCATACCTCCACTTGCTAATTCCCCACAAAAGGATTAGTTCCTCATGGATCTCAAAAACAATATAGACTTAATATATAGGATAGACAAGAATAACACACTGCAGCAAAATTGACTTTTAGCGGCGTTTTTTAAGGTCTTTAGCGCCGCTAAAACTATTTGCGGCGTTTTTACAAGCGTCGCAAAAAATGCCGCTATAGATAACGCCACTAAAGTTTGCAGCGTTTATTTGAAAAAATGCCGCTAAAGAACATGACCTTTAGCAGCGCTTTTCCCACAAATGCCGCTAAAGGTCATGACCTTTAGCGGCTCTTTTCACACAAACGACGCTAAATGTCATGTTCTTTAGCGGTGCTTTTCCCAAAAAACGCCGCTAAAGGTAATGAAATTTAAAAAATAATAATAATATATTATAAAAGTCATGAAAAATATAAAAAATTTAAAATTCATTGTCAAAATATTGAGAAGAATAATATCCATGATATAAATATAAAAATTTTCTATTAAAATTCATTATCAAATTAAATTTTCTATTAAAATTTTAAATTAAAATTCATTATCAAATTAAATTTTCTATTAAAATTTTAACTTTAAAACTAAATACAAAAATTAATGAATTTAAATTTAGAATTTAAAATAATAAATTAATAACACAATTAAAATCCTAAAGTTAGAACTCAAGTTATCTTAAATATTAAAATAAAAATAAAAATAAAAATTTAGAACCAAAACTAAAATAAATAATAAAAATTAGATTAAATATAAAGATATCAATAAAATAAGATATTATAATAAAGTTAATTAAATGAAATAAGGACTTAAATCATAACCATGTAAAATATAAGATATTATCATCAAGATTTACATCTTCATCCTGCTCAAATTTTGGTGGCTTGTACCCTTTCTTGAACCATTCATCTTGTAGAATTTCAAGAATAGTTATACGCTGTCAAGAAGAACATACAAAATTCCAACCAAAATGCACGCGCTAAAGCTTATACTGAGATCAAAGATTGCATGTAATCACAAATTTTCATAGGATGAACTGAATTTGAAACTTACGGTAAGAGGGTTTGGATCAAGAATACGCTTAATCAAATTCCTAGCACTAGATGAAATCCATGATGGACAGCTGAAAGAAGACTCCCAGATTTGAAATTTATCAAGGTACAAACAATTTTAATGAAGTTCTCATCTAAAAAGACAGGCCAAATCTTGAAGGTACTTACTTTCTTATACAAGCCTATAAGTCTTGGCTCATCAAAAGGCAAATAACCAGCCATGAGAACAAAGAGAATAACTCCGCAAGACCAAATATCAGATGATGTACCATCATAACCTTTATCTTTGAGCACCTGAAAATAAAAATATCAGATACCAGAATGAAAAGGAAAAAAAAAAAAAAAGAAGATTTGCAGCAATACAGCTAATTATTTTCTATGAGTTCATGAGTGAAAACCTCCGGAGCAACATAATTTGGAGTCTCGCAAGCAGTGTGAAGCAACCCATCCTCCTACATTTTCAACGTGTCAAAGAAAATAAAAGATTACACCACTAGACATGGACCTTTCTATCTTTTCCTCCATTATTGATAGTTAACATTTATAAGATGTTACTGCCAACTAAATGGCTTGACCATCTGTTTCAACCATTTTCCCATACAAATTATTGGTTTATAAATGGATTTTACCGTTTCGCTATATGAATTCCATCATATCTTCTTAATATAGAAATTTTACCATTTTCGCCATACAAAATATTGCTTGAGATGTTCATATCATGTTGTATTTAATCATTTTTCTTATACATCGTATCCAAAATTATCAAATATAATGTTTACTACAATGTTAAATTAGACTGCCTATAATATTAACTCTGAAATTCATGATGACTATAAAATTCCGCTTCGCGGTCCAGAACTGACAGAACATGTCGCAGAGCACTGAACAGTGGAAAAGAAAGAAGGAAAGAAATACATTTTCTACTAATTTTCTTCCTATCAAGCCATGGTGGATGGTTTAGACAAACTGGAGGTTACCTTGTGTTTGGGCATTAGATTTGGCGGCCTTTTCTCTCCACCCTTTTTGACGAGCTCTTATTTCCTACATTGCTGTCAATTTCATTTGAACCGATAGTGCTTCTTCAGCTTTCTCCCTTACTTCTTCGCACGTCTCCATGCCCGAATTGCATTTGTTCGCTTCCTTTTGATATTGTGATGCTAACTTCTTAGCCTCAAGTAAAAAAAAATATTTATGTAAAAAATTATAACAATTAAGCATTAGTGACATACAACTAACGATTAAAATAAAATAAAACATATATGTAACAAATAAATTGTTGGTCAAAAAAAGTTGTAAAAAATGAAAAACGAAATACAGTCAACTGGCTCACTGTAAACTTAACTGTAGACTTTGAATATGCCATAAAACATAAATAAAACCCAAAATCACCAATATCACCCTGAAATGAAATCATTTGCTAGATGAAGGCAGTGGTTTTTGTTAATGCAATACAAAGGGTTATTACATTTAATGTTACATTCACATCCAAATTACTCTCGGATAAAAAAATACCACAACATTAATTATCAAGCAATTCCAACCAAAGCAGTTCATCCTGCATACCAAAGCCGAGTTACTACTTTATCTTATGTAAGTGTTATTTCACAATATCAGTCATTTGCAATCAATCTTAAAAACATGGCTCGGTTATGCAATTTTTAGACGACATCTGGTAAAAAAACATTGTTACATTAGTAATCAATCATTATTGAAGACAAAATAAAAGTGAAAATCATGTGATTAGCAATCAAACATTGTTACATCAAGCAATCAATCATTATTGACGGGGTTGGCTTAGGGAAATCATGTGATTGTAGAGTATAACGGCAACAAAAACAGAAGGATAAGAAAAACTATGGAATATATTTGTCTCATATAGCATCATATAAGGCATAACATCTGTTAAAATAAAGTTGACACCTAAATGAAAGCGATAGCAAACAACAATGGTAAAAAACCCAGTAGAGAGAATTCTCTTTGTCATGCTAAAATTAGAGGTAATCTAAAAGGCATAGAAAATCAAATGTAAAATTTCTTTGTATTAAGTTACTTAGTCCCATATTCCAATAAATACATCCATCCATGACAAAGAAATAGGAAACTGACCTATAAAGGAAGCATTGCTTAGTCCTGCATTAATTAAAGATAGAACCATAAAATTAGCTTAATTCTGCTGGGCAAAATTGCCAAAGATCAGATAATTAACATTTCCAAATACTCGATTGCCATCTTTAATAAAAATGGAAACTTGGAACTTTGCAGGGCAAGTAGCATAGAGAATGCTAATACAAAGCAACAAACATAATAGAAAGAAAGGCTAACAACAGTTTGCCATGCATGTAAGCATTCATAAAACAAGCATGAGTTTCAACTTTCAATAATTAGCTCCATAACTACCAAGCAAAACCCCATAGCCAAGGATATGGTGTTCTAGTAATTGACAACAGAAACAACATTGATAAAAATGCTAAGTGAAAATAGTATGCCTTTGGGGGAAAATTCGCACGAAGAATAAATGCTTCCTAGAATTTACAAAGGAGTAATGGGTTATCATAATATTGCAAAGCTCATCTATTGTAAATTAAAATTAGGCAGTAACTAATTGAAAATTCGATGAACAAAAAAATAGGGGAAATCATAGGATCGCCATTCTCTAAGTGTAAATAAATTGGGCAGGAAGCGCATAAAGCACTCATTTCAGATTATAGTTTACTACTACAACATGATTTTGAGGTTTGTGAAACTGATCAAATCCAATATATATGAAAAAGAAACAAGAAAGGAGGAGATGAGGTCGAGCCAGATCTGGGAATACCTTCAGGGATTGTGAGAAGAGGCTGAGAAGAGCAATCGCAAAGGCAATGTGGGCAAGTGTTGGAAGTGTGGCTGAAGGCTACTAATCCTTCCATGAAATGCCAATACAGAGGTGGACCCACTATGTAGCCGAATAAACAGAGGGCCAATAGACATAACCCCACCTTCAACACCGCCGTCTGGTTCACTGCCATCTCTTCTATCTTAGAGTTTAACTGGAAACCAAATCAAGACTGAAGCAATTTGATGCAGTAGTCAGCAAAATGTCAAATCCTAACCATGCATTTTGTTTTTATTCAACGATTCTTCGACAGTCAAAAATTTGGGGGTGGGTTTGTCAATCTTTCATCGAAATGAGTGTGTGGGAGTGGGAATGCGAATGGGAATGAAGTAGCAAACTGTTATGGCAACAACAACAATGCCAAGGAATAAAAAAATCCACTGATTTCTAGTGCTAATTAATAAAACAACAAAATATCTAAACATTGCAAGACAATAAGTCAGGAAAAATAGGGCATGCTTTCAATATTTAAAGGCTAGCTCAAAATGTTCCTAATTAACCAAATCCTCCCCCGACTACATAAAAAAAAAGCCAAGTGTTAAAAAAATCGATACAGTTAACCAAAAAAGCTAAATCCCGAACAGCCCCTCACCAGATCCTCATCATCTTTCTTCTTTTGGTCCTCAGCCGTACAGATCTTGGGAGGATCCGAAGTAGCTGCAGGACGGCTTCAGCATATGAGATCGAAAGACATGATTCCCTTCCCTCCCCTCGGATAGAAGCAAAAGGAAGAGGCTAGGGTTTTAATTGAACGTTGAAAAGGAAATTGGAACAGTCAAATTGCATGCCGTGTCTCTTCCGTTGGTTGAGATTAAAGGTGGGTAGGCATGAAATCTTCAAGAGAGAAAATTTATGAGAAGGGGATTTTGATCGGTGAAACCAAAGGGAATAGAATCAAGGTTTTTAGCAGCATAAAATTAGGGATTTAGGGAAGGCGGTAAAAAAAACGACCCCGTTTCGATGGAAAGTTTTTTGCGGCATTTTTACAAAAACGCCACTGTATCTCAACTTTTTGCGGCGTTTTCACGAAAAACGCCACTATAGTTCAACTTTTTGCGGTGCTTTTCCCAAAAAAACGTCATTATTGCTCAATTTGTTTTTTTTCATTTTTAACATATATTTTTAAATTTTTTTCTTTTAAAATTTTTGTGCTAAAATTATCATTTTTTGGAATTTTTATTTTTTAAAATTTTGAATATTGATTTTTTAATTGAAATATGGACTAAAATATTAAATATTAAAAATTTAAGTTTTTAAGTTTTTAATTTTTAATTTTTAATTTTTAAATTTTTAATTTTTTTTGAAGATTTTTATCATTTTTAAATCAACATATAAAAAAATAGTATCATGTCATGTGAATTACCTTGTAAGTTTTCACGTCAATATCATTAAAAAATTAATTTTACAATTACATTCCTATTAAAAATGAGATTTAACATTTTTTAAAAGGTGGAAGGTTTTGGTTCAAAAAATAAGAATCAAATTGATAAAAAAATATAAATATTGAAAGTTAAAATTTAATTACCATGATCAACTCTTTTAGGAATTAAATTGATAGATGGGAATGGCATGGTCTAGTATTGTTTAAAGGATTTCTTTTTTCTTTCTTTTTTCATCAACATTATTCTTTTAAGTATGGTCCGCATTAGTTGTTTAGATTTTTATATAAATGGCATTTAATTATATGTTATATCAATAATTGTGTTAATAATTTACAAGAACTGGATCAAATTAAAGTTCATGTATGCTTTTGGGATTTAACTCATTTTGATATATATATTTTTAAAACAATAATTTATATTTATCTTATTTAGATTTATATTATAAAAAAATCCAAGATACACAAGTTATAAGTAGTTCACCATATTTACCCCTAAATCCTAAAAATTAAACCTTAAACCTTAAACCATAAACACCAAACACCAAACTTAAAAACTAAACCATAAACCCTAAATCATAAACCATAAAACTTACATCCTAAACCCTAAATATATATTACAAGGGACAAAAGTAATTAAAAAATAATCTTATTGCTTACCTAAACCCTAAAATAAATTAATTTTTGTCATTTTATCAAAAACCCTAACCCTTAAACCTTATTAGCCTAACCCCTAAAACCATGAACATTACTAAAACGCTAACTATAAAATAACAAACCTCAAACCCCAAACTCTAAACCATAAACCCTAAACTCAAAACTCTAATCACAAAATAATAAACATTATATCATAAACCTTAAAACCCAAAACCATAAACATTAAACCTTAAATCATAAACCCTAAATCATAAAATAAATTATTTTTGCGGCATTTTTCGAAAAGCGCCGCTAATACCACTAAAGCTCAACAAATGACGTCGTTTTGGTCAACTTTTTTGCGGTGTTTTTTGAAAAGCGCTACTAATGCTCGGACTTTAACGGCATTTTTCAAAAAGTGCCACTAATGCCATCGTTTTGTTAAACTTTTTTGAGGCGTTTTTCAAAAAGCGCCGCTAATGCTCGATCTTTAGCGACGTTTTTCACAAAACGCCACTATAGCTCTAACCTTTTGCGGCGTTTTCTTAATAGTGCCGCTAATGTACAACTTTGCGGCATTTTTTATTCAAGTGCCGCTAAAAATGCCGCTAAAAGCCTATTTTTCTATAGTGACAATTCAAGAATATAAAGTTTAGGAGAAGCCTGATTTGTATTGAATAGAATGTTGAATCCTCATAGAGTTTTATCAAGTTCACAAATATGATATCTTCTGCTAAAGAAAAGAACAAAAATGAAATAAACCTAAAGCCTATGAAAAGAGAAAAACTAATGACTAAAACTAGGAAGAAAATTATACAATATGAAAAGTTGTCCAAAACATGTGTTAAATGAATCAAATTCAAGTTTGCATAGGTAGATAAAATGGGTTTTACACTTTTTATTTTGAAGTAGTTTTCATGTATAAATGGAGATGTATAAATTATAAATGTAAGACAACAAAAAACTGGGCGGAGATAGAAAACGAAAGATTTTTTTTTTTTTGCCTTTTTTTATTCCATCAATTCGATTTAGCCTATTTATAGACTTAGAGTGGTCGTCGTCCTTAATCCTAGGTCAGTTGTCACCCTCGTGCTTTAATGTTTGATTGTGCAGACCAAAACTCCCCTGGCTTGTAATTATTTCCTATACAGAGGTGATGTCACGACACACTAAGTCCAGTGTCGTGACATCGATGGCAGTATGCTTCATCTTTAGGGGTGTGTCACAAAATCCTCAAGTTGTGTCACGACACCGAAGACAGTCTTAATATTCTTCTATTTTGCTCCTTATGTTACGTCATCCAACTCTCTATGTTGCAATACAATGATCATTATCGAGTTAACACACCTTTCAATGGTCTCTAGCACACTCACAAAGCATATTAGCTCACCCTTACACCTCATTCAGCCCCTAATGTCAACAAAGGACTCAAATTACACATTTTATTGAATGTAAATAAAATTAAAAAAATTTAACTAAAACTTAACCACAGTGTTTGTATTCAAGCTACTCAAGTGTGAAAACTAGTTCAATCTACTACACCGAATTACAGTAGATCATTAACATACTCCAAAGAATTTCAAACCACTCACCGGAAAATGGAGAAACTTAAACAAGTTTAGCTTTACCTTTATCTTTGCTAGTAGATATTCTGGCTGGATTGCAACAAACATACACACATATTGAACAAGACATAAAGAATTCATGCAATGTGAACATGGAAAATCACACTCAATAAGACAGAGGCTTACCTTGATAGCTACGAACTGGACTTAGAACAGAGACTTTGACGGCAAAAAATTAGTGAAGAATTCATAGAATTAAGGGCCGTATTTATGGACCTAATAGTCCTAATAATATTTGGATGCCCTACTTGACTTAGGAAGGTTATTACTTGCATATAAAGTATTCCTAGATACACTACATATTTATTTCCTAAGAAAATTATACTTGCACATCAAGTATTCCTAGAACTTAATGAAGTTTGTACATACGTGCGTGTAAGATTTCATAAATTTTAAGAAAATAAGATTTTTGGCTCAAAATTTGAACTCCCTAGATTTTATAGAAGATTCCACGAATTTAATTAGCAAGTCCCATGCCCTATACATTCTGGTCCCATCCATGTCCTCTCATGGGTCTCACCCCATTCCCATCTCTCATTATTCTATATCCCTGATACTCATATTCATTATTTCTGACTGGCGACGCTTGGAGACTACCCAAGTAATTGTCATATATGTGGTCTTTACCATAATATAATATCCTCACTACCTTGGAGAACTAGTAGCCACAATGAAGCACTACAGTACCCGCCTTTTTAGCCTATTCCTTTAAGATGCTCCATTAGACATGTGGTACTGACATACTATTCCCTGCTCAGATGTTTTGTAAAGGTTTTGATAAGACTTTCATATTGTTTCATAGTCTTGGCAAGCCTCCACTTTTCACTATTCTCTAACGGTCTTTATTGAGTATTCAACCTTGAGTAGGCATTTTCTCTCATAAAGACTCTTATTGGGCTACCCAATCTTTCGGCTACTTCTTTCCTACTTACAATTTAAGATTGCTCTTATTATAGCCTATTACGTATCTACTTAAACAATATGGGGTTCGCGGCTTCCTTGGTGGACTCTTTTTTATGTATGTTACGCTTACCTTCTTATCTAAGGAGTCTCTTCATCCTTTCACCTTAACTGGGTTGAGATATTATTGGAAAAATCTCAATTTGGAAACAGTTTTCTTGCATAGCCAAAATTTAAAATTTTAAAAATCGACTCGGTTTGTGATACTTAAAATAATAAACCTTATCCAAATTTGTACCTGTGTTTTTGGCTTAGCATACATCTATTGTTCTCGTCTTTTAAACAAACGATCTTCTCCGCTATTCTCGTACCACTAATTACTTCAAGTGTGGGCTTGAACCAATTGAATCAAACACAGAACTAGAAAAAGTTTTCTCCGTTTCGGGAGAAAATGAAAATTCTCTCTTCTTAATAGAAACCATTGCTATTTCGAAAAAATATATGTAAGAGTTGAGAATAAATTCTCTTTATTTTTTAGCAGAATAATAATATCTCAAATTTGTGTTATTAGCTCTACCGGTGCCATCTATTTATAGGAAGAGAAGGTAGAATCATTTTTGAATTGTAATGGTTTATTTCAAATAGAAAAACAACATCCTACTTAGAATAGGACAAGAGTGGATGACACACCCTATTATTCCTACTAGGGTTGTTGCGCCCTTCATGTCCATAAGGGTTTTTGTGCCTCTCTCACATCGAGTACAATTATGAGTACTTCCTTGGCCTTTTTGACCCAGTACTCTGTAATGTGATTCAACCAGATTCAATTTTTCTATTTTCCAAAATAAGCTTTAAATATTTATATATAAAAAAGAATTCTCATCCCTATTTTACCCCTAGCAAAATTTTGACAATTTTACCTTTAGTAAAATTTTAACAACTTTAACCCTGGTAATATTTCGGGAAAATATGTTCAATATTTCATGACTCAACATATTCATTATGAACGAATTATTTAATTTCATTACCAACCTTCAAAACAATTCAAAAACATAAATTCATTCTTCCTATCATGTTTTAAGTAAGCCATATATGATTGCAAATGGATTATTTCCATTTTTATTTCCATTTCTATTTCCATTTCCATTTTTGGAAACCTACATTCATTTCCAAATAATTTCATTTCTCCATTTCAAAGAAAACTATAATCATTCCTGAATGTTTCTCATTTCTCTTTTCCTATTCAATCTGTTCATTTCTATTCAAACATTCAATTCATTTTTTGTTTCAATGAGCTAGCGAAGGGACCGATTGGACATATGTAGTTGCATCCTAAATGGTTTATAATCAAGTTTTAGCTTTTCGTCTATTAATTATAAACTTATTTAGTCATGAAGTCATTCCACTATACTATCGTTACTGAGCTCTCTCCAATGACATACCACTACAAAAGCAACTACTTTGTGTTCATCTAATGACCTTATCATAAGTGTGTTACCCTCATAAGATATCTTTTATCTCTTTGAGATACTATTCATTCTCCCAGTATGATTCTATTTTATCTCATGTTAACCATTACATCTTCCTTCATGAAAATAAATTACTATCAAATAGTGATAAAGTCATCCATTACAAGGACGGACAACTCGTGGCCACGTTTACTTTCCATCAACCATGTAATGCCCATAAGAGGATATCATTTACCCATGTTTTGTACTATGAATTCCACTATTGTAAATGATGCTACATAATACAGAAGTCGTACACCCAATGCACCAACTTTCGGTTCATTATCTATTTGAACTTATGCTTTTTCTTACATCAAAGTGTACGAGTCACGCATACATAGTCCGCCATCCACTCAGGATTAAGGTATGTCACACTATAAATGTCACAAGTGAATAAATCCATAAACGGGTTCAAGATCTATTCTACTTGGATCCTATCTAATGTACTGTTATTCCAGTCAGTTATATCTATGTCTCTATCTTCTGAGAGTCATCCGTTCCAATGCTTAAGACAAGACATCTCCCCAATTGGACTTGATAGACAGCATATTAGTTATTTGATCGGTTTGCTCATTTTCGATTAGGCTAAGTACATGTTTATGTTTATCTACTAATACAAGTTGTTTTTTCGTACTATAATCCGATCATGTAATACTACTTAGTATTAGTTAAACATTTAGACAATTAATGAGCAACATTTACTTCCATTTTGTTTTGCGTGCAAAGACCATGTGATGACAATTATACAAAGTATTAATTTAATTTATGAATAATTTTGTTAACCAATATATTCAAAAAAATTACAAGTGTTCTTAAATAAAAATACTACACTTAGGGCAACGGATCCAACAGATACTTTCTTGGCTCCACCCATCATCGCCTTTGGTAAATTCTCTCATTATCTTGATGGTCTATGTTCTCCAAAGGCAACAAGTTCATTCATTATTGTGACGTAGCACACCCGTCACACTGTGAACTCTACTTTATACCTTGGCGTGTCTCTTGGTACACCGTTCTGCAGATTTCACATGAGTAACCCCATGTTTTACGTCCTGGTAGACTTTCTCATGTTTATTGTCCTGACAGACTCTCTATGTTACCATGGTCAAGCTATGGTTTTACATATTATTCCTCATGTTTAATGTCCTAGAAGACTCCATTGGTTGTCATAGTCGAGCTATGGTCTTACACCTTAAACCTCTTTGAAGTGTTGTCTTGAAAGACCTTACCATTGTCTCAATGTCATCCCATAGAGCCTGCTGACTGCCATCATGGTGTTACTCTATGGAACTTAATTACTATTGTCACGCTATTGCCTCAAATGACGAGTTGATATCATTCTGCTTAACATTTAAACTTGATGCTCGAACACCACAGTGTCTCATTTGCAAGGCTTGGAGCTTTGCACATCATAGTTTGCACCCAGCAACACTGTATGGTGGGAATCTTAACGAAATTTCATTTCCCTATTCATCCTTCCATACCTCCATTTCACCATTTCTGATCTTGATGCTCAAACACCACAGTGTCCCCTTCACACGACTTAGAGCTTCGCAAATCACGGTTTGCGCCTAACAACACCATATGCCGATATACAGAAACACTATTTCCAAAATCCTAACTCCATCTAACCCGTCAATAATTCCCCTCCGTATTGCGCATACATTACTCAAGCATATCATCCAATTTATCATTATACATACATCACACCATTTTACCTATCATCCACTATCTACCATAAAACAACCAACAAACTACTAGCAGGAGCTCACACAGTATTGTGCACAAACAAAGCCCACTCTTTCTTCAACACACATACACACATACTATAAACTTAGGTAACCTCAATACATAATCAACGTGACACATACAAGGCACATAACATCATCTATAATCCATAAGGTAAGGTACAAAGACACACCTGGATTCTTTTATCCTCATCAACTTAGCTTGTCCAAACACCAGGGCCACCTTTGTCTTGACAGCTAAGCATAACAATTATTTATCGATTAAACTAAAGGTGTTCAACCCTTAACCGCCTAGAATCCATAATTATTCAGAAGCTTTTACTTCAATCTACAAGTACAGAGAGGTAAGGAATCTTACCAATTCCTCAATTTCTCTACTACCAGACTTCAATTTACATGATTGTTGTGACATGCAGAGCTTTCTTTAGCTATATCCTCTTCTTCTTCAAAGAGACTAAAGAAGATGATGTTATGGAGAGACAAATTTATAAACAGAATTGAGAAAATTCTGTCTCCACACACACACATATATACACCTATACTACGATCTTCACTAACCATCTCTACCATTCGTCCTTAATCATTTTGTCTCCCAATATAGAACCAGTCGATTCCATCCTAACTAAACCAGAATTGAGATCCAACTAATCACAATTCGACCATTAAAATTTCTGAATTTCCTAGTGGAGTTCAACAATTTGCTAATCCTTTCAATTTAATCCTAGCTTTCTTTAAATTTCAGGCCAATAAAGATAATCGGGTGTTACAAATGGGCTTAGCCCAAAAACTAGGCCTAATTTTTTTGCCCAAGCCCTAGATAGATAAAAATGCTAAAACCCAGGCTCGAACCGACCCTCTCGTATTAAATTTATTTTATTTCATTTTTTATATAAAAAATTAAAAATATATTACATCAAAAATATTAAAAATATTAAAATAGATGCTTCCCAACAAATTGAAAATAAATTAAAAAAACTCTTTATACTTAAATAACACTGAGATAAGTGCAACTTAACAAGAAAATACCTCTAAAATAGTAGCAAAATTAACAATAAAACAAGATTTATACAATATTCAAACGATAACAACAAAATAATAGAAACATAATGGTGAAATGGCAGCAAAACAGTAGAAAAACAACAACAAAATAGTGGGAAAATAGCATTTTTTTTGCAAATCTAGGTCGAGCCAAGCCAAAAAAACCTACTCAAGGTCCGACCCATTTTCTAAAGGGTCATTTATTTTTTGGCCAAGCCCATTTTTCGGTATTATATTTTTGCCCAAACCCTTTCACTTTTCAGGTGACCCGAGCCGACCCATGGACAAGTCTAAAAGAAAGTTAGAATTTTAATTTTTTTTTAAATAATAATTTTGGGACCTAAATAAGTTAATTAATGATTCAAGTTTATCATACTAAAATATCTTATTTTTTTCTTATTTTGCTTTGAAAAAGTTTTCAAATATACATGGTTTCAAATTTATGTGCTCTAACATAAAATCAGTTATACGGTAACAAGATTTTAATTTGACATGTTTAATTTTTTAATTTAACTCGAACAATTTTAGTTGATTCAATTCGATTCGATTCGACTTGACTTGAATTTCATTTCACTCGACTTGATTTAAAAATATTTCAAATCAAATTAAGATGATAAAATAGGACTCATCAACTCGAAAATTTTTTCACTTGAATGCTCACCTCTACTTCTTAGCTATTCACAAATCTAAATATTGTGAAGTAGCTCAACTTGAACTCCCAACAAATTCTTAACTTTAAGTTAACAAATAAGCATTTTCAATTATGAGATTTAAAATATAATCTACACGTACTTATCTAAAATCCTTGTTTAGTTTGGAGGGACAAGTTTACTGGATTCCAACTTTATCAGTGAAATTACAATTTTTTTTTGTAAAAACTCATTTAAGAGTTCTAATGTTTACTAGATTTTGGAGTGCAGTGCCAGTGACCATATTGGTGAAGAAAAATAACCTCCTAAAAGTATAAGTTTTTTAATGCATGATAACAATTTTTTTGTGGAGATCCCTTATTTATCCTAAACTTTATTGAGATACTTTAAACTTGTTTTTCAAGCTTACTTGGCAGGGATTAAGATGGTAATTAACCCACATGTTGGAAAGTCCAAAAACATTCATAAATGGGAGACTTGCATAGGTGATTTGTATTGAGAATTTTAGCATTTAATCTATTCATTAGGAATCTGTTTTATAGAGTGTATTTTGTACATAAAGCAAGTGAGTCACTTGATTTTTCAAACTAAGTTCTTAGGGAGGAAACTTAATGGAGAGAGATCTAGATCTTAGGTACAAGTACAAGGATGCTACACTAGTGAGTGGTAAGACTTAAACCATTCTTTGTATGTGATTGAAGATAATGAATTGCCTTTTTAGGCAAGGCCCTTGAGACGTAGGTGGTTACCAAACTACTTAACCAATTGTTATCTGTTTTGTTTTTCAATTGTTACACTCATCAATTATAATTGCTTAGATTGTTCTTGCAAAAATTGTTTTTTTTTTTAAATTAGAGCCTAACACTTGATAAATTAAATGATGTTCCTTGTGTCAATTCTTGTTTAAAATGGAAGGCTTATCTATCTTACGTCCTCTAATGTTGGATGGCTCCAACTATGCATATTGAAAGGATAGGTAAAGGCCTTTATAAAGTATATAGATGAGAAAGCCTGACATGTTATTCTTATTGGCGAAAAGGCCTTGCAATTGAAACCTTTGGAGTGAAGACACCAAAATTAAAGCTTACATAGGCCACTAAGGAGGAGAAGTTAAAAAATGCAAACTTAAAGGCACTGTATTCAATTTTTTGTGGAGTTGATGGCCAAGAGTTCAAGAGGATTTCCAAATTTACTACATTAAAAGAGCCTTGGGATATCCTTGATACTACATGTAATGACCCGTTTTTTGCTGGTGTCGAAAAATTTGATTTTAGGTTGGATTTCTTAAGCCAAGTCATTTTGACAAGCTAAACCAATAAGTTTTCAGAGATGGGTACAACAGAGGATTAAGGTTCCATTAATGTGTAATTAGTCATTCATTAGAATTATTATGAGGTTATCTAGAAGAGTTTAGTAATTAAGACTTATGGATTAAAGTGTGAAGTTAACAAAATTAGAAAGATCAATGTGTGAATACTATGAAATATGATCTAGAGAGTTTGAGGTCTTTATGCTATTATTAACGTAATCCCATTTTAACAATATTTCCTTTTTAAAGGTATTGGTTAGAGGGAATGGTTAACCATTCCCATTTTCACGAAAACTTCACCAAAGCATCTCTAAAATTCTCTCAATTTCTTCTCATCTCTTCTCAACAAAAAAAAAAAAAAAAAGAAAAAGAAAAAAAAAAGAAGTAGATTTTTCACTCAATATTTCAGAATTGGTAAATTATTTTCATTAAACCTTATCATTTTAACAAAGATTCATGATCATGATTTCAACATTTTTCTCACTTTTTTTTTGCTAGTTCACGTTGATTTTTGCAGGAGTGGAAAAGTTGAACTTTTCTTTGATTTCTTTACTTCATTTTAATTTCTACATTAAGGTAAAATGTTTTCTAACTTCAATTTATGAAATTTGATCCTTGAAACATGATTTTCCATTTTTATTTTCACTTTCTCCATTTTTGAGCATTTTTTCAAGCTAGTAAAAGAAACCTTTGATCCAAGTTTTTTCCTGATGTTTTTGAGCTATATTGGTGTTAGGAATGAAGTTTAGAATAAAGTGCTATAGTTGAAACTTAGGTTAGATTGAAGTTTGGTTAATGATTTATTAAGATGCCATTGTGAGTGATTAAGAGGTTTTAGTGAGAGGAAGAGTTTTTTTAAGTAAAAATGAGAAAGTATCTTGTTGTATTGAATTACATCACATTAATAGTTTAGGTGTTTTAATGCTTAAATATGGTTTTTCTAACTTGTTTCATTGTTTCAATTGGTTGTTGTAGCTAAGGAGGTAGCCGAGTCCTTTAAGGTTAAGGGAAAGGAAAAAGTTATTAAGAATAGATTGTTTGAGTTTGTGTTAGCTTTTTTCGATTACTTAATATAAGTTTAAGATATCACTATTAATGATATATTGATATATGTTGAATTTCATAAATGTGTTGCTTTCATATTTGGTGGATATATGTTGAGAAGTTATGTGAAGGCATGAGCTAGTTTGGGCTAGAATTGATGCTTTGATTTAAACTATCAAATGATTAAAGATAATGAGTTATATCAACAAGTGTTGGATTAGATGCAGTGATAGGATATGTTGTACTCTTAAGGAAAGAATGCACAATCAAACATTAAACATCACAAGGACAACCATAAATCTCGAAAATAAATTATAAAGCCAACATGAAAAATAATAAAAAAGAATATACTTAGCTTTAAAAGTGTTGATGGGTTCAGCCAAGTTAAGCCTGTGTAAGCTATCTAGACCAATTTTTCAAGCCCTACTCGAAAAATGTGTTTAATTTTTTTGCACAAATCTAATCCAATTTAAGAAAGATAAACCTAAGATTTAAATTTTTATATTAGTTTTTGTTTAAAAGTAACTTTTTTTTAAAAAAATACAATACACTAAATGCACTAAAAAAATATTAAAATAAAAATTTCCTAACACATTAAAAAGTATTTATATTAAAAAACACTACGATAAATATTATAAATATTTTATTATATTAAAAAACATAAATAATATAATAAATGTTTTATTGTATTAAATATAATTTTTAAAATTTTATAGTTTAGATTGGTTTAAGTTTTATTTTAAGTTTTGAAAAATAAATTTAATTGTTATTAAATTAATAGTTTAATATAAATATAATATACATACATATAAAATTATTATTTAACATATATAATTAATATAATTATTTTTATAACACAATATATTTGAGTTCAACCGACCGAATTTGAGAAAAAAATCTTATTAAGGTCCCAGATCATATAAAAAATTGACCAAAAAAATTACTCAAACCCATTTTTTGCATATTATATTTTTGTACGAATTTTTTTATTTTATTTTTCGAGTGGTTGTTTCAACCTGGATGCGTAATCTAGCCATGAGCAGGCGTACCTAGTTTTAATGAGAAAGAATAAGGCCCAAAAACCTTTTTTTCCGGCCCCAAACGCGTCTACTGTGTACTAATAATTCTCCATTAACACACTCTACTCTTTCAAATTCTCTCGCCATTCGCCATAGCTTATTCTTCACCGAGAATTACATATATTTTTCATTTTTTTTTGAGTATATATTGTCATCAAAATTTGATGTCTGGTTATTATTTAAATCTAAAATTTTCCTGCCACTTTTCGTTTTCAATTCCTGATTTCCGATAATTTCCAATCGTATCTATTTTGTTCCTCTCTTTTTTTTCTTCCAGAGCTCAGAGATCGAAAAAGTTTCTCACATTTTCCTTTTGCGTTTGAAGATTGGTAAATGGAAATTTGGAGAAAATAAGAGTAATTCGTTGTGAAAATTCTAATAAACAAAAGCAATTTTTATTAAAAGAAAACAAGTAAGAAAATAAAATAAAAATGACAGAAACGGAACCGTCGAAGAAAGTGGCGGATAGGTATTTGAAACGCGAGGTTCTCGGTGAAGGTACTTATGGTGTTGTCTACAAAGCCATCGATACGAAGGTAACCCTAACTTTCGAATTCTCCTTTTTCATTCTTTATGTTTTTTTTAAACCGTATTAAATCGAAGGCAGCAATAGATTAATTTGGTTTTTGATAGTATGAATAAAATGCATAAATATATTTGTTTTTCTTTCTTTCTCGGATACATTGTAGCATCAGATTTTGTTTCTTCACTATCCAATACTTTTTAATGTGTTTTTGGGCCCAATTGAATGGAGTAACTGCGGGAAGAATGCTAGACTGCCTTTGGCCTGCAAAAGTTCTAATTCGACCATAATTGTTATGCATACAAGTAAAATAATGCAATTTGTTGTCTAAGAAACAATTATAAGTTTTAATTATTCAAAAATGTTCCTTTGTGTTGCCCACAATTAAAATGTTATTAATTGTTATTGGTAGCCAAATGAGCTTTTCAGAAGGTAGCAAAAGCTACAATAACATTAAGCATATCCAGTTATGAAATTAATTGTTGATTCGACTTTTCTGAGACTAGTTGTTTGTTGGTCGATTGCAGACAGGACAGATTGTTGCAATTAAGAAAATTCGTCTTGGAAAGCAAAAGGAAGGGGTTAATTTTACCGCACTCAGAGAAATTAAACTTCTGAAGGAGCTTAAAGACCCCAATATTATTGAGTTAATAGATGCATTCCCACTCAAGGGTAACTTGCATCTTGTGTTTGAGTTCATGGAGACTGATCTTGAAGCTGTTATTCGAGACCGGAATATTTTTCTCTCACCAGCTGACATCAAATCATACATTCAGATGACTTTAAAAGGGCTTTCTTTTTGCCACCGGAAATGGGTTTTACATAGGTCTTATTTCTCTCTGCTCTAAGTCTACTTTTATTGGTTGCTGCGTCTTAAATTGCTTGACTCATTATAGTGTTTTACAGGGATATGAAGCCAAATAATTTGCTGATAGGACCCAATGGTCAACTTAAACTTGCTGACTTTGGATTAGCACGCATATTTGGGAGTCCAGATCGTAAGTTTACTCACCAGGTAAGCTTATTGCTGCCAATGGATATCAAGTTAGTCCTTTGAGTAAAATCCTATTCTCCATAATTACATAAATTCGACTTATATCTTGAATTAGTATTTTCTACTAGGAATAAGCTGACCTAGTGGCAGTTCTAGCTTGCTAACCTTAAGCTTATAGAATTGACCATTGCATCCAACAATCAGTTGTTTTTCAGTAGCACTATTTTTGTATGGGAAAAGTATAGAAACTTAATATGTTTGTTGTTTCTGATTTTAACTTTGGGTTTTCTGTATTTTGGCTTTATTAGTTATGCTATCACTTGGTTTGTACACAGAACAAGCATGCTGTTTTCCTGGTAAATGTTCATTGTATTCTGTGATATATCCTTAATTTGGTGTCATTAACTTTTGCCATTGATGTGTTATTGCAGCATATTAAAACAAACATGTTCTTTCTATTTTTTTTTTGGTTGCACATTCCATGCGATTAGATTTTTTTTATTCAGAAATATACTTTCTTTGTAGTATTTCAACATCTAGTTTTTGAACAATTGATAGTTATGGCATTTATTTTGGATTGTTTTCTAACACCCTTTTGGCTTTAATATATAAACCCATGCAACTATGCATAGGTCTTTGCTCGATGGTATAGAGCTCCTGAATTACTTTTTGGTAGCAAGCAATATGGTTCTGGTGTGGATGTTTGGGCAGCTGCCTGTATATTTGCAGAACTTCTCCTACGACGACCATTTCTACAGGTGAACCTAGCTGTCTTCTGTGTTTTTGATACTTGCATTTTTTTTTGGTGAGTTAATTCTTGGTACAGAGCACTGTATCTATATGTCATCTGTTTAAAGTATCCGTCTTAGTATATTTTCTCATTTTCATTGGTTCAACATTTAACGTTTTGTAGGGCACAAGTGACATTGATCAATTAGGAAAGATCTTTGCAGCTTTTGGGACCCCAACATCTTCTCAATGGCCAGATATGTTATACCTTCCTGATTATGTAGAATACCAATATGTTCCTGCACCACCTTTGCGCTCCTTGTTTCCAATGGCCAGTGATGATGCTTTAGATCTATTATTGAAAATGTTTACTTATGACCCAAAAGCTAGGATTTCAGTGAAGCAAGCATTAGAGCACAGGTAAATGAAATCTTCCAATTAGAAATATGAGGACAATGTTTGGTTCGTTTTTCTCATTTTATTTCCTGTTCAGGTATTTTTCATCTGCACCTCCACCTACAGATCCAGCTAAGCTCCCTAGGCCTGCTCCTAAAACGCAAGCATCAGATTTTAATCCCCAGGAAGGTCCCACTGTCCTTTCTCCCCCATGGAAGTCAAGGAGAGTAATGCCTGATCGTGAGAGGTTTGAAGGTAATTCCAACCAAAAGGAGAAGATCGATGAGCGTGTTGGTGAAGTTCAACAGGCAGTTGGTGAAATTGCAGGAAAGGTTGAACAGGTACCATTGTCTGTAGATTTTTCAATCTTTGGCCCAAAACCTATGAGTAGGCCTACAATTAACAGGTAAGAGCTATGGTGTGATCTTTTGATAATGGTTTTTCATCCTAGCATTTTAAGTGATTCAAATGTGCAACATCTAGTGGTTCAACTCGAGTGGATTTTTAAACCTTCTAGCAACTTTTAAATGGATTAATTTTGGGAAGCTTGGGTTAAAGAAATTATATCAAGCATAGACTGTTAAATCTTCATCTAGGGTATCCTCTTCATCAAAATTCCTCACCTAGTTCTTAAGCAAGTCATGAAGTTGCAGAACACCTCAAGCTCCTTGTCATGTGAATTTATAAAGTATCAAGCACTTTCCATTGCTCAGTAGTGATGGTGAATATTCTCAGTGGCTAGCGCTTTTGTTGTGCCTTGCGCCTGGGCAATATAAGGGTTCCAGCACCTGAGGCAATATGCATATGTGAGTTTTTGTATGTGTATGTGTGCGTGTGTGTGTGTATAGTTGAATACTTGAGTGTTAAGAAGCATAGAGTTGAATACTATCCTTTTTTACTGTGAAGGTATGTCTAATGAAAACAGTGAAAAATAAAAGAAATTAGAAAGAACTTCAGTTAGGTTGGTTTTATGCCTACTGCGGTATAAAAAGGCATGCTTAGGTGCACAAGACGTGCACCTGATTAAATGCACCTTGCCTGAAAGGTTTGAGGTGCTTTTGTTATCTGGTGCTAAAGCGCAGGTGCGCCTAGGCACACACCTTGACTACACAGGATGTCATGATCAGCTCAATGGAAGGGTTTGAAAGTTCTGCTCCAAAATTGTTAGAAGATAAAAGTCCTAATGAAGGTATTCATCTTTATATGGGAAGCATCTCGAAAAGAATTTCACCATCAATAACCTTTACAAGAGAACTTCCAAGTAGATTGTGGATAGAGCGCAATTGGTTCATCTTCGTGTAGGGTTCTTCAGAAAAAAATTGATATTATGCAATGCTGGGTGTCTCTTTCAGGGTGGTGGGTCTGTGTAGAAATGGCTTTGTGAGCTTGGAAAGGGATGTAGTAAAAACCATGCTAGGTGCTAGAATGCTATATTGTCTCAGGGGCAAGGGACCAAAAAAAAAAAAAAAGCAAACCATTCTCTTGAGTGCACTAAGGTGCAATATGATTTTGCGCTTTTGCACGTCTCTGCATGCTTATGTATGTGTATATGTATAATAAGATGACTTATGGGTGAAATTTGATTGGATAATCTATTGAATCCAGGGAATTTGATTTTGTTTTAAAATGATTTTAGTTTATCTAGAATAATGTGTCCGAGGAGAATATTGATTGATAGGTTTGTAGCTTGAAATTCTGATTGATCAAATCATTTATATATAAATATAATTAAAAGAAGAACATGCAATTTGCATTAGACAGGTACAGAACATGGGGGGAGTTGGAAGAAAACGTGTTTATCGTATGTTAAAATATGTGAGGTAAGTGAGTTGATTCTTTAACCTTTCTTATGCAGTGCTGATAGATCTCATCTGAAGAGGAAACTTGATCTTGATTTCCAGCACAATGAATAAGAAAAATAAAAGTCTACATAATTGTATCTTTGCCGGTATCGTGTTTATGCAGCTTGGATATTTATGAACTATATGGTGGCTCCTTGAAGTTTTCTGTTAACCAACCAAGGTGGGTTTTCTATATCCGCAACTTGGTTTCCTATACAATCATAAAGAAGCTGAAGATTTTTTATTTTTCAGAGGATTTTTCTTCACTGTGAAGGAAGAAGCGACAGGTGACTCCTTTTTAACATTTTGATGAAATTTGCATTATTATTAGCCCATAGAAGGTAAAAATTAAAACATAGCTTGGTCTACATAAACTAGACGAGAAAGAGAATAATTTTTTTTTTTTGTTGATATTTTGGTGCTTGACGACAGCTTGATGGTTCTGGTTTATACAAAAAATAATGTCTTATTTAGTCAGTCTATTATTCTGATTGAATGGTATGGTCCAGCAGGGTATGAGAGTCATCACTGATCAGTCAATGCTTTAGTTTTAAGTTGTGTTCTGTCTTTCCTGCATGTTTTCGACTTTTTGCAAGTGGTTAGAGCTTTCCCTTTGGCCTCTAGATGATACAGGTTCAAACCGCTTCATCTTTTTTCCGTCTGAATATTGGGGAAGTTTTAGCGTGAGCTCACACCAAAATTCATCAAATTTCTCTAGAAGTTGAATATTTTGGTATGAGAAATTTTAGTAAATCTTGGAAGTTGTGGTGTGAGCGGTAGAATTTCCCCTAATATTGTATTTGATAAAAAAACAATATTTGTTTACCCTATGATTGTTTAGATCATTGGATGCGCTTATTTTTTTAGATTTGGTAGTTTGTTTATTCATATTGTTAAAATTATCATCATCATTATTTTTGAAAGGAAATTATAATTAATAAATCCAATATGTGAATAATTAAAATCAGAATAAACTATTACAATGGATTAGCAATTTAATAATTTGAACTTAAATCAGAAAAATTTTATTTTGTATTCATGTCAGTTAAATTTTATTTGGGGTAATTTACTAAAAAAAGCTTTTTTATTTCGTTATTTACCGAAGTGGCTCAACTTTTTCATTATTTATCGAAAATGATTATTTTTTTCGAAAACGCGTTCACGTCAACGCGAAGTCAGGGTACGTGTCAGCAAAACGTTTCTTTTGGGGAGGGTTTTTCCTTGTTTTTTTTAGGGTTAGGGTTTAGTAGTTTAGGGTTTTAATATTTTTTAAGAAAAAAATTAATTTAATTAGAGTTGAGGGTTAATTAATTAAATTAACTATGAAATTAAAAAAATTAATTAAATTAGGGTTTAGGGTTTAAGATTTTTTCTGGTTTATTAATTAAATTAACTATTAATTATGGGAAAAAAAATTCCACGTGGACGCTCTTTTGCTACAATAGTATCTGAAAAAATAAATTTGAGAAGATGTTTCTGAATAAATAGTGTTAAAAACGTTTCAAGAAGGATGCATTGTTAGCAAAATTACGAAAAAAAGTTCTCACGTGGATGTTCTTTTGTTACAGCAGTATTTGATAAAATAATTTGGAGAAGATGTTTTTGCACAAATAGTGTAAAAAACGTTTCAAGAAGGATGCATTGTCAGTAAAATTATGAAAAAAAAGTTTCCATGTAGACGCTCTTTTGCTACAGTAGTATCTGAAAAAGCCTTAGATTATAAATGAGCTAAATTTCATTCTCAGGTTGCATAAGTTACAGCAAGAGAAATTGAGGCTAAAGTAAAATAGAAACTGAAGATGAGTGAACGTGTTAGTGCTGTTATTTATTATGATGGCGAGGTCCGTGATATCGAGAACGGCGTTATTTTTTTATCGGAGAGCACAGCGCGATTGATTTTTAACCAGAACATAGATTTGACAGAATTTCGTAAAAGAATTAGGCGTAAAATCTTCGGAACGACGTCAATGAAAGTTGTCTATTAAGTATCGATTTTATACTTCGGTTGATCCTGTGAGATATGACTCATTCGACATCAAAGGTCCTCGTAGCTTGGAGGCAATGGTGCAGACTCATCTTGCTAGTGGATCACTCTATTTTAAGTTATATGTACAATTTTTATCACCAAATGATGCATTTGCGACTTCGACATCTAATGCTGTTCGAGAGGAATACATGACCCCTGCCTGACACTTCATTAGTGGGTGGCAAAACACGGAAGCGCCCGTGTTTGGTAGCAGTATAGAGTACACAACCCTTGCACGACACTCCGTTGGTGGATGGAACATGTACCTCGGTGGGTCGATGTTTGATACTGGAAATACGTACTGGGGAATGACATCAACTTCTAGTGGTTGACAATCCACATCGAATTGGGGACATTATGAAACATCTAGAGGAAGGGATGATGTACTTCTTACGACATCCACTGGCGATGGGATCTCGTTCGTTACAGATGGTAGGTCGGATGATGAGTCCGATGTGGATTCACCTCGAGAGCCCGGCCCTGATAGTGCAGAAGTTGGATTATTTTCTAAATCGGAGCCTGTTCCAACCATACCTGAAGATGTTGAAGGGGATTCAGATGAAGAAGAAGATTCTCGATTCAGGGTGTACTCGCCTTCAACCCACATACATAATGTCGTCTATCTCAAGATGATGCGTTGGAGTTTTCAGATCTACCACATAGAAGGCGTGACCGTACAAGTTCGTCATTGGATTCAGGTGAAATTGAAGTTGGTAAGGAATTTTCTAATAAGGATAGTTTTCTTGCTGCATTGAAACAACATAACATCATGAAGGGGATTAACTACAACGTGGTTAAATTCAAATCCAATAAGTTTGAGGCCAAGTGTGCAGTGCAAGACGGTATGTGTTCATGAAAAATCGTGGCCTCATTGAGAAAAAAGACAGGCTTGTGGGAGATAAAAAAGTATAAAGGTCCACATACATGTGTTGGCGGTAAAGTATCACTAGATGTTTAGGGTTTTTGAATAAAACTGTTATTACGTAATGTTGCATTATTTAACATACTTCGTTAACAGGTGTTTCACAAGATCATCCCAAGATGGATTTAGATATGTTAGCTAGCTTAATACCACTGACGCTGAAGGCAGATCCGAAAACTTCAGTGTCGGTCTTAATTGCCAATATTCGTAGCCAATTGAAGTACATGCCATCTTACTGTAAGGTTTGGATAACTAAGTAGAAGGCGTTGGAAAAGATGCATAGTAGGTGGGATGTTTTATATAATGAAGTATGGCAGTGGTATCAGGTGCTGGAGAGATATGTCTCAAGTTGCATAACAGACCTTGAAACGGCACTTGTGTACTATAACGACCGATTGCTCTGTGGATGCCAAGTATTCAAACGTCTGTTCTGGAGCTTTAAACAATGTCGGGATGCATTTATATACTACAATCCATTGGTATAAATTGATGGTACCTTTATGTATGGTAGATATACCCATCGGTTATTACTAGCTGTGGCACAGGATGGCAGTGGAAGAATCATTCCAATTGCGTTTGCAATAACACTGGGGGAGTCAGCTGATGACTGGGATTTCTTTCTTTCTAGGTTAAGGGGACATGTCTGCCCCAACCTAATATATGCGTTATATCGGATCGAGGCATTGAAATACTAGCTGCAATTGAACGACAAGGAAGCCAATGACATCGCACACACTATCGGTATTACCTAAGGTACGTTACGTCCAACTACTATGGGCAATATCGATCTACAACTGAACGACGACAAGTGACCAATATGGGTATTTAATCTCTATTAATATAATTTCGTTTGTAATATTTAATTTATTCTGAATGAAAGAGTGATATGTAATTTTTGTTATCAACTTATATTGGTAGGGTATGAGATAAGTAAGAACCGTTTTCATGAGATGTTAGCGGTTTTGAAGGATCATTTTTATGAGATGTTAGCAATTTTGCGTTCAGTTAACGAAGAAGTCGCAGACTATCTTTGTAACATACCTTTCGAACAGTGGACACAAGCATACGACGGTGGCTTACGACATGGTCATATGACTTCAAACTTGGCTGAATGCATAAATTCTGTTCTAAAAGGAACGCGTCATTTGCCGATAATAGTCATTCTGCGAGAGACATTTTTGTTTAGCAACATTATTTCCAAAGCGGGCAGCGAGTTATAAAGACCAAATGCAGGGAGGTCATGTATGGTGCGCGAAGGTATTGCGAGAGATTAACAAGGCGAAGGCACGAGCCAACACCATGCACATAGTGTGTTACGATTACGACAACTTATGGTTTCGTGTGACGGAGTTTGACAGACCGAACCAAGGTATTATTGGCGGGCAATATCGTGTACACTTGAGAAATAGGACATGCAACTGTGGGGTGTTTGACACACTACATTATCCATGCGCTCATGTAATTGCAGCTTGTTAGAATCTCCGTCTGGATTCCATGACGTATGTCGACTAAGTGTACAAAATAGAATACATGTACAACGTGTGGAGACACGTATTCCCATCGATCCCAGATGAACTTAAGTGGCCGTCTGTATCGCTTGCTCCGTTTAAGCTGTTATCGGATAGAGAATTGCGTCGCAAACTAAAAGGTCAACCTTACTCGACTAGAATACGTAACAATATGGATATCCGAGAAAGAACAAACCAACAGAGGTTGTGCGGATGGTGTAGGAACCCAGGTCATATAACTTAATCATGCCCAAATCGGAATAGCTGATAGTTATTGTGATAAAATTATGTTGTATTATTTATATTTTATTAAAAATATTAAATATTATTGTAGTCAAAATAACATTTATTTTAATAAAAATTATTAGCTAATTTAGAAGAACATTATTGTATTAAAATTAAAAAAATAAAGTATAATTAAAATATTAAAAATAACTTTTATTTTATTATATGAAACTATATAAAAAAAGTTTCTACAAATATATTAAAAAAATTAATGTTGTGCTGGTCAAAATAAGTGCCACATGGGGGTCATCGACGGTTACGCGTTGGATTCCTCATTGGTTCAACTTTCGGTGAGGGTTGTGGTTGCTCTGGTAGGGATCGTGGTTCCTCCAGCAGGAGATCTAGTTGTGGGTGTTAAGAGGATGACCTACCTTAATAAAATAATGAATGCGGAGGTATTTGCATCACCCATGGTAGAGGTGTTTGAATTCCATAAGGAGATGAGAAATGGTAAAAATAAGAGCTCCCCGACGGAGCCTCGTGCGATCCCTCATGTGACCGTGGCCTATTGATCGGTGGTTGATTCGAAATAATTAGAAACAGAGATAAATCGAGTCATGCATTCCAACCTGCCATAGGACTGAGAAAAGGAAACATAAAAGGGTTGGATACATATAAGGGTTAAGATACGCACCTGGCATAATCTGAAAAGGCTGTAATATGGGTGTCGTCCATTGAAGTGTTGGCCCAAGTGGCTGTGTGGGCGTTGTTTTGGCCCAGTGATTGTGTGGGCGTTGTTGATGGGCCCGCGTCATCCCTTCTTTTTGGATTTAAAAAGTCTCGCCGTTCCCTTTGCACACGAATTTGTTGTCGCCTCTCCCCTTCTCATAGTAAATATGGCTTGTCATTGATCTTAAACCATGGCATGTCTGGCATGCATGCTAACTTAGGGAACGATGATCGGTTCCCGAGTAGGTATATAGTTATACTGATTTTTTCACATTTCGATATATTCTGACCAGTGTCTCGGCCAATCCATATTTAATAACCGTAAGTCGACTTTGTGCTTATCATCGAGCACCTCAGGTTCCACGGGAATTGGTTGTCGGAATTCAAATTGTCGCAATACCCTATTTGACTGGTGCATCTCTACGATAGCATAGTTTACCAATGGGACCTTCACGTACTAAATGTTCGGATTTTGAAAAAATTCATTCGGAATTACTGCCCGAATTGTCGCATCCTCATATGGTGTCCATTGAAACTATATAAACATGATAAAAGTATTAGTTATATAGGTAATACTAAATAATAAATACTAAATACGAAACGACTATTTTATTATGTATATATATTTTATTTAATACTTACTTGTGCTTCTGATCGTTGGTCTAATAGAAGCCGTATATCTTCAAGAGATGTGGGTATTCCAACATAACTCGCCGAATGGTTTCACCTAATTAAATAATTTTTTAGCATACAATTATATTTTAAATATACGTAATAATTGTAAAATCTAATATAAAATTTACCTCGTTATTAGTGGGAATGTATATGGGTGGTTCACTCGAGGACGTAAAAATGGAAAGCTAAACCGTGCCCATGATTGCAGTAGTGATAGACGTCCTTCGATTTTGGTTTTATTCGGTCGTGTCGCCCCGCACATCTCCCGGTACAATGTTGCTAACACGGCAAATCCTTAACTTAATTCACCTATTGCTCTAAAATCAACTTGTTTCAGCAACCATATTAGATGTACGCGGTTTCGTGACAAGTCCGCATCAGATAACTTCCAATCATCTCAAGAATGTATGCCCGAGCATATCGCATTCTTTCTAGTTCAGTCGATCCAACCTCCGTTAATATTATCCGGAATAGCATCCAAAAGCTCGTAGCATACGGCTCCCCAATCAGCAGATTGAGCGGACCCGATGACTGTGTACCCATCGACTAGTAATCCCAATTGCAATTGCACGTCTTCCAAAGTGATAGTACACTCTCCGCATGAAAGATGGAAAGTGTGCATCTCAGGTTTTCACTTCTCTATCAATGCACTGATTAGTTTCGGGTCCAACTTGCACCCTCGACTTATCGTGACCACGTGCCAAAAACCAACTTCCTGTAGGTAATTCTCTATCAACGACGATGGAGGACCAGACATATTACGGATATAACATTGCAACACCCGATCTACAGACTGTTATAAAAAAATTATAAAATAAATATTAATTAAAATTGCATAAATGAAAAAAATTAAATACTATTCAAAAATTAATTAAACTTATCACTTACCATTGTCATTTGATCGACGGAGATGTGTTTCGTATCGAGACGAATTAATTCTCCTGCCATTGCTAATACGATTGAATATTTTTGTAATTTAAAAAATAAAACTAATTCAAAAAAAAATTAAACACAGTTTTTTTGCAAAAATTAGAGACAACTTTGACAAAAATTGAGAGATTTGAGAGAATTTGGAAAGAATTTAGAGAGAATTGTGAAAGGACTATTGTGTGAAAAATGAAAGGGGGAGGGGCCTTTTATAGTTTTTTTTTTTTTACCGTTGGAGTTCAAACGGTCATATGACCGTTAGGGGCAAAACTCTTCCCTGGGGGAGCGTTTTGTCCACGTTAGCAAAGCGCGCCTCAAGGAAGCGCTTTGTGCTGACGTGGATAAAACGCTCTCCCAGAGAAGCGTTTTACTGACACGTACCCTGACTTCGCGCTGACGTGGACGTGCTTTAGGGAAAAATGGTCCTTTCCGGTAAATAATGAAAAAGTTGGACCATTTCGGTAAATAACGAAATAAAATGACTTTTTTTAGTAAATTGCCATTTTATTTGTCTAAAATAATCATGTCGACGCATTTTCTGGGCTTGTCCATGAGTCTCTAAAATTTCTTTATTGGACTCGTTGGGTTGCACAAGGTACGAGAAAGTCCAATGATTGACAATCAAATCTTAAGATTTATAGTTCTTTTTAGGTATTTGTATTAGAGGACTGAATTAAATTAAATAGATTAATTTTTTTATGTTATTTAAAAAATTAAATAAGTTTAAATTATAACAAAGGTAATATTTCTTAAAAATTTTTTAATTGCGATTTAATTTTAAACAAAATATTTCACTTATAAAATAAAAAAAAACTTAAAAAATATTAATTATGTTAATCAGTAAATGTAAATTCTATTTTATTATAATTTTATTTAAATTTTTTTAATAATATAGGAGTAAATCGATGTATTTAATTGTAGGGAATTAAATTGATAAGATCCTTATAATAAAAAGATTTCATATATATAATTTATGTGGGGTACTTCTGTTTTTTATTTACACAAAAAATGAAAAAGAAGAAGGTATTTTTAGAGAGAAAAACCGCAACATTAGTATCAAAATGGTATTGTATATTAGTTGACTATAAATATTTGAGTTTCTATCATAAGTAATTGTCATATTTAGGTTTTTTGATATCATGATATGTTGTTGTTTACATGTATAGATACTTAAATGAAGTAGGCATTGATGTGATTTGTGATTTGTGAATAGAATAAATTCATCAAGAATACCTTTTACAGCATCATGTAAGAAGAGAAATTCATGACACTTTAAAAGTGTGCAAGGTAAACCAGGAAAACTAGAAAGGGATATTGAATCTATTTTACAATAAGTGGTTGGATTTAACGTTGGTAATAAATTACTCTTCATTCGATTATTATTTAGTTTAATTACATCATCAAAAACTTACTCCGAACATCTCTACTCAAATTGCTGTAATAATTCACTAATTAGTAGATAATAATTTTGAAAAAGAAATTAATATACTGCTTTATAAAGTGTCACTTTTGTCTTTAAGAAAAGGAAAATAATCTAATAACTTTTTTTCATGACTTTATAAAATATTTTAAAGTTTATTTTGTAAATTTAATTTATAAATCTAGTTCTACTTTTTGTTTTTTTTTTCTTTCCAAAAACGATATTTACCAAATGTATATTTTAAAAAATTACATGCTAATTTTTTTTTAAAAAAATCTTTTATATCCTTTTGAAATAAAATTAATTCAATTGCATAATAAAATATTTTATAAATAAAGCTCAAAAAATATTTGGTATGTAATTTTACAAGAATTTGAAAAAAAAAATAAAAGTTTGAATTAAAAAAAATATTTTATTTTGAAGACACTTTTGGAAACATAAAAATTAAAAAAAGAAAAAAAAATTTCTTTATAATTAAGAGAGAAAAATAGAATTACTTGGGATTGAATTCAAACTCTCATGCCTACAACATATTACTCTTGTCACTAGGTTAAGAAATTATTAACAAAAAAGAAAATTCTTGTACATGAGAATAGTGACTTTTTTTCCTACAAGGGTGGTCATATGACTTGATGTAACAAATGTTGGAATGATTTTTACAACCAAATCAGCAGTTAGGCCACATTTTGTACATTTGATATAAAAGGGAGTGTTACATAACATTTATAATTGCTAATTGAGTATAACTTGATTGACACTAGTATTATTGTCAATATAAAAGGATATGAATTTGAGAGCACTCAAGCGCGTTTTATCGTTTTATTTAAGAATTAAGGAGAGGTATTGAATAATTTCAAACATTGTATTAAAAAATAACACTAATGATTCAAATTGATGGACGAAAGATAGAGCTTATTCTATCAATATATTTAGTTATTGAAATTGTAACATGAATTAAGCTATTTTTTGTTTGCTACAGGTTAAAACATAATTAACCTTAACATTTTTATTTTTTTATAGACATTTCATTTTTTTCATTTGATTTAAAAAATTGAAAATTAACACAAATATATATTTGGCTTTCATTTTTTAATTTTATTTATAACTTTAAATTATATTGTTTCTTTCTTTTGCTGAAGATTTGTAAGCTTAACATATCTCTTTGAATTCTATCATGAGTGGTTGTTGAAGACTGAAAGGGGTAGAGACATGGACAACAATTCATGCGGAGGTGAGGTACTGAGAGCTATTGGGAGAGAAGAAGAAAGTGATATATAGCATGAAGATGGAAGGTTGAAGAAGAACCTCTCTTAACGTGTCTAATTGAGAGCTATTGGGGAGATAACTTGTCTTGACTTTTGGAGCTAATTGACTTTTAGAAATAGAGACATAAATGTGATTGTTTGAACTAACAATACATTGGATAATACACAAGTTGAATTTGTTATAGATCTGTTTATTGATTTATTCACTTATGATTTTCATGGTGTAACTTACCTAAATCTTGAGTAAGAAAATGAACATGTTATATCTTGGATGATATTTTGGTACTTGAGAGAAGAGTTTGGTATGAAACGTAGCATTCTATGCTCGAGTTTAAGTTTGGACTCAAGTAAGGGATGTTAATTTTCACTTATTCAACTCTTCTCTCAATTACTAAAATATGATCCTAGATATAACATGTTCATTTTCACTAATTTATGATTACAATGTCCTTGAAATATTTCCACTTGAACTCAACTCTTCTATGAACCAAAACACTAACTAACTTTCACTTTCATACCAATTGAACACTCAAGTATATGCCACTCTAATGTCCATAATTCAAATATTTAATTGAACTAACAAGAATAATTTTTTTCCTCATTATATTACTAAATTCACTTTTAAAAACGATTATAATATTTAATTTAGAATTATTAGTTAAAAATGAAATAATTTTTTTAAAAAATAATTCTAATTTTAAAAAAGTTTGTGATAATTATATATTTAAAACTAATTAAAATTTAAATTATAAGTATTAATTAAAAGAGGTTATGCTAATTTTAAAATAAAGTTATTACTTGAATAGAACTCTAAGCATAAAATATAGGGAAAAAAAGTAAGTTAATATATATTTTTATAGTAAGTTAATATAGGACACCACAGCAAAACAGGTTTTTAGCGGCGTTTTTTTAGGCCTATAGCGACGCTTATAAGCGCTACTAAAACTATTTGCGGCGCTTTTACAAACGCCGCAAAAAATGCCACTAAAGACAATGCCGCTAACATTTTATGGCGTTTCTGGGAAAAGCGCCGTTAAAGGTCATGACCTTTAGCGACGCTTTTCCCAGTAAACGCCGCTAAAGAACATGACCTTTAACGGCGATTTTCCCACAAATACCACTAAAGAACATGACTTTTAGCGGCGCTTTTCTCACAAACGCCGCTAAAAATCATGACCTTTAAAAAAATTATTTTATTTTAATTAAATAATATTTATTTCTATACTAAATATTATATTATGTTTAATTTTTTAAATTTGAACTTTAAACTATATACTTTTAAGGATAAATAAAAAATATTAATTAAATTAAATTTTCCATTAAAATTTAAACTTTAAAACTAAATATAAAAATTAATGAATTTAAATTTAATACATAAACATTGATTCAATATGTAATTTAATATATAAAAAAAAACACACACACACAGACACACAAAGTATTACAATTTCTAAAACAAAATTCATCCTAGTGAGAAAAGAATGCTAAAGTATTGCAAAACAATATACAACAGAGGGCTGGTTCAAGCTTAGATGAAGCCAAAGTATTGCAATGCCTACATATATAACTTAGTGAAGTACTTTGATCTTGATCTTGGTTAAGACTTGTTCCAGCAATAAACAAAATTGTTAAACGGAATCTCGGTCACCTGATTGAGCAAAACAAGGAAATTAGCTATACCATTTATTGTAATGAAAGTGAAATCAGTAAAAAGTAAGCCCATAATAAAAAAACTGATGCTAGGCTAATCATAAATGCTAATGTCGCTGTAAATAAGTGACGGACATAAGTCTAGTTTCATGTTGATGGACTTGTAAAGGCCTCAAAAAGAAAATAAGTAGCCATATATGAAAAAGACAAAAAGGGTCAAATGAAGGTTAAAGGATATGTCATGACGAACCTCACGTGTTTAATGTCTATCTCCTTTCTCGATTTCATGAGACTCATAACATGTTTCACTTTTTTTATTAAGCTCACAAATATGACAGGTTTTTAGTTATCATAATCTTAATTTCTATGTCCAATAGCATTGATAAAGTTATTATTTTTCATTCAAACAAATTTGGTATTATCTTTAGTCACTTTGAAATGTCTAATCGTTGAAGATGAGCGCAAAATGCCATAGTTGCTGAAAAACAAGCTCATGCCAAAGTTCGAACTCTATACCTCTAGCATATAGGGGATCTTGAACCCAAAGTATTGAAAATGTCAATCAAAAGGACGGGGAGATAAACTTGACGATGAAACTCTAATGGAAAGACGTTAAACTTTTGGAAGAAAAAAGCAAAAGATGTTTAAGGTACTCATGTCAAGAACTCATGTCAAAATCAAACTGGTAATGGATAAACTCGGGACTCATCAAGATAAAAAATAAAAAAGAACCTACCTCGTGCTATTGCATCCTCTTTCCTTCTCAACTCCTGCAAAATATAAAGTTAACATTCAGTTACTACAAGGACAAATTATTTTAAGAGCAAAATGAATAGCAAAACCACCTTACATACAACACAATTACTTATTGCATCCGAACATATAAGAATCAAGTCATAGCATAATTTTAGTATTTTCATAATAAAAAGACTTATTTTACAAGCATTCAGATAGAAAAACTAAACTGAAATATGAATAGGAAATTCAGATTCAAAAACTATGGTTTTGATTTTTTTGTGCCAAGATAGCAATATTTAAATTACTTCAAAAATCTGTATAATTTGTAACTGCTATGCGAAAGGAACAACTTATCACAATTGATATCGAATATTGCAAAAATAAATTGGAAGCACCAAACTTATTATTCAAGGGCCACCCTCACTCGAGTGTAAACAGCCAACAACAAATTACTTGTTCACGCTTATTCAGTTCAGCCTTTTTTGCTTTAAGTTCCTTCTCTCTTGCTTTTAGATCTTAGATTTGATAAGACAAAAACATTAAAAGAAGTCTATGATTTTAATCATATATATTTTAATCATTTTGTGACCAAAGAATGGATGTTGGATAGAAAATATGATTGAAAACTTATTTTGTGCAAGTGCAGCACTAGGATTCCAACTTTTTCCTCCTTGGCAACCAATAAAGCAAGGCCAGTACAAGGATTGTATATAGAAACAATCAATAGATAAGCATTCCTTAGACTGCATGCAAAATATTATGTTGGTGCAGCAATAAACCTACAAAAAGTGACACTTTCTTAACCACCGAACTTGATAATTCAATTTTCTATCCAATTTTCTGTTGGTCGTTTGCCACTGCTTCAAACAACATAAACAGTAAAACAATACTTCAAAAGAAGGTACTCTGAAGCTCCAAAATTTACCTTCCTCTTTGAAAAAGTTCAATATGTTAAAAGTTCCAAACTACTTATAGTTATAAAATATTCCCTTTTTTACCCTAACATAAAAGGAGATACTTGTTTCCCAACTGATAAAAAGAAATATAGAGAAGAACTCAGTTTGAAGTAGGATCATAATTAGCACTCTTGGACAGGATTTATAGTAATTCTCAACATTCCAATACAAATATAAAGACAACTAAGGAGCATATACAGTTTAGAGCCAAGGGCAAACAATATCCAAACTTAAAAATTCATGCATTTTTAATCTGATGAACTGAAAAAAAAAATACTAGCACATAAACATGACCAAAATACACAATTTTGTTGAATATACTAGCCAAGGTAGAATAGAGATAGGACAGTTAAGTGTAAAGTTCAAAAGATAGACTAGCGGCAAAATAAGAAACAAATACTAACATTTAGAAGCATTGAACCAAGTCGTATGGCAACAAATGAATCAAGGTTTCAAAGATAGATTGGGGGAAAATTAAGAAACAAAGACTAACATTCAGAAGCATTGAACCAAGTCGTATGGCAACAAATGAATTAAGGTTCCAAAGACAGATTGAGGGCAAATTTTATAACAGACCTAATTTTACTATTATCACAGTCAAATTAGACCCTAAAACAAAATTCAAGAGGGCAATAAATAAATAATTTTCTAAAAGAAAACAAACCTTGGTACCCTGAGTACAGGTGACGAAGGAGCCTTGATATCGTACCAATCCTTCTTAGCGAAAGGTTCCGCTCTAAACAAAAAAAAATCAAACATTTAACGAACAAATCTGCTATGTAAAACAAAAATATTATAATTCTTACATATTTATTTTTAAAAATAAAAGAATAATAAGGCAAACTTGGTCAGGCAGTCCACTCGACTAAGCAAGCACTTATAACTTTTAAAATGTCCAACAATACAAACAACAATGATAGAGTAATGAAGTTGTGTTTAAACCATAATCAAGTTGTAATGACAACTTCAGGTTCACAACAATACTAATGAACTATAAGTTGATAACAAATGTACAAAAGTGGGAAAGCTCAGCCGCATTACACATCAAAGATCAGTAGACATGAATAAATGCAAAAACAATGGTGAAACGACTATCCATCCTCTCTTCCAACAAACAATTTCTACATGGTTGGGAAAACAAATAAGAGAAGATAAACGGGAAAATTTCCACTTACTGCTCTAATGTAAGGGGAATCAGGGTGCTTCAGTAGCCCATGCTTTGCTTGACAGTAAGTTTTATGGTGTAAAGAAGGCAGAATGCAGTAGAAGGACCACAACAATTCCCAGTCATCCACGGTTCGCCATGATCAACTTGATTGTAAATTTCACCAATGAATTAATGCTAAGTCTTTAATCGGTAAAGCTCTTTAAATAATCAGAGGATAATATATTCATACAAAGCACCTTCTCTAACAGTGAATCAATCGGTTTACCACATACCTGTATCTCTATGATAATACCCCGCACTGTCAACAGAAGAATACACCACACAAAGTGTCATAAATCATAACCTTACTCCGCTCAAAATAACATTATCTGATTTTCGAGAGAAAAGAAACAGACTCAAAAGAACCAGAAAGCCCATCCTGATTTCTAATATCTAAATACAAAAGCCTTGAAATTATTCGAGATACGAAAACCATCCCTAATCAAATTAATTGGAAATACGAAATTTTCTTTAAACATCGTACGTAGAAGCATATTAATTGTCAATCAAATCTCAAAACCCTAATAAGTACAAACGATAAAGCGAATCCCTTAAAACAATTTCATTTAACAAAATATCCTCGGCCAGAATCGAAATAAATGAATAAAAAGAAGAAGTAGATAGATTTAACATAAAGGGGAAAACTGAGAAATCATAAGGGAAGGATGAGGAATTGAGAAACGCACCACTAAAAAGTGTAAGAGTGATGAAATTTTGGGAAGGAATCATAACAATTGACAGGATGAGGATAAACAATAAACCCTAGGTCGAAGAGATGAGAGCTTAGGCTTACCTCTTTAGTTAACCAACCTTTTTCCTATGGTGACCAAACCATGACCCACGGGTATATTAAGTATAGACCCAGAAACAGATCAGGTTTAATAAAAAGAAAGAAAGGCCATTTGAAGAACGAGAAAGATGAAGGAAAAGGAAATGAGTACCCGACGGCCATGCTTCTCAAACTTTGCTTTGCTTCCTTCCTCTAAAATACGCTTCCTCTACTGCTAACCCATCAATGTCCATCCCTACTTATCATAAAACCCAAAAGGAAAAAGGGGAAATAGAAGTACAGGCTGAGAATGGCTGAGAAAGAAAAGGGAATTGGGGGGAGAGATAAAACGACATTTATATCAAAACGACGCCGTTTTGTTTAAAATAAATTAATTTTTTGTGGCGTTTTTATCATAAAAGCCGCTATTGCTTGCCTTTTGCGGTGTTTTCATCGCTAATGTTTGACTTTTTATAATTTTATATTGAATTATTATATCTTTCATATCAATTTTAAATAAATATTTTTAAAAAATTTAAGTAACATTTAAAAGAATTAGATAAAATTTTAAATTTTTATATATTTTTATATATCAAATGGTTTAGATTAAATATTTTTTAAATATAAAAGCATTAATTGATTGCATAAAATTTTATCATTTAACAAATCTCAAGTAAACCTTAAATCTTAAACCATTTAATATATATAAAGTTTATCTATTATCTCTTAAATAATTTAAACTATAATCATAATTTTAATATATTAAATTTAATATTATCTCTTTTACAATTATATAAGAAATTATTAAATATATAAATTAAAAAAACACTAATTAATTTAAACCCTAAACCCCTAACCCCTATTCCTTAAACCTTAAATCATAAAACATAAACCCTTAACCCATACCCCTTAACCCCTTAACCCCTAACACTTGAACCTTAAACCCCAACCCTTAAACCATAAACCATAATCCCTAAACCCATAGTCCATGAACCTTAAAATAGTAACCCCTAAACCTTAAACCCTAAACCATATACCGTAAACCTTAGACCTTAAACTATAATGATAATTAATTCAATATTTTAAAATTAATACTATCTCTTTTATGATTATATAAGAAATTATTTAATATATAAATTAAAAAACAATAAGTCATATACACAAAAACTTTAAAATTATTTTAAATAATAGTATTTTAATTTTTTCATTTTTAACAAATATTTTTCTATATTTTTACTTTCAAATTTTTTTCTGTGTTATTTTTTTTGAAGAATTTAAATACTCAATTAAAAATAAATTGTATTTTAATTAATATAAATAAACTAATTAAATAGTAAATAGATAGATAAAATGTTTTTTGCGGCGTTTTTTGAACGCCGCTAATGCTCGACCTATAGCGGCGTTTTTCAAAAAGCGCCGCTAATGCACTAAAGCTCAACAAAAAACGATGGCGTTGTGCTTAATTTTTTGTGGCGTTTTTCAAAAAGCACCGCTAATAGTCGACCTATAGCGGCGCTTTTTGAAAAATGCCGCTAATGCTCGATCTATAGCGGCGTTTTTCAAAAAACGCGCTAATGCCACTAAAGCTCAACATTGTGCTTAATTTTTTTGTGGTGTTTTTAAAAAAATGCAGCTAATGGTAATGCTAGATCTATAGCGGCGTTTATTGAAAAACGCCGCTAATGGTCGACCTATAGCGGCGTTTTTAAAAAAGCGCCGCTAATGCTCGATCTATAGCGGCGTTTTTTATCCAAACGCCGCTAAAAACCTCTTTTGCTGTAGTGGGATAAACTAATGTTTGTTAACTTTGTTAATGTGATATACATATGGATTGTCACGTGAATTACATGTCAACATTTAATTAATTTTAAAAAATAATTTTAATAATTTTTATATTTTTAAATAATTTTAATATTTTTTAAATTTTAAAAATAAGTTTTATTTTTTTTGAATTTTTAAAATTTTAAAAAATTAATTAAATGATATCGTATAATTCATGTGGCAATTCACTATATATCATGTCAACAAAGTTAAAAAAAATGTTAACTTTTTCATTTATTTTGAGATGATTTGATAAAAAATGCAAGTTTAAGATTTAAAAAAATGAGAAAAATTATTATACCTATAAAATAAATAATTTATTTTTAGCATTGAAATGTTCCAGGTAATCGAACTTAGGTGTAGTCTTGATAGTGTACATGTTGATAGGATGCATGGGAAGGACAAATGTAATGGAATACATTCTTTTGTTTCTTTTGAGTTGTGGTACAGAATTGATAGACTAAAGAATCATGCTTTTAGCAGAAGAGTGGGTGTCTCGTAGGTGGGAAGCTTTCGTTGAGAATGGGTGGCTATCTAGTGTACGATAACCTTCTGATAGGAGCGGATGGGAGTTTGGTCGATCATTTTGGAGAAGATGGGAGGTTGAATGGAGTCAGACCTTCCTGGTTATTGTTCCTTTTGTGATTGGACAGCCAGTAGGAAATGAAGGAGTGTTTCCCAGGCGGCTTGCTGTGCTGCCACGTTTGCTATGCTGCCACATGTCCTAGGCCAGAGGGGTAAAACATGTCGAATAAACAACATTCCATTACATATATTGCTGTGTTTTGATATGCTATATATCTATATTAAGGTATGCTTGCTTCTCAAGATGTCTGGTAACCTTCTTCTCTTCAATATAGCAGAGGAGCAGACATTAAACACTTGCTTCTTGATACTCAATTTGGATGTCAACATATACCTGTGTGCCATTGTAATACCCCGAAAATTTTTACAGTAAAATATTATCCGTGATATAGTAAAATAAGGAAATAAAGTGACAAAAAGGGAATTTTTGAGTTATGTCAATATTGAGAAGTATATTATGATATATTAATTCAAGAAAGGACTAAATTGCAAAGATGAGAAAAGTCTTGTTGCACAAGAGTAAATACTCAAAATTTAAGGGGCTGAAGTGTAAATATAAAAAAAGTTGAAGGACTAATAGTGCAAATATTTTAATGGTGGAATGATCTAGAAACCAAGAAAAATTGATGAATTAGGACCAAATTGAATAGGTAAAAAAATTATGAGGGACTAAATCGCAATTTTACCAAATTAAGTGATGACTCAAGGATGGAATTCTAAAAGATCATGAAGGGTAAAATGGTCAATTAGTAAGAGAGAGAATTCTAGAATGTAATGATTATGTTGATGATATTTTAAATTAATTAATTAGATAAATATTATTTTATTAATATTTTTATGAGATGTTTATTATTATTATATTATTATTTATTTAGTATAAAAGGAAGGAAGATGAAGAATTAACAACACATTTCATTTCCCATGCAACCAACGTTAGAAGAGAAGGAAAAGAAAGAAATTTTGTTTTCTTTACAATTTGGTCCTTCCACCAAAAATTCACCATTTTCACCTAGAAATCAAAAGAATTTCCATAGCTACTAAGAGAGAAAGATAACAAGGAGATGATGGGGAGCAAGAATATCAAGTTGGATTCAAGAAATTGAAGCTGGAGGAGAGAAAAATCAAGTTAAAGATTGAAGTCAATAAGAAAAGGTAAGTACATCAAGATTTCAATATGTTTTTAAGTTTGTTATTATTAACAAAGCATGGAAATAATGTTATAGTAGAGCTTTCTTACATAAGGTCCTATGTTCTTGATATGTTAGTGAAGAGAAAATAAGAGAAAGTGATGAGAAATGATGTAGAAAAAGAAAATAAGGGTGTTACAACATGGTAATTAATATCTTGCACTAAAACAGTTCCAGACAGCAGCAGTATTCTAACTTTGAAAAACCACCAAAAATTATAGAAATTGAATTATAGGATTAATAAAACATTATATTAAAGCTTATTGAGTCTAGTTTCTTATAGAAGAAACGGTGTAAGTAATGGATTTGTAAATCATGAGATATAATGAATTTTGTGAGACAAGGTCAGAATGAATTTGGGTTCCCCTGTTCTGACTTTGGAAAATCATCAAAAATTGGATAGAAATAATTAGAGACTTAAATTTATATTTTTAGAATCTTGAATGAGTCTATTTTCAATAGAAACAAACAGAAACATCATTCAAATTCTGTATGAGGAGGTAATTAATTTTTAGTGAAGAAGGACCAGAACTGTCAGATGGCAGAACAGGGATAACTTTAAAGAATAAACTGTACTTATTGGCTAAACCAAAAATTCTGAAAATTTTATGGTAATAAGATATATGAGTCTAGTTTCAGGGAAAATTAGAGGATTTTAATTTGGAGTTCTATAGCTCCAGATATAAATAATTTAGTGACTATGATGCAGATAGACAGCTTGAATATTCATAAAAGTAAATAATAAAAATTATGGATAATGTTACTTACAAGTGTGTTATCTACATTAAGGATGTGGAATGGAGAGGAGGAGGAGGAAAAACATGTATGAATATTCATCTAGCATGGCTAATTTGCATATTTTAGGCTCAGGGACTAAATTGAATAAAAGTAAAACTTTATGGGAAATTTTGTAAAAAGTCAAAAATGACCAAATTGCATGAAATGGATTAATTTTATTATTTAAATTACAAAATTGAATGAAATTATTAATTTAGTTCAAGATAGGGGAAAACATGTTTTAGGGATTAAATTAAAATGTGTTGAAATTATGGAAAATTTCGATATTTTATAGAATTCATGGATTGTTATCAATATGTATGAGAATAATAGCCGGAAATAAGGATTAAATTGCAAGAATTTTATTTTCCTAACCCTAAGGATGAAATCGTCATTAATTAAAAGTTTAGGGGTAAAATGGTAATTTTTCCTAGATCATTAATTAAATGCATTAGAATATGAAATGAATGAAAATGATGATCAAATTTATTTATAAAGATCCGGATGACTCAAATATGAGACTTGATCGTGGAAAAGAAAAGATATCGGATTAATGAAATTATACACACAAATAAGCAATGAGGTAAGTTCGTGTAACTTGAATTATATTCTTAAATGCTTTAAATGTATGTTATTGATGCGAATATGATTCGAATGTTCATTGTATGGAAATTTATGAAACATTGATGTATTTGATAAAATAGGAAGAAATCCCGATTGAATGAAAGGAAAATTCGATGGATCTCTGAAAAGGAATTGACGGTAAAAAGGATCTAGCCTGGATGGGTGATCCTATCCTGATATAGCCCTCCCGAAGAATATGTGGAAAATGGATTTAGCCCTGACGGGTAATCCGAATTAGGGTCTGAATTTAGCCTAGACTGGTAATTCAGATCCAAGCTTATTAGAGTAATTGTCGTTGTGGGATTTAGCTCGGGGTGGTAATCCCGACAATCCTCTATGAGTTTATATTACAGGGGATTTAGCCTCGACCGTAATCCCTTTGTAAGGATGAGGTTCGCGGGAGTGTGCTCTCTCGATATGAAATGTGTAAGACCATGGTTGAAAGATACCATGGCAACGTGATAGAAAATGAATAAGACCATGGTTGAAAGATACCATGGCAAGCGTGACATGAAATGAATAAGACCATGGTTGAAAGATACCATGGCAACATGACAAAAATGAGTAAGACCATAATTGAAAGACACTATGGCATCATGTCAAAGATAAATAAGATCGTGGATGGGAGACGCGATGACATCTATTGAACAATTGATATTCGTGTAATATGTATTAGATGACGAATGGTTATATGAAATAGTCGTGTGAAATGTTTACAAGAACTGGTCATATGGAAATATATGTACAAAATAGTTGTATGAAATAATTATGAAGATAGATAAAAGAAATAAGTATAAGTACATGGAATATAATTTATGTTAAGTTTGATATAAGCTATTTCTGGAATAAATATACATAAAATATATGGAAATGATGGAGCATGAAATATTGATATAATGAAATGAATGATATATGCTTATGAAGAAACGGTAAGAGCATGATATGTTTCATGACATGTACATATATGATTATCTTTGATATATTGATACAAGGAAATTATGTAAGTTGAGACTATTATTAAACTCAAGTGCGATACGTCGAGAAAATAGATATATCAATGTTAAATTTATATGAAATATGTGCAAGTATACTAACAATGTTCTTTGTTTGATGCTTATACAAGTGTCAAATCTGTTGATTGAATGGTAATATATTTATTTATATGATGCATTGAATCGGTAAGTATTTAAATTTTTTTTAGTGATCTGTAAATGGTAGTAATGCTCCGAAACCCTGTTCTGGCAACGGATATGGGTTAGGGGTGTTACAGCCATTGTTACCATGTTTAATCGACAGATGCAATAGAGTTTGTCCCGACTGTTAGAATTTATAAAATAAATCTATAATATAACTTAATAAACCAGGATCTGTCATGTCAAATCATTAAGAATAAATCAAGAATAAAACTAGATACGGAAGCGTACCTGAATCCATTGATTCTTTGAAACTTTTTGGATCTTAAAGATTTGATCTTCCAAATTAGCACATAAGAAATTCAGAGAATATCTGCTCTCTCTTTCCTAATGATGGGATATTAGAAAAGATATCTTGTGTATAATTTGGGGACCATAACCCTAATATTTATAACCTTAGCATATTAGTTCTAATCAAATTTTAATTAGCCCATCATTAATTAGAATTTGATTAGAAGAGTATCTACACATATTTGACCCATACTTTATTTAATAATTAAAAGCCCAATAAAATTCTAACCAAATTAGATCACTTTTAATTTGGGCTAACCTATCATGATAGTAAATAATAACATGTAATTATCTTTATTATATATGTGAAGTCCAATTTTTCCAACAATCTCCCACTTGGACCACATATATATACTAGTTACTTTATAATTACATGTCATTATATAACCTTATGAGCTCAAAAATTTACTATCATATCCAAAAGGTATTCTGAACAATCTCGTCCATTAATTATGTTAACATAGAACCAATGCAACTTTCGTTACATATATCGTAACTAAACCCATCCATGATCACGTATATTAACACAACCAAATGACATAGATCAAGTATGGATGTGTAGCATGGAATTTACATACAATATGATCTAAACATGTCTATTTCCAACTGGGCCTCTTTAAACTTAAGTGAGGTCAATTTCAAAATAATAAATAGAGTGAATAAACTGAATACTTCATTTCTGATCAGAAAATAACCAAATACATAAATTTCTGAAATATAAATTCCCACTAAATCATGATATCCTCAAACAATGTAACACCCATGTGAGCAGTGTGCTCATGAAAGACCTTGGGTGGTAAACCTTTTGTGAGCGGATCCACTATCATGTAGTTTGTCCCAATGTGCTCTATGGATATTTGATCATTTTGCACTCTTTCTTTTACAACTAGGAACTTTATGTCAATATACTTTGACTTAGATGAACTCCTGTTGTTATTGGAATACAACATTGCTGACTTATTGTCACAAAATAATTTGAGTGATCTTTCTACATTCTCCAAAATGTGCAGCCCTGTGACAAAGTTCTGCAACCATGTTCCATGGTTTGATGCCTCATAGCATGCTACAAACTCTGCTGCCATAGTGGACGAAGCTACAAGTGTCTGTTTGACACTTTTCTAAGATATAGCTCCTCTTGCTAACAGGTAAATATAGCCTGATGTAGATTTCCTACTATCTTGGCATCCAGCGAAATTAGAATCAAAATACCCTACGATCTCCAAAAGATCTCATCTCTTATAAGTAAACATGTAATCTTTTGTTCTCTAAAGATATCTCATAACCCTTTTGGCTGCTATCCAATGGTCTATACCTTGGTTACTTAAATATCTGACTAACATCCCAACAATGTACACAATGTCCAGACGTGTACATACTTGAACATTCATTAAACTCCCAATAGCTGATCCATAGAGAATCTTTTGCATTTCCTGAATTTTAAGGTTACTTTTAGGGTATTGAGTAGAACTAAATTTGTCTTCTTTAGCGACAGGGGTGTCACCTGGTCTACAACTCTGCATGCCAAACCTTTTGAGTACTTTATCGATATAGCTCTTTTATGATAATCCAAGAATACCTTGAGATCGATCTCGATGTATCTGAATTCGTAAAACAAAAGAGGCGTCCCTAAGATCTTTCATCTCAAAATGCTTGGATAAAAACCTCTTGGTTTCGTGCAATAAGCCTATATCATTAGTGGCAAGCAAAATGTCATCAACATATAGAACCAGAAATATGCACTTACTCCCATTGAATTTGTGATACATACAATCATCAACAATATTCATCTCAAAACCAAACGAAACAATTATTTGATGAAACTTGTGGTACCATTGACGGGAAGCTTGTTTGAGTCTATAGATGAATTTTGTCAATTTGCAAACCATATTCTTTGAGTCTTTCGACTCAAAATTTTTTGGTTGCACCATATAAATTGTTTCTTCAATGTCGTCATTAAAAAACGCAGTCTTAACATCCATCTGATGTAACTCAAGATCAGAATGAGCAACAAGCACCATGATTATCCTGAAGGAGTTTTTCGATAAAACTGGAGAGAAAGTTTCTGTAAAATTAATACCTTCTTTCTGAGTATATCCTTTAGCTACAAGACGCGCCTTATACCTCTCCACATCACCATTTGCATCCCTCTTGGTTTTAAATATCCATTTACAACCAATTGGTTTTGCACCTTCAAGTAATGGGACAAGTTCCCAAATTTTATTATCTTGCATAGATTTATACTCATCTTTCATGGCATCAATCCATTTTTGAGAATTAGAACTTTCCATGGCTTGATGAAAGTTGATTAGATCATCTTCCATCATTCTATTATTATCCTCATGTTCTTGGAGAAATACAATATAATCATCTGGAATAGCATTTCTCCTTTCTCTTGTAGACCTCCTTAATGGCACTTGTTCTTGAGGTTGTTGAGTCTGTTCTTCTAGAACAATTACCTCATTTTGAATTGGAAGTTGTTCAACATTGTCTTGTAGAGGTTTTGGATTCACTTCTTGATCAATGGTATGTATAAGAACCTGAACATCGTCAAAAGTGATAGTAAGAATTGAGTTAGAATCCAATTCCTCATCAAAAGCAATGTCTCTAACCTTATTTCTCCCCCCAAACTCAACATCCTCAAAAAATGTTGCAGTTCCCATCTCAAAAATATTCCTTATTATGGGATCATAAAATTTATAGCCCCTAGATCGCTCAGCTTTATAAGTTTTGAACACGTCCAAAGACTGAGATTTCTCATGAATGAGATATAAGTACCTATAACGTGAGTAATTGTCTATGAATGTTATGAAATATTGTTGACTATTCCAAGATGCCGTAGGGAATGGCCCACAGATATCTGTATGAATTAATTCTAAGACGTCTGAAAATCTGTTTGCACCCAATCTCTTAGTTTTGGTCTGTTTTCCCTTAATGCAATCGTCACAGACATTAAAGTCTGTGAAGTCAAGGGACTCTAAAATACCATCAGACACAAGGCGTTTAACTCTAACTTTTGAGATATGACCCAAGGGGCTATGCCATATGATGCTGAATTTTCCTTATTTGATTTGCGTTTAATACCATGTGATTCCACATGCAAGGTTTCATTATAGGATGCAACTGTTTCTAGCAAATAAAGGTTGTCATAGGTATTTAAATAACCAGTTCTAATAACATTTGTATTTAAAGACAAATTAAATTTATTGTTTCCGAATGAACAATAATATCCAAATTTGTCCAACGAAAAAATAGAAACTAAATTCCGTCTAAATGACGGTACAACAAAAGTGTCTTTTAAATCCAAATAAAAATCAGTTCCTAATAACAACCTAAAATGCCCAATTGCTTCCACTTCTACTGATTTTCCATCGCCCACAAAGATGTGTCTTTCACTATCACTTGGCTTTCGGTAACTCAGGCAACCCTGCATAAAAACACTTATGTGAGTAGAAGCACTAGAATCTATCCACCAAGTGTTTCTAGGTACTGAAGCTAAATTAATCTCAGGACAGACCAAATTAAGAATTATACATTTCTTTACACGCCAAGCATGATATTTGGTACAATCTTTCTTCACGTATCTAGACTTATTACAAAAGAAACAACTCTCTGTAGCTTGTTGTTGTTTCTTTTGAGCTGGACACTTAGCAGCTTCATTCTGATATTTTCTTTTCTTGCCTTTATCTTTAGGGGCATTGGCCAAATGAGCATTTTCAGACTTATCACGCTTCAACCTTTCTTCCTCTTGCACACAATAAGAAATGAGCTTATTTAGGGTCCATTTCTCCTTTTGACAGTTATAACTAATTTTAAATTGGTTAAACTATGCATGAAGCGATACCAAAACCATAAGAACAAGCAATTCGTCAGAAAGCTCGATCTTAAGTGCCTTAAGTCTTGAAGTAGTATAGAAAATCTCCATAATGTACTCCCTTACGTTTCCTTGACCCTTATACTTCATAGACATCAAAGAAGTCAGAAGTGATGTTATCTCAACCTTATCGTTTTTAGCAAAACGTTTCTCAATTTCATCAAGGAAACCTTTGGCCTGAGTAATCTCTTCAGATTCTGTGCCCCTAAAGGCTTCTGGAATGTTGTGTTTCATGATCATTAGACTCATGCGATTTGAACAATCCTACCTCTCAAAGTTCGTCTTAATATCAGGGGTGCTTTCCGCAGTGAGAGGTGCAAGTTGTTCTTCCCTTAGTGCAAGGTCTATGTCCATACAACCAAGCACTATAAGTAAGTGCCTTTTCTATTCCTTAAAATTAGTTCCATTAAGCATGGGTATAGAATTTATATTAACAGATATTGTGGCAGCAGAAGATGAATTAGCTTAATAGAGAACAAAAACAAGCTTAAATCAATATTCATAAGTAAACAATAAATTCAAGATAATGGCTAATCCCATCTCAAGATACCAAACACTACATTAATATCAAGTCTTTGGACAGTAATATTAACAGTAAGCGGTACTCTTGTTGTAGCAATCAAACATTGACAATAAACTATGTCAAGCAATGAATTAATCTTTAGACTAACTTATTGCTCACATAAAATACCTTATAATTGTTACACATTTATCACCACAGATGTCGTTGTAATTCTGCCAAATATTAACTTACCTTTGGGTCAATCAATAAACGCATGAATTACAAAAACATATAACCATCTTAATATTTCAAATAAACTAATCTATACAAAAGAGGTCATTTTGGCGATATTTTGTTTCAACTAATTTATTTAAAATATTAGACATCCTTAATTAAAAGCCAAAATCTGAATTTATTTGTTCCAAAATATTTATCTTAATTTCATCTTTCAATCAAATTAAATAATAAACATATATATTTATATAATTTTCCAAAACCACATACATTAAACCAATCAAAGCATGCATATATTATATATTTATATATATATATATATATATATATAAACAAAACATATATATGAATCAATTTCTATATATACATATATATATTTTTAAATTCGTATAGGATTAAAATAATAATAATCACATGCCTTTCAGGAACTGAATCGCAATATTTTCAAATAAAGCTTAAAAACGTAGGTATCAAATAATATTACACAAATATTTTAAACTTTATAATTGAATCTATTAATTCGAAAATCACACATTTTTTAATATGAATTCAAGATAAAAAAAAACTTTAATATAAATCTTCAAAAATATATATATCCGAAATATAAAAGCCATGAAATTTCATGAATCAATTATTTAAATGAAGAACCTGAATCAATTCTCAATGATTCGATATGACGAGGCTCGGATGCCACTTGTTAGAATTTATAAAATAAATCTATAATATAACTTAATAAACTAGGATCAGTCATGTCAAATCATCAAGAATAAATCAAGAACAAAACTAGATGCGGAAGCGTACCTGAATCCATGGATTCCTTGAAACTTTCTAGATCTTGGGGATTTGATCTTCCAAATTAGCACACAAGAAATTTAGAGAATATCTGCTCTCTCTTTTCTAATGATGGGATATTAGAAAAGATATCTTGTGTATAATTTGGGGACCATAACCCTAATATTTATAACCTTAGCATATTAATTCTAATCAAATTTTAATTAGCCCATCATTAATTAGAATTTGATTAGAAGAGTATCTACACATATTTGACCCATACTTTATTTAATAATTAAAAGCCCAATAAAATTCTAACCAAATTAGATCACTTTTAATTTAGGCTAACCTATCATGATAGTAAATAATAACGTGATGTCTAAATTTTCTAAAACCAATATGTTTGGATTGTTGGCAAACACAGTTGGGATTAGTATTTTATTTAGTTTAAGATGCTACTAAAATACCCAGTGAACAAAATTTTGTGGATATCAAGTAGATAAAATGACTGCGAGAAAGGAAGGAATTCAGGCTTTGTTATTAATTATATTGATGATTCCTATGAGCAGAGATGAAATCAAGATCCACAGGGTGTATACATTCATGAATCAATTAGCAACTGCAATTCGTGATAAAATTGTTTAAATATGATTTTCTTCAAAAATATGAATAGAATTTTATAATTATCCTGGTCTGAATATGGAAAGCATTATCCATTCCGGATAACTTCACTCAAACATTTTCTAAAAAGGTTTCTCTTCATTTTATTTTAAAAAATTATTTATTTTTTTTTAAACTTTTACTTAAATCGAATTAAGTTATTTATATTTTTGAATAAATTAAATTAGTCTAACCAAATTAAATTTTAAAATTTGAATAATTCAAATAATTTAGAATGATAAGCTAATTTATATATCCTTTGAGTTCCTAATAATTTCAAAAATTACAAATTAATTCCTCTAAAAATATTTAAATTTTTTTTCAAAATAACCTTTTAAAATTCAAAATGTTTATAAAATATTTTTCCAAAATTTTATTAAAATATATATAAATTCAAAAAAAAATTATTTAAAAATATTAAAATATGTATAAAAAGCTAAATAATAATTTTAAAAAATTCAAGATAATAAATTCGAGGCGTTAAACTAGTAAATTATCAAAACCAAGTTTATCATACTAATTTTCTTGTTTTTCTTGTATTTTGTTTTAAAAGTTTTCAAATATATATTGTATCTTTAACTCGAAATTTAGTCATATTGTCAACAAATTTTCAATATGGTCAGTTTATCTTTTTAATTTAAATCAAATAAATTTATTCGATTCAATTCTACTCGACATTTGAAAAAAGTACAAATTAAATTAGGATGATAAAATATAACTCATTAACTCGATTAACTTAAAAAAATTTATTCAATTTAATTAAACGCTTACCCCTAATCCCAAAATGTTTACCTATACCAGTATAAATTTTTTGGCTGAGTCAATAAGTGAAAGAATAAATTTTGATTAGAAAATAAAAACTATGTACGAAATATATTTACGAAATTAAAATACCAAATAAAATGAGACTTTGATGAAGGGTGAAGTTTAGTTAAAACATTCAAAATTGTAATATTTTGGTTGTAATCCAATCAAGTGTACTATTTTAGATATTGATAAAAGATCTCTTGCAATATATATATATATATATATATATATATATATATATTTATAAAAGTAAAGGATTTACTCAATGAGGCTTTTTATTTATAATATACATAAATATAAGTTTAAATTTTTTTTAATTAACTATCACTAAATTCACATCTAAAAATAATTATAATATTTAATTTAAAATTTTTAACATTTAGAATTATTAGTTAAAAATTATGAAATAAATATTTTTAAAAATAATTTTAATTTAAAAGAAGTTGTGATAATTATATATTTAAAAATAATTAAAATTTAAATTACAAATATTAGTTAAAAGAGGTTGTGTTGATTTTAAAATGAAATTATTACTTGAATATAATTCTAAGCATAAAATATAGAAAAAAAAAAGTAAGTTAATATATATTTTTATAGTAAGTTAATATAGGATAAACTAATTTTTATTAACTTTGTTAACGTGATATGCACGTGGATTGTCACGTAGATGACATGTTAATATTTAATTAATATTTAAAATTTTTTAAAATATTTTTAATAACTTTTATACTTTTTAAATAATTTTAATAATTTTTAAATTTTAAAAATAATTTTTTAAAATTTTAAAATATTAATTAAATGATGATGTGTCATCCATATGTATGCCATATCAAAAAAGTTAAAAAAATTAACTTAATTTATTTTGAGATAATTTAATAAAAAAAATACAAGTTTAAGAATTAAAAAAAAAAGAAATAAGTTATTATGCCTTTAAAATAAGTACTTTATTTTGACTATTGAAATGTGGCCAAGTAATCGGACCTAGGTGTAGTGTTGATAGTATACATGTTGAATTATCCAAAATAAGAGTAGTAAAGAAACAATGATGGACCTAAATTCACAGTAATCTCTGGTTTTATATAGTAATATTAGCAACCACATTAATTGTACCAATTAAAATCGTTAGTTAACAACTTTAGTTGGCTTGTTGCTATCAATATTGAAAATGCTAATGGCTGAGCACTTAACTTCGATGAAAAGCAAAGTAGTCAATGAAGCAAAAAATGATGATTGTCCACAATCTACACAATCATCTCTACTTCACCATTTCCCTAACTGTGCCAATAAACCCAAATCAGTTTCTTTAATTACCAAATGATCACAGTGCTTTTGGTTTAGCATTGCTATAAAATCAGTATTGAAATGAAATGAAGTGAGTTGTGAGCAAAAATGCATAAGTGCAGTCCATTTTGTAGCAGCTTTAAAGAGAAGAGGTTAACACATGGTGTAATAGTTGGATGCTTGCTTGCGGCTTTCACTATTTCAATAGTTTTCAAGTCTTATTTCTGCACTCAACTATCTGTCTGTAAGTTCAACTTTTCTTTATATTTTACCAAACACTAGGCCTTTTCAATCAATTAACATCAAACTCATGTTCATTGTTTGGGTTGAGGGAAATCTGCTCCTTTAGTGGGTGAACTTATTGAAGTGTCGTCCTTTAAGACATTGATCGAAACCTTAAACAATAGAGGTATTGTTTTTAAGTTGTTGACACTCCATTTTAGCCCCAAGTTTGTCTTTCTACTTCAAAGAAAATCCAAAAAGGTTCATGGAGTTTAGGCGAAAAAGCCTAGGTCCACTAAAGAAATGTTTTATCATTTTAAAGGGTCTTAGTGGATTCGAACCCCACCAAGGACAAAATGACTAAACATTTCATTAGTGGATCTAGGCACTCCCACCTAAACTTCGTAAAATTTTTAGGCTTTTCCCGGATAAAAAAACAAAACCCAAAGATAAAATCAAGTATAAACATTTAGAGAAGAATACCTCTACTTCTCGAGGTTCGGGTCAACGTCTCAAGAAAAGAACACTTCAAAAACTTTTCCGAGGGAGCGGATTCCGCCCTCAATAGTTTTGTAGCTATTGTATTGCTTACTTTTTCCTTGCATGATGCAGTGCATATACAATCACAATCATCCATGGATGCTGCTGAAAATCAATTTATGATGTTTAAGGATGCCGACCTTTTGCAGGAACTAGGTACGCCCGAAACTCTATTACTAACTTCAGGGCATGTATGACTTTTTCTTTCATTTGAACTTTGATTTTGAAGTTGAAGAGAGCACATCTGCCAAGTCAATATTCAATGCATGCGATTGCGAACCAATATCGAATTACTGCGAAATCAACGGGGACGTTGCAGTTCAGGGGAATTCCTCCACTATATCTATGGTTTCATTACGAACAGGCATTCCTGCAGGGGAGATTTCTTGGACGGTTAAGCCTTATGTACGAAAAGAAAATGCAGCAGCCATGGATCTTGTTAAAAGCTGGGCCGTAACTTCAATGGAGTTCCTTCACTGTGACCTTATTCAAACTGTTCCAGCCATCCTTTTCTCCCTTGGAGGATTTTCAGGGAACCATTTCCATGATTTCAGTGACTTGGTCATTCCACTATACATAACGTCTAGGCAGTTCAATGGAGAAGTACAGTTTGTTGTGACAGATAACAGGCATTGGTGGATCAGTAAGTTCCGAGGAATACTCGGAAACTTATCTCGATACGACATTGTCGAAATCGATCAAGAAATGAAAACACATTGCTACCCAAGTATGATTGTTGGCCTTAAATATCACCATGAACTTGGTATTGATCAATCGAAGTCCCAACTATCAATGAAAGATTTCAGGCAATTCTTGAGAAGAACCTACTCATTGAAGAGGGCAAAAGCAATCAAGATAGGAGATGATGCCCGTAAAAGGCCTCGACTGTTGATCATAACTCGAAGAAAATCTCGATCGTTCACAAATATCGACAAAATAACGAGAATGGCAAGTAGCTTGGGGTATAATGTAGTTACAATGGAGCCTAATATTTCAACCAGCTTAGGGAGTGTAGCTGAAACAGTGAATTCTTGTGATGTATTGATGGGAATCCATGGAGCTGGACTAACGAACATGGTGTTCCTTCCTGATAATGCCATTGTAATCCAAATAGTTCCTTTAGGATCTATTGATGAGCTGGCTAAACAAGACTTTGAACAACCTGCCATGGATATGGAGTTAAGGTACTTGGAGTATAAAATAAAGGCAAAGGAGAGCTCACTTATAAGTAAATATAAGGCGGATCATTTGATCATTAAAGACCCTTTATCAGTTCATAAACAGGGGTGGGATGCAGTAAGGTCAATATATTTGGATAAACAGAATGTGAAGCTTGATGTCAAGAGGTTTAGACCAACATTGTTGAAAGCACTTCAGTTGCTTCATCAGTAGACCATATTTGTATTCTCGATGTTATTTCATGTGCTAATAGTTCTCTAACTGAATAGGCAAAATGATTAGAAGATGTTATTATTGGGAGTGGGGAGTCTAGTTGTACCTATAAGAGAACTAAATTAGTCTTTTAAATTTATTTTAGTTTTTTTTTTTTAATTTTTTTGTGAAAGAGTATGTGTTCTACCTGTGCAATCAAAATTTTATTGATTAAGCTCATAATTTTTTTTATACATACGATACCTACGTCTAGTTATATTTCATTTTTAATTCTTAAATGGTAAAAAAAAAAAAACTTAAGTGTGATTTTTAGCTATTATAATAGTATCGATGTGAACTAAATTAATATTCAATAAAAAAATAATATATAATTAATATATAATTAGAAGTAATTTGTTTTTACATTCAAAGCGAAGATGAGAGGGATTTTATAAGATTTATGAGAATTTAATATCATATAGAACTTTTTGCGAATTGGCTAATAACTGTTGGATATTTGATGAACAAAGAAGTGAAACAAAAGGAAAAAAAAGAGAGGAGAAAATTAGCTTGTGATCAACTAGTTCATTACTTAAAAAAACTTAAACAAAGTTTATATGAACAAGTAAGCTTTAATAAGCTAAGAAAAATAATAAAATAATTACAATTTGATTAATTTTGGAACTTGATTAATTCAACTTGCTTCTTTATTGGCTGATATTAGTCTAATCAGAAACAACAAACATCTTATAAAAAAATATCACTGTTTTAGTGCAAGTTGGCAACTTGCAAAGTAAAGGCTTGCATGTATAAGCTCGCCTAACATAGCTCGCACTTTTGGAGACTTCATAGCTTTGATGAGCTCGCAAAGTGATACTTGATTTTGAAGTGTTTCGTTCTTTCATGGAACACTGGATTTCTTGCAATTACAAGAACATATTGATTATTGCACTTAATCTCTATTTCTTCTTCTTGTTTTAAATTCAAATCATTCAGTAGTTTCCTTAACCAGATAGCTTGATTTACAACAGTTGTGGCTGCAATATACTCAGCTTCAGTAGTTGACTGTGCCATTGTTTCTTACTTCTTTGAGCTCCAACAGAACCCACTCGATCCTAGAGTGAAGAAATAACCTGAGGTACTCCCCATATCTGTAGTAGACCAGTCCAATCATTGTCTGAATACCCAAGTAGTTTGACCTTTCAATATTCACAAACTTCACTCCATGGCTTAGAGTTCCTCTTATGTATCGCCGAACCCTTTTTGTTATTCTGTAGTGGTTCGTATTGCAGCAATGCATGTACCTTGACAATAGGCTTACAACGAACATTATGTCAAGTCTGGATACAATCAAGTAAAGCAGGCATCCAACCAAGCTTCTATAGCTTGTTTCAGTAACCCTTTCAACATCTTCATTGTTGGTGAACTTCTCACCTTGTGCAATAGGGGTGCTCGTTGTTTTACAATTCTCCATGCTATATCTTCGTCGGATTTTCATCGCGAACCCCTTTGGTTTATGAAAATAGTATCGCGAGCTTGATTCACCGCTAGACAGAGGAAGTATGTCATTTCACCTAAGTCAGACATTTCAAACTTCTGTTGCATCCGTTCCTTGAATTCAATCACCAGTTTGCTGTTGATACCAATCACAAGTAAATCGTCAACATATAATGAAATAATGAGAATTCTTTCATTACCTGTTTTCTTCACATATAATGTGGGTTCGCTGATGCTTTTTTTCAAAACCTATCTCTGTTAGATGATTGTCGATTCTTTCATACCACGCCCTTGGTGCTTGCTTTAAGCTATGCAGTGCTTTATTCAATTTATACATATTGGCTTCGCACCTAAGTATTGCGAGCCCTTGAGGTTGCTCGACATAAATTTCTTCCTTTAGAAAGCCATTTAGAAATTCTGAATTTACATCCATTTGATGTATCCTCTAACCCTTTTAAGCTGTAAGAGTTAGTAGCAGCCTTACGGTGTCTAACCTCGCAACAGGGGCAAAGGTTTCAGTGAAATCCACTCCATATTGTTGACTAAACCCCTTCGCAACCAACTTGACTTTATATCTGTTAACTGATCTATTAGAGTTCATCTTGGTTTTAAACACCCATTTAACTTTAACCACTTTCTTGCGAGTTGGTCTATCTACCAACTCTTATGTTTCATTTTTGTTTATCATAGTGATTTCATCTTTCATGGCACTTCGCCATTCAACTTCTTGGGAAACTTCTTCGAAGGTAACTGATTCCAGGTTCGCCAAATTACACCTTTGATAGACATTGGTGATTAATCTAGTCTCTCGTACTGGATGGTCATCAACTACATCATTTTCAGTTTGATCTCCAATGTGTTGTTGATTAATTTCAGTCCCCCTTCTTTGCACATCTCCTTCTCTATTGCATTCCACTTCCAGTTTCTCCCTTCATCAGATTTCACACATCTATTATAATCACCTTCTTGGAGAAAGAGTTATAAATTTTATAACATTTCTTAACATTGGAATATCCAACAAAAATTCATGGCTGCAATCTTTTGTCCAGCTTGTTTTTTTTTTCTCCTAGAACATGAATAAAATAAGTGCAACCAAACACTCTTAATTGTGAGACAAAGGGTTTAAAACCATACTAGGCTTCAAATGGTGTTTTCCCTTCAACATCTTTGGTTGACGATCTATTTAGCAAGCAAACAACTGTGTTTACTACTTCTACCCAAAAGATATTTGGTAGTTCACTTTCAAACAACATGCAGCGAGCCATACTCATCACTATTCTATTTTTTCTTCACTATTCCATTTTGTTGTGGAGTATATACATTGCTTAACTGATGATGAACACCAGCCTCTTCGTAGAATCTTTGAAAATTTTCTAAAGTGTATTCTGCCCCATTATTAGACCTTATCATCTTGAGCTTGAAACCATTTTGATTTGCAACCATGGATTTAAACTTGAAGAAGACTTCAACCACATCGAACTTGTTCTTCATGAAGTACACCTAACAAAATCTTATACAGTCATCATTAAACAATACAAAATACCTACTTCCATTTGGTGAACTAGTTTCATGGGTTCACAAATGTCAATATGTACTAAGTGCAACTTTTTATGGGCTCACCATGCTCTGTTAGTAGAAAATGGAAGCCTTGCATGTTTCCTAAGCTCGCACACTTCAGACGCATCTTCATGATCAATCATACTCGATAAATTTTCAACCAAGTTGTTCTTGGAAATTTGGCTTAAGGATCTGTAATCAACATGTCCCATTCTCTTGTGTCATAATTTGGTTTTATCCAGCAAACTGATATATGCTATAGAGGTTGCCAAGTTCTAGTTGATAGAAAAACTTCTATCTACCATCTTTGTTGATATGAGCTTGCATCGACTTGGATCAATGATTAAGCATTTGTTGTCCTTAAATACCACAAAATATTTTTTTCTCAAGCAACTGACCTATACTTGTAGTCAAGAACTAAAATAACATATGTGACAAGTTTAGTACTTAATGGGGTTTTAATCAAAACATCTCCCTTTCCTACTACTTCGATGTACTAGCCATCTCCAACTTTCACTTTAGAGTGGAACCTTTTGTTAATGCTCTTAAAGATGCTCACACACGCAATCATGTGACTTGTACAACTACTGTCAACAAGCTAGTTCTTCCTTTCTTTATTAGAGAGTTCTCATGGTGCTGCGAACTGGGCTTCGTAGGAGGGTTCATAAGATTTCACAAACTGGGCCTCGTAGGAGGCTACGAACATAAATTCTTCTTAACTTGCTTCAGCAGTTTGTGCTGGAGTGTTTTGTTGTTGTACGTGCCCTTTATTCTTGAACACTTTTTCTTCTTGGCCAAACTATTTGCAATTTTTGCATTAGGCACTAGGCTTGAACCAACAAAATTTCTCAAGGTGACCCAACTTCTTACAATGCGAGCACGATTCATATTTTTTCTTTCCACCGTCTTTCTTTGACCTTTCCTTCTTACCTGACTAGTTCTATTTTTCCTTTTTTTGATTTGAGGAGCTCGAAACTTCTTTATTCTTGGCTTGAAAAGCTCCCTCAATGTGCCATTTTTCTCTGCTTGCCCTTTTTTTTTCTTGAGCATACAAAGCATTAATTAGTTCAAAGAGTGAGATGGTTGATAGGTCTCACAAATCCTCCAGTGAGGATATCTTTGATTCATGTCTCTCAGGGAGTGTGGTAATCACCTTTTCAACTACTCGACTGTACGTGAACTGGTCCCCTAGCAATCTTATCTAGTTTACCACTTCTATGATTTGATCTAAATGTTGCTTTATAGTCCCAGCTTCCTTCATCTTAAGGTTTTCAAAATCTCATGGGAGATTTATCAACTACTGCTACCTCGTCTTCTGTGAACCTTGGAACTCTTCCTTGAGCATATCCCAAGCTTGTTTAGGAGTTTCACAAGCCATAATTATTGTGAAGATTGCATCTGAAACACCGTTTTACAGGTAAGACATTGCCTTGTACTTTTTTGCACATTCCTCACTATGTTGTCTCATTTGAGCAAGTTTAGGATTTTGTTTCAAAACTAGTGGTTTTATTTCATCATTTACTACTTCCCAAAGGTTAAAGGCTTGAAGATAAGTTTTCATTTTTACTACCAAAATATGGTAGTTTTCACATGTAAAAATGGGGGTGAAGGTGGTGAAATACTTGATAAAGACATTTTTATGGAAACAGGTCCTTAAAGATAAGTGGCTCTAGATACCAATTGTTGGATATTTGATGAAAAAAAAGTGAAATAGAAGCAAAAAATAAAAAAATAGAGAAAATCAACTTGTAATTAACAGGTTCATTAATTAAAAAAACTAATATAAAGTTTATATGAACAAGTGAGCTTTAATAAGCTAAGAAAAATAATACAATAATTACAACTTGACTAATCTTGGAACTTGATTAATTCAACTTGCTTCTTCATTGGCTGATATCAGCCTAATCAGCAACCACAAACATCTTATAAAAAAATTATCATTGTTTTAGTGCAAGTTGGCAACTTGTAGAGTAGCTTGCATGTATAAGCTCACCTAACATAGCTTGCACTTTTGGAGACTTCATAGCTTTGACGAGCTCGTAAGTTTGGTGAGCCCGCAGATGTGGGGAGCTAGCACACTTGGCAAGGCCACGGTCTTGTAGAGCTCGCACATTTGTTGTGCTCGCAGTCTTACGATTAGGGTTCGCCAATGCATGGATGGTCACTTTGCAACACTCCTCATTGGCCGCCATATTGTGAACCCCAATATCATAATGCAACTTTTCAAACTTCATCTTCCCAAGAGGTTTTGTTAGAATGTTAGCCAACTGATCTTGCAAACTACAGTGAACCAAAGTTACTTCCTTGGCTTTTTCCACTTCTTTCATAAAGTGATACTTGATTTTGAAGTGCTTTGTTTTTCTATAGAACATTGGATTTTTTGCAATTGCAATAGCAGATTGATTATCACACTTAATCTTTGTTGCTTCTTCTTGTTTTAAATTCAAATCATTCAGTAGTTTCCTTAACCAGATAACTTGATTTACAACAATTGCGACTGCAACATACTCAGCTTCAGTAGTTAACTGTTTAACATACTAAGTAATTATAACTTAATAAAATTTAATTTAAAATTAATTTATATAGATTATATAACTTGATATAAATTTAAAGCATTTGTCACTCTCTAAATTCCCATGTAAAATGTTTAAAGACAGTGTACGGAATAATTATAAAAAAGGGAAAAAGAAACATTGAAACACGTTATTGTGGGGTTGTTAATATTAGTTTCATAACATCTCAAACTGGGCTCGTTCATAAGCAGAGCTGAGTAAAACAGCATAACGAATTTGCCGATTATTTGTCTCCTTATCTGGCCCATTACGGTTAATATGTGGACTCAAATTGTTTGGTCAGCTCGGTCTACTATAACCCAAATCGCCTGAACTGGGCTCAAATCATCATTTGGATTGCATTCTTGCATAACATGAGTTTGCGACTGTTTGTGATTAAAATCTCCTTAATTTTATGCCATAAAAAATACTCCCCTGAATTTAAGATGAGTGATACAATCCAATGTAGTTAAATTTTTTTGAGTTAATATATTTTATTTTAAAATTTTTCTAAATTCATTCAAATATATTTATTCAAATTAAATTTAAAAAGAAAAATAAAATGATCTTATTAAAATCTTGTTGACAATATTTGAAAACTCTTTTAAAACAAATTCAAACAAAATAAAAGAAAAAAAAAACAAGATAGTATGATAATTTGATTTGATAATTTACTTATTTAAAGCAGAAAAATTATCAATTTTTTTAAAATATTATAACTTAGTATTTTTATATATTTTAAAGATTTTTAATAATTTTTTATTTTTAATTATATATATTTTTAATTTTAGAAGATTATTTTGATTTTTAAATTTTTTTGAGAGTGATCAATTTATACATTTTCAAAATTATCAGTGACTCAAGAGATATTTATATCAATTTGTTATTTAAATTATTTAAATTTTAAAATTTAACTCAATTCAAATTCGAAAAATTAAAATATTTACCCGAAATTATTTTAAAAAAATAACTAAATTTACTTAAGTCGAAATTTGAATTTTAAAAATCGAGTAAAAACCGGTGGAATGCTAACGTGATTAATCAATCGCATAATAAGGTCTTGGGCGAAGGAGTGTTTGTAGCGGAAATGTTGGTGCCAAAGACAATTTCCTAAACTTTTGCCAGGCTGCTCAATAGTCTAAGGACAATGCATGTGCAACCAACTTTTATAATATTTTATCAACAAAATATTTTGTATATTATTAAGGATTGATAAGTAATAGTAAAATATTAAAAATATATATTTTTAAAAAAAGATAAATTATTTTTTAAATATTATTTATAAAATAAAAAAATATTATCAAAATATCAAATACTAACACAAAATAATTATAATTAAAAAAATCAAAATTGAGATTCCAATTGTTATTTATTCATTTATTGGGCTTCAATTGTTGAAGCTAAGGACATTTTCTTACCATATTGTTCCAAGTGCATGTAAGTGTCGGCAACTACCTTACAATTTTGCATTTGCTAATCATCGCTGATCAAAACCTTTATCGTTATATATAATCAAAATATTTAATTACATTTAAATTTATATTCTTTTGATTATTGCAATAATAATGTAAGGGTGAGCAAAATTTGATTCGATTCGAAAAATTTGATAAAAATTTTACATTTTGATTTAGATAGTTCGAGTTATTTTAGTTATTCGGATCAACTCGAATAAAAAATTAATTTTTTTCGTTTAACTTGAATATGAATTACATAATTTGAGTTATCCGAAAATTCGAATAAGAAAAGCCAAAACCATGTCGTTTTAATAAATATTTACTCATTAAGTTAAAATGCAAAATCATTATATTGTTTATGTAGTTAAGTAATCTTATACTTCATTTACTAGTTAAATAATCGGTTCATGTAAATGCAACATTGAGTATAAATAATAGGATTCGTTAACTCAACTCAATTTGACTCAAATTTTTTTGACTAGATTTGATTCAAAAAAATTTCAAATTGAGTTTGGTTGTTAAAATAGGATTGGTCAACTCGATTAACTGAAAACTTTTTTATTCGATTCAACTCGTCTCGATCGAATACTCACCCTATATGAATTAAGACTTAATTAATAACTTTAATCATTATTAATATATTTTATGTTAAAAAAACATATATTTTCACATTTATAGGAGGTAGATAATCTTTTTGTTGTTTTTAGTTATAGCGTTGAAAAAAAAAAAACCCTTACTATTTGAATAATGCTAAAACTAAATTATCCTCCATATTATAAGTAAAACTACTACCACCCTTAACCCTAATTTCAAATCAAGTTTACTTAATTTTGTTGTGAATGACACATCATTTCTTTCAACCTTTCCTTTTAATCAAACCGGAAGTTATTTGGTGGAACTGGGTAAATTACAACTGAGGTCATAAGTTCACATTTTAGTCATTAAACTATCATAAAGTTTTTATTTAAGTCCCTAGACTATTAAGTTTGTTGTTGCATGGCCTTCTCTGTTTGCATCACTTACACCAATTGAAAGCTCTCATTCCTTTTCTCTTCTACAATTTAATTTTTTTCATGAAACAATTTTAAATGTCATACATATGTAAACTAAAATCCAAATAGTTTTCTTTGTCGATCTCCAACACTAACAGTCAGATCGACTTGAATCTAACGTATATTATTTTACTCGTCGATCGGTATTGATCCACTGTATCGATTATCGAATCTTCTCTTGGAGCTCGCTAGCTGAACTATTTTTAAAAAAAAAAAGAAAACTTTAATCATCTAGTGATTTAAATAAAAAACTTTTAAATAGTTCAGTAATTTAAATGAAAACTTTTGAATAATTTAACGACTATTTTGTAACTTTAAAATTGAGTAACCAAAACGTAAAATTATTAATAATTTAATGACCTTAAATGTAATTTCTCCATAAAAATTTTAGTCGGCTACTTCATGTCTAAATTATTCCTCACGAGGTTTCAAAATTTAGCTACTACTATAAATAAATAAATAAATAAATAAATAAATAAATAAATAAATACATAAATATTTTAGGAAAATTAATTCATATACTGTCAATAAAATTTTTAAAATTTTACTTATAGATTAAAAAATTAACAAATATATTATAAGGTGTAATAAATTTTTTTTAAAAAAATAATTATATAAAAAATGAAACACTTATAAGTTTAAAAAACTACCCTCACAGTTACTTTATAATATGATATAATATAATGGTAGGAGATGAAGTGAAAAAGAGAGAAAAATGATGATGGGATCAAAAAAAAAAAAAAATGAAGAATATGTATTGGAATTATGGTTGTATTAATTATTGTGAAAACAATCCCTTAACAACTCCCGATTTTCTATATTATTAAATTAAATGGAACACACACGTATTAGTCTTCAAAAACAGACAGCATGCATCTGAAGATTGTTGACATGTCTTATTCTACACAAGAAGCACCCTGTCTCTCCTAACCTACAACGCCATATATATATATATATATATTTGAAGATTCGTTTCCTTTGAATGAATTTATGAATTCAATAAATAATATAAATTCCCACACTTATCATATTTAAAATTGGATGCTACTCAATTCAACATATAAACATCAATATTAATATTTTTGGTTTGGGGGGGGGGGGACTGCTTAGTTAATTAAATTAATGTTAATTCAATATTTTAAAATCATTTTACTTATGATTCAGTTTAAAAAATTATTTAATTAAATTAATATTATATAGTCAATAAAATTGCTAAAAACTTAAATTAAACAATATGGTTAAAGTCAAATATGATTTATTATTATTATTATTATTATTTAAAGCTACTAAAAAGTCATCCACTTTTCTGAACAAATTGCTTTTACTTTTTTTTCCCATCAAATATTTCGAATCCATATATTATTTAGTGAAATAATTAAAACATAATCAATAAATTTTAGAATATAGATAATTCACAAAGTTATCTTTCTTTTTCTTTTAAAAGAATAGAAGAAAAGGATTATATATATATATATATTTATATTTATAAATTAACCTAAGGTACTTTGTAGCAAAATCATAAATTTTGTTATGGCGCCGAAATTAAATTGTAATTTTTATGATAGTAAAAATATAATTTTATTATTTTAATAATCTATATCTTTATTATTTTTAAAGGATTAAATCAAATTTTTACCATTTTTAGGAAGGACAAAGTACAATTTTACCTTTACTAATTTAAATTTTTAAAAATGTTAAAAGGCCTAAATAGAAAATTATCCATTTTAGGGGGATCAGGGTCCTTGCCAGTCCCCCCTAGCTATACCCCTGAAGATAGTGTTTGGTAAGCCCTTAGTAATTGGATTTGGGTGTAATTATTTGTAATTACTTAGGGGTAATATGTTTGATAACTATTGTAATTGGTGGGTCTCACTGAATTGGATGTAATTGGAGCATCTCAATTATACTTTCCAATTCTTAGGAGAGGTGAGAATTGAAGTAATTACGCTGGTAATTAAACCCAAATTCAATTTTAAAAAATTATTTTCTCTACAAGTTTAAGTTTCTTATATGTCAAAAAAGCTTTTAAGAAAATACAAAAAATAAAAAAATCAATTAAGCCTTTATATTAAATTCGCACCAAATAAAGCCCTTACCGTTAACTAAAATAATCATTTAAGCCTCTCCGTTAACGATTTCCATCATTGACCATGTTGACTGTTAAAATAAATTGACGGACCAATCAGATGATAACACATGGTAGCTTCTAGCTCAATCTAATATTTTTCCATAAAAACAATTAAAAATCATAAAAAGAAATTTTGCAAAATAAAAAAAACTAAATATTAAAAAATATTAAAATTCATATAAACTTATTAAAATTATAAAAGCTTATAAAATTAATAAAACTTATTTCAAATTTTAAAAAATGTATTAAAATTCTTAAAAATTATAAAAAATATAAAAATATTAAAATTGATATAAACCTATAAAAATTATAAAAAATCATAAAAATTAAAATGGATTGATTAGCCCGAAATCGACAAGAGTCCCAATCTAAGAAAGCCATTAGCCTGATTTACCTGGAACCTGGTGGTTGAACTTATTTTTTATTTTTTAATATTCTTATCAAACCAAAATTTCATTATCCGACTATTAACATTTAGTACAATGAGATATTCTAACCAAGTTTTTTAGAACCAGATCAGTGGTCGAATCACTCAGGCCACTGATTTGCCAATTTTACTAATCCATCCACTTCAATTAAATAAAACATAAAAAAAAAGGGTTCAACCATCTCAGATCTATTAGTTTAATGGCTTCCTCCAAACTGATACACTTGTTGTTTCGGTCTAATTGGTCTGACTAACTGATCCGATCCAGCTCAAGTTTTTATGATTGTTTTTTATAATTTTTATAAGTTTATATCAATTTTAATATTTTTTATACTTTTTTATGTGTTTTTATAAAAAATTAATACATTTTTAATAAAATTTTAAATATGTTTTATTAAATTTATAATTTTTTTATAATTTATTAGATTTTTATTATATTTTTATAATATTTATAACATTTCATAATATTTATAAGTTCATATAAATTTTCATATCTTTTAATATTTAATAAAATTCATATTTTTTATTATTTTTATATTTTTTTTGGTTTTTTAATCATTTTATGGATAAATATTAGATTAAACTAGAAATTGCCATGTGTCACCATTTAATTGGTCCATCAATTTATTTAACAGTCAACGTAGTCAATGAAAAAAACTGTTAACAGGAGGGGCTTAATTGTTTATTTTTAGTTAACGATAGGGGCTTAATTGATTTTTTTTTTTTTTACATTTTCTTAAAGGCTTTTTTGACATATAAGCCTTTTAAGTTATAAACTTTTATATTATAAGTATGCGTAATAGTGTTTTGGACGGTTATAACCGATTATTTATTATATATAAATCCTAAAAATTGTATTATAAAAATAACTTATGTTCTTTAAAAAAATTATATGTATTTTATAAAGTTATAATAAAATATATAGTATTTAAGTCCTAATTTTTAAAAAAAGTTTGGACCAAAAAGTTTACTATAAAATATAATTTATATATTACAAAATAATTATAATATATTTATTTATAAAAAATTATGGCCAATAAATATGAGCATAACTTATTTACGTGTTAATGCTATATATTATAAAAACAATATGTTTATTCATAAAAAAAAAGTGTTATAGATTTTTTAATCATAACTTATTTGTGAAAAGAAATAACTTTCTAAAGTTATGACAAAAATTATATTATTTATAAAAAATGTTATGAAAGTTATTCGACATTTTATAATTTTTTTTGTAATGGTTATATATTATAAATTTTATATTATTTTTACTTAATTTACATATTATAAAAAGGGTTATAAACCTAGCATACTTCTTTCTCCAAATTAAGTTTATATAAGTTTTTATTATTAAAGCTACAGACTATTTGTGCCATGAACCAAAATATTAAATTGCAGATGTTAATTATGCAAATAGAAAAAGTTTCTTTGCATCATATCGTAGGGTATAATATCATTTAAGGAAATGGAGCTAGACACAAATACTAAAGATGGCTCATGAATAGACCTGCTTATGGGTTAGGCCACTCGTCCAAGCCCGAAGGCCTACCCAAAAAGTGAGAGGATTTAGGCAAAAATATAGGCTCGAAAAATGAGCGTGGACAAAAAAATAAGGCTTGTTTTCTAAACGAGTTGGGCCTTAGGCAAAATTATTTTAGCCTATGCTTGACTCAGCTCGAATTTGACTAAAAAATTTTTCTACTGCTGTTTAGTTGTAACATTCATTACCCAACCCAATCACCGGGTCTGAGTTATAGAATGCTACACTAGTTATTGGAGCAACCACAATAAAATATATATCCAATTCATGATAATATACATTTAAATACAAACAAGATAGACATATGATATAATATACAATCAATTTGGGGACTTATATAGGCTTAAGAACACTCCTATACTAGTCCACACTCGAATTAGGATCAAATTATAAAGTTTTTAAAAATTCCTAAACTGATGTTGCGACTTTGTCATTTCCTCGACACGATTTGTCCATCTCAATATGACACGCCGTGGCGAAAGTCTTTGAGATGACAATATTGCGATATCAAGAGCCTGAAGTTGCAATGTTACTCCTATTTTTGGCAAAATATACATTTGGTACCTAATTCAATGAATTCCAACCTATTTTCCAAGTATTTAAAAACATTACATAAGAATAAATCCATTAAACCACACCAATGGCAACAAATTCAAGCACATAACTATCTAAATCAACCATTCACTATGATACAATCCAATCATTCAACATTTAAACATTTTCAATTTTCAAATCAATTATCCCTGTTTAAAACACTTCCATCACTAACTCATATTCTCAATATGCAATTTAAGCACTATGCAATTTAAGCACTAAGTAATTTACTAAGCTTAATATAAACTAATCAAATTAATCACCAAGCCATGTAACATACTTAACATTCAATTCACCATTTCTAAATCATTAACCAATCTATCTATTTCAAATGGTTCAATTTCAAATCTTAGCATACCATCCACTCATGAGTAAGATCATTTTTTTAGCATCAACTTAACTAAAATATGCCTCATTAGGTTATGTACCATGTTAAGCATTTAAAATCAATCATCACCTTATTACTATATAACTATCAACTCCAAATTGATTATTCATACATCAAAGGACCCTTAATACATGCCACAAAGTCTAGACTCAAAATGATCATGTAACTGTTAGAAAAACGGGTTTTAAAAATGCAACAGAAAATAAATTTAGGAAAAAACTAGAGTTTTAATTTTTTTTCCAAAACAAGATCTTGGTTGTGATATTTAAAGTAATAAATACTTAATCAAAATTGTACCATTGTGATTCATCTAGGATGAGCATTTCGACCAAGTAGTCTTCTCCGCTATCCTTAAGCTCATGTCTGTTGAGTGTGGGCTCGCTTCGAATAAATTTTTTTTTGCAAAAAAACCAGTAGGGTAGTTTTGTAATTTTTCTAAACTTTTGGGTCAAGTTGTAAACCAGAAAAATATCTCTAAAAATTTTCTATAATAATCTCTTCAGAAAATTTTCTTTCTAAAACTTTATCTTAAATTCAAGTGTCGGTAAATAATGACTCAAGGCTCTCTTTATATAGGGAGAGTTTAGAGAGTTCAATTATGATTAAAATTAATCACTTTAATATTAAATATTATATTAATTTAATATTAAATCTTATTAAAATGATAAAATATTTATCTACAAGATAAACATTAAATTAAATTTAATATTAAGATAATCACTTTAATATTAAATTAATAAAATACTATTAAGATAAGTATTAGATTAAATTTAATACTTAACTATTAAAATAGTATTATTTTTGGAATAATTAATCTGAAATCATATTCTCTGATAGAGTCCCAATAGGAGTGTAACTCTTCCACTGCTTAACCATCGACGACCAACGACCGCTGGCCATCAGGACGCTGCCGTTGCAGCCACCGGTACTGTCGTGTCTGGTGATGCAGGTGCGACACCATTACGACACCATGAGTCGGTTCGGCTGCTGCCAGTTCGGTCCTGGTAAATGACAACTCGACCGGTCTGGTTTAGCCATTGGTTGGATTGTCTACCCGGTTTCACGTATTAGGTCCGGTTCACCAAGTTTTGGATCTTGGTCTCGATTTTGGGCTCTTGAGCCTAATTTACAATCTCAGGTCCACTTTTCTAGTTCAATTACCCATTTGGCCAATTGTTTGACTTGAAAATTAACTTCCAAAAAATATCATATTAATTTTAATTGATTTGATTAATTTAATTTTACTTGATCAATATTAATTGTTTCAAAAATCATTTTGATTTTCCAAATTAATTTTTCAAGAAAATTCTTTAATCAAATTCTCTAGTTGAACAATTCTCATGACCACCTAATGTAATTCCACATAAAATAAATCGACTCAATTAAATTATTCCCAAAGTCGTAGAATTTTCTTCTGATTCAAATGAAGTCCAGTCGAGTTTCTATTTAGCTAGTAGAGGGACTAATCAGACATATACAATTAGGCTCTAGTGATTGCAATTATGTCCAGAAGCATTGTTTCGATAATTCGCAATTACTTAATCATGGAGTCAGTCCACAAGAAGTACCATGATTGAAAATTCCTTATTGTATACTTTTTAAAAAAGCTATTCATCCAAGTGCTTTGTCCAATGATCTCATCATGTGTGTGTTACCCTCATATGATATCCTTGATTCCTTTGAGTTAAATGTGCTCACTTAATACAATCCTATTTTATCTCATTGTCACCATTGTGTTTTCTTAATGATTAATATGATCACTGTTAACAAATGACTGTGATAAATTGCTCGTTCGAGAACAAGCAACCTACGACCACGTTCCATTGAGAGGTTCTATATTTATCAATCCACACAATGCTAATGAGAGGATATCATTACCTCTTTAATTGAGCTATGAATGCCACTATTTTTAGTAAAACCATGCCATACACAAGTCATATACCCAACATACTAGCAATGGGTCGATCATCTTTAGGGCATAATCCTCCACTTATATCAAAACACATGAGTTGCATACGCATGGTCAGTGACTAACTCAGAATTTAGGTAAATCACACCATGAACATCACAAGTGAATTAATTCACAAACGGATTCAGAATTAATTCATCTTGGGTCCAGTCTAATATATCATTCTACCAATGATTACATTTATCTCTCTACTTGTAGAGTCAACTGTTCCGATAGCGAAGACTAGTCACCTCCTTAATTGGAATGGTAAACGACATAATAATCCTTCTGAGTATTTGAATCAAATGCTCACTTTGATTCTTTTATAGGATTACAGACTCATTTATATTATCTACTGAAGTAAGTTTTCTTTCTCGCAATGTAAACATTTTTTAGAATGCCACTTATCTTCAGTTTGAACTTTAGACAATCAAATGGACAAAAAAATAAAGCTTGTTTTTTAAACGAGTTGGGTCTCGGGCAAGATTATTTTAGCCTAGGCTTGACTCTGCCCGAATTTGACTAATTTTTTTCCACTGCTGCTTACTTGTAACACCCCTTACTCGACCTAATCACGGGGTCTAAACTACAAAGTGTTAAACTAGTTATTAGAGCAACCACAATTAAATAAATATCGAATTCATGTCAATATACATTTAAATGCAAACAAGACAAACATATGATATAATATAATCAATTCAGGGACTTACATGGGCTTAAGAATACTCTTATACTAGTCTACAGTCGAATTAGGACCAAATTGTAAAGTTTTTAAAAATTCCTAAATTGATGTTGCGACTTTGTCATTTTCTCATACGATTTCTCCATCTTAGTATGTCACGCCGTGATGATAGTCTTTAAGATGACGATGTTGCGAAATCAAGTGCCCCTATTTTTGGCAATATACACATTTGGTACCTAATTCAATGAATTCCAACCCATTTTCTAAGTATTTCAAAACATTATATAAGAATAAGCCATTAAGCCATACCAATGACAACCAATTCAAGCACATAACTACCTAAATCAACAATTCACTATGATACAATCCAGTCATTCAACATTTAAGCATATTCAATTTTCAAATAAATTATCCATGCTCAAAACACTTCCATCACTAACTCATATTCTCAATATGCAATTTAAGCAGTAAGCAATTTACTAAGCTTAATATGAACTAATCAAATTAATCACCAAGCCATGTAACATACTTAACATTCAATTCACCATTCCTAAATCATTAACCAATCTATCTATTTCAAATGGTTCAATTTCAAATCTTAGCATACCATCCATTCATGAGTAAAATCATTTTCTTAGCATCAACTTAACTAAAATATGCCTTATTAGGTTATGTACCATGTTAAGCATTTAAAATCAATCATCACCTTATTACTATATAACTATTAACTCCAAATTAATTATTCATACATCAAAGGACCCTTATATACATGCCACAAAGTCTAGACTCAAAATGATCATGTAACTGTTAGAAAAATGGGTTTGGAAAATGCAACGGAAAATAAATTTAGGGAAAAACTAGAGTTTTAATTTTTTTCCAAAACAAGATCTTGGTCGTGATATTTAAAGTAATAAACACTTAATAAGAAATGTACCTTTGTGATTCATCTAGGATGAGCATTTCGACCAAGTAGTCTTCTCCACTATCCTTAAACTCATGTTTGCCGAGTGTGGGCTTGCTTTGAATCAAAAAAAATTTCGCAAAAATTACCATAATTTCTGTAAACTTTTGGGTCAAGTTGTAAATCAAAAAAATATCTTTAGAAATTTTCTGGAATAATATTTTCAGAGAATTTTCTTTCTCAAACTTTCTCTTAAATTTAAGTGTCTATAAATATTAACCCAAGACTCTCTTAATATAGGAATAGTTTAGAGAGTTCAACTATGATTAAACTTAATCACTTTAATATTAAATTTAATCTAATATTTATCTTGATAAATATTAGATTAAATTTAATATTAAATATTATTAAAATAATAGAATGTTTATCTACAAGATAAACATTAAAATAAATTTAATATTAAGATAATTAGTTTAATATTTAATTAATAAAATACTATTAAGATAAGTGTTAAATTAAATTAAATATTAAACCATTAAAATAATATTATTTTTGAAATAATTAATTTAAAATTAAATTCTCTGATAGAGTCTCAATAAAAGTGTAACTCTTCCACTGCTCAACAACTGATGACCAACCACCGCCGGTCACCGAGATGTCGTCATTACAGCCACCGACACTATTGTGTCTGGTGATGCAGGTGCGACACCCTTACGACACCCCGAGTCGGTTCAATTACTACAGGTTTGGTTCGGGTCAATGACGTCTCAACTGATTTGGTCTAGCCGCTGGTTGGACAGTCTACCCGTTTCACATACCGGGTCTGGTTCACCCAATTTTTGGGTCTTAGTCTCGATTTTTACTCTCGGGCCCAATTTGTTATCTCAGGTCCACTTTTCAAGTTCAATTACCCATTATGCCAATTGTTTGACTTGAAAATTAACTTCCAAAAATATCATATTAATTTTAATTGATTTGATTAATTTAATTTTACTTTATTAAAATTAATTTTTTAAAAATCACTTAGATTTTCTAAATTAATTTTTCAAGAAAAATTCTTTAATCAAATTCTCTAGTTGAACAATTCTCATGACCACCTAATTTAATTCCACATCAAATAAATCGACTCAATTAAATTATTCCTAAAGTCGTAGAATTTTCTTTTGATTCAAATGTAGTCCGATCGAGCTTTTGTTGAGCTAGCTGAAAGACCAATTAGACATATACAATTCGGCTCTAGTGATTGTAATTATGTCTAGAAGCATCGTTCTGATAATTCACAATTACAATTTTGGAAACCCGAGTCTATGTATCCAACAGGAGTAAGGCCCTCACTAGAATACACAAGCATATAATCCCTGGTTCTTTTAAGATACCTTAATATATGCTTTACAGCTTGCCAATGCTTGAGACTTAGATTCGCCTGATACTGAGTGACCATTTCTATTGCAAAATAGATATCTGAACATGTGCAAAACATCGCATACATAAGGCTTCCAATTGCCGAAGCATATGGAACCTTACTCACATGCTCTCTTTCTTCCGTTGTCTTAGGATAGTCATCTAAAAAAAGATGAAAACCTGATGCAGTCGGCTGAACGCCTAGCTTTGCATCGGTCATTGCAAAACGTTTGTAACACCCTTAACCAATATTCATCACTGGAAAAGGGTTACAGAGCATTACCGTAAAACTGTATCATAAAAACATATATTTGCAATCATTTCATTAAACATAGTAAAGTCCATTCATAAATATACATATCGCCCCTTAATCGATCCTTCGAAGCCCTAGAAACACTTTAGAAACAATTTGGGACTAAATAAAAAACATTTAAAACATTGAGACAAAAGTTAGAAAAATTTAAACTGTAGGGGTCACACGGCTAAGACACACGCCTGTGTCTCAGGCCATGTAACATACGAAATAGGGACACACAGTAGTGTCCCAGCCCGTGTAACCCTCTGACTTGGGTCACACAGCCAAGCCACACACCCGTGTGCTAGGCCTTGTAACTTTTGAAAAGCAACCTTAAAAATAGGCAGGGGACACATGGTTGTGTCACATGGCCGTGTGTCACACACGGCTAAGACACATGCCTGTGTCTTAGGTCGTGTGGGTAAGAATTTGGCCAAATGCAAGCCATTTCCATCACCCTTACAAGCATGTTCCTACAAGCAATTTGAATCCATAATCAAGGCATCAAAAACATACCAAAACATACATAAAACAACCAATTCAAATGACCAAATTCCATTCAACTAATATGTTATATGCACACCTTATTCACAATCAAACTAACATGCCTAAACATAAGCATATTTAATTACATTGCTACCATTTCAAAACATACATACTTGACCTATACCATGTCAATATAATCTTACCATTTGGATCATTACTCATATGCATCAAAATCACATAAGTGACATAAACTAACCATTTCCAAATAGTACCAAACAACCAACATATATACACCATATTTCCATCATGCATATTTAATTCAAAACCTTTCCAAAGCATACCATATCTTGACCATGTTGAGGTCTATTCATCACATGCCACTTTGGACATACAAATATGCATTAACACATTGTCAAAATAGCACACATCAATAAGGAAACAAAAGTACCAAGGTTACATAAACCAAAATGACATGTACATGCCGAACTCATCAACTAACATTCAACTAATCATCAACCATAAGTCCACCTATACATGCCATTATAACCTTAACCACCACATCAAAGTTATCGATATAATCGCTGGATAGTGTGATAGACCTTCGATGAGCTTCCAAACCGATCGAGCTTCTAATAATCTGTAAAATAAGAGAAAGGTGACTACGTAAGCAATAGATGCTTAGTAAGCTCGCATAAACTTAAACATAACCTTTCGTTTCAATAATGAAATTTATAGGATAAATATAAACCTAAACCAATGTCACATGATTTATCAAACCATATGACCATCAACTGATAAATGAGTAAGTTCATCAACATCACATGCACTTTTCGTTCCTAACATAATAGGATTTTATAAGACATATTACATAGTCTTTAACCTTTTCATAAGACTATGAACCACTCTATTTACTTACTTATCATTTCATTTATTTACTTTCCATTTCATTTACTTAGCATAAACTTAAATAACATCATCAATTCATGAATTAGTGTATTTATCCATAGCATAAGTAGACTTCTCACGTATAAGTACGCCATTTAACTCATCAATTCTTTTATATCATCAAATTACATCTCAATATGAACTTACCATTTCATTACCATAATTCAAGACATGAGCATAAATATCAACCATAACATCAAGCTTGACAAAAGCTTAAACATCATCATCAATACACAAGTTAATGCATTTATACATAAATCTTTTGGGATCAACCACATGATGAACCATTTCATTAGGGAATACCTCTTTTGATTCACACTACCTTTTCATGAACAAACATATTGTCATTTGAACACTTACATTTCAATGTATATCATTAAGATTAAGCATGATATAATCTAACCATAAGCTTGGCACAAGCCTAAGCAAAAGCCTAAGCACCATCCACAACACATGTTAGCATATTCAAACATAATTCACATGAATTTAACATAGGTAAGCCATTACACATGAACTTAATTCATTTGAGTTAATCATTTTTCCTTAAAATATCATACTTTCAATGAAACTTAGTTATACATCCTTTAATCAATATCATTTCATACCTTTCCATAATTTCATAACATAGTCGATTGTAACACTTACCATTCCTTCCCTTTACATGCCCATTGAACCACTTAGAATAATATCAGATATGCGAGAAACCTTACACAAAGTGTGCTAAACATATGGTCGAAACCATTCCTTTTTCTTTTCCTTTACATTGTTGCTCACTCGAGCCGTAAATGGGTCTACTCACACAAGCTGACGGTCAAAATATAGCTACACGATGCCGTTCAAACAAGCTAACGAGTATCTGTAACAAATGTCAGAACACAGCCATCATTAGGGCATTCAAGACTAGCACTCGAAACATGGTAACCCTAATGACATGTCATTTGTATCTTATATATTCCTAAGGTTCAACCGGGGCTTGATAGTTGTAGAAATGTTGTTGGATTTCCATCATTTTTTTATATGATAAATTGTATAATAACATATAACATATATATATTGATTCATTTACATTAGAACAACACATTAAACATTCAATTTAATCAACATTTAAGTGATTGTATTTCATACGAACTTACCTGGCTAAATTGCAAAAATGACAGTAAAAGTATTGTTTGGTAATTTTCCCTTCTCCTTGATTTTCCACTCGTTCTTGATATAAATTAATAATTTCATTAAATTCATTAATTTAGATAGAAAAACCACTCCATTTTATGCAATTTAGTCCTTTTTGACATTTTACACAATTGCCCTCAACATTTTACTTTTATTCAATTTAGTCCTTCAGCTTAAAACATGCAAATTAACCATTTTTATTGAAAACCCATGTCAACCGAATGTTCATAGCTTCCAATACAGCCCATATTTGTAAATATTTCACATTAAGTCCTTGTATTTTTACTATATCAATAATTTAATCCCTAATTGTTAAATTAATCAAAATCATTTAACAAAATACTTATAAATAACAACTAATACTTAAAATTCATCATTGAACATCTAAAATCACAAATAATCATCAATGGCAACATTTAAAATCTTTAACAGTTTCAAAATTGATAGTACAGGCTAGCTGGACGCAGTTGCAACAATCTCAAAAACATCAAAATTACTAAAAATGGGTAAGAATTACTTACCATGCATAAATAAATCATCTTGGCCGAAATCTAGCTTATTTTCCCATGGATATTTGGTTGTGTTGGAGAAGAAACCAAAAAGATGATAATACTTTAGCCTTTTGTTTATTTTAATTTCAACTAATTTATCAAATTACCATTTCAACCTTGGTTAATAATTAAATAAAACATCAAATCCATGTCCATATTTGTCCACTAACTCCTTAAGTGGTTTAATTACCATTTAAGTCCTTTTACCTTTATTCATGAATCCATTTAATCACTCAAATCTAATAGTGATCAAATTTTACATCTTTTACGATTTAGTCATTTTTGCTTAATTAACTATCGAAACATTAAAATTTCTTAACAAACTTTTGATACAACCTTAATAACACTTTGTAATTATTTTTATAAATATTTACAGCTGAGTTTATAGAATCGAGGTCTTGAAAACTCAATTTTTAAAACCACTTGACTTTAGGGTCTTACCACTTAACCTTAATTAATCATTCACATAACATAAATGACCATATCAAAAACCTTTTTAAAACCATATTTTACTCGTAAATATTAAATAATAATATTTACGAACTTACTCGTCAGATTTGTGGCCCCAGAATCACTATTTCCAACACCACTGAAAAACGGGCTATTACAACATTCCAGTATCTTATCGATGTATGAAGCTTGAGATAGTGCTATTGCTTTATTCTTTTGGTCTCTAAGGATTCGAATTCCAAGAATATAACTATCTTCAACTAAGTCCTTCATGCTAAACTGTTGAGCTAAATGCAGTTTAACAGATGATAATTCTTCTACATTGTTTTCGATGAGTAGAATATCATCGACATACAAAATGAGAAAGACCACCTTTTCCCTTTTATACGCTTATAAACACAAGGTTCATCAACATTTTGCTCGAATCCAAAAGCCTTGATTGTTTGATCAAATCTTTTATTCCATGAGCGGAATGCTTGCTTAAGTCCATAAATGGATCTTAGCAGTTTGTAAACTTTTTTCTCCTTTCCTTTGACAACATAGCCAGTGGGTCGAGCCATGTAAATGGTCTCATTAAGATAGTCATTCAAGAATGTTGTCTTGACATCCATTAGCTAGATCTCATAATCAAGAGCAGTGGCAATGGATAAGAGTATGCGGATAAACTTGAGCATGGCTACAGGAGAAAAGGTGTCATTGTAATCAATAGCTTCTTTCTGTGCGTAGCCTTTCCCTACAAGTCTAGCTTTATGTGTTTCCACTTTCTATTTCGTATCTCTCATGTTCTTGTAGATCCATTTACACCCTATGGGTTAAATCCTAATTAGCAAGTCTACAAGTTCCCACACCGTATTGGATTTCATAGAATCTATCTCGACATCCATGGCTTGTTTCCAGAGCTTGAAATCAACGTCTTGCATAGCCTTCTCGTAAGTTAGTGGATTATCATCCTCATGATTGGCTTTTGTATTATAAATACTACTATCATAGATGAAGAAGTTTTATTTCTTAGAAACTCTCCCGATACGATGGATTCTCCTATGCCATTGATTGTTTGTAGGTTTTTCTACAACTTTCTCGAGAATTGAACTCGGTGATTGTTCTACCACTCTTGAAAGTTCCTTGAGTACCACTTTAATTCAAGGCTTAAAATTATCCATGTAGCTTTCATCTGGAAAAGTAGCATGAGTAGAAAATTTAATCGTATTATCTTTTGGATTGTAGAATAATCCTCCTTTTGTTCCTTTTGGATATCCTACAAACATGCACAATTCTGTTTGTGCATCGAACTTCTTTGAATCCTTACCCAGAACGTGTGCTAGACAACCCTATATTCTAAAGTGATTTAGAGCGGGTTTATTTCCATGCCACAGTTCATAAGGTGTTTTACAAGAAGACTTGGTTGGCATATCATTCTAAATATAGCAAGCTGTATGTATCGCATATTCTCAGAAGGAAGTAAGAAGTTGTGAATAGCTTAACATTGAACAAACCATGTCAAGCAAGGTTCTGTTCCTTCTCTCAGCTATGCCATTCTATTATGGAGTGCCCAACACAGTCAATTGAGATAAAATCCTATTCTTTATGAGATATCCTAAGAACTCATAGGACAAATATTCCCCACCTTGGTTAGACTGAAGATTCTTTATGAATAAACCAAATTGCTTTTCCACTTTCGCACGAAACTCTCGAAATTTATTAAAGGTTTTGCTTTTACGGTGCATTAGATACACATATCTATATATGAGAATAGTGGTCAATAAAAGTCACGTAATAATCGTAACTTCCTCGGGCACTGATGGTCATGGGACCACATACATTAGTATTCATAAGTTCTAAAGGTTGGTTGGTATTTATACTTTCGTATTAAAAGACCTCTTAGCTATTTTACCTTCCAAGCAAGATTCACATTGTGAAAGACTAGCTTCCTTAAGCATACTTAAGGGATCATTTTTCATGAATCTTATGATTCTTTCTTGGTTAATATGACCAAGTCTTAAGTGCCATAGGTATCCCTTATTAGAGTGAGAAGTTTTAAGCTTTTTATTCACTATTTCATTTTGAAGCATTGAGTTGTTATTTGGTTTGATAAAGTAGAGATGGTTTTCCATCCATCCATTACAAATGAAAGAACAATTTCTATGAATAGAAATCCCTTTATTGAATGTCACGATATAACCGTCATAAATTAAACATGCTACAAAAATTAAATTTCTCTTAAAATGAGGTACATAAAACATGTTTTTTTTTAAAATAATCTTCCTAAAATTATTAGTGTAAAATAAATTCTCCCACTACTTCAGCTGAAACATAGCTCCCATCTCTAGTCTGCAATAAGAGGCTCTTGTCACGAAGACTTCTTGTTTCCCTGAACCCCTATAAAGAAATACACACATGATTAGTGGCTCCAGAATCAATAACCCAGTTGTCAATTGATTCTTCCACTTAGCAAGTTTCAACTATAAAGAGTTCCATACCTTTTCCCTTTTCAACTAGGTAATCCAAATACTCCTTGCAGTTTGATTTGAAATGCCCTTTCTTGTTGTAGAAGAAACATTTCATCTTTTTAGGATCATTTGAATTCTTAGCCTTCTTCCTATCTACACGAGGTGAAACTAAAGACTTAGTCAGGTTTTCCTTTCCCTTAGTTTTCTATTTCTCCTTAGAGGATGAGGGGCCCGCAGCTAAGTTTCCCTTAGGTTTCTTTTGAACCTGCTTACCAGCAGTCAGCATCAACTCATAGAATTTTAATTCCTTCATGAGCCAAGTTAAGGTAAGCGCCTTGCTCCCCAAGTTGTAAGCGGCCCTAAAACAAGTAAACTCCTTGGTTAAGGATTTGAACACTATTTCAATTTACATGTTCACGTCTAGTTCAGCCCCATTGTCCTCCACTTCCGCAAAGTATCTCATAAGTTCAAGCATATTTTCTTTGACTGGAGTGTTAATTTTCTATTGAGAAATCATCAAATTTGTAATAGTGGATTGTCGAGCCAATGCAACTTGGCCTCTAAGCAAATCTTCCAAATTTTTCATGATCTCTTTGGTAGTACAAAAATTCTCGTGTTGCTTTTACAACACACTACTCATGCTCGCTAACATATAACATCGAGTAATCGAGTCAGAATCTCTCCAGCTATTTCTCACTTTGGGGAGAGCTTCAAAAGGGCACATTTCGTCAAGAACGAATTTGTGTTTCTCACAGTTGAGAACTATCAGCAAGTTCTATTTCTATTCTCAAAAGTTATCCCTATTTAATTTATTCTTAGTAAGAATGCTAATAAGATGAGTAGGAGACATATTTGAACTGAAAAAAAAAAATAAAGATTTCACAAATTACTATATTTGTTTTAAGTAAATATTTTTTATTTCAGCAACATATCAAGAATGCAGTATGATGCATGCGTATTTTTTTAAAACCTTGAAAAAATATTTTTCCATTGCTACGATCATTCTCACAGCCATTAACCATGTCGCCTTGGGGTCCCATGATTAACTAGCAAGAACATGGATTACATCCAATTAGTTCGTGAATCTTAATTGTCAAGACTCCACACGAACTAACGATCATTTACTGTTTGGCCATCATCTCTAGCTTAAATATCGTTTCTTGGGAAACTATTTAATAATAGATGATTTTAAGCGTGTAACCATTGGCTCAACACCTATCATGAACATGCTTTCATTTGTGAGTCATCTTGGTACAATCTTTTTGAAAGTCATGCATGACTAGTTATCCTTAAAAGGAAATCTCATTTAGTGAACCCACATGAAAAAGTTTACCTTGGGGTGCGACCAGGGTAGGAACCGACTTGAAACTTTATCATGCTATCACTTAGGGATCATCAATGGAGACTGTAGGTCTTGTACAAGGACCTTCTCCCACTCAATATTTTAAAAACATGCAAGGTTTTTTTATTCCAAATTTCAAGAATGATCATATAATAGTCCTAGTGGCATTCTTACCTAATCTAAATGACATGTTTTCAATATATGCATGGCATGTGGCAATAATATCCATTCACAAGAATCAATCAATCTTAAAACAAATAATTTTGATTCTCCACAGTTTTTCTTTTAAGGGAAAAATCGAAGAAGTGAATGTGAACCGTGCACCAGGTAAGGTCCTAGGAAAGGGAGGTGAGTCAAATTTGGCCGCTTAGAAACTAAACCTTTCCTAGCCAAAGCCAATCCTAGACATGCACCTTCTCGTTACCACACTTCTCACAGTTATCGAATAACCTAAAGAAGTGAATAAAACAATACAACACATATATTTTCTCATTACCATTCTTTTTTATTTTTAATCGATCAACTGTGGTGTAACACCCCTCACCCGTATCCAACGCCAAAATAGGGTTTGAGGTGTTACCGAACTTAAACTCAACCAATCTTAACAAATCGGACCATAAAATTTTGATCAATTTAAAACTTTTCATTTCATATTCAATTTGTCCCTTAATAGAGCTTACGAGGCTCAAAACATATATTCAAGGTGGTTTGGGACCAAACCGATGGCTTAAGAAAAAATAGGAGAATTTCATGTTTTAAGGCTCCACACGCCCGTGTGGGTATGGGGCACATGCCAGTGTGCTAGGGACACGCCCGCGCCCTGCACCCGTGCAGCCAAGTTAATTCCACAATTTCATAAAACAAGTGTAGACTTTAAACGGCCCGGACACACGCCCGTGTCCTTTGCCAATGTTCTTTCACACGGTCAGGACACGCCCGTGGCGCAGCCTGTGTGCAAAAACCTGAGTATTCTGTTTCTGACGTCAGCATCACACGACCATGGTACACACCTGTGTACTAGGCCATGTCCTTCCACACGGCTGAGACACATGGCTGTGTCTCTTTCCGTGTGACCACTACCATGCATTCCGACTTGAAATTTCTAAGTGTAAGGAACACACGGACTTCTCACACGCCCATGGGGCTATCTGTGTGTCACATACGGCCTAGACACATGCCCGTGTGTCTACCGGTATGGATAATAAGAGGCTACTTACCAAGCCTCATTATCACCCTAGTATGCCTATTTTCATGTCAATACCAACCAATACCAAATCAAGCATGATAGACATTCATTTAACCATGAAGATGTATCTATTATAGACTCAAAATTAATGTTATCCTCATTTAAGGCTTAATGTAAAGTGTGGAATCTATTCCAAACCAACACATTTGGCCAATTCTCAAAGACACAAAATAATATGGTCTAGTGCTATACATGCCATAATAAAAAATATAAATCCTACAATACCGAGTATTACAGCTGATAGTGTGATCGATATCTCTGACTTTAAGGGATCTTTGAGCTAGTTAAGCGGTACTGAAAGAAAAGGGAAAGGAAAGAGAGTAAGCATAAAGCTTAGTAAGTTGCATATAAATAAATATACAACAACAATTTCACCATTAGTCATCATACTCATAGTTCAAAGTTGAGCATAAACTTGACTTACTCATTACCGACTACTTAAGTCACATTTTCTAATTTGAGCTCATTACTCATGCATACCAACTAGGTACCTGTACCACTCACAATATTATTATACTTTCCTTATTAAATAGCTTTCATAATATTTAAAGTTGAACCTTTCGGAATACTACCGGATACTCTATATGCCTCAAACATGGGATAAGTTGCCGATGCCATGTCCTAGACATGGTCTCACACTAGTTATCATCATCGAGGCCGAAGCTATGTCCCAGACATGGTCTTATACTAGCTCTCGTATATACGTGCTGATGCCATGTCCCAGACATGGTCTTACACTTGCACAACTCTTAGCCGATGCATGTCCCAGACATGTCTTACACTGGCTATCATCATCAAGGCCGATGCATATCCCAGACATGTCTTACACTAGCACTCGTCTCAATGCCGATGCCATGTCCCAAACATGGTCTTACACTGGCTCTCATAATGTGGCCTATGCATGTTCCAGACATGTCTTACACTGGTTATCAAATAACCCAAATGTCATGGCTTGAATATCCGGTTTGTTTCCTAGGGTTTCAATGGGATTTTTCTACTATCTCAATTATTAATATGCATTCTCAGTTCACAACCTAGCAATTCATGTGATATCAGCTCAATGACAACTTAAATACATGCATTAACAATTCAGTTGTATTACTTACATACAACTTACCTCGGATTACAAAATGTACTCGACTAGTCAGTTTAGTCAATTTGCTTGGCTTTCCCTCGATCTATGTTTGAATTTGGTAAGTTTTGATCTATAATAGGAAAATGTACTCACTTAGTCACTATACAAAATTAAACAATCCAAAATTCACGTCTTTGGTAAAATGACCATTTTGCCCCTAGACTTTGACAAAATGACCAATTTACCCTTATGCTCAAAAATCAATTTTTATTGAATTTCCTTTTATTTTAGGCCTATCTGACCCTTATTTAATCTTATAGCAACTTCAAATTCTCACTATTTCACATGTTTATCAACTATTTTACAACTTATGCATAATAGCCTCTTTAGGTGTTTTCATGCTAACATCTTTCACAAAAGTTGTTTATAACATAACTAGGACTCATATTCTTCTATAAAAACTCAGCAACTATCATAAATCCATTCATGGCAAAACTCTAAACTCTTAATTATTTTGCAAAATAGACCCCTCATTTGAAAGCTCATGCTTCAAGGGTCTCAAAACTGTAAAAATCATCAACAAAGGACATGGAAATCACTTACTTATTGAGGTGATAAATTGCTGAAATTTCAAAGCTTCAAAAACCCCTCTTTTTTTGATTTTTTGGTGGAGAAAGAAATGTGAAGAAGATGATATCATTTTTTTCTTTTATTTTAGTCCAAATAAGCCACCTAACATACCAAATACAAAAATTTGTCCCCCTTTTAACTCTATGGCCGACCAAGCACTCTAAAAAGGGTCTAGTTGCCCTTTAAAGATCTCCAATTTTAATTCCCTTGTTATTTGGCACATTTGGGTACTAAAATGTAATTTTTTCCTTTTATGCAATTTAGTCCTTTTTCGTAATCGGGCTCACAAACATCAAAATTAACTCACCAAATTTTTCATACACTAATATAATCATGTTATAACCTCATAATTATAATAGAATAAATTTTATAAATTCGAATTTGTGGTCCCGAGACCACTGTTCCGACTAGGCCTTAAATCGGGCTGTTACATTTCTCCCCCTTTAGGGATTTTCGTCCTTGAAAATCTTACTGGTGAATAAGGTCAGATACTGCTCTCTCAGAGACTCATTGGGTTCCCATGTGGCTTCCTCGACCCCATGTCTATGCCAGAAAACCTTCACAAGAGGTATATTCTTATTTCTTAACTGTTTGACCTCTCGAGTCAAAATCTTGACCGGCTCCTCACCATAAGTCATATCCAGAAGAATCTCAACTTCAGTTGGAGCAATTATATGTGAAGGGTCTGATCTATACTAGCGTGACATAGAAACATGAAACACATCATGAATCTTTTTCTAACTCTGGTGGCAAATCCAAACGTTAGGCAACAGGCTCTACTTTTTCGGTAACCTCTTAAGGTCCTATGAAACGAGGACTTAACTTGCCCCTTTTTCCAAATCTGATGACTTTCCTCTACGGAAAAACTTTCAAAAATACTTTATCACCGACTTCAAACTTAATTTCCTTCCGTCTCAAATTCGCGTAGGATTTTTGTCTATCCGAGACGGCTCTCAGGCAGCCACGAATCAGTTTAACTTTCTCCTCAGCCTCTTTAACCAAATCAACCCCGTGAAGTTGATTTTATTTGAGCTCAGTCCAATATAAGGGGGTTCGACACTTTCGTCCGTACAAGGCCTCATAAGGCGCCATTTTCAGACTTGACTGATAGCTGTTGGTGTAGGCGAATTCAACTAATGGTAAGTATTTTTCCCAACTTCCTTGAAATTCGAGAACACAACATCTCAACATGTCCTCTAAGATCTGTATCACTCTTTCCAACTGTCCGTCAGTTTGCGGATGAAATGCCGTGCTGAAACTCAACTTGGTTCCCAAAGCCTCTTGTAACTTTTTCCAAAACCTTAAGGTAAACCTCGGATCTCTATCTGACACAATCGACAATGGCACTCAATGAAGTCTCACAATCTCAGAAATATATAAGTCGACTAATTTCTTAAGGGAGTAGTCGGTATGCACTGGTACGAAATGTGCCGACTTAGTTAGTCTGTCGACAATAACCCATACTGCATCTTTCTTTTTTGGGATTATTGGCAAACTGGTCACGAAGTCCATAGTGATACGATCCCATTTCCACTCAGGGACCATAATAGGCTGAAGTAAACCCGAAGGTACTTAATGTTCAGCCTTTACTTGCTGACACACTAGACACTTAGAAACGAACTCGGAAATGTCTCTTTTCATGCCCGACCATCAATACATTTTCTTAAGGTCGTTGTACATTTTCGCACTACCCGGGTGAATGGATAAACAACCACCATGTGCCTCACTCAGAATATTCTGAATAAGTTCATTGTCTTTGGGTACACAAACTCTATCTTTGAACATTAAACATTTATCGGTACTGATGCGAAAATCTGATTCAATTTCTGACTCACACTGAATTCTCTTAGCTTGCAATTCCTCATCACCTTTATGAGCTTCTCAGATCTCCTGAAGAAAGGTCGATCTAGCTCTCAACTCAGCTAGAATCAAACCATCATTAGCTAAAGTCAACTGAGTAGTCAAGGCTCGTAAGGCAAACAACAACTTCCTACTCAAGGCGTCGGCGACTACATTCGCCTTTCCCGGATGGTAGTCGATAATTAATTCATAATCTTTTAACAGCTCTAACCATTAGCGTTGCCTCAAATTTAACTTCTTTTGAGTCATCAAGTACTTTAAGCTCTTATGGTCGGTGAATACCCGAGATTTCTCACCATACAAATGATGTCTCCAAATTTACAGCACGAACACTATAGCCGCTAGCTCCAAATCATGGGTCAGATAATTTCTCTCGTGCGGTTTTAGCTGTCTCGAGGCATAGGCTATAACCTTGCCTTCTTGTATGAGCACACACCCTAAACCATTTAAGGAGGCGTCGCTAAAAATCACAAACTCCTTGCCCCACATTGGTTGCACTAACACTAGGGCTTCCGTTAACAAAACCTTTAATCTCTCAAAACTTTTCTGACACTTTTCTGTCCATTCAAACTTGACGTCTTTTTGTAGCAGCCTAGTCATCGGAGTAGCTATCATAGAAAATCCATTTACAAACCGTCCGTAATATCCAGCCAAACCTAAAAAGCTTTGAACCTCTGTTACATTCCTTGACGTGTTCCATTCCACAATAGCGGAGATCTTATTTGAATCAACTTGGATTTTGTCTCCCGACAACTTATGTCCTAAAAACCTGACCTCTTTAACCCAAAATTCACTCTTGCTGAACTTGGCGTATAATCATTTGTCTCTCAAGGTTTACAACACAACCTTCAGATGCTTAGCGTGCTTACCCTCATCACGTGAGTAAATTAATATGTTATCAATGAAGACGATGACAAACTTATCCAAATACGGCCTAAGAATGCGGTTTATCAGATCTAAAAAAACCGTCGTGGCGTTAGTCAAGCCAAAAGGCATGACGAGGAACTCATAATACCCATATCTTGTCTAAAATGCAGTCTTCAGCACATCTTTCTCTTTAACCCTTAGCTGATAATAGCCAGACCTCAGGTCGATCTTAGAAAACACGGTGGCTCTCTTTAACTGATCGAACAAATCATCAATCCTTGGCAAATGATACTTGTTTTTCACTGTCACCTTGTTGAGTTGTCTATAGTTGATGCATAATCTCATCGACCCATCTTTCTTCTTCACAAAGAGTACCAGAGCACCCCATGGAGAATAGCTCGGTCTCGCAAAGCCTTTGTCTGTCAGATCTTGCAACTGTGCTTTTAACTCTTTCAGCTCTGTTGGAGCCATCTTATACAGAGTGATCGAGATAGGTGTTATACCAGGAACCAATTCAATTTCAAACTTGACTTCTCTCACTGGAGGTAATCTAGGTAATTTCTCCAGAAACACGTCTGTGAATTCGCGGACTACCGGCACTAATTCAATCTTTAACTTTGACTCTTGAGTATTTAACACAAAAGCTAAATAAGCCTCATACTTTTTTTTTCAAATATTTCTCAGCAGCCAATGACGATATTACTATAGGCAGATTTTCTGACTTATCTGGTCTAACTCGAAGAATATCCCCATTTTCACATCTTAATTCAATTATTTTTCTTCCACAGTTTACTAAAACTCCATGGGAGGTAAGCCAATCCATCCTAAGAATTACATCGAATTCATTAAATGGCAACAACATCAAGTTGGCCGGAAAATAGTGGCCTTCAGTCATCAAAGGACAATTTCTACATACTTGGTCCACTAGCACATGCTTGCCTAACGGGTTGGACACTTTTATTACAAGTTTAGTGGACTCTAGTAACATATTCATACGAGGTATTAATTCTATACAAATGTAAAAGTGGGTAGATCCCAGGCTAATTAAAGCAAAAATAGTTGTATCATAGATAGAAAAAGTACCCGTGATCATATCGGGAGTCTCTGCCTCTTCCCGGGCATGTATAGCATAGGTCCTCGCTGGCGCTCTGCCTTCAGACCTCACCGTGGCATCTCTTGGCGCACCTCTACCACTAGTCCCACTCTCGGAGTTCTTTTGTGGCCTACTCCTCAAAGGAGCACTACTTGCTTTCATATCTTATTTTCTCCCTCTCTCATCCATCTCAGGACAATCACGAATAAAGTGGTCAAGTGACCCACACTTGAAAAATCCCCTCTCGTTTACTCGGTATTCACCTAAGTGACGTCTTCCATATTGTGGACACTCCTGCCTATTTGGCCGAGCACTACCAACCCTAGCGACCGAAGTAGCTTGGGCTTTAGATGCCATATTCTGTTGATTCTTGTTTCTTTTCAATATCCCACTGAAGCATTCGATCGAGTAGTAAATTTTTCTAATCTTTTAGATGAGGACTGATGTGCTTTCCCCATCTGTCTTTTCTTCAAATTCCGCGACTCAGAGGCCGCTTTCCTCCTCTCTTTTACCAGCTTCTCTGCCTTGCACGCTCTCTCGACGAGCACCACAAATTCTCTTATTTCTAAGATACCCACAAACACTCGGATCTATTCATTGAGGCCATCATCAAATCTCTTACACATTGTAGCTTCAGAGGATACGCATTCTAGCGCATACTTGCTGAGTTTCACAAACTCACGTTCATACTTCGTCACAGTCTTATTACCCTGTTTCAACTTTAAAAATTCTTTCCTTTTCTAGTCCATGGACCTCTGGCTAATGTACTTCTTTCTGAATTCTTCTTGGAAAAATTCCCAAGTTATTTTTTCTCTTGGTACCATAGATACGAGAGTATTCCACCATTGATATGCCAAATCCCGTAGAAGTGATGTTGCACACTTCACGCACTCCTTAGGTGTGCATGATAATTCATCGAACACCCTTAGGATATTTTCTAACCAAAACTCTGCCTTCTCCGGGTCATCATCTAATCTAGCCCGAAATTCCTCGGCCCATTATTTTCGAATCTTGTCTACCAGAGGTTTCTCTCTCCTAAACATGTCTGCACCTAGCGGAGCTATCGGGGCATACTGAAGAATCAGGGGAGGTGGAGTGTTCGGGTTCGCACGAACAAACTCTGAATACCAAGCATCCATCATTTGGAGGTAGGCTTCTCTAGCCCCTCTGCCTTGACCCATACTTATGAGTTCACTCTCTACCGGTGCGGTCCCCTCAGCGGGAGCTGGTGCATTACTTTCTACGTCATCTATCGTGGTTCTATTAGGATTTATTTACTATAAAAAATAATTTATAATCGTCAAGAATCTTCACACTATCATTGTACAACTATGGCATGTATAGCTAGACTCGTACTCTTGCTAGGTTAGTCCTAGAACTGACTGAATCATAGTTTTGATACCACTAAATGTAACACCACTCGCCCGTATCCAATGCTGGAACAGGGTTTAAGGTGCTACCAAACTTAAACTCAACCAATCTTAGGAAATCAAGCCATAAAATTTTGATTAATTTAAAACTTTTCATTTCATATTCAATTTGTCCCTTAATAGAGCTTACGGGGTCCAAAACATACATTCAAGGTGGTTGGGGACCAAACTGATGGCTCAATAAAAACTCGAAGAATTTCATGCTTTAAGGCTCTACAAGCCCGTGTGCTAGGGACACACTCGTGTCTCGTACTTGTGCAGCCAAGTTAATTCCACAATTTCATGAAACAAGTGTAGACTTCACACGGCTTGGACACAGGCCTGTGTCATTTGCCCGTGTCCTTTCACACGGCCACGACACTCCCGTGGCGCAGCCCGTGTGTAAAAACCTGGGTATTCTATTTCTGACGTCAGCATCACACGACCATGGTACACGCCCGTCTACTAGGCCGTGCGCTTCCACACGAATGAGACATACGGACTTCTCACACGCCCATGGGGCTGTCCGTGTGTCACACACGGCCTAGACACACACTCGTGTGTCTACTGGTGTGGACAATATGAGGCTATTTACCAAGCCTCATTGCCACCCTAGTATGCCTATTTTCATGTCAATACCAACCAATACCAAATCAAGTATGATAGACATTCATTTAACCATGAAGATGCATCTATTATAGACTCAAAATGAATGTTATCCTCATTCAAGGATTAATGTAAAGTGTGGAATCTATTCCAAGCCAACACATTTGGCCAATTCTCAAAGACACAAAATAATAAGGTCTAGTCCTATACATGCCATAATAAAAAATATAAATCCTACTATACCGAGTATTACGACTGATAGTGTGATCAATATCTCTGAATTTAAATGATCCTTGAGCTAGTTAAGCGGCACTGAAAGAAAAGGGAAAGGAAAGAGAGTAAGCATAAAGCTTAGTAAGTTGCATATAAATAAATATACAACAACAATTTCATCATTAGTCATCATAGTCGTAGTTCAAAGGTGAGCATAAACTTGACTTACTCATTACCGACTACTCAAGTCACATTTTCTAATTTGAGCTCATTACTCATGCATACCAACTAGGTACCTGTACCACTCACAACATTATTATACTTTCCTTATTAAATCACTTTCATAACCTTTAAAGTTGAACCTTTCGGAATACTACCGAATACTCTATAAGCCTCAAACATGGGATAAGTTGCCGATGTCATGTCCCAGACATGGTCTCACACTGGTTATCATCATCGAGGCCGAAGCCATGTCCTAGACATGGTCTTATACTAGCTCTCGTATATACGTGCTGATGCCATGTCCCAGACATGGTCTTACACTAGCATAACTCTTAGCTGATGCATGTCCCAGACATGTCTTACACTGGCTATCATCATCAAGGCCGATGCATGTCCCAAACATATCTTGCACTAGCACTCGTCTCAATGCTGATGCCATGTCCCAAACATGGTCTTACGCTAGCTCTCATAATGTGGCCGATGCATGTCCCAGACATGTCTTACACTGGCTATCAAATAACCCAAATGTCATGGCCTGAATATCCGGTTTGTTTCCTAGAGTTTCAATGGGATTTTTCTACTATCTCAATTATTAATATGCATTCTTAGTTCACAACCTAGCAATTCATGCTATATCAGCTTAGTGATAACTTAAATACATGCATTAACAATTTAGTTGTATTACTTACATACAACTTACCTCGGATTACAAAATGTACTCGACTAGTCGGTTTAGTCGATTTGCTTGACTTTTCCCCGATCTATGTTCGAATTTGGTAAGTCTTGATCTATACTCACTTAGTCACTATACAAAATTAAGCAATCCAAAATTCACGTCTTTGGTAAAATGACTATTTTGCCCCTAGACTTTGACAAAATGACCAATTTACCCTTATATTCAAAAATTAATTTTTATTGAATTTTCTCTTATTTTAGGCCTATCCAACCCCTATTTACTCTTATAGCAACTTCAAATTCTCACTATTTCACATATTTATCAACTATTTTACAACTTATGCATAATAGCCTCTTTAAGTGTTTTCATGCTAACACCTTTCACAAAAGTTGTTTATAACACAACTAGGACTCATATTCTTCCATAAAAACTCAACAAATATCATAAATCCATTCATGGAAAAACTCTAAACTCTTAATATTTTTGAAAAATAGATCCCTCATTTGAAAGCTCATGCTTCAAAGTTCTCAAAAATGTAAAAATCATCAACAATGGACATGGAAATCACTTACTTATTGAGGTGATAAATTGCTGAAATTTCAAAGCTTAAAAAACCCCTCTTTGCTGATATTTTTGATGGAGAAAGAAATGGGAAGAAGATGATGTCATTTTTTTCTTTTATTTTAGTCCAAATAAGCCACCTAACATACCAAACACAAAAATTTGTCCCCCTTTTGACTCTATGGCCGACCAAGTACTCTAAAAATGGTCTAGTTGCCCTTTAAAGACCTCCAGTTTTAATTCTCTTGTTATTTGGTACATTTGGGTACTAAAATGCAACTTTTTCCTTTTATGCGATTTAGTCCTTTTTCAGAATTGGGCTCACAAACATCAAAATTAACTCACCAAATTTTTCATACACTAATATTATCATGTTATAACCTCATAATTGTAATAGAATAAATTTTATAACTTTGGATTTGTGTTCCTGAGACCACTTTCCGACTAGGCCCTAAATCGGGCTGTTACATGTGGATCATCTCATATATATATATATATCATAATTATAACATTGCACAATATTATAAACAATTATAAAATAGATATACAATGAGATAGGTAATTAAAATAAAATTGCCAGCCAAGGTTTCTATGGTTCTATTTCTAGAAAATAAATGGAAAAATAAAATTGTATAATTTTTCACCACAAGGCATTCCTTGGGTCTTCAATTGTCATTGCATCTTTTCCTCGTCATGGATTCCCTTTGGAAAAATTACATTTAAGTTCTATATCCGTTTCTGACTTACAAGAATTTTATGAACTATTTCAAAAAATAGCCTTACGTGGAGATGATAGTCCACGGTCTATTTCCTAAGAACCACAACCTCAGTAAAAATAATTATATAAAAAATATATAATATCACATCCATTCTCATATATAACTCAAAACATGCATAAGATGCAAAAAATAATTATATAACAAATATATAATATCGCATCTATTCCTATATATAACTCAAAACATGCATAAGATCTAAAGAATATCACTTTCTATGTAATCAAATCATTCAAGAAGAAGAGAAATTTATTTTGATTATCTATTTATACTTATAGATAAAACACAACCTGGCTCATGATTCCAATTGTTGGAAAAATGGGTTTGGAAAACGCAGCAGAAAATAAATTTAAGAAAAAAACCAGAGTTTTAATTTTTTTCCGAAACAAGATCTTAGTTGTGATATCTAAAGTAATAAATACTTAATCAAAATTTTACATTTTTGATTCGTCTAGGATGAGCACTTCGACCTAGTAGTCTTCTCCGCTATCCTCAAGTTCATGTCTACCGAGTGTGGGCTCGCTTAGAATCAGAAAATTTTTCACAAAAATTACCAGTGGGGTAATTTTATAATTTTTGTAAACTTTTGGGTCAAGTTGTAAATCAGAAAATATCGCTAGAAATTTTCTGGAATGATCTTTTAAGAGAATTCTCTCCCTACAATATTTTCTTGAATTCAAGTGTCTGTAAATAATGACCCAAAACTCTCTTTATATAAGGAGAGTTTAGAGAGTTCAACTATGATTAAACTTAATCACTTTAATATTAAATTAATAAAATACTATTAAGATAAGTATAATTAAATTTAATATTAAACTATTAAAATAATATTATTTTGAAATAATTAATCTGAAATCAAACTCTCTAGTAGAGTCCCAGTAGGAGTATAACTCTTCCACTACTCAACCATCGACGACCAATCGCCACCGACCACCGGATGCTGCCATTGCAGCCATCGACCACTGGACGATGCCTTTGCAGCTAACGACACTATCGTGTCCGGTGGTGCAGGTGCGATACCCTTATGGCACCTTGAGCCGGTTCGGTTGCTGCCGTTTCGGTATGGGTCAATGACGACCTGACCGACTCGGTCTAGCCACTAGTTGGACCTTTGGCCCGGTTTCACATACCGAGCTTGGTTTGACTAGTTTTTGGGTCTTGGTCTCAGTTTTGGCTCATAGGACCAATTTTCAAGTTCAATTACCTGTTGGGCCAATTGTTTGACTTGAAAGTTAACTTTCAAAAAGATCATATTAATTTTAATTGATTTAATTAATTTTATTTTACTTGATCAAAATTATTTTTTCCAAAGATCACTTAGATTTTCCAATTTAATTTTTCAAGAAAATTCTTTAATCAAATTCTCTAGTTGAACAATTCTCATGACCACCTAATTTAATTCCACATCAAATAAATTGACTCAATTAAATTATTCCCAAAGTAATAGAATTTTCTTCTGATTCAAATGCAGTTCAATCGAGCTTTTGTTGACCTAGCAGAAGGACTAATCAAACATATAGAATTAGGCTCTAGTGATTGTGATTATGCCTAGAAGCATCGTTCCGATAATTCGCAATTACTTAATCATGGAGTCAGTCCACAAGAAGTACCATGAGTGAAAACTCCTTACTGTATACTCTTTACGGAAGCATTTCATCAAACTGTTTTGTCCAATGACCCTGTCATGTGTGTGTTACCCTCATATGATATCCTTAATTCCTTTGAGTTAAATCTGTTCACTCAATACAATCCTATTTTATCTCATTGTCACCATTGTATATTCTTAATGATTAATATGATTCACTATTAACAAATGACTGTGATAAATTGCTCGCTCGGGAACGAGCAACCCGTGGCACGATATATATTTATCAATCCACATAATGACAATGAGAGGATATCAGTAACTCTTTAATTGAGCTATGAATTCCACTATTGTGAGTAAATCCATGTCATACACAAGTCATATACCCAACATACAGGCTATGGGCTCGATCATCTTTAGAGCATAAGCCTCCACTTATATCAAAACACATGAGTTGCATACGCATGGTTAGTGACTAACTCAGGATTTAGGTAAATCACACCATGAATGTCACAAGTAAATTAATTCACAAACGGATTCAGAATTAATTCATCTTGGGTTGAGTCCAATGTATCATTTTACCAATGAATACATCTATGTCTCTACTCGTGGATTCAACTGCTCCGATAGCCAAGACTAGCCGTTTCTCTAATTGGAATTGTAGACGACATAATATTCCTTCTCAGTATTTGAATCAAATGCTCATTTTGATTCTTTTACAGGATTACAAACTCATTTAAATAATCTACTAAAGTAAGTTGTCTTTTTCGCAATGTAAACGTTCTTTATAATGCAACTTATCTTCAATTTGAACTTTAGACAATCAAGGAGCTAATATTTGCTTGTCACAATTTCATTATGCATGCAAAATATAAAAGACATAAATAGGAAAGACATAATAGTGAAATTTGAAATTAACTTTATTTATTTATTAATCATTAAAATAAATAGAAAACAATTACATGTTTGCTACAATATGGGCACATTTCCCAATAGTAACTATCGTCTCAATGGCGAGATCAACAAGTTGACGATCTACAAGGAAAATAAAAAACTAGGGTAAGCATTCAGAATACTTAGTAAGTTCATAAAGGAAAAACCACACTTTATCAATAATCATTTTTGGCATTCAAAATGGTTATCCTTGGAATAGAATGGAATAACTAAACTCATATTAACATTTCCAAGTAAGCATGTTAGTCACATTTGAGTATCATGAGTAATAGTACCAACATGAGAGAATTCACAAGTCATATGTCAACTATATGCGTATGCCACTTCGTTTCCATTTCATTTTCAAAATTCTTACTTCAATTTAATCGAATATCACCCAATGGAACTATAGTAAAACAGACTCGGATACACGAGAATAAATTGCTCACATAAGCTAACAACATATCAGAGTTGCTCACATAAGTTGACATTTTAACAAAGTTGCTTACACACGCTAACATTATATCGAGGTTACCTTTCTCGGTTAAAACTACGATACATATAACTTGAGAATCTGCAACAGATGCTAGACCTTGTTATAACCTATAAAATCCTTGATCAAATGCGTGTAAAACCCTAATGGCATGCCATACCTATCCTCACCTTTACTAAATACATACGGGCATCATTTATATATATCATTACGAATACCTATATCGGGTTAAAAATTTTATTTACAAGTATTGCAACAATCAACTTTCATATTTGCATTCCTGTACTAATTCATAATAGCCAATATTTGCATGACAATTCAATTTAGTCCAATTGAAGCCACATATGTCAAATTCTTTAACTTTTACTTAAATATAACAAATAGATATAATCCAACACAAATCATACATAACATAAAATAGGATGATAAGTTCCATGTGAATTTACTTTTTCAAAATATGAAAAGTGGATACTTGTTCAAAATATGAAAAGTGATACTTGTTCAAAATATGAAAAGTGGATACTCAGGGACTAATCTGTAATTTTAGCTTTCCCTCGATCAACTCCAATTCTATCCGATTCTTGATTTAAACAATCATTTTATATAATCAATCAATACCAAATATGTCCATACTATGCTATGATATGCATGAACCTATATAACTCGATTTTTTTATATCGTTAAAATTTTACATTTTATTTAATTTAGTCCCTAAACTCGAGTTAGTCATAACTTTCAATTCCTAGCTTCATATTAAAATCCAATTTCATATATTCTCATTAAATACCTTGTATTTTCTATTTCTAACATAATTTCATAACAAGTTTACATTTATTCAATTTGGACCCTAATGTAACAAATTTAACAAACAAATTAAATTGACTTTACAATTTAGTCCTTTTATAAGCTAAACTTAAAATCTATCAATTTCAAGTCTAATTCTTTAAGAAATCAATAATGATAACTTTCCAAAATTTTAATAGGTTTGAAAATTGGTACATAGGCATCAAACTCCCATGACCCTAAATTCATAAAAAAATACAAGCAAATGACTTGAATTTACCTTAGATTTAATGGCCGAATGCCATAGGATTTTTCTCTAGATTATCTTCTCTTCTTGGACAACAATGGAAAAAATGAGGAAGATGACATAATCTTTCCTCCAATAACTTTATATATATATATATATATGATGATTAGGGACTAATTAATTTAGTTTAATTTAGGTTAATCTGAGTTAATTATACTAATTTATTTATTAGCTTAATTTAATGTAATGACATCATCATCCACTAACACTAATTATAAATAGTCTAATTATTATTTTGGACCTTTAACTAATTGCTATTTAAGTCTCTAAGCCTTTGGTCAATTAAAACTCTATAGCGTTTGGACTTTTACAATTTAGTCCCTAAGCCTTAATTAACTATTAATTTGGCAAAATTACTGGACCAAAATTTAATATACTTTTATATTATCCTCGTAAATATTAATATTTACTGATTCGCTTTATGAAAATGGGGTTCTGAAACTGTATTTTCTTGTACCATTGAAAATCGAGCCGTTACATTACTACTGTTTACTGTTGTTATGTTGTTGTTTTGCTACCATTTTGCTATTATATTGCTACTATTTTATTTTTATTGTTTGGATATTGTATAACTCTTCTTTTATTATTAATTTTGCTACTACTTTAGAGGCATTTGCTTCCTAGGTTGCAACTATGTTAGTGTTATTTAAGTATAAAGATTTTTTAATGTATTTTCAATTTGTTGGGAGACATTTATTTTAATGTTTTTAGTAAATTCGATGTATTATATTTTTTAAATTTATTTTTATATAAAAAATAATCTAAAAAATTAATACGGGCTAGACCGAGCTTAGGTTTAACATTTTTTATGTAGGCCTGACTTGGGCAAAATTTTATAACCATTTTTTGTGTCGGACCTAGAAAACATGCCTAAATTTTGCATTGACTCGACTTGATCCATGTTCAGGTCTACTCTCAAACTATTTTATTTAAGACATTCAAGGTTTCAAAATGTGGTTGAAAGGATATTTATTGTTCTAAAAAATATTTTTCATATTAACAGCACCACCTTAGTATAATATAAAAAAATAAGGTTGGATCGTACTAGCATGTTGCATACTTCATAGCTTCATTCATAGGTGGATTTAGGATTATCTATATTTTGAAGAGTATATGGAAGAAAGAAACCTTGATAATCTTAATGATACAAATTTAGAATTAGATGATGATGAACTCAGTTAAGGACCAATATTTGATGAAAATGAGCTTATGTTAAGTATTAAAGAGAAAATAACTCAACAAATATGAAATACTAGAATAATTAGATAAAATTTCATGTGATGTTAATTTTTCTTATTATTTTTATTAGTAATAGTATTATCAACTACTTTTTTGGATTAACATAATGCGCATGATAATTTGGTTTTAATTTTATTTAGCATGCTAATATTTTTATAGTATTCATTATTTTTTAAAATATAAATTATGTAACAATGTATTACAATTTGTATTACTAAATATAACATAAAAAAATATAATTTTATGTAATTATAAAAGAGTGTAATTAGTAATTTTATTTTATTCAATTATTCTATGCTTACGAAATATAACCTTAATAAGTTTTGAAAGAGAGTGAATTGTGGGAATTAAATGGTGAAAATTGAAATAGTGTAATTAAAATAAATAAGTTTAATCCTATGTAATATAAGGAATAAGGATATCAAAAAGAGGGAAATTAGAAAGGAATATAAATATTAAAAAAGAGGGAAATTGGAGATGTATATAGCGTAAGAATATATGGAAATTAATATAAATATCCATTTTTAGGAAAGAATTATGTCCACAGATTTATTACTAATTATTGCACTCAATAAATTTCAATTAAGAATAATTAAATTTACTTATTTGTCAAAATTTTATTGATGACACATGGCATTACGTAGAATTCGTGTAACGTTCCTAATTTGCACCTAAACTCCCTTGCATTTTCATATATATAAATGACACTTTCCTTGTATCAACTTAAGCGGGTGAGAAAATGACGTATGATACCATTTTTGCTAGAAGCTTTAGCCGCTATGACCAAAAGAAGTTAGGATATGGAGCATTTCTTGGTTGTTTGCTTATTGCATTGAGCTTCTGCATTGTCTTCAAGCCTTATTTGGGTTCTCTTCCAGTTCGTAAGTAGCCCATTTGTTCAGATTTTTGTACGTTAGTCGTTTAATCTTGTTTATGTTCTCTAGTCAATGTAGCATGTTTGTTTTGCAGTGAATATGAGGATGCCAGTGGATGTTGGTCTCAAGATGTTATGGATTACGAATTCATACAGCTTTGAGAAGCTAAGGGGCGATGATATAAGAAGTTCTATGGCAACAATTGTGAACGAAACAAGCAGTTCTGAGATTGAAATGGTGGAAAGTGATACAACTGGTACTAACGAAACAATAAGCAATGGCAACGCAATTAGCAGCTCTACGACCACGGTGATCAACAATAAAAACATCACTCAGCAAAAGGAGATGAAGACACTTTGCCATGTAGAGGAAAGAACAGAATTTTGTGAGATGTATGGAGATATAAGAGTTGATGGAAAATCTTCTACAGTTTTCATGGCTGCTGATACCATGCTAGAAAGTGGCTCGTGGGTTATCCGTCCTTATTCCCGAAGAGGAGACGAACAGGCATTTAAACGTGTAACAAAATGGTTTATAAAATTAGGGGTCGATGCCTATGAAACACCAACTCAATGCGATCAAAGGCACAATGTCCCAGCCATTATTTTTTCCACTGCAGGATATGCTGGAAACAATTTCCATGACTACACCGACATCGTGCTTCCTCTATATTTAACTTCTCGACAGTTCGATGGAGAAGTGAAGTTTCTCATTACCGATAAAAAACCATGGTGGATTAAAAAGTTTCGAAATATATTACAGAAGCTTTCTAGATATGAGTTGGTCGACATTGATAAAGAAGTAAATGTTCATTGTTTCACAAGTGTGACGGTTGGCCTGAAGCGTTATCCACAAGAGCTGAAGATTGATTCTTCAAAATCACCTTATTCCATGAAAGACTTCAGGAAGTTTTTAAGGAGTGCTTATTCCTTGAAAAAAGAAAACGCCATCAACATGAGGGATAATGGTGGGAAGAAAAGGCCTAGGCTTTTCATTCTTTCAAGAAAGAGTACCCGAGCTTTTACAAACACCAACGCCATTGCCGGGATGGCAACAAGGTTAGGCTACGAAGTAGTGGTAACGGAGGTAGATTCGCACGTAGCAAGAGTTGCAGAAATGGTGAATTCGTGTGACGTAATGATGGGAGTCCATGGAGCGGGGTTGACCAACATGATTTTTCTTCCGGAGAATGCAATTTTGATACAAGTTATTCCCATTGGAGGGTTCGAATGGTTGGCCAAAACGGACTTCGGAGAGCCATCCAAGGACATGAACCTAAGGTACATAGGATATCAGATTAAAACGGAAGAGAGTACCTTGATACAACAATTTCCACCAGATCATGAGGTATTGAACGATCCATATGCTATACAGAGACGGGGTTGGTATGAATTCAAGTCCATATATTTGCAGAAACAGAATGTCAACCTTGATGTGGATAGGTTTAGGATCACTTTGTTAAGAGCACTTGAGCTCTTACATCAGTAAATATTTATTCTTCTCATAGAATTATTCATTTTCTTCCTTCTTTTAGTTGATTACCTTTTGTTGTCTCAAATATATATATTTCAATTTGTTATTAAAGAATTTTTTGGTAAGCCAATAAAATTTTATTAATAAAAGGTCCCAAAACACGATTACAATATCAAAGAATACCAATTGAAAGAAATGTACCATCCAAAAACTAACTAAAGACCAAATCAAAGATCCCCCTTGTTACAAACTTAAGAAAAAGAAAGAGAAATTCAAGAAAGAGGATTGAATTTCTGTGTGAAAGAAAAATATTACGTTTTAATTTACATTGGGTTACATAGCTTATTTTTAATAGAAAGTAGATACAAAAATAAAGAAAGATGTGATATGATATTGCGCTAATAAATTAGATACAAATAAGGAAAGATATTATCTGAATTAATTATGCAAGATATCACATTAGCATCCCCTTCAAACTCAAGGTGGTGTTGTGGAATGTAGCTTGAGTTTGGAAACTAAGTCTTGAAATCTAGTTGGAAGATGAGTTTTTGTGAAAATGTTTGCAATCTAAGTGAGCTGATGAAGAGACAGAAGCAAGGTGTTAAGTGCCCTGAGTAACATGATGTCGTACAAAATGATAGTCAATCTGTATGTGTTTTGTACGTTATGAAACACATCATTATGTGCGATCTAAATTGCACAATGACATAGGTGCCAACCACTAATGAAGACATTAGTTCATATGATCTCTATAATCGAGCGCCTCATTTCCACTTAAAACCTTGCTTACAAAAAGGGAGAGAAAGAATTAAGCACAATACAAAGCCGAGCATCCTTGATCACCCACTGGAAGATGCCGTAAGAGAACAGATGCTCGGAGCAACATTAGATTGACTGAAATCAGCCACCGATGACATCTAACCCAGAACAACACCCAAACAATGAATAAATCGACGGAGGTCTTGGATATGACAAAAAAAATAGAAAAACAAGAAAAGTAACATATGGAGGCTTTAGGGTTTGCCACCCATCCACAATTAGGGAGTTTTAGTAAAACTCTCACAAAAAAATAGAACACTGGCATTAGAACACCACATTGGTCCCTCCTTAACAAAGGTTCGCTTGTGAGAAGAAATAATAATAAATAAATAAAACAACCATGAAAGCTCACACAAGGCCCCTAAAAGGAGTTATTAAACCGAGAGGAGGACATCAAAAAACAAAGTAGAACAAAGAGGATGACGACCAACCGCCGATAGTAAGTGTTTGGCGATCTAAACCGAGAAATAGCAATATGGCCTGGAGTAATAGACAACTAAAGCAGAAGAAATAGATGACAAAGCTAGAAACATGATCAAAAAGGGAAAAATTAAAATTGGAGTTTTAGTGACGACAAACACCATCCACAAAATAGATTTGTAAACTGAAAAGAGAGAAGACATTCCAAGTGAATTAGAAGAATAAAGAAAGAAAAGGTTGGTAACAGGGAGAAAGGCGGATGATAGCTGGCCTGAAGGTTAACATTGTTGCACTGCTAGGCAAAACAGAAGATAAGAAGAATACGACTTGGAAAAGAAAAGAAAAAAAAAAGGAGAACCTAAGCTCTTGATACCATGTTACAAACTTAAGAAAAAGAAAGAGGAATGAATTTTTGTGTGAAAGAAAAAATATTATGTCTTAATTTACATTGGGTTACATAGCCTATTTATAATAGAAACTAAATACATAAAGAAAGAAAGAAACGATAAATATAATATTGTGCTAATAAATTAGATACTAATAAAGAAAAATATGATATACATTAATTATACTAAATATCACATTAACATAAAGAAAAAAACTAAAAAACCTAAAATATATTCTGGAAATCATCTAAATGAACAAAACAAGATAGAGATTTTGCAAAAAAAAAAAAAAAAAAAAAAAATTAATACCTAATACAAAAGTGTACAGTAGTAAATTTAAGGAGATATGTGTGTAAATCCAATGATGGTTGTATTAATTAACAACTAATAAATTATTACATTGTTATTATTAAATTAAATCTAATAACCAAGCATACTTTGAAAATAGACAACAAAGTTACAAGTTCAAAAAAAAAAATTCAACTAATGAGAATATATTTTATTTTTAATCATATTATTAAATTAACTTTAAAAATAATTATAACTTAATTTAAAATTATTAGTTAAAAAAGTTGTGTTAATTTTAAAATGGAGTTATGACTTGAATAAAATTTTAAGCATAAACTATAAAAATTGTGATAATTATAATTTAATTTGTAATTATTAATTAAAAAAGTTGACATGAAAAGGTTGTGTTAATTTTATCTTTTTTAAAAAAACTGTAAAATAGAATTATTACTTGAACTGAACCCTAAGCATCTTAATTATCACTTAATTAGTAGTAGAGTTGTACGCCAATTAAAGTTTAAGTTTTGATGTAAAAATAACATTCAATAATTAAGCATATTTAATTAAGTAGCATCTAAGAAAAATTATTGATAAAAACATAGAGACTTTTAGCATTAATAAGTTAGAATTCTATAAAAAAAGGAATGAAGAATTAAGTGTTATGAAACAATGTTTTCAGTTAAATTAGTTAATAGAACGGGGCATTTAGGGTGTTGAATGCTTTAGTGAAATGAATCATTTCATAGAGATAGGGTCTCTTATTGGGAGAGGTTTATTGTAACTGTTTCTTTTAATAGCTAGTAACAACCTTGTTGTAACCGCCCTCTTCTACTGCCAATATATAGAAAAGGCATGAGGTGAATGAAATTTTTTTATCGAGGAAAAAATGTTGTTTGTTCTTTTTCTTCTTCCTCTATAAATCATTCTTTCTATAACAAAGGTATTAGAGCAATTTGATCCTCCATGGTCGAGGATGGAGTCACCACTTGCAAGCAAAAATATACTAGTCAATTGCAACAAAAGGTCACCAAGCTTGATGTGGGTCTCAAGACCCAATTTTAGACCCATGGATATGATAGGCTCACACTACCTCAAGGCCAACAACAATGTCAAAGACCAAGCAAATCAAAGACAAGATTTGAGGACGAATCTTTTCGAGGAAAAGGGAAATGATGCGTGCACTGATGGGGTGAAATTTATTAAATTCCAAATCTGCAAATTTTCAAGTTTAGGAAATTTACAGATTTGCGACAACTTTTTGGACTGAATCTAGGAATTTCTGGGTTAGGATGTCTTAATGGCGTTCAAATATCTATCTTTTAGCTTCGAAACACATTTTGAATCACTCAATTTTGAGTTTTGGAGTTCAAGTTATGACCATTTTAGTGAAGACTGCTCGAGTAGAATTTCTGGATGAGATTATGACGGGAATTATGAGTTTTGAGCTTTTAATTTGAGTTTAAATCATATTGGGTTCATGTAATGCCCCAAAACTCAGCCTAGGAGTTTAGACCGAATCTCGGAGGTTACATTGATCATCGAAGTGACTGTAAGAGAAGTTTACAAAACTAATTATCTTAAATTCCATCACAGACATTTTTATCTCTTTACAAACCAAGAATGTTTAATCTTTTAGTCTTCAAACCGAAATATCACAGTTAAGTTTAATTTATGAACAAAATTAGATTACAAGAAAAATTCCAGAAATAGAACTTGAACCACAGTTTTTATAAAACCTTACCAATCAACGGTAAATCAAAATGAAAACTGAAAAGATAACTGATAGATTATTTTAATCGAGACTGTCTGAGACCTCCGCTTACCGAGTCTAGTGTTAGAGTTTACCTGCAAGGGGAAACATTAAGAGGGTGAGCTACATGAGCTCAGTGTGAGTTCAAAATGATTAACAACAGATTGCAGAAGAGAACCCCAGATGACAGTTCAATAGCGAAACACACTTATAGTTATATGCAGAAACAAAAACCAAACACGGAACGAACAACCCAACACACGTAACAGTCAGAGCACACGAAGTACATACAGAATACTCAAACAGATGCGTATGAATACAGTCAAGTGCTAAAACCCACCTACCCAGCCAACACACCTCTCCGTCCCTCGATCACATCCCAAAAGAGCTATTAAAGCATATCCAACCAATCACACCAAATAGGATCTCGAAAGGCCCATCCAACCCTACACACCATGAATGTGGGCTAAGCCACTTAGATAATAATATGCAACAGGGCTAGCATATATGTAGTACAATGCAATGCGGTAGTCCGCTGTACAAACATGTTGTAGTTTAAACTGGCAGATCAGATAATAGTATGCAGCAAGACTAAAGTATATGCGGTACAGTGCGGTAAATCGTTGTACTAATAAATTACAGTAGAACTGCCAAATCAGATCAGAACCAGTTTCCCTTCTCTTTGCAACAAACCCAAAAATTTACTTTTTGCAAATGTATGTATGCATACAATCTCATAGAAATGATGAACACAATGACAAACAATCAGACAGAAGCAGATATGTACACACATCCAACAAACCGAGTTTAGAACCAATCATCTCACACAACAGTCACAAATAACACATAAGCCAAAGCCCTATTCAGAGTTATAATTACCCCCACTGAAGAATAGCCAAGGGTTTAGACACACAGACACATTCTCAAATCACTTACATACTCAGAACAAATAATAAATAACTTAGGACCACATGGCCGTGTGCTCCAGTCGTGTGGAAAAACCTAGACCTTGTGGGGGTCAAAACGCCCATGTGGAGGGAGGCACATGGCTGTGTGGTAGAGGCACACGGCCATGTGAGCCAGGAACACGGCCATGTGAATAGGCCGTGTAACTCTTTATTTGTTTGTGCTAAAATTGAGTGTAATGCATACACGGCAGTTGAGGGTCTCACATGTCCGTATGTCCAAAACACACGCCCGTATGGGATCCCTAAATCCCCAAATCAGTCGCACGGCTGTGTGTCTAGACTGTGTGACACCAAATCACTAAATCCCTAGTTTTTAAACACACACGCCCATATGCTCAAGGGACACGACCGTGTCGATATCGACAAAAATCCTCAAATCGACCACACAGCCTGGTCACATGGTCGTGTGGCACCAAATTTTGCCCGAAAACCCTAATTTCTAATTGCACACGGTTATGTGGACCACCCATGTGGTCACAAAACCACCCTAAAATAGGCTGTAGAACAAGCGTCCGTTGCCAAAACTACCTTCCAGCCCTTAATAATTCAGAACTGCACCAAAAACGCACCCAAATTCAAACCATTTCACATAAATTGACCTTTCAATTAGTAACTTCCAAAACACACAACTATGTCAAATTTCACACAAGAAAATCGATGATTTGATTCAACAAGAAAGAGTATCTGATCACACGCAAAATTACAGAATACCACGAAATTAAATCAACCATTCGCATATAAATTAAAAGAGTTTTGAAACCCATACTTGATTTGCGATTAATGATGTCCCAACACTGATTCAATGAAAAGAAAGAGAAACTCTTCAAAATCCTCAAGCAAAAATCGTTTCTCAAAAACAAAAAAAGAGAAAAAAAAACCAGAGAGAGGGAAAGGGAGAGGACAACGTGAAAAACAAGATGTAATAAAAAAGAAAAGAAAAATAAAAGTAATCCTAATAATAAAACTAGTTATTAATTTAATACTTAAAACCAGTTTACTAGTTAACAAAATAACAACATATCACTTAAAACACACACCCAAGGAATCGAATCCAAAACCCAGAGGTAAATTAACACACAATAAACCACTAGACCAGCAGACGCATTCTGCCACTTCAATGCATAACTAAGCACAATAACACAACCTACTCACTAACCAAACCCATAAAGCTTAAAACTTCTAACCCATAATTCGAGGTGTTACAACTCACCCCTCCTTAAAGAAATTTCATTCTCGAAATTTCCAACTAACAAGATAGTAATCTAACACAAGCTATACCACCATACTGCCATTGCGCAGTCTAGCCTGAACAATACCATACCAAACTTAAAACCTTAAACACACACCCCGAACACTTAACCACTGAAACAAATACATATTTATCCTATCACACACAATCACTATGCTCTGATCTAAACGTCGAAACATTTCCAACCATACCTTTCTCAAAGTCATCGAAGACACTCTCGGATCTGATGCTCTTTGGACCTGCATAAAAAATACGCTCCCGTATTTTTCCAACAATTGCTCGGATGATGTTTCTTACAATACTCACAACACGGAGCACTTGCACCACTACCGACACCTTTCTCAAAATCGCTATTACCACTCTAATGTGTTCTAGCACGCTTCACAAAACGAGACTCCAAACTCGAAGGACTACGATCACTTTTCTTCCCACAATATATGCATCTAGATTGACGTATTTCTTCAGTCCTCTCTAACCTAGCCTCAAACACTTTCTCAAGCACTTCCCTCACTACCTGAGTCAATGCCTCTGTAACGCCCCAAAATCCTAAGTATTTATTTTTGTATGTTTGTAACACACAAATGCATGTCTGCTTCAGTGGTTAAGTGTCCTAGGAAGAGTTTGAGAAGTCTTGGGTTCAAGCCTGGGCTTGTGCAAAAGTTTTTTTTTATATGAATAAACCCTGTCTCTAGTCAGTAGGCATTTAAATAAATGTGGGTATTTTATGTCAAAAAAGAGCCTGCTGGTCTAAGGGATAAGTGGCGTGTTGTGGTTATCTGTGGTCTGAGGTTCGAGTGCTGGTATACGCATTGAGGTGTTTTATTTTGCTGCTGGTGCCGTAGGAGTTTTGTGGTTCGACTGAAACACTGAAGTGTTTGAGTGGAATTTGAACTAGGTGGTTGAGAGAGGAGCAGGCAATTTTGATGGATTTGAGGAGGAAAATGTGGGATTTTGAATGGAGTAGGAGTGTTGAGGTCGAATGTGTACTCTTGAATTTGGGGATTTTGGCTTTGGGTAGGGCATTTCCTCTCCTTTTCGGTTGCTGACAACATTCTTTTCACCTTTTACTTTGTGCCGAATTTTTGCTTTGAACTTCAAGTACCTTTCGGTTCTACTTTGTTTTCGATTTTGCACTTCTCTTCAATCTTCTTGGCCACCAATTTTCTATCTTCTCCTCTTTCCCAATCAGTTTTCATCTTTGATCAATTACTTCTTCTTCTCCCCTCTCTCAATCGATTTACTTTGGTTGAATACTCTATCTTTTCTCTCTCTCGATTCTTTTCTCCTTTCATCTTTAGTTTTGGCCGAACACTCTATCTCTATCCTTTCGATTTTGGTAATTGTCCTTTGACCAATCAAATTTGAGTGCACGGTTATTATTTTTTCTCTCTTTTTACTGTAATAATCTTTTACCTAACACCTTTCTTTACTGTCGATTTTTGCTAGGGGTGTGGTTGTACTAGCCTTTGCCTCTGTCGTCTCGTGTGCTTTCAGCTTTCGTTTGGGGTGTGGACCAATTGCTTCTTTCTCCTATTCTAAGTTTGGCGCATTCGATTATCTCTAAGGGGTTTGTAATCAGTCTCTTGTAACGGGTTAAATGTGTGATCCTCAATTGATCGACCAAGGTTTGGAGCGCTTGTGGACTATTTGTGCACTTTCGCAACAAGGTGTGTAAACACAATTTCAACTACGAAAATCAAAATAAGCCAGAATAAGTGAACCATGACGCTACATGGGCGTGCACTCGCTCGTGTGGTGGTCCGTGTGACTAAACATGGGCGTCTGATCGTTAAGGCCGGCCGGGAATGATTTCATGGGCTGAGGTCGTTTTGGGCTAATATGGTCCGAACTGGACCGTGTGGACTCCACGGACATGTGGGCCTCACATGGGTAAACCACACGGATATGTGGAGAATATTGGGTCAGGCTGTGTATCCATACGACCAAAACCATTTTTGGGATATGTGGGGCCACACAGGCGTGTGGGCCCATAGTATGAGCCATGGGCCCATTTTTACAGTTTTGACTGTTAAGGTTACACGGGTCGCCCGAGACGACTGTGGACCTACTGTTGGGTCATAAAGTGTACTTAGACCCCCTAATTGCTAAAATAACTATTATACCCTTGTGAGATGTATGATTATATTTGAGCATGTCATTTTAAACATATTGAATACATGGATATGAAATGACTTGATGCATGATATGTTGTATGGGGATGGAATTATTATGATTGGAAGAAGTGTACTGTACTGGCAGCTCTGTTGCAAATACTGTACTGGCGGGTTGATTATATCCCCACATAGAGTGTAGGGTTGGACGGAGATAGAGTGTAAAGGCTGGTTGGGTAGGATTTCTTGATTGCATATCTGTACCAAACTGATACCGATATTGTAATGTGCTAAGACCCTAACTGAAACTGAACCATTACTGAAATGGGCTTAGGCCCAGACTGTATATGCTCGCTGTTTGGTATTCAATATGGGATTACACATTGAGCTTTCATAAACTCACCCATTTGTTTATCTGTGCAGGTAATCCCCAGTCTTAGACAGATCGGTGCTACGAATGACTCAAATGTGGCCACACAACCGCACATACTTTCACATATGATTTTTGAAGGATAAGTAATTTTATTTTGGGTATTTTTACAGTAATAAGGCCTTTATGGATTTTCACTTTGATTTGGGTTTTTATTTGTTTTGATTTATAACTGCTAGCTGCAGGGAAAGACGCGAGTTTTTAAAAAGATAAATGTTTTTCAAAAATACCACGAATTTGCAACATGTTTAAAGAGCTTCTGCGAGAAATAACATTTTAAAAAAAATATATACTAATGACGTTTGAATATGAATAAATTTTGACAAACAACTCACATTTTGAAAATAAACGAACATCTTTAAGATCACACAAAAAGGTTAAATAGATGATGGGTTTCCATCAACATCACACTTTACAAAAAAAAACTCTAATGTGATATAGCCAGATTCGGCCATAACGTCCAGGCCGAGTTTGGGGTGTTATTTTGTGGTATCAGAGCTAGGTTACAAAACTCGACTGTGGATTTAAGTTTCTTTTAAAACTTAGAATTTCTAAAAATAACTGTTTCAAATGATCTGAAGTATTTTGAAATATTTTACTGAATGTGTGGTACAGCGAGTCTCTTGTGCTGATTCTGTAAGTCTTCTGAAACTATTATTTATTTAAACTAAAATGCTGAGACTACTGAAGGTAGTAGACTATACTGAAATACTCTATTTAGGGTAAACTAAAAATTGTAGTAAGATTGCCGATCTACGAAAATAAACTCTAAAAAACTAATACTGTTTTCCATAAAATATCCATTAATAAACACTAGAACTGTAAACTGATACATAAAACTGTTATTACAGATAAAACACAAATCGACAATAAGCATTAGAGGTACTCGCAGAAGGAGTACAAGAGGCCGCGGCGGAGGTCGTGGAGGTGCTCGAGCTGGGTTTTTGTCGTCTAACCACATGCCTAATGTTGAAGCTAGGGAGGCAGCGGTTTCACTTGAGACTGAGACTGGGTCTCATGTTCGTACGGCTAGGGATGACGCGCTGTCCCAAGCCATGTTATAGATTCTAGAGAGGGTCACTGGGCCCAATATTGGTGCTTTGGATCGTGGGTCAGTTACAAAATGACTCTGGGCTAATGGAGCTGAGATTTTTAGGGGTATTGCTGAAGTTGCCCCTAATGTGGCTGAGTACTGGATTGAAGCCACAAAGAGAATCATGGATGACCTCAATTGCACCCCTGAGCGGAAACTAAAAGGTGCAGTGTTACTGCTGAGAGATGAGGCTTACCATTGGTGGCTTACGGTTAAAAAGGGTACTCAGCCCGATCGATTGACCTGGGAATTTTTCAAGACTACTTTTCAGGGAAAGTATGTGGGTGCTAATTATGTGGATGCCCGGAGGAGAAAGTTTCTGAATCTGACTTAGGGGGATAAATTAGTGGTCGAATATGAGGCTGAATTTTTGCGACTAAGCTGCTAAGCGCGAGGGATGGTGGCAACTGAGTATGAGCAATGTGTTCACTTTGAAGATGGCCTCAGGGATGTTTTACGAGTTCTGATAGCTCCACAGAGGGAGTGAATTTTTGCTGCATTAGTTGATAAGGCGAAGATCGCCGAGGAAGTGAAGCGCACTGAATGGTAGAACCGTGAGAAAGAGAGAGGTAAGAGCATGAGGGGTTTAGAGCCCTCGAGTTTCCTTCTGAGGCTTAAGAAAAAGGGTAGAGTTGATGGACCGGTAGAGTTGGGGCCCCTATTGCTATTTCTAGACTGCAACCCTGTGCTGATTGTGGGAGACACCATCAGGGCAAGTGCTGGAAAAGGACTAGGGCCTGTTTGAGGTGTGGATCATTGAAGCACCGTATCAGAGAGTGTCCGCGGAGGCCCGAGCAGGTGCAGGATACAGGTTTGGGTATTGTACAGTTGCTGAGGGGTGCTTAGTAGCCACCGAGAGGCCGTGGTCAGGCTAGAGGTGGTAATAGTTTGGGCCGTGGCCAGAGGGCACCGGGCAAAGGTGCTGGTCATACTGAGGCGAGGCAACCAACTCTGATTTATGCTGCACGTCGCTGAGAAGATGGAGATGCCCCAGATGTTATCACAGGTACGTTCTTTATCTATGATGTACCTTATACTACCCTAATAGATATAGGATCTACTCATTTCTATATAGCTTGTACTGTGTCTGAGACTCTGGGTATCTTAGTGGAAAGTACTACGAGTGAGGTTACTGTGTTGAATCTATTAGGGCAGTTAGTGAGGGTAACTAAACTATTCAGAGATGTTTCTTTAGAGGTTCAAGGGATTATCTTTTTGGCAGATTTGATGGAACTTCCTTTTAGAGAATTTGATTTAATACTGGGAATAGACTGGCTGGTGAAACATCGGGCAAGTTTGGATTGCACTATTAAATGGATGGTACTGAGAACTGTAGAGGATGACGAGGTAGTTGTAGTTGGGAAACGTCGGAACTACTTGACAAATGTGATTTCTACATTAAGGGCTAAAAAGTTGGTTCATAAGGGTTGTGAGGCATACTTGGCCTACATTAGTGTTTCAGATTCTGGGGTTTCTTCTGTTAAACATATCAGAACGATTAAAGACTTTCTATATATTTTTCTCTATGGGCTACTTGGGTTACCTCCAAACCGTGAAGTGGAGTTATTGGATCGCCCCTTATAGAATGGCACTAAAGGAGCTTATAGAGCTTAAAGTACAGATTTAAGAGTTATTGGATCGTGGGTTCATTCGCCCTAGTGTGTCTTCATGGGGAGCACTAGTTTTGTTTGTGAAAAAGAAGGATGGATCTATGTGTATGTGCATCGATTACCGGCACTTGTATAAATTGACCGTTAAGAATAAGTACCCCCTATAGAGGATAGATGATCTGTTCGACCAGTTTCAAGGAGCTTCAGTTTTCTCTAAGATTGATCTTCGATCTAAGTACCATCAACTGAGGGTTAAGGAGACTGATGTATACAAGACAGTGTTTAGGACTCGTTATGGTCATTACGAGTTCCTAATGATAGCATTTGGATTGACGAATGCACCAGTGGCTTTTATGGATCTAATGAACCGAGTGTTCCAGCCCTATTTGGATCAGTTCGTAGTGGTTTTTATTGATGACATCCTAGTGTATTCGAGGACTGAGGATGAATACGATGAATATCTCCGAGTGGTTTTGTAGATTTTGAGGGAGAAACAACTGTACGCCAAGTTCAGTAAGTGTGAGTTCTTGTTACGAGAGGTAACATTTCTGGGTCATGTGGTATCTGCTGAAGGGATTAGGGTTGATTCTCGAAAGATTGAGGCCGTTTTGGATTGGAAGCCATCTAAGACTGTATCTGAGATCCATAGTTTTCTTAGACTAGCAGGGTATTATCGATGTTTTGTAGAGGGGTTTTCATTAATTGCAGCACCTTTGACTAAGTTTTTATGTAAGGGTGTGCCATTTAACTAAACTGATATGCGACAAGAGAGCTTTAAGAAGCTCAAGAAGGTACTAACTGAGGCCCCTGTCTTGAAACAGCCAGAGTTTGGGAAAGAGTTCACTGTCTACAGCGATGCATCACATGTTGGTTTGGGACGTGTGTTGATGCAAGACGGTAAGGTCGTAGCATGCAGCTCGTCAGCTTAAGACTCATGAGAGGAATTATTTGATGCACGACTTGGAGTTAGCCACAGTGGTATTCGCATTAAAAATTTTGAGGCATTAACTGTACGATGAGAACTGTATCATCTACACTGATCACAAGAGCCTTAAATATATTCTCACTCAGAAGAAGCTGAATCTTAGGTAATGTAGATGGATTGAGCTACTTAAAGACTATGACTGTACGATCGAATACTATCCTGGAAAGGCCAATGTAGTGGCTAACGCACTGAGTCGTAGAGCTATAACTGATTTGAGGGCAATGTTTGCTCGTCTCATCTTATTTGATAATGGTAGTCTGTTGGCCGAACTTTAGGTTAAATCGACATGGATTGCGCAGATTAAGGGTAAACAGTTAGAGGATGAGTCACTGGGTCTTCGATTTCGACAGATTGAAAGTAGTAAAACATCAAATTTTGGACTGAATAGCGAAGGGGTACTTTGTTTCTGTAGGAGAGTTTGTGTACTGAAAGATACTGATTTGAGGCAGTCTATACAGCGAGAGGTGCCTAATAGCCCTTATGCTATGCATCTTGGAGGGAATAAGATGTACTGAGACCTTCGTGAGCTATATTGGTGGCTGGGTTTTAAGCGTGAAGTTATCGATTTCGTGGGTAAATGTCTAACTTGCCACCAGGTTAAGGCTGAACATTGGTTACCTTCAGGGTTGCTTCAGCCAGTTAAAATTTTACTTTGGAAGTGGGAGAGAGTGACTATGGACTTCATTAGTGGGTTGCCTCTAATGCCTACTAAGTAGGATTCAGTATGGGTCATCGTGGATCGATTGACCAAGTCTGCCTATTTCATACCAGTTCATACTGATTACTCTTTGCAGAAGCTGGCTAAATTGTATGTGTCTAAGACAGTGAGACTGCATGGGGTACCGATTTTCATAATATCTGATAAGGATCCTTGCTTCACGTCTCGATTCTGAAAGAAGTTATATGAAGCTCTAGGTACAAGGTTGGACTTGAGTACTGCGTTCCATCCTGAGACAGATGGTCAGTCATAGAGGGTGATTCAGATACTAGATGACATGTTAAAGAGTTACGTGATTGATTTTTGAGGCAGTTGGGAGGAATACTTACCGCTAGTAGAGTTTGCTTATAAGAATAGCTATTAGTTTAGCATATAGATAGCACATTACAAGGCATTATATGGTCATAGGTGTCGTACTCCTTGATGTTGGACTGAGTTGGGTGAGTGGTGTGTTCTAGGCCCTGAGCTAGTTTCTAATATCGAGGATAAATTTAGACTAATGCAGGATCGACTGAAGGCGACATCAGACAGACAAAAGCCGTATGCTGATCTGAAATGTAAGGAGATTGAGTATTTTGTGGGGGACTTCATTTTTCTCAAGGTCTCACCATGGAAGAAGGTACTAAGGTTTGGGCAGAAGGACAAGTTGAGCCATAGGTTCATTGGGCCTTACCACATACTGAAACATGTGGGATCGGTTGCCTATCAGCTAGAGTTATCTTCAGAGTTAGACCTGATTCACGATATGTTCCACGTCTCTATGTTGAGGCGCTACCTCTTTGATCCCACGCATGTTATTTCAGTTGAGGAGATTGAGGTTAGACCAGATCTAACTTTTTAGGAAGAGTCGGTTCAGATATTAGATCACGATGTAAAGGTTTTAAGGAGGAAGTCTATCCCATTGGTTAAGGTTCTTTGGCGTAATCACAGCTCTGAGGAGGCCACGTGGAAACCTGAGGAGACGATGCGACAAGAATACCCTCATCTGTTCTGATCAGGTAAACTTTCGAGGCCAAAATTTTCTTTTAGGGGGTGGAATTGTAACGCCCCAAAATTTTAAGTATTTATTTTGTATGTTTGTGACACACAAATGCATGTATGCTTCAGTGGTTAAGTGACCTAGGAAGAGTCTGAGAAGTCTTGGGTTCAAGCCTGGACTTGTGCAAAAGTTTTGTTTTTTTTTATATGAATAAACCCTGTCTCTAGTCAGTAAGCTTTTAAAAAATTATGGGTATTTTATGTCAGAAAAGAGCCTGCTGGTCTAAGGGATAAGTGGCGTGTTGTGGATACCTGTAGTATAAGGTTCGAGTGCTAGTAGGCGCATTGAGGTGTTTTATTTTGCTGCTGGTGCCGTAGGAGTGTTGTAGTTTGATCGAAACACTGAAGTGTTTGAGTGGAATTTGAACTAGGTGGTTGAGGGAGAAGTGGACGGTTTTGAGGGATTTGAGGAGGAAAATGTAGGATTTTGAATGGAGTAGGAGTGTTGGGGCCAAATGTGCACTCTTGACTTTGGAGATTTCAACTTTGGGTAGGGCATTTTCTGTCCTTTTCGATTTCTGACAACATTCTTTTCACCTTTTTCTTTGTATTGAATTTTTGCTTGGGACTTAAAGTATCTTTCGGTTCTACTTTGTCTTCGATTTTGCTCTTCCCTTCAATCCCCTTGCCCATCAATTTTCTTTCTTCTCCTCTTTCCTAATTGGTTTTCCTCTTTGTCTTATTACTTCTTCTTCTCCCCTCTCTCAATCAGTTTGTTTTGGCTGAATATTCTCTTTTTTCTCTCTCTCGATTCTTTTATCCTATCATCTTTGGTTTAGGCCGAACACTCTATCTCTATCTTTTCTATTTTGGCAATTGTCCTTTGACCAATCAGGTTCGAGTGCACGGTTATTATCTTTTCTCTTTCTTTCTGCCGTAATAATCTTTTACCTAACACCTTTCTTTGTTGCTGATTTTTTGATAGGGGTGTGGTTGTACTAGCCTTTGCCTCTGTCATATCATGTGCTTTCAGCTTTCGTTTGGGGTGTGGGCCAATTACTTCTTTCTCCTATTCTGAGTTTGGCGCATTCGGTTATCTCTAAGGGGTTTGTAATCAGTCTCTTGCAATGGGTTAAGTGTGTGATCTTCAATCAATCGACCAAGGTTTGGAGCGTTTGTGGACTATTTGCGCACTTTCGCAACAAGGTGTGTAAACACAATCTCAACTATGGAAATCGACAAAAGCCGAAATAAGTGAACCATGACACTATACGGGCATGCGCTCGCTCGTGTGACAGTCCGTGTAACTAAACATGGGCGTCTGATCATTGAGGCCGGCCATGAGCGATTTCATGGGTTGAGGTCGTTTTGGCTAATACGGGTCGAACAGGGCCGTGTGGGCCCCACACGGGTAAACCACACGGATGTGTGAAGAATATTTGGCCAGGCTTGTATCCACACGGCCAAGGCCATTTCTGGGCTATCTAGGCCATATAGGTGTGTAGGCCCACATGGGCCCGCAATATGGGCTGTGGGCCCATTTTCACAGTTTGACTATTAAGGTTGTACGTGTTGCCCAAGACAACTGCAGACCTACTGTTGGATCGATAAGTGTACCTAGACCCCCTAATTGATAAAATGAATGTTATGCTCCTATGAGATGTATAATTATATTTGAGTATGCCATTTTAAACATATTGAATATATGTATGATATTATAACATAACATGACTTGATGCATGATATGGTGCATGGGGATGGGGTTATTATAATTGGAGGAAGTGTACTGTACTGGCAGCTCTGCTGGAAATACTATTTAGTGCCGCAACTGGTACTACTTGGATTGTAGGGATGGATGGGTTGATTATATCCCCACATGGAGTGTAGGGTTGGACGGAGATGGAGTGTAGAGGTTGGTTGGTTAGGATTTCTTGATTGCATATCTGTGCCAAACTGATACCGATATTGTTATGGGCTAAGGCCCTAACTGAAACTGAACCATTACTGAATTGGGCTTAGGCCCAGACTATATATGCTCGCTGTTTGGTTATTCGATATGGGATTACACAGTTTTCATAAACTCACCCATCTATTTATCTGTGCAGGTAACCCCCAGTCTTAGGCGGATCGGTGCTGCGAAGGACTCAAAGGTGGCCACACAACCGCACATACTTTCACATTTGATTTTTGAGGTATAAGTAATTTTATTTTGGGTATTTTTAATGTAATAAGGCCATTATGGATTTTAACTTTAATTTGGGTTTTTATTTGTTTTGATTTATAACTACTAGTCGTAGGGAAAGATGTGGGTTTTCAAAAAGATAAATGTTTTTCAAAAACACCACAAATTTGCAACATGTTTAAAGAGCTTCCGTAAGAAATAACATTTTAAAATACAAATATACTAATGACGTTTTAATATGAATAACTTTTTGACAAACAACTCACATTTTGAAAATAAACGAAAGTCTTTAAAATCACACAAAGAGGTTAAATAGAGGATAGGTTTCCATCAACATCACACTTTACAAAAAAAAAAAAAACACTGTAATGTGACATAGCCAGATTCGGCCATAACGTCCAGGACGAGTTTGGGGTGTTACAACCTCAGTACCAAGCTCCGATTTATTACTACCCAAAGTTAGCGGAATGGCACTGACCTCCGACTCTTGAACAGACACACGTCCCGAAAAAGTAGACAATTCATCGCAAACTTGCTTACCTTCATAATCCATATATGTCTTGTGGCTAACTTAGAATATCTACATTTTCAGAAAACGAACACAAAATAAATGCAAAAATCCACATTTCTAGTATCACAGTTTCGAATAACCACCTAGACCAGCACCGGAGTTTCAAACATTTCATTTCCGTCAAACATTTCCAAAACACAAATCCTTTCAAATTACTAAGGTGAAGTTTCTCAAAAAAATTTTAAAACAATCACGTGCGCACACAGTTACGTAGAAACACAGGCTGAGTTTTTGCAAACCTAGCTTTGATACCACTAAATGTAATGCCTGAAAACCCGTCCTAGGAGTTTATACCGAATCCCGGAGTTTACATTGATCACTGAAGTGACCGTAGGAAAACTTTACAAAACAAATTATCTCAAATTCCATCACAAACATTTTTATCTCTTTACAGACCAAGAATGTTTAATCTTTTAGACTTCATATCGGAATATCAAAGTTAAGTTTAATTTATGAACAAAATTAGATTACAAGAAAAATTCTAGAAATAGAACTTGAACCATAGTTTTTATAAAACCCTACCGATCAATGGTAAATCAAAATGAAAATTGAAAAGATAACTGATATATTATTTTAGGCGAGACTGCCCGAGACTTCTACTTATCGAGTTCAGCGTTAGAGTTTCAGAAACGTACCAGCAGGGGGAAACACTAAGGGGGTGAGCTATATGAGCTCAGTGTGAGTTCAAAAAGATAAACAACAGATTGTAGAAGAGAACCCCATATGACAGTTCAATAGCGAAATACACTTATAGATATATGCAGAAACAGATACCAAACATGGAACCAACACCCCAACACCTGAAACAGTCAGAGCACACCAAGTACACATAGAATACTCAAACATATTCGTTTGAATGCAATCAAGTGCTAAAACCCACACATCTAGCCAACACACCTCTCCTTCCCTCGATCACTCCCTAAAAGAGCTGTTAAACCTTATCCAACCAATCACACCAAATAGGACCTCGAAAGGCCCATCTAACCGTACACACCATGAATGTAGACTAAACCACTCAGATAATAATACACAGCAAGGCTAGCGTATATGCAGTACATTGCATTGCGGTAGTCCGTTGTACAAACATGTTGCAGTTTAAACTGCCAGATCAAATAATAGTACACAGCAAGGTTGAAGTACATACGGTGCAGTGTCGTAAACTACTGTACGAATAATTTACAGTAGAATTGCTAGATTAGATTAGAACTAGTCTCTCTTCTCTCAGCAACCAACCCAAAAATTTACTTTATGCAAATGTATGTATGCATACAATCTCACAGAAACGATGAGCACAATGACAGACAATCAGACAGAAACAGATATGCATACACACCCAACAAATCGGGTTCAGAGCCAATCATCTCACACAAAAATCACAAATAGCATATAAGTTGAAGCTCCATTCAGAGTTCTAATTACCCCACTGAAGAATAGCCAAGGGTTGAGACACATAGATACATTCTCAAATCACTTACATGCTTAGAACCAATAATAAATAACTTAGGACCACACGACCGTGTAACTCTTTGTCCGTTTATGCTAAAATTGAGTGTAGGGCATACACAACAGTGTAAGGTTCTCACATGTATGTGTACCAACTAAAAATGATCGTGTGTCCAAAACACACGCCCGTGTGGGATCCCTAAATCACCAAATCAGCCACACAGCCGTGTGATATTAAATCACTAAATCCCTAGTTCCCAAACACACATGTCCGTGTGCTTAGGGGACACAGCCGTGGAGATATTGACACATAGCTGTGTGGCACCAACTTTTGCCTAAAAATCCTAATTCCTAATTACACACGACCGTGTGGACTAACCGTGTAGGGGCACACACCCGTGTGGCCACCCGTGTGGTCACGAAACCACCATAAAACAGGCTGTAGAACAAGCATTCGTTAGCGAAAGTACCTCCTAGCCCTTAATAATTCAGAACTGCACCAAAAACGCACCCAAATTCAGACTGTTTCATAGAAATTGACCCTTTGATTAGTCACTTCCAAAACAGACAACTATGTCGAATTTCACACAAGCAAATCGATGATTTGATTCAATAAGAAAAAGTCTCAGATCACATGCGAAATTACAGAATACCACGAAATTGAATCAACCATTTGCATATAAATTAAAAAAGTTTTGAAACCCACACCTATTTGTGATTAACGGCGTCCCAACACTGACACAACGACAAGGAAGAGAAACTCTAAGAGTTTCTTTCTTTGTGCAAGATCTCTTTCTTGTGATTTTTAGAAGTAATTTTCTTCCCGATTTTTTTCAATGAGTTGTGGGAATCCATTCTTTACCCTTCAATTTACCAATGATTTTTTCTTGGAGGGTAGATTAGAGCCATTAATTGAGTTTTTTTGGGATTTATATATCAAAGGGTTGAATTGGGTATTTATCTTTCTATCTATCATATTCATCGGTTTACTTGTCCATCTTCCACTTTGTTCTTTTTTTTTTTAATTTCTATTTCTTATTTCTTATTTTTATTTGTTTTTTATTCTCAAATTTCTTCTTTTATTATTTTCGGTTTCTTTATTTCTTCTTTTCAGATCATATCTAAATCTTTCCTTTTCAAGTCGATCAACTTGAATTTGATCTGCTTCCACCTTCATTCCCTATCAAAGCTAAAAGCTAAGAGTTCACAATAAAATAAGAAACTTGAAGCTTGACTGGTTGGATTTCGAGATGAGTTCCGTACTGAAATCAAGGGTGAGATGAAGGCTTTTTTTAGCAATACTTCGGGAAAAATTGTGTTGGATATGGTTCCTTAAGTGTAGTATTATTGTCTAAGTACACTTGTATTTTTTTGAATAGATTGGTTTAATAAAATTATTCATAAATTACATTAATACCCTTTGTATATTGTCCTTACATGGATTTTTCATCTAAAGTAAAATAGAAGTAAATATTAGATCACTGGTTGTATAATGTTTAACTAATACTAAGTGGTATTACATGGTCGAATCATAATACAGAAAGACAACTTATATTAGTAGAAAAACCTAAACATGTCCTTAGTCTAATTGAAAATGAGCAAACCAAATGAAAGACTAATATGTCGTCTATCTAGCTCAATTAGGGAGATGTTTTGTCTGAGGTATTAGAGCGGATGACTCCCAGAAGATAGAGACATAGATGTGACTGACTGGACTGACAGTACATCAGACTTGACCCAAGAAGAATAGATCTTGAATCCGTTTATGGATTTATTCACTTGTGATGTTCATAGTTTGACATACCAAAATCCCGAATGGATGATGGGCTCTGTATGATTAAGTCGTATACTTTGATGTAAATAAAATTTGAGTTCAAATAGATAAGGAATCGAAAGTTCTTATGTCGGGTATAAGACTTTTACAATATGTAGCACCATTCACAACTGTGGAATTCATATCCCAGGACATGGGTAAATGATATTCTCTCATTGGCATTACAGGATAGATAAAAAGTAAACATGGCCACAAGTCATTTTTCCTTGTGATGAATGACTTGATTACTATATGATAGTAATTGGCTTTTCATGAAGGAAAATATAATGGTTATCATGAGATAAAATAGGATCATATTGGGATCCCAAAGAGATAAGGTCATTGGACAAGCACTGATCGAGTAGTTTTCATAATGGTATGTAATTGGGGAGAGCTCAATCATGATACTATAGGGGAATGAATTTGTGACTAAACTAGTTTATAATTAATTGGTGAAAAACTGAAACTTAATTATAAATCATTTGATCCCTAATCACATATGTCCAATTGGTCCCTTCTCTAGCTTGTTGAAACCAGAAATGAATTGCATGATGTATCAAATGAATAGAAATGGATAGAGATTATAAAGTTAGAGAAATTAGTTACATTCAGAAATGAATGCGATTTCTCATTTAGTATGGAAATGACATGAAAATCAATTTAAGTTTTTTGAATTATTATTTAATCAATTGAAGTTTGAAACTGGAATTAAATTAATTAGTCATCATGAAATCCGTTGAATGTAAAATTACATATATTTTCTAATAAATTCTTTTACGGTAAAGTTATCATAATTTTAACAGAATTAGAATTGGGTTAAGAAATTTAATTTCTTTAATAAATAATGTCTATTTTGAGATATAGAAAAACATGTACTGGGTTGGGTTAAATTATAAAGTGTTGAGTTAAAAGTCTAGGAAGCATGTATAATTAGACCGAACTCCCAACATAATACTTATGAGGAGAAGCACACCCTATTATCCCATCTCTCTCCTAGTTTAACTAAGGGATTGTTTTTTCTATTAAGTAAGCATTAAATGCATTCACTAATTCAACTAGGGTTTCACTTACTCTCCTTATAAATAGATGGCACTGGTAAGGGTAAAAACACAATAAGTTACACACAACTTGTAACACCGCTAACCCATATCCGTCATTAGATTAAGGTTACAGAGTATTACCAATCAACTGGAAACCATGCAACATAATATCATTCAATAACCTAAATATTTCATAAACCATTCATATACATGCATGTTGTCCCTAAATCGATCCCTTGAGGCCCTAAAAATATATTGGAAACAAATTGGGACGAATTGGAAACAATTTGAAAGGTTTAGGAAAACAATGCAAAATTTGCAAAACAAGGGTCACACAACCGTGTGTCTCACACGGCTGAGTCACATGTCCATGTCTCAGGCCATGTAACCTTGAACTAGGGACACACAGCCGTGTCCCAGCTTGTGTCCTCACTCGTGTAACACTCTGAGTAGGGTCACACGGTCGTATCACACGCCCGTGTGCCAGGCAGTGTAACTCTTTGAGTTACCCCACACGCTTGTGTGCTAGGCCGTGTGTTAGGCTATGTAACTCAGTAACTTGCACCTTAAGGAAATCATCAGATGACACACGGTTGTGTTGCCAGGCTGTGTGCCTCATATGGTTGAAACACACACCCGTGTCTCAAGCTGTGAAGACCCAAATTTACCTAAAATCAAGCCATTTCCAAAACCATTTCATGCATGACCTTTCAACCAATTTATACACAGTTTAAATTTACCTAAACATTATCAAAACACACATCAAAATATCATTTCAAGATCCTAATTCAACTAACTAATATGCCATTCAAAGGCACATCAAATACATACCACATATTGACCATATGTTGGTTCGGTTGAGGTTTATCTTGATCTAAATAGATAATTATATTCAATTAAGTGCTCCAATTAACCTCAAACATTCAATTCAGCCCAAAATTTACATTTATATAAAATTACCAATTTGCCCTTAACATTTTAACTTTTTTACAATTTAGTCCTTAAGCTAATAAATTAAAATCTAACCATTTTAATCTAAATCCATGTTAAGCTAACATGAAAGGGACCTTGAAACAACTCATATTTACCCTCATTTTATAATAAAACCCTTAAATTTATACCTTTAACAAATTAGTCCCTAAATGCCATTTTCATAAAAAAATCACTTTACAAAACCTGTTTATTTTTTTAATAAGGGTTCATAATCTATCATTTAACATAAAAAAACTATTAAAAAACTTCCATGGCATAACCCTCAACCTCTAACAGTTTTAGAAGTTAAACCCCGGGCAAGCTAAATTAAGCTAAAACAGACTCAAAAACATAAAAATCATTAAAAACGAGGCTCGAAATCACTTACATGCACCAAAAGAAGCTTGACCGAACCTAAACCTATCCTTCAATGGTGATTTTCGGTTTTGGTAAGAAGAAAGCAAGAAGATGATATCTTTTGTCTTTAATTTACTTAACATTTTAACTTATTTGTCCATTTACCAAAATAACCTTTTAAAATTATTGAAATTTTATTAAAATCTATCCATGCATATCCAGTAACCCATTAATGGTTTATTTACCATTAAATTCCTTTAGTTTAAGGTTTTGTAGCCATTTGACCCTTTTAACTAATAGAACTCAACTTTTCCCCTTTTACGATTTAGTCATTTTCACTTAATTAATTATGCAAACATCAAATAAATTCTAAAATAATAATTCATTCACCAGAATTATGGTCCCAAAACTACTGCTCAGACATCACTGAAAACAGGCTGTTACACAACTTTGAGATATTATTATTCTACTTGAAAATAATGAGAATTTATTTCTAAGTATAAATTCTATTTTCCAAGAATAACAATTCCACCTGTTTCTATATGAGAGAGATTTACTTTCCTACTGAAACTAAATAAAATTATTTCTGGTTTTTAGTTTGATTTGAAATTTTTCGAGCCCACTCTTAAAGCAGTTCATGGTATGAGAATAGCAGAGAATGCCATCTGGTTGAAAGTTGAGAAAATCTAGGATTAGTCTTGTGCAAAATACAAGTATTTTTTGGGAAAAAAATATTGCCATAAATATCACAAACCAGCTTTGTTTTCAATTTTTTATTTTTCCACTGTGCAAAATAAACCATTTTTAACTGGAATTTTTTCAACAATTTGACCCTACTGCTAGCACTATCCTTGCTAAAGAAAAAGGCAAAGGGAAACTTAAGAGTGCTCCCCTAGCATTTCCCCTCAAAGAACCAATTGTTGAGGCCGTTGTATTTCTTTTAGAGGAGGTGGTTTCAGGGTTGAGTTGGTACTCATTTAATGGAGGAACCCATGCTTATAAATTGGATTGCCCTAAGTTTGATGAGATAGGTTTTCATGGTTGGTAAACCAAACTGGAGCAACACTTTTGAAGGGGAAGGGGTCCCTCATAGTACAAAGTTTATCACTATCATGATGAATTTGTAAGCCTTCTCAATCAATTACAACTTTCAAAACCTTGTGTATTAAAAATTTTCTCTAGTAATTTGAAGCTTAAAATTTGTTAGTATTTTGTTTAAGCTAAAGACATTGGTTGAAGGCTTTTTGGTAGCTAGATAGTAGAAAGTATCAACTAGTACTTAGAGGAGAAGTTTTGCACCTAGGTTTTGATTTTTCGTAATTCGTTGTAGTAGATTAAACTAGTTTTCATACTTAAAGAGCTTGAATATGAGCAATTCTATTATTTTTTTAGTTAGTTTTTTTATATTTTAGTTTTAATTTAATAAAAAGTGTAAATTGAGCTGATTTTATGACCTTAGGGGCCGAAAGAGGCTTAAAGGAAGGCTAACATGTTTAACGAGTGTGCAAGACACCATTCAAAGGCATGAGAACTCGATACTAGTTGTCATGTTGCAACACAGAAGGTCAATGTTGCAATATAGTAACCAGAAAGACAATTAACCATACTGCTTTTGATGTTGCAACAGAGTTAGTGGGTGAAGCGACACACCCCTAAAGTGGAGCTTGAGCCAAGCAAATTGTTTTCCATATTGTGACACAGGCAGTGAATGCCACGACATTGACCCTATATGTGAAACATTAAAAATTTGAGGGCATTTTGGTCATACAATGGAAATTAACAGAGAACCGTCAACCAAACTAGTGCTAAGGACGACAACCAACCGTAGCATTATAAGTAGGCTCATTAAACACCTAAGAAATTATCTTTTTTATAATTTAGAATTTTCCTTTTAGTTTTTAGTTTCTTTTAGACTTAAGATTTATTTTCAGTTTGTTTTCGTTCATGTTACTCGGGGAATCTAATTTGTGGATTCAACCAACACTTTATGGATTTAGTCAACAATTTGTGGATTCTTGCGCTTCGATCATTTAACACAATCAAGATTTCTCTTAAACTTTTACTCTTGATTTGTTCTTCATGTTTACATTCTGTATCAAGTTTATATTGTTTACGAGAACTATGAGAAACTAATCCTCTTTTGGGGATTAGTGAGTGGATATGTGATTAATTAATTTCTATGTAGGGTTTCTTAGTAGATCAGCTATTTGGGATAGAAAAAACTTAAATCCTAGGCCTAACAACCCTAGGAAGTCATCTAGGTGGGAATTAACCTAAAATTGGTATCTACGAACCCCTTACCCCAATTCGTTCAGGACTGTGAGGTCGAGAGATAAGTGGTTCTTGCCGAATCACTAGTTTAGTGGATGATCGAGAGATCCTACTAGGTTAATGACTAGTTGATTGAATAGACCTCAATATAGGAATTAGTTATGACCACCGAAGCGAGTTAGTCTCCAATGCTTAGATTTGATTGAGTCGACATATTAGTTCTCCGTGTTATTATTTTATGCAATTTATTTATTTTCTTATAATTTTTTTATTTTCTTATAATTTTTTTACTTATTATTTTATGGTACTAGAATTTGATTAAATTATTAATTAGATTAATTAACGTTTAGGTTACTATTAATTTAGTACTCGCCTCCTTTGGGTATGATCCTCAGAGTACTCACCTACTTAGTTGTAAAAAACTATATTACAACCTGACCTATATACTTGTGAAAACTGCCTAACTTTCATTTTTGGTTGCAAGAAATGTAGTCTAAACCAAAGTATATCAGGAGGTGATCAGGTCTTTTCTAATAGGACTTCTAGTTTATTTCCAAATCCTATGACTACTTTAAAGCTTATATGCTTTCCAAAGTTAGTCAAAATTAGATTGTTTCTTGATCTAATCTAAGTAGTGCCAAGGCAACTGCTAAACTATCCTCTTCTACTAACATTGAAGAGAGAAGGAAGAAGGGATTATATTTTTGGTTGGGGCTAAGTTTACTCTTGGCCATAAATGTACCAAGTCCAAACTATATCAAATTCTACATGACATAACTTTTGAAGGGGATAATGAAGAATTTCAATATTGTAATGAACATTTGGAGAAGGCTCACCATGACCCTAAGCTAGCAGATTGACATGTTCTTTCTTCGCATGCTATGCAAGGTTCTCAAGGGAATGATACAATGAAGCTTGCAACCAAGTTTGGAAACAGGTTGGTAATGGATTTAGTGGATTCAGGACGCACTCATAACTTTTTTGATGGTTCATTGGTTAGAAGTTTAGACCTCTAAATTTGGAAACAATACATTTTGAAGGTAACTGTAGCAAATTGAGGATGTGTCTTTACCAGTTGTATGTGCAAATATGTCTCTTATGAAACTGAAGGCACTTAATTCCTAACACATTTGATGGTTTTTCCCTTGGAAGAGTGTGATGTTATTTTAGGGATCCAATGGTTACTAGCTTTGGAACCAATTATTTGGAACTTTCTACCTTAACCATGCAGTTCCAACATCAAGGAACTATTTATGTACTTCAAGGGATTGCTCTTAGAGCCATTCAATTGTGGTAAATCTTCTGGCCCCTATACTTTAGTGATGAAAACCAATGAGCAAACTAAGTTTTCTGTTTGAGATTCTCAGTTTCAACCTTATATGAAGAAATTGCTTGAGGAATTTGCAGATGTGTTCCAAGAACCAATTAGATTTCCTCCTCCCAAATTGCAAGACCATAAGATACCTGTGACAGATGAAAGCCAAGTAATGAAAGTCAGACCCTACAAGTTACAATTTGGCTTTATTAGGGACTAACAGTTCATTTGTTTCCCTTCTCATGATGATTAAAAAAAAAAAGATGGCTCTTGGAGACTCTACATAAATTACAAACAACTCTATCAGTTAATTCTCAAGTTCCCTAATCCCAATTATTAAAGAATTGTTGGATAAGCTTGGGAAGATAACTTATCTCTCTAAGTTAAACTTGAGATCAACCTATCGTGATATCAAAATGTGGGAGCCTAACATATACAAGATTGCATTCAGGACTCGTAAGAGCCATAATAAATTTTTAATCCTATTGATTTGTCGTAATTTGATATGTCAAATTAGGCTTCCTATTACATTTAATGAGCTTGTTTTTGAGCAATTTGTATTTTTTCAGGTTTTTATTTAGTTTTTGTTTTTGGCTTTAATAAATGAAATATTATTCTTTTTACCCATTTTGAGACCCAATTTGGCCAGATGTGTGACTTGGACCCTAATGATCAATTGAGTGTTGTAGGAACTTAACGATGGCCCAAAATTATGCAAAAAATCACCAAGGAAAAGGGTATCGCGACATCAAAGCATAGGTATCGCAAGACCTCTAACAGGCCTGAAATGAAGACCACCTACAGGGGTATCATGATATCTTCCTTGGATATTACGATACCCAAATCCTAAGGAAGACCCCCATTTTGAGATTATCGATGATATCGCGATATCCAACCCTGGGTATTATGATATCACTGTCACGAGGGGATAAAAAATCACATCAGCGATAGTTCTTGTCCAACTGAAGCTCCAATCAAAGTTAGACACCCGGGGCATTTTTATCACTAAAAATTGGGTTGTAATCAACTTTAAAAAGCCAAAATTTGGTTGAAAAAAAAGGGAGAGCCTTTTAGTTTTAAGTTAGAAAGCTTTAGATTAGGTTTTTCTTACATTTTTTAGTTTAGGGTTAGAGTTTTTTTCTTTATCCTTTTATGGCATAGTTTATTTTTCTGGTTTTAGTGGTAGTTAGTAGTTAGTTATTAATGTAGCTAGTGTTTATTTACTTGTTTAGTACCATAAACTCCTTATAATTTCAGTTTAATCCTTAGTATTAATGCAACTCAGTTTCCTTTTAGTTTCATAATTAAAAATATGATTTTTAAGTGTTCTTTTACATTTCCTTTGTTGCCATTTTATTTATCTTCAAGTTTGTTTAAGAAAAACCTTAACTTTTCTCATTTCTTTTGCATTTACTTTTATGTTATTATTGTGTTCTTGTTTGCTCAAGTATGAGTAGGAGCAACTAAATCTTTGGTGGTTGGTTAATGGAAGTGATGATTGAAGGATTAAATCAAATAGACTTAAAAACTTAAAATTGACAACCTTAAGGAAAAATCAAGATAAGTGAGATCGAGATGTAAACTTATTAGGCACCAATTCATTTGTCCCAGGTTAGGCTGTGAGATCGAGAGATAAAGTGGACTAATTTGTCTAATTTGGTAAAGTTGAGATCGAGAGGTAATATTAAATCAATTTAGGAGTGTTAGCAATTTAGCTACCTAATTCAAGGTTTAATTAATGTTTAGTTAGTCTTTGGTAGAAGGATTAAATCAAATAGACTTAAAAACTTAATATTGACAACCCTAAAGGAAAATCAAGATAAGTGAGATCGAGAGGTAATCTTATTGGGCACCAATTCATTAGTCCTAGATTAGCTAGTGAGATTGAGAGGTAAATCGGGCTAATTCGTCTAATTTGGTAAATTTGAGACTGAGAGGTAAAATTAAATCAATTTAGAAGTGTTAGCAATTTAGAGCCCTAATTCAAGGTTTAATTAACAACATGGAAATCAACCAACCGTTGTCTATTATCTTATTTGGTAGTTTTATATTTTGCTTTATTTATAATTTCATTATTTTCTATTTTAGGTTATTAATTAGTTTAATTCAACCTCAAATTATGTATTTCCATACTATAGCAATTAGTGAGTAGCTAGGTAAACTCCTTCATTGAATGCACTTTTGAAAAAAAAATTCACAAAATTAGTGGTTTTCTTGGGTTCGATCCTTAGAATACTTTGATGTTTCATTGCAACACTAAAAATATTACAATTGATTTGTCACACTTGCAGACACCGTACTTAGTATTTGATTGATTTTTGATTTATTGTTGATTTATCTCCCCCGTTCAAGAGAGTAAGGGAGAGGCGGCCACTTACCCTTCAGCCTCACAAATGCACCATCTAGCTTCCAAGCCCTTATGAATACAATTTTCAAACTCGTGTTGAAAAGGTCAGTACTTGTGTCTTTTGATGATATCTTGGTTTATTTTTCCACTTGGACTACTCATTTGTTGCATTTAAGGAAGATTTCACTTGTGTTGAAGGAGAACATGCTCTATGAAAAGATGAGTAATTGTAGCTTTGTAGCTTTTGAAATTGAATATTTAAGGAATATAATTTCCCAAGGTACAATAGCTATAGATAGATCTAAGGTGGCTTGTGTTGCTTAATGGCTTTTTCCTCAATCTATTAAAGAGTTAAGAGGTTTTTTAGGACTGTTAGGGTATTATAGGCATTTTTCAAGCATTATGGATCCATTGCTACACCATTGACTAACTTGCTGAAGAAAAATGAATGGAATTGGTGTGATCATGCTACTTTGGCCTTTCAACAATTAAAGGAAGTTGTGTGCACTAATCATGTGATCTCCCTTCCTAATTTTCAATCTAACTTTTTCATTGACACAGATGCATGTGGATATGGGGTTGGAGATGTGTTGCATCAAATAAGGAAACATGTATCTTTCCTCAACAAAGCTTTGGGGCCAAGACACTAGGCTTTATCAATCTATGACAATGAGATGTTGGTTGTGCTTTTGGTAATCGAGAAGTGGAGTCCTTATCTAATTGGTACGCATTTCAAAATCAAAATTGATCATCAAAGCTTGAGAATCTTATTTAAGAATCAAGCAATCAACCCCTTTCCAACAAAGAATGGTAGCTAAGATGTTACGATGACTATGAGATTGTCTATAGGACGAGGCTTATAATGTAGCAACAAATGCTCTTTCAATAAAACTAGTGGATCTTTCAAGCCAACTATTATAGTTGAGTGTCATTTATGTGGTGTCTAACTTGCTCTTCAAGGTCCAAGAGTCTTGGAAACATGATTCAAGATTGAATAAGGTATATGTTGAGGTCTAGGAAAATGCTTCCTTGCACTATTAAGTATTCTTGTAATGGTAGGTTTCTTATGAGGAAAGGGAAAATAGTGGTGGAGGCAAGTGAAGAATTGAGAAATGAAATATTTAAATACTTTCATACCACTGTACTAGGGGGACAATCTAGGGTCCATGCCACTAAGAGACATTTGGCCAGTTTGCTTTATTATAAAGGGTTGTCAAATGATGTTAAACAATGGGAGAGGGAATGTGTGGTTTACCAAAGATGTAAAAGTGATAATATTACTAAACCAGGCTTGTTGCAACCCTTACCCATTACTAATCGAGCTAGGGTTGAAGTCAACATAGAGTTTTTGGGGGCCTTTCTACTTCCAAAGTTAAGGGCTCCATTTGTTAGTAGTTGATTAGTTGACCAAATATGGTCATTTTGTAGCTTTGTCCCACATGTATAAAACTCTAAATATAGCTCAAGAGTATCTAAACAAATTTTATAAGCTTCATGGAGCCCCTAAATCAATTATCTCTAAAAGAGACAAGATCTTCATCATTTCTTACTGGCAGGAACTGTTTAAGAGGTTGGGCACTATGCTGAAGCTTTCTACGATCTATCGCCCTTAACTAAAATATGACATTCAAAACATCAGAAGAGTAGCATATATTCACATCCTTAATCCTCAAATACTGCAAGTAACTTAAGCATACCAATTCATATTACTATCATATAATCTACCACAATGATATTTTTAATCAACAATCACATGATTCAATTCAAACATTTTAGCTATAATCAATCTTAAGGATATATCATTTGAAATTCAATCTATTCAATAACAATTCATATTGGATATCAAGTACATTTCATCATATTTACAATTTTCCAAAACCATTTATACCATTTCAAACCGATGGAACCCTAGTAAAACAGACTCGGATTCATGGGTAAACTACACCACACCAAGTTGCTCGTCTGAGTTGAATATATATCATGACACATCAGGTTACCCATCCAGGCTAAACCTATATCATGACACATTAGGTTACTCACTCGAGCTAAACTTGTGTCCCATTAAAATCAGTGATACTCGATATACAAGTGTGCACAGACCTTATTGGCATGCCAACCGTATCCTAACCTTTTACTAAGTTCATATAGGTATCAATTTCACATTTTCAATATCATCCCTATAATTGTCTATATTTCATGTTGTACCCTGTATATAATCGTATGTTTCAATTACATGTCCTGTACATATTCAGACTTTCGCATGTGTACTCCGTACTATTTCATTAGAGTCAAATATCACATAACATTTCAATTCAATACATTCTAGCCATATATATCAAATTCACTAATGTTCCAATTATGTTCAAACTTACATGGATATGAAATCAATCATAAAACAACACATAAAATAAAGTACGATAGTAAGTTCCATATAAACTTACCTATTCAAAATTTGAAAAGAGTGGATACTTCAAGGACTAATGCAAAATTTTAGCTTTTCCCTTATTAGCTCCACTTTGGTCCAAGTCTTAATCTATACAATTGTTTAATATCACCAATCAATACCAAACATTCCCATCCAATTTTATGATATGCGTGAACCTATATGAATAAAGGTTTCGATTTCCCTCATATTTTACATTTTATTCAATTCCTAACTTCGAATTAAATTCCAATTTCATATAATCTCATTAGGGACATTATATTTTCTATTTCTAACATAATTGCATGACAAGTTTCACATTTATTCTATTTGGTCTGTAAAGTAACAAAGTTAACTAAAAAGCCAAATAACTTTATAATCTAGTCATTTTCATAATCTGAGCTTAAAATCTATCAACTTGAAGCTTGATTCTTCAAGGAATCAACAATGGTAATTTTCTAAAACTTTAACAATTTCACAATTTGAAACATGGGCTAGCTAAATCAAGCTCCTATGACCTCAAATCTATAAAAATTACAAAAAAAAGGCTTAAAATTGTTTACCAAATAATTACCAATTGGTAAGGAAATTTCTTTAAGTTTTCTCCTTCTTTGGGACCACAATAGGAAGAAAATAGTTGAAGAAGATGACACCAATCCACTAACTTAACTTATATAGCACAATTAAGGTTTAATTAATTTAGCTTAATTAACCTAATCATGATTTAATTAAAATTATTTAATCCTTAATCATATTTTGGCGGAATATTTCATCATCTCCTACTATATCATAACTTAAAATGATCTATTTACCATTTTAGACCTTAGTCTAATTGAAATTTAAGTCCCCAAGCCTTTTTTCAATTAAAATTCTATAACAATTAAACTTTTACAATTTAGTCCCTGAGCCAAAATTAACTTTTAATTAGGAAAAATTAATTGACCAATATTTTATATCTTTTATTACTTCCGTAAATATTTATTTTTTAATGTTTAAGGACTCATTTTACAAAAATGAGGTTTTAAAATTGTACCAATTCAAATTTTGGTGATATTGAAAAAGTGGTTTCAGAACCTCATTTCTATAAAATAGGTCCGTAAATATTAAATTAAATATTTATTGAGTTGTTATATTAGAGTATTAAAATTTTTTATTCAATTTTTCCTATTAATCGCTTAATTAAGGTACATGGACTAAATTGTAAAATTTTATCGCTATAAATTTTTAATTGACCAAAGGCTTAAGGACTTAAATTGCAATCAGCTAAAGGACCGAAATGGAAATAAAACCAATTTATGTTATGTGATAGTGGATTATGATGCACTCTTTCATTAAGATTAAACAATTATTATATTAAGTAAACTAGACTTGATTAAGTTAATTGATTTCGCTTAATTAAGCTTAATTAGGCTATATATATTAAGTTAGTGGGGAAAAAAAAAGAAAAAATGTTATCTTCTTCTTCTTCCTAACTTAAATTGAAAGAAAGAAACTCTTTGAAGCTTTGAACTTTTGGCAACTATTTGGTAAGCTTAATTAAGTCATTTTCTTATAATTTTGATTTTTTTGAGGTCATGGGAGCTTGATTTAGGACTAATTTCTTTAAGAAATCAACAATGAAAACTCTCAAAACCTTTAATTTAGTCCCTATACCTTACGTAAGCTTAATTAAATTGCTTAGATGTAAAAAAAGACTAGATTGTAAGATTTAATTGTTATTTTTGTTCAAAAGGACTAAAGTGAATAAATTGTGAATTTGATGTGATTATTTTAATAATAGATGGTAAAGGGTCCTTAAAGGATCTAATTGAGATCAGTTTTGAAACCAAAGCTCAAAATTGAAAGTTATTGTTATTTTGATTTTAGAGACTAAATTGAATAAAATGCAAAACTTTAGGGGTTCTAGAAAAGAATTATAGGTTCATGCATATCATGGAATGATATAAAAATATTTGGTATGATGAATTGTCTAAAATAATTGTTTAGATCAAGAATTGAATCAAATTAGAGATAATCAAGGAAAAGCCCAAAATTGTCTAATAATCCTTGAAGATTCAACTTGTTTGTTATTTTTTCTAGGTAAGTTCATATGGAATGTGTTTAAATTGTTATGTATTTGAATTGTGTATATATTCTTGATTGTAAGTAGATTATGGTAAATTGATATAAAGGTGAGAGTTGAACTAAATTGTAGAGAATTGTATACATGTGTTAAATATTCTAGGGTAAACTTAATAAATGTTAGAATGTTATTGACATGTCAATAGGGTCTTGTGAACACATGCACGAATTGATGACAGTTGTTACCGATATCCTGCATTTGTTGCGAACTCGAAGATACATGTGACACAAGTTTAGCCTGGACTAGTAACCTGATGTCGCTTTAAAAGTTTAGCCCGGACAGGTAACCTGAAATGTACATATATTCATTTTGTACAAGCAATTATATGTGTCGTTATAAAGGTTTAGCCTAGAATAGAAACTTGACACAAATACATTGTAATGCCCCAAAAATTTGAGTTTTAAATTTTGTTAAGTAAATGAATTAGTTTAGTGGCTTAGTGTTTTAGATGTGTGTTGGAGGTCATGGGTTTAAATCTCACTCTTGGAAATTTTTGTTATTTTTGTTCATATCCTTATCTCTGCACATTTGAATTGAATTTTATTTTCATTCAACTTGTGTCAAGAATGAGCCTGTTGGTTTAGTGGTACAACTTCACCTTACCCTTTTGTCTTGTGTTTGAATCCCTGCGTGAGCAAATGATATTATTTTTGCTTTTGGTTTGGTTCTGTTGTTTGCGTGGAAGAGTTTGGATAGGATTGGCTTACTAAAGGTGTGTATCTTATTCTATGGGTAGTTGTATTAGTAGGTCAGTTATATTGTTTTAAAATTTTATTATTGGATTTATCTAAACTATTTTTCCCTAAAATTTTGACTACTATGTTTCCCCTCAACCTTTTCTTTTTCACATTCTCTTTCCTTTTCTGTTGTTCTTTTTGCTTCAATTTTCCCTTCCTTCTTTCCATATCTTTTTTTTCTGTTAATTTTACCTTGTTACTCCCCTCCACTCCTGTTATTCTAATTTTTGTCATGCCATAATCTTTCAATCAATATGCGTAAGTGTTCTATACTGAGTTATGAAAGGTTTTGAGGATGAAATAGGTATTTTTTTTATTATCTTTTTTGTTGTTTTATGTGATGGGGTTTTATTAATTGTTAAATGTTTTGGATTTAGGTTAGGATTTTGAGACTAATGATCTTTCGATGAGTTAGCTTTCTGTGGAAGTGGAAGCTGCTGATTCATTTTGGGTAAGTAATTGATATTGGGTTTGAAGTTAATTGGTAAGCTCAGGTTTAATGGTTGGAGTTTGTGGTTGTAATAAAGGTTTAATTTCAGGAAAATTGTTACTGATTGAATGTTTTAAATGTCAATTTTAAGTTTGGGTATATACGACATTGGTTTCATACTGAGAAATATCCAGGTTGTGTTTTTAACTCGAAAAAACCATGAGAAATCTAGAAAATCTGGCGAAAAATACAAGCAAATTCAAATCTGCAGTTCGTCACACGACCGAGTGGTTGGCCGTGTGGCAGATCGTGTGTTCCACATGGTCGTTTGGCTTGTCGTGTGCTAGAGAGTGTAGGTGCACACAAGTGTTTGTAATTACATAAGCGATTCAGATAGACCGTGTAGGACACACGGGCGTGTAGAATCACAAGGGTAGGATAGGTAGCCCTTGTGGGCCACACGGGTCGAACATCTAGGCCGTGTGGCCCATTTTTCTAAGAATTTTCATTTAGGGCCAATCTAATTTGTAATTCATAATTAGACCCTCATTGGGGTCCATTTTTCTTAAGTAATACTCGAAATGTGGTATAGGTTTATATGCTCGGTATACAAGTTATACGTATGATATATGTATTGATAATATTGAAAAGCATGACTATTTTTGAAAAACATGCATGACATTCATATTCTGTTTATTTGTTCCTATGATTATTTGCATTGGATTGGGTTATGATATGACGGAGGAAGTGATGGCAGTTTAATTTATCTGCCTTATCTGGTGGCTTAGCCACATACATCTAAATCTGGTCGTTTACCGCATATTGGATCTAGCAACTTCACTACACTAATTCTGTAAAGTGATGTACGCTCACTTATTGGTGTGTAGGGTTGGATAGGTACTTAATACCCTAACTGGTGTGTAAGGATGGACAGAGATGGTGTGTAGTGGATGGGGGTAGGATATTTATATGTATGCATCTGATTATGTTTCGAACTCTAAAAATGATTCTGTAATTGATATGTTAATAAGGAATATCTAAAATTTGTAACCGAGCATAATCTGATATGTGCTTCTTGTGAAATTTGTGCATCTGATTTATTGATAGAGTTATTTCACACTTTGAACTTGTAAGCTCACTTTTTTTTTGTTGGCTCTTAGGTAATCTACAAACTAACGAGAGCTCGATTACTTATTGATACTATGTTTCTTTTAATTAGTAAAATTAAATTCATTTTGCTCATGTACTATTTTTAGACTTTTAGGACTGCTTTTAATTTTTGGATTTTACTTTCTATTTAAAGTAGTTTTAATGTTTTTAGCTGATATTAACTTTTATTTGCAAAATTGTTAAATTCCCAATAACAAACTGCATTTTTCAAAACCAAATTCAACAAAGAAATTACGCAACAAATTTTAAGCATTTTATAAACATATAATCGAGAAATTTAATGAATTAGTGAAGAGGAAGAATTTTCCCCAAATGAATTGGAATTTTATTTATCAAAGCTAGCACTATTTATTTTACAAGTCTCAAAGGGATTCTAGATTTCAAATGAATTGTGGTAATTTTTCCAAATCTAGTCATAACATCTAAACCGGGTTTGGGTTGTTACATTTGGTGATATCAGAGTCGGGTTCAAAACTTGAATGTGATTTTTGGTTCATATTTTTATGAAAATGTTTTAAATGAATTGTATTTTTGAGTAATTCTAAAAAATGAGTTTATGAAAATCACGAGTCTCCGGCACTGATCCTGTAAGTACTTCTGCCTTAGCTAAACTTTTAGTTTAGAAAAACACTATGATATTAGAGTCAGTTTCAAAACTCAGACTGTGATTTAGTTTCAAAACTCAGACTGTGATTTTTAGGTTCACATTTTTATGAAAATGTTTTGAATGAATTGTATTTCTGAGTAATTCTAAAAATGAGTTTATGAAAATCCCGAGTCTCCGGTGCCGATGCTGTAAGTACTTCTGCCTTAGCTAAACTTTTAGTTTAGAAAAACACTATTATATCAGAGTTATTCTATTGTAGTTAAAGATTGTAACAACTTTGTAAAAGCTTCTAATAATATTTTTTACATAAGATATCTGATAACTTTATTTGATTCATAAAATTCTGGGCAATGTAGATAATTTACAATGAGTAAACGTGGAACTCGTGGACGAGGTACCAATGGTCGCGGTTGGCGCCAAAGAGGGGCTCAAGCTGAGCCATCCTTGATGGGTAGCATGCCCAATTTGGATACGAGCGAGACTATAGGTATGCCTACTACTGAGATAGGGTCTTAGACTGAAATGGCTAGGGACAACGCATTGTCCCAAGCCATGTTGGGAGTTGTTGAGAGGGTCGCTAGGAAACATTCTGGATTTGGTAGTCGAGGGTCGGTAAATGAACGACTTCTGTCCAATGGAGTAGAGTTATTTAGGGGCATCGTTAGGGTAGCCCCAACTATTGCTAAATATTGGTTGGTGGCCAAAAAAAAGGATTATGAATGACTTAAACTGCACTCTTGTGTCGAAACTGAAGGGTGCAGTGTCTTTTCTTCACGATGAATCCTATTAGTGGTGGTTGACTATTGAAGAGGGCACTCAGCCTTAGCGAATAACTTGGGATTATTTCTGAAATGTCTTCCAGAACAAGTACATAGGGGCAAGTTATGTTGAGTCCCGTAAACGCGATTGTGGCCGAGTATGAGGTTAAATTTTTTAGGCTAAGCAAATATGCTCATAGTTTAGTATCGATTGACTATGTTAAGAGTATTCAATTTGAGGAGGGGTTGAGATACGATATAAAGGGAGTGAGTCTTCGAAACTCTGGTGGAGAAGGCTAAGATTACTAAGGATATCAAGCATGCAGAACGTGAAAAGAGAGAGAAAGAGAGGGGCCAAAGTAAAAATACGATGGATTCGGGTTCTTCTAGCTCTGTTCAGCGGCCTAAGAAATATGTCAGGTTTGATGGGCCTATGTGGATTGAGGCACCAGTTGTTGCTTCTGAGATTTAGTTTTACGGAGATTGAGATAGGCTCCATTTTAATCAGGTGCAAGCTCTAGCCTTGTGTTTGGTTCAACCTCAGAGGGCAGTTTAGCAGCCACCTCGGGGCCGTGGGTGGGCTAGAGGTGGTAATGATTTGGGTAGGTCTTAAAGAGCACCGAGTAGAGGTGCCAATAAAACTAAGGCTAGGCAGCCTACTTTGATGTATCTGGAAAGGCACCACGAGGATAGAGATGCCACTGATATGATAGCCAATACATTTTATATTAATTATGTTCCATATTTTGCACTGGTAGACATTGGTTTGATGAACTCTTATATAGCTAGTACTATTTTTGTAAATCTAGAAATTCCTGTTGAGAGTACTTCTGTGAGGTTTCTGTCATTAGTCCACTGGTTCAGTCAGTACGTGTTAATAATATTTATAAGAGGTGTTCGCTAGAGATACAAAGTGTTGTGTTTTCAGCTAATCTGGTGGAGTTACCGTTTGGGGAGGTTGATTTGATACTGGGAATGGACTAGCTCATAGAGCATCAAGTCAGTTTAAACAGTACTACTAAGAGGATAGCTATGAGATTTAAGGATGATATGAAGATTGTTATGGTCAGCAAGCATCAAGATTACCTCCCCAATGAAAATTTTGCTCTAGTAGTCGAAAAGTTAGTTCGAAAAGGGTGTAAGGCATTTCTGGCTTATGTGCATGACTTGAGTTTCGTGGAATCTTTTGTTGGGGATATTTAGACAGTTATAGAATTTTCAAATGTTTTTCCCGAGAAATTGTCGGGGTTGCCTCTAGATAGGGAGGTTGAGTTTGATATTGCGATTTTGCCTAGTACAGCTCCAGTGTCCATTGCTCCTTAACACATGGCACCGAAAGAGCTTGTGGAATTAAAAGCTCAAATTCAGGAACTTCTTGATCGAGGGTTCATCAGACCTTATGTGTCCCTGTGGGGAGCACTAGTTCTTTTTGTAAAGAAGAAATATGGTACTATTAGGATGTGAGTGGACTACCGGCAGTTGATTAAATTGACGGTAAAGAACAAGTACCCACTCTCGAAGATTAATGACTTGTTCGATCAATTTCGTAGGGCATCTGTATTCTCGAAGATTGATCTTCATTCTAGGTATCATCAATTAAAAGTTAAGGAGGTTGATGTACATAAGACTACATTTATGACTCATTATAGGTACTAGGAGTTCCTAGTCATGCCATTCGGTTTGGTGAATGCTTTAGCTGCATTCATGGATCTCATAAATTGTGTGTTCTAGCCGTATTTGGATCAGTTCATCTTGGTTTCCATTGACAATATTTTCGTATATTTTAATTCTGAGAGTGATCATGATGAGCATCTTAGGGTGGTTCTGCAAATACTCAGCGAGAAAAACCTTTTCACTAAGTTGAGCAAGTGTGAGTTTTAGTTAAGAGCAGTGAACTTTCTAGTTCATGTGGTATCTGTTGAGGGTATCCTTGTAGACCCTAAGAAGATTAATGTTGTACTTGAATGGAAATAACCTAGAATGTGTCTAAAATATGAAGTTTTCTCAATTTAGCGGGGTATTATCGAAGATTTGTTGAGGGGTTCTCAATTATCACAGCTCCTCTAACTAAGTTGTTGCGTAAGAACGCACCTTTCATGTGGACTGATGACCAACAATCAAGCTTTGAGAAGCTCAAATCTATTTTAACTTAGGCACCCGTTCTGATACAGCCTAAATCTGATAAAGAGTTTGTTATATACAACGATGCTTCTCATATCAAGTTAGGTTGTGTTCTGATGTAAGATGGTAAGGTAGTGGCTTACGTATCCCGATAGCTTAAGTAACACAAAGGCAACTATCCATTCAGTATCATCCTTGTAAGGCTAATATTATGGTCAATGCTCTTAATTGTAGATCGGTGTCTAATTTGAGGGCGATGTTTACTCACCTGAGTTTGTTTAATTATGGTACTTTGTTGGCCAAGTTGCATGTTAAGCAAACATGGATTGATCAGATTCGGGTTAAGCAGTTAGTGGATGATTCTCTGATTCTGTGGTTTAGACAGGTTGAAGAAGTTGGGACTTCTGGTTTTGGGCTAAATAGTGATGGGGTTCTGTGTTTCAGAGGTCGAATTTGTGTGCCTAACAAAGCTGAGTTGAGGCAATCTATTTTGCAAAAAATGCATAGTAGCCCTTTTACTGTGCATCTCGGTGGAAATATGATGTATCCAGATCTTCGAGAGTTATATTGGTGGCCCAATTTAAAATGGGAGGTAACTGATTTCATCTCTCATTGTCTGACTTGCCAGTAGGTTAAAGCTTACAACCAACTACCTTCAAGTTTGCTTAAACCCATTAAGATTCCCCTTTGGAAATGTGAGCGTATGATTATGGACTTTGTTAGTGGATTGCCCTTGACACTCACTAAGAAATATTCTGTTTGGTTCATCGTGGATTGCTTGACCAAGTCTGCTCACTTTCTTCCATTTAGGATAGACTATTCTCTACAAAAATTGGCTAAGCTGTACATTTCTAAGATCATTAGAATTTATGAGGTTTCAATCTCGATTATCTCTGATAGGGACCCTTATTTCACTTCTCGATTTTGGAAGAAACATCATGAGGCTCTAGGTACTCGGTTAGATTTTAGTATTGCGTTTCATCCTCAGACTAATGGGAAATCTGAGAAAATGATTCAGATTATGGAGGATATGTTACGGAGTTGTGTAATCGACTTTCATGGTAGTTGGGAGGAGTTTCTATCACTAGCTGAGTTAGCTTATAATAACAGCTTTCAGTCTAGTATTGAGATGGCACCTTACGAGGCTCTGTATGGTCGTAAGTGTCGTAGCCCATTAAGTTGAACTAAGTTAGGTGAGAGGTCGATTATGGGTCCTAAGTTGGTTTCTAAGACTAAGGACAAGGTTAGACTGATTCGGGATTGTCTTAAGGCAACTTCTGATACACAGAAGTCTTATTCGGATATGAAGAGGAGAGATTTCTATGGGTGATCAAGTTTTTCTTAAGGTATCTCTATGAAAGAAAGTTCTTCAGTTTGGACGTAAAGGCAAGTTGAGCCCTAAGTTCATTGGGCCTTATTGGATTCTGAAACATGTTGGGCTGGTCGCCTATCAGTTAGAGCTACCACCGAAGTTAGATCGTATTCGTAATGTGTTTCGCATCTCTATGTTGAGACGATATCGGTCTGACCCATCTCATATTGTATCTATTGAGAAGATTGAGTTAAGATCAGATTTGACTTTTGAGGAGGAGACAATTTAGTTTCTCGATCGAGATATTAAGGTCTTGAGGAGGAAAACCATTATGTTGGTCAAGGTTCTGTGGTAGAATCATGGTACAGAGGAAGCCACTTGGGAACCTGAGGAATTGGTTTGACAACAATACCCACATCTATTTGAATCAGGTAAATTTCGAAGCCAATTTTTTTTAAAGGGGAGAGTTGTAACCCTAAAAATTTGAGTCTTTAATTTGTTAAATTTTGTTAAGTAAGTGAATTACTTTAGTGGTTTTAATGCTTTGGATGTGTGTTGGAGGTCGCGGGTTCAAATCTCACTTTTGAAATTTGTGTTATTTTTGTTCCTACCCTTATCTCTATACATTTGACTAGTTCAACTTGTGTCAAGAATGAGCCAGTTGGTTTAGTGGTACGGCTTCACCTTGCCCTTTAGCCCTGTGTTTGAATCCCTGCATGAGCAAATGATATTATTTTTGCTTTTGGTTTGGTTGTGTTGTTTGGGTGGAAGAGTTAGGATACGATTTGCTTACTAAGGGTGTGCATTTGATTTTATAGGTAGTTGTATTAGTAGGTAAGTTATTTTGTTTTAGAATTTTATTATTGGATTTATCTAAACTATTTTTTCCTAAAATTTTGACTACTATGTTACCCCTCAAGCTTTTCTTTTTCACGTTCTCTTTCATTTCCTGTTGTTCTTTTTGCTTTAATTTTCCCTTCCTTCTTTTCATATATTTTTCTTGTTAATTTTAACATGTTACTTCCCTCCACTCCTGTTATTCTAAGTTTCATCATGCCATAATCTTTCGATCAATACGCGTAAGTGTTTTGTACTGAGTTATAGAAGGTTTTGAGGATGAAATAGGTATTTGCTTTATCTTTTTTTGTTGTTTTGTGTGATGGGGTTTTATTAATTGTGAAATGTTTTGGATTTAGGTAAGGATTTTGAGACTAATGATCCTTCGATGAGTTATCTTTTTGTGGAAGCTGCTGATTCATTTTGGGTAAGTAATTGATACTGGGTTTGAAGTCAATTGATGAGCTCAGGTTTAATGGTTGGAGTTTGTGGTTGTGGTAAAGTTTAAATTTTAGAAAATTTGTTACTAATTAAATGTTTTAAATGTCAATTTTAGGTTCGGATATATATAATGCTGGTTTCGTACTGGGAAATATCCTGATGTGTGTTTCTAACTCAAAAACACCATGAGAAATCTGGAAAATCTGGGAAAAAAATACAAGCAAATTCAATTTTGCAATTCATCACATGGCTATGTGGTAGATGTGTGTATCACACGGCGATGTGGCTTGTCGTGTGTTAGGTCGTGTGGGTGCACACGAGCATATGCAATTACACAAGCAATTCAAATAGACCATGTGGGACACACGGGTGTGTGGCCTATTTTTCTAAGAATTTTAGTTAGGGTTGATCTAATCTATAATTAGTAATTAGACCATTATTAGGGTCTATTTTTCTTAATTAAAACTTGAAAGGTGGTATATGTTGATATGATCGGTATATGAGTTATATGTATGATATATGTATTGATAATATTGAAAAACATGACTATTTCTATAAAACATGCATGCATTCACATTCTGTTTATCTGTTCGTATGATTATTTGCATCGGGCTGGGTTATGGTATGACGAAGGAAGTGATGGTAGTTTAATTTATCTACCTTATCTGGTGGTCTAGCCACATACCGCATATTGTATCTGGCAATTTGACTGCGCTAATTCTGTAAAGTGATGTACAGTCACTTATTGGTGTGTGGGGTTGGATGGGTACTTGACACCTTATCTGGTGTATATGGATGGATGGAGATGGTGTGTAGCAGATAAGGTTAGGATATTTATATGTATGAATCTTATTATGTTTTTGACTCTAAAAATGATTCTGTAGCTTATCTGTTAATAAAGAATATCTGAAATTTGTAATCGAACATAATTTGATATGTGTTTCTTGTGAAATTTGTGCATCAGATTTATTGATAGAGTTATTTCACACACTGCGCTTGTAAGCTCACTTTTTGTTTGTTTGCTCTCAAGTAATCCACAAACTTAGGATGGATCGGTGCAACGGGAGCTCGGTTACTTATTGATATTGTGTTTCTTTTAATTATTCAGATTAAATTCATTTTGCTCATAGACTGTTTTTAGACTTTTGGGTTTGTTTTTAAATTTTGGGATTTTACTTTCCGTTTAAAATAGTTTTAACATTTTTAAATGATATTAAATTTTATGTGCAAAATTGCTAAATTCTCAATAACAAACCGAGTTTTTCAAAACTAAATTCAACAATGAAATTCCTCTACAAATTAAGCATTTTATAAACATATAGTCAAGAAATTTAATGAATTAATTAAGAGGAAGAATTTTCCCGAAATTAATTGGAATTTTATTTATCAAACTTAACACTATTTGTTTTACAAGTCTCAAAGGGATTCTAGATTTCAAATGAACTATCGTAATTTCTCCAAATCTGGTTATAATGTTTAAGCCAAGTTTGGGATGTTACATGCATATTCAGCTCAAACAAGCAATTGGTGTATCAAAGATACATGTGATGCAAGTTTAGCATGGACTAGTAACCTAACATGTATATATATTCAACTCGGACGAGCAATTGGTATACCGAAGATACCTATGTATGATATGAGTTTTACATTTAAATGGATAAATGTTGAAATGAACATGATCGTGGTATTGAAACATTGGTTTTTAAAAAGAATTGGATTGATATATGTCTAAGATATCATATGGTTGGATTATATGTTAAACTCACCTTATTGATGTTGTGTTTTGCCATGTCTAGCTAATCATGCCAAATTAAGGTAGCATATTTTATTTGATTGAATGATAAGGTAAGTTTTTGTATATCACCTATGAACTTACTAAGAATTGTAAATGCTTACCCCGTTTATTTTTCCTTTTCCCTTATAGATCATCATACTGCAGAATGTGTCAAGTTGGATCCCTCTAAAGCTCACACTATCCTATCATTAAATTGGTAGATGTTTGTTCATTTTTAACCCTAGGAATTGTGGCATGTATATAGGTGTCTTGATGTATATAAGTCTTTATAATGTGAATATGGTAATGAACTTGGTGAATATGATTTTGATGTTGTATTGATGTATGGTTTGAAATGCATGATTTAGCAATGGTTGATACATAGTTGAAATGTCATATTATGGTTGACATATTTGAAAAATGTTTGGGACTTGAATGACATGAATTAAGATGGTTTGGTATAGGTAAGAATTGATGTTAGAATGATTTGGTTGTTTTAATGAGATGAAAATGCTTAAGTTTGATTAATATTTTATGAGTGAATACTTTGTAGAATAGTTGAATATGAGAATGGAGCATGTTTGGTATGATTTTGGCATGTTTTGTATCAGGTGAAGTTAATACTTTGTGCTCAAATTGATCAGATTTGGTGGAAAGCTTGAAATGGGTACCAAACGGTTCATTTTTACCAAAAACAAAGTCCTCGTACCAACGGTCACTCTTCCTCGTTGCAACACCGACTGACAGTAAGTGACGCCACGATGTCAAGTGGCCTGACATCGTGATGTGACAATTTATTCGACGACGTCACAATGTGGAAGTGATGATGTGATGATGTTGACCCTAAAATTTTGAAACTTTGCAATTTGGTCCTATTACGTGCTAGGATTATCAAAAGAGCTTTTGTAAGCTCAATTAAGACTCGAGATTTATTGTTAAACTTAAAATGATTGTGTTTGATGTTTGAATACTTGTGGAAATAATTATTTTATCATGAATCTATCCATTGTTGCTCTGAAAACGAATGTGGCATCCTATAACCCGGACACAAAGATCGGGTTAAGCGAGGGGTGTTACAGAAATCACATTTTCTAATATCATTAAAAGTCAGACCATTACACAAGTGTTCTTAAAATCATTTCCTTTTTATGGATTATATGTCAAAAAGCCCTTAAGAAAATGAAAAAAAATAATTAATTAAATCCCCCTCCTTCCCCTCCCTTCGGATAACGATTTTCGTCATTGACCACATTGACCGTTAAAAAATTAACTGCTAATCAGATGGTGACACATGGCATTTTTTTGGTTTAATCTAATATTTTTCCCATAAAAATGATTAAAAGATCATAAAAAACTAAAATAAAAAAATTATAATGAATAAAAAATCATAAAATTTATAAAAATATAAAATATAAAAAATTATTTAAATTGTTAAATATTAAAAATATGAAAATTGATATGGACTTATAAAAATTATAAAAATATAAAAAATCTAATAAATTATAAAATTAATAAAACATATTTAAAATTTTATAATAACATATTAAAATTCTATAAAAATCCATAAAAAGTATTAAAATTGATATAAACTTACAAGATTTTAAAAAATAAAATCATAAAAACTTGAATTGGACTTGATCAATCGGTTGGACCAATTAGACCTAAATCGGCAAGGGTATTAGTTTTGAGAAAGCCATTAGACCGGTTGACTTCGGCCGATTGAACTTATTTTTCTAATATTGTTTATTTTTTATTTTTTAATGTTTAATTTAATTAAATTGGATGGATCAATCGAACTGGCAAACCACTAATCTGATTGGTTTAAAGATGTAGCAAAAACAGTGGATTCCCCAGCTACATTACAATACCTTGCTCCTTATACAGAAACTGCTTTGGCTGAATATTTTATGTATCAGTTCTGAATATTTTATGTATTGTGAATGGCACACCTTAATCATTTATGACGATCTTTCCAAGCAAGCACAGGCTTATCGCCAAATGTTTCTTATATTATGAATACCGTCATATCGTGAAGCTTATCCAGTAGATTTTTTTATTTGCATTCATGCATTTTAGAAAGAGCTGTTAAATCAAGTTCTCAATTGGGTGAAGGAAGTATGGCTGTTTTACCAATAGTTGAGACTTATTCAGGAGACGTTTCGATGTATATTCGTATTAATGTGATCTCCATTACAGATGGACAAATATTCTTATTTGCCAATCTATTCAATGTTGGAATCAGACCTGCTATTAATATAGTGTCACACCCCCAACTTTGCCTAAGAGTTTTGATTAAGTCGAAGGTGTTACATTAATCACCGAAGTGATCTTGTAAAGCCATTCTTTTTACTCAAGTGGCTTTGTATAAAAATCACTCTTTTGTTTTTAGGAAAAATATTCATTAATTTAAACCGGCTTTACTTAACAATTCAATTACAATATTATTGAGGTGTAATTTAGAGAAAACAATTAAGTTTTAAGGAGTTTTTATCAAAACATTAAGTGTTTATAAAGCAACAGAAAATATTTAAGTTGATGGATTTCTAAACCGAAAAGCATGCAAATATCAGATTTTAACTAAACCTCTTGCTTAAAATAAATAAATCAATTCCAAACCTAGGTTATGAAAGAAAGAAAATACTTAATAATTACAATCCCAAGATAAATAATTAATGAAAATTTTAAAATAACAATAACGGAAAACGAGTTGCTAATTAGAGGTTCCTCTTATGCCATTCTGAATCCTAGTTTTCTGCACTACCTGAGAGGTAAAGAAAATGGGGAATGAGCTTACAACGGCTCAGTGTGACAATAATTTTAAACCATTATATATAATTGTCAAACAGTACATCATTTAATTTATAGCATAATAATAATTTAAGCATAATATAATGAACATATAATAAATCAAAGCATATACAAAATATATTTATGATGCAATGCAAATGCAAATTCCCCACCCGTCCATTTTATCCACCCTCAAGCATTGCTCGACACACCAAAAACACAAATCAAAAACTTATCATCCCAAGTTTGATTTCCAGTGAGGATAGACATTCATTTGTAATCTGTAGCGATGACTTTTACCATAATAACTTACCATCCTGGTTGCCCAATTTTGATGGCTTTTTACTATAATAACTATCATCCTGATTGACCCAGTTTAGTGGTTTATTAACCTAGCATCCCGTCTTATACAATTTGAATGACATTGCCACCTACTTCATGCAGTACTAGCTTTTGCTATCGGCTTAAATTGCCACTGTCTCCTACAAAACTCCTCCATCCTCTACACCTGATTTCATGTAATTATGCACATATACTTAGCAAATTATGCTTTTTATCATCAATCGATGCTATGCTTGTCAAGCATATTCAATATCTCATACTAGCTTTTAATGGCATGTATTCATGCATTTACTCATCAATTTCACATAAGTATTTAATTTAAGTGAGCTAAAACAATTTTATTTTTACAATATCTTCATGTGATTTATGATGCTAGTAAGGCTAACACCTATATACAAATAGGATTCGCAAAAATAGGGTTTGCACTTAGGGTTCACAAGCCATAAAAGATTAGGTTTGCACGTAACATCATGTGGGGTTCGCATATATTCACTAGACCTCACATGATAACACATATAAGGGTTCACACGTTTACCTAAGGTTCACATGATAAACATAGCTCACATTGTACCTAGCGTTCGCACTAAGGTGTTCGCATATAGGGGCTCACGTATAGGGGCTCACCTACAAGGGTGTTCGTGCATAGGCTCGCACATATAGAAGGTTTGCACACGAGCTCGCACATACAGGTGGTTCACACACGGGTTCACACGTAATACAGGGTTCGCATATTACCTAGGGCTCGCATGTCATACATATTACCTAGGGTTCACATATGTAAAGGGGTTCACATGCAAGACGCTCGCACTATATGAGGGGTCGCATAACCTGGGGGTTCATATAATAGCCTTCCTATTTCCTAACACTACAATTAATCATACATAATGTTTTAAGTTTAGATACCATGCTTGATTTTGAAAACATAAAAACCTTAATCGGATAAGGAGATTGACGATCTACTTAAGGGGAGAAGGATGGTTTTGAAACCTTGGATTCTTTTTCTTGAAAATTGATTTATGAAGGGAAGAAATTGAGGGTGTTTCTCTTGAAAAATCCTTTAGATAAAATTCTCGGGATTGATCAAAATTTGGCTATTTTAAAATATCTTTTTCCCTAATTGAAATAGATTTTAGGAATTCATGTAGAATTAGGATTATTTGAAAATAAGGACTAAATTAAAAAAATGATTTTTGGCTAGGCTATTTTGAAATTTTGGCACTTAAAGGATTCAAACTTGGGACCTATGGGTAGATTAAGGACTTACCAATGAACCAACAGGCTCATTCTTGCTAACTTTTAACACAAATAGTTTTTAAGATATTCTAACTTACCTTTTGCTTTAGAAAATAAATAAAAGTCGACATTTTTTTTCTATTTCTTCTAAGCCTATTTTTGGGATGTGACATGTGGGGATTTCCATCTCTAAACTAGGATCTGTGGCACAAATTAAAGCTATGAAACAAGTCGCTATTAAATCAAAATTAGAATTGTCCCAATTCACCAAATTAGAAGCCTTTGCACAATTTGCTTTTGATCTCAATAAAGCTACTCAAAATCAATTGGCATGAGGCCAACGATTATGTGAGTTGCTTAAACAATCTCAATCAGCTCCTTTCATGGTCGAAGAACAAATAAGTACTATTTATACCGAAATGAATGGTTATCTTGATTCCGTAGAAATTGGACAAGTAAGGAAATTTCTCATTGAGTTACGTACTTACTTAAAAACGAATAAACCTCAGTTCCAAGAAATCATATCGTCTACCAAGATATTCACTGAGGAAGCAAAAACCCTTTTAGAAGACACTATTTAGTAACAAACGGAACGTTTTCGACTTCGGGAACAATTATAAATAGAAAATTCTTACTTAAATTTTCATTTTCTATTTCAATCTTAAATAAAATTAAAAATTTTAATCCAGTTTTGAAAATCTTGTTTAGAATATTTGATTCTGACATGTGCTAATAATTGGATAAAGAAATTTCGGTTTGATAAAAATATTAAAAAATAAAAAATTAATTCAATTAACTAGTTCCTTGGTGAACTGGTCTAATGGCTGCACTAGGACCAATACCATTTCCAATTTTAGGCTAATCGGTTCAATTCAAATTTTTATGATTTTTTTTAATTTTTATAAGTTTATATGAATTTTAATATTTTAAATATTTTTTATTATTTTAAGAATTCCAATATGTTTTTCCTAATTTTAAATATTTTTATTAATTTTTTATTTTTTTATAATTTATTAGAATTTTTATAATATTTATAAGATTTTCTAATTTTTCTAATTTAAATAATTTTGTATCAATTTTTGTAATATTTAATATTTCTTATTTTTGTAACTTTTTTTCCATATTTTTATATTTTTTAAATATTTGTATGGAAAAATATTATATTAAACTAGAAGTTGTCACGTGTCACCATCTGATTGGTTTATCAATTTATTTTAACGCTCAACATGGTCAATGTCGAAAACCTTTAACGGAAATGCTTAGTTGATTATTTTAATTAATGACAGGGGTTTAATTGGGTCTGAATTTAATACAGGGGCTTAATTTATTTTATTTTTTTGCATTTTCTTAAGAGCTTTTTTGATATATCTATATTTTATTTGTTTGGTGCAACTCAAAAATGTTTTGTGAGTTTGTTTCAAAAGAAAAGTAAATTTTCAAAAATAATAAGTAATTTTTAATATATGTGATTTCAAAATAAAAAAAATATTATTTAAAATGTTTAAAAATAAATTAAAAATTGTTATAGAAACCTCATAAATATATAAAATTAATGGGTAGGTTTCTTCCTACTTTTATTTCAATGAATTTAATCCATATACATTAGATTTAAAAATACAAGTTTAATTATTAACATTGTTAATTTTTTTATTAAATTCAAATTCATTAATACTTTTTTTTTTGTTATATGACTATCAAGTGAATTTTTTTTTAATTTTAAAATGTCACACTAGTGAAATTTATAAAATAATTTTAAGGTAATGTTAACAATTGAACTTGAAATTTAAAATTTGATTAGTGTAGGAATTAAATTCCAAATTTATAAAAATACAAAAACTTGTAACATTTTCTAACCTAATTAGTAAGATATAACCACTGATTGCTTTAATGAATATTAAATTTCCTTCAAAAACCACTAACTTAACTTATTACGTAAAATGGAACCCAAAAAAAAAGATGTATTGAAATAATTTTAAAAACTTAAAAACATATTAAAACAATTTTTTTTAAGAAAAACATAAAATACTAAGAATTTAAAAATTTTGTTAATATTATATACCTTTAATCTAATAAAAAAGTTATTTAAAATTTAAAAATAATATAAATATAATTTAAAACCTTGGGGTTTTTATAATAATAAAAAAACCATCAACTTTGATAATAGTATATATATATTTAAAACAATATTAAAATAAACTTCAAATTTATATATTTGTCGTATATTTAGAATTTAGTCTCTTTATTATTATGTTAAAAAAATTTATGCTAATTGAATTTTATTATAATTGGAATGAGTTTCTAAAAAATTAAAAATATATTTAAGACATTTATTATAAATAGATTTCATAAATAAAAAATTAATTGATTCCATAAATAATTTTTCATCTATGTTTAATCTAGGAAATTATATACATCATAGACATGTAATAATTTAATACATTACTTTTATGAAATAGAATATAGAATTACAAAATGTATAAATGAAATCATAAAATTATTTAAATTTATTTATAATCTCAATAATAACGTTAAACTTATGCAAAATTATAAAATAAATTAAATATATTTTAATTGATAGGTACAAACAAATTCATGCATCGTTTGATAAAAAAACTAGTATTATATATTACAAAGTGTTAGATCTCAGGTTACATTGAGGTTTACTTTATTGATATAGGCAATTGTGTTGTTTACATCCATTTGTTTGTTATTTTAAACACATCCATGCTTTGTTAAATTATTTAAAGGCGCTGAATATCACAATTTAAGTCGATGTTGTATGTTTCCAACATTTCAAAAATTAAAAATTTTCTTTATTAGACCTTATCAATTTTTTTTTTGTTTTGAAAAAATCACCTTTCTAACAACATATAAATTATCAAAATTAGAGACTATCTTCTTTTTATAATTATCAAAGAAAAATAAATTTATTATTGTTATATTCTAAATTTCGATTTTATAAATAAATTTGATCACATAAAATATATTTTTAAGTTTTTTATAACAACATTAGCAGAAAACTTTATATATTACAATTTATTTAAATAAAATAATACACATAATAAATTCCTACCTCGCACAGAAAAAAAAATTACATATATAAACGAGCTCATTATATATAACTATAGATTTGTGGGATGATAATTCTACTAATTATTTTCCAATTTCTTTAAACTTTCAATGTCTTTTACATTTGGTCCATTTGGATGCAAACCACGTAAAGATACGAGTTTTCTCGGGTTTTTTACTTATATAATATAAAATTAAAAAATTATTAAAATGGCATGTTTTAAAATTTATGTAGCAAAATGGTACATTTAATAAGGTGGAGGGTGGTGCATTGGTGGCACCACCCTAAGATTTTGACAAAATTCAGTTAAAAAATAATAATAATATTTTAGTAGTAGTGCCAAAGTGACAGGCGGCACCACTTAGTCTGTAACACCTAAACCTAGCCTAGACGTTATGGCCGAATCTGGTGATAATACAACAAAGGGGTTAAAAAAAACAATGCAAATTCATTGAAGCTTTGTAACCCATTATCATTATTATAACTTTTATTGAAAACGTTATTTAATTAATTTATTTGCCAAATCATAATTTACAGCGGTAGTCTTAAAATCTTTATATTTTGGAATTCCAACTCATATTTTTAGAAAAATATTTGTTTTCGTAAAATCGAGATTTTAGTCAGACATCGCAATAAAAGATTATAAATGCATCCAAAACCTAATTAAAAACCAATAGTCCAGAGAGTCCAATAAATACAAAACTCCCCGAAACAATCTTTAATTTAATTAAAACCAATACTTAAGGTCAGTTTACGATTTCGTGGTCACCGTGAGACTCCGTCGCACCGATCCGCCTAAGTCTGTGGAATACCTGAACAAAACAGACAAACAAATGTGAGTTTTTCGAAAACTCGGTGTGTAACCCAACAAAAATAAACATGCATTACAAACGTATATCACATACATAGTCAGATTCAGATTCAGACTCGGACTCGGACTAAAGTCCTTTACAGATACAGATACTGATACAGTTAGCAGATAAACAGAATAAAAAAAGTGAGTCCTACCCCCAACCTCTACACACCATCTCCGACCATCCCATCACACCATGTGGGGTTAAAAACACCCACCCATCCCTACACACCATATAGTGTCATGCGACACATTACAGATAACATGCAGTTAAGCTACCAGAATATAGGCGAAATGTAGTCATACAGATCACTTCCTCTACATATACAAACCCCACCCCAAATACAGATACAAAATATAGAAACTGTATTCAGATACAGAAATATCATGCTTGACATGCTCTCATTCAAATATTAGATATATATATAAGTAGCAGAATAATCAAACATGCATATCAGTGTCTTACTCAGAGCAAGCTATTAGAATATCGGATCATATAAACTAGGGTTTGGTTAGCCCTTACCGACCCTACGGTAGACCCACAGTCGATCGAAACGACCCGTGTGACCCTAGGGGAAATTTTAGAATTGTGGGCCCATATGCTTGTGTGGGCCAACACGCTTGTGTGGCCCACATGCCCGTGTGGGCCGACATGCTTGTGTGGCCCACACGCTCAACTTGGACTAGCCCGTATGGGCTACATAGCCACACTCGCATCATCACACAGACGTGTCTTGCGCTCGATCATGCCTTTGTCAAACACACACGGCTGACCACACGCCCGTGTGGTACCGACAGTAGGCATTTTTTGCTTTCGTTGAAACCTCGTTTTTTGTAATTTGGGAACACACCTATTTCAATTTTGATGTGAGCACATACCCGAGATCACCAGAACCTAAAACCGACAAACTAAACTCCAAAATTAGTCATAATTCATGATTAAATCGAAACCACCAAAATTGACAACCTAAAACTGACAAACTAAACTCCAAAACCAGTCATAATTCATGATTAAATTGAAACCACCAAAACTGACAATAGTCCAATTCAAACCTTCATCACTTACCCCAACACTCCAAATGATTTCAACTACGATTCCGCAAGAGGAGAGCCCCGTTCTTCACAATTCGTTGCTGCCAAAACATGAGTTCAACATCAACGAAAAGATCAACACCGCTATAAACGAATTAAAGAAAAACTCCCTACTCGAGCAAAACATACTACCCTTCCTTACCAAATGTATAACCACAATGATATGAAACATCGCACTATGGAAGAAAAATTTCTGTTAAAACGAGGAAGAAAAATGAGAAAACTTCTATTGAAAAGAAAAAAAGGGGAAAATAACAGAGGAGGAAGGAAATGAAACGTCAGTTTTTTTCCAAGAAGGGAGAGATTTTTGGGGAAAAAAATTTACCTAAATCCTACTACATCCATATCTATAACCACCCATTAACTCAAAATACCACTACCACTGAACTTCTAACCACCACCGAAGCAAAAAAAAATTAACTACATTCACATAGGGACTCAAACACAAGACCTTCAACGCACTAACTCCTTACCACTCAAACCAATAGGCTCAGTCTGATATGGATTAATAGAAAATTAATATAAGCCCACTCAATAAGGGTAAGGCTTGGATTAGAAAAATAAAAAAATTTGGCAAAAGTGAAACTTGAACCCAAGACCTCACACACACACACACCTAGAACACTTAACCACTGAAGCAAATACACATTTTGTGTTAGATATTTACAGAATTAGAAACAAATCATTCAGGGTGTTACATAGTCCATTCTAGTGTATACGCAGTATAAAAATATAAAAGGGGTATGGAAATATGGTGCCTATTTGATAGGCGGCACTAGTGACCCTTACCTGGTAGGCGGCACTGGTGGTGCCTATCTGATGGGCGGCACTAGTAGCATTTTTCCCCAGCTACCCCATTCAGCTCAATTTTAAAGTATCACTTAAAAAAAATAACAGAACAAGAGAGGCAAAAGAGAAGAAAGAAAGAAAAGAGAAGAAATAAAATGTATTATTACTTTTATTATTATTTTCAAATAGAATAGGTTATGATAAGAAAAAATTATTTTGTTAGTATTATATAGTTTGTTTAGTGTTATTTTTATGTTTTGTTTTAAAGTTATTTTGTTTATTGTGATTTGTTAGTAAGTTTTATGTTTAGATTAATTATGTGTTTATTGTGAATGTTATGTTTTAAATTTTTTTAATATATTTGAAAGTTTTTATGTTAGTAACTATTATAAAGTAATTGTTAGTTAGTGATAACAATAGGAAAAAATAGATAAATACTGAAAATATTTTTTGTCATAGATATTGTTAGAAATGACAATAAATTTGATATTGTTATGTTTATACTGTTCAAAATTGTTTTGAGAATTTTTGTTTATTTTTTAACAGATTGAGTATCGAAGATGGATAATCAGTTTTTCGTATACGTTTATTTCGATGGAATCATCTTGACAATAACCATTGGATGTATATTTGAATGTCAGCAACAAATAGTAATGAGATTTAATAGAAATGTCTTGTTCAATGATATGAAGGAAAGGATTAGCGTAAAAATTATTAGACGTTATAGGAGAATGATCTCAAAACTTTTCTACAAGTTTCCAGTTTCAACAAATCCCATCAAATTCATCAAAATAGAACTTGTAGACGATGAAGACGTGGAGACAATAATCACTCTTTATTGTGGGAATCGGAGTGACCAAAATACACCGATTCACTTGTTTGCTAAGTTAGCTGGTGTGGAGCCAACTGAAAATCCCACAGCATATGGTGAAGAACATGGAGCTCAAGAACTGTGTATAGTGGTTCCAATATCGTACGTTGATAGTGAATCAACTATACACGGGATCGATATCGATCTTAATGTTGCACCCGATATTGATGTGGTTGGTAATGATGGATATGATAATAGTGATCCTTGTGATCAAGAGGTCAATAGTGATAGTGATCCCGATATGGATGAGGTCCCCGATGATATTGACGACGAAGACATGAATGATGATGGAAACGTTAACGCGTCTTCAATCAGGAACCAGATTCGATGTATTGTGATACACAATAATCCTGGGCCACACATGTTGCTCATAGACCCCGACGCGACGTACGTAGCTGAGTTCTCGGAGTACCTTGAAATACTACCTGCTCATTGGCTGGCCATAGATTTCGATCCGGAAGAGTTGTTTATAGACCAGAGATTCGAAAGTAAGGAAGAGTACGTATTTTCTATTAAGCGGTATAGTATGAATATATCACTGGACTATAAAATCGTAGTGTCTAAAATAGCATTATATATTGGGGAGTGTTGGAAGTAGGCGAAAGGCTACAATTAGCGAGTACGAGCTGCATTTATTCAAAATTCGCATATGTGGGAGATACAAAAATTTGTTGGGCCTCACACATGCACATCAATACGTGTGATAGAAGATCATCGAAAACTTGATTCCAAAACTATTTGTATATGTATCATGCCAATGGTGAATGATATGCCGACCATTAAAGTTTCGGTACTAATTACCAAAATGTAGACACGATCCCATTATCGAGTATCATACCAAAAGGCGTGGATAACTAAATAGATGGTAATGGAGCAATTGTATGGGGATTTTAATGCGTCTTATAATGAGCTACAAGGATGGATAGTCGTTATGCGGGAGTACGTACTGGGGACTGTTATTGAGTTACAGACACGACCTTATTACCGCCCGGATAACCAACTACGACTGGGAAAAAGAATTTTCCATCCGGTGTTCTGGACATTTGATCCATGTATGTGCGCATTTCCCCATTGCAAACCATTTGTGCAAGCAGATGAGACTTGGCTATCCCAAAAATATACACAGATCCTACTTCTTGCCGTTGCTCAAGATGGCAACAAGAACGTGTTCCCGATAACATTTGTCATTGTAGATAAAAAGAACATAGAATTGTGGGAATTCTTCCTTACCAACCTGTGGAGGTATGTTATTAGCAATAATAATATTTGAATCATCTTCAATAGAGGGAAATGATTAATTGCCGCCATTAGGCGTTCCGGTGTGCCATGGAGATCTGTTTACTACATCTGGTACATCGCGGCTAACTTTCATCGAGATTATAAGAATGCAGACTGGCACAAACAAGTTATGAGAATAGGTAAATGATAACCTTATCTTTTCAATATAAGTTTTAATGTTTTAGGGCAATACTATAACTTATCTTTTCTTAATACATATATAGCGCATGAGCTAGAGCTACACATTTTCCACCAAAGATTGACTCGACTTGAGAGTGACATGAAGGGTCAAATGAACACATCTTTCCGACAGTGGTTGGGTACCATGGAGCCGTGGCAATTGGCTTAAAGTTTTGACGAGGGCTTTTGTTATGGTCAAATGACCACAAACTTGGTGGAGGGCATCAACGCTATGTTGTTGAAAACACGACATCTTCCTATTTCATCTGTCTTATTAGCTATATTTTACAGGTCAACTACCTTGATGCCAAGAATGGGTCAGCAACAAGTCAACCAGATGGAGGCGGGATACGTGTTTGTCGAAAATGTCAAGGATGCAATGGTTGCAAACCGTCAGATGGCGAGGTCGATGAATATAGAAGTATATTAACGATGTCTTGAAACATTTCGAGTTACAGAGACTATGGTTGTCGACTCGATATACCACCTAGGTCCTATAGAGTTGATCTCCGAAATAGACGGTGTGATTATAGGAGGTTCCAAACACTTCATTATCTATGTGTGCATGTCGTGGTAGCGTGTGATAAAGTCTCACTCAAAGTTGAACAATTTGTCGATGATGTGTACACCCTCAAGTGCATGTTTCGTGTTTGGGAGAATGAGTTCCCTATCCTACCTGACTTGTCTACGTGGGAGGTACCTCTAACGACTTTTAAGCTTATTCCAAACAAAAGGTTGTGAAGGAATCTAAAAAGTCATCTGCAATCACCCAGAATCCATAATGAAATGGACATTAGGGAGAAATTTGACGGTAAGCGTCGTGGATTATGTAGATTAGCTGGTTATAATCGGAGTAAATGCCCACAGCGAAACTACCATATTGGATAATCGTCACGATCGGGTAGGAATTGAGCTTATATAATCCAATGTACCTAATTTATATTACAAATTTTGTTCCAATTTTTAATGTTGTAATATATTTAATTTATATAACAAAATTTATATTAAAAAGTTTGTTCCAATTCTCAATATTGTAATGTATTTAATTTATATTACAAAATTTATATTACAAAGTTTGTTCCAAGTTTTAGTGTTGTAATGTTGCAATTAGTCTAATTAAATAAATGCAAAGATTGTCTTTTTCTTGATTTATATTTTTTTAGAATAAAAAAGTACAAAGTTTGTAATATTTCAATTGCAAAAAACCCCTAAAATTGATGGTTTGATGGTGTGGTCCTAGGGGTATATTTCTGCGAGAGTCGACATTCACGTTGTGGGTGATCACAGTGATCAACATCCTCTTCTGTCGCAGGTGGGGGTGTGCGAAACATGGAAGAAAAATCATATACTTCGAACGCCATTGATGAACTTGAGCCGGGAGGAGTGTTGTACTGCTGTGGATACGATTTAGGAGGAGTGGAGTAATGCGGTGGATATGGGCCGAGAGGAGTGTTGTACTGTAGTGGTACTAGACTAAAGATATTAAACCCAGAATAATATTCGTGTCCTGACTAGCCCGGGAAATAGTCATTGACCTGAAAATTCGGATGATAAGAACTATCAGCGGAATGTGTATGCGATCGCTTGGGCTTGGGCTTGGGCTCTGACTCTAGCTCTGGCTCTGGCTTGGGCTCCGGCTCTAACTTTGGCTCAGGCTCAGGCTCAGCCTCTATATCGGGTACTGGCTCGTATGCCCCAAGGCGGTGCATTTGTGGGGGGACTACAATTGACTGCCCACCAAGTAAATACGGTTTTCCCGTACTAAAGTACCATTGTATGTACTCTAACGATGATTGCAAATCGGAAGAAATATTCATCTGAGGTCTTCGCGTCATCCGATTATCCCACACTGCAAGATATTTCTAATGCACAACCCCTCAATTATTTCCCTATTTTCCTCTCTTGTTAATATCATGAATCTTCCTCAACTGTATTAGTGAATCCGGGATATACTGGATGCAACCAAACTGCCGGAGTACTCGATCCCCGTTGTACCACTCGACTGTTTGGAAATTGATAATTGGTGCGTTAATGCACCACATGTGAGAATGAATGTGGGCAGATGAGGATATAACAGTCGCAATTTCTGATCTCCGATATGGCATCCAGATAAATTGCACGATTAATAACATAGTTAAAATTTAACACGGTTCGAGTAAGATATACAAAGTAATTACGTGTCACGAATATTGGAATAGCTTACCCCTTCCCCCGCATGTTGTTCAATCATTAGACGATATATCCAGACAGTGTACGACCTCCCAATACCCGGATAAAAACTCCATCTACGAAAACAAATTACATATTAGAATAATATCATTAGAATAGTATCATTAGAAAAAAAAATGTCAATTAATTACTATAACAAGTTAAATTTTATCACCTGTTCACTAGTGGAAATACGTATGTTTGGTGCCTAAGCGATGCCAAGAATGACATCCGATAAAGAGCCCATGACTGCAATAATATAATGCATCTGTCTATGTCTACAGCATTAAACTTTGTTGTCGACAAAGTCACGATACAACATAACCAGAACTGCGAAACCCTAACTATATGAGCGAACATTTTGCAAATCAGCTAATAGGGGTAAATACATCAAATGAACCCTATTGTTATTCTCATCCGACATCAGTACACCCCCTATAATATGCATAATGTACGCTCAAGTTGCGCACATCACCTCATGCTCAGTGGCATTAATTGATAAATGTTCAAAATTGACTTTCAGCCATGAAAATCTCAAACTCATAAATTTGGACTTAGCATCGTTGGGCGAGACTCCTAGTAGGCTATAACAAAGGGCAGCCAACTCAGCTATTGTACTTACGCCCGTTACGGCACTCCCATCAACTAGTGGCCCAAGTTGCAATGCAACATCCTTCAGAGTGACAGTGCACTCCCCATACGACAAATGAAAAGTGTGGGTCTCCGAACATCAACACTCGACCAATGCGGTATTAAATCGTACCGCAAGTCAAACATCCGGATCAATGCTGCTGGCATGAATCCATTTAACTCCAAGTATGGTGTCAGTCATTTATTCGAGAAATATCCTAAACCAATCACCCGACCACTTAATGTGCAGCCCTGACACTATTAAATTACAGAAAATAGTTATAATAACATAATTTATTTCCGTAAATGACGTAAATCTTTTTTTAAGGGAACCCGTGATTAGTAAAAAACAATATATTACCATATTAACTGTATTTGATATGTGACCATCGTTCTTAATCAATGAACTCATTGCGATATCTACAATTTCAAAACAAATTTCGGTTATTAATTTCAAAGTTTGATGGATTTTAAATATTTATCAAAATATCTAAATTTTATATATTGTTTTTAATTACAAAAAAATACCAAATAGTTTTGTCAACATCATATATTTTGATATACTACATTAACAAAATAAATATATCTTATAAATTCCAACTCAAACTCCAAATCAATGGTCCCATTCACAAATTCCATCACAATGGTTTAATCTTTTACTTACATAAAAAATAAAAAAAATTATATTAAAATAATAAAAATAACATGCCAATAAAAAATTATAACAAAAACATAACAGAAACTATCTCAACATAATAAATACGAATATTTTTTTATTATTTTAAAATGATAATAAGTAAAATGTATTGGTTTAAAATATAATATATATAATAACATGCCAACTTAATTATTGTCAAAAAAATATATTTTTTTTTTTGCATAGAAGGATTCAAAAGAAATTTCATTTATAATATTTATAAAAAACATAAAATAAAATTTAAAAACATAAACCTTATTCTCAATTATAAAATCTTAAAAAATTAGAACATATAAACTAATTCCTAATTTATCTCATAAATTATAACTCAATGGTCTCATTCACAAATTTCATATCAATGATCTCATCTTTTACCTACATAAAAAATAAAAAAAAAATTATATTAAAATAATCAAAATAATATGCCAAATAAATTACATAAAAAATAAATCTAATCAACCTAAAACACACATAACAAACAAATTACATAAAAAAATAAAACATTATTTGTACATAACATAAATAGACTTTTTTACTTCGATAAACATTAAAAATAAATTATGAATGAATGAAAATATAAAATAAATACAAGCATACCTTAATAACTATTTTTAATCAAATAATACCTTACAAAAATAAAATTAAAAATTAAATCCGAATTAAATCAACAATAATAACAACAAAAACAAATTAACATTAACATTAATTTATAATAAAAAAATTACATTTTCTTATACACCTAATATTCCCTAAACAACAAACTCTCCTTTTTCTATTTATTTTTTTTCCTTCTCTTTCTCTTTCCCTCTCTCTATTCTGCTTCTCTTTTTTTCTTTCTTTTTCCTTTCACTTCCCTTCCCGCCCTCTCATTCTCCTTCTTCTTCTTTTCTTTTCTTCAAAAACTTTCTCTCTCCCGGCCAAAAACGGGGCATTGGGGACCATTATAAGGTCCCTAAACACACAACTCACAGACTGGAGCCATGTCCCGCCCCATGGCTTGACACTGCAGGACGGTGTCACCTCTTCCCTAGGCGTGACCTATTGTGTTGTCCCATCTATGACAACGTGCCTGATTTTGGGTTCGGTTTTTACCGTATACGAGTCGTATTTGACCCGTGTTTTCTTTAAGTGTCGCCTATTAAGCTACCTCCACCATTTTTTTTTGTTTTCATGCAAATTCTGTTAGAATCCTAGGGTGGTGCATAGGCGGCACCACCCTCCACCTCTTTGAATGTACCATTTTTGATACATAATTTTTGAAATATGCCATTTTAGTATTTTTTAAAATTTTATATTATATAGGTAAAAAACCCAATTTTCTCACTTAAACATATAAACATCAATATTAATATTAAAATATTTTTTGAACAATATTAAAACTTTTAATTGTGAGAAACATATTAACATCAATACTAATATTTAAACATTTAATTATTTTTCTTTTGTATGGGGTAGCTGGATACGTATCCGAATTATTCAAGAAGTGGAATTTAGAATTAATGTTGATTGAATATTTGAATATAAACATTTTGTCACTCCACCTATGGTTCAGTTGAATAAAATATATTTAATTAATTTGATATTATAATTTTTTTATACAATATTAATAATTACTTATAATTTCTCTCAATCCTTAAATAAAAAGATAAAAATGCTTTAGTACATTCGAACCCAACCACTAGCACCAAGCTAAGTTTCAGTTGACAATTGATGTTATAAGTTAACAAACCATTACTATAGTCAATAAAAGTGTTAATTAAGATTTAAATAAGACAATAATGTTAAAAGACAATTAGATGTTTAGGCTTAATGCTCAATTTGGTCCGAATTTATGCATTTTTTTCATTTTGGTATTTAAACTTTTTTTTTTTGTCTTAGATTGATACTATCATTCCGCTACCCGGTTTAGCCTCTTTTTTTTTTTTTTTTTGCTAAAAAAATTGATTATCATGTGGTCCCAATCAAAATGTGGCTACCACAAGATGTTATCGATATTGACCAAGTTGACCATTCATGTGGCGCTATTAGAATGCACCACATCACCTTTCTTTTTTGTTTTTTAATATTATATATAATATATTGTTTAGAAATGTAAAAAATCATATATAATATATAAATAGTTGAATTTTTTAAAAAAATTAAATAATTAAAATTTTTAAAAAATATTATATAAAAATTGAAAAAAATTGAAATATATATATGTATAAATTTAAAAAAATCAAAATATTATATAAAATTGAAAATTTGTCAAATTTTAATTTTTTTCAAAAACTCTAAATACTAAAAATTCAAAAAAAAATTATGTTATGAATATTTTATTAAGTGGATGTCCAACAAGATCAAGATAAGTTTTTTTGCACTTTAAATTCTAATAGTCATTAGAAGTATATCTCTACTTCATATACTTCTTATTCCTATAAATAGAGACTTTGGAGAAACTTTGTAAATATTCTGATTGATCAATGAAATAAGCTCTCTTTTTGCTCTCTCATTCTCTTTGTTCTTTACTTTCTATCTTTTTTATTTCATAACAATATCTAAATTTCTAAAAACTTAAAAATTATATATACATATATATATATATATATATATATATATATATTTATGATGTTTGTCTATTTTGGAAATTTAGAAATATATATTTTGAATTTTTAGAATTTATAGTTTCTGAAAAAAATAAAAATTATGAAAAAAATTCAATTTTTATATAATATTTTTTAAAATTATATTTATATTTTTTCAATTTTTATATAATATTTTGATTTTTATATAATTTTTTAAAGAAATTAATTTTTATATAATGTTTTGATTTTTTCAAATTTATAATTATATGTTTTTAAATTTTTAAATTTGTTTTGAATTATTTATATATTATGTATAATATTAAAAAGAAAGGTGATGTAACATGTTCTAATAGCACCACGTGGATGATTAACTCGGATCAACAATAGTTAATGTCAGTCAATATCTAATTAATGATGAATTGAAATTTTTATTTTAAATAACCTAAGTGCCATATGGCATATTTTAATTGGTTTAAAAGTTTCACGTTACACATTTTAATTAACGCTAATAAATTAAAAGACTGAATTAAATAATGGAATAATAATTTAAGTAGTAATCTAAAATTTAAAAAACAATTTTAATATCAAAATAGAAAAACAAGAATAGTTTAGTCGCAAAATTCAGCACTAAGCCAAAATTATATATATATATATATATATAATCAAAGCTATTCGCACTGCATATCTAAAGAGTCATCCACTTTTCTGAACAAATTGATTATACGTACAAATTTCTTTTTACCCATCAAATTTGTTTCATTCACCCGCGCATAATGGGTATACATGTTTCCAGTACAAATATTTTGAATACATAATCAATAAATTTGAGAATATAGATAATTCACATTGTGATCTTTCTTTTATTTTTATAAATATGAAAGAGGATTATATATATTTATAAATAATTCACTATTTTAGAATATAAATTTTAGCATGGACGGGTTGTTGATGTACCAAGAGGATTCTACTTTATTTTCTAATAAAATTCCTTTCATTAAGAAAAAGAAAAAGCCTTTAGGTTGGTTGATACCTATCAATGGTGGATTCAAAAGCCGGCTATTCTTTCACAAAAACTCAACCACCCAATCATATATATATATATATATATGTAGTGTTTGTCCCAACAGTCAACCGCAAAAGTCCTTGTCAAAACCCTCCCTTGAATTTAGAAAACCCACAATATAAACTATAAACAAAATCGTGGCACCAATAATTCGAAGATAAACCCTTCCTAACTTCCTCCAATTGTCCTACGCAAAATATATAGTATCCCAAAACCCTCCCATTGATTCCCTGTTTGTTGAAATGTCACAGGCTACTTCAACGAAAGTGTCCCAACATTTCAAATTTAAAACTATTATCTTCATTTCCTTGCATTTTCATATATATAAATGACAATTATATCAACTTAAGTTGAATGCATGTAGTTTTATTCAAAGGAAAAAAAAAATGGGTGAGAAAATAACGTATGAGACCATTTTTGCTAGAAGCTTTAGCCGCTATGACCAAAAGAAGTTAGGATATGGAGCATTTCTTGGTTGTTTGCTCATTGCATTGAGCTTCTGCATTGTCTTCAAGCCTTATTTGGGTCCTCTTCCAGTTCGTAAGTAGTCCATTTGTTTTGATTTTTCTACGTTAGTTTTTAAATCTTGTTTATGTTAGCATGTTTGTTTTATTGCAGTAAATATGAAGATGTCAATGGATGTTGGTCTCAACATGTTACGGATTATGGATTCATTCAGCTCTGAGAAGCTAAGGGGTGGTGATATAAGCAGTTCCATGACAACAATTGTGACCGAAACAAGCAGTTCTGAGATTGAAATGGTGGAGGAAATTGATACAACTGGCACTAACGAAACAATAAGCAATGGCACCAAGGTGATCAATAATAAAAACAGCAGTCAGCAAAAGGAGATGAAGACAGTTTGCCATGTAGAAGAAAGCGCAGAATTTTGTGAGATGAATGGAGATATAAGAGTTGATGGAAAATCTTCTACAGTTTTCATGGCTGTTGATACCATGGTAGCAAATAGCTCATGGGTTATCGGCCCTTATGCTCGAAGAGGAGACAAAGAGGCATTTAAACGTGTAACCAAATGGTCTATAAAATCAGGTGTCGATGCCTATGAAGAAGCACCTCAATGCGATCAAAGGCATAATGTTCCAGCCATCATTTTCTCCACCGGAGGATATGCAGGAAACAATTTCCATGACTACACCGACATCGTGCTTCCTCTATATTTAACTTCTCGACAGTTTGATGGAGAAGTGAAGTTTCTCATTACTGATAAAAATCCATGGTGGATTGAAAAGTTCCGAAATATACTACAGAAGCTTTCTAGATATGAGTTGGTCGACATTGATAAAGAAGTAAACGTTCACTGTTTCACAAGTGTGATAGTTGGCCTAAAGCGTTATCCTAAAGAGCTGAAGATTGATCCATCAAAATCACCTTATTCCATGAAAGAGTTCAGGCAGTTTTTGAGAAGTGCTTATTCCTTGAAAAAAGAAAACGCCATCAACATGAAGGATAATGGTGGGAAGAAAAGGCCTAGGCTTCTCATTGTTTCAAGAAAGAGTACTCGAGCATTTACAAATACCAACGCCATTTCTGGGATGGCAACAAGGTTAGGCTACGAAGTAGTGGTAACGGAGGTGGATTCGCACGTGGCACGAGTTGCAGAAATGGTGAATTCGTGTGACGTAATGATGGGAGTCCATGGAGCTGGGTTGACCAACATGGTTTTTCTCCCTGAGAATGCAATTTTGATACAAGTTATTCCCATCGGAGGGTTCGAATGGTTGGCCAAAACCGACTTCGGAGAGCCATCCAAGGACATGAACCTAAGATACATTGGATATAAAATTAAAACGGAAGAGAGTAGCTTGATACAACAATATCCACCGGATCATGAGGTATTGAACGATCCCTATGCCGTACAGAAACGGGGTTGGTATGAATTCAAGTCCATATATTTGCAGAAACAGAATGTGAACCTTGATGTGGATAGGTTTAGAACCACTTTGTTAAGAGCACTTGAGCTCTTACATCAGTAAATTTTGTTCTTCTTGTTGACTACCTTTTCTTTTCTCAAGTATGTATATTTCAATTTGTTATTAAAGAAATTTCTTGGTAAGCCAATAAAGATTTTATATTAATAAAATGCCCCAGAAAAAGGATTACAATATTAAAGAATACTAATCAAAAGAAAAGTATCGTCCAAAAAAAAATCCACCCAAACATAATAAGATGAATTTCAGCGTTATATTTGTTGAATTATTTAAAAATAAGATTAAATCAATAAACTATTTAACTGTTCAAAAATTAAATGTGAAACTATACCAAATAAAAAAATAATGTGGATTTAATGGAGGTTGAACAAAACAAAAATAAATGATAACGTTAATAATGAAAATGAAAATTTTTATAGTTTAATGATCAAAAATAAAAACATGTTAATAGTTAGGTTATTAATTGTATAGTTTATCCTAATAATTTTTAATTTTTTTTTAATTTCAATAAATTAAAATATCATTTTTTAATATTTTTTAATTTTTAAATAATATTTATACTTTTCCAGAATTTTTAATAATTACTATTTTTTATCATTTTCCTATAATTTTTATAATTTTTGATAAATTTTATTTATATATTTTTAAAAATAATTTTCTTTAGCAAATCTAGTTGATGGCTAGAGTTCCACGTCATCACCTCTTAATTTGTTAAAGCGATTAAAAAAGGATCAAAATACTTAATGAAATTTAAATTTAGGGATTAATATGGATCAAAATGTAAAAATTAATCAAGTTGAAGGAGCAAATTGAAATATAGAAAATATTATTAACTAAAAATAATAGAAAAAAAAGTGGAAAAGCATATATTTAATCGAGGTTTTGTGTAAGACATTTACCAAATTTGATGGAATAAATAAAGGATATCATGTTGAAATAGTATAAAAGAAAAACTAATTTTACCAAAATTAATGTGGATTAAAAAGATGACATCCATGAAATAATGCTATTATTAGACATTAATTAGGTAAGTGCATTAGAATGAAAAAGAAATACATGCTCCAACCAATCAATTTCAAACATGTTTTATATATTGAATAATTCTTCTAAAAATTAGAAATATATTCCAAAATCTTGTTAATATATGTTTAGCATGATTTTATTACCATAAACAAATATATTGTTGAATCAACAACCATATCATATCTGTTTTCCAACAAAAATAAGACATTGTTGAAACGTCCCATTCTTACAAAACTACGAATTTGGAATATTTAATGATAGTTCCTGGATGGACTCATCCTACCAGTTGATGGAATTTTATGTTTCTTGTGTTTTATTAATTAACTAGCTTATTTCATATTTAATTAATTTTTAAATTAAATTATTGAATATAATTAAAATATATTAATTTATCAATTCAAATACTATAATAGAAACTTTTCAAATAATAATTAAAGTATTTTTAACATATTCAACATACTATCTAATTTTATTTTATGTAATTAATGTAAAGTAACATGATTTAAAATAATAACTAATTCACATAATTAACTCAAACATTAATTAAGTGATAATTAAGATGCTTAGAATTATATTAAAATCATAACTCTAATTTATATCAATAATATTGGCACAATTTTTAAACTAATAATTGTAATTTAAAATTTAATTATTTTAATTTTATAATTAGCACAATTTATATTAAATTATTGTAACACCTCCTACTAGGCCTAGACGACAAGGCCAAGTCTGAAGAGTCACATTGAACATTTCTCAACATAACTTTCAAACCTTAGCTTTTAAAATCTTCAAAGTCGCAAAGGATTTAAAAGAAAACATAAAATGAAATTCGAAGTTTAATATCTTACAAAGTTGAAAATACAGAAATTAACTAATAATACTGAATGTGATAAAACAGCATGATTGAGCTCCTGATCCGCCGACCTGCTCAAGTTTATGGATTACCTATAATTTATTCAACAAATAAAATGAATTAATACTCCAATAAAGGGACTAATTATGCATTCTAATAGAGTTATGAGTAACCCAGTAGGTTTTCAAATTCAAAAGGTGAGTCAGATTTAGAGACAATTCGATTAATTTAACAGATCAGGTCAGATCACACAGCTAATGAATTGAATTATTGTCAGATACAAAACAAATACAATTTTCATACCCTTATCCACTACACATCATTTTCGACCAACCCAACACACCAAATTGAGTATTTATTACTCATCCAGCTCTACACACCACATAGTGTCCGTATGACACATTTTAGTAATTGTAGACTAACTGCCATATTAGATTACAGATACCAGTGGTTTAGCCACTGTTTCAAAACAAAATACTTCCTCCTATAATCAGTTCCCACCCAATGTAAATGAAAATTCAAATAACAATTAATACAGAGGCCTATGCGACCATTAATATACAATTCATACTCGTACAAAAAAATCAATATCATTATCAATTTCCATACGCAATACACACAGATTTTCAACACTTAGTCTCAGATCACAGAATGACAGTTTATACAGTTTAACTCAGTTCATACGGACCTTGTAATGCCCTGAATAATTTATTTTTGTTTCTGTAAAAACTTGACTCAACTGTGTATCTGCTTTAGTGGTTAAGTGTTCTGGGTATGTGTGTGAGGTCTTGGGTTCAATTCCCACTTTTGGAAATTGTTGTTATTTTTTATCTGAGCCTTACCCTTGTTGAGTGGACTTACATAAAATTTTCTGTTAACCCATATCAGAGTGAGCTTGCTAGTTCGAGTGGTAAGGGAGTTAGAGTGTTAGGGTCCTATGTTTGAATCCCTACATGAGCGAGGATGTTATTTTTGCTCGATTGTGTGTCAGTGTTTCGGTTGAGTTAAAGTTCTGAGAGAGTTGTAAGTAGTGGGGCTAGTGGGAGAAAATTAAGGGATTTTGTTAGCATATCCTTTATTTTCTCCTTTTCAGATTTTATTTAGTTTTTTCTCATTTCTTTCAAATTGACATCGGTTTCTGTTCCTTTTCAACTTTTTCTGTCAATCTTATTTTGTTCCTCTTCTTTCTAACGTAATCTTTGTTCCTCTGTTCCGTTCAATTTTCTTTATTCATTATTACTATTATTCGCGCGGGTTCGGTAAGTTTCTCATTTCTATTTCGTGGTAGTAATGTAATGGTTGTGTAGGAATCTGAATTTTGCGAACAGTTGTGTAGGTGAAGGCAGTGAATCTATGGGTTTCGCTTCGACGATTTAACTTCTGTGTGTAGACGTTTTTGGGGTGGTAAGTTTTGAGTGTTACTCGATTTTAGGTTTGTTGAATTTGTAAATTGTGCTAATGAGGCTTTGGGACTCTATTTTTAGATTTCGAAAGGCTCGAGAGTAGTTTCACATCAAAATTGTAATAGGTGTGTACCCGAAATGCAGAAAATCAAACTTCGACAAAAGCCGAAAAACTATTTTGTCGATGCCACACGGGCGTGTGGTCGCCCATGTGGTTGGCCGTGTGTGAGACAAGACTATGTGATTAACGAGGGCATAGCCATGTGAGCCACACGAGCTAGGCAAAGTCAGGCATGTGGATTTTGGGCCAGGCCGTGTGGGCCACGTGGGCAAGGCCAATCTGGGCGTGTGGGCCCACACGAGCATGTGAGCCCAAATTTCTAAAATTTTCCCTAGGGTCGCATGGGTCGTTCCGATCGATTGTGGGCTTACCGTAAGGTCGGTAAGGGCTAATCAAACAATAGATTATGTGATTTGATATTCTGATAGTATGCTCTGAGTAGGACACTTTTATGCATATTTGACTATTCTGATATATGTATATTTGATATTTGTACACAAGCATGATAAACATGTTATATCTGTATCTGAATCTGTTCATAGGTTTGATCCTATAGAATCTGACCCATTTTCTCATTGAGCGGGGGGTACGAAATAAATCAGATTGAATTTTCGATCAAAAGCACTATGTGAAATCTTAGATTTTTCCTCTTTCTATATCCCTATCCCATAGGTACAGCATTTGAATTAATAGAGAACCTTTTTCTCCTATATGAATCAATATTATTCTGTATTTTTTTTGGGGTGGGATTGTATATATGGAGGAAGTGTTCTAAAAGGCGACCCTCGCCTATATTCTAGTAGCTTGGTTGCATATTATCTAATACGTGCCGTAATGACACAATACAGTGTGTAAGGATGGGTGGGTGTTTTTAACCCCACATGGTGTGTTGGGATGGTCAGAGATGATGTGTAGAGAAGGGGGTAGGATTTTGCATATCTGACTCTATTATCTGTTTCTGTAAAGGACTTGTAACAGCCCAGATTACACCCTAGTCGGAACGGTGGTTTCGGGACCACGAATCTGAGTCAGAAAAATATTTAAAAATTATCTACTGTGTTTTATTTTGTGTGAATTTATATCTGTGAAATTTTCGTACTTTAATTTTGTGGTTTGGGTGTCTAATTAAATAAAAGGGCTTAATCGCGTAAAATGAAAATTTGGTGGTTAAATGTGAAAGTATTTAATTGAAGTTGTCTTTATAATTTGGAGCATTTATTATGAAATATAACCATTTTTAATATGATGGACTGTAATAACCATTGCTTATAATGGTTTAAAATTTTAATTAAAAGGTTAAATAAGTAAAATAATAAACATGTTATATATAATAAAACATATAATAAGTTGTCATGCATTTTTTATTTCATAAATTCATCACCGAATATCAAAACAAGAAAGAAAAATAAAAAGCTTTGATGGTTCGGCCATGGTTTATCTTGATTAAGGTATGTAACTAGTTCGATTTTTGATAATTTCTACGTTTTTGAGATCGTTGTTTAGTAATCTGCAAGACCAAAGCTTTAATTTTTATTTTGATGAATATTTTGAGTTATGTAATTGTTGATAGCTTGTGATTTTTGTTGTTTGATGATGAAAAAAGAAAGATATGTTTTAGATTAACATATTTTGTATTGGAGTTTTTGATGATTTTGAGTAATTAGGACTAAATTGCAAAAATTATAATTTGAGGGACTAAAATGTGAAATAAATGAAAAATATGGGTTTTTATGAACACTATGAATATTCGGCCAAACATGGGTATCTTGAAATTTTGAATGTTTTATGTTTTGTGCAATAGGGACTAAATTGTAAAAAGTGTAAATGTTAGGGGTAAAATGGTAATTTTCCCATTTATGTGTTTTTGGATTAAATTGAATGAAAATATGTTTGAACAAGCTTAATTTGAATAGTTTAGATCAAGAACCAAAGAAATCGGATTTGGATCGGGGAAAAACGAAAGTTGTCGACTAGTCGTCCCGTTCCGTTTTACATCGTCAGAGGTAAGTTTATAGGCAGATAGACATTTTTAATTGTAGATAAATGCTATATATATATGCTGGTATGAAAAATATAAATTTATATGTACTTATGCCGAATGTGAATAAGCTTGGTAACCATGTTCAAGCATTCATTTCGACCGATTTTCGACGTCCGAAAGCACCATATGAACCTTAGGAATAGCTAGGATACATATGTCATGACATAGGATTTCGATATGTTATGTGCGAGTAAGACCATGGCATCGATATGTGACTCCGATATATGTGTACGAGTAAGACCCTGTTTGAGACAGTGGCATCGATATGTGACTCCGATATATGTGTACGAGTAAGACCCTGTTTGGGACAGTGGCATCGATATGTGGTTACATGTAAGACCACGTCTGGGACATTAGCATTATATGATATATGTGTGATTATCCGAGTGTCCTATCCAATTTCGAATGGTTCATCAGGGATCGATAAATTGTGATCAAATGTGCAAAAGTGAGCTAAATTGATCAGGTATGAAATGGTTTATTACCTATTTGAAACAAAGTGAGTAAATTACTTAATATTTGTTGCAAAACATGCTTGAAGTAAAGTAAGAATATATGTGAATGTGAAAAAGGTATTCGGCCTTGTAAATAAATATTATGAACATTATTGAAATTATTTGTGAATATATGCAAATGGTGGTATATTCGGCCATTGATAAATATATATATATGTGATTGTTATACTTTGACTTACTCATATATGCATAAAAGTGTATGTGTATTTGGTATGATAAAGATTTTTTGGCTTAGTCATTGAATGAAAGTTTGTTAATGTATCTTTATATATGAAAGTGTTAATTCGGTCATTGCCATGCTTATGCATAAAAAGCTATATTTTGATTCACGAGTATAAGTATATGTGTTCACATAATGATTTTTAGCTTTGAAATTGAAGGATATTTTGCTTATATATATATATATGTGTGTGTGTACTTGGCCATATAATATAAATATGTATGTGATTATTATCCTTTGACCTATGAATTTATGCATATAAGAGTTTATGTACTAGTTATGATAAACATATTTTGGCTTGTAAATTGAATGATAGTTTGTTAAAATATACATATGTTCATTCGGCCATGAGTAATATACATGTGAAAGTACATATAAATTACATGAAATTGAAAGCTTAAGATTCAAAGTAACTATGATAGTATAATTTGGTTTAGTTTAAATGATTTGATTATGTAACTAAGTTGTTTATTTGCTTATGACTTACTAAGCTATGAAAGCTTACTCTATGTGTGTTCATGTTCACCTCTGTTTTATAGATTTCAGATTCAAGTTTCGATCTCGGGAATCGTCAGAGAAGCTTATCACACTAACGATTGTCTTCAGTATTTTTTAAGCTGAATTTTCGAATCTATGGCATGTATAGGCTAGATTATAGTTTGAAATAAAGAATATTGGTTTTGTATAATTTAAGCCATGCGAAAATGGCCTAACTTCTTTGTTTGAATTCGGTTTTGTTTGTCTATGGTTTAGGTTCATTTTGGTTATTATGATATGTGTTATGGATGAATATTATATGTGTTTGGGATATCTATTTTGTGCATTGAAATTGGTTGATGATCTTGGATGTGTATATGATTAACGTGCTATATTTGATTTGGCATTAAAGGTTGTTGGCTATGTCCGAGCATGATATAAGTTTGTCTTGATATGTTCATTATATGGTATGGGAGATTCATATTTTGAATACATATCTATTTCTAAATAATGACTTACTCTAGTGAAATATAAATTGTAGTATGAGTTGGTTTGAAAATTATACTATAATGTATTGTAAATTCGAATATAAGATAAAGGTTTATAAGATGGTTATGACTAACTTGTGATTCGACATTTGTTTATATAAATATTTATGCATATGATGAATTAACTTAGTATGTATCTCATCTTAAATATATATGTTTATGTTGGTGTTGATCATGTGTTTCGGTTATGAGTTAATAGGGGACGTGTAACGTGTTATAACTGGTTTTGCATTAGTAAATTAAAATGCATGTTATTTATATGAGATATATTCGGTGTAAGCTTATCAAGTTTAGTAAAAATAGGTATTGACCTATAAAGTGATTGAATAAAGTTGGAAGTGAACAACTACTAAAGTATATTTGTTAAACACATTTGTAACCGGCTATATGCATTAAAAAATGACCAAATAATTAGTGACTTGCACAATAGTAAATTATGAAAATTATATGAGTTTATATGTGATGTATAAATATCCTACTTGATAATAAATGAATGTCGAGTAGTATGTAAGTTAGTCCTTTAATTATGGTTATAAATTGACTGAACATGTACTAATATAAAAGTGCCGAATATGATATGGTCAAATTGAAATGATTAAGTGTACTTGTTTTTGTGAGTTCTATCTATATATGAATTGTTAGTTTGCAATCGAAGTATAATATAGTTTGTATGTTTGTGCATTCTATAAGTTGTATCTAAGTTATACTCGGCTATTTAGTTTTAAAAAAAATTAATTCAACTATTTATATTAATAATTGATTGGTTTAAAAGTTTGTGCAAGTATACGCCTATGATTGTTTGAATTTGTGTCATGATTGGTAATACCTCGTAACCCCAACTCGGCGACGTATACTAGTTAGGGGTGTTACATTTTATTGGTATCAGAGCTATGGTTTAGTCAGTTCTAGGACTACCATAGTGTATGTGAGTCTAGCTATACATGCCATATTTAACCTGCAATAGTGTGATATCTCTTGACTCTGGCGAAAATTGTTTTAATGAGACAGATAAGTTTTCAACCAAGCTAATTTTGATAGTACGGAATGTGTACTCAAATGTTTGAATGGAAATGTAATGATGATGAGTTGAAACTCATAAAGGTATGGATCGAAAAGTATGATATATTGATGTTGACAAATGTTATAATTATATGAACATATAGATTATGATATGTGAGTTGTGATTGCTATCTGAAATGTTTTGGTTGTGAATTAATGATTTGAGTTGGTATATGAATTAAGTGCTAAGAACAAAAGTGATTAAAAGCAAATGTTTATTAAATGTTTGGACAATGTGAAGATATTAATGAATTAACTATTTGTGAAAGTATGTGTTATGTGTATTTATGTGTCAGTTAAATTTGAGGCTTTATTACCCTCACCCCCTTATTAGTGAAATGTTACTGAGAAATTTGTAAGATCTGGGTTGAATAAGCTCAAGAGCGTGGAGTTACAGAGGTCCGTGTTCGGAAGATTAATAATGTGGCCAGAAAAGAGATTGAATAAGCAAATGAGGCCAGTGTTAAAAAAGACATTGGATAGTTCTAAAGGCTATTTAGATTATGTGACGTCACTGTTAAAGAAGAAGTTATCTCTGATCGAATGACTTATACAGGTATGTTATCTAAAAAGAATATTAGCTAGAAGTTTTTCTGAATCGACTTTTGTTAGTGAAGAGGATAATATGAAAATTTCTAATAACAGAACTAGACAGTTGGATAATATTTGAATTGTATTGATGGCTGAGTGCATTGGTTATAGTCGGGCAATTACAATGACTTCTTCTGAGTACTCTACGTGTACATTTATCTTCAGAAATATATCTAACTGTTTAATTTCAAATGGAATTCTCACCGTAATAGCACATTAACTATATATGTTTATAGACGGAAGCATCGTTAGTCTGTTTGGGTTATGTTCGACATTGCTCTGTCTTCCTTTAATATTTATTCCATTGTGTGGATATTAAAATTTACGGTAAAATCTGTATAATGCTAATAATCTCTTTCTACTAGATATTGTTATGTTGAAAATGCGTAAAGATTATATTACATTCGTTATTGTGGATTTCAATATTAATGAGCGATATTATTCTTTCTGGATCTTTTTTGGGATATCATTGGGATTGATATTATTCTATATGGGTTGTAATTCTTAGATATTCTGTGAAGCATCAGACTATTCAAATTTCACTATTCCGGTTTTCTTATAATCCCATGCGATTATCTGTAAGAGATTTCTATTTGACAGAAATGGCTATATCTATTATAATCATAATTTCTGTTTGAAATTTGAGAGTACAGTAGTACCGTTAACAGGGTTATAAAAGTTGTGCTTCTGCATAGGTTGCTGTTCAAATCATATTTGATTTTCTTCTAGGTTTAGATGTTTCGTTAATAGCCAGGATATTATCTATTGTCACGGGTAAGACGACAATCCTATTATGACAATATGATTTTTATTTGATGATTGTAGCATATATATATATAAAGATATGTCTGGATTATTCTTTCTAACGAGAAGAAAAGATTTCTTCGAAAAGATCGATTCTGTGGTTTAATCTGATCTGAAATTATTTGATTGAAAATGTAACTGGGTTATATGAGCTTGAATTTATAATGTACATGTGTGATCTGAAGGATAGTATGGAAGTAGAACTTGTATTCTTGAGGATTTGATACAGAATTATTTCTATCGGAACAATTCTATCTGAGAAATGTTGTGGTAAATTAAAGTTAGTTCAATTGTTGAAGCTTTCTCCTGTACGAAGACATTATCCACTAAAATATTAGTTCTGATTTAGCCTAAATTGAATGAAGAGTTTACGAAGCTCAGTCATGTGTCAATGAACGGGTTGGAGTATATTCTAATAATGGAGTACACAAAGACATCTTGTGATTCCTTGTGGTTAGAATTGTTAAAAGACTATGAGCTTGTGATTGACTACCATCCGGGAAAGACTAATGTTGTTACTGATGTTTTAAGCCGAAAATCATTGTTTGCTTTGTGTGCAATGAATGCGCATATGGCTATGTCTGATGATGGTTCAATAATAGTTGAATTAAAAGTAAGACCACTATTTATTCAGCAAAAATTTGTGATACTCAAAAAGTTGATAATGATTTGTTAGAAAAGCAGGTCCAAGGTGATTTGAAGGTTGATTCATAGTTTCGAGTTGATGCTGAAGGTTATCTGAGGTTCAAAAACCAAATATGTGTTCCGAGGAATTCAAATGTTGATTCAGATGATTTTAAATGAAGCCCACAGTAGTTGATTGTCTGTTCACCCAGGTAGTACAAAGATGTATAATGATTTGAAACAACTTTACTGGTGGTATGGTATGAAACGAGATATTTCTGACTTTGTTTCGAAATGCTTAATCTGTCAACAAGTAAAAAGCTGAGCATCAGGTACCTTTTGGATTGCTTCAGCCGATTATGATACCTGAATGAAAATGGGATAGAGTCACGATGGATTTTGTATTCGATTTTCCATTGACACCGAGTAAGAAAGATGCAATTCGGGTTATTGTTGATTGATTGACTAAATCAAATTATTTTGTTTCGATATGTACAAACTACTCGCTTGATAAGTTGGCTGAATTGTATGTTTCTCAAATTGTAAGATTACATGGTGTACCTATATCTATTGATTTGAATAAAGATTCGATGTTTACATCGCAGTTTTGGAAGAAACTGCATGATGCTTTAGGTACAAAATTACATTTCAGCACAGCTTTCCATCCACAAACAGGTGGTCAGTCTAAGCGAGTCATTCAGATACTTGAGGATATGTTGAAATGTTGCATTCTTGAGTTCAAAGGTAGATGGGAACGACATCTACCTCTGATTGGATTTACGTACAATAAAATGGCACATTATGAGGCTTTATACCGTCGTAAATGTCATACATCATTGATTGGACTAAGCTCAGTAAAAATAAGATATACAGGGTCGAATTGATCAGAGAAAATAAACAGAAAGTAAAAGTGATCCGTGAAAGTCTAAAAACGACGTCAGATCTTCAAAAATCATTTGGGGGCTTGAAACGAAAAGATATAGAGTTTCAGAACAGGGATAAAGTTATTTGAAAGTTTTATTGTGAAAGAAAATACTCATATTCAGTTGTAAAGGCAAATTGAGTCCGAGATTTGTTGGGTAGTATGAGATTCTAGAACGTATCGGGTCAGTTGCTTATAAACTGTTATTACCACCTAAGCTAGAAAAGATTCACAATGTATTCCATGTTTCAATGCTTCAAAGATATCGATATGATCCCTCACATGTGATTAATTCATCCGAGATTGAGATTAAGTCTGATATGACATATGAGGAAGAATTGATTCGTATTCTGGCTTACTAGATTAAAGAATTGTGAAATGAGAAAATTCTGTTACTTAAAGTGCTGTGGCATAAACACGAGGTTGAAGAAGCAACGTAGGAGCCAAAAGATGCAATGAAAGAACGTTATCCGAACCTATTCATCGGTAAGATTTTCGGGGACGAAAATCCCTAAGAGGGGAAAGTTGTAATATCCCGGCTTAGACCCTAGTCGGAACGGTGGTTTCGGGACCACGAATCCAAGTAAAAAAATATTTAAAAATTATTTACTGTGTTTATTTTATGTGAATTTATATCTGTGAAATTTTCGTGCTTTAATTTTGCCATTTGGGTGCCTAATTAAATAAAAGGGCTTAATCGCGTAAAATGAAAATTTGGTGGTTAAATGTGAAAGTATTTAGTTGAACTTGTCTTTATAATTTGGAGCATTTATTATGCAATATAACCATTTTTAATATGATGGACGGTAATAACCATTGCTTATAATGGTTTAAAATTTTAATTAAAAGGTTAAATAAGTAAAATAATAATCATGTTATATATAATAAAACATATAATAAGTTGTCATGCATTTTTTCTTTCATAAATTCATCACCGAATATCAAAACAAGAAAGAAAAAGAAAAAGCTTGGATGGTTTGGCCATGGTTGATCTTGATTAAGGTATGTAAATAGTCCGGTTTTTGATAATTTCTACGTTTTTGAGATCGTTGCTTAGTAATCTTTAAGACCCAAGCTTTAATTTTTTATTTTGATGAATATTTTGAGTTGTGCCATTGTTGATAGCTTGTGATTTTTGTTGTTTAATGATGAAATATGAAAGATATGTTTTAGATTAACATATTTTGTATTGGAGTTTTTGATGATTTTGAGTAATTAGGACTAAATTGAAAAAATTATAATTTGAGGGACTAAATTATGAAATAAATAAAAATATGGGTTTGTATGAACGCTAGGAATATTCGGCCAATTATGGGTATCTTGAAATTTTGAATGTTTTGTGTTTTGTGCAATAGGGACTAAATTGTAAAAAGAGTAAATATTAGGGGTAAAATGGTAATTTTCCCATTTATGTGTTTTTGGATTAAATTGAATGAAAATATGTTTGAATGAGCTTAATTTGAATATGTTTAGATCAAGAACCAAAGAAATAGGATTTGGATCGGGGAAAAACGAAAGTTGTCGACTAGTCTTCCCGTTCCGTTTTACATCATCAGAGGTAAGTTTACAGGCAAATAGACGTGTTTAATTGTAGATAAATGCTGTATATATATGCTGGTATGAAAAATATGAATTTATAAATGCTTATGTCGAATGTGAATAAGCTTGGTAACCATGTTCAAGCATTCATTTCGACCGAGTTTCGACGTCCGAATGCCCCGTATGAACCTTAGGAATAGCTAGGATACATATGTCATGACATAAGATTTCGATATGTGATGTGCGAGTAAGACCATGGCATCGATATGTGACTCCGATATATGTGTACGAGTAAGACCCTATTTGGGACAGTGGCATCGATATGTGGTTACATGTAAGACCACGTCTGAGACGTTGGCATTGTACGATATATGTGTGATTATTCGAGTTTCCTATCCAATTTCAAATGGTTCATCGGGCATCGATAAGTTGTGATCAAATGTGCAAAAGTGAGCTAAAATAATCAGGTATGAAATGGTTTATTACCTATTTGAAACAAAGTGAGCAAGTTACTTAATATTTGTTGCAAAACATGCTTGAAGTAAAGTAAGAATACATGTGAATGTGAAAAGGTATTCAGCCTTGTAAATAAATAATATGAACATTATTGAAATTATTTGTGAATATTTGCAAATGGTGGCATATTCGGCCATTGATAAATATATATAAGTGATTGTTATACTTTGACTTACTAGTATATGCATAAAAGTGTATGTGTATTTGGTATGATACAGATGTTTTGGCTTAGTCATTGAATGAAAGTTTTAGTTTGTTAATGTATCTTTATATATGAAAGTGTTCATTCGGTCATTGCCATGCTTATGCATAAAAAAGCTATATTTTGATTCACAAGTATAAGTATATGTGTTCACATAATGATTTTTAGCTTTGAAATTGAAGGATATTTTGCTTATATATATATGTGTGTGTACTCGGCCATATAATATAAATATGTATGTGATTATTATCCTTTGACCTATGAATTTATGCATATAAAAGTTTATCTACTAGTTATGATAAATATATTTTGGCTTGGAAATTGAATGATAGTTTGTTAAAATATACATATGTTCATTCGGCCATGAGTAATATACATGTGAAAGTACATATAAATTACATGAAATTGAAAGCTTAAGATTCAAAGTAACTATGATAGTATAATTTGGTTTAGTTTAAATGATTTGATTATGTAACTAAGTTGTTTATTTGCTTATGACTTACTAAGCTATGAAAGCTTACTTTGTGTGTGTTCATGTTCACCTTTGTTTTATAGATTTCAGATTCAAGTTTCGAGCTCGGGAATCGTTAGAGAAGCTTATCACACTATCGACTGTCTTCGGTTTTTTTAAGCTAAATTTTCGAATCTATGGCATGTATAGGCTAGATTATAGTTTGAAATAAAGAATATTGGTTTTGTATAATTTAAGCCATGCAAAAATGGCCTAACTTCTTTGTTTGAATTCGGTTTTGTTTGTCTATGGTTTAGGTTCATTTTGGTTATTATGATATGTGTTATGGATGAATATTATATGTGTTTGGGATATCTATTTTGTGCATTGAAATTGGTTGATGATCTTGGATGTGTGTATATGATTAACGTGCTATATGTGATTTGGCATTAAAGGTTGTTGGCTATGTCCGAGCATGATATAATTTTGTCTTGATATGTTCATTATATGGTGTGGGAGATTCATATTTTGAATACATATCTATTTGTAAATAATGAATTACTCTAGTGAAATATAAATTGTAGTATGAGTTGGTTTGAAAATTATACTATAATGTATTGTAAATTCGAATATAAGATAAAGGTTTATGAGATGGTTATAACTAACTTGTGATTCGGTATTTGTTTATATAAATATTTATGCATATGATGAATTAACTTAATATGTATCTCATCTTAAGATATATATGTTTATGTTGGTGTTGATCATGTGTTTCGGTTATGAGTTAATAGGGGACGTGTAACGTGTTATAACTGGTTATGCATTAGTAAATTAAAATGCATGTTATTTATATGAGATATATTCGGTGTAAGCTTATCAAGTTTAGTAAAAATAGGTATTGACCTATAAAGTGATTGAATAAAGTTGGAAGTGAACAACTGCTAAAGTATATTTGTTAAACACATTTGTAACCGGCTATATGCATTGAAAAATGACCAAATGATTAGTGACTTGCACAATAGTAAATTATGAAAATTATATGAGTTTATATGTGATATATAAATATCCTACTTGATAATAATTGAATGTCGAGTAGTATGTAAGTTAGTCCTTTAATTATGGTTATAAATTGACTAAACATGTACTAATATAAAAGTGCCGAATATGATATGGTCAAATTGAAATGATTAAGTGTACTTGTTTTTGTGAGTTCTATCTATATATGAATTGTTAGTTTGCAATCGAAGTATAATATAGTTTGTATGTTTGTGCATTCTATAAGTTGTATCTAAGTTATACTCGATTATGTAGTTTTAAAAAAAAATAATTCGACTATTTGTATTAATAATTGATTGGTTTAAAAGTTTGTGCAAGTGTATGCCTATGATTGTTTGAATTTGTGTCATGACTGGTAATACCTTGTAACCCCAACTCGGCGACGGATACGAGTTAGGGGTGTTACAAGACTTAGGTCCAATCTGAATCTGAATGTATATGTGATTTCTGTATAAGTTCTATGTCTATTTCTATTGGGTTACACACTGAGTTTACGAAAACTCATATCTGTTTGTCTGTTCTGTTCAGGTAATCCACAAACTTAGTCTGATCGGTGTAGCGAAGACTCAGCAGTGACCACTCAACCGTAAACTATTTAAACATAGTAATTTATGGTTTATTTAAAAATTCTAGATTCATTTAAGAGTTTGTAATTTCTAGGACTCTCTAGACTGTATGGTTTTTAACTATTGATTTTTGGTTTGTTTGATAATTTGCATGCTTCGATAAAATGTTTTATGAAAATGATAGTTTTATGCAATGATAGTTTTATGCAAATAAAGGTTTTTCTACAAATACAAACCAGATTCCCAAAATGTATCGATTTAATTAAACCTTCGCTCTAAATTATGTTTTGGCAAATGAGCTAATTAAACGACATTTTCAGTAATAATCATGAATGAATATGAGTTATAAAAGTTGAATGGTTTATCGAAACAACTTAGTTTTCAAAACCCATTCTTTGTGACATCTCCGAATTCAACTATAACGTCTAGGCCAGGTTTGGGGTGTTATAAACCCCATAGAAAGATTACATTAATTTCAAACGACGCTTGTGGTCCAAGGGGAAAATTCCAAATATTGGTCCATACGCCCGTGTGGTTTCACACGTTTTAGATAGCTAGCCCTTGTGATTCCACATGCCCGTGTCCTTGGCTCGTGTGAAACCTACACTAAACATTTCCACACACGGTCTGGCACATGGCTGTGTGGCGTCGACAGTCCCATTTTTTGACGAATAAACTCAAAGAAGGAGTTTTTTGTAATGGCCTATATTCAAGGTTATCGAAACAGTGGTTTCGTAACCACAAATCTGATTTAAAGAGAAATTTATTTTAATATTTTTCATGAATATTGATATGATAGGAAAACCGTATGAAAATATCGATAGAAAAATTTTACTGATTTAGTGGTTAGTTAAAAAAAGAAATTATTAAAGAAATTGAGTAAAAACAAGGTATCAAGACCTCGACCTCGTAAAATCGAGTCGAAAATATTTTTATAAATATTTATGAAATGTTAGCAATATGGTATTAAAATTTCGTTAGCAATTTTTATGTTTGGGTAGTTAATTAAGTGAAAAGGACTAAATTGAAAAGGGTGTAAAAGTTACTAGAAGGATTAAATAGCTCAATTGTTAAATGAGGGGCATAAATTGCAAATAAGCCCAAAAGGAGATATTTTGGGCGGTAGAAGCTGAGAAAAATCAGGAGAATTGGTGAAATAAGGGCAAAATAGGAAAATAACAAAATTTACTAAAATAAAAATGGGACCAAATTGGAATATCTAGAATTCTCTTCATATTTTCTTCATTATCCTCAGCCAAAAACATCCTAAGGGTTTATTCAAGCTGGTATTTCATAATTTTTTCACCAAGTGAGTTAATCCTTGCCTTTTTCTTGTAATTTTTGTGTTTTTAAAACTTTTACAACTAGGTCCTACTATTAAATTCATTAGGTTTTAATTTCATGGATGAAATTGAAAGTCACCATGGTTGAGTTCTATAATTTTATGATGAAATAGCATGAAATTGAAGCTTTAATTTATTTATGAGATGATTTTATTAGGTAATTTCAATAGAAATTGATTTTTAGGACCTATTTGTAAAAATGTTTGGAATTAAAGTCTAGTGCTGAAATTCTGATTCCCAAAGGTTATAAAGTAGTTTAAAGCGATATAATAAAGTGTTAATTGATAAAAATCATCTCAATTGAGAGACTAATTGAGTAGGGATGAAATTATCATTCATTAAAAGCTTAGGGGAAAAATGGTAATAAACATCTTGCACTAAAACAGTTTTGGGCAGTAGCAGTAGGCTAATTTTGAAAAATTACCATAAATTGTGAAAATCGAATTAGAGGATGAAAAAAAATTTTGAATTAAAGCTTATTGAGTCTGGTTTTCCAAAGAAGAAACGGTGTAAGCAATGGAATTGTAAATCATGAGATATAATAAATTTTGTGAGAGAAGGTTGGAATGAATTCGGGTTCCCCTGTTCTGAATTTGAAAAATCATAAAAAATTGAATAACAATAATTATGGGCTTAAATTTATATCTTTATAATCCTAAATGAGCCTATTTTTAACATAAATAAATTGGAACATCATTCGAATCCTGTACGAGGAGATAATTAATTTTTAGTGAAGAAGGGTCGGAACTGTCAGATAGCAGAATAGGGGTGAATTTGAAGAATAAACTGTACCTATTAGATAAATAAAAAATTCTGAAAATTTTATAGTAAGAAGATACGTGAGTCTAGTTTCAGGGAAAATTAGCGGATTTTAATTTGGAGTTCTGTAGCTCAAGATATAAATAATTTAGTGACTACGACTCAAGTAGACAGCTTTGAATGAACTATAAATAATAGTGGAATTGTAGAGAGTGTTACATATGAACATGAAATGTATTAAATTGATGATTAAATTTATTTATTTAGATCCAAAAAATTCAAATACGAAGCTAGATCGAGAAAAAGAAAATGTTTGGGATTAGTAGATTTTTGTATACGAACAAGTATCGAGGTAAGTTCGCGTAACTTGAATTATATTCTTAAATGCTTGAAATGTATGTTATTGATGTGAGTAATTTGAATGTTCATTGTATGTAAATTGATGAAACATTGATATATTTGATAAAAAGGGGAAGAAATCTCGGTTGAATGAAAGGAAAATTTGATGGATCTTTGAAAAGGAATTGACGGTAAAAAGGATCTAGCCCGGACGGGTGATCCTACCCTGATATATCCCTCCCGAAGAATATGTGTAAAATGGATTTAGCCCGGACTGGTAATCCGAATTAGGGTCTGAATTTAGTCTGGACTGATAATTCAGATTCAAGCTCATTGGAGTAATTGTCATTACAGGGGATTTAGCCTGGACTGGTAATCCTGACAATACTCTATGAGTTTATATTACAGGGGATTTAGCCTGGACTGGTAATTTCACTGTAAGAATGAGGTTCGCGGGAGTGTGCTCTCTGAAATGGAAATGTGCACACATAAATATGAATTGACGGACCCAGAATTGTACACTAAAAGTGTACATCTGAAAATCCATCGAAATTCTGAGAAATTCAATAGGATAAATAAGAAAAAATAACAAGGGAATGGAAATCATGGTATTGATGAGCTCATCAATCATGATATATATTATTGATACATGAAAATTATTGGACTAATTTGAATGTTGAGTTTGTGCATGTTAGGGTAATAATACATTGAATGGATGTATGAATGTTTATTGCATTGTATTGAAAATATTAGGTAAGTATAATTCTTGTTACATGAGCTTACTAAGCACTTTGTGCTTACCCTATTTCCTTGTCCCCTATTTTGTAGTGTTAAGAGCTCGGACGTCGGATTCAGTCGGAGATACATCATACTATCAACCTCAAGATTTCAGTATATAAAGAAACTTTATTTTGAAAATCAATGGCATGTATAAGCTAATAACGTAAATGTTAATATGAAATGAATGTAAGGTTAACCATTGGTATGGCTAACAAATCTTGGTTTTGGTATGTGATGAGGTTATCTTATGGATATGCTTGAATTTATCTTGAAAATATGTTGAAATGGATTGGTTGATTTGGATTGGTCTAGGTTTAAAATTGCAGGGAATGTTAGATATTTATAAAGGGGTTATATTGAGTTCATGAAAAAAAAACTTTGGGATTTTGCGAAAAATTTCTTATGGTTTCGATTTAATCACAGTTTGGTCCCGATGTATGTTTTGGGCTTCGGAGACCCATCTAAGGACGTCATGACATGTTTCGGTAAACGAATAGTATTTAACTCGTAATAACAAAAAATTAATTTGGTAAACTCCAGTAATGCCTCGTACCCTATTCTGGCGACGAATACGGGTAGGGGGTATTACATTTTTGGTACCCACCTGATGTAGCGTCAGTGCAATAATAATTTTGGGGATTTAAATAAATTAATTAATGATTCAAATTTATCATACTAATGTATCATTTATTATTATTATTATTTTGGTTTGAAAAAGTTTTTAAATATATAGGGCTTCAATTTTTTTTGCTCTAACTACTAGGAAATGTGCCCATATTGTAGTAAACATGTAACACTACATTTGGTTCACTGTAATAGAAAGAGCTGTACTGGAATACAGTTGTAATGGAATAAAGCTATTATCAGTAATTCAACTATTTGGTTGAACAGAATAGAATAGAACTGTAATAGTATTCTTGTGTTTGGTTGAATGGAGTAGATGTTGTAATAGCATAAGAAAAAAAGCTAAAATGACCAGATTACCCTTAGCAGAATTTTTTTAGTTAGATTATTATTGTTATTTTTATTGTCATTAAATTTTAATAGGATTGTTATTAAATTTAATTTAACAAAAATAAAATTAAATAATTCAATCCTATTTTAATATAATTATTATTAAATATAATTTAATAATAATAAAAAATATAATTTAATAACTTTCTTAGTATAATTATTATTAAAATATGAATTAATAAAAATAAAAATATATAATTTTAGAAAAATAATATATAGCCTACTTTATTATTTTTAAATTCCAATGCATATTTAACATGCTAGAATATCATTAGCGAAACAAATAATTTAATTATCCTCTAAACTAAAAAGTAAAAGATTTGAAGTAATAAATAGCTTGAGAATTATATTTTACATCCAAACATAATGTTCATACATTAACAAAAAGTTACATGATGTCATTAGCTTATGTCATAATCTATATGTTAAATTTTAAGGCATTAAAAAGCTACAACAATTTGTGGTATTCTATCATGTCATTATATCATCCAAATATTACATATACAAAAAGTTACCAAAATATCACTAACACAACCAGGATTTTTTATGGGTAGAAATAAATCTTCTCACCCATTCCAATCGCATAGAAGAAGGTAGACTTAAGAAAACGAGCATTTGCATTGGATAGTCTCGAATCTTGCTCAACGCAAGAAGTGTTCATCCTCAGTTATCCCTTCTACTTCACCTAAAGCCAAATATAATTTTTGGGCACTTTCTTGAATGAGGATTTCTGACTTCTCTTGAATTAGCACTTTGGAGGCAATGCTCCAACTTAATTCAGGGCCAATAGTCCATATGTGGCCGAGACATCAGTAAGTGAAGAAGAAGAAATTTGTTCACTTACATAAAAAATATTTTTTTTTTCTTTGAAAATATGGAATCATCTTGGTTTGGCTTCAACAGTTGCGATTGTGTAGCCGAGTCATCCATCCCATCCAAGGAAACATCATCTTCGCATCCATGGTAAGTGTTTCCTTCTTCAAGATTCTTTGTAGTAGATACATCATTAACATCTATTTCTTCAACAATATCAGTAGTTGTTTGAGCATCTTTTCCAATGGCTCGATCTTTTGCATATATGAAAGTAAGTTAGTCATAATAACGAAAACTGTGATATCTGAATTGACCGGTTTCTTTATAACTCTATAAAAAGAAGAAGAAGGAATCCACATTAGATATAAGTTTGGTCAAAACAAGATAATAAAGACATGAAATAATTCTTATACTTATATAAGTTTGCTACCAAACTTTGGAACAAGGTCAAGCAAAGGTTACTTATAAGTAACAATATGCATAGCAAAGAGTTGAGAGGTGCATAATCAAGAATTGCAGTTAAATATCTCATCGTGAAATTCGGTGTTCTAACTTAGTTGATTCATGTTTTACATTATGACATTCAACAAATCTCAAGTTTGAATCCTTATATATGTAATCTCTTATCTTAGACTATGATCTCTTTTGTGAGTGTGTGTATGTATATAACTCATATTATGCAAACAATATAGTTGAAAGATGTGTGATCGACCACAATTAAATCTCATACTGTAAAACCCAAGATTTCCACCTATTCTCCTATATTAGAATTAGACAATCTCATATCATGCATAGGGCAGTAGATTTCAGATTTGAATCCCAATATTTATAATTTCATGTAAAATTATTGTATGCCAATGACCACATTTCCTATCCATTCCATTATCCGCAACATAACAAGAAAAAAAGCAAATGTTTGCATGAAGTGAGAATTAAGCATTTTATAAAGCCTCAAGTGTTGAACCCTTTCAAGCAATGCCACTATGGTTTTAAATCTTCTAATTTAGAACTACTACAAAAATTTATAGCATAAGGCAGAGTAACATAAACAACACAAATAGGAAACTAAAACTTGTATTTTCCAAAAAAGAAGGCTTTACTTAACCAGAAACCCAATGATCAAATATTTAAATTTTAGAAAATTGAGATTAATTAAAAAAAGAACTTGGGTTTAATAGGAATATAAAAATTACCTAGTTAAATAATGTTCAATTGTCATTGAGGCAAATGATCAAACATTTTATGTTCTACCAAATATGCAAACAAGCAAATTGAAGTAGCAAAGTAATGAACTTCACTACTGTTAAAATTTAACTTCAAACCCAAAACAAACAAAAAAGCCAAAATAAAAAAAAATTTATACTTACCACAAAAAAAGAAAAGAAAAGGAAAGCCTAAATCAAAAGAAGAATCCAAAGAGAAATCACTAATGCACTAATAGAGAAATTAGCGAACAGAAGAAAATTGTAGTCTTTGCAAATACAATCCCAACAAATCCCAACTTGAAATTGAAATCCCTTGCTATCTATAGATAAAAAAAAAAAGAAAATCATGATGAACCAATACTGGCCATGCTCATTTACAGAAAATCAAGGAAGAGAAAAAGAAATAAGAAATTATAGGGTATTGGTGAAATGAATATCAGCTTCAAAAGCCTTAAGAGAATCCTTGAACAATTTTCTCATCTCTCCTGTCTTTATTTTATTTTTATTTTTCTTGCTCAAAAACTCTATAACTGATTCAAAGCTCAAAATCCAAACCCTAACTACCTATTTACCATAAACAACAAATCTCAATCTGAAATTGAAATCCCTTACTTTTGAGACAAGCAACCTGAAATCCCTTGCAATAAACAAAAATGCCCATAAAAACGAAATGTAATTAAAAAAACAAGCTTATACTTTTAACCCTAAATTTCCCTAAAACAATCGGATCAACCAATCGACCAAATTATTTTTTAAAAACTCATTTTTTTCATAACTCCCTACTAGCAAAATACAAGAAGAGAAGCAAAGAGATGAAATTCTCACAATGGAAGTGAGATTGGAGGTAATAATAACCTTACTCGTCTCAACTTTATGGAAGTTTTTTACAATGTCAAGATATCTATCGATGATCATCGTACGATGAGAATAACCGAATGAGAATGAGGAGACAAGGCTAGGGGTATGGTGGCTTGAGGTGTTTGCTAAGGGAGAATGGTAAAGGGCAAGAATGGGAGGTTATGTTTTTTTTTGTTTATTTAGTGGAGGCTATGTAGTGCTATTACTTGGGCTTGGTGGGGAATGGCCATTACGGGAGAAGGTGGAATAGGAGATGAATAAGATTTCGTCGAATGAAGGATTTGATGAACCAAACTAATGAATAACTATTTATCAGTAAATCAATCAAGAATCGTTTTGTTATTCATGCCAACCAAACGTGGTGCAATTGTTTTCTATGTATTTGAATGATGAATAAATAAATAAAACTGATTTCACATTTCAATATTATGTCTTTTATGTTTTTTTGTTTCATGTTTTGCATGCATAGAGAAATTGTGACAAGAAAATATTAGCTTATTGATTGTCTAAGTTCAAACTGATGATAAGTGGAACTGTAAGAACGTTTACATTGCGAAAAAGACAAGTTAGTTCAGTAGATAATCTAAACGAGTCTATAATCCCGTAAAAGAATCAAAGTGAGCATTTGATTCAAATACTTTGAAGGATTATTATGTCATCTACAATTCTAGTTGGGGAAATGGCTAGTCTTAGCTGTTGGAGCAATTGACTCCACGTGTATAGACATAGATGTATTCATTAGAAAAATGATACATAGGATTGGACCCAAGATGAATTAATTTTGAATTCATTTGTGAATTAATTCACTTGTGATGTTCATGATGTGATTTACCTAAATCTTGAGTTAATTACTGTGTAACACCCCTTACCTGTATTCAACGCTGGAACTAGATACGAGGCATTACCGGACTTACATTACAAGCAAACATACAAATTGAGTCATAAATTTGCATCCAAAGTAAAATCATTTGTATTCAATCATAAAGTCCCTAATACGAGCTTACGAGGCCCAAAACATGTTTTGGAAGTGGTTCGGGACTAGATCGAGCAGTTAGGAAAATTTTTACAAAACTTAAAATTTTTTTACCATGTACAGGGGTCACACGCCCGTGTGGCTTGGGACACGCCCGTGCGGGCAGACTGTGTGGTCACACACACCCGTGTCCCTAACCCGTGTAACTCTCTATTTTGCAGACTTCACACGGTCGGGACACACGCCCATGTGCTAGGCCGTGTGGTTAATTTAATTTTCATAAAATAGGTGCAGACTTCACACGGTCGGGACACACGCCCGTGCTTGAGGCCACAGCTGAGACACACGCCCATGTCTCTACTCGTGTGCTCAATTCTGAGCATTATGTTTATCAAAATTAAGGTGCAGGGGACACACGGCCAAAACACATGCCCATGGGACAGACCATGTGTCACACATGGCCTAGACACACACCCTTGTGTCTACCCGTGTGGACAAAATAAATGTTATTTACCAAGCCATTTGTCACTCTCATTTGCACATACACACCCACAATCTTAATGGCATAAATCATGGCATATTTAGGCAACCAATGCATTCGCAACCAAGACCAAATCATGTCATTTCATTATAAACACATAACATATTTACAACATCATATTCTACGAACCCAAATCATAGCAAACTCTCATCCACAATTACCAACACATATGTTTTTATCATGCATGATTCTTTTTCGATTTCTTAGCATACTAGTGAGCCAATCTCAACCATTCAACAACGAAACCATTAAGTCACATTCAACCATTCTCCAAGCATTTATAAACCACAGCACACAAGAGATAATTGCACATGCATGCATATATATATATATATAAGCTTACAACCAATTCAACCAAAATGAGCCAAGTCACATGGCCAAATACCACATCAAACTTTTGACAATTATAAGCCAATACATTTGGCCAAATTCATAATGACACATATAACAAAATGACCAAGTTCCTATACATGCCATATTCTCAAAATGTTTAAAATCATCAGTACCCAAAATAATAGTTTGATAGTGTGATGCGATCTCCTACAATCTCCAATTCGAGCTAGCTTGGTGACACTATAAAACATAGAAATAAAATAAAAGTAAGCTATATAGCTTAGTAAGCTCGTATGAAAGAAATAAGCTAACCTTACCATACATTAACATGCGAGTAATTTAGCTTAATATAATGCAATTTACCTAAACCTTATGATCATAATTCACTTCCATCACAACTTACCTTGAAATCGTCATTTCATGAACTAATAATCATAAACTTTAAGTACATACTTGTACAATCTCGTAATAATTTCATACTTAGTTTCATCGTCATTATACCCAATAAACCACTCGGAATAATAGTATCGGATACTCGAGAAAACCTTGTACACAAGGTGCCACATATGTAGCCATTGCTACCTCTATCTCATAACACATATATGCTCATTCTCGAGCCATTAACGGGCCTGCTCACACAAGTTGTCAGTCAAAATGTAGCTACTTGGTGCTGCTCACACAAGCTGTCCAGTAACCGCAACATATGCTGGCATATCAGCCACTTGTAAGACGTACAGGACCAGCACCCAGATCTCATAACATAAAACCTAGTGACATGTCACTTGTATCCTAATCTATTCCTAAGGTTCGATCCGGATTTCTCGCTTGCCAAAACGTCGTCGGACATGTCCATAGAGTCATTTATACAATTCATACAATGTTAAAACATTAAAAATACAAGTATAATAAAACTTATTCAACATACGAACTTACCTCGATTACAAAAACGACCAAAAGGATCTATTCGTTAGTTACTTTATTTTTCTCCCGATCTAGACCCAAACTTCGTTTTTCTTGATCTACAATACCATATTTAACTTATTTAATCATCACACTATTCAATTAAGCCCAAAAACACATTATGGAAAAATTTACATTTTTGCCCCTAACTTTTCAATATTTTACAATTTAGTCCCTCAGGTCATAAAATAAATTTATTTCAATTTTTTCACAACCCAAGCTTAGCTGAATATTATTTATACTCATAACAGCCCACATTTTTCATTTATTCACACTTTTCTACAAATTTTATAGGCTTTTACAAATAAGTCCCTATTTGACTTTTTACTGAAAATCACTTTGTAAATGTTATTTATCTAACATCAAACATATGTTTTCTACCATTAAATATCAAAATACACATATATTCATCATGGTTTAAATTTTAGACTTTAATCCTTCTTCAAATTAGTCCTTGAAATAGCTATATCAAGTTACAACGATCTCAAAAATATAAAAATCGTTAAAAACGAGACAAGAACAAACTTACAATCGAGCTTGAAAGCTTGGCCAAACCCTAGCTATGGTTCCTGTCCAAATTTTTGGCTAAGGGATGAAATTGAAGAAGATGGAGATGTTTTATTTAGTTAATTTTGTCTTTATTTGACAAATTACTAAAATGCCCTTAATGCATAACCTTAAAATTTTACCTAGCCATGTCCATTTTTGTCCATATTAAAGTATAATGGTATAATTACCATTTAAGGACCTCCAATTTAAATTTTCGTAGCAATTAGACACCTTTAACTTATAGAATTCAAGTTTTACACCTATTGCAATTTAGTCCTTCTAGTCAAATTGGGCACTCAATTGATAATTTTTTTTAACGAATTTTTCCAAAAATTATTCTATCATACTGTAGACCTTAAATAAATAATAAAATAATATTTCTACTTCAGATTTGTGGTCCCTAAACCACTGATTTGATTTGACCCAAAAAACGGGCTGTTACACACTGGCCATGCGTATGTAGCTCATGTGCTTTGATATAAGTAGAGGCTTATACTCTAAAGATGATTGAGCCCATAGCCGGTATGTTGGTTACATGACTTGTGCATGACATGGCTATACTATCAATAATGGAATTCATAGCTCGATTAAAGAGTTGACAATATCCTCTCATTGACATTGTGTGAATTGATAAATATGGAACGTGACCATGGGTTGCTTATTCTCGAACAGCAATTTAGCATAGTCATTTGTTAATAGTGATCATATTAATCATCAAGAAGACACAATGGTGATAATGAGACAAAATAAGATTGTATTGAGTGCAATTCAAAGGGATCAAGGATATCATATGAGGATAACACATACATGACGAGATTATTGTACAAAGTAGTTGGTTGAATTACTTTCATAAAGAGTATGCAATAAGAAGTTTTTAATCATGGTACTTCTTGTGGACTAACTCCATGATTAAGTAAATTGTAAATTATCAGAATAATGTTTCTAGACATAATTGCAGTTAATTGAGTCTAATTGTATATGTTTGATTGGCCCCTCTGCTAGCTCAACAAAAGCTCGATCAGACTTCATTTGAATCAGAAGAAAATTTGATGACTTTGGAAATAATTTAATTGATTCGATTTATTCGATATGGAATTAAATTAGAAGGTCGTGAGAATTGTTCAAATAGAGAATTTGATTAAAGAATCTTCTTGAAAAATTAATTTGGAAAATCTAAATAATTTTTGGAAAAATTAATTTTGATCAAGTAAAATTAAATTAATCAAATTAATTAAAATTAATATGATATTTCTGGAAATTATTTTTCAAGTAATACAATTGGCCTAATGGGTAATTGAACTTGAAAATTAGACTTGAGAATGAAAATTGGGTTCAAGAACCCAAAATCGAGACCAAGATCTAAAAATAAGTCTAACCGAATCTGGTATGTGAACCTAGACCGACAATCCAATCGGTGGCAGGACCGGATTGGTTGGGCCACCACTGGCCTGAATCGAACCAACTCGGGGTGTCGCACCTACGATGGTACCATCGAACATGACAGTGCCGACGACAACGATGGTAACATTCCGGTGGCCAGCGAGTGGTCTTTCGGCGATTGAGCAATGGAGGAATCACATTCCTATTGAGACTCTACTAGATAATTTTATTTCAATTTAACTATTCCAAAAATAATATTATTTTAATAGTTTTAATATTAAATTAAATTTAATACTTATCATACTAGTATTTTATTAATTTAATATTAAAGTGATTATCTTAATATTAAATTAAATTTAATATTTATCTTGTAGATAAATATTCTATAAATTTTATAAGATTTAATATTAAATTTAATTTAATATTTATCTTAATAAGTATTATATTAATTTAATATTAAAGTGATTAAGTTTAATCATCATTGAACTCTCTAAACTCTCCCTATATAAAAAAGCCATGGGAAATTATTTTTCACACACTTGAATTCAAAAGAAAGTTATAGAGAGAAAATTCTCAGAAGAAATTATTTCAGAAGATTTCTAGAGATATTTTTTTTATTTACAACTTGACCCAAAAGTTTAGAAAAATTTTAAAATTGCCTCATTGATGATTTTGTGGAAAATTTTCTAATTTGAAGCGAGCCCACACTCAGCAGACTTGAGCTTGAGGATAGCGAAGAAGACTACTCAGTCAAAGCATTCATCCTAGACGAATCGAAAAGGTAAAATTTTAATTAAATGTTTATTACTTTCCTTAAACTTATTTTCTGCTACATTTTTCTAAACCTAATTTTTCCAACACTGGCTACCCAAACTGAAACGAAAAGTAATGGATTTTGTAGTCAAGTGTCTAATGTGTTAGCAAGTGAAAGAAAAACACTAGTTTTCTTTTGGGTTGCTACAACCGATTAAAATACCTCAATGGAAGTGGGAGTGTATAACAATGGACTTTGTTTATGGGTTATCCTTAACACCCATTAAAAAAGATTTAATATGGGTGAAAGTAGACCGATTAACTAACTCAGCTCATTTCTTACTTATCCGTTCATATTACTCTTTACAAAAGCTCGTTAAGTTATATATTTCAAAGATTGTAAGATTGCATTGAGTACCCGTATCAATTATTTTAAATCGAGATATATGTTTTACATCTTGATTTGTGAAGAAGCTACATGAGGCATTAGGTACTCGTTTGGATTTTAGTATTGTCTTCCATCCACAAATTGATGGACAACCCGAGCGGGTTACCAAATATTAGAATATATGCTAAGGGGTTGTATTATCAAATTTTGAGGTAGTCAGAAAGAACATTTTCCCCTAGCTGAATTTGTCTATAATAATAGCTTCCAATCAAGCATACAAATGGCACCCTATGAAACCTTGTATGGTCATAAGTTCCGAACACCATTATGTTGGACCAAGCTGGGTAAAAGGAAAATTTTAGGTCCCGAAGTGGTACAGAAGTCTAAGGGGAAAATTATATTAATTCAGGAGAGACTGAAAGCGGCTTTGGATAGGTAGAATTTGTATGCAGACCTCAAAGGGAAGGATATTGAATACAATGTCGAAGATCAAGTCTTCTTGAAAGTGTCTCCATGCAGAAAGTGTTGAGGTTCAAACGAAAGGGCAAGTTAAGTCTTAAGTTCAATAGACCTTACAAAATCTTCAAGAGAGTCAGTCTGGTGGCATACCAATTAGACTTACCTCCTGAACTAGACCGCATCCATGACATCTTCCATTTCTCTATGTTAAGATGATACTGATCTGATCCTTTTCATATTGTACCAATAGAAGAGATTAAAGTGGGACCAAATTTGTCCTTTAAGGAGGAATCCATACAAATCCTAGATCATGAAGTAAAGGTTCTAAGAAGGAAATGAATCCCACTTATTAAGGTTCTATGGTGAAGCCATAACACTGAGGAGCCCATATGGGAACCGAAAGAGACATTTCATTAATAATATCCTTATTTGTTCGAACTAGGTAAATTTTAAGGATGAAATTTCTTTATGGAGGGGAGAGTTTTCATGCTTCAAAATATAGTGGATTAATAGTAATGGATAGACAATGAATGAATTAAGCTTAATGGCTAAGTGTTAGGGAGTCCTCCTTAACGATCTAAGTTCGAGCTTCCTTCCTCTTATTTCTTTTCCTTCAATTTTCAGCAACCTAGGATAAAAGCCACACCAAAATATATATAGTTGGGAATAGAGATTAAACAATAAATAGGCTTCAGTCCCAAAGGTTAAAGCGCTAATATTTCCCCCCATTGACCTGAGTTCGAGCCACTATCTTCCCTTCTATTTCTTTTTTAATTTTGGTAGAATTAGGATATTTACCATGTTGCCCCTAAGGTTTCCAAACACTAGGTATTTAACTATCCTTTTCTAATTAGAACTGTCCTTTTCTAATTAGACTTGGCATTTTGTTACTTTACAATTCCTATTAGAATTTTGCCTCATTCTCTCTATTTCTTTTCCTTTTTCTTTTCTTTCCAATTCTTTGCATCATATTTTTCATATTTTTTTTTATTATTTTGCTTACTCGAATCAAAATCATTCCTCATTCAATCATTCTTTTACTGGTTTAATAATTTCCATCAATAACATCCCTATCCTTGCCGAGAAACAGTAAGTTCACCTTGTTCCTATGATTCAATTAATAACTCTGACGTACGAATTTCCAAACCTTAATCTTTAATTTGATCAATTTAACTATTTGAAATCTTGATAAATCTTTTGCAAATCTCACCAATCTTGACGTCAATCATTAATTGTGTATATGTTTCATTTGAAGGACCGAATTTAGGTGCGTCAGACCAGAATCAAGTGAGAGGAATGTCGATCGAACTCCCAGTGAAAGGTGTGTCTTTTCCCAAGAAAATTGATGGTGGTTGTCCATAGGATTAGGGCCACACGGTCTCCCATATGGCATGTAGACCATATGGCCACCACAAGTCATGTGCCTCTATAAACTCTAGGCTAGTTCGTGAACCACACGGCTACAGCTCTTCCAAATGGCTACAGCTCTTCCACACGGCCTACCACATGGTCGTTTCTCTCCTGTAGGTTAATTTTTACATTTGCCTCACGGTTGTGTAACCCTTCCACATGGCCTATAGCTTCTCACACAACTTGGCCACACAGTCGTGTGACCTCTGTTTTACAGTTTTGCCCAAAAAATTATGTTATTTATAGTTTGATCCTTATATATTCATTGAATTGTTTTTAGAGTTTTTATTCGCTTAATTAAGTCCCTGATATTGTGTTATTTCTAGAATATGTGATTTAATTCCTAAAGTGCTATTGTTACATCGCATGATATGCGAATATTACATGCCTTCTATCAAAGTGAAATTGATAAACTGTTAGTGATAATATTGTTACCACCCTATTAAGTACATGTTAAGCATGTTTACTATTAGTGATGAATTGAGTACATGTTAAACATGTCTACTATTAGTGATGAATTAAGTACATGTTAAGTATGTCTACTGCTAATATTGAATTATTCTATTACAAAGCATAAGATATTGCATTGCATGGGGTGAGATGATATGTACGGAGGAAGAGTGGTAGGTTATATGCAAGTTTGATGTGCCTTCACAGCCCAGTGGTATTTTATCTACAAATATGTTGTGCATCCACAACCCAGTGGCGGTTTTTATCTGCAAATATGTTATGTATCCACAGCCTAGTGGCAGTTTATCTACAAATTTGCTATGCATCTACAGCCCAATGGCAGTTTTTATTTGCAAATATGTTGTGCATCTACAACCCAGTGGCAGTTTATCTGCAACCCAGTGGTGGTTAAACCACAACCTAGTGTATAAGGATGTTTGAGCTCAGGCGAACTCCTAGTGAAGTGTGTAGCGGAGTTAGGTAGGACCTATTTTTTTATATACTGAAATTGCATTGCCATTGTGATGTGTTCATCAATAAAACTGTTACTGTGACTTGCTATACGAATGTGATTGTTTTAAAAGAACTATTATTTCGCATGCTTTGTCTATTATTTGCACTAATTTTCTTGTGATCAGACTCACACTAAACTTCATAAGCTCACTCCCCCTTTTATTTTCATATCTATAGATAACTCACCAGGTTAGGACGCGGACTCAGCACTTGGAGGCCTCGGCACGGATTATTTTTTTATATGTTTTTGTGATTCATGCATTTACTAATTGAACCAAAGGTAAGTTAATATTTGGCAGAATTTTAACGACATCTGTGGTGATAAATTTGTGACAATTATAAGGTATTTTATGTGAGCAATAAATTAGTCTAAAGATTAATTAATTGTTTCACATAATTTATTATCAATGTTTCATTACTACAATAAGAGTATCGTTTACTATTAATATTATTGTCCAAAGAATTGATATTAATGTTGTGTTTGGTATCTTAAGATGGGATTAGCCATTATTTTGAATTTATTGTTTACTTATAAATATTAATATGAGCTTGTTTTTATTTGTTCTATATTCAGTTAGTTCGTCTTCCGCTGCCACAATATTTGCTAATCTACACCCATGCTTAATGGGACTAATTTTAAGGAACGTAAAAGGCATTTACTTATAGTGCTTGGCTGTATGGACATAGTCCTTGCACTAAGGGAAGAACAACCTGCACCTCTCACTACGGAAAGCACCCCTAATGTTTAGAGCGATTTTGAAAGGTAGATCATTCAAATTGTATGAGTCTAATGATAATGAAACATAGTATTCCAAAAGCCTTTAGGGGTATAGAATTTAAAGAGATTACTTAGGCCAAGGGTTTCCTTAACGAAATTGAGAAATATTTTGCTAAAAACGATAAGGTTGGGATGACATCACTTCTAACTTCTTTGATTTCTATGAAGTATAAGGGTCAAGGAAACGTGAGGATGTACATTATGGAGATACTCCATGTTGCTTCAAGACTTAAGGCACTTAAGATCGACCTTTCTGAGGAATTGTTTATTTTATGGGTTTGGTATCGCTTCCTACACAGTTAAGTTAATTTAAAATTAGTTATAATTTTTGAAAGGAGAAATGGACTCTAAATGAGCTCATTTCTCATTGTGTACAAGAGAAAGAAAGGTTGAAGCATGATAAGTCTGAAAATTCTCATTTGGCCAATGCTCCTAAAGATAAAGGCAAGAAAAGAAAATATCAAAATAAAGCTACTAGGATCCAGCTCAAAAGAAACAACAGCAAGCTACAGAGAGTTGTTTCTTTTGTAACAAGTCTGGACACATGAACAAAGAATATATCAAATATCATGTCTGGCCTGTAAAGAAAGATATAATTCTTATTTTGGTCTATTCTGAGGTTAATATAGCATCATTACCTAGAAACAGTTGGTGGATAGATTCTGCTGTTACTACCATCATAAGTATTTCTATGCAGGGTTTCCTGAGTTATCGAAAGCCAAGTGATGGTGAAAGACACATTTTTATGGGCGATAGAAAATTGGTAGAAATGGAGGCAATTGGGCATTTTAGGTTGTTATTAGGAATTGGTTTTTATTTGAATTTAAAAGACACTTTCATTGTACCATCATTTAGATGGAATTTAGTTTGTGTTTCTTCGTTGGACAAATTTGGATAGTATTGTTCATTTGGAAACAATAAATTTAGTTTGTCTTTAAATTCGAATGTTGTTAGAACTGATTATTTAAATACTTATGACAACCTTTATTTGATAGAAACAGTTGCATCCTATAATGAAATCTTGCATGTGGAATCACGTGGTATTAAACGTAAATTAAATAAGGAAAATTCAGCATCATTATGACATAAGCACTTAGGTCGTATCTCAAAAGTTAGAGTTGTACGCCTTCTCTCTGATAGTATTTTAGAGTCCCTTGAATTCACAGACTTTGATGTTTTTGTCAATTGCATTAAGGGAAAATAGACCAAAACTAAGAGATTAGGTGCCAACAGATCTTCAGACATCTTAGAATTAATTCATACAAATATTTGTGGGTCATTCCCTACAACATACTAGAATGATCAATAATATTTCATAACATTCATAGACAATTACTCACATTATGGATACCTATATTTCATTCATGAGAAATCTTCGTCTTTGGATGTGTTCAAAGCCTATAAAGTTGAAGTTGAGAATCAACTCAACAAAATGATTAAAAATGTCAGATCTAATTATGATGGTGAGTACTACAGTAGATATGACAGCTCAAATGAATAATGTCCAGGACCATTTGTGAAATTCCTAGAAGAATGCAATATTGTCCCACAGTACACCATGCCAGGATCACCCGGTATGAATAGTGTAGTTGAAAGACAAAACAGGACTCTTAAGGATATGGTAATGAGCATGATTGTTCATTCTACCTTACTTGAGTCCTTTTAGAGAGAAACACTAAAAACAACAACTTACATTCTCAATAGAGTACCATTAAAGTAGTTGCAAAAACACCTTATGAGCTTTGGACAGGTCAAAAGCCTAGTCTAAAGCACTTTCACATTTAAGGATGTCTAGTTAAGGCAAGGCTTTATAGGCCACATAAAAAGAAATTGGACACCATAACAATGAGCAACTACTTTATTGGTTATTCTGAGTGATCTAGGGGCTATAAGTTTTATGATCACATAATAAGGAATACTTTTGAGATGAGAAATGCAATATTTTTTGAGGATGTTAAGTTTGAAGGGAGAAATAAGGTTAGAGACATTGCTTTTAAGGAGGAATTGAATTTTAACACAGTTCATACTATCACTTTTGACGATGTTCAAGTTCTCATACCTATCATTGATCAAGAAGTGAATCCAGAACCTCAACAAGACAACGTTGAATGACTCCTTATTCAAGATGAGATAATTGTTCCAAAAGAACAAACTCAACAACCTTAAAAACAAATGTCATTAAGGAGGTCCACAAGAGAAAGGAGAAATGCTATTCCAAACGATTATGTTCTATTTCTCCAAGAACATGAGGATGATAATGGAATGATGGAAAATGATTCAATCAACTTTTATCAAGCCATAAAAAGTTCTAATTCTCAAAAGTAGATTAATACCATGAAAGATGAGTATAAGCCTATGCAAGACAATAAGATTTGGAAACTTGTCTCATTACCTAAAGGTGCAAAACCAATTGGTTGTAAATGGATATTTAAAACCAAGAGAGATGCAAATGGTAATGTGGAGAGGTATAAGATGCGTCTTGTAGTTAAAGGATATACTTAGAAAGAAGGTATTGATTTTACAGAGACTTTCTCTCCAATTTCATCGAAAGACTCTTTCAGGATAATCATGGCGCTTGTTGCTCATTTTGATCTTCACTTACATCAGATGGATGTTAAGACTGCATTTCTCAATAGTGACGTTGAAGAAATAATTTATATGATGCAATTAGAAAACTTTGAGTCGGAATACCCAAAGAATATGGTTTGCAAATTGACAAAATCCATCTATGAACTCAAAAAAGCTTCCCGTCAATGGTACTACAAATTTCATCAAGTAATTGTTTCCTTCAGTTTTGAGATGCATATTGTTGATAATTGTATGTATCACAAATTCAGTGAGAGTAAATACATATTTCTTGTTCTACATGTCGATAACATTTTGATTGTCGTTAATAATATAGGCTTATTGCATGAAATCAAGAGGTTTTTGTCTAAGTATTTTGAGATGAAAGATATTGGGGACGCCTATTTTGTTTTAGGAATTCAAATACATCGAGACCGATCTTAGGGTATTCTTGGATTGTCACAAAAGAGCTATATCGATAAAGTACTCAAAAGGTTTGGCATGTAAAGTTGTAAACCAGGTGACATCCCTGTCGCTAAAGGAGAAAAATTTAGTCTTTCTCAATACCCTAAACATAACCTTGAAATTCAAGAAATACAAAAGATTTCTTGTGCATCAGCTATTGGGAGTCTAATGTATTCTCAAGTATGTAGGCGCCCGAATATTGCATACATTGTTGAGATGTTAGGCAGATATTTATGCAACCCAAGTACGGACCATTAGATAACAACCAAGAGGGTTATGAGGTATTTTCAAAAAATAAAAGATTATATGCTCACTTATAAGAGATTAGATCATTTGAAGGTTGTAGGTGCCAAGATAGCAGGAAATCTACATCAGGCTATATTTACATGTTAGCTGGAATAGCTATATCTTGGAAAAGTGTCAAATAGACACTTGTAGCTTCTTCCACTATGACAGTAGAGTTTGTAGCATGCTATGAGGCATCAAACCATGGAATATAGTTGCAAAACTTTGTCACTGGGTTACACATTTTAGAGAATGTAGAAAGACCACTCAAATTATTTTGTGACAATAAATCAACGGTGTTGTATTCCAACAACAAAAGGTTTGCCACCCAAGGTCTTTCATGAGCACACTGCTCATATGGGTGTTACATTATTTGATGATATCATGATTTAGTAGGAGTTTGTATTTTATTTACTTTATGTTTGTTTCAGACATTTATATATTTGGTTATTTTCTGATCAGAAATGAAGTATTCAATTTATTCAATCTGTTTTGTTATTTTGATACTGACCTCACTTAAATTTAAAGAGGACCAGTTGGAAATAGACGTGTTTAGATCATATTGCATGTAATTTCCATGCTACAAATCCATACTTGATCTATGTCATTTGGTTGTGTTAATATATGTGATCAGGGATGGATTTAGTTACGATATATGTTAGGAAAGTCGCCTTGGTTCTATGTTAACATAATTAATGGACGAGATTGTTCAGAATACATTTTCGGTATGATAGTAAAATTTTGAGATCATAAGGTTATATAATGACATGTTATTATAGAGTAATTAGTATATATATGTGGTCCAAGTGGGAGATTGTTGGAAAATATGGACATCACATATACAATAAGGGTAATTACATGTTATTATTTACTATCATAATAGGTTAGCCCAAATTAAAAGTGATCTAATTTGGTTAAGGTTTATTGGGCTTTAATTATTAAATAAAGTATGGGTCAAATATGTGTAGATACTCTAGTAACTAATTTCTAATTTATGAAGGGCTAATTAGAAATTAGGGCTAATATGCCAAAGTTATATATATTAAGGTTATGGTTCCCAAGTTACACACAAGATAACTTTTCTAATATTTCATCCTTAGGAAAGAGAGAGCAAATATTCTCTGAATTTCTTGTGTACTAATTTCAAATATCAAATCCCCAAGATCCAAAAAACTTCAAGGAATTCATGGATTCAGGTACGCTTTCACATCTAGTTCTGTTATCGTTTTGTTCTTGATGATTTGACGTGACAGATCCTGGTTTACAGTTTACAATTTATATTAGATCTTGTTTTTACGGTTCTAATAGAAATAACAAAGATGAATAAGAAAACGATAAACACAAGAGGCAACCATTGATAGGAGTTTCATCGAATTGACATGGTGGAGGAGTGGTTATTGACAAACGAAGACAAGTGTGTTAAAATTTATTATTATATTTTTTAAGAAATATTTATTTATTTTTGTATATTATTATTTCTTTTGAAAAATATCTTTTTATTTTTATATATTTTAAATTTGCTATTATATCTTTTGAAATTATTTATGGATTTTTATATATTTCTTTGAATTTTTTTAGAATTACGATCAACTTGAGATAATATGTAAATTTTGAGGGTTAATTTTTTAAATTAAGATTAAATTGATATACTATGTAAAAGTTTAGGGTTAAATTTGTTATTATACCTATTCTTTTAACTGCCATGTCAGCTGTTGTTTTTTACTTTAATGGGGGTAACCAAGCCATGTAATGTGAGTGCTTAAATTGATTTTTTTTTTTATTTTGGATGCCTAAAATGAAAATTTTTATAGTTAGGTGACTATCTATATAGGTTACCCTTATTTTTAATATAATTATTCTTCCTTTATAATTATTTTTTAATTTGTAAAATTCCATTAACCTAATTTTTTTTAAAACAATTATTTATCCAAAAAAATCAATTATAAATAGTAACATTTGAAATGCTAGCATTTTAAAATTTTTATTCCAACCACACTCACCTTGTTTCACCATCCACTTAAAGATTTAAATCAACTAAATATTAATATTTTCAATGCTTTAATTTTTTGAAACAACATTTTCTAATCTATAATAAAAATTTATGAGATAGAAGTTTTTTATAAAAAAAATGTCAAAATGATACCTTAAGAAAAAACATTTTTCTATTTATTTTATTTTTTAAAGTTATATTATTCTTTTAAGACTTCACATTTAAAATTTAACTTTATTTAAAATATCTTGAAATGCTAAAAAGATAAAATTATAAAATTAAAATTTTTATTTATACAATAATTTAATAATATTTCATACTCAATTTTAAATGATATAAGAAAATAAATTTTATAACTTAAATTCAATAATTATTTTTTAATATTTTTTTATAATTTAATTTTTGAGCTTGTAATATTTCAAATTTTAAAACAACACCAAATTAACTAGTGCTTGACTGAGTTAACTTAATCGGTTGATCGGAAAACAATTTAGTTGGGCAAATATTAAAAGTATTTTTTTTTTGAAAAATAACAATTATTATTAGGCATTTTTGTCTTTTATATTTTTATATAAAAGAGTTAATATACCATTTGGTACTTAAGTTTAGTTTCTATATTCAATTTGGTACTTGAGTTTTTTTTTTCAATTTGGAACTTGAGTTTAGCTTCAATATTCAATTTGGTATCCATTCCAAATGACATCTTGTGGTTCAATGAATGTTTGACACTTGTTGTAGTAAAAAAAGGTAATTGTGATAACAAAAATGCTTAGATACCAAATTAAATATTGAAGCAAAGCTCAGATACTTAATTAGAACAAAATAAAACTCAAATATTAAATACCAAAACGAACATTGAAACTAAACATAAGTATCAAATTGAATATTGAAACCAATAATACAAACCAAATAGTATAAACATCAAAATACTCGACCTCAATTTTAACAAAAGCATATAATCCATTTTCTTTTCTGAATAGAAAATAAACCACCAACTTCTAGTTGGTAATTAGAATTCAAAGTTGAAACCTACCCAACGTGGATTCCTTATGATATATACACTACATATAAATATATTATATTCTCAATATCCCATTAAATGCTAGAAAATCACCAAACCAATGATTGAAATGTATGTTTGTCAAAAACAAGGTCCTTTTCAAACCCTGCCAACAATATAAATTTATATTTTATTTTACAAGAACCCACAGCTAGAGTTCATTGGGGAGCAATAATTCAAATTAAGAAAACTCCTCCCCAACCTCCTCCATTATAATTGTCTTAATTAATTACAATAATTAAGTTGTCATAAACTAGTGTTTTGAAATTTAAATGCATAAACTTTGGCTCTGGCCTTCATTACGATAGTTTCCATCTTTTAAATCAGAGCTAGAGCTTTCCTATTACGTTGAGAGCTGTGTTTGCTTGCGTGGAAACAAGAATGGATGAGAAAATCACGTACGACACATTTTTTGCCAGAAGCTTTAGTCGATCTGATCAAAAGAAACTTGGATATGGAGCATTTATTGGTTGTTTGTTAATTGCATTGAGCTTCTGTCTTGTTTTCATGCCTTACTCTTCTCCTCAGTCAATTCGTGAGTTCCCAAAACCCTTTCTTGTTTCTTGTCCAGTTATCCTCATTGATTGATTGATTGTTACTAATTTGTATATTTCAACGTTGGGTTTTGTTTTTCAAGGTTTGGGTACTAGTGTACCAAAGAGAATGAACTTAGTGTGCAAATCAGAAAAAAGATCAGATTACTGTGAGATTAATGGAGAAGATGTAAGGATCGATGCAAAATCCTCTACTGTTTTTATCGTTGCTTCATCCCAACAAAGCATTCGTGACCTTGAAGACAACAACACCTCCCTTCTTATCGGACCTTATTCTCGAAAAGAAGACCAAATTGCAATGAAAAGTGTGAGGAAATGGTTAATGAAACCAGTTATGGAAAGCAAAGTGACCCCCCATTGCAGTCAAACTCACAGTGTTCCAGCTATTTTGTTTTCCCTAGGAGGATATTCAGGGAACAATTACCATGATTTTACGGACATCATTATCCCACTCTATTCCACTGCTCGAATCTTTAATGGAGAGGTCAAGTTTGTTGTTACCAACTCAAATCCATGGTGGATTAACAAGTTCCGAAATTTGGTTCAGAAGCTGTCTAATTACGAAGTCATCGACATTGATAATGAAGAAAACATACATTGCTTTACAAGTGTTGTTGTTGGTCTCAAACGTGCTCCTCAAGAGCTAAGTATCGATCCTTCCAAATCATCATATTCGATGAAAGATTTCAGGCAATTTCTGAGATCCGCCTACTCCTTAAACAAGGTGAGGGCGATCAAAATCGAGGACGAGGATGATGATGACGATGACGATGATGGGAAGACGAGACCTCGGCTTCTCATTGTTGCGAGAAACCGGACAAGAGCGTTCAGAAATACAGATGAAATTGTTGGAATGGCAAGAAATTTGGGGTACGAAGTAGGGGTAGCTGAGGCTGATGGGAATATACAAAGATTTGCTGAGATTGTGAATTCGTGTGATGTTATGATGGGAGTGCATGGAGCTGGGTTAACCAACATGGTTTTTCTGCCTGAGAATTCAGTTTTGATTCAGGTGATTCCTTTCGGTGGGGTGGAATGGCCGGCAAGAGCCGCCTTTGGAGAGCCGTCCAAGGACATGAACATAAGGTATCTAGATTATAAGATTAAAGCAGAAGAGAGTAGCTTGATAGAACAATACCCAGCAGATCATGAGGTATTCAAAAATCCATTATCCATTTCGAAACAGGGGTGGTTGACATTCAAGGCAGTGTATTTGGACAAACAGGATGTCAACCTTGACATCAATAGGTTTAAAATCACTTTGCTGAAAGCTCTTGAGCTTTTACATCAGTAAAAAATTTATGTATATTCATTTGGATTTTCTGTTGTATCTTCAGTATTTTCTTTTTGAGTGTTGGTGAGGCGAAATCCATTTTTATAGTGATTAAACGATTATAGAAATATTTATCTATTAATATATATATATATATATATATATATATATAGTGTTGTATCTTCAATTTTACATCCTACGGCTAAATGAACATTGTTCATGCATACTTCGAATTTACTTCAACGTTGGAGTTGGTAACGATTTGGGCTGAAAATTGGCTGTGAGGAGTGATGAAGTAAGAAAATTGCTTTAGGATTAGAAATAATGAATGATAATTTTTGAAGGATTAAAAATAAATTTATCATTATACCAATATATAATTTTATAAAATTTTAAAAAATTAAATGAAAAATCTATCATGAGGGGTCAATGTTACTGCTTGCCTTCTTGCCTTTGCTCCTGGTTTCAGGCTTGCATAATGAAAAGAAATATAAGCTAGAAGGAAGTGAAGAGTTGACACTTCGGTCGCTCTCCAATACTTAAGTCAAATGAATAATGAAGGTGTTATCTTTTTTTATGAATATGATGAATCGTAAACTTACCTTTAAGGGTTTTTAGAATTTTTTTTATGCTTACCTCCATCGTCTCTTAGGTGACTATCGTGTTATCTTTGGAGCTCAAAGTGCCTTGAGATTGATTCATTCTTTCCTTTTATTTATTTGTTTTCTTTGCTAGTTTTGTATGTACAAAGTTTTGAATTCTCTTAACACCAACTCGACCTCAAGCCCTTTGGTTGTTGGAATTAAAGGTGTTTACGGACTAAGTCGAATATGGTTGAGACTTAATTCTAAAATATTTTTTAAGTTCATATATATTTTTGAGTCAACCTAATCCGTTAAAATGTTCGTTTTATTATTAATTTTTTTATATATATTACTTTTTAAAAATTATTATTATATATATTTTTATAATTAAATTTTAATTTAAAATATTTTTTATCATTTAAATTAAATTCAGATCCAAACTGACTAGAAATAAAAAAAAATTTATTCAAGTTTAACTCTAATCGTGTCGAGACTATCCAACTAAACAAACTACTCTATCTTTGTACAAGTTTACTTGGTACTTGGGTATCTTTTGTATATATTCTAATTGCTTTGGGTTGCTTTGGGCCCTATTGTTTTTTGGGCTTTATAAACGTGTCATAACAAAAATAAAATAAAGCTCTCGAAACCCGAAAATCTAACAAATTTATACATTGCTGTCCATGTATCTCCCAAGCATTAACGAGGAGCAAAAGTGCAAACACATATATAGATATATGGTAAACTATAGACTTATTTATTATGAAAAATTTTAATTTAGTCACTAATATTTTAGATTAATTATATTTTGGTTATTTTCTGTTAAATGATTAACATAAGTAAAGATGTAGTTTTTTTCTAACTGGTATAATAATAAATTTAGTCCTTAATACTTATATATTCTATCAATTTGATACTAATTCTAAAGAATTTAATAAATTTAATCATTTACATTTCTATCAATTTGATCCTCAAATACATATATTTAAATATAATTATAATTATATTTAAATACATATAATTAAATCTTGATAAACTTATAAGTAGCCTTGTGATTTTGATAAACCCAAGAACTCAAAACCTCCCAAAACTCAATCATTCTTAATTTGCTAATAGCATTCTCAACTGAGGAATCAAATTTTTTTTCTATGTAACCTAACAAATAATTAACAAATTTTTTAGATACATATATTTTTTTGAATTTATAATTTCTTTTATATTTAAAAAAATTATATAAATTTTATAAATTTTCTTTTAAAATTTTAATTATTTTTATAAAAAAAATAGATTATGGCATCACCAATGCTATGCGTCACAACTTAAGAGTGCCATTTGTCTTATATTTAACACCATTATAAAAAAGTACTAAAACCCTTGACGAAATGAAAATTCGGGTACAAACTTAGAGAAAAAAATCAGATGTACGAACATGGAAGAATGTGATAGTTCGGGACTAAATGCATATTTGAGCATTATAATTATAATTAAATATAAACACATAACATTATTTATAAAAGTATCTATAAATAATATTATATTTTGTATTTTTTCATAGTATATAATTTATATTTAATTATATGTTTTTAGGATCAAATTGATAGAATGTGTACGAATTGAGGATTAAGTGTGTTATTATTCCAATTAGAAAAAGGTCATGTCATCACTTTTGTTAACCATTTAACGAAGAGTGATCAAAATAGAAATGATATAAAACAGGAGCAACCAAAATAGAAATGATCTAAAACGTTAGTGACTAAATTAAGAATATTCATAATTTGGTGACCAAAGCAGAAATACACTAATAGTTGAGTAACTAATTCTATAGTTTACCCTTTTCTTTTTGCACATAAACCCTTTCTAACTTTTCTAAATCGCATCCATACTAAGATTAAGGGCTAATTCATCATTGTTTTTAGTGTTCTCTATTACTATAAAAAAATGTGGTTGAATGATAAAATATATTTTTCTTAACATGATAGTGGAAAGTTAAAAATTATTTAAGTTATATGATATTTAAATAATTTAATATAATGATACATGAAATATAAATTTTAAATATCTTTTAATTAATTAATATAAATTATTTATAAAATTAAAAATACATAAAATATGTTTTAAACTTAAACATAATAAATTATATTTAAATAAAATGATATATTAAATATAAATAAATCTATTTTTTATATACCTTTTAAATAATTAATATAAATACAAATATTTTGATAATTTTCACTTTCAAACGCAAACTAAAAGTATTTAAATCCCATGATATAGGGTTAAAAAAAAACCCTAGCCAAGAGTGCTTTGCTTAGCATCCTAGCGAAAACAGTTTTTTCTGTGGCTTGGGATGAAGGAAAGTGGTGGTGAAGACGATTTTGGAAGGGATGAGATCTCCCTTCTAGCAGAAGAACTCATTTAGTTATCGATTAAAAGTTCGATGGTGGTAACAAGCAAAAAGCCAACCCTACTCTGTACTATATAGACAAAGAAATCCTATAATCTAGACAGTTTCAGGGCACAGATGAAGAGTATATGGAAAACGAGGAAAAAAAATTTGAGATTCAATTGGCAGGGCAAAATCTATTCTTGATTGTGTTTGAAAGTGAAGAAGATTTAGAGACAGTTATGGAGGGGCAGCCATGGTTGTTTCGGAAAAGTTTAGTGCTCTTTGATCAGTTGACTAAATAGATGGAAAGAAGTCAAATCTAGCTTAGTTCATCCCCATTTTGGATTAAGATTGGGCCATGTTTACCAGAATTTGATAAAAAAGATTTACTGCATGCTATTAATGTCACTTTTGGAGACATTCTTAGATCTGAAATTAATGGTGAATTTTTTCGGCTTAGAATTCAATTAGATGTGTAGAAACCCCTATGCATGGGTATTAGCGTCTCAATATACAACCAAAGAAAGTCTTGGATCTCTTTCAAATATGAAAAATTGCCGACATTCTACTTTAGTTGTGGGAAGATGGGGCATGGTCTCAAAGAGTGCATCGGGTTAACACCTGTAAAAAAAATAAAATCAGAGATGATCCTTCTTATTCTTTAGCATTAAAAGCAGAATTAAATTTAATTGGAAGGAAGATTTTAAAGTTTAATGCCCTTTCAAAGAAGATGCAGCCTCAATGTTCATATATGGATGAGATAAAGAAGATTCCTGAGATGAATTTAGAAGAAGAGGATAAAAGTGATATGATCCAAAGAATCTAAGACAGTTCACAATCCACAGAAACAGAGAAAGCTATGAAGTTGCAAGAGGAAGAGAGGGTTGAGGAAGAGAAAGTGTATGGGAAAACAATACTTGTGCAAAAATTCTGAAACTAGCTAAGAAATTTAGTTGGAAAAGAATTAAGTCAATAAGAGTGCTGGATTATTCTAATAGAGATAGTATATTGAGAAATAGAAAATCGAAAGATATAGAAATTAAAGATGGATGTACAGAAAAAACCTGTAAAGATGAAGCAAAAAGAATGAAGAATGATGGACAAGAATTTCAAACTGAAGGAGGCACAATTTTGTTGGCAAGAAATCTAAAACAAGTTTATTCTCCCAACCAAAATAGATTAGTAGCTGCCAAAAGGCAAACCGACTGGGCACAATGAAAACTGTTTGCTGGAATGTCTGTGGATTGGGGAGTCCACAGGCAATGCAGAGGCTTCGGTATTTGCTGAAGCAACACAAGTCCCAAATGGTCTTCCTTATGGAGACCAAAATTGATAAAAAGCGTATGGAAAAAACTAGGAGAAGATGCAGTTTTGTGAATTGGATTGATGTAGGAGTAGAAGGTTCTCGAGGTGGAATTTGTCTGGCATGGAAAGCAGAAATTACGGTTTGTCTAAAAAGCTTCTCGAAAAGTCATATTGATGTGATTATCAAGGAGGCCAGTGCCAATAAAGAGTGGAGATTTACGGGTTAATAACAGGGATGCCTCGTGGAATTTGTTAAGAAAATTGGATCAAGACCAAAACCATCCTTGGCTGGTATATGGTGATTTTAATGAAATAATGTATTCCTTAGAAAAAACGAAGGTCAACCGAGGGAGGAGAAAAGAATAGAAGCTTTCCGTGAGGTTTTAGAAGTATGTCAATTAATGGACGTGGGTTATACGGGGGTATGGTTTACATGAAAGAGAGGGAATCTATCGAAAACAAATATTAAAGAGTGACCGAATAGGGGCGTTGCAAATGAAAAGTGGATGCATCTCTTTCCAAAAGGCAATATTTATCATTTAACACACTCGATTTTAGATCATTGTCCCTTTCTTATCAGTACTAATAATGAAAAGAGTAATAAGGGGATTCCAAGATTCAAACTCGAGGCATGGTGGACAATGGAGGAATCTATTGAAAGGGAAATTAAAAAATCTTAGGAGTCATCAAATGGATCTATTGTTGAAAAACTTGAAAGGCTGCAAGTCAGTTTGATAAGATGGGCAAGCTCAATAAAGAAGGGTCGAGATGATTTAAGGAATAAGCTCACAAAGGAACTTGAAGAGGATAGGGATGATGACACAATGACAAAGCTCATTAATACTAGAATTCGACTTAATATGGAGATTGATAAAGATGAAATGTAAGAGCCAATTGGCTTCAATTATGGGATAAGAATTCTGTCTTTTTTCACAAATATGCCTTAGTTCGTAGACGAATTAACACTATTACCAGGCTGGAATTAGATGAAGGGAGGGAAATTTCTAATGAATCAATGATTAATGAGGCCGCTTCAAATTACCTCCAAAATTTACTTTCGCCAAAAGGAGTTGGGAATTTATCCCACATTGTAATGGGTATTGATACTAATATTTCGTTCTGATATCAATACAAATTTGCTAGCAACATATACGGTAGAAGAGGTCTTTTCAGCTTTGAAAGGAATGGGGCCTACTAAAGCACCAGGCTGTGATGGCTTTCCAGCATTATTTTTTCAGAGGTTTTGGCACATTGTAGGTAAAGATGTTGAAATTTTTTGTTTGGGAATTCTGAATGGTAGGAAGGAATTTGACTCTCTAAACCTTACGGGTATTGTGCTTATTCCAAAAATCCCAAACCCCACAAGTCTTGTCAATTTTAGACCTATTAGTTTATGCACAATTATATACAAAATTGTGGCAAAAACAATTGCAAATCGTCTTCAAGAAGTTATTGGAAGATGTATTGATAGTGCTCAAAGTGCTTTTGTTCCTGGAAGGTTAATTACTGACAATGTGCTAGTAGCCTACGAACTCTTACGTACGTTACGTCAAAAACAGACCGGGAAAAAAGGTTTTATGGCAGTAAAACTAGACATGAGCAAAGCTTAAGATAGAGTGGAGTGGGCTTTTTTAAAAGAAGTTATGCTTCGAATGGGATTTACAAAGGAATGAGTGGCATTAATTATGAAATGTATCTCTACAGTCTCTTATACAATGAATATTAATGGGAGAAGAGGAAATGTTTTTAAACCTACTAGAGGGCTTTGTTAGGGTGACTCGCTCAGTCCTTTTCTTTTTCTAATATGTAGTGAGGGACTCTTATCTTTAATAAGAATGGCAATAAGTGAGGGATTGATGAAAGGAGTGAGGGTTAGTAGAAGAGGACCGAAAATATCGCACCTACTGTTTGCAGATGATTGTATTTTGTTTGGGAAGCTACAAAAAGAGGAGCAATAATTTTAAAAGAAATTCTGAAGGAATATAAATAGTGTTCAGGTCAATGCATGAATTTTAACAAATCGACGATTTTCTACAGTTCAAATACAACAAAAAGGGACAAAGAAGAGATCTTAAGCATACTAGGTGTGAGATGCTTTACAAATTTGGAAAAATATCTAGGACTATCTGATATGGTAGGAAGATGAAAGAAGGAAGCTTTTTAGAATCTCAAAGATAAAGTTAATTCGAGAATTAAAAGTTAGAGTACAAGGTTACTATCACAAGGGGAAAGGAGATCTTTATAAAATTTGTGCTTCAAGCAATACCAACTTATGCTATGTCATGTTTTCTCCTACCAAAATCTTTATGTGGAGATTTAGAAAATATCTTCGCTAAATTTTGGTGGCAAAAAGGACAGGGAAGGAAAGGGATACACTGGTGTCAATGGAAGTTTATGTGTCGACCAAAAGAGGAGGGGGGAATGGGCTTTAGAAACATGTTACAATTTAATATTTCCTTACTAGCTAAGCAAGGGTGGAGGATTATTAATAATCAAGATTCTTTGGTTACGTGAGTTTTTAAAGCAAAATATTTTTCGAATGATCATTTTTTAAATTCTCGTTTGGGAAATACAAGCTCTTATATATGGAAAAGTATTTGGGCAGTGAAAGGTATTTTTGGAAAAAGGAACATATTGGAGGATTAGTACAGGTACAAATATTTCTATCAATGCTGATGCTTGGATTCTAGATGCAGTTAATTTTAGATTATCTTCAGTTTTTAATACTATGCGTGATTCTAAAGTCAATGTGTTGATTGACAGTAATGAGAGAATATGGAAAAGAGAACTAATCAACAATACCTTTTTCGAGGAAGATGCTGGAAAAATCCTTTGGATCCCTTTGGCACGCACACCCCCACGATGGTTTTCTTACCTGGGGAGGCGAATATTCAAGCGAGTTTTCAGTCTGCAATGCCTATAAACTATTACAAACTTTTGATGAAATTACTAGAGCTTATGCTTTACAAACCACCTACAAGAATTTTTACAAAAAAAATTGGCTCCTAAATCTACCATCTAAAATCAAGGTTACAATTTGGAGAATTTCATGGAACTATCTACCTACAAAAGTTAATATGCAACACAAAAAGCTTGTCAGTAATACAATATGCCTCCAATGTGGGGAAAGAACTGAAACAATCGACCATATTTTTCGCGAATGTCCTGTTACAGTGGAAGTTTGGACAATATTAAAAATTCAAAATATTCTCATGGATACTAACATGGATTTTGTACAGTGGATTACCTGGATTTTTGAACAGTTTACCCCATGCCAAAGCCGCCTCTTCTGTTGTGGACTTTGGGCCATCTAGAGAGAGAGAAACACAAGAATGCATGAAAAAAAAAGTAGTACAGGTTAGGAAATAGCAAATTTCATCAACAAATATATTGCTGAACTAAATGGTCTTGAAGAAAGAATTCCAGTAAGGGGGAAGGAGATAAGAAGATGGAGCCACCCACCTAGTGAGTTCGTAAAAATTAATTTTGATGGTGCGTATGATAGGACTCACTACTAATCAACTTCAGGTATTGTGGTCAAAAACAAAGAAGTGGTAGTCTTATTATCCTACTTAGAGATCCATCAAGGGGTAATTTCCACCTTTGCAGCTGAAGCACTCACATGTCCAAAAGTAGTCTAAGTAGGATTTGAAGAGGAGTGGCCGAAGATTATAATCAAAGGAGACTCTCTCACAATAATCAAAAAATGTACAAACAAGAGTCAAGGTCGATCACATATTGGAGCATATATATATGATATTCAACAGAAAATAAACAGATCTAGAAGTTTCATGTTCAAACACACACAAAGATTTGCAAATGCTCTTACTCATATTTTGGCTACAGAAACTTTAAAAAGGAAGGAGGAGATATGCTTGGTAATGAGTGTCCCTAGGTATGCCGAAAATCAATGAAGGATTGATTGGAAATGTGAACCAGATTGAGGCAGGACCGGAGAAGAAGAGAACTGAGAGGAAAGTTTAAGAAAAACAAATGAATTGGTTTTTGAAAAGAACAACTTTCCCAAAAACTGAATCGTCAAAAGAAAAGTAGAAATGATATTTAGTTGATAGAACATGTTTCAGTACTATCTGATTGGGCATTAATTAGGCACATTTATTATTGATTCTAGACTATTCAGAAAAAATATCCAGATAGTTTTTTTTTGTTTATTTTTTTGGGCCACTTTAAATTTTTGGGTCGTTTTTTTGGTTTTTTATGGTCTTCTGCTTCTTTTTGGACTTCTACTATGTACATTTATTTATTTTTTTAATACAAAGCCCAGTCTGAAGTTTCAAAAAAAGTATTTAAATCCCAGCTTTTACGTTTTTTACCCAAAAATTAAATATTTTTCATTGCTTTTATTTTAAAAATACACTTTTAAAACTTCAAATGCAATGAAAAATGAGAACTAAGTAAAAGAGGGCCCTTGAAATGAATGAAGTATTGGGCTTAGTTAGTTTACTGAACCGGAATGAGGTAATGGGTGATGGGCAATATGAGAGTTTGAGAAATAGCCACTGCAAAATGATGTTGTGATGGGCTTCGTAACGGGTACTAATGATAATGTGGTGGAGTATGCTCAGTGGTAGGTGGGCCTTTGAAACCAAAAATTGTCAAATTTAGAAAATAGCCTTGATCCAAGTTTTGTAGTATCTAATGAGGGTTGTACAATTCCTCACTATGCAAAATTATTATTTGGTAAAATGTTAGGGTTTTGTTCATAATTACGGGTAAAAGATAGTAAGTAATAAAAAGAGTTCCTTTCTATCCATTTTGAAAAATCTCATGATCAAGAAATTCATTGGATCAATTTTGAAGAATTAATCGAGAGCTGAACTAGATATATGACTCTAGTGGGTGGCATTCGTTAGGGGTCTCTTTAGCCACTAAGTGTTATTCTATAGTCCTAAGTTTTTAGAGTTTTGTATTACTTAAAAAGTTTATTTAAGAGGTTAAGTTTTTATTTATTATATTAGATTTTCGACTATATAAGATTTATAAAACTGAATATTTAATTAGTTTTAAAATTGTTTAATTTCTTATTTTTCTTTAAATAAGGTTAGATTAAAATGTTAATGTAAAATTTTATATATTTTCTTAGAAGTTTATATTTATTTTAAACTTTATAATGTGAAAGACCTTAGAACGATAATTGCTAGAAAAATAGAGTAGTGGCAGAAAAAGTGCTATGAGCAGTGCCAACTATTTCAAGTATTAATGAAGAACAAAGATGAAAACCACAATATGTTTACGTAGTTCGGTTTCCTTATGTTTTCAGCACCTTGCCAAAGAGATAACCTGTTATCTTTACACCTTGTATAATAAGTGATTACAAATCCTAACACTCTCCAATTTAGCAAACTCACTTTTTCACTTAAGATCTAGATCACTCTTAGGCTGAAAACAAGTAATTCACATGTTTTCACACTCAATCCACTAACAAATATAAGTTCCTTTCTGAACAAAGAAGTGCTAAAAATCTAAGTACAGAACCTATACAAATCTCAAGTATTTAAATTACTTTCGGTTTGCTAACATACTAGATCAATTTATAATTAATCTTCCCATCAATAATGCAAGATAATTAGCATGGAAAATATCTTCAGTAAATTTAGGATAAGTTTTCAAATCTTCAGGATATGTCACACCCACTTCCCTCTAATTTCAAAAATTAAGAAATAATTGAGGGGTTAAATTGAAAGAAGCCATAAACTGGTAGTCTCTACTGGAAAATCAGGAAAAGTTAGGAACAAAATTGAACAAGGTTGAGATCCAATTCTAGTTCGATCGAATTAAAACCAGTTGGTCCCTTAGTAAGGGACAAAATGATTGTCAATGGATGGTTTCTAAATAATTGAAAATCGTGCAGGAAGGGTTATAAATAGCTGGGAAATGACTTCCCAGGGAGACTTCTTCTCAAATTTATTTCATTTTCTTCTCTTCTTCATCTTCTTCCTTGGTTGATCTGAAGAAAAGATAGTTAGGGGAAGCTCTGCATGGAACAATGATCATCAGGTTCAAATACGAAAGGTAAAGAATCCAGTAAGCTGCTTCCAGAAGAGTGGAAGCTCTGGCGTTCAAAAAAGCTAAGTGAGGGAAGAGACAAATAAGTGTCAGGTGAGTTTCTATACATCATCCCTGTAATTCTGTGCAGCTGGCATGGTTCTGTGTTACAATTTGTGATGATGAATGAACTCTGTTGATTGTGAACAATAAGCATATACGAAACTTATTTGATATATGGTATCCGTCATGTAGTTCGGTATGCATGAGATAGTTAGAAATCCATGTTTAAAAAGGATAGCGTATTTCATGTTAGTATATAAGTAAAATGCATATATTGCATGATTAAAATGGTAGGAAAATAATTGACAGGATAGATGAAGCTAGGATTTGAGGACTGAAATTCCTATTAGATACTATTATACGGTGTTGTTGTGTGCAAACCGTAATGTGTAAAGCTCTGGGCCTTGTGAAAGAGACATTTTGGTGCTCGAGCATTAAGGTATATGAATGGCAAAATGGAGTAATGGGTGGAGGAATAGGGAAATTGGAATTCTGTTAAGATTTTACCATCCAAAATTGTTGGGAGCAAACCATGATACGCAAAGCTCCAAGCCTTACCAGAGGGGACACTTCGATGTTCAAGCATCAAGGTGGATACAATATAAGACGATATTGATAAATTTAAGGTTCTATAGAGCAATATCGCGAAGGTGATCAAAATGCTTTAGGGGTCGACACCTCGACAGCAGTAAGGTCCTACAGGGCAGTCCGTTGGGATAGTAAACACGAGGATTACGAGGTGTAAGACTGTGGCTCGATTATGGAAACCACTAGAGTCTACCAGGACATTAAACATTGGGTATACTAGGTAAGACCATAGCTCAACTATGGTAGTATAGAGAGTTTGCTAGGATAATAAATGCGAGGTAGTCTGCAGGGACACTAAACACGTGGTAGTTTATTAGGACATTAAACATGGGGTGGAATGTTAGGACGATAATTAGGAAAATCGTGCATAAGGAAAATGCAAGTATCGATGAACAGGTTGAGAAATCTTCCAGACAAAGCAAGTGTAATAGAAAGGGGAAACAAACAGCCAGAACAGTAACCATGAAAGCCGATGGGGCAGCAGGGTGGTAGCCCATAATGAAGCGGTTATGAGAAATAACATGTTAGTAGATTCCTGGTGTATAGGCAAACTAAAGAAGATTTATGCAAGGATCACATATAAGGATCTAACAAGAAGAGCCACCAAAAGGTTCTTAGTAAGGCCTTCTATGTTAGAGATTGAGCATAGGCACAACAGATAGTCCATTGAATAAAGAGGGGTTAGTTGGAACCCAATGATAGAGAGAGTTACACAAAAGGACACAACAAGTGACAGATATGTTTGTCAAGACTATTCCTCTTTAAGAGGGGGTTATATTGTAAAGTATACACTAAAGGGCTAGCTCGGTAAGGAACCATCACATAAGAAGAATTGTAAACTGAAACAGTCGTTCAGGCGATAGTCTGCTAGATATGGTAGACTAAAGCGGTTTCCAGTAGATGGGCATGTTGCACTTATAGTATGGTATTGCAAATAAGGTGGATTAGAAGGGAGTAATCCAAACACTACTCATCTTAAGTGAGCTTTAGTCCGCCAGAGTGGTGGGGCACTTCAATAGTTATCTAATTGGATGAGGTGTCAACAACTCCTTTGGGACTATGGTAAGATATGGAGTCCGCTATGAGCTAAAAAGATTTGGAATGATCGTCAAGAGAAACTTACCCAAGGACTTTGAGGAGGGTAGGCCTAAGGGACTACCTTGTAAGAACATGATGGAAAGAAGAATCTATACTAGGGGTAAATGGGAGTAGGAATACAAGTAATGGAAAGGACTGAGTCCATGGAGATGGAGAGATTTTCGAGAAATCGTTAATAATCGAGGGATAATAGAGTTGTTCCGGAGGAAGTCATGTAACACCCCTAACCCGTATCCGTCGCCAGAATAGGGTTATGAGGCATTACCAAATAACACAACTCAGTCACATACATTTATACATTAATACTCAAAATCCATCCAAAACATTCACAATGGCCTTTGTAAGGCTCTACAAGACCTTAAAACATGCTTATAAGTGGTTCAAGACTAAACCGATAACATTTGCAAACTTTAGGAAACTTAGAAAATTTTCAATCATTTAAGGGTCACACGCCCATGTGAACAGGTCGTGTACCTTACATGGCTACCAGACATGCTCGTGTCATAGGCCATGTAAAAACAGGGCATACATACTGACTTGCACTACACGGCCGAAGACACGCCTGTGTGCCATGGCCGTGGGAAAATTAGAGAGGTTACTGACTTGGCCACATGCTCATGTGCCGGCCCATGTGCCACACACGACCAATAGACACGCCCGTGTGTCTAGGCCGTGCCAAACCTGTAGGGTATACTGCCTTAATTCGAAAAGGTACCCCAGGGGTCACATGGCCGTGTAGTATGACCGTGTGCCGCACACGGTTGAGACACACACCGGTGTCTCTGCCCGTGTAGACAAAAATAGGTCATTTGTAAAGCCAATTTGCCACCTTTTTTCTTATGCACACAAAGCAACCAAAATATACCATTTCAATACATATATAAGCAGCCAAAACATGCCAATTCATACACATATTATGCCATCTATCCTCAACCACATTATTACCACATTCGCATTCCAAGCCAAAATACATATACATAACATAGGCCAAGTACACATTTTGTACCAACCATGCCAAAACATAAGGCCACCTTATAACCATCAACCAAAATCATTAATAAGCCATTTCAAATGACCATATACATTTCCAACAACCATATCAAAGAGACCATAGCCTATACATGCCATATAACCAAACCACAAAGTGTAAAATTATTGAAAATTAATAGCCGGATAGTGTGATGCGATCTCTGTTGACTTCCAACCCGAGCGAACGTCCGAAACACTACAAAATATAGAAAAATAACACAAAGTAAGCTTCACAGCTTACTAAGTTCGTACATGATCCTAAAATGATCACAACATTCATATAGAAATTCGAAATAGATAAATCATTAACATTTAAAGCATCAATTCATGAGCTAACATTAAATTATTCATGTCCTCATTCACAAGTTCTTAACTTCATATAACTCAATACTTGAGTAGTTTTTCATACATACCTATACTAATACCTTTCTATTTATCACCCATACTCTTATCAAACCTCTCTGGTTTATAAGTGCTTATGATACAAATTCATCGATTTTCCAATGCCATAGTCCAGCTATGGTCTTACACATACATTGCTAAGGCCTCGCCGTGGTCTTCCTTTCACGTGCCATAACCCAGTTATGGTCTTATTAGTCGATTGCCACATGTATATTTAGTTTAAACAACTATTATTCATATATTACATAACATTCAATATACATACTTCATTATAGTCAAATAAACAGATTTTGACATAAAACATACTTATACTCAATTCTTTCTTATTTATTAGACATAATACAATATGAACTCACCAATTTACTTTCATTCGGTTCTCATATAAATTCTGTATGTACCTATATTAATTATTTTGACTGCACTTTAATTATCATCTTGACTATGCCCGTTGAATCATTCGATATTTAGCACACTAAGTGTCATTCTCAATATCTCGCACACTAAGTGCCATTCTCAATATTTCGCACACTAAGTGCCATATTTGATGTTCAGCATACTAAGTGCTATACATAGCTGAAGCTATCTCAAATTGTAACACCCCTTACCCGTATTCCAAGCCTGAAACAGGGTACAAGGCATTACTGGACTTAATACAATCAATCATGTAAAAATCGGCTATAAAATTTCATCTATATTAAAAACTTTCATACATATGTTTTTACATCCCTTATATGGGCCTACGGGGCCCAAAACATACATTCGGGGTGGTTCAGGACCAAACCGTAAACATATGAAACTTTTGCAACACTTAGAAAATTTTCACACTTTGGAGAGTCACACACCCGTGAGAGTTGGCTGTGCGGGTTCACACGCCCATGTGGCATGGACATGCCTATGTCTTCAGCCTGTGTAACTCTCTGTTTATAACTTCATCACCAAAGCAAGGGCACACGGCCTAGGCACATGCCCATGTCTCTAGGTCGTGTCCTTCACACGACTGAGACACACAGCCGTGTATCAGCCCGTGTGACCAATTCGAAGCTAAAATACATGATGCAGGGGACACACGACTGAATTACATGCCTATGTGGACAGACCGTGTGTCACACACGGTCTAGACACACGCCCGTGTGTCTACCCGTGCGGACAATTTTGAGGTTATTTTCCAAGCCTTTGGTCACCCTCAATTTCATACACACATGCTTATTTTCATTGGCCATTAACATGGCACATTAGAGCACTTAATCAAACACAAATAAGACATGATCAAGGCAACTTCATATCCACTCATGCAACCCAACACTATGCTTTAACAAGATTAAGCATCTAAGACATCTTTATGATTCATCCACATCAACAACATGATCACATCCCATGAAGCATTTAATCATGCATACACATGCTTAGGCTTACAAGCCAATAACCAATATAAGTCACATCTTATGGCCAAATACAAATAATTCAATAAGGGCCAATACATTTTGCTAATCATATTAACACATATCATAAAATCTTAGCCCCTATACATGCCACTCACTTGAACACGCGTAACATATATTCATATTCCAAAGGCGATGGTTTGATAGCGTGATGCGGCCTCCGACGATCTCCAACCCCGAGCTAACCTGAAAACACTAAAGGAAAGGAAAGAAAGGGAGTAAGCTTTATATCTTAGTAAAACTGTATGAAAATAATAAGCAATTTATCAACTTGCTTCTCATGGTAATACAACCCTATTTGCATTTTTACTCATGATCCAGTCAAGCTATTTTTTCGAGTAACAGTCACTAAATGATTTATATCTAGAGCTATGAAATTCCAAATTAAGTTCTGCGAATTTTCTCTAAAACTAGACTCACTTATCTTCTTACCATAAAATTTTTAGAATTTTTTGTTTAGCCAATTAGTAAAATTTATTCTGTAAAGTCACCCTTGATTTGCTGCCTGATAGCTTCGACCATTCTTTACTAAAAATTGATTATCTCCTTATATGGAACTCTAATGATGTTCCCATTTATTTATCTTAAAAATATACTCATCAAGGAATATAGAAATATAAATTATAACCCATAATTATTTTTGTACAATTTTTGATGATTTTCCTAAATCAAAATAGGGGATTTCAAAATTGTTCTGACTATGTCTCACACAATTTCAAATATCTCATAATATGAAATTATTTTACTTACACGTTTTTTCTATTTGCAACTAGATTCAATAAGCTACAATTCCATATTTTATTCAGTCTCTAATTCAATTTCTTCTATTTTTGGTGTATTTTCAAAGTTGGACTATTGCTACTGTCCAAAACTATTTTTTTACTATATTTCACTCTTTGATGATCATTTTTAAATAGGCATTTATGCCAATCCATTTCTCCTTTCATGTTCATTGGGCCACCAAGTAAAGGAATATACATTTCATGTCTCAATTTAATGTGGCCTCTAAGTCACACACATAATCATCAATCACATTTCAACCATCATGGTAAGAATACATATATGTATATCATAAATATAAAACCATAATCACAAGATCACCACAATTTCATTTTCATAGGCATAACTTACTTATTTGTATCCTTACCAAAGGTGCACTGTTTCATGTTTGAATACATACTTGTACCTTTTCAGCATGCTCATATATTTACCTTCTCACTTTCATCGCAAGCTCTGAACTATCTGTTGAACCACTTGGAATACCAGAGGATAATCGGGAAATCTTACACATATCGATGCCGATGCCATATCCCAGATATGGTCTTACATTGGCTCTCACATATCTGTGCCGATGCATGTCCTAGACATGTCTTACACTAGCACATCTCGTAGCCGATGCATGTCCCAAACATGTCTTACACTAGCTCTCGTCTCAATGCCGATGCATGTCCCAGACATGTCTTACACTAGCATTTCATAATATGGCCGATGCATGTCCCAGACTCGTCTTACATTGGCTCACATAACAGCAGTGTCTCGATGCCCGTATCCTAGGTATTTCTAAAGGTCCAACCGGGATTTCTCAAGGGTCACATCGTAGCCAAGCTCGTTCGAAGAATTGATCATACAATTCGCTATAATTTATTCATCTCAACAAGATATCATATTTCATCAATTTCCAATATTTCATAAGTACACAAAGTGAAATCTACATATTAAGCTTTTGATTATTTCATAAGGTATAATATTTTCTTATACACCCTAGCACTAACACATAATTCAATACAATAATAACAAGGAGATTTTTAAGTATAACAATAATAACATTAATAACACGCTTATTAAATCACACGGACTTACCTTAAATACGAAAACGACAATTTTACCATTAGTCCATAACCTTGTATTTTCTCGATTTAAGCCTGAATCTCGATTTCTTTGATCTATCATTTCAAATATAGCTCATTTAGGACTCACATTATTCAAATTGACCCAAAAATCATATTTTGGAAAATTTACAATTTTGCCCCTAAACTTTGCCAAAATTATGCTTTTGCCCCTAGGCTCATAAAATGATTTTTATTCAATTTTCTTACTCTTTAAGCCTATCCGAACCATTTTAATAACTATAGCAACTCAAGATTTTAATTATTACACACATTTACTCTCTATTTTACAAACTTTATAAAATGGTACTTTTAGGTGTTTTCATGCTAACACCTTTCACAAAAGTTTTTTATTTCACAACTAAGATTCATTTTCTTCCATAAAAATTCAACAAAGAACATAAATATTCACATGGAAAAACCCTAAAATTTCAACCATTTTTCAAAATAATCCCCCATTAGATAACTCATGCTACAAGGATTCCAAAAATACAAAAATTATCAAGAATGACTAAGAAAATCACTTACTTGCAAAGGGTTTAAGTTGCTGAAAATTTGAGCTTCAAAACCCCGTTTTCTCTTGTGTTTTTTAGTGGATAAAAGATGGAGAAAAAAGATGATATCTTTTCTCTTTATTTTATTTTATTCTTAGTCAAACAAGTCACCAAACTCATCTAACAATTTTGACTTTTTAAGATCCTTGTCTCACGGCCGGCCATCACTTATTTAATGGCCTATTTGCACTATAAAAACCCCCCAAATTTTAATTCTCTAAGTATTTAACACATTTGGGTACTAAAACAAAACTTTTATCATTTATGCGATTTAGTCCTTTTTCGCAATTAAGCATGCAATCGCTAAAATTATTTCACCAAATTTTCATGCACTCATTTGATCATGCCATAGCACATAAAATAATAATAAAATAATTCTCTGACTATGGATTTATGGTCCCAAAACCACTGTTCCGTCTAGGCCCAAAATCGGGATGTTACACAAATCACACACTAAGTGCCAAATTTAGCCGAAGCTATACTGAGTCGCACACTAAGTGCCATATTTAGCCGATATGTCATCAAACATAATAATAGTCACATATATACAATTTATACAATATCAAAGCATTAAAATCATAAATATAATAATGCTTATTGCATACGAACTTACCTCGATCGTTAAAATGATGGAACAGATCGACTAGTCCGATACTTTGTTTTCTCCCGTTCTAGATCCGAATCTCATTTTTATCAATCTATATAATAACAAAATTTACTTATTTAATCATTAATTCATTCAATTTAACACAATTTACACATTTTGGCAAAATTACACTTTTTCCCCTATTATTCCACATTTTTGCAATTTAGTCCTTATCACATAAAATCACAATTTCATGAAATTAAACATAAACCCAAGCTAGCTGAATTTTCCATATATTACTCTCAACCCATATTTTTAATTTATTTCACATTTCAACCCCTCAATTTACACTTTTCAATATTTAATCCTTATTTGACATTTTTACCAAAAATCAATTAACAAAACATATTAATCTATCAATAATTATTCATTTTTCATCATCAACACTCAAAAACATCAAGATATCATCAATGAAAACTCACAAATTCATCAAAAAATTTAGAAATTAGGGTACGAGCTAGCTAGAACACGAAGCAACGATCACAAAAATATAAAAATCATCAAAAACCGAGCTCGAAACATACCTCAATTAAAAACAACAAACAACAAGGGTTGAACCCTCAAATGCTTCCATGGCTAATTTTTTTTCTCTATATTCGGTGGAAGATGAAGGAATATAACATGATTTTGGCTTTTATTTTATTTATTATTAACTTTAATTACCTATTTACATTTTTACCCTTTAAAAACGTTAATAAATACACCAAATGCCACTCCAATAACATCCACTATCTCATAAATGGGCTATTTACCACATAAGGACCTTCAATTTTAAGTTCTATAGCTATTTGACGCCTTTAGCTTATAGATTAAAACTTTTATGCTTTACGTGATTTAGTCCTTTTTGTCGAATTAACCACTTAAACGATAAATTTCTTTACAAAAATTTTACACAACTCTAATACCATGCTGTAAATATTAAAATAATAATAAAAATAAAATTTTCAATGTCGGATTGTGGTCCCAATACCACTGTTCTGATTAACCCTAAAAACGGGCTGTTACAAGTCGCATGATGATTTATTCACCAATGGATAGGATCGGGAATAAATCAAAGCCTGCTACGTAGGGTTTAAGGAAAAATTTACCCGCACAAGCAAGGAGTTAATTTCATTTGGTTTCTTTTCTTTTAATGCCCTTGCGAGACGGGGTCTAAGTATATGTAATTCAGTTAGGGGACTCACTTCTTTTGGAACTTATTGAGGTTTGAACTGTGGTTGCAGGATTTGCGAAATAAGGAATTTGAAGAGGGACCAAGCCAGACCGTGTTAGACCAATGAGCTTCATCTAATATATTGTAGTTAAATGGTTTCCTTAGAATCGAGATTGGAGATAGTAAACTTTTAAGTTTAAGGTTTTGTTACAAGAGAAATTTATTTTCCAATGAAGTCTATCCTTAATTTATTAAGTTTCGAATTTGTAATTGAGTCTAAACTAACCCCTTTGTGGCACTCTACACCTGGATTCGGGTGAGGTTGTTATAGGATATGGTGCCAAGTTACTCGATTCAATCTAATATCCTCAAAATAGGGAAGTTGATTTACTTGGTCCAATCCAAACTAATTTTTAAGATAAGTTCCTACAATAGGTTTGGATATTATAGATATATCTGTACATGTCTAAAGTATTAGCAAATATCACAACCCAAAGGTTTGGTTACAAAAATTACCAACTCCAATTATGGCAATTTATTAGGCTAAATAGTGCTAGACACCGGTGGATACTACTTTAGAGAATTGCCTCAACAACCTTCTCATTTGGAAATTTTTTGAACAAAACTATAACAAAGAAACATATATTAGAAACAAATGTTCCCCTTAAGTAACTCCTACTTAATTAATCAAATTTAACTATTAACATAACCAAACAAATTAACTATCAGTGCCTTTAAATTAATGGATGCATTAACAATCAAAGTAATTAGAATTATATAATAGTAAGATGAAAGATAAAGTTCACCAAAATTAAATCAAAGTAACAAAAGTTCATCCTAGTAAATATCCCAAAATAATAAATTTTTAAAGTTCGGTAACACAAAAATAGTAGCAAAACTAAGAAACACGATTAACTTCTAGCCCCTTTTTTTATTAAAAAAAAAAGGCCAAAGTTTTACTATAGTTGTTTGGCCTATAGATCATTCCTCAAAGCATTGCCATGACGAATATTGGCTTGAAGTTGAGCAATAGCTTTCTCTTGAAAAGTAATTTCAACATCAATATGGTGTAACATGCGTTGTTCAAAGGCTAATAAACACCTATTAGTGTTAGGCTCAATGCCAACTAAAGTAGGCATTGCCTCATCAAGAACAATTTCATCTTCAGGAATGGTTCATAGATTGGCCTCCGCTTGCTTCCCTTCCAACCATTTGTATAAAAACTTCAATTTTGTAGGCTTCTTTTAATATTTCCTAGTATCATTAACATTTTTAAAGTTTTGCTGAAAGAGAATTTGAAAAATTAAAGAGGGAAAGGAAAAACGTAACTTGGGACACACTCACTCATCATGCTTGATGATTTTTTAAAAATTTGTTTATCTCAAATTGAATTGCACCACATCACAAATCTTCTTAAAAAATGTTTTCGTCCACTTATTAACTATATTCCTTTGATTGTTGGGAATTCAATTTCAAGTGATGATGGCAAAGAGTCCAACATAGGTAAGTTCTACGGTGGATGCTAGAAGTTTTGTTTGCTATGGCCATGAGAGATGAACCTCACTGGTGATGATTTTGGCCATGGCATCAAAGGACTCATCAAGTTCAACATCAGTGGCTCAGGGATGCGTGAGAAACTCTATAATCTGTGCAATGCCAAAATCATACCATCTCCCCTAGCATATGCCTTGTAGATTATTAGTTTTCTACTAGGCTTATTCATAGATTTTAGGAAATTTGCATAAAACTCAAATACAATCTCCTTCATGTAAGGTTGTACAAAACTTACAAACTTCAGCAAATCATTCTTCTCAAGGATCAGATCAATTCCTAAGTCTCCAAAGCTTCTCTCGTTAATATTTTGTTCCCCTATGAAGCTTTTGTTTGTAAAAAAAAAAAAAGTATTTAGTGTAGGCTATGGGGAGAAAGTTTGATCCTTCTTCTTGAACAACTCTTCCTCTTTTGTTGCACAAGGATGCACTGGTTTTTGAACAACTAGCATGCCAACATAGCCAGAAGGGTAACCAAAGGCCACGCATCGTTGCCTTATGAGTAGCCTAAAAAACTAGGTATAAATACTCTCTACATGCTATTGCCGATTATTTCCTCTTACATTAGGATACACCCCTCGTTGATTTAAGCATCTCAAAGCATAGCTTCGGTGGTCGTAGTTAATGTTCATCTTATAGGAACTTTTACCTTCTATGCCTAAGTCTTCTTCAAAGGACTCCAATAAGCTCGATTCATTACTAGAAAGACATGATCAATACTAAAACTGGTCCCATTAAAAATATGAGTTATGGTAAAATAATTTGGGACTAATAATAGATGAGTAAAAAGAATATAGATGTGATGTATTCGTATGACTAAGACAACACATAAGTCCCACACTAATAAAGATTGAATCTTCTCTGATTCAGTTTCACCTAAATATATGCCTTTCAAGCCCACTCAAATTATACGTTGAATGATGATATATGTTGACATCTCTTTAAAAGTTGTATAAAAATTTTTGTTTTTCTTGAAAAAAGATACATCCTCCTTAAGAAAGGATTATTCCAACCTAAAAGAAGAAAATCTTTTTAAAAGCAAAATTTGATATTAAACAATTAGACAAGATCCGGCCGTAGTAGATATGTTACAATATTTTTTCTGCCTTTATCTAGGAGTTTTTTGTTTAATACCCAACCTAAATTAAAAAATAATAATTTTCAAGCTCGATGCCATCAACCAAATTGCCTTTCCATTTAGAACAAATTTAATATTGCACATTATACTAATAAAAATCATTATCAAACCAAATTTATTAAATTAAGATAACGTGGTAATAGCTCAAAAAAGAGCTTTAAGCAAATAGTTATTAAAGGAGATGGTGTTGCAATTATTAAGAAACTCTAAAATAATTGAACATGACATACCTAAATATATTAACTCCAACTCTTTTTTTACACATGACCAGATCAGATAATTTGATGTTTGACTTTTTTCACTATACCTTTTTACTGAAAGCAATTATTGAATAATTTATGGTTCATTTAATCAAAGGGTGAAACTAACTTAAAAAGTTTGGAATTTGTTTGTTGGAAAGTATATGCACTGTTAATTCACGTTATTCTGAATGGTTTAACAGCAGTTAGTAATGTTGACGAAATCAGGAAGATTCACGAATGATGTATTAAAATTTGGTAAGTAAATTTTCTACATTTTATAAAGGATAGTAATAAAGTTGTTGATTGTCTATTTAAGATAATAGGATATGGAATTGATCAATTAGTAATTCTCGTTGATCCACCGTCTTACGTGAGAGACTTGTTGGAGGAGGATATTCATTAGTCGTTGCTAGAAGTGGATGAAATACATTAGCTTCGCTGGATTTTTAGGCATTTCTTAAGCTTTATTTTGTACCAAAAAAAAGTTTGGAATTTGTTTAATTATTTGTATAAAAATAAAAGAAGGAAGATTGACTTACCTCGGTATAAAATTATTAATATTTTAATAATTTAACAGTTGCATTTATCGATATAATTATATTTGTCATACATATAAATTTTCGGATCGATCTAATATCTCTATCATATTGATCTAAAATACTTTATATATTGATATATATTCAACAATTAAATTTTTTTATAAAACAAATTGTTACATCAAATTTGATATACATAATTTATATGAATGAAGTGTTAAATCTAATAATAGAATCATTAAGATATTAATCGTACAAAAAAAAACAAAAGGATATAAATAAATCCCTCTCTAAAATAAAATACTATATATGTTTATTTTAAATTTGATATTCATATCTATTTTTATGATTCATATTTAAAATTTATGATCATCCTTATTAACAATGTCATTTATATGATTTGAAGTACATGTATTATATACTTTTATATACCATCACTAATTTATTATTTATTTTGATACCATCATTATAGTTATATTTTTATACAAGCAATGAGGCCAAATAAGAAAGAAGTATATTATAGACAAGCAAGTTAGAAGTTACAACTTGTGTTCTAGTTTAATCAAAATTCCATTTATTTTTTATTTGCTGTCACGTTCTTTGCATTATTATCCTACATTTTTTTTCCCAATAAAAAGAAGCCCCCCAAAAAAGTACACATCCTTCTATTTCTTTATACAGTTAAAAAAATAGCAGGACACTGTCAATGATGTCCTCTATCATCAGTACTTTTCAGTGAGGTTCAAGGGTTTTATTTTCCCTTTTTTTTTTATAAAAAAACTTGTATTTTTAAATAAAGAATCTAAAATTTAAAATTAAAACTAAATAATAAATAATAAATTTTTTATTGTTCAAAACAATATTTATTATATAATTAAAATTAAAAATTGTATTTAACCCTTTTTTTACACCCCATGCTATCTGAAATCACATTGAGTTTCGAGCCGAGAGTGATTGGTTCAATTGATAAGATTTCGTTCTTACAGGGACTGCCTCCGGATTATATGCTGTCGAGTTATTTTTGGATGCCAGGTTCATATACGATTCTAGTTGAAGTCGGTAACTTAAATAAAAGTTCTAATTGGAGTCAATATTCTATACAGTAAATGAGTTTTGGAGTAATATATATAAATAAGCAGTGAGTTTTTGAGATCTCTGTCAGTAAAATTAGCTTATAGGGCTTGTAGAAAGGAATAGAGATTTGTTTGATAATTGGCAAATAGTCGATTGCATTTTCTTGTTTGTGTTACCGGCTGAGGATCCTCAAACCTCGCAGAAGAAAGAAGAAAGAGAAGAATCATGGAACAAGATAAGTTGGATTACGTACTGGTTCCATTCGGACTACTGCTGCTTTCTCTCTATCATCTATGGCTTCTTTGTACCATTATCAAGCATCCTACAAGGACTGTCATCGGCTTAAATGCCCAGTCTCGTCACCAATGGGTTGTCTCCATGATGTCTGTCAGTCTCTCTCTCTCTCTCTCTCTCTTCTGCCATTTGTTATTTAGATTAATTTTGAGTAATGGGTTCTTTTCAAAGTTTTGGAATTTCTGTACCTATGGGATCAAAACCTGTTAGGAACATCATTATATTTGTAGGATGTAGAGTTCTCAACTTTTAAATTGATCTATGACTTTAGGGAGTGAAGTATTTAACTTTGAAGGTGGCCTGATCTGTTTCGTAAAACTACCTTACAATCTTTCAGAATGGAAATAATGTAATAACTGTTTAAGTGTAAATCTACTGTTTTGAGTATCACAAAAGCAAGAATAAACGAAAGACACAGTACTTGTTATGCTGGTTTCTCTCTGAATTTGCTTTCTTGTGGCTGATATGGGGAGAGCTTGATGAGCCAATGACTAGTTAAACTTTTGGTGTATTTCCTTCCTTTTGGCTCGATTGTTTAATTGATGCTTTCAATATACTTGCCACTAGAGGTTGAAAAGTTAATAAAAGTCAAAAGAAATGACGAAGAGTTTAATGACTTGAACAAAAAGGAGCGATTACAAATGGTTTGACTGTAACACACATTCAAGTGTAATCATTCCTTATAAAAGTCACATTCAAGCAGTAAAAGTAACAATATTTCTCGTCAATTGCCAAATGTTGATGCTATAGATGCTGTTGTTTCATCAATAGAAAAATAAATAAATATACTTCTGAGCTGCTTGTGAGACTGCAGAAACAGACAGCTCCCAAATCACGACATGCCTTTTTGTTGTCTCTCTTTTAATGAGCTTAACATGATAATTTGTAGTTCTTTTATTAAAAGAATGTAGCATCCTTCGCTGGTCTGAATTTGATAAATCCAGAACACATTACAATATGGAAACATTTTCTGTTTCCATAGAATGTCACTGTGCTTGTACTAAGCATGATATTGTCGTTGATGTTTCAGGATCCGTTGAAAAATGGTGTTCTAGCAGTACAAACAATACGCAACAACATAATGGCGTCGACTCTTTTGGCCACGATAGCAATCACTCTCAGTTCACTGATTAGTGTTTTCGTTAGCAGCAGCTCAGACTCTGGCAACACAAGTTCCGAAATAGTTTTTGGGAACAAGACTCGGCTACTGTCTTCCATCAAGTATTTTTCCATCTTGTTGTGTTTCCTTGTTGCTTTTCTTTGCAATGTGCAGTCTATTAGATACTATGCCCATGTAAGCTTCTTGGTTACGCTCTCTTCACCCATAGATGACATGGAGACTGTTGAGTATGTTGCAAGAAACTTAAACAGAGGAAGTTATTTCTGGTCACTTGGACTGCGAGCCTTCTACTTATCCTTCTCTCTATTGCTATGGATCTTTGGGCCTATACCCATGTTTCTTTGCAGCTGCATGATGTCTTTCCTTCTCTATTTCTTAGACACAACAAGCAGTTTCACACGTCAACTTCATCGCCACTCGTTCAATGAGAATTCGTTGAAAGCTGATGATCTCGAATCTATTAGTCTATTATCGTAAGTGCTTTCGATCTTTTCTTCAAAATTTAAGCAAAGCTATGTGCATTTTCAAGAAGGCTTTGTTTCATGCACATGATTAAGATCTTAGTGACTTATCCCAGAAATATGTTCATGTCTTCTCTCTAGGATCAATTTCTTCGTTGATCCAGAAATTTCATTGGTGGATTTTTGTTAATAATTATTGATATTTATGCTGGAATTGTATTTTTTTTTCTCTTGAATGGGATGATAAGGTTTGAAACTGTGTCATCTAAGTGCCAGATAAGAACTTTAACCACTGTTTCATATAAGTCTTGGCCTCGGAAAGAAAATATTACCTTGTTAGGAGAGTGAGGGGTAAAATGAATGTATAATATGCATAGTAAAGTATGCTACTACTTATAGTGTTTAGAAATTGGTGATGCTATATGCAAGCGATCCTTAGGATAATTAATATATAGGAAACTTAAGGATACCCCTTGGACTTTGTTTACTCACCCTTGTGTATAGCTTTTACTATTTTATGTTTGTGTAAAGTGAGAAGTATGTTGGACATCCGCAGGGAGAAATATTCTGTGGAAGAAATGAACTTTCATTGCCCTCTACTACATGCTGACTCCAATTCTTCCACAACCTCAAATCACTGCTAACTCCAAGATTTAATGGTAATTCTACTCCCAACATTTTTAGGTAAAATATGAGAAATTTTAAATTTTCAAAAAGAAGAAGAAGAATATTAGGATAACTACTTATTTTACTAGAAGATATGAATGCTTTTATTTTAACTTTGGCATTTTTATTTATTTATGTTGACTTTGCCCAGATAGTTTATGTTGTGTACTATCTTAAATGTACACATACAACTTATTGATGTAAGAAGGGTTTGAGAATATAATGCAATCAACGGTGAATAAAAATAAAAATTTCAAAAATTTTTGGGTTGATTATTTGTTTGTGTCAAATTATAGGTTAAAAATTTGAAGATTAAAATATGCTTTAAGTCATTATATACTTTATACATTTAGAATTTAGTCCCCTATTTTTATTTTCAAGAATTTAGTCATCCGCACTTCAAATTTAAAATTTTGGATTCAGTTCTTATTAATTAAATAATTAAGTGTCATCCATATGGCAATACACGTGTATGCCACATCAATAAAATTAAAAAAATTGACTTTTCCATCCATTTTAGGATGATTTGATAAAAAAATATAAATTTAAGTGTTAAAAAAGACGAAAAATTAAATGGAAGACCAAAATATTTTTTTTTTATAAAATTAAAAGGTCAAATAAGTCATTATGTGAACGAAAACTAAAATTTAACCACTAATTTATAAAGAAAAAAAATTTAAAAGTACTCAAACATAGAGGTGAGCAAAACTTGATTCAACTCGAAAAAAAATTTGAATTTCGAGTTAAATGAATCGAGTTATTCGAGTCAACTTAAATTTTTTTCGAATTTCGAGTTTAAATCGAGTTTAATTTTTGAATTTAAATAACTCGAATAATTCGAATAAACTAATTATCAAATTATAATATTTTAAATTTTTACCAAAACATTTTTACTTTCCTCCCAATACTTTTACTCCCCTCCCATCCACCGTCCATCTACTCCAAACCCATTTTTCCCCCAATTTTTTTTTAAATAATTTTCCCCTATTTACTTTCCTTCCAAAATTTTACTCTCCTACCTTTAAAGCTTTTTATTTTCTCTCTAAACTTTTACTTTTTACTCTCTACCCCTAAATAAAAAATCATCCAAAAAATTCCTAAAAGTAATAATTTTATTTATATCTACTATTTATATTCATTAATTTAAATTTCACATTTTTGTATTATTTATATTATTAAAAATTTTTAATTATATTAAATTTTTATAAATTTCTGTTAAAATTTAATTATTGATGATGTTATAAAATATTCGTGTTAAAATTTTATATTGGTACCAATTTCATATTTTATCTTTAAGATAACTTTTATTAAAAAAATCACATTTTTTATATTTAATATATTTTTTAATTTCAAAATACATAGTGACAAAAATCAGAAAATAATTGAAGCAACTAAGAAAGCAAAGAAGCTAACTCGTATATAAAAGATTAATAAATAAATTATGAGAAGATGAAAGTTAATAACAAATTTGATTACGGTGGGTAACAGTGGTTACAAGGATTTAAAGTCATTTTTTTATTTAACTCGAATAAATATATTCAAATCAATTCGATTTGAATTTTATCTCACTCGACTCGATTCGAGAAAATTTCAAATCGAGTTAAGATGATAAAATAGGATTGTTAACTCGATTAATTCAAAAAATTTTTATTCAATTCGATTCGATTTGATCGAATACTCACCTTTACTCAATCATAAGATACGAAAGTGTGAAGAGAAAGAAGAATAGGTTTTCGATAATGTTATTCTCTTCCTACTACGTAGTAAAGGAAGAGATAAATAAAGATTGCAATTCAAGAATCTTTGGAGAATAGATTTGAGAGCGTGAAGCACTACGGAGATACATTGATAGTTGAGCCTTCAAAACTTCTTTTTCTCTTAATATTTCGTACCTGTAATTTCATAAAATCTTTAATATGTATTCATATTTTAAAAATATCTAATGTGGTAATTAAATTATCAATTTGTATATTATTTAGTACTTGTATTTTTATAAAATATTCAATGTGGTACTTATATCTTGATAATATTTAATGTGGTACTTAAACTATCAATCCGTATATTATTATGGTACCTAAAATTAACACCCTTAATAAATGCTGAACCAACCAATTAAAATTCGACACATGAGTTATTTTTTCCAATCATCAATTCCAAAAGGATAATATAATATTTTGTGAAAAGATAAATAAAACAAAAAAATTAAATTAAATTAAAAAATAAATAACCAAACCTAAGCTACATATATAATGTTAACTTTAAAAAAATCAAGTTTTAACTTAAAATTTCTTTAATTTTTTTAAAAACCCTAAATTTACCAATATTTTTTTTAATTTATACAAGACAAAATTTCTCAAAATTTATGTCTCTTGCATGATTTATTGAACTTGAATGAGAGGTTCAATAACTTGATTTTGACTACCATGTCATTTTTTTTTGTTTTATTTATCTTTTCTCATAATATTATATTATTCACGTGGAATTGATGATTTAGAATGTGTCAAATTTTCATTAGTTGGTTTAGCATATACTATGATTGTAAACTCTAAGTACCATAATAATACATAGAGTAATAGTTAAGATATCACATTGAACATTTTTTAAGTACCACATCTGACATTTTATGAAAGTACATGTATCAATAATATATAAATTGATAATTCAAGTACCACTTTAGACATTTTTAAAGTCTAGGTACCACATTAGATTTTAATAAAAGTATAATTACCAAATGTGACATTATCCCTAAATATTATATTATAATACATCTATTATATAAGTGAACAAAAATTATATGAAAAATCATATAAAATCCAAATGGTGCTTTGGTTTAAATAGTAAAAATTAAAAGTTCAATATACTTGGTCTTACGAGTTTAAATTTTATTATGTTTAAGCTTTTATTGATTTATAAAATGTAAAAAGATAAAAGTATCATTATAATAATATAATTTATTTTGTACATAAAGGGTATTTTAAAAATTTTTCAACTGAATTGATGCTCGATTAACTTGTGATACCAACTGAATTAGTAACTTAATATAAGTATAAATAGATTATGAATTTGAAAATTTAAATACAAGGTCTCTCTTTAATTAGATCGCAATGCACTTTTTAAACACTTGCATTATATTTGAGTAAATAATTAGTAAAATAAATGAACGGAAAGTAAAAGAAAGGAGGGTTAAAGAAAGGAAATCATGTATGTTCATTTTGTTTGATTGTTAAAATTAGTGAATGAAATAAAAGTGAATGATTTTTCATAACTTTTGTTTGGTTAAATCGTAATTAATAGTATAGTTATAGTGAGTAAAGATATCATTCTCACGAATATTAAAAGTACTAGTAATTACCATCTTTCTATTATTTAATTGAATAATTCGAGTGATTGATTAAACCTAAAATTAACTAAATTAATTAACTAGTGAACACGACAAATAGCAAATCATGAAAATAATCGAGTAACAATCAAGAAGCAAAACAACACCCAATAAAGAATTCACCCTAATTTTATCTATCACTATCATTCTAAATTACGTAATTTATTTACTTAGTACTTTGATCCGTAGAAATCCCTAAATTGTGCTAGTATCTGTTTTGAGCATAAGAGTAACTGGCTTTAGGTTGATTAATTGAAATTTTTTCTAATTAAAACCCCTATTATCGCATTAACTCATGCTACAAATTCCTCTACTAGATTTGATTCTAATCTGGTCAATTTATGTCATCCCATTTCTAGGATTGCATACAACTCCACTTAATTACGCAATATCTACTCTTAAACAGGGTCTATTCAATCTTTGATTTAAACACATCGAACATAGATCAATAATATAGAAATATCAAACTAAGAATTAAGCACACATAATTGAGAACAAGAACTAAGTATTTATTGCGTAAAATAAAAATCAAATGACAAAATTCATCATAGAGTTCATTTCCCCTAGGTATTTAGAAAATTAGTTCATTCTTGAAAATAGAAACATCCAAGAGACAGTATAATCGAAAGAAATAAAAAAATCATGATAACTTCCTAAGAAACCAACTGGGAATCTTCAATATTGACAGAAATCTACTTCCAAGTCTACTTCAATGGTGTTTTTCGAGTTATTTTCTTGAATATTCTATGACGGCTCACTCCTATCTTCTTATTTTTGTCACATATACATCTTAGAATACCAGAAAAACCTAAAATTCACAATTTTCTGCAGTTTGATGTGCAATTCCACAAAATCGACACGGTCTACCACACGTCTATATGGGTCACATGGCTGTGGGGTCTAATCGTGTAGCTTCTATAGCTTGCTTCGATGTTTCGATTTTCACTCATTTTTTTCTGCTTTTGCTCCCAAGTGCTCCATCAAACATTAAAACATGAACTTAAAGGATTAGGAGCATACAATTCACAATTAACATTGAATAATCACTTAAGAAAGCATTAAGAATGAGGTTAAAACATGTTACTTTTAGCACTTGTCAACTATCCCCACACTTAAGTGTTTGCTTGTCCTTAAGTAAAATTCTCAACCCACATTCAAGTTAACTTCCCTCAATTTATTGTTTTCACTGGCAATGTCTTAGGATAATTTACAAATAATCATACATTGTAAATTTCAACTAAAATAACACTAAAGAATACAAACAATCCAAACAGAAAATTTTAAGGCATAAAAACATAGGCGTCTCCCCTATTTCAACAATTACCTAAAATTAAAACTCAACAAAAATGAACACCCTCACTACACTCAAAGCACTCAAAGTTTTAAGGTTCAAGTAACGTGCACTCAACAGTCGAATAAGAAATGTTATTACCATAGACTTGCTTAAAAATAAAATCCCCACCATTATAGAAATAGAATGAAACACCAATCAAGATGTATTTACAAGGTTGTGACAGGGTAATACATGCACGAATGGGGTGAAATTTATTAAATTCCATTTACTGAAGCTACTAATTTTCAAGTTTGGGAAATCAACAAACTTGCGATGACTTTTTGGATGGGATCCAAACATTTTTGGGTTGAAATGTCTCATGGAGTTAAAATATTTATCTCTTAGCTTTGAAACACACTTTGAATCATTCGATTTTGAGTTCGGGAGCTCAAGTTATGATCGTTTTATTGAAGACTGTGCGAGCATAATTTCTAGACAGGATTATGATGGGAATTACGAGTTTTAGGCTTTTAATTCGAATTTAAATCATATTGGGTTTGGATTTTAGGCTTAATTTTTATTATATATGAGCTCAATATTGTATTTATCAGCTCTTATTATTTTATTATTTTATTATTTTGAATTTTAATAATTATTATGTAGTTTAAGTTATTTAAGAGTTTCATATCAACAAGGAAGTTTAGTTTAAAACTAGTTATTGTTTAGATTAATTAGAGTTCTAGGATACTTAAAAGTTTTATTTAGATTTATTTAGCTAGCCTATATATAGGCCTTTGCATTTTATGCAATCGATACAATTCATTATTATTCAGCTTCTTTTTTGAGTTAATAAATTCTCTTTGAGTTTTTCTTTTCAAAAATTATTCTTGGGTTTCTTTTAGAAGAGTTTTTAACAATCTTTTTAGATTGTGGGGATTATCTTCAAACTTTTTCTTGCCAAAGTTTCTATCTTGGAGGGGAAATTAGAGCCACTTGAAGGGGGTTGTGGATTTTTCGTATTTTCAAGGTTTCTTAGGACTTCTACATATCATGTTCTATCTTTTCATCCATCTTCTTTATTTTCTTCCTTATTGTTCTAATCGTTTTTTTTATTTTTATTTTTATTTTTTAGTTGTACTTTTATTTTTTTAGTTGTCTTTATTTCATTTTTTGGACTTATATTTTTATTTTATTTTATTTTATTATGTATTTTATGATTATTATTTTTTCGTCTGTTTTTCTATTTTGTTATCTCTTTATCTTATTTTATTTTTGTCTATCTTATTAGTGTGCTTGAAACCATGTACTTAATTTAGGATCTCCTATGTTTTTAGATTTTACTATTTTGGCGAATCATCCAAATTCAGGATAGTTTCAGTTCTCTCCATTTTCTTATGATATTTTGCTTATTGTGTTTATATTTGTTTGTACATTGAGGGCAATGTACATCTTAAGTGTGGAGAGGATTTTCTTAAGGAAGGGTAGGGGAGAACGAGATTAGAAATAGCGGGGAAGGGGCGAATAATAGTGTAAAAAGTCGATGGAGGCAGAGATGGGAGTGATTGTGAATAATTAAAGGAATGGAGAAGGGTAAACTGGGGCGAGGTCAAGGTCAAGGTGTTTGGCAGGAAACGGTATAGGGGGTAAGCGGCAGTGGGGTGGAGTGAGTAGTAAAGGGGACGGTTGTGAGGGATAAAGAGAGAAGATGGTGAGAAGGGATTAACGACGAAGGAGGGTAGATGAATTGGAAGAGGAAGACAACGTGTAGGGTTGAGGAGAGGTTGGCTAAAATGGCATGAAAAGGAAAGAGAACGGAAAAAAATTAGGGTTTAGGTTTAAAAAGGGGCACATTTTTGTATATGGCCCGTGTTGGGCCACACAACCATGTTTTGCAACCGTGTAAGTCCTCTAAGGCCGTATGTGACATGAAAATGTTACAAAAATAAGCTCTAGTATTCACACGACCTTTAGCACACCTTTGTGTCCAAGCCGTGTGTACCACACGGTCATGTCACTAGGCCGTGTGGTCTATCCCAAATCGTGTGATGTTTTCATTCGCTTCTCCCACGCCCATGTACAGGGGCGTGTAGGTCACACGGTTGTATCACTAGGCCATGTAACTTCACTCAGACCGTGTGTGTCACAAAAAAAAAGTTAAAAAATTAGCTCTAATAGTCTTACGGTCCATGACACGCCTGTATGTCTAGGCCGTGATACATGATCATTTCGACAAGTCGTGTGGATTCATTTAGGCATGTGGGTTTATTGTTTACTTCTTCTACGATCGTGCCAAGGGGTGTGTGGGTTATACGGACGTGTTTCTAGGTTGTGTCGCCAGGACGTGTGGTCTACCCTAGACTATGTGAATCACTTTTTTTGGTTTTTTTTAGTAAGAAAAATAAACATACTAAGCATGCAAAAAAATTAAATGAAATAAAAAAAATACACTTGGGTTGCCTTCCAAGAAGCACTTATTTAGAGTCTAAGCTTGACTTTCCCTTTCACGCACATGGTTAATTCGAATTTTGGAGTCGGAGCTCCTCTCTCTCGTTATTAATATCATCACTTAGATAAAGTTTGAGTAGATGACCGTTTACCTTGAGTGTGCCGTATTTAGGATGTGTTACCTCTATTGTGCCATATGGAAAGACGATTTTTATCACAAATGGGCCCAACCATCTTGACTTTAGCTTTCTAAGAAATAGTCTGAGCTTCAAATTGGATAGAAGTACTTGATCTCCAATTGTGAATTGCTTGGGCTATTTTAAACGAGTGTCATGGTGACGCTTTGTTAATTCTTTGTACACTCTCGAGCTTTCATAAGCATATGCTCACCATTCATCTAGCTCATTCAACTGTAACATTTTCTTTTCACCTGGAAGTTTAGGTTTGCAATTCATAAATTTGATTACCTAAAATGCATTGTGTTCGAGTTCTAGTGGTAAGTGACAACCGTTCCCATAAATAGGTCTATATGGAGATGTTCCTATGGGTGTTTTATATGCAGTCCTATAAGCCCATAAAATATCATCTAATTTTAATGTCCAGTCCTTTCTATTTTTCTTTAAAGTCTTTTCTAGAATGTGTTTCAATTCTCGGTTTGACACTTCAACTTGACCACTAGTTTTAGGGTGATATGGGGTAGTTGTTCTATGATGGACACCGTATTTCTTAAAATATTATCGAATTGAGCATTAAAAAAATGTGTACCCCTATCGTTAATGATTGCTTTAGGTGCTCCAAAATAAGAGAATTTTTTTTTGAAGAAATCTGACTACCACCCTAGCATCATTAGTTGGTAAAGCTTGAGCTTCAAGCCATTTCGACACATAATCCACCGCTACTAGTATGTATCTATCATCATAAGAGCTAGGAAATGGTCTCATAAAATCAATACCCCAAATGTTGAAAATTTTGCAAGAAAGAATATAAGTTTGAGGCATTTCATCATTTTTGGAAATTTCCTTGTCCTCTGGCATCTATCACAAGAAGAAACATACCTATTAGCATCTTTGAACAATTTGGGCCAATAAAAACCTATTTCAAGGACTTTATGTGTTGTTCTAACCCTATTCTAATGTCCTCCCATCGGCCTAAAGTGATAATGCTCCAAAATTTTATTCCCTTCTTGTACCAAAACACATCGTTGAATCACCTGATCTACATATACACGAAAAAGAAAAGTGTCCTCCCAAAAATAGTTTTTCACATCAGTAAAGATAAACATTTTGGTATAATATTAGCAACCAAGTGATTCGCAATATCTACAAACCAAGGAACTTCAGAATCAATTACCACATAGAGCCACTTTTCAAGAAACTAGTAATTCAAAATATTGTATCTTCATCAAGCTTCTCAAGATGTGGATTTTTGAGCCTTGAAAGGTGGTTTACTGCAAGATTTTCAATTCCCTTCTTGTCTTTAATATCCAAATCAAATTCTTGAAACAATAAAATCCACCTTATAAGTCTAGGTTTTCCATCTAGTTTAGTAAGAAGGTAGCAAAGCACAGAATGGTTAGTATACACAATAACTTTAGACAATATTAAATAAGGTCTAAATTTATTAAATGCAAAAACCATAGGTAGAAATTCTTTTTCTGTAGTTGTATAATTATCTTATGCGTCTGTCAAAGTCTTGTTAGCATAATAGATCGACTGAAAGTGCTTGTCTCTTCGCTATCCAAGAACTGCATCTACTGCAAAATCTCTCGCATCACACATTAGTTCAAAGGGTAAATTCCAATCAAGTGCAACCATAATCGGGGCATTGATTAATTTTTCCTTAAGAACTTTAAATGCCTCTAAACATTCCTGACTGAAATAAAATGGCACATTTGTTTCTAGCAGATTAGTTAAAGCCTTCGCTATTTTGGAAAAATCTTTAATAGATCTTTTATAGAACCCACCATGTCCTAAAAAACTTTTGATAGCCTTACATAAATTAGGGGGAGGTAGTTTCTCGATGGTTTTAATTTTTTTCCCTATCAACCTCAATCCTTTTACTAGAAATTTTATGACCCAAAACAATCCCTTCCTGAACCATGAAGTGACACTTTTTCCAATTAAGCACGAGGTTCATTTTCTCACATCTCATTAAAACTCGTTTCAAAATTTTAAGGTATAGATGGAAAGAATTACCAAATATCGAGAAGTTATCCATAAATACATCCATAATGTCTTCTACAAATTCATCAAAGATGGCTAACGTGTAACATTGAAAAGTAGCAGAGGCATTACATAATCCAAAAGGCATTCTTCAATAAGAAACATACCATATAGACATACAAATATTGTCTTTTCTTGATCTTCAAAAGCTATTAGGATTTGAAAATATCCAGAAAGTCCATCCAAAAAGTAGTAGTACATGTGACTAGTTAACCTCTCCAACATTTGATCCACGAATGGTAGAGGAAAATGGTCTTTCCTTGTAGCATCGTTCAGCATCGTTCAGCTTCCTGTAACCAATGCAGACTTTCTACCCTGTGACTATTCTTGTTGGAACCAACTCGCTTTTCTTATTAGCCACAATAGTCATGCCTCCTTTCTTAGGAACAACTTGCACATGACTCACCTAAGTACTATCAGATATATGACAAATAACTCCAGCATCTAGAAGTTTAATTACCTCAGCCTTTACAATTTTCTTCATGTTCGGATTTAAACTTCTTTGAGCTTGCACACATGGCTTATACTCATCTCCCATTAAGATCTTATGGGTGCAAAAAGGAATGATCCCTCTAATATAAAAAATCTTCTAGGATATAGCTCTTTTATGTTCTTTTAGCATTTGTAGTAAGTCATCCTTCTCATGTAACTTTAAGTTTGAAGTAATAATTACTAGCAATGTAGAGTTTTCTCCAAGGAATGCATACTCCAAATAATATGGTAATTGCTTTAACTCTAATTTTGAGATGTTCTTTAATGGAGGGCTTCAACTTCAGTTCTTTACTTACTTCAATAGTCTCAAACTCTTTCTGTTTTAGTGAAGACTTATTAGCATCTAGATTAAATCTCATTTCACTTGTCACAAAATTATCTCTATTGATCCCCTCACCTCGAAGAATATACAGTTCCAACATGTCCCTATAAAATAATAGGAACCATCTTGCTCACTAAAAAGTTAAAGAAATTTAACAAATTATTCGTCCATGCGGTCTTTTTTCAACTTTTTTAGATATGAAATTGGTGGTTTGTATTCCTTAAGCACCGGTGTTTGAATTTTCTCATTTTTTGCCACCCCGTCATCTTTATCATCAGTTTCTTGTTTCGACTTCTTTTCAGGTTCGGACAACACTTTCCCACTTCTCAATGTAATTGCTTTTGCATGCTATTTTGGGTTGGGTTCAGTATTACTAGGTAAGCTACCTTGCTGTCTCTTTTAAACCAGTTTAGCAAGCTATCCAATCTAATTCAAGTCCTTGAATTAATGTGTACTAATTTTTCAAAGCTATCTTAGTGTTCTGATATCTAGTTTCAGACATCAAGATAAATTTAGCTAACATCTCCTCAAGGTTTGGTTTCTTTTCTTACTGATAAGGTTGGTGAAAACCTGGAGGGGGTTGTGGCCTTTGATTTCCTTGATCACCCTAAGAAATATTCGGATAATTCCTCCATCTCAAATTATAATTATTACTATAGAGGTTTTTTTAAGGTCTAGAATTAATACCCATAAAGTAAATTTTCTCATGCTCCATGTTAGACTTGAAGGGAAAATATTCTGGACTGATCATTCCTACTCTAGTCACTTCACATTGCATTAATGGATTCACTTGTTTATTACAACTCAAATAATTAAATTTCTTACCAAGAGCTTCAACCTAACTCGCCAACATAGAGACTGCACCAATGTCAAAAATTTCGGCTACCTTTGCAGATTTTACTCTCATAACTTGCCAATGGTAATTATTCAATATCATCTTCTCAATAAACTCTTGGGCTACCTTAGGTGTTTTGTTATTCATTGTTCCACTAGTTTTTGCATCAATCATCTATCTAGTCGAGGGGTTCAAACCATTGTAAAAAGTTTGAACTTGGAGCCATAAATGTAGTCCATGATGAGGACACCTTCTCAACATATCTTTAAATCTCTCCCATGCATCATAAAGCATCTCAAGGTAAAATTGAATAAAAGAAGAGATGTCACTCCTCAACTTGTCTATTTTAGCCGGTGGAAAATACTTCAACAAAAAATTTCCAGTTATCTAAGCCCAAGTACTGATGGAACCCCGTGGAAGTGAATTTAACCACTATTTTGTCTTGTTCCTCAAAGCGAATGGGAACAACCATAAGCATATTGCATTATTAATAATGCCATTAATCTCAGATGTGTCTTAGTTTTCCAGAAAGTTAGCTAAATGAGCATTTGGATTGTGTTCAACTTAATTTCAAAATTGTTGGCAACAATAGTTGGTTTAACAATACTCGATTTAGCCCCAACCAGAGTGGGCTCAGCATAGTCATACATAGTCCAAGAAGCAAGACGTGTAACAACCCAATTTTCAGTGGTGTTGGAAATAGTGGTTCGAGACCACTAAATCTGACGAGTGAGTTCGAAAATTTTATTATTTACTATTTACAAGTTAAGTGTGATCTTAGAAAGATTTTTGAATTTGTAATTTGTGTTTTAAAAGAATTTATTAAGTTAAGTGGTTTTGAAAATGAGGTATCGAGACCTCGATTTTATAAACTGAGCCGTAAATTTTTTATAAATATTTATGGAGTATGATAAAGTTAGTATTAAATTTTTGTTAGAAAATTTTAACATTTTGATAGTTAATTAACTAAAAAGGAATAAATTGAAAAAGGTGCAAAATTTGCTAAAGTGATTAAATAGTCTAAATGTTAAATGAGGGAGGACCTGAAGGGTAAATAAGCCAAAGAGGATGGCTTGGGTGGCATAAATAGAGAAAAATCATGAAAATCAGGTGAAACAAGGGAAAAATTGGAAATTTTCTAAAATTAAACAAATAAAACAACAAATAAAAGATTTTCTAGATATTTTTTCATCAATCTTCAGCCAAAAACAGCCATAGGAGAGCTCCTAAAGCTGTTTTTTCATATTTCTACTACATGTGAGTTCAATTCTTGTTTATTTATTATAATTTTTATGTTTTTGAGACTTTTACAATTAGGTCCAACTATCTATTGCATTAGTTTTTGATTTCATGGATAATTTTGAAAGTTACCATTGATGAGTGCTAAATGTTTATGATGAATTAACATGGATTTGAAGCTTTAATTTTGTTATATGATGATTTTATCAAGTGATTTCAATAGAAATTGATTTTAGGACTAAATTGTGAAGAATTAAAGAATTAGGGTTTGCTATGTATCAAAGGCTGTAAGATAGTCTAGAATAATTAGATAAATTGTCAATTGAGAAAAAAATAACTCAATTTACGGGATAATTTGTGAGGGACTAAATTGTAAAAATTGTAAAAGTTGGGGTAATTGTGTAATTTCAAAATTTGAGGGGTATTAATTGTGAAGTGAATTGAAATTGAAATATATGCTAATGAATGAACAATTTTACATTTTAGATTAAGAGCCCGTAGATCAATGAGAAAAAGGGAAATTAGCAGAATAGTCCTTAACTACTACAAACTTACAATTTAGCTCAGGTAAGTTCGTATGGTTAAATTTTAATGTTATAAATTAAATTGATGAGTAGTAATGTGTATTTATTTATATCATTTGTGAAAATAAAATTATTGTTAAAGTTAGGAAATTGAATTGAATGTTCAGAATGAATGGAACGCGGGATTGAGTACAGTCGTTCAGTGAAAAAGAGGAATTGACGGAAAATTACCCAAGTAAACCAGGGTTCAGGATTTGTTGTGAACTTCCGTGTTTGCTTTCCGTTTTGCTCTCATGAGCTTCAGTTAGCTCATATGAGTTTCAGTTTAACCCTTCTGGGTTTCAGTTTAGCTTTTTTGAGCTTCAGTTTAACCCTTATGGGTTTTCGTTCAGCTCTTATGAGCTTCCGTTCAACCCTTATGGGTTTTTGTTTAGCACTTACGTGCTTCTATGTAGCCTTTGTGTAACAGCCCATTTTCAGAGAAATATGAATAATATTTTTTGGACCGTAAAATCGATTCCAAAAAGAAAATTTATTTTAATATTATTTTATGGTCTATAATATGATAATAATGTTGTGTGAAAATTTCGTAAAGAAATTTTATTGATTACATGCTTAAATCGATAAAAGACCAAATTGCACAAGGTGCAAAATTTGAGTTCTAATAGCTAAATGGATTCAATAGCTATAGAACTTTAAATTGGAGGTCCTTATATGGTAATTAGACCATTAAAAATGCTTAGTCATTAAGGATGATGATTCATCCATGGAAAATAAAATAAAAGAAAAGGACAAAATTGGAAGAAATAAAGAAAAATAAATGTGATAAATAATAAAAGATGAAAATATCATCATTTATCATCATGTTCCCAAATATTTTGCATGGAAACCCTAGGATAGAGAAAGCAAGCTTTCTTGGTCAAATTAGGTAAGTATTCAAGCCTCGTTTTTAGTAATTTTTATATTTTTGAGATTGAGGTAACTTAATCTATTTATTTTTGGGATCAATTTGAAAAGAGATCAAAGTATGGAATTTTTACCATGGATATGCTGAAATTATGAAATTTATGGTAGAAAATGAAAGGTTTTTGATAAATAAACAACTTTTACAAAGTGAATTATGATGAAAACTTGATTTAGGGACTAAATTGTAAAAATGAGAAATCCATGGAAAAATTTTGATTTTTATGAAATATATGGGTTGTAAATATTACATGAAAAATTTGGTTAGGCTCGGAACATGGATTAAATTGCATGAGTTTTATTTTCCGAGTCTAGGGACGAAATCGCCATTTATTAAAAGTTTAGGGGCAAAATGATAATTTTGCTTAAAGTGTAAATTGGACTAAATAGAGTATGAATTACATTAAATTGATGTTAAATGTACTCATATAGATCCAGATAAACCGAATATGGAGTTAGAACGAGGAAAGGAGAAAATGTTGGATTAGTAGACTTTATGTACACGAACACTTCTTGAGGTAAGTTCGTATAACTAAGTTGTATATGTTTATATGCTTGAATTGAATGTTGTGTATGTAAATTGTATAAATGCTATAAATATGTGAAATGATCACATATTCGTTAAAGCCCAATAAATGAAAGTGCCTGAAATAAATGATAATTCTCGATAAGTGATAAATGATAAAAAAATGTTATTTTTATGCTGGAGTTGAATGTGAACATTTGAATTGCATAAATGTATAAATATATGAGATTGATCACATACCCCACTATTACCTGATAAATGTCAAGTTCCGTTTGAATAAATGAAAAATTGATGGATATGTGATTTCCCAAAATGAATTAGGTCCTGCATTTGTTGCTGACGGGATTTAGCTCGGACAAGTAATCCTATTGACCTCATTACAGATAGGATTTAGCCGGGACGGGTAATCCTGATATAATCCCTCTCGAGCATATGTTACAATTAGGATTTATCCTGGACTGGTAATCCTAATTGAGCCTTTCTGAGTATATGTTACAGAAAGGATTTAGCCTGGACTGGTAATCCTAATTAAGCTCTTGTGAGCATATGTTGGAGATAGGATTTAGCCTGAACTGGTAATCCTGTTATATGATATGTGGCTTGAGAGTGTGTTCTTGATTAAGTGCCCTAATGGGTACTCCTAAATATGAATTCACGAATTTACTGATTTGTACGCTTTGTGTGCACTATTTGAATATCCATCGATATTTTCAATAATTCAACGGGTAAAATCCTAACATGAAAAGAAATGGGTTTTTACATGTATCTACTTGAAGCACATGATGATATATGAAATATGAAAGTATGAAATCATGATATATGAACATGGAAATTTGTTTGATGAATACATTCATCTATGAGAATAGATTTGTACATCTTGAGTGTATTATTTGTGTCATTATTAATATTTTAGTTGAATAATGAGCAAAGTTTTGACATGAGATATACTAAAACTCGAGATAAATTATTATAGAATGTACCCGAAAAATATGGAAATAATTTGTATATATGTTATATATATACATGATGTGGAAAACATATGTGTGTGAGAATCTGAATATTGTTGAGCTCATATATGTGTTTCTTGATGTTTATATAAATTAAGTTACTAACAAGGGTGATGAGAATATGTGTTAGGGGTTGGGACTGAATGGTTGATTGTGATTTACATGTTTATCTTTAATATGAATAGTTGGTAAGTTAATTACCAAGTTATACGGACTTACTAAGCATTATATGTTTACTCTGTTTTATTTTTCCCTGTACTATAGTAAATCGGAAGCTCATTGGATTGGAAGCTCGACGGAGATCACTCACACTATCTATCAACTCAATTTGATATATAAGGTAAAACAATTGTGGTTATAATGGCATGTATAGGTTAAATTGGCCAAGGAATGGCATATAAATATTTGTTAATGACTAGCTATTGGAATGGCTAGTTATGAACATGTTTTGGTGTTTATGTATAGAAGACTATATCATGGTATATGTTTGAAAATGTTTTATTAATAGAAATCACAATGAGATAAGTATGAATGAATTAAATTAGCATATTTAATACAATATGCACAAGTGTGAACATAGTATCTAGATAAATATGAGTATAAATTGACATGTGTAAGACTTAAATTTTGGTATGAAAATGTGGTTGGTGAATGTGATAAATTGTGTATAAGTGTTGGTGTAGGTGCATGGCTAAAAGGGGTGAAAAATAAAACTAAGAAATGACTTTATTTTGTCCACATGGGTAGACACGGGCATGTGTCTTGACCGTGTGTCACATATGGCTTAGCCCATGGGCATGTGGTCTAGCTGTGTGTCCTTTGCATCTTAAATTTTAGAAACAAAATGCTCAGAATTGAGTACACGAGCAGAGACACGGACATGTGTCTCAGTTGTGTGGGTAACACAGCCAAGCACACGAGCGTGTGACTTGGTCGTATGATGCAAGTCAGAGAGTTACACAGGGCAGGACACGGCCTGATGTACATGCATGTCACATGCCTGCATTTAGGAAAAATTGTGAAATTTCATGGAAAATTTTCTAAGATCCTGATTAAGTCCTAATTTGATTCTAATGTTTATATTGGACCTGAGGGCCTATTCAAGGGACAATATGATTAGTATCGGACATGAATAGTAAGTGATGTGAAATATCTGTAATTATTCTGTAAACTTTGGTAATACTCTGTAACCTTATTCCGACAACAGATACGGGTTAGGGGTGTTACACTTCAAGCTTCCATATATGATGTACTCATATCCGTGAGACGTTCACCGATTTGACAAAGGTTGGTAATTCGGTAAGTTACATATGGAATTATTTGTAGACTTAATGATATTATTAAATTTGAGATAAAACAAGTTAAGTCATCAATTAAAGTTGTGGTTGGCAGGAAATGTGTCATTAATGATTTATTTAAATGAATTGTTATAGTATGTTCAATAAGATTTATGTTTAAAGCCAACGAACTTACTAAGCTTCATTAAGCTTACCTTTATTGTTTAATGTTATTTGTAGATTTACGAGAAGTCAAGAGGTCAGATCAACACATTGAATCACACTATCTAACTTGCTGGTAGATTTTGCTAAATATACTATGTTTTATATGGCATGTATAGGGATTGAAATGGTTGTGTAAAAGTTAAAATTACATTTTGGTTATGTTTCATGTTAACTTATATATGTATAGTTTGTCATGTTTGGTATAAATGTTGGTAAGGGTATTGAATGAATTGGTAAAGCATGTTAGTATAGGTAGTTGCATATGTGAATTAATTTATGTTCTAGTTTAGATTGTTGAAATATATGTGATAGTATAATCATATAAAAGTTAGGAATTGGTTGTTTTTGAGATCTTATTATGGTCTATATGTATGAAATTGGTGTGCATAGGTTGAAGTCAATAATAGGTGAGAAAAGAGGTCATAAAATGGCCTATTTTCGTCCACACGGGCGTGTGTCTCAGCCGTGTGTGACACACGGCCTGACACATGGGCGTGTGGTCTAGCCGTGTGTCTCCTGCATCTTAAAATTTCAAAATAGAATGCTCAGGTTTCTATACACGGCCTAGCACATAGGCATGTGTCTTGGCCGTGTGACCCTTGCACCTTGCACACGGCCTAGCATACGAGCATATGGTTGGCCGTGTGACCCATGTCAAAGAGTTACACGGGTAAAGACACGGGCTGGGACATAGCCATGTGCCTCACATCGTATGCTCACACAGCCTAAGACACAGGCATGTCTCCTAGCTGTGTGAGCCACACGACCAGCCACACGGGTGTGTGTCCCCTGCTCTTAAGAAAATTTTTAAAATTTTGGAAAAAAAATTCCCTGAGTATCTGATTTATTCCTGAATCAGTTCTAAGGTGCATATTAGGTCTTGTGGACCCATTTAAGGGACAATATGAGTGTTATATAATTGATTCTTGGTATGTACAATAAAGGTTGTGAAATGCCCGTATTTAATCCGTAAAGTCCGATAATGCTTCGTAACCTTGTTCCGGTGAAGGATAAAGGTTAGGAGTGTTACATTTATTGATATCAGAGCTTCAGTTTAGTCAATTCTCAAAATGATAATAATGTGTAAATTGTCTAGAAATACATGCCATATAAATCTGTGATAGTGTGATGTGTATGATCCGATCTAATCCTTATTTTCTTATAGATTGTAAAGATGTCAGAAAGATCTGAACATGCTAAACATGATGAGGCTAATAGTAGAGTACAGACATCAGGGCACAAGACAAGTAATAATGTCTCAATTCCTCCAGCTCAAGAACAAGAATTTAAAAATATTTTTTTTGGGTTTATGAATCAATAGTTTAGTGAGTTTACGCGAGAAAGGGCTCAACAACCTCCTCCTACTACTACACTATCCGAAGTGCCTCTAGTTGTACCTTCACCTCCTCTGGTAACTTAATCTAGTAAACATACTCTGATTGAAAAACTTAAAAAGTGTGGGGCCAAAGAATTCAGGGGAAGGTCTAATAATGATCCTGTGAAAGCTGAATATTGGCTTTAGAGTACTATAAGAGTTTTTGAGGGAATTGCTTGTTCTTCCGAAGATTATCTGAGATGTGATGTGTCACTACTGAAAGAGGAAACATATAATTGGTGGATGACTATAGTGGCCGTGGTGCCAAAAGAGAAAATTACTTGGGAATTCTTTCAGAGTGAGTTTAAAAAGAAATATGTCGACAAGAGATAATTAGATAAAAAGAAGAAGGAATTTCTTGACTTGCGACAGGGAAACCAGTCAGTAGCTGAATACTAGAGGGAATTTGTATACCTCAATATATAGCTTGGGAAATTGTAACAACCGAAGAAGAAATGTGTATTCAGTTTGAAGAAGTGCTGAATGATGAAATCAGAATATGATTGGGGGCACGAAAATACGAGAATTTGTCGTTCTGTCAGTTCGTGCTCAGAAAATGGAAAAGGTGTACAATAGAAAAATACAGAGAGATAGACGAAATAAAGAATCCTAAAAAAGAAGTTCCTCTAAGTCATTTTTAGCTTTACTGGTGAAAAAGTCGAGAGATGATTTTAGTCGAGCCACCTTACTGCCGGAACAATAAAAAAGGAATAAGATGACTCAACATGATTACGGGGTATTTATTAAACCTACTGTTAGTGTGGGTAGTGTACAAAGTACTCCTAGGTCCAAATGCAAATATTGTGGAAAATACCATCCCGGTGAATGTAGAGGCAAAGCGGGAGCTTGTTACAAATGCAGAGCCACTGACCATTTTATTTGGAGCTATCCTCAAATACAAAGAGAAGAAGGAGGGCAGAAAGAGAAATAGTTGGCCACTTCCTAAAGAAGTAAACGTTTGAGCCAAAATAGTGTTACTGGAACAGCTCGTCCGGGTATGAAAGATTTTGCTGCCCGGTCAGAGGCTAGGGCACCTGCACGTACCTATGCCATCCGAGTGAAGGAAGAAGCTACAGCTCTGGACGTGATTGTTGGTACATTTTATCCTTTTGATGTTACTATATATGCATTGATAGACCTTGGATCCATGCATTCTTATGTTTTCACTACATTAGTAACATAAAAGAAATTATCTTTTGAACCTATCGGTTATGACATTCAAGTTACTAATCCATTAGGCCAAAGTGTAATAGTTAATTTAGTGTGTCGTGATTGTCCACTAAAAATAAAAAGCTGTGAATTCCCTGCTGATTTAATGTTATTACCTTTTTGGGAATTTGATATTATTTTGGGAATGGATTAGTTGACGAAGCATGATGCTGTAGTGAATTGTAGAGAAAGATGAATTGATCTGAAATGTTAGACAAGAGAGGTGATTACTGTTGAGTCTAAGAATCCGAAAGAAATTGTTAGAATTATTTCAGCTTTTTCAGCCTACATTCTTGATACCCGAGATTGTGAATCGAAGCTAGAACAGTTACTAGTTGTTAATGAGTTTGTTGATGTATTTCCTGACGAATTGTCGGGTTTACCACCTAATCGTGGAGTTGAATTTGTAGTTGATGTGGTTCTGAGAATAGCTCCGATATTGGTAACACCATACCGTATGACACCAGCTGAGTTAAAAGAGTTAAAGGTACAATTGCAAGAGTTATTAGATAAAGAGTTCATCAGGCCAAGTATGTCTCCCTAGGGTGCACCTGTTTTATTTGTGAAAAAGAAAGACGGATCTTTGAGATTGTGCATAGATTATAGACAGTTGAACAAGGTTACAATTAAAAAAAAATATCCTTTGCCACGTATTTATGATTTTTTTGATCAACTAAAAGGTGTTGCAATATTTTCAAAAATAGACCTCAGATTCAGGTACTGTCAGGTAAAGGTTAAAGAGTGTGATGTGCCGAAAACTGCTTTTAGAACTCAATATGGTCATTATGAATTTTTGGTAATGCCAGTCGGTTTGACCAATGCTCCCACTACTTTCATGGATTTAATGAATTAGATTTTTTAACCTTATTTGGATAGATCTGTGGTTGTGTTTATCGATGATATATTGATCTATTCCAAGATAGAATCCGAACATGCTCAACAATTGAGAATTGTGCTACAAAATTTGAGAGAAAAGTAGTTGTATGCAAAGTGATAATACTTTAGGATGACATATTTTTATGTATTAATTACATGTTTATTTTGATTATGATCCTACTAATTTGAGCTATTTATGGTTTTTTATCTTACAGGGACTAAATTGAAGACAAAAGAAAAATTAATGACAAAAAACGTGAATTTAAAGTTAAATTGGGTCAGCATGCGAAGTAGGAAAGAAGTGGTGCCGAAAATGCAAAGTGTGGAAGATTTTGAGAGCAAAAATGCAAAAGAAGAGATTTTATAGCACAAGACTTTATTTTAATTCCAATTATATTAGGATAATTATTAAAGATTATTATTTAGATTTAATTTTAGCTTTTATCTTTGTTTATCCTTATTTATCTTTAATTGTCTTTATTTATTTGTATTTATGTAACACCCCAAACTCGACCTAGACATTATGAACGGATCTGACGTGCCACATCGAGGTGAAAAAACATTTTCTATTTTTAGTCCAGAAAATCGGGCTTAGTGTTCAAAGGATGCTTTTATTATGGTTTAAAGTGAATGGAAGCTGTGCACCAGGTAGGAAACCGGAAAAAAGGAGGTGAGTCCATCGGACTGCTCAAGTACCAAGCTCCCTTCGGATCCAATCCTAGACATGCACACCACCATTGCCACACCTTAACTTAGCGTATGCTCCTAGGAAACCAATTCAATTAAATCCAGTTTTAAGGAAAAGTGATTAATTTTGGAAAACATTTTCGTTGCAAAAGTTTTGCTTTGTTGTCGTGATATTTTAAAATTAGTTACTGTATTTGAAAACGCGCCCTAAAGCTAATCAGTTTCAGCGATTAAGATAATATCATACCTATTCTAGTAGAACATATTAAAACCATTTACAAATCATTAAAGCGGCCTTATTACAACTTAAAACCCAAATCATAAAAGTAAGTAAAAAGATGTCCAATTCACCAGAAGAAAACCAAATTTGCGGAACGAGTGGCCACTCTGAATCCCTCACAGCTCCAAGCCCACTATGGTTGGGGATTACCTGCGTGGATGAAAATAAGGGGTGAGTTTGGGAAACTCAGTGTGTAAAATAACCCAACCATAGTCTAAACCAGTTCAAACCACAGAAACAAATTAAATTGGCCTCAGCCCAGAACAAATTTCAGAATGAAGCCCATAGGCCCATAACAAAACAGAACAGAAATTACATGTTTATGCAGAAACCCAACCATATCCAACCGTATACACCCCCGTACCATCCTTACACCATGTGGGGAGACTACTCGACCCACTCAACCGCTACACACCACAGATTTGCAGCATGGCTGCCAGAACAGATAGTGTGACAGAGTCACCAGATACAGATATTGTGGCAGAGCCACCAGAACAAATATTTGTGGCATAGCCACCAGAACGCTTCCTCCATCAATATAACCCAACCCATACAACATGTCATGTATGCAGAATGTCATGCCCATATTTGAATCAAACAATCACAGTCAAGTTATTCATATCACCAACATGTATTCACAATCAAATCCGTCAACCACACAGTCCAGGTCAGTCACTTGCCCACAAGGGCAAAACAATCATTTAACACCCTAGGGGCAAAATGGTAATTTTACCCCACAAGGGTATCTCGGTAATTCTACCCTACAGGGGTATTTCAGTATTTTTACCCTACAAGGGTATTTCAGTAATTCTACCCTACAGGGGTATTTTGGTATTTCTACCCTATAAGAGTATTTTAGTAAACTAAAGTATTCTAAATAGGTATAACAATACGAATGGGCCTAAAGCCCATTCTCGGCCCAAATGGGCCCACACGCTCGTGTGGCCCTTTTAGCCCAAATCTAGCCACAGATATGAGATTCACCTAGCCTAGTCCAATATTTACTACACAATCAAACAACTTATCCAATTGGGCTCGTAGGCCCATTGGGCCCACATGGCCTCTTTCGGCCCATCGCGGCCCGAAGTAGCCATCCTACAGCTAGAGTAGTGAGAAGTACACACCTGATAGGAGACGGGAGTTAATCCACGCTCCGAGAACTCTTAGCCGACGCCCAACCCAAACGAGCAAGCCATAAAGCGAAAGGGATCAACCAAGAAAGGTACCTTTACTCTCCTCATGGTTCTCTTTATTTAAAGACAGCTTCGCATCCACTCTTATGTTAGCTTCCCGATGTGGGATCCCTCCATCATCAGAGTTTAAATTTAACACCAACTCTTGCCGCCCCCTGTTAGCAAAATAAACGCTCTTTGATTGCCATGAGTTTCGAACCCTGGACCTCCTTGCCAACTCTATGACGCCACCTTCCTGTCTCTTATGTGGCGCTACTTTGCCACTAGACCACAAGGCCTTTTGTGGCACAATTTCTCCAACAATATTCTTAAGGCCTACCTACTACACCAGGGTTTGATTCACCTTAAACCAAAATTTTTGCTAGAGTCCAGGTTTGAACCCAGGACTTCTCCAACACTTCTCAGCACACTTAACCATTAAAACAAGCCTTTATTAACGAAATTTACATGCACAACAAAATATTATAAGCTGACTTCAACCGCTCCCATGCTCAAGGCCCAAAACTTCTAGGCCCAAATTCAGGGTGTTACAATTTATCTTTTAGAATTTAATTAAGAATAGACTAGGTTTTCTAGTACTATAAATAGGGGCTGGAGTGACACAAATTTGACTCACCTTCTGTAAACACTCCCTCTCCCAAAAAGTTTCTCCTTTTGTTCTCTCCATATATTTTTCCAATAAAAATTCTATTTTCATTATGTTTATTTCTTTTTCCCCAAAAAGCATGAGCCACCAAATCTATCTAGCCGAAGGTTGTCAAAGTTCCCCAAAAAGGGTTCATGAGGCTTAGAATTCGTACTTAGCATTCTCAATGAGTTTTCATCGTTTCTCCACATTACGGGGCTGACGTTTCTATCCATGTCCCTTAAAAGGTGATCTTTTCAACGTGTGTAACAGCCCGGTTTAGACCCTAGTACTATAAAAGGCTTTAGGTACAAAATTGCACTTTAGTATTGCTTTTCACCCACAGACGATAGTCAATCTGAGCGGATTATTTAGATACTTGAGGATATGTGGAGATGCTGAATTCTTGAGTTTGAAGGTACATGGGAACAATACTTGACTTTGATTGAATTTGCTTATAATAATACTTTTCAATTGAGCATTAAAATGGCACCTTATGAAGCATTATATGATCGCAAATTTCGAACACCTTTGTATTAGACTGTACTCAGTGAGAATAAGATACAGGGGTCGACTTGATAAAAGAAACTGAACAAAAAGTAAAAACAATTTGAGATAGTCTGAAAGCAACTTCCGATCGTCAGAAATTATACACAGATTTAAAACAAAAAGATATTGAATTTGAGGTCGGTGACGAAGTGTTTCTGAAAGTATCTCCGTGGAAGAATGTACTTCGGTTTGGTAGAAGAGGTAAATTGAATCCGAGGTTCATCGGACCGTATGAAATTATAGAACGTGTTGGACCGGTTGCTTATAGATTGATGTTGCCATCTAAGCTAGAAAAGATTCACAATGTATTTCAAGTATCGATGCTTTGACGATATAGATCCGATCCCTTTCATGTGATTTCTCCGTCCGAGATTGAAATTCAGTCTGATATGACATATGAAGAAGAACCAATCCGTATTTTAGCTCGTGAGATTAAAGAATTGAGAAAGGAGATAATTCCGTTGGTAAAAGTATTGTGGCATCGACACGGTGTTGAAGAGGCTACATGGGAGCCCGAAGGTTCTATGAGACAACAATATCCGAATCTGTTCAACGATAAGATTTTCAGGGACGAAAATCCCTAAGGGGGGAGACTTATAACAACCCGGTTTAGACCCTAGTCAGAACAGTGGTTTCAGGACCACAAATCTGAGTCAAAAAAATATTTTAATATTATTTTCCATACTTATAATATGTGAATTATTATGTGTGAAAGTTTCGTATAAAAATTTGATCGTTTGTGTGCTGATTTATGAAAAAGGACTTAATCGCAGAAAATGCAAAAGTAGCCTTCTATTTGATTAAATGCTGAATTGATATGTCTTATTAAGTGTGAGGTCCTTATTAAGGAAATAGATTTGATCCCTCTCATGTGATTTCTCCGTCCGAGATTGAAATTCAGTCTGATATGACATATGAAGAAGGACCAATCTGTATTTTAGCTCGTGAGATTAAAGAATTGAGAAATAAGAAAATTCCATTGGTAAAAATATTGTGGCATTGACACGGTGTTGAAGGGTGGCAAATTGGCTTTGGAAATAGCCTATTTTTGTCTACACGGGCAGAGAGACGGGTGCGTGTCTTAGCCGTGTGTGACACATGGTTATGTTACACGGCCGTGTGTCCCCTGGGGTAGTCCTACAATTTAAAGTCAGTCTCGAGTACGGCCTTAGCACACAGGCATATGATTAGTCGTGTGACCCAAGTTAGTTTCGATCATGTCCAAGGCAAACGGGTGTGTCTTGTGGCTGTGTGGATAAGTCAGTATGTATGGCTTGTTTTGCCACGGCCTAAACACACAGGCGTGTCTTATGCAGTGTGAGGCACACGGCCTGTTCACATGGGCGTGTGACCTTTGCAACTTAAAAAAAAAATTGTTAAGTTTCGAGAAAATTTTGTATGTGTTCGGTTTAGTCCCAACCCCTTCTCAAAGCATGTTTAAGGTCTCGTAGACCTATGAAAAAGACTTTTTGATGATGTATGATTATAATGCTGTGATGTATGTATGATGATTGTGATGTGATCATAAAATGTTCCAATATGTCCGGTAATATCTCTTAACCCTAATCTGGCGACGGATATAGGTTTGGGGTGTTACATTTGGTTGGTATCAAAGCTACAGTTTAGTCGATTCTAGGACTAACGTATCATATGTGAGTCTAGCTATACATCCCATATTTATGAACTGCGATAGTGTGATGATTCCTGACAATGAAAATGTGTTTTTATATAGCAAATGGATCCCGAACGAGCCTTAGCTGTCGATGTTGAAAGTACTGCACCCGCTCCCGCTTAAAGGGCAGTGCAATCCGATTCTAGACCTGTTGCTAGTAGCCATGAAGGAGAGGCTAAGCAAGCCTTTTACCAAATGATGAATGATTGGTTCACTCAGTATATGAGAACTAATCCGGCTGTGCCACAACCTTCACCCCCGCTTAATCCTTCACAAATCCCTGTTATGCCACAAGCTAATTCGATTCAGTTGAGTAAGCCTCCGGTTGATAAGATTAGAAAATATAGGGTTGAAGAGTTTCGTGCTACTACGGATGATGATGCTGAGAGAGCTAAGTTTTGGCTTGAGAATATGATACGAGTGTTTGATAAGATGTCTTGTACTCCTGACGAATGTCTTAAATGTACCATTTCACTTTTGAGAGATACGGCGTATCATTGCTGGAAAATGTGAAAATGTGAGGGCTAATTTGTAATATATCCTAAATATGTGTATATGGTTTGAATTGAATGATTTTTTGAATAAAATAATTAAATTTGAATTTATATAAATCAAGAACCAAAAAAAAATAGAATTAGATCGGGGAAAGTCGAAAGTCGTCGAGTAGTCAATTTCGTTTGTTCGAATCCGTACGAGGTAAGTTTATATAAAAATAAATGTGTTTGAATTGATTTATTCATGCTTATATGATATTGAATTGTGATGGATGGTTATAGAAACTGAATATGTGAAATTAAGAAAGTTTTGATAATGTGACGACATCCGAAAAGTCCCATACGAACCATAGGAATAGTTAGGATACATATGTCATGAGATAGGATTCTGATATGTGATTTCGTGTAAGCCCACGTCTGGGACATTGGCATCGATTTGAGATTTACGTGTAAGACCATGTCTGGGACATCAGCATTATATTTGATTTCGTGTAAGACCCTGTCTGGGATAGTGACATCGATATTTGATTACATGTAAGACCACGTCTGGGACGTTGGCATTGTACGACCTTTTCGAGCTATCCGTGTATCCTATTTGATTCAGTATGATTCAACGGGCACTTCGAGAAATAAATGACTATGTGAATGTGTATCCAATACAGGTACGTTTGAAATGTATATCATGTTTGAGAATGAAAGGTAAGTATATGTACATTTGTGGACATATGATATATGTATGAATTATCATGAGAATGAGATGTGTTATATGTAAGTGAATTATGATCAAATGAGCTATATGAGACATATGGATATGTAATTGTGAATTTCTATGAGTTATATAAATGAATTAGTTATAATTGTGTTATGTGATAAGTTTATTTGTATATGGCTTACTAAGCTTTTGAAAGCTTACTTTGCGTGTTTTTTCAATTGTTTTATAGTTTATCGAAGCTGCTAGAAGTTCGGGAATCTTCGAGGATCATCACCACACTATCAAACTCTATTTTGGTACCTTTTAAAAATGTGAATATTGAAGTATGGCATGTATAGGCTAGAAGTGTTGAGTACAATTTGTGAAGTGTATATCATGCCATGTGATATGGCTAGATTAAATTTGCTATTTGGTTTGGTTTTGGTATATAAGTTGTGTTTAGAAACGGTATATTTTGATGTACATAAATGGCCAAGTGATAAATGGTCAATTTAGTAAGTTAGTTATATGAATTTGGTATGCTTTGATATGAAATTGAGTATGAAATTGATTGGTGATAGTGTGAATTGAAATATGCATGTTTGAGTATGGTTTTGATTGCCATTTAGTCATGAATTGTGCTTTGGATGATGCTTGTAGAGATGATCCTTAAGGGTGGTAAATTTACTTTGCAAATAGCCTATTTTTGTCTACACAGGCAGAGACATGGGCATGTGACTCAGCCGTGTGTGACACATGGTTATGTTACATGGCAGTGTGTCCCTTGGGGTAGTCCTACAATTTAAAGTCAGTCTTAAGCACGACCTTAGCACATGGGCGTGTGGTTAGCTGTGTGACCCAAGTCAGTTTCGACCACAGCCAAGCACACGGGCATGTCTTGTGGCCGTGTGGATAAGTCAGTATGTATGGCCTATTTTGCCACGGCCTAGACACACGGGCGTGTCTTATGCCATGTGAGGCACACAACCCATTCACACGAGTGTGTGACTGTGGCAACTTAAAAAAAATTGTTAAGTTTTGAAAATTTTTTGTATGTGTTCGGTTTAGTCTCGACCCCTTCTCAAAGCATGTTTAAGGTCTCGTAGACCTATGAAAGGGACTTTTTGATGATTTATGATTATAATGCTATGATGTATGTATGATGATTGAGATGTGATCATAAAATGTCCCAATATGTCCGGTAATATCTTTTAACCCTAATACGATGACGGATACGGGTTAAGGATGGTACAACGTGTGCAAGGAATGACCGCTTTGTATATTTTGGGAAGGTTGCACAGTCGGTTTGTTAGCTTACTGCGTCAAAGGTTGGCAAGCCCAATAGATAAAATGGCGTGGCATTCGCCATTGAGAAACTAGCATAAGATGGACCCACGAAAGCTATTATTGACTAGAGTTAGGTTCCTATAAATCATAAGTTTAAATTCTTGGAGCTGGTGGTTGTAGGCGTCCTCTTCCACTATAACTGGCTTATTCTATTTGAGAAGGATCACTTAAAAGCCGAGGATTGAACCCAAGACGGATCGAGACAACTGGATGCTGGAATCTCTCTATAAGAAACATTTTCTCAACTCTATTTATCTCTACTATTTTAATTTTAATTTTCGCACTTTCAATTAAATCCAAACTTTTAATTCTGTTTTTTTCTAGGTACGCAGGTTTTCTTGGGCACGATTTTGTCCAAGATTTCTAGGAATAAGCAATTGTGCAAATCTGGTCCTTGAGGATTTGTCCCTACTTTCCTTATACTATTATTTTTATTATTTTATAAGGATAGGATATTTTTGGTGCTCTCAACGACCGCATCAAATTTTGGCGTACTAATCTTGTTTCTTTCTTTCTTATGACCAGATCTACTCCAAGTATTCTTGCATTTGATTCAGAAATAAAGAAGACTGCAAGATCTAATCACAAGGAGACAAAGTTACGAAAAAAGCCGTCAAGAGTGGTTGGGACTCAGAGCAACCCATCATCAGAAATCGAAATCGACGACGAAGTTGAAAAAAACCCTACTCAAACACTTGAAAGTAAAAAAGTAGAAGTCGATTCACCAGAACAAGTCTTAACACTAGGGTTAATGAAAACCCGAATCTAGCACATCAACTAATGGCTCAAACTATTCGGCAACTGGCTGAAGCTCCAGCAAAACAACCGCCATTGTGCATCACGTATCTTACTATGGATACTGATTTTAAACTGAAGTCAGGTTTAATCCAGCTACTGCCAACTTTTCGTGGGTTGTAAAACGAAAATCCCCACAAACATCTGAAAGAGTTTCATATGGTTTGTCCTAGTATGAAACCTCAAGGGGTAACTGAGGATCAAATCAAGTTGCGTGCTTTCCATTTTTCCCTAGTAGATTCAGCTACGGAATGACTATTTTATTTACCTCTTGGATCTATTACAACTTGGGCTGATCTTTTTCATTTGTTTCTCAATAGGTTTTTTCCAGCATCACGTGCAGCTGAGTTAAGAAGAGCGTTCGTTGGAATAAAGCAAAAAGAAGCAGAGTCTCTTTATGACTATTGGGAGCGATTTAAGAAGTTGTGTGTAAGCTGCCCACAACATGGTATAGCAGAACAATCTCTGCTCTAATACTTTTATGAAGGTTTAAAACCCATAAAGATGAATATGGTGGATGCCGCCAGTGGAGGAGCATTGGTCAACATGACTCCTCAACAAGCAAGGGACTTGATATCCACGATGGCTGTAAATACTCAGCAATTCTGAGCCAATCCTGAACCCCCTAGAATGGTTCACTAGCTAAGTAACTTAACCTTAGAAGATAAAGTTGATAGACTTACTAATATTGTGAATTTTCTTATTACAGAAAAAGCAAAACTAGCCCAATTATGCGGAATATGTGCTACACCTGAACATACAACTGATGCATGCCCTAGTTTGTATGATGATACTGTGGTTCATTTGGATGCTGTGGGAAATTTCCCTGGGCCACCACAGAGGCGATATGACCCCGCCAATACCTACAACCCAGGATGGAGGGACCATCCCAACTTGAGTTATGGGGCCAATCCATGGTATAACCAGCCATACCAAAAATGGTTTCCACAATAGCCACGAATTCAGGTAATTCTCTAGAAACTTTGGTCAATAAATTAGCAACTAATATGCTTGATTTTCAACAGAAAATTAATGCATCTATAAGAGAATTGACCATATCAATTGAGAAAATAAATTCTTAAGGAAAGCTACCATCACAAACAGAATCAAACCCGAGACAAAACACGAATGCAATGACGTTGCGAAGTAGAAAGGTATTGGAACCAATTCCTGGCAGAAATCTTGGCCAAGATTCCGCCCAGGAAAAGCCTAAAAATGATGAACAGGTCTGAGCAAAACCTGCATTGCCTAAAATTCAAACTCCATTTCTAGGATGATTGAACAATGTCGAAAAGGTAAAGAAGACAAGGAGATCCTCGAAACATTCAGAAATGTCGAGATCAACATACCACTATTGGATGCCATCAGAAAAATTTCGCGTTATGACAAATTCCTCAAAGAACTTTGCACCAACAAGTGAAAATTAACTGGTAATGAAAGGGTAAGCGTTGGTATGAATGTATCCGCAGTATTATGGCGGAAGATGCCAGCAAAATGCAAAGATAGGGGCATGTTCGCTATACCATGCAAAATAGGCCACTTAGGAATTAAAAAAGCTATGTGTGATTTAGGGGCCTCCATAAATGTAATGCCTTTTTCTATTTATGATTTAGGGGCCTCCATAAATGTAATGCCTTTTTCTATTTATTAATCACTTAACGCTGGTTTTTTGACAAAAACAGGTGTTATCATTCAGTTGGCAGACAGGTCTATTGTGCATCCTGAAGGAGTCCTCGAGTACGTATTGGTAAAATTTAACGAACTTATTTTCCCTAAAAAATTTTATGTGATAAAAATGGAGGAGGATAGCACTCTTGAATCTTCAGACCTCTTATTGGGCTAACCTTTCCTTAGTACCACTAGCATTAAGATCAACGTTCGAAGCGGAACACTCACGATGGAATTTGATGGGGAGATCGTGAAGTTTAATGTTTATTATGCTATTTGTCATCCAAGCAAAATCTTGACCGTAAACCATGTTGACATAATTGATTCATTAGTAGAGGAGACTTTTGAGTCCATTTATGAATATAAATCTGAATTTGCTGATTATGAATTTGTTAATGAATTATTGTCTCCATCAAACACTAAATTTTTACCTTCTGGTGTGCAGGCTCTAGATGTGAAATTGCTTCCCGAACATCCCGAACATCTTAAGTATTCATTTTTAGGGAAAAGTAATACCCTACCGATCATAGATTCGAATAAACTCTCTAAGCTCGAAAAAGAAAGTTTGATCCAGGTACTAAAAAATCATAAGGAGCCAATTGGCTAGATCATTGTCGATTTAAAAGGGATAAGCCCTTTGGCATGCACATACAGAATCTACTTGGAGGAAAACACAAAACCAAGGCAAGAAGAGCAAAGACGGTTGAACCCGAATATGATGAATGTGGTAAAAAAGAAGATAATCAAGTTGTTGGATGCTGACATAATCTACCCCATTTCTAACAGTATATAGGTAAGTCCGGTGCAAGTTGTGCCAAGAAAATGAGCGTGACAGTAATGAAAAATGCTGAAGGTGACTTGGTACCAACCTAAGTGCAAAACGGGTGGTATGTCTACATTGATTACATGAAGTTGAATTCTTACACTAGAAAATATCATTTCCCTCTTCCTTTTATAGATCAAATGCTTGGGCGTTTAGCTGGTAAAACTCACTTTTATTGTCTGATGGATACTCAGGTTTCTTTCAAATCCCAGTTGCACTAAAGGACCAGGAAAAGACCACTTTTACATTCCCATTCGACACATTTGCGTACAGAAGGATTCCATTTGGACTTTGTAATGCATCGACCACCTTCTAAAGATGCATGATGAGTATATTTTTTGAATATGTGGAAAAAAATATTGAAGTTTTTATGGATGATTTTACTGTATATGAGAATTGTTTTGATGAATGCCTTAAAAACCTCACGATAATTTTTTAATAGGTGCATAGAATTTAATCTTGTCTCGAATTGTGAAAAGTTTCATTTTATGGTAGACAAAGATTTGATTCTAGGTCATATAATTTCAGCTAAGGGAATTGAGGTTGATAAGGTCAAAACTGACATTATAAATTCTTTACCATATCCCTCTACTATAGGGGAGATATGTTCTTTCCTTGGCTATGCAGGGTTTTACAGACGTTTTATAAAGAACTTCTCAAAAGTAGCTAAACCACTGTGTGAATTATTACAGAAAGATAAGAAATTTGAATTCGGACCAAAATGCAAGGAGGCTTTTGACACACTTAAATAGACTTTGGTTTCTGCTTTTATAGTACAAGCACCGGATTGGAACTACCTCTTTGAAATTATGTGGATGTAAGCGAATGTAGTGTGGGGGCTGTGTTGGGGTAAAAGATAGACAAAGAGCCCCATGTCATTTGTTACTCCTCAAAAACTCTAGATGCTGCACAAAGCAACTACACCACTACAGAAAAAGAACTCTTAGCTATTGTATTTGTTTTGGATAAATTTTGATCTTATTTATTAGGATCTAAAGTGATTATTTTTTCTAACCATGCAACTCTTAGGTACTTGATCACAAAAAAGGAAGTGAAACCAAGGCTCATTAGATGGATTTTACTGCTCTAAGAGTTTGACATCGAGATTCGAGATAAAAAGGGATGCAAAAACTTGGTAGCCGACCACTTGAGTAGGTTAAAAATACTTGATGATGACATTCCTATAAATGATGAATTCCTTGATGAAAGCCTATTTTTGATCGAGACGCGTTTCCCATGGTATGCAGATGTGGTAAATCTCCTAGCCACAGGTTCATTGCCGTTAGGGTTAGCACGTTTCGTAAAAGACAAGCTTAGACGGGAAGCTCGACATTACATTTGGGATGACCCATACCTATGGAAATACTGTTCAGGTCAGATAATAAGACGTGTTCTAGAAATCAAGGTAACCTCTATCCTTACTTTTTGTCATACAGAAACTTGTGGAGGTTACTTTGGCCCTAAACGGACTACTCTTAAGGTATTAGAGTGTGGGCTATATTGGCCCACAATTTTTCAGGACGCATATAATTTCTGTAAGTCTTGCAATAAATGCCAACATATAAGTAACATCACTAAATGAAATCAAATGCCCCTATCCCTGATTCATGTGTGTGTGATTTTTGTTGTATAGGGCATCGATTTCATGGGCCCCATTTATTTCCTCATTTAGAAACATATATATAATTCTTGCAGTAGACTATGTTTCTAAGTGGATAGAAGCAAAGCCTACTCACAATGATAATGCTAAAACTATTATGGAGTTTCTAAAACGAACTATTTTTTTTAGGTTTCGCACACCTCGAGCTTTGATCAGTGATCATGGCACCCACTTTTGTAATAAAGTCATGGAGGCACTATTGACAAAATACAGAGTTCACCATCGTATAGCTACAATCTACCATCCCCAAATGAACGGCTAAGCAGAAGTCTCAAACAGGGAAATCAAGACTATTTTGGAGAAAACAGTTCGACCCAACCGAAAGGATGGGAGTTTTCGGCTAAATGACGCACTTTGGGCTTATCAGACAGCGTATAAAGGACCAATTGGCATGACCCCGTATAGACTTGTTTTTGGCAAAGCTTGCCATCTTCCAGTAGAGTTGGAACATAAAGCTTATTGGGCTGTTTGACAATGTAACATGGAGTTAGAACTCATAGGGAAGGCAAGGAAATTAGACATCTAAGAATTGGAGGAAATTTGTAATGATGCCTAAGAGAATCGTCACATTTATAAAGACAAGACAAAGTTGTTCCATGATAAGAAAATATCTCAAAAGCATTTTTCGGTAGAACAAAAAGTCTTACTTTACAATTCCGTGTTAAAATTATTCCCAAGTAAGCTTTGATCTCGATGGCAAGGACCTTTTATTGTGACCGAAGTATTCACACATGGTGCGGTTGAAATAAAAAGTGAAGAATCAGGAAAGCGGTTCATAGTCAATGGCCAACGGTTGAAGCCATTTTTTTAGAATTTTCAAGCCCACACGGTTGAAAAAATTCATCTAGAACCACCATAAAATCATTTACGGCGTCGAGCTAACGAAGTTAAACAAGCGCTTATTGGGAAGCAACCCAATTTTTATTTTTATTTATTTTATTTTATTTTTCTTAATTTTTATTTAATTATTTAATTTAATTTAATTCATTATTACTTTATTTTGTTTGGATGTTTATAAATTTCTCTTCTTTTCTTTTATTGCACAATTGTTATTTTCTTTACATGGATCTAATCCTACTATTTCAGACTTACATGTTGCTTGCCAAGTTGATCCATTAGATGCTCACTGCCTTGACTTGATGGGATTGCTTCTTGGTACCCTTTCTTTCTTTCGTTTTGTCCCCCCAGGTGTCTGCTCTTTGCTGGCTGAACGAATCTTTCGACAGCAAAATCAGCATGACGTACCCAATCAAGAACAACCTCTCGTGACTGTCGAGCAACGTTTAGAGCACATCTAGGCACGAATTGACACCCTCGACTTGTAGATGGCTGATCTTATTGCCGCTTTGCGCCAACGACAGTAACTGCATGGGGAGTTTTTCTAAACATTTCTTCTTTTGCCTATTTATTTTTTTCCACATCGAGGACAATGTGTTTTAAGTATAGGGAGGCATTCCTCATTATTTCTGTCATTTTATATGTTGTTTTTGTTGTTGCTGTTGCTTTGATTGTTGTTGCTGGCCATATTTATTTTTTTAGAATATTCTGCCTCTTTTCATGCCCAAGAATTTGACCACGACTTGCCCACTGTTTGACCTACATGTATGATTGTTGTCTACTGAGTTAGTTATGATTTTGCCTGTTTAATTTCATCTCCACTGTTTTATTTCTTTTACGTTGAATAATTATGATTGATAGAGTTAACCCTACCTTGCTTATAGTAAAATCAATTAAGTCTAAATACAAAGAGAACACTTAATGAAAATTGCATGCTGAAATTCTGTTCATGATTGTTAGGTAGTTGCCAAAACTTATTTTTGACACTTGATTGTTTTCTCTAGTCCTCCAAATTAAAATTCTGTTTCACTATAATAAATTGTAATGCTTCCGTAGTTATGAATACAGCTTAAAACGTGACTGACTGACTATCCGGTGTGGGGTGTTTGGGTTGTCATCCTATTTCGCGTCAAAAGGTTGTGTGACGTGTTAGGTAACTCTGCTAACCGGAATTAAATAATTTTTTTATGAATATGTTGGGCTAAGTAACCGGGGTGGGGTGCTTTGCTGTCATCTCTCTTCGCGTCAAAAGGTTCGACATATTCTTAAGCAATAATAATAATAATAATAAAAGAGAGAGAAAAAGAAAAAAAATGAAAAAAATGATGTACTAATAATAAAATTGCATTTGGGGGCTGAAGGTGGAAACAAATAAGGTGTTTTGGTAAGTTTAGTAAATTACCTAATTTTCATGAAATGATCCAAGTTGATTTTTGTGTGTATTAAATTGGAATACATTTTCGGTTTTACTTAAAGCAAGCTAAAGGTTCTCTTTATTTCTCATATGCATTATGCCTACTTGTTATAAAACTTAGGAGTTGTATTTCTTTCATGGCAAGATCTGAATTTCATAGTGGATAGGAACCATACTTGAGGGAAAGCATAGGCTAAGTAAGGGGATTTTATAATACTCTAGGATGACATATTTTTATATATTAATTATATGTTTATTTTGATTATGATCCTACTAATTTGAACTATTTATGGTTTTTTATCTTACAGGGACTAAATTGAAGACAAAAGGAAAATTAAGGGCAAAAAGCATGAATTTAAAGTTAAATTAGGCCAGCATGCGAAGTAGGAGAGAAGTGGTGTCGAAAATGCAAAGTGTGGAAGATTTTGGGAGCAAAAATGCAAAAGAAGAGATTTTATAGCATAAGACTCTACTTTAATTCCAATTATATTAGGATAATTATTAAGGATAATTATTTAGATTTAATTTTAGCATTTATCTTTATTTATCCTTATTTATCTTTAATTATCTTTAATTATTTTTATTTATATTTTAGAATTTAATTAGGAATAGACTAGGTTTTCTAGTACTATAAATAGGGGATGGAATGACACAAATTTAACTCACCTTCTGTAAACACTCCCTCTCCCAAAAAGTTTAGCCTTTTGTTATCTCCATAATTTTTTCCAATAAAAATTCTTTTTTCATTATGTTTATTTCTTTTTCCCCAAAAGGCATGAGCCACTAAATCTATCTAGCCGAAGGTTGTCAAAGTTCCCCAAAAAGGGTTCACGAGACTTAGAATCTGTACTTAGCCTTCTCAACGAGTATTCATCGTTTCTCCGCCTTACAGGGCTGACATTTTTGTCCATGTCCCTTAAAGGGTGATCTTTTTAACGTGTGCAAGGAATGACCGCTTTGCATATTTTGGGAAGGTTGCACATTCAATTCGTTAGCTTACTACGTCAGAGATTGGCGAGCCCAAGAGATAAAATGGCATGGCATTCACCATTGAGAAATGATGATCTAGCATAAGATGGTCCCACAGAAGATATTGTTGACTAGAGCTAGGTTTCTCTAAATCGTATGTCTAAATTCTTGGAGCTGGTGGTCGTAGGCGTTCTCTTCCACTATAACTAGCTTATTCTGTTTGAGAAGGATCACCTAAAAGCCGAGGATTGAACCCAAGGCAGATCGAGACAACCGGAGGCTGGAATCTCTCTATAAGAAACTTTTTCTCAACTCTATTTATCTCTACTAATTTAATTTTAATTTTCGCACTTTCAAGTAAATCCAAACTTTTAATTCTGTTTTTTTTTTATTTTTTCCATGTACGTAGGTTTTCTTGGGCACGATTCCGTCCATGATTTCGAGGAACAAGAAATTGTGTAAATTTGGTCCCTAAGGATTTGACACTACTTCCCTTATACTATTATTTTTATTATTTTATAGGGATATGTATTTTTGGTGCTCTCAATGACCGCATCACAAAGTTTAGCAAATGTGAATTCTGGCTTCACGAGGTTGGATTTTTGGGTCACATTGTATCAGTTGATGGGATTTTAATGGATCCTAGCAAAGTATCTGCAGTAGTGAATTGGAAAAATCCAAAGAATATTATAGAAGTGCGAAGTTTCTTGGGTCTAGCAGGTTACTATCGACGTTTTTGTCAAGAATTTTCCGATGATTGCTTTACTGATGACACGATTATTACAGAAGAATGTTGAATTTGTATGGTCTAATGAATGCCAACAAAACTTTGATCAATTGAAGAAGATGTTGACAGAGGCTCCAGTTTTGACTCAGCTAGAATCGAATGTACAGTAAGTTGTTTATAGTGATGCATCTCTAAATGGTTTGGGTTGTGTACTAATGCAATCAGGTAAAGTAGTGGCCTATGCTTTTCGACAGTTAAAACCACATGAGAAGAATTATCCTACACATGATCTTGAATTGGCTGCAATAGTATTTGCTTTGAAAATTTGGAGACACTATTTATACAGTGAGAAATGTTATGTGTACACAGATCATAAAAGTTTGAAATACTTGTTGACTCAGAAAGAGCTAAATTTGAGACAGAGATAGTAGTTAGAATTGCTGAAAGACTATGATTTGGTTATTGATTACCACCCAGGAAAAGCTAATGTGGTTATAGATGCACTTAGTCGAAAGTCGCCTTTGTTTACACTTCAAGCAATGAACGCTTATTTATCTTTTAATGAGGATGGTTCTATATTAGTAGAGTTGAAAACAAAACCTATGTTTCTTCAATAGATTTGAAAGTTGCAAGATGATGATCCGAAATTGGTTCTGAAACAACAAATGGTTCAAGACAATCCAAGTTCAAAATATAGCATTGATGATAATGGTACGTTAAGTTATCGCAATAGAATTTGTGTTCCGAATAATTCAAATTTGAAAAATGATATTCTTTCCAAAGCTCACAGTAGCATGTATTCCATTCATCCTGGTAGTACAAAGATGTATTGTAATTTAAAATAGATGTATTGGTGGCCTGGTATGAAATGGAAATTTGTGAGTTCATAGCTAAGTGTTTGATTTGTCAGCAAGTCAAAGCAGAACATCAGGTACCAACGGGTTTTTTACAACTTGTCATGATTCCTGAATAGAAGTGGGAACATGTTACTATGGATTTTGTATCCAGTTTGCCTGTGACTTTGAGAAAGAAAGATTTGATCTAGGTGATTGTTGATAGATTGACTAAGTCAGCACATTTTATTCTGGTCAGAACTGACTTTTTGTATAAGAAGTTAGAAGAATTGTATATTATATGAGATTGTGAGGTTACATGGGGTCCCCACATCTATTATTTCAGATCGAGATCTGAGGTTCACATCGAGATTTTGGAGTAAATTTCAAGAAGCTTTGGGTACAAAATTAAATTTTAGTACAACATTTCATCCGCAGACTGACAGGCAATTAGAACGAGTAATTTCGATTCTGGAAGATATGTTAAGGTGTTGTATACTCGAGTTTGGAGGAAGCTGGGAAAGGTATTTACCGTTAGCTGAATTTGCATATAATAACAGTTATCAATCCAGTATAAAAATGACACCATTTGAAGCTTTTTATAGAAGGAAATGTAAAACTCCATTGATTGGTTTGAATTAAGTGAATCCAAGTTAGTGGGAGTTGACTTGATCCGTGAAACTAAAGATAAAGTTCGAATCATCCTGGATAGTTTGAAGGCTGCTTCTGACTGTAAAAAATCATATGCAGACGTGAAAAGAAGAGAAATAGAATTTTATGTGGGTGATCGAGTGTTCTTAAAAGTTTCACCACGGAAGAAAGTATTGCAGTTTGGTAGAAAAGGGAAACTGAGTCCAAGATTTATTGAACCGTATGAAATCATTGAAAGAATAAACTCAATAGCTTATAGATTAGCTCTGCCTCCAGAACTTGAGAAAATTCATAACGTGTTTCATGTATCGATGCTAAGGCAGTACATATCTGATCCTTCACACGTGATTCCTCATAGTGAAATTGAGCTTCAACAGGATATGACGTACTCTGAAGAACGTGTTTCATCAATTAAAGTTGTGGTTGGCAGGAAATGTGTCATGAATGATTTATTTAAATGAATTGTTATAGTATGTTCGATAAGATTTATGTTTAAAGCCAATGAACTTACTAAGCTTCATTAAGCTTACTTGTATTGTTTAATGTTCTTTGTAGATTTACGAGAAGTCGGGAGGTTGGATCAACACATCAACACTATCTAACTTGCTGGTAGATTTTGCTAAATATACTATGTTTTATATGGCATGTATAGGGATTGAAATGATTGTGTAAAAGTTAAAATTACATTTTGGTTATGTTTCATATTAACTTATATATGTATGGTTTGTCATGTTTGGTATAAATGTTGGTATGTGTATTGAATGATTTGGTAAAGCATGTTAGTATAGGTGGTTGCAAATGTGAATTAATTTATGTTCTAGTTTAGACTGTTGAAATATATGTGATAATATAATCATATTAAAGTTAGGAATTGGTTGTTTTGGAGATCTTATTATGGTCTATATGTATGAAATTGGTGTGTGTAGGTTGAAGTCAAGAATAGGTGAGAAAAGAGGTCATAAAATGACCTATTTTCATCCACATAGGTAGAGACATGGGCGTGTGTCTCAGCCGTGTGTGACACATGGCCTGGCACATGGGCATATGGTCTGGCCGTGTGTCCCCTGTACCTTAAAATTTCAAAACAGAATGCCCAGGTTTTTGTACACAGCCTAGCACACGGGCGTGTGGTTGGCCATGTGACCCAAGTTAGGGAGTTACACGGGTAAGTACACGGGCTGGGACACGGCCATGTGCCTCACATCGTATACCCTCACAGCTTAAGACACGGGCTTGTCCCCTAGCCATGTGAGCCACACGGCCGACCACACGGGCGTGTGTCCCATGCTCTTAAGAAAATTTTTAAAATTTTGGAAAAAAAATTCCCTAAGTATCTGATTTAGTCCTGAATCACTGCTAAGGTGTATATTGGGTCTCGAGGGCCCATCTAAGGGACAATATGAGTGTTATATAATTGATTCTTGGTATGTATAATAAATATTGTGAAATGTCTGTATTTAATCCGTAAAGTTCAGTAATGCTCCGTAACCCTGTTTCGGCGAAGGATAAGAGTTAGGGGTGTTAGAAGACGTGTAGGAGGTTGCTAATTAACAAGGTTATTATCCATCTCCACAGTAATGTCCTTTTTCTTTTGATCGTCTATTAAAATTTGTTGACCTTGCCATGCTTCTTTAACTTCTTTTCGATTTCTGCAAGTAGTCTTTTCAATTTCACTAGAGTAAACTAATGGTTCTAACGGGTTGCCTCTAGTTATAAAAAAAAAACTGTATGAATCAAACAAAAGAAAAAAATTAAAATGTAACTGTCGAAGCCTTTTTTTTTTTTGGTAATTGGCTTTTTATTTAAAAAAATGAAAATGGAGTCGCCACCAATCCTTATTATTTAGGTGCGATTGGATCACCTCAAAGTTTTGTCATTTTAATAAAATGTTAGATTCATTAAATTTATTTTTAGTCTACAAAAATCTAAAAAACAGGTTCGGGAGTCGGTTACATATGAAGAAGGATTAACACCCTCATAACGCCCACAATTGATACCTAATCGATTAATTAATGTCTTAATGTCAAGAATTGAAAATTTGAGAGAATTTAAAATACGATCCCTCTTTGCATGATGTTTTTTTTATTAGAATATTGCTTAACTAAATTAATTTTCATGAAAAATGCCTTATTTCAAGTTAATCGAGAAGAAAAGATCATGCCCTGTAAGATAGGATACAGTGCTTTAAATCCTCGAAAACAAGAATAATCACCATTTAATCATTGCTTAAATCTCGTTTCTCCATTTTTAAAATGGATATTCAATTACTTCTATTTTAGAAAAAGGTCATACTCCGTTAATTAGTAGCAGACTTCTCTAATTCCAAAAATAATGAACATTGCCTTGGTTTTCAAATGTTAGATAGAACGAAGGTAACTTCTTAAAACGATATATATTTAATTTATTCAGACATAGTGTAAAAAAAATGAATAAATATATTTTAACATGATGGCATGGTAATTAACAAAATAAAGTAAAATAGTGATGGGTAAAATAACATGATATTAGAATAATAAATAAATAAATAAACGAATAAGAGAAAAACACATAAAAGGTAAAAGAAAAGTGCCATGCTAGTGAGTAGCAATCATGTGAATATAATGAAAGTAAAAACATCGATTTATGGTAATAACAACGATATCATGTCATGATTACTATCATGATATTAATGTGAATAATAATAATAATAATAATAATAATAATAATAATAATAAAAATAATAATGGTAAAAAATGCATAATAAAAAAAGAAATATAAATAATCGTAAATTTTAAGTATTAAAAGGGTAAAAAATATTAAATAAATAAAATCATAAAAAGGGTGAAATTAAATAAATGAACGATTGAAATGATTGAATTAGAATTTAAATGAAATTAAAACCATAAGTTATAATAAAATAAATAAAAAATTAATAGGGTAGAAAAAAGGACTAAAATAGAACATGTGAAAAGGAATAGAGACTAAATGAGAAATTATTCCCAACCCCATTAAACGCACCGTTCCTTTGGCAAGTATATGCTAGGTCGAGGGACTAATAATAAGAAAATAAAATAAAAGGTTAAAAATAAAACAAAATAAAAATAGTATAGGGCGAGATTGCAAGAAAGTTTAAAAGTGGAAGTACCAAAAAGGAAATTAGACCATTTTTTAAGAAAATGCCCGAGTCCAAAAGGGGGGTTGGGTCGGGTTGGCAGATCATGCCCAACACAACGCCGTTCTAATGCCCTATTTAAGTTAAAATTTTCCAAAAAAAAATTCATTTTACCTTTGTTTAAAAAAAATCTCCTTTCTCTTTATTTTTTTTCCTTTGAAGTTTTCCTTAAGCCGACCATAGGAGCTGTCGTTGCTCCGCCGCGGCCACTGGTCTTTCAAACCCCCTTCTGATCCCCTTTTTTACAAGGAACCATGTTTTGGGGTTAAAATCACCAAAATCTTGGTAAAATCAAGCCGAAGGTAAAGAAACCTTTCGGTTTCTACCCTCTTCGACGAGGCCCTCAACAGAGCCCTAGAGGGACTCCGAGGCTTCTCGAGCTGGATATGGATCTCACCGATGACCGAAATAGGTAAAAAATGCTTTTTTTATTATTTCTTAAATTTATTTTGAAAAATAAAATAAAAGAATCACCTTTTTGTATTTTATTTTCTTATATTTCGATTGCTTATCTATAAAAAATTACATGGTTTTTATGGTTTTTATAGCCGAATGTCTTACATTAGACTATTATTTTTCTTTCTATTTTTTTCTATTCTTTGCGTGTTGCACTTCTGTCCTTATGGTTTCTTTTTGTAGGCGTCCATGGCAAGGTCAACGGCGTTAGGGAGTCGTGCCTTGCCATTTTGATGAAGGAGTCAGACCTTAGGCTACGAACTCGCTGACGAGGCGGAGGTGGAGACTGCGGCGTGGATAACCCTAAGGTTTCTGAAAATCTTTAAGCTAGTGGGCGATAGGGTTTTTGTGTTTGGGCCATTTTTTTGTAAATGGACTCTAATAATAGACTTTATTTTTACTTATTTAATTTTTTTGCTTTTTGGTTTAGTTTGGGTTGGGCCAGGAAAAATTGAGTTATTAAAGCAACAATTAAATTAAAAATAAATATATTAAAATAAGAGTAAAAAATAGCTAAATTAATAGAAATAAAGCTTTCCTAATATTCTAGTCCCTTGACAACAACGCCAAAAACTTGATCTGCATGGAACTAACTAAAAATTTGACTAAGGTAAGTGTATCTATCAATTAATAGTATAGCTACAGTAGTAAAGATCTCATTCTTGCGAAGACTAAAAGTACTAGTAATTACTGTCTTTCTATTATTTAACCGAATAATTCAAGTATAGACTTAAAACTCATGCTATGGAAATAATAGAACAAATCTGGTAGATTTGAAACACGATTAACTTAATTAGTAACAAACACGACAAAGAACAAATCATGAAAATAATCGAGTAACAACCACGAAGCAGAACAATACCCAAGAAAGAATTCACCTAGATTTCATTTGTCACTATCAATCTAAATTATGCAACTTCTTTACTTAATACCTTGATCCGTAGAAATCTCTAAATTATGCTAATATGCCTTTTGAACAAAAAAGCAACTAACTTTAGGTTGATTAATTGAAATTTCTTTCCAATTAAAACCTCTATTATCACATTAACTCGTGCTATGGATTCCCCTATTAGATTTGACTCTAATCCAGTAGATTTATGTCGTCCTATTTCTAGGATTGCATGCAACTCAACTCAATTACACAAGATCTACTCTTAAATAGGGTCTATTCAACCTCTGATTTAAGCACATCAAACATGGATTATAATCTAGAAATATCAAACCATGAATTAAGCACACATAATTGAGAATAAGAACTAAGTATTTATAGCGTAAAATAAAAATCAAATGACAGAATCCATTTTAGGGTTCATCTCCCCTAGGTATTTAGAAAATTATTTCATGCTTGAAAATAGAAACATCCAAAAGACATTATAATTGAAAGAAAGAAATAAAGAAGCTCATGATAACTTCCTAAGAAATCAACTGGGAATCTTCAATCTTGACAGAAATTTGCTTCCAAGTTGGCTTTAATGGTGGTTTTTTAGTTGTTTTCTTGAATATTTTATGACAGCTCACTCCTATCTTCTTATTTATGTCATATATACATCTTAGAATGCCCGAAAAACCTACAAATCACAATTTTCCAAGTTCGGTGTTCAATCCGCGAAATCAACATGGCCTACCACACGCCCGTGTGGGTTACACGGTCATGTGGAATGGTTCAGCTCATGTGGCTCTTGTAGCTTGCTCTGACATTTCGGTTTTCGCTCCTTTTTCTCCCAAGTGCTTTACCAAGCATTAAAACATGAATTTTAAGGATTAGGAGCATAAAATTCACAATTAACATCGAATAATCACCCAAAAACACATTTGATGTTAAAACATGTTACTTTTAGCACTTATCAGCCACAAAGGCTTAACAGAAAATAACATGTTTACTGTCTCGATGGACTATCTTAGAGGGTGCCATGGGGTTTCTCCCATATGGTATTATACATATTTTTATGTTGTGCTCTGCTAGTCCGATTTACATCTTACCAGAGGCAACACCATGAATAAGCTCATTATCATATGATGCCATGGGTCCCTACCACATGGTCTTATACATATTTTCAAATCATGATCTATTAGTTCGATTAGTAATGTACCTGCCCTACCAAAGACATCACATATGGTTGTTTACTCACTTACCATAGAATATGCTTACCTATATTCATTCACACACCTGACTAATTCATGTTCTCCCATGTTAAACTTCACATGCATTCATACTACAAATCATCTTATTCATGCAGTAACCTTACAATACTTTATACACACAAACACTCATCAACTATCAGAGTAGACATCAACATATGAATAACCATGTGTAAATTAATATCCATAAGTCAGGTTCAAGACTCACTTGAAACTCACCTTTACTATAGTTAGGAGTTCCAAATTTGATTGTCCTTCTCAAACTAATAGCTTAAAAGATCATGGAACTTTATTAAAATCCTATTTACAAACAGTTTACTAACATCTCAATTACAAGCAACCCCTATGCAAAACCTCTTACTCACACCCTACAGTTCATATACTTCTAACATTCTTACTCTTTCAAAATCATAATATGCAGAGCTATCAGATTTGCTAGGATTTTGAAACATCCACTGATTAATCCAAAAACCTTAGTTTCCAATTTAACGAAGAAGAAGAGAATATTTGGGGTTAAAAAAGAATAACCTGAATGTAGAATAGAAGAAAGAAAAACCATCTGGATGTTCTATTCATACCATATATATATATATATTTAGTTTTCCCTTAGTGGATCTTGACAAGTGTCGACTGTATACAAAAATTTTCCTTTAAATGGTCTACAAGAATCTAAAGAAATATAAAAGAAAATCATGTACATATGCTATTTGTCTAGTCAATTCAATTGGTTCCTAACCAGATTACTTTATGAAACCCATTTGGCATAGTGTTCAAGCAAACTAGGTGTACTATACCTTTAGCGGTACCTCTCACAAGGCTTACTCTTCATTTGTTGTACTCTTTCTTTAATTGCAGAATACCCTGGGATGAAATCCTTAGATACATCCATAGGTAGATACTTTATGCGCCAAAATTTAGTTCACCAAAAGTCTGTAAATTGGCAAACTACACTACCATAGTGTGCCAAAATAGGTATCATTCATATCTATTCGCCTTCTTCTCGGATCCGTCAAATTTAGGGTGTTATAGTAGTAGCCTCATTAGACCGTGCATTGTTCTTGGTATATCTGGATAATAGGTTGGAGCATAAACTGAAACATTCTAGAACTACAAAGATAGTTATTAAATCGTTAGCATTGCATAAAAAATTCCTCCTAGAGTAGCTATTAATACAAATAACAAAAACTCTGCTATAGCCATTTTTGTACATTCAATGTACTCTACATATAGAGGAATATATAGAGTTGAACATAGTAAAATAAGACATTGAAAGATTTTGTTGAAATTGTTCATTTGGAAATTTGTCTATATAAAGATAGTTAAACATTATTAAGTATTTAATGTTTCTAAACTGAAATTCTTAACTCCAAACAACCTAATCTTAAAAATCTAATCGATAACCTTAAAAAAATTTGAAAATCTAATCTTGACTCAAAACTTAAAAACTAATTAAACTTAAGGACCTAAAAAACGAACTTAAACTTAAATCTAATTAAACCAAATTCTAAAGTTAATTTAAACTTAAAGTTTGAACTAAAAATTTAATCAAATCCAAAACCGATTTTATACTTCAGATCTAAACAATAATCCAAGAGAAACTTTAAATGATTTTAAGGTAAACTACTAAAATAGTCACTTTTGTTTGTCTCGAGTTACATTTTAGTCACTTATGTTTGAAATGTTACGTTTAAGTCACTTATATTATTGTTTTGTTAAGAAATGGTCACTTTACTGTTAAGATCTGTTACCTCCCAAATGACAGTCCAACGTGACAGTTAAAATGAGTTTTAAATGCCAACGTAGATGTCTAGTTGGGATGAGAAAAGTTAAAAAATTTTTATGAAAATAAAATACAAAATTTTGCCCTAAACACAATTTTCTCCAATTTAAAAAGAAGTAACAGTTGGTTTTTTTCCTTTTTTTGTTACCATAAGAGAAGATAAGAGAATAGTAGAACAACATGGGAGAAGAAGAAGAACAAGAAGAAGAAGAAAAAGGACACATCAACCTTTGTACATGTTTGCTATTGTGGCTGCCCACAATACACAAATAAATAAAGATGAAAAATGTCCTTTTTATATGTCACATATATAGAAAAACATGAAAAGATGGACCACCTTTTTGTAAAAAAAAAAATCTTTGAACTCAAAACCCAAGTAAAGAACAAAAAAACCCATTACTTATTGTAATCTATGCTTGGACCCTCCATTTAATCAATCCTTTGTTCTTCCATTTTGAATAAAAAATCTAATTGGTTGATGGAACATTTAATTTGATTTCTACTATTTCGATTCAACAAGATGACTATGAAAATGAATGATTTTTTCAGTCAAAATAGAAACGAAAACTAAAAGAAAAATGAGACCAATGATTCTTTTTCTTTTTTCTTTTTTAGTTCAAGGATTAATCTGATGCATTAGTTTTGATTATATTGGGAAACCAAATTAACATTTTCCTTTAATTAATTTAGAAAATTTAATTATTTAAATTTATTTAATTACAAAATCAATTAATTTACTTGGTTGAACATCCATATTGGTATTTAAAACTCATTTTAACTGTCACGTCGGGATGTCGTTTAGGAGGTAAAACGACAGAGTGACTATTTTGTAACAAAACAATAACGTAGTTAACTAAAACGTAACATTTCAAACATAAATGACTAAAATGTAACCTGAGGCAAACAAAAATGACTATTTTGATAGTTTACCTTGATTTTAATATTACAATTTAAATCAAAATTCTAACTACACTTAAAAATCTAAAACTTTATTCTAAACTTAAAATTTAAATCTAAAATCTAATTGAATTTAAAATTCAAGATATAGTCTAAACTTAAAATCTAAATTTCTCTTGTTTCTTTCCTTTGCTCCCTGGTTTTCTATTAGTCAGCTCCACCAACCGAAGAACCCAAGGGTTCTCCTATTTTCAACCTCCGACGACGAAGTACCCTTTACGACAGTAGAACATAAAAAAAAAAAAAATCTTTATCTTTTGTTTTTATTAGAACTTTAAACATTTTAATTCTTTTATTTTCGAAACTGAACTTTTTTTTTAAAAGAAAGGTTTTCTTTCTTCATATTTTTGGTTCTTTTGTTTTTGAAACTAAAAAAAAAAAAGAAATCTCTCTTCGTTTAGATTCAGATTTGATGAGAGAAGATTCTAGTAGCTAAGGGTATACAACCTTAGGATGCCGCTTCATTGGACCTCTTTAGTTTTAGTTCCTAATTAAAGAAAGGAGAAAAAAAAAAGAAAAAAAGTAATGTGTCGAATCTATTAAAAATAAATTATATGTCTAAAAATAAAATGTAAAATTTATAATATAGTGTATAGGGTCGATTTCATAAGGATTGATTTGATAGTATTTAAATTTCTCACAACCAGTGCACTTCGTGGATAGTTTTGCGCTCACGAAACTTGCAGTGTTGCGTAAAATAGAGAAAGGTGATTAAAGTATAATGAAATTAAATAAATAAATAGGGAAACAATAAATAAATATTGATTTCAAAATTAAATAAAATAAACCAAATCAATGGATGTTCTAGCCTCGGTATGACGTCGGTCTCGATTTCTGAATCGATTACGGGCTATGGATATCTTCTCATTCACAGATATTATGGTAATCAATGAATAATATTAATCACCAATTCTTCCTTAATCGTAAATTAACCACGAGAATAACTTGATGAGTAACCCTTACTAAATGAGCAACCCTAGAAACAACTTCCACAATTTAATTCGTTGGTAGCCTTGTGAACTAGAAGAACTCAATTCTAATTAATGATCTCAACTATGTGGACCATTTAAATTAGATAATTTAATCTCATGGCGTTACCCAATTACACTCTCAATTGAACCACACCAATTTGTTCTTTAATAGAATAATTTGACTTCAAATTATTTGTACAAACTATATATTGTTCCCAACATCATATAAAAAATCCTTCTTGAGATGACTCTAAAAATGATATGGTGAGACGATCCTATTTATCTCTTAAAACAAAAAATAAATCGAATACTTAAATAAAAAGAAGAGTTAAATATAACTTTAAATCTCATAACTCAAACTCCAAGATTTATTCGAGGTTTGGCTAAAATATAATTTAGTTAACTAAAAAAAATTGAAGTAAAAAAAAGTGTAATAAGAAGAAAGTGAAAGTAATATATTAGCGCAAAAGCAAATTTTAAAACAAAAAGATAAAAATAAAAATAAAATAAAATAAAAAAAAACTATGCTATTCCACCAAGCAAAAAGACGTCCCCTTTGTTTGTTTTGTTTTGTTTTTTTTTTTTTTTTTTTTTCATTAACTAAGCTGAAAATTCCTACTTCATATTTTACCCCTAAACAAAATTTTCAATGTAAAACTAAATATTTATCTAAATAAATTTAAAGGATAATAACTAATTCTAATTAAACTCATAATAAATATATTTACAAATAATATTTAAATAAAAATAAAAAATAAAATAAAATAATCCTAAATTTTAAAAAGATATTTTTATTTATTCTCAACATTTTGATCTTACATTGCACCTATATAGAAAATAGATAATAAATACTAAAATTAATAGCATCATACCAAAAAATTAATCAAAATGAAACACTGAAATATGTCGATGCTCAATCAAAAAGAAAAGAAAATGAAGGGAAAGAGAGAATCTAAAACCAAGGGCGGATCTAGTGGGACTGGCAAGGGCCCCGTACCCCCTTAAAATAGAAATTTTTATTTAGACCCTCTATAATTTATAAAATTTTAAATTAATAATAGAAAATTGCACTTTAGCTCCCAAAATGATAAAATTTTAATTTAATCGTTTAAAAATAATAAAGATTTAGGTGATGTGTCACTAAACTAACTAAAAATTTGACTAAGATAAGTGCATCTATCAATTAATAGTATAACTACAGTGAGAAAAAATACCGTTCCCACAAAGACTAAAAGTACTAGTAATTACTGTCTTTCTATTATTTAACCAAATAATTTGAGTAATCGATTTAAAACTAAAATTAACTAATTCAATTACTAACAGACACAGTAAATAACAAAACACAAAAAATAATCGAGTAAAAACCAAGAAGCGAAGCAATACCCAAGAAAGAATCCGCCTAGGTTTCATTTATCACTATCAATCTAAATTACACAATTTCTTTACTTAGCACCTTGATTCGTAGAAATCCCTAAATTATGATAATATCCCTTTCGAGCATAAGAGCAATTGACTTTAGGTTGATTAATTGAAATTTATTTCTAATTAAAACCCCTATTATCGCATTAACTCGTGTTATGGATTCCTCTATTAGATTTAACTCTAATCCGGTAGATTTATGTCGTCCTATTTCTAGGATTGCATCCAACTCCACTCAATTATGCAACATTTGCTCTTAAATAGAGTTTATTCAACCTCTGATTTATGCACATCGAACATGGATCAATAATTTAGAAATATCAAACAAAGAATTAAGCACACATAATTGAGAACAAGACCTAGGTATTTATTGCATAAAATAAAAATCAAACAATAGAATTTATCATAGAGTTCATTTCCCCTAGGTATTTAGAAAATTAGTCCATACTTGAAAATAAAAACATCTAAGAAATAGTATTACCGAAGGAAATAAAGAAACTCATGATAACTTCCCAAGAAACCAACTGGGAATCTTCAATCTTGATGAAAATTTTCTTCCAAGTCGACTTTAATTGTGTTTTTCGAGTTGTTTTCTTGAATATTCTATGACGTCTCACTCATATCTTCTTATTTTTGTCCTATATAAATATTAGAATGCTTGAAAAAGCTAAAAATAATGATTTTCCACTATTTTGTACGTAATCACGTGAAATCAGCATGACCGTGTGGGTCACACGACCGTGTGATTTGGCCATGTGGAATGGTTCAGCCTGTGTGGCTCATGTAGCTTGCTCCGACGCTCCGATTTTCACTCATTTCTTGCCTCTTTTGCTCCCAAGTTCTCTATTAAGCAATAAAACATGAATTTAAATGATTAAGAGCATAAAATTCACAATTAACATCGAATAATCACCCAAAAACGCATTAAGAATGAGGTAAAAATATGTTACTTTTAGCACTTATCCCACACTTTAGCGTTCGTTTGTCCTCAAACAAAATTCTCAACCCATATTCAAGTGAACTTCCCTTAATTTATTATTTTCACCGATAATGTCTTAGGATGATGCATAGATAATCATGCATTGTAAATTCAAACTAAAATGACACTAAAGAATACAAACATTCCAAGTAGAAATTTTTTAGGCAAAAAACATAGGTGTCTACCCTTTCTCAATAAATATTTGAAATTCAAACTCAACAAGAATAAACACCGTCACTAAGGTTCACTTAAAACACTTAAAGTGTTTAAGGTTCAAGTAATGTGCATTCAATAGTCGAACAAGAAATGCTATTACCATAGGCTTTCTTGAAAATTAAATCTCCACCACTATAGAAATGAGGTGGCACACTAATCAAGAGGTCTTTACAAGGTTGTAATGGGGCTTAGGTTAAGGGTTCGAAAAAGGTCAGAAGGGTTGGTTACAATCGAGACTCGAGTTCATAAGTTATCAAACCAAAAAAATCAATTACTGAATTAAAAGAATTTACATCAATAAAAAATAAAAAGAAGATATGGGCTTTTGTACAAAATATGAGACTAACGATTTAAGCTCAATCAATTTTTTTTTCACATTTTTCAGCAATGCAAATGATAAAATATAGTCAGTCAACTAACCAAATCGAATCTTGACAAAAAGAGAGTCAATAAAAAGGGCGATTTACAAAATTAATGTGGTTTATGGGTTAACATGAACAGGTGATAATAAAAAAATGTGTTAGGATCAACGGGGTTTACTAGGGGTTAATTCAACAAGTAAGTTGTTTAACAGTTAAGCGAGTTAAATTCTAAGTGCCTCTATCATCTCAGTACATCAAATCAATAATGTGGTCTCAGCATGTATAACCGAAGCAATTTCTAGAATGACAAACAAGTTGACATACAACCAAAAATAAAATGAGCACAAAAAAATATATATACTCTATAGGCTCAAATGTTCACAAAAAATTATGATTTTGATGTCAAACTTGTAATTGTAAAATTTCAAGATAATGCTTTAGTTCAGGGAAACAACCTAAAATAATAGTTTCTAAAAATGGCTTATCATGCTTGACTCTCTCTTGTCTTAAAGTATAAATCACACAATGTATAAAAATACACAAATTAATCCCAACCAGAATCAATAAAAACTCCAAATTTAAAAAAAAAAAACTTTAATGTTAGGTTCAAGAAAATTACTTAAACACAAACAACAATTCAAGGACTATATTGCATAAACATATAAAATTCTCCCCACACTTAAGATGTACATTGCCCTCAATGTACAAACAAATATAAACACAATAAGCAAAATATCATAAGAAATGGAGAAAGAGAAATGAAATTGCACTGAATTTGGATTACTGTCTAGAATAGTAAAATCTGAAATCGTAGGAGATCCTAAATTAAATACATGGTTCCGAGCACACTAATAAGAAAATTAAAAAATAAAAAAATATAGAGAGATGACAAAAATCAATAGTACAACAGTTGAAAAAACAATAACAGTAAAGTGCATAATAAAATAAAATATATAAGTCTGAAAAATAAAATAAAGATAATAAAAAAAAGTAGAAATAAAAATAACAAGAAAAACAAATAAAACATAAAACTACATAAAGTCACTAATCGGCTTCATGTGGGATGGCAGGATCGAGAGGCGCAGGTACAATAGGAGGATCAAGTGAAGAAATATGAAAATGCTGGCACATTTGCTATAGATAGGCCTCGATGCGACCTTATTGGCGCTAAAGTTGGCCGAAATACTCTGAATGCTGCTGCTCAAGGTGGTCATGATAGACAACCCTAAGAGGCCATCTGTCCGACAGGAGTGAAGGATGCAATTTGCTCTAGAGGGTCGAGAAGCCCGAATTACCTTGCCAGGCGAGTTACATAGGGACCCATATAGATTGGTCCTTTCTTGTTCTGATCGAACTGATGGCGACAATAAGCGACATCGATCAGATGGCGTGTCTTCATACTCCATAGAAAATAGACGTTTGAAGTACTGAAAACTTCCTACTAATAAATATGTGGGCCAAAATGACATGAATATAGTGCAAAGCTAGAGGTAAGTATGTTGCCTTTGACTGAATCAGGTTATACCGCGACTCAATTTCGGCAATGTTGGACCAATAGAGTGAGGTCAGTTGATGGATGTGTCTGGAAAGCGTCGGAAACTCTAGGGTACTCATAAAATTCTTGGAATAAAATCTAAGTGTAGTTTTAAAGTTTAGGACGCTAAAGTGGAGTGTCGTAGCTCCAAGTCAGAATAAAATAGTGCTAGGCTTGTCCTATTATGAAATCATCAGCTGTAAGAAGAAGGTAGAGCGGAACTCCAGTGTGAGTTTTACATAAGTGGGCTCCACGATGGTAAAGAACTGATCTCAAGGTGCTGTGTTAACTAGTACGTCGACCTTGACAACTAAATGGACTGCCTGTAAAGCCTCCCAATCAATGCATCGACCCATTCCTAAGGGTTGCTCCTTCATGTGTTGATATTGGTCCTCCTGTGGACCTGGACTGAATCAGAGACACGGATGCCTAGTGGCTGTGGTTTGAGTCGAAGACGAAGATTCACCCGGTGTCTTTAACTTTTTAGAGGCAGGGACAACGGTCTTAGTTTTCCTTTAGTATTTGTCATTTTGTATCGAAAATAAGGGACGAGTGAATAAGTGATTGGGGCATCGTAAACTTCGATAAAATAAATCTCATATGAACAAAATCAACAAGGGCAACAATTATTAGTAAACAAAATCCAAGTACATCATGTTGAACAAAACTAACCCAAAAAATTGAATCGGTATCATAGAGATCTAGCATTAACAGAAATAGAATAATCAACATCAATCACTACATATGTGATTCACCTAAGATCTATACAAATACAAATTAATATAGTAGATGAAGAAATCAAAAAATGAAACACAACGGACCAAGTTCAATCCACCTCACAACGAAAACCGACTCACGGAATAAGCCTTAAATAATTCAAAGAGACAAAAAACCTAATCTAATACTAGTAAATAAAGCAATTTAACAGACTAATAATAATACTAATAATAAGAGTAATCAGAATAATAATGATGAACAATAAAAGAAATAACATAACATAACATAACATAACATAACATAAAAATAAAAATAAAAATAAAAATAAAAAATAAAAAATAAAAACAAATTTGTAACACCCCTTACCTGTATTCGACGCCGGAACAGGGTACGAGGCATTACCAGACTTAAACACAATCAAACATATATTTCCAAGCCATAAACTTTCGTCCAAATTAAAACCATTGATATACAATCACAGTGTCCCTAATACAAGCCTACGAGGCCCAAAACATTCTTTGGAGGTGGTTCGGGACTAAACTGAGAACTATAGAAAATTTTCTACTAAAGAGGGGTCACATGCCCGTGTGGATATGGGACACGCCCGTGTGGGCAGGACGTGTGGTCACACACGCCCATGTCTTAACCCCGTGTAACTCTCTGTTAGTCACCTAAGAACAAATTGAAGACACACGACCAAGTCACATGCCCGTGTGCTAGGCCGTATGGTCGATTTAAAATTTATGATTTTTCATAAAATAGGTGCAGACTTCACATGCCCATGACACATGCCCATGCCTGAGGCCATGTCATCCACACGGCTGAGATGCACGCCCATGTCTCTACCTGTGTGCTCAATTCTGAACATTTTGTTTTGCAAAAATTAGGGAGTAGGGGACACACGGCCTAAACACATGCCCGTGGGGCAAGCCGTGTGGACAAAAATAAGACTATTTACCTAGCCATTTTGCCACCCTTTGATGTACACACCTACACAACACAACATAGCACCTACTCAAGCATTTACATACAACCAAATCAGCCACAATCAAGATATCCACAAATCAACTACATGCTACCATCTATTACACACAAACATCATATACTCATCAACTCAAATCATGCAAGTTTCCACATTCATGAAGGGCATCATCATATAAATTACTTATACCAATAGTAGCCAACTTCAAGTGGCCTTATACAAAATGAACTTCCAACCAACATAAGCCAACACATTTGGCCAAATCAATTATGACACTTAACAAAATAACCAAGCCCCCTATACATGTCATAACTCAAAATGGTGAGATCATTGATACCAAAACAATTATTGATAATGTGAGTAGATCTCTGACAGTCTCTGATCCCTGAGCTAGCTTGGTGACAGTATAAGACAAGGGAAAGAAAAGGGGAGTAAGCTTTAAAGCTTAGTAAGTTCCTATGCAAATAATAAGCATCATAACCACACAATTAACATACAATTAACATGATGAAGATTAATATGAACATTACCAAAATCTCATAATCATAAATTGCTCAATCATAAATTACTCAATCATAATCCTACCAAGAGTTCATCACATGTCGAGCTCATTACTTATGAGTTTTACATACATACCTGTACCAACTCGCAACATATCATAACTTTTCACAACTTTGACATTCCCGTTGAACACTCGAAATATTAACGGATAATCGAAAATCTTGCACATAAGTGCCATACATGTTACCAAAGCTACCTCACATTTAATAATACATATAGGCTCGTTTTCGAGCTACTCACACAAGCTGTCAGTTAGGACGTAGCTACAAAGTGCTGCTCACACAAGCTGTCAGGTATTCGAAACTCATGCCGGACTACCCAGCCACTGTTAGGACGTACGAGACCAGCACTTGGATCACATAAACACATATACACATGGGTTTCTAGTGTCATGTCACTCGTATTCTATTTTATTCCTAAGGCTCAACTAGGAATTCTCGCTTGTCGAAACTTTGTCGATTACATCCAAAGATTCATTCACAATTCATACAATATTAAAGCATTTAAAACATAAATATAACACTGTATTATTTACATACGAACTTACCTCGGTACAAAAATAGTAGAAATGGGACCTAATCGTCAAAAACTTTATTTTTCCTTTTATCTAGGTCTGAACCTCGTTTATCTTGATCTATAATAACAAATTTAACTTATTTAATACATAAATTGTTCAATTCAGTCCAAAAATCATATTATGGCAAAATTATATTTTTGTCCCTAATGTTTCACATTTTTACCCCTAATGTTTCATATTTTTACAATTTAGTCTCTAGGCTCGTAAAATGATTTTCACCCAATTTCTTTATTACCCAAGCCTAGCCGAACCATTTTCATACTTATACCAGCCCACATTTTCCACTTAATCACACTTTTACTACTTATTTTACAACTTTTACAAATAGGTCATTTTTTTTACATTTTTACCGAAAATCACTTAGCGAAAGTTGTTTTTCTAACATCAAACATGCATTTTCTACCATTAGCCATCAAAATACACACATGTCTAACATGGGTCAAACCCTAGACCTTAATCATACCTCAAATTAGTGCTAGAAATAGGTAGATAAAGTTACAACGACTTCAAAAATGTAAAGAGCATTAAAAACAAGGCTGGAACAGACTTACAATTGAGCTTGGAAGCTTGAAAAACCCTACCTATGTCTTCCTCTTGTAAATTTGGCCAAGGGGTAGAAGATAAGCAAAAATTGACTTTTAATTTGCTTATTAATTCATTTAATTACCAAATAACCAAAATGTCCTTTTCTTAAAACACTAAAATTTCTCTTACTTCATGTCCATTTTTTTCCACTAACTTAACAAATGGTCTAATTACCATCTAAGGACCTTTAATTTAAAATTTCGTAATAATTAGACACCTCTAGCTTCTAGAACTCAAGTTTTGCACTTTTTACTAAATTGAGTGCTCGAACGTCAAAATTTTCGAATGAAATTTTCACAGAATCATTCCATAAAACTGTAGACCATAAAAATATAAGGAAAATAAATTTTTCTGCATCAAATTTGTGGTCACAAAATCACTGTTCCGACTAGGTCCAAAATCAGGCTATTCCAACTCTCCCCCATTTAGAGATTCTCGTCCCTGAAAATCTTACAAGAAAATAGGTTTGGGTACTATTTTCTCATAGCTTCCTCGGGTTCCCACGTAGCCTCTTCGACCCCATGTCATTGCCATAAAACTTCACTAGGGCTATACTTTTATTTCTCAATTGTTTAACTTCCTGAGCTAAGATCTTGATCAGTTCCTCACCATAAGTCATATCAGGTCGTATCTCAATCTCCGTCGGAGAAATCACATGTGAGGAGTCAGAACGGTATTGTCGCAACATCGACACATGAAACACATTATGAATTCTTTCGAACTATATCGGTAACGCTAACTAATAAGCCATTGGACCTATTCTTTTAATAACCTCATACGGCCCAATGAAACGTGGACTTAACTTGCCTTTACTGTCAAATCTCAAAATCTTCTTCCATGGAGGTACTTTCAGAAATACTTTTTCACCAATCTAAAATTCAATCTCTTTTCTTTTCAAATCTGCGTACGACTTTTGTCGATCTGAAGCAGCTTTCAAGCAATCACATAGTACCTTTACTTTTTCTTCAGTTTTTCTAACCAAATCAACCCCATGAATCTGTCTCTCACTGAGCTCGGTCCAGTACAACGGAGTTCGACATTTGTGGCCATACAATACCTCATGCTATGCCATCTTTATACTCGACTGAAAACTATTGTTATAAGCAAATTCGACTAAAGGTAGATATTTCTCCCAACTAACTTCGAATTCTAAAAAAACAACATCGGAGCATATCTTCAAGAATCTGAATTACTCTTTCGGATTGACCATTGGTTTGTGGATGAAACGCGGTACTGAAATTTAATTTCGTACCCAAAGCTTCTTGTAATTTCTTCAAAAATCTCAAAGTAAACCTCGGATCTCTATCCGAAATAATAGAAATAGGCACTCCGTGCAATCTCACAATCTCAGAAATGTACAATTCAGCTAAGTTATCAAGTGAGTAGTCAGTATGTACCAGAATAAAATGAGCCGATTTCGTCAATCTATTAATAACAACCCAGATGACATTTTTTTTTTCGGAGTCAAAAGCAAACCCGTCACGAAGTCCATTGTAATTCTATCCCATTTCCACTCACGTACCATCACTGGCTGAAGTAAACCCGAAGACACTTGGTGTTCAGCTTTTACTTATTGATAAATCAAACATCTCGATACAAATTCAGGGATATCTCGCTTCATACCTGACCACTAATACAATTTCTTCAAATCATTATACATTTTCGTACTACCTGGATGAACTGACAAACAACCACTGTGTGCCTCGTGTAGAATTTTTTGAATAAGTTTATCATTTTTCGGTACACATACTCTATCCCTGAACATCAAACAATCATCTGAACTGATCCAAAAGTCTGTATCACTACCCGATTCACACTAAGCTCTATTGGTTTGTAATTCACTATCATTTTTCTGAGCTTCACGAATATGCTGAATAAATACAAGCCTAGCTCTCAACTCGGCTAAAATTGAACCATTATTAGACAAAGTCAATCTTATATTCATAACTCTCAAAGCAAACAAGGATATTCTGCTCAAAGCATTTGCGACTACATTCGTTATTCTTGGATGATAGTCAATCACTAGTTCATAATCCTTCAGTAACTCGAGCCATCTCCGTTGTCGCAAGTTCAGATCTTTCTGAGTCATCAAGTATTTTAAACTCTTATGATTAGTAAAGATATGACATTTCTCACCGTACAAATGATGACGCCAAATTTTTAGACCAAAAACGATAGTGGCCAATTCCAAATCGTGTGTCGAATAATTCTTCTCGTGCGGTTTAAACTGTCTCGAGGCATAAGCAACAACTTTGCCCTCTTGTATCAATACACAACCCAAACCATTCAATTAAGTGTCGCTATAAATTACAAATTCCTTTCTCGATTCAGGTTGTACTAACATTAGTGCCTCAGTCAGTAATGCTTTCAATTTCTCAAAACTTTGCTAACATTTTTTAAACCATTCAAATTTAACATATTTTTGCAACAAATTGGTCATAGGAGTAGCAAGCATTGAAAATCCTTTGACAAAACATCGATAATATCCAACTAAACTTAAAAAGCTTCTAACTTCAGATACATTCCTCTGTTGTTTCCAATCAACAATTGCCGAAATCTTACTTGGATCAACTTGAATACCATCACCTGAAACAACATGTCCCAAAAATCTGACTTCTCAGAGCCAAAACTTACTTTTACTGAATTTAGCAAACAATTGTTTCTCTCTCAAAGTCTGTAATACAGTTCTCCAGTGCTCAGCATGCTCGGACTCATTTCGTGAATAAATCAGGATGTCATCAATGAACACAACCACAAACTTATCTAAATACAGTCAAAAAATCTAATTCATCAAGCCCATAAAAATGTCAGGTGCATTAGTTAATCCGAAAGGCATAACAAGAAATTCATATTGCCCATACCTCATCCTGAAAGCAGACTTCGGCATGTTTGACTCTTTAACTCTCAACTGATAGTAGCCGGATCTCAAATCAATCTTCGAGAACACTATTGCTCCTTTCAACTGATCAAACAGGTCATCAATCCTCTACAAAGGATACTTATTCTTTATAGTCACCTTGTTGAGCTGTCAGTAACCGATACAAAGTCTCATGGATCTATCTTTCTTCTTGACAAATAATACTAGTGCACCCTAGTGAGAAAAACTCAGTTTCATAAAACCCTTATCTGTCAACTCTTACAACTAAGCATTCAATTCTTTCAATTCAGTCGGAGCCATCCTATATGGAGCAATCGATATCGGTGAGGTTTCAGGTACCAAATCAATAACAAACTCCACTTCTCTGACCGGGGGTAACCTTGGCAACTCTTTTGGGAACACATCTGGATATTCACAAACTATCGGCACTTATTCAATTTTCAATTTAGACATCTTTGTATTCAACACATAAGCAAGGTAAGCTTCACAACTTTTCCTTAAGTGCTTCTGAGTAGACATAGACAAAACAACAATAAACAATTCACTTGATTCATCGGTTTCAACCCAAAGAACATCACCATTTTCACATTTCAATTCAATAGTTTTCTATCTACAATTTACTATGGCATCATGCAGTGTCAACCAGTCCATGCCCAAAATAACATCGAATTCATCAAATGGAAACAACATTAAGTCAGCCAGAAAATAGTGACCTTGAATCATCAAAGGACAATTCTTGCAAACTTTATAAACTAGCAGATATTTGCCTAAGGGGTTTGGCACTTTAATCACAAACTCAGTACACTCAATAGGCAAATTCTTACTAGATACCAAATTCACACAAACATAAGAATGAGTCAGTCTAGGATCAATCAATACAATAACATTAGTATCATAAAGAGAAAATGTACCAGTAATCACATCGGGAGATGACACATCCTCACAAACACAAATGGAATAAGCTATGGCAGGTGCTCTGGCCCAGATCTCATGGTTGTATTTTTCATCACACCTTTACTGCTAGTTCCATTCCAAGTATTTCTCAGTGGCCTATCTCTGTTGTTAGTATTACTCGGCCTTGCACTCTAAAATTATTCTTTCTCAGCTATCTCAAGGTAATCTCGGATAAAATACTCTTGAAAACCACAATTGAAACAAGCTCGGTCGTTCATCCTACACTCCCCGGAATGTCTTCTTCCACAATACTAACATTCGGGTCTGTTAGACCTAACATTACCCACGTTTGCCATTGAAGTAGTTTGAGATTTAAAACTCGAATATTGTTTCCTGCGGTCTCTGTACGAATACCCAACTGATACATTCGAACGAGAATTCATTTCTCTAGATTTCTTTGACTGAGATTGAAATGACTTACTCATTGGCCTTTTTCTTGCATCTCTAGCCTTACTCTCGGCTTCTCCTTTCTCTTTACTTAGCTCTTTGGCTTTGCAAGCTCATTCAACCAATACAACAAATTCTTTTAGTTCCAAGATTCCAACTAACAGTCGGATGTCCTCATTCAGCCCATCTTCGAACCTTTTACACATAATAGCCTTGGAGGAAACACACTCTCGAGCATACTTACTGAGTCTGACAAATTCTCGCTCATACTCTGTCACTGACATTCAGCCCTATTTTAGCTTAAGAAATTCTTTACGTTTTTTATTATGAACAGCTGGATGATATATTTATTTCAGAATTCCTCTTGAAAGAACTCCCATGTAACCCTCTCTTTTGGTACCACAGATACTAGTGTCTTCCACCAGTGATAAGCTATGTCCCTCAATAATGATATGACACATTTCAAGCATTATTCGGGTGTGCATGATAATTCATCAAATACCTTGATAGTATTCTCAAGCCAGAACTAAACTCTCTCGGGGTCATCATCTATATTAGCCCTGAATTCCTCAGCCCCTTGCTTTCGAATCTTATCAACCTAAGGCTTATTCTGTCTTACCAAATCCACACCTTGAGGAACTACGGGAATCAATTGAGGATAAGGAAGGGGTAGAGGATGTTGAGCATTCAAATTTGTTCGAACAAACTCCGAATACCACTCATTCATCATATGGAGGAAGGCTTCCTTATCCCGTCCTCCCTGACTGACCGTGGGCTGTCTATTTTCAGATGAAACTGCCCCTTGAGCGAAAGCCCGTGCATTACTTTCTACATCATCACCTACAGCTCGGTCGGGATCCATTTACTATATAAAAACACAGTTTAAAATTGTCAAGAATCATCACACTATCACAGTTCGTATGTGGCATGTATAACTAGACTCTTACACACGCTACGCTAGTTTGAGAGTTGACTAAACCATAGCTCTGATACCACTAAATGTAGCACCCCTTACCCGTATTCGACGCTAAAATAGTGTACGAGGCATTACTAGACTTAAACACAATCAAACATATATTTTCGAGCCATAAATTTTTTTCCAAATTAAAACCATCCATATACAATCACAATGTCCCTAATATGAGCCTATGAGGCCTAAAACATACTTTGGAGGCAGTTCGTGTAACAGTCCGATTTTAGCTAAATCGGAACAATGGTTTTGGGACCACAAATCCAAGGTCGTAAAATTATTTTAATATTATTTTTGGTGTTTATAGCATGTGATTATATATATGTGAAAGTTTTGTGAAATAATTTTATCGTTTAAGTGGTTAATTTGAGAAAAGGACTAAATCGCGTAAAATGCAAAAGTGGCATTCTATATGTTAAAAGTGCTTAATTGCCATGAATTATTAAATGGAAGGTCCTTATGTTGATATTAGACCATTTTTAGTGGGTTTTGACAAAAAAGGCCATTAAATGAATGTTTTAAATGTTTATTAACTAAGGTTAAATTTGTAAATTATATATTAAGTTAAAATAAAAGCAAGTAATAACCATATCATCTTCTTTAATCGTGTTATTCAACCGAATTTAAAGAAAAAGGAGACCATTTAGGGTTTGAAGCATTCGGCACTCTCATTAGATAGCAAGTAAGTGATTTTAGCTCGATTTTTTATGATTTCTATGTTTTTGTGATCGTTGCTCCATGCTCTAACTAGCTCATGCCTCAATTTTTGAAAGTGTTGATGATTTTGGAAGTTTAAATTGATGAATTCATATGTTATTGGATGTTTAATGATGAAATACGAAAACTTGGTGCTTGATATACACGTTTTGTAAAGTGATTTTGAGTAAAAATGCATATTAGGGATTAAATTGAGAAAAAGTGTAAATTGAGGGGTTCAATTGTGAAATAGATGAAAAATATGGGCTACTAGGGACCTATAGAAAATTTGGCTAGCATGAAATTAGAAATAAATGGTGTAATTTGTGTTTTTATGAAATAAGGACTAGATTGTAAGAAATGTGAAAGTTTTGGGGATAAAGTGTAAAAATGCCCAAATAGGTATTTTTGGATGAATTTGAATGAATAGGTGATTAAATGAGTTAATTTTGGATTCATATAGATCCTGAATGAAAGAAATCAGATTTAGATCGAGGGAAATCGAAAGTTATCGAATAGTCGATCTGGTCCCTCTATTCCGATTACGAGGTGAGTTCATATGTAAATAAATATCTTTAAATTGAATTATATGTGTTTACTTGTCATTGAATTATTATGAATGTGGAAAGAATAATTACGAGCAAGAATCGACAGAGTTACGACATTCGGAAGTCCCGTACGAACCTTAGGAATAGTATAGGATACGAATGTCATGACATTAGGTTTTCGAGATGTGATTACAAGTAAGACCATGTCTGGGACATTGACATTGTATTGAGATTACGTGTAAGACCATGTCTGGGACTTTGACATCATTAATCGATTTTGGGTAAGACCCTGTCTAGGACAATGGCATCGATATGTGATAACATGTAAGACCATATCTGGGATATGGCATTGCACGAGCTTATGTGATTTCCGAGTATCCTTAATGATTCTGAACGATTCAACAGGTAAAGTCAAGTCGAGAAAGAATATATGAAAGAGCTAAGTGACTCAGGTACGTACGAAATTCATACGAGTATTGAAAATGGGGAAATAATTGATGAACTCGAATAAGACATTGAATACATGTTCAATTAGAAAGGTTTGTGAATTTGAATGTGATTAGCTATGTTTAACATATTTGAATTGATATGCAAATATTCATGTGTTGACTTTAATTGTATTTGGCTTACTAAGCTTTTGAACCTTACTTTGTGTGTTCTTCCATGTTTTATAGATTATTGAAGCTAGCTCAGACATCGGGGATCATCGGGAACCATTATCACACTATTGACTACTTGTTGGTATTTTTGGTTGCTTGTAAACTTGGTATATGACATGTATAGGCTAGTGAGTTGATGATATGTTTTATGATTTGATATAGCCATGAGATTGGGCTTGCTTTTGTTGGAAATGTTGGTATGTATTTGCCATTTAAGTTGGTTTAAAATTATGTTTTGGATAAGTGTTATATGTGATGTATATAATGTCTTTGTTTTGGCATTGTTTGCCATGGTTATGGATATGACTAAATGGTTACTCATTTGGTTAGTTATTAAAGTTTGAGGAATGGTACATTATGGTATGATTTATAGATGATGGATTGATATGTTTGGGAGGCAAGATTTAGTTGATGGTAAAGTGATGAAAATACATTTAGAAGTTATGTGAATTTGGTGATTTTGGCATAATGAGTTGGTATGTTTTGAATATGGAATTGAGTAGTTGAAATGGTTGAGGATAGATGGCATAATATGTGTATGAATTGGCATGTTTTGGTTGCTAAAATATGTATTGAAATGGTACCATATGGGTTGCTTTATGTGCATGAAAGAAGGGTGGCAAATTGGCTTTACAAATGGCCTATTTTTGTCCACACAAGCAGAGACACGGGCGTGTGTCTCAATCGTGTGCGACACACGGTCATGCTACACGACCGTGTGTCCCCTGAGGTAACCCTTTGAATTAAAGTTAGTATATCGTACAGGTTTGGCACGGCCTAGACACACGGCTGGCACATGGGCGTGTGGTCAGCCATGTGACCCAAGTCAGTAACCCCTCTAGTATCCCACGGCAATGGCACACGGGCCTCGGTCGTGTGGTGCAAATCAATAGGTATGCCTATTTTCACACAGCCTGTGACACGGGTGTGTCTGGTAGCCGTGTGAGGCACACGGCCTATTAACACGAGCGTGTGACCCTTAAATGTTGAAAAATTTTCTAAGTTTTTCAAACTTTACAAATGTTGTCAGTTTAGTCCCGAACCATTCCTAAGCATGTTTTAAGGTTTTGTAGAGCCTTATAAGGGATAATTTGAATTACTTGAATGGATTTTATATATGAATGCATAAATATATTTGTTATGCATGTGAACAATGTGTATTATTCAGTAATGCCTTGTAACCCTATTCTGGCGACAGATACGGGCTAAGGGTGTTTCGTTTGGGACTAAACTGAGAACTTTAGAAAATTTTGCAACACTTAGAAAATTTTCCACTAAACAGGGGTCACGCGCCCGTGTGGATATGGGACACGCCCGTTGTAACAGCCCGTTTTTAGTCAAATCGGAACAGTGATTTTGGAACCATAAATCCAAAGTTGAAATATTTATTTTATTATTATATTAATGTTTACAACATGATAGTATGTATATGTGAAAATTTCGTGAAGAAATTTTATCGTTTGAGTGGTTAATTTGATAAAAATGAATAAATTGTGTAAAACGTAAAAGTTGAATTCTAATTGTTAAAGGCATCAAATGCCTATGAAATTTAATAATGGAGGTCCTTATGTTTTAATTAGTCCATTATTAATGTTAGTGGACATTATTGGACATGGGTTAGGTGAATTTTATGTTTTACTATTAAGGTTATTATGGTAAATGATAATTAAAAAGATAATTTAATAAAAATAAAACACATAATTTGTGTTCATCTTCTCCAAAAGAGAGAACAAGAATCGATTCTTTAAGGAAAAAAAAGGGGTTAGGGTTCGGTAAATTCAATTTTATCAATTAGGTATGTATTTTGATTCGTTTTTAATGATTTCTATGTTTTTGAGATCGTTGCAACTAGGTCTAGCTAGCACAGGGACTATTTTCCAAAACTGTTAAAGATTTTGAATGATGCCATTGTTGAATACATGTGTATTTTGAAGTTTCTTGATAGATTATGCATGGTTGTTGATAGTTAAGCAAGTTTTGTAAAATGATTTTTAGTGAAAATGCAAAATAGGGATTGAATTGAGAAATGTGTAAAGTTGTGGTTAAAAGTGTGAATAAATGAAAATTTTGGGCTCCTAGGGGCATTATGGTAATTCGGCTAGCATGGGTTAGTCTTGAATTTCATTAATTTGTGATTTTGTGAAATAAGGACTAAAATATGAAATTTGTGGGGCAAAAGTGTAAATGTGTTTTAAAGTGTATTTTGGACTAAATTGAATGAATAAATGATTGAATAAGATAATTTTGAATATAATTAGATCAAGAAAAGTGGAATACGGACTTGGATCAGGGAAAAGATAAAGTTATCAACTCGATTCACTGTTTTCACAACCGAGGTAAGTTCGTATGTATTAAGCATTGTAATAATTATGCTTTAGTACGTTGATATTGCATAAATTGAATATACGGGACTATAGATATGTTCAACGAAAAATCAATTATTTGTGGCTCTCAGTGTTTGATACGACATAGCTTCGGCTATATATGATACTTGGTGTACGATTCGACATAGCTTCAGCTATATATGTCACTTAGTGTGCGATTTGAGATAGCTTCGGCTATGTACGACACTTAGTGTGCAAGATATCGAGTATGACACTTAGTGTGCGAGACATTGAGTATTCAACGACATTCCGTGTATGTATGAACTTGTTATGGATTGGTACAGCTATGTATATGTATATTATGAGCTTAAACTCGAAAAAGTTACAAAGTTTGTATATAAGCTTATGAATAAGCAGTTGAAAGGTTTGTTATTAATCATAAAGTACATGGTAATATGTTTAGATTGATGAATGTTGTATTTGTGATTAGTTAAGTTTATGTCATATGAGCTTACTAAGCTATGAAGCTTACTTTGTGTTATTTTTCTATGTTTTATATTCAATCAAGGCTAGCTCGGATCTGAGAGTCGTCGGGAACATCATCACACTATCAAACATCTAATTTGGTACTTTTGGATTATACATTTTTGACATATGGCATGTATAGGCTAGATGTGGTATTTTGGTTGTGATTATAGCCATGACATTTGGCTTGTAAATTGTATATGTTTTGGTTTGTATATATAGCCATGAGTGATGGATTATTTTGGTATATTTGGTACAAGTCAGTATACTCCCTAATTGGCACACGGCCTAGCACACAGGCATGTGGCTCGGTCGTGTTGCATAAGTCAGTATACCCTACAATTTTGGCATAACTTAGCACATATCCTAGCACACGGGCGTGTGTGGCCACTTCGAAGGGTACACAGGCTAGACACACGAGTGTGTGGTTGACCGTGTGACCCAAATTAGTATGTATGCTCTGTTTCCACACGGCCTGAGACACAGGCGTGTCTGGAGCTATGTGAGGCACACGACCTACTCACACGGGCATGTGTCCCCTATATGGTTGAAATTTTTCTAAGTTTTTAAGATTTTCATATGTTATCGGTTTAGTCCCGAACCACTTCTAAAGCATGTTTAAGGCCCCGTAGGCGCTTATAAGGGATAATGTGATTGTGTTGAATGATTTATGAGAATGAATGCTTTATGTTTGATAAATGTATGCTATATGTTGTGAATTTATTGGTAATACCTCGTAACCCTACTCCGACGACGGATACAGGTTAGGGGTGTTACACCCGTGTGGACAGGCTGTTTGGCCACACACACCCGTGCCCCAACCCCGTGTAACTCTCTGTTTGTCACCAAAGAACAAATTGAAGACACACGGCCAAGTCACATGCCCGTGTGCTAGGCCGTGTGGTTGATTTAAAATTTATGATTTTTCATAAAATAGGTGCAGTCTTCACGCGCCCAGGACACACGCCCGTGCCTGAGGCCGCGTCATCCACACGACTGAGACACACGCCTGTGTCTCTGCCCGTGTGCTCAATTCTAAGCTTTCTGTTTTGCAAAAATTAGGGTGTAGGGGACACACGGCCTAAGCACGTGCTCGTGAGGCAAGCCGTGTGTAACACACGGCCTAGACACACGCCCGTGTGTCTACCCGTGTGGACAAAAATAAGGCTATTTACTAATCTATTTTGACACCCTTTGATGCACACACCTACACAACACAACATAACACCAATTCAAGCATTTACATACAATCAAATCAGCCACAATCAAGACATCAACATGTCAACTACATGTTACCATCTATTATTCACAAACATCACATACGCATCAACTCAAATCATGCAAGTTTCCCCATTCATGAAGGGCATCATCATATAAATTACTTATACCAATAGTAGCCAACTTCAAGTGGCCTTATACAAAGTAAACTTTCAACCAACATAAGCCAACACATTTGGCCAAATCAATTTTGACACATAGCAAAATGACCAAGTCCTCTATACATGCCATAACTCAAAATGTTGAGATCATTGATACCAAAATAATTGTTGATAGTGTGAGTGGATCCCTGACGGTCTCCGATCCCTGAGCTAGCTTGGTGACATTAAAAAAGATAAGGGAAAGGAAAGGGGAGTAAGCTTTAAAGGTTAGTAAGTTTCTATGCAAATAATAAGCATCATAACCACACAATTAACATACAATTAACATGATGAAGATTAATATGAACATTATCAAAATCTCATAATCATAACTTAATCATAATCCTACCAAGAGTTCATCACATGTCGAGCTTATTACTTATGATTTTTACGTACATACCTGTACCAACTCGCAACATATCATAACCTTTCACAACTTTGAAATTCCTGTTGAACATTCAAAATATTAACGGATACTTGGAAATCTTGCACATAAGTGCCATACATGTAGCCAAAGCTACCTCACCTCTCATAATACATATAGGCTCGTTTTCGAGCTACTCACGAGCCTGCTCACACAAGCTGTCAGTTAGGACATAGCTACACAGTGCTGCTCATACAAGTTGTCAAGTATCCGCAACTCATGTCGGACTACCCAGCCACTGTTAGGATGTACGAGACCAGCACTCGGATCACATAAACACATATACACATGGGTTCCTAGTGACATGTCACTCATATCCTATTCTATTCCTAAGGCTCAACCGAGAATTCTCGCTTGTCGAAACTTTGTCGATTACATCCAAAGAGTCATTTATAATTCATACAATATTAAACCATTTAAAACATAAATATAACAATACATTATTTACATATGAACTTACTTCGGTATAAAAATAGTAGAAATGGGCCATAATCATCAAACATTTTGTTTTTCCCCTGATCTAGGTCCGAACCTTTTTTTATCATGATCTATAATAACAAATTTAACTTATTTAATACACACATTGTTCAATTCAGTCCAAAAATCATATTATGGCAAAATTACATTTTTCCCTTAATGTTTCATATTTTTACAATTTAGTCCCTACCTCGTAAAATGATTTTCATCCAATTTCTTCATTACCCAAGCCTAACCGAACCATTTTCATACTTATATCAGCCCACATTTTTCACTTAATCATACTTTTACTACTTATTTTATAAATTTTACAAATAGGCCCTTTTTAACATTTTTACCAATAATCACTTAGCAAAAGTCATTTTTCTAACATCAAACATGCATTTTCTACCATTAGCCATCAAAATACACACATGTCTAACATGGTTCAAACCCTAGACCTTAAACATACCTCAAATTAGTGCTAGAAATAGGTAGATCGAGTTACAACGACTTCAAAAATGTAAAGAGTATTAAAAACGGGGCTAGAACAGACTTACAATCGAGTTGGAAGCTTGAAAAACCCTAGCTATGTCTTCCTCTTGTAAATTTCAGCCAAGGGGTAGAAGATGAGCAAAAATTGGCTTTTAATTTGCTTATTAATTCATTTAATTACCAAATGATCAAAATGCCCTTTTCTTAAAACACTAAAATTTTTCTTACTTCATGTCCATTTTGTCCACTAATTTAACAAATGGTCTAATTACCATCTAAGGACCTTCAATTTAAAATTTCATAACAATTAGACACCTCTAGCTTCTAGAACTCAAGTTTTTCACTTTTTATAATTTAGTCATTTTTACTAAATTGAGTGCTCGAATGTCAAAATTTTCGAATGAAATTTTCACAGAATCATTCCATAAAACTGTAAACCATAAAAATATAAGAAAAATAAAATTTTCTATGTCAGATTTGTGGTCCCGAAACCACTATTCCGGTTAGTCCCAAAATCAGGCTGTTACAAAATTTATGGTAAAAGAGAACAGAAGACAAACAACGGTTAGGGGAAGTTGGAGAGGTGGCCGGTGGCATGAGTAAAGTCTTGGTTTTGAAAGGTGAAGGGGAAAGCGAGGTCGACGGCGTAGGGGGGAGAGTGAAAGGACAAAAGACCTACGAGGAGGATGGTGGCATGCATGGAGAAAATGAAGCGGAGGGGCTATGATGGTTAGGAAGGAGACAATTAGAGGGAACCAATAGCGAGAGTAAGGGAGAAAGGCCAAAGGGGTGAACGGTTGTATGAAGGGCAATCGGCGGTTAGACAATGAGGGGGTGTTTTGAGGCACCAAGTTGGGTAGGGTTTGATGGAGGAGATGATGGTCAGTTGGGTGGATCAAGGAGAAAGAGAGAAAGGCAATGATTCGATCAGCGTAGAAGGACAATGATATTGTGCGTGAGGAAGAAAAGAGATAGAAAGGGGGACAAATGACAATGAAGGGCTAGAGAAAAAAAAAGGGGGGGAATAAAAGGGTTAGGGTTTTAGATTTAAAAAGAAGGCATAATTGTGTATATGGCCTGTGTTGGGCCAAACGACTATGTCATGCAACTGTGTATACCTTTGAGACCCTGTGAGTCTTAAAATTTTTTTAAAAAATTTCTCCAATGCTCACACAATCTATGACACGCCTGTGTGTCTTGGCTGTGTGTACCACATGGCCGTGTCTCTAGGTCATATGTATTGACTCAGGCCGTATGGGTTTACTGTTTGCTTCTCCCACGTTAGTGTATAGGGGCAAATGGGTCACATGATCGTATCACCAAGCCATGTGACTCTCTGGGCTGTGTGGTTTCTAAATTTTTTTATTCTTTGTGTGCCCATGCCATGTAGGCCACATGGCCATGTCGCGGGGCTATGTGATCTACCTCAAAATGTATGGCCCATTTTTTTAGTAACAAAAAAAAGGTACTAAGCATGCAACATAATTAAATGAAAATAAAATAAAAATAAAAACACTCGAGTTACCTCTTCAGAAGCGCTTATTTAAAGTCTAAGCTCGACTTCCCTTTTCAAACTCACAATTAAGTCAGATTTTAGAGTTGAAGCTCTTATCTCTTGTTATGAATATCACCACTAAAATAAAGTTTAAGTTAATGATTGTTTACCTTGAATGTGTCATAATAAAGGTGTGTTACCTTAATGGCACCATAAGGGAATACGTTATGTACCACAAATGGATTTGACCATCTTCACTTAAGCTCTTCAGGAAACATTCGTGGATCTAAATTGTCTTGAAGTACTTTTTCTCCAACTTTAATTTGGTTTTCCTCTTTAAATGCACACCATGGCATTGCTTTGTTACTTCTTTGTACGTTCTCGGATTCTCATAAGCCTTTGGTTGCCATTCATCTAATATGTTGAGTTGCACCATTCTTTCTCCATTTGTCCCTTGATTTCTATCACCTTGAACATGATACAATTCTAACACATTTTCATGAGTGATTTCCTGCAAAGAATGTTGAGCTGCATGATTACTAACTTGGGTAGAATAATGAGTATCATCTTGCTCACTAGAAACTTTTATAACATCATGTGCTTGAAGATTAACCTCTTCATCACCTACCCTCCGCACAAGTTTACCATTACCCATATCAATAATAGTTCTAGCAGTGGTTAAAAAGGGTCGACCTAAGATTATGGGTACCTCAATATCCTCATCCATGTCCGATATAACGAAATCAATAGAGAATATGAATTTATCAACTTTAACAAGTAAATCCTCAATAATACCCCTAGGATACTTAATTGATATGTCAGCTAATTGAATACTCATCCTAATGGGTCTTAGTTCCCTGAGACCAAGTTGTTTGAACATTTTATAAGGCATTAGATTTATACTAGCACCCAAATCAGCTAAAGCTTTTTCAACATTTAAGCTACCAATAAAATATGGGATAGTAAAACTCCCTGGATATTTAAGCTTGGTGGGTAGTTTATTTTGGAGAATGGACGAGCAGTCCTAATTTAGGTCCACAGTGGACAATTCATCTAACTTCGCTTTATTTGTTAACAACTTCTTTAAAATTTTTGTATACTTGGCTTCTACAAAAGGGTTTCTATAAAGGTAAGTTAATATGTAATATTTTCAAAAGTTCAAGAAATTTACCATATTGTTCATTCAAGTGCTCTTTCTTCACCTTTTCTAGATTTGGAATTGGTGGTTTGTATTCTCTGACCACCGGCTTATGCTCTTTTTTGCTTTCTTCAACCCTATCATTTTTCTCAACAACTTTTAGATTCAACTTCTTTTCAGGTTCGACTAACTCCTCTCCACTTCGTACAGTGATTGCGTAGACTTGCTCTTTTTGTTTAGTTTCAATGTAACTAGGTAAACTACCTTATTGTCTCTCCGAAACAAATTTAGCAATTTGACTAATCTGATTCCCGAGGCCCTAAATAGATGCATGTTGATTCCTCAAAACTATTTCAGTGTTCTAGAATCTAGTTTTTGACACAAAAATGAATTTAGTCAACATCTCTTCCAAATTTGACTTTTTTCTTGCTGAGAGGGTTGCTGAATACTCGGAGGGGCTTGTAACCTTTGATTTTCTTAACCATCCCAAGAGAAATTTGGATGGTTTCTCAATCCTGGGTTATAGTTGTTGCTATAGGGGCTATTCTGAAGTCTAGAATTATTACCCAGAAAGTCGACTTGCTCATGCTCCATGTTAGACTTGAAGGGTAAACATTCTAGATTGATCATCCCTGCTCCAGTCGTATCACATCCCATTACCGAATTCACATATTTACTGAAACGCAAACCATCAATCTTTTTACTAAGAGCTTCAACCTGACTCGCTAACATAGCAACTGCATCTATAGTAAACACACTGGCTGCCTTAGTAGACTTTGTTTTCATAACTTTTCCTTGATAGTTATTTAGTGTTATTTCCTTAGTAAGTTATTGGGTTGTCTTAGGTGTTTTTTTATCCAGTGTTCCACCAACTACTGCATCAATTATCTACCTAGTCGAAAGGTTCAAACAATTGTAAAATGTTTGAAATTATAACTAGAAAGGTAATCCATGATGAGGACACCTTCTTAAAAGATCTTTAAATCTCTCTCATGCATCATACAGTGTCTCTAGTTTAAATTGAGAAAAAGAAAAGATGTCATTCCTCAACTTGGTTGTTTTGGCTGGTGGAAAATACTTCAACAAAAAACTTTTTAGTCATCTAAGCCCAAGTGGTGATGGAACCTTGTGGAAGTGAATTCAACAATTGTTTTGCCTTGTTCCTCAAAGAGAATGGGAACAACTGTAAGCGTATGACATCATCAGTAATGCCATTGATCATAACTGTGTCGTAGATCTCCAGAAAGTTAGCTAAATGAGCATTTAGATTTTCATTTTGCAACCTACCAAACTAAACATACTGTTGCACCATCTGAATTGTGTTCGACTTTATCTCAAAATTATTTGTAGCAATAGTTGTTCTGATAATACTCGATTCAACTCCAATCAGAATGGGCTTAGCATAGTCATACATAGTCCGAATGCTCTTGATCGTCTATCATAATCTATTGACCTTACCTACTTTTCTAAACTCTTTACGATTTCTACGAGCAGTTTTTTCAATCTCACTATAAAAAACTAATGGTTCCAATGGGTTGCCTTTAGTCATAAACCAATGGAACCTGTAAGAATCACACAAAAGAAAAATTATAATTTAAAAATTAAATTAAAAACAAAAATATTAAAATAAAAATAAAAATGGCTATATTAATAGAAATAAAGTTTTCCTAATATTTTAGTCCCCAACAACAATGCCAAAAAATTGATGTGTCAGGAAACTAACTAAAAATTTGACTAAGGTAAGTGCATCCTATCACTTAATAGTATAGTTATAGTGAGCAAAGATATCGTTCCCACGATGACTAATAGTACTAGTAATTACCGTCTTTCATTATTAAACCAAATAATTTGAGTAATCGATTTAAAACTAAAATTAACTAATTTAATTACTAACAAACATGATAAAAAACAAAACACAAAAAATAATCCAGTGAAAACCAAGTGAAACAATGCCTAGGAAAGAATCTGTCTAGATTTCATCTGTCACTATCAATCTAAATTACACAATTTCTTTAATTAGCACCTTGATCCGTAGAAATCCCTAAATTATGCTAATATCCTTTTCGAGTATAAGAACAAATAACTCTAGGTTGATTAATTGAAATCTCTTTTTAATTAAAAACCCCTATTATCGCATTAACTAATGCTATAGATTCTCTTATTAGATTTGACTCTAATTTGGTAGATTTATGTCGTCCTATTTGTATGATTGCATGCAACTCCACTCAATTACGCAAGATCTGCTCTTAAACAGGGTCTATTCAACCACCGATTTAAGCATATCGAATATGGATCAATAATCTAGAAATATCAAACCAAGAATTAAGCACACATAATTGAGAACAAGAAAATAAATATTTATTGCATAAAATAAAAATCAAACGACATAACCCATCATAGAGTTCATCTCCCTAGGTATTTAGAAAATTAGTTTATGCTTAAAAATAGAAACATCTAAGATAGTATAACCAAAAGAAATAAAGAAACTCATGATAACTTCCAAGGAAATAAACTGAGAATCTCCAATCTTGACGAAAATATACTTCTAAGTGGGCTTCAATGGTGTTTTCCGAGTTGTTTTCTTAAGTATTCTCTGATGGTTCTCTCCCATCTTCTTATTTTTGTCCTATATACGTATTAGAATGCCTGAAAAACCTAAAAATTGTGATTTTTCGTTGTTTGGTGCGTAATCTTTTGAAATCGACATGGCTTACCACACAGTCGTATGGGTCACACAGCCGTGTGGTTTAGCCTGTGTGGCTCGTATAGCTTCCACTGACACTCCAATTTTACTCATTTCTCGCTCATTTTACTCCCAAGTAATCTATCAAGCATTAAAATATGGATTTAAAAGATTAGGTGCATAAAATTCACAATTAACATCGAATAATCACCCAAAAACGTATTAAACTGAGGTAAAAACATGTTATTTTTAACATTTATCAATAGGTTGTTAAAATGGTAAAATTAAATTTTTACTATTGTAAAAATATAGAATTTAATTTCAACCCTTAATTTTTTTTTCTGATTTTGCCCCTATCTAAAACCAAGAGTTTATACCTCCCTAGTGACATCACATTCAATGGAGCTCACCCCAGTTATTTATCCATGATGCAACAAGAGAAAAAAACCAGTAAAAGAGGGGAAGAAAAAGAGAACCAACTATGGAAGAAAAAGAGAGCCAACTATCTTTCAACCTTTCTGTTTATTATTCTTTCTTATTCTTTTGGTTTAAGGGTTTCTCACCTTGACTGACTCTTTTTTTTTAGGTTTCTATTTATATTGTTAATCTATTTTTCATTAATTATTAATCGGTTTTTATATAAAAATAATATTTAAAAAATTTAATAATTACAAAAATAGAGTTGAGAATAAATTAATTACGGAAATAGAGTGTTTGTTACAATAATTTTGGGTGTCGTCTGACACATTAATGATATTGATAATTTTTTTTTTAAATTTAGCATGAGAAAAAAGCTAAAAAGGTAATTTTCTTTGTTTGTAGTGTTGCCTGACATATTGGCGGTATTAGTGAATTTTAAAAAAAAGTCTGAATGGAAAAAAAAATTGAAAAAGTGAAAAAAATAAAATAAAACTAATTTGTGATTCAAACAACACACATTGATGATACCAATTAAATTTTTTTTTTTTTGCTTTTTCATCTTGTTTTTTCTGTTAGACTTTTTAAAAGAAAAAATTCATTGGTGTTACTAATGTGTTAGCATTACCAAAAGTTACTGTAACAAACATGAATTTTCGTAATTAATTTATTTCTACCCTATTTGTATAATTAATTAAATTTTAATATTATTTTTATAAAGAAACCTCATTAATCTTTATATTTGATTAATCTTGCGTTGCAAGCTAAGTTGGCCCCAAATTGGATTTTAAAAAATATGGGTTTTGATTTAAAACAATAGGACTTACTTTAATTTAGAATAATTAAATTCGGCTTTGAGGGACAAAATGGTTTGAGCTTAAAAAAACAATTACAATTTGGGCCTTGAAAAACAAATCTAAAGAAAAGCAGATTGGATTTTGAAAAACAATTAAATTGGGCTTTTGAATTTAATCATTTTCTCATAATTAAACCCAATAAAGTATTTAGAAAACTCAAAATGATTTTTATTTAAAAACTATCTCGTTTTTTTTTTTTTAACTTTTAATATTCTCAAAACAAAATTCAGTTTTTCAAAAACAACCACCGGATATCCAAATATCCACCCTTCCTCATGCCAAAATTTCAAATTTTGAATTAAATTAAATTAAAATAATTTTAAGTTAATATCTATTTCATCCAACTCAAAATTAAACAAATTCAAGCTTAATTCAACATAAAATCTAAATTTGAAGGCAAAAGAAATTAATTTAGCCCTTATTTAAACTCCATCTTTAAATTAAACGGATAACAATTAAATCAAAGTGCATCGAATAGTCAAGACTGAAATGTAAATGGATTTTACAACTAGGTCACTAAAGTGAAATATAAAATCCAAAAGTAACCACAAGGGAGGTTGGAAAATATTTTCAAGAAAAGATTCAAAAGTAGTCTTAGGAGTAGTTGAAAGAAGATCCGAAAGTAACCCCAAAAGAGGTTAGAAAATTAAATCATATCAAATCATATCATATCAAACTTTTTTTAAGACAACATCAATCAACCAATCAATCAACCAGATATCTAAATTTCCTTCTCAAAAGAATTAGTTTCAAGAGTATCATGACATCAATCAAGGTTTTCATTTAAAGAGGCATCAATTAAAAACTTCCTAAGAAATAATCAATCAAAATGATTTCAATCTCCAAATTTTCTTAATAAGTAAGGAACTTCCTAAGAATGAATCAATCAAAATGATTTCAATCTCCAAATTTTCTTAATAAGTAAGGAACAATAAGACTTTCCTAAAAAATATCATCTTAATAAGTAAGGAACAATAAGACTTTCCTAAAAAATATCAGCTAAAGCTTAAGCAAGTATAAATTCAACAAAAATTTTGAATTTTTGATAGCTCATTCCATCTCTCGATCACTTTTCTTCATCCTTACTCTTTCCTATTTCCTTTCTTTTTTTTTTGTTTTTTTCTCACTTTCTCAATTTCTTCTTCTTCTTTTTTTTTTTGGAATGAGATAAAGAATTTAGAGTTTTGCTTTCATCCTTCATGATCTTTCTTGTCAATTTATGATGTTCGATGGATGACTTTAATTAAGGTTTAGAAAAAAGATACATTAGGCTCAAAATGGGGTAACAAGGTGTAACACCCCCTAACCCCGAACCGTTGTCGAAACAGGATTACGAGGCATTGCTAGACATATCAAACAATTTACAAATAATTTACAATTATTATAACTTTCCTAGTATAATTTAATAAATAAGTCCCTATATTGAACTCTCAAAGCCCAAAACACGTATTAAAAGTATAACGGGATTTGTTCGAGTATTCTGGAAAATTTTCGTAAATATTTTTTTAATTTTTTTATTATTCTCATCTAAAAAAATTTCAACAGTATTTCTGCTTATTCTTATCTAAAACTCCCTACAATTTCAAACCAAAAACAACCAATACCAATGTTTCAAATTCACCTAACTAATATTTATATCATTAATATAATTTTAACTTAAATAACTATCATAGCATCATTCAAAATTGATTGAAAACTTCATTCATTTAACAACTTAATGTTCATGTGTCAAAATATCATATACCTTTCTACCGTTTCATTTAACAATCTAAACCTTATAATTCATCCTTCATAACCAAAATAATATACATATTCAAGTGATCACACAACACATATGTACATGCCACCTTTACCCAAAAGAAAAAAAAATACATCACCAAGTTTGTGTTGGAGTCGAGAATGCTCTGGATGCTGAGCCGGGACACTTGACTTTTACTAACCTACGCACGAAAACAACCGTACGCTGAGTATGAATATACTCAGTGGAATTACCATAATTCAAATTATAATAGCAATAAAGAATTATAATTATCGAACATGTAACTATCCAATTTCTCAAATATTAATTCATTCTTAAACTTTATTCATTTATAATAACAATACAATTTTTAACTATTCTTCAATTTCCATCACATATCACATGTAACAATTTCAATCACTACATGAATATTAAATTCATGCCTTTCATTTTCAATCTTCATTTCAATTCATAATTCAACTTACTCATTTCTTTCAATATTTCAATAATATAATCAATCAATTTATTTTAAATTTCTCATTTTTTACATGTTCACCCTATTAACAGACCCGGACTTTGACGGATACACGGATTCCAACCCAGACACACTGGTACGGCACATTGTGCCTAAAATGGTACATAGTACCTGATCAGAATACGGCACATAAAGTGCCTAGAACGACACACGAGGTGCCTGATACGACACACGAGGTACCTGATACGACACACGAGGTGCCTAAAATACGACACATAAAGTGCCTGTTCGACAAAGCCGATAATTCCCGTACTCTTCCAAACCTATGGCATGCCAATTATATCCGACTCAGCCCAACTAGTTAATAGGGTATTCCATATCACTTTTCAATTTCAATTTCAACTCAATTCAATACACTTTTCTATTTCAATCCATAAGCAATTCAATTTCAATACATATTCATCATTCAATTAAATTTTTATACAATTCAACAAATATACTTACCTTATAATTTACTTACCATATACATAAATTAAATTAAACATTTAATGAATAAATAAATAATTTGAATTATAGTAATACAAACCCGAATTTTGCGACTACTCCTCGATAACTTTCTCCTTTCTTTTTCGTGCCAATGCTTCAGGTTCTTTGTTGGCTACGAAAATAATAGTAATTTACATTATTATTTACAGCATTAATTAAAATAAATCATTAAATTTCTAAACAATTCCTACCTTATTCCCAATTTAATCCTAACTAAACTTACTTACTTTCTTAATCCAATTCACTCTCTTTTTCTATTCAAATTTTGTCTAAACTCATGTTTAACTATAAAAATTCCACCATATTTTCTTAATTTCGAAATTTCTTTCATTTAGTCCCTACAACATAAAACTTATAGCCTAGTTTTCAATTTAATCCCTTAATCGATTCTAACTTAGAATTAACTTATAGCCTAGTTTTCAATTTAATCCCTTAATCGATTCTAACTTAGAATTCATTCAATTAAATCCCTAATTCCATAATTTGTCCAACATGAACCCTATTTAGAAACATGTGAACTCTTGAACTATCAACTTAATTTCATCAAAACATTGTTTTAAAGCTTCTAAAACATCAAAATTAAATAGAAAGGACTTAAATGACTTACCAATCAAAGCTTTAAACCTTAAACTCTTAGTTTTTCCTTTTTCTTTTCTTTCCCCTTTTCTTCTTACTCTGTTTCGAATGTCTCTGTTTCTTTCTTTTCTTTGTTTCTTTTTATTTCATTCTTTTATTTACTTTGTTTATTTAATTAACATATATTATAATATATTTATTTTAAATATCTATTAAGTATTGAATCATATACACATAAGTGTACACCATCAATACCATACATTTGTCACCATTTATTTTATTTTTCACACAAAAAAATCTAATAATTTAATTATTTAATTAACAAATATCTTTTACTTTAATATTAAGTACATTAGTTATTTTATTACAAGTGTACATATTTATATTATTACAAATGTCATTATCTAATTTGTTTTTCATACCATAAAAATCTTGTTTTAATTATTTATCTAATAAATATCTTTTACTTATTAATAATAAATAATAAATATCTACTTAATAAATAATACTTGTATTACAATTGTATTATACATATTATTACACATGTATTTAATTATAACCATACAATTGTCTACTATTTACTTCATTTAATAATAATAATAATAACAATACTAATAATAATAATAATAATAATAATAATAATAATAATAATAATAATAATAATAATAATAATATAAAACCATAATGATGGTTTATAATTATATATAATAATTATATAATAATTATATATAACCTAAATAAAATCTTAGATTTTAATACATATATGCCGCCTCAACTTTTGTAAATGGTTTAATTACCATTTTAGTCCTTTTTATTTTCTATTACTTTAGAATTAAACTTTTACCCCTTATTCAATTTAGTTCTTTTTACAAATTACTCTAAATTAAGCTAAATTCACCTAATTAAAACCTAATTAGGCACACTACTAAACTCATAAATATTTCTAATAATTATTTTCGAACTTATTTCGCTAAGACGGAGGCCTTATAACTCACTTTTTCGGTGCCCGTGAATTTTGGGTCATTACATTTCTCCTCCCTTAATAAATTTCGTCCTCGAAATTTACCTGAGAAAAGATGAGGATATTGTGCTTTCATCGTTTCTTCTGGTTCCCAAGTTGCTTCTTCCACTTTATGATTTCTCCATAACACTTTTACTAAAGGAACCCGTTTGTTTCTCAACTCCTTTACTTCTCTAGCTAATATTTGCACTAGCTCTTCTTCATAAGACAGATCCGGTTGAATTTCAATGTCTTCAGTGGAAATGATATGTGAAGGATCTGACCTATATCTCCAAAGCATAGAAACATGAAAAACTTCGTGAATCTTCTGTAACTCTGAAGGTAAAGCTAATCGGTAAGCAACCGGTCCAACTCTTTCTACTATTTCATACGGCCCAATAAAACGTGGACTCAATTTACCCTTTCGGCCAAATCTCAAAACTTTCTTCCAAGGTGATACTTTGAGGAATATTTTATACCAACAGAATATTAAATGTCTCGTTGTTTCAAGTCTGCATATGATTTCTGCCTATCAAAGGCTGTTTTCAATCTAACTTTAATCTTATTTACTGTTTCTTCTGTTTCTTGAATCAATTCTGGCCCAATCATTTTTCTTTCCTTTAATTCTGTCCAACATACTGGTGACCGACACCTTCGACCATATAATGCTTCATACGGAGCCATCTGAATACTAGATTGGAAACTATTGTTATAAACAAATTCAGCTAATGGCAAATAACGTTTCCAATCTGATTCAAAATCAATGATACAAGCCCGAAGCATATCTTCTATATCTGTATTACCCGTTTGGATTGTCCATCTGTTTGCGGATGAAAACCCGTACTAAAGTTAAGTCGAGTACCCAATGATTCATGTAGCTATCTTCAACATCTCGATGTGAACTAAGGATCTCGATCAGAGATTATTGACACTGGAATACCGTGTAATCTAACAATTTCTCGAATATACACTTCTGCAAGCTTCTGCAATGACCAATCTGTTTTGACAGCTATAAAATGAGCTGATTTTGTAAGCCGATCAATAATTACCCAAATAGCATTCTTTTTGCTCGCTGACAATGTCAATCCTGTAACAAAATCCATTGTAATATGATCCCATTTCCACTCAGGAATGCTAATAGGCTGAAGTAATCCAGTAGAAACTTGATGTTCTGCCTTTATTCGCTGACATGTCAAACATTTACTAACATATTCAACTATGTCCCTTTTCATTCTAGGCCACCAATATAATTCTTGTAAATCACGATACATCTTCGTACCTCCGGGGTGTAAGGAAAATGAACTATCGTGAGCTTCTCGAAGAATTAACTCTTTAAGCTCAGAAGTAGCTGGAATACAAATCTGATTTCGGAATCTCAAACAACCATGATCATCAACATTAAAGTTTTCTGCTATGCCATTCTGTACCATTTCTCTCTTTTTCAACAACTTATCGTCTTTCAACTGTGCTGATCTGATCTACTCAAACATTATCAACTTCACTCTCAACTCGGCCAAAATACTTCCATCATCACTGATACTGAGTTGTGCAAACATTGCTCTTAATTTAATTGCAGCTTTTCTACTAAGTGCATCAGCTACAACATTAGTTTTTCCCGGATGGTAATTTATAACATAGTGATAATCTTTTAGGAGCTCTATCCATCATCTTTGTCTTAAGTTTAATTCTTTTTGGGAAATGAGATATTTCAAACTTTTATGATCGGTATAAATGTAGCATTTCTCACCATACAAATAATGTCTCCAAATCTTCAGGGCAAAAATCACGGCTGCTAGTTCCAAATCATGAGTCAGGTAATTACGTTCGTGTGGCTTCAATTAACGAGATGCATAGCCTATTACTTTTCCATCCTGTATCAGTACGCAACCCAAACCATTCAAAGAAGCATCACTATACACTACAAAATCTTTCCCCGACTCTGGTAATGTTAATATCGGTGCCTCTATCAGCATTTGCTTCAAAGTCTCAAAACTCTTCTGGCACTGATCATCCCAGGTAAAAGGAACATTCTTCTGCAGTAGTTTAGTCATTGGTAGTGCTATCTTCGAAAATCCATTTATAAATCTTCTATAATACCCAGCTAAACTAAGAAAAATGCGTACCTCTAATACATTTCTTGGTGGTTTCCACTGTACAATCGCTTCAATCTTCTTTGGATCAACTCAGATTCCATCTGCAGATACTACATGTCCTAGAAATACAACCTCTGACAACCAAAATTCACATTTGCTGAGCTTTCCATACAACTGTTTTTCCCGTAATATTTGTAGTATAATCATGAGATGCTGATCATGCTCTGTCTCTGACTTTGAATAAACCAGTATATCATCAATAAAAACCACTAAAAACTGGTCTAAATACGGTTGAAAGATACGATTCATGAGATCCATAAAAGTAGCTGGAGCATTTGTCAACCCGAATGGCATTACTAGGAATTCATAGTGACCATATCTTATACGAAAAGTTGTCTTTGGAACATCACTTTCTTTTACTTTCAATTGGTAGTAGCCTGACCTTAAGTCAATCTTCAAAAATACAGAAGCTCCTCTCAACTGATCAAACAAATCATCAATGTGAGGTAATGGATATTTATTCTTGATTGTCATCTTATTTAGTTACCGATAATCAATACAAAGTCTTATCGAGCCATCTTTCTTTTTAACAAATAATACCAGAGCTCCCCACGGTGATATACTCGGTCGAATAAAACCACGGTTTAATAAGTCTTGCAACTGTATCTTCAGCTCTTTCAACTCTATAGGTGACATTCGATCGGAGGTATAGAGATTGGTGATGTGCCTGGATAAACCTCAATAGTGAACTCGGCTTCCCTATCTGGCGGTAAACCTGGTAGTTCTTCAGGAAATACATCGGGAAACTCACAAACTGTCTGAATTTTACCGTATTGGCTTCCAACTGAATCTGAATTAATAACATATATCAAATATGCTGAACAACCCTGCTGAAGTAATTTACTAACTTTTATTGCTGAAACAATTCGTGCTGGCCCACTAGTATGAATACCATTTACTTCAACCTGATCTTTACTCTCTGTCTGAATGCTGAATCTCTTTTTATAACAGTCTAAAATCACTCCATGTTCAGATAACCAGTCTATTCCCAATATTATATCAAAATCCCCAAATGGTATAATTAACAAGTCAACCGGAAAAGTTTTATTCTGTATAATCAACGGGCATCTTGAACAAACCTGGTTCACTAACACTGTTTGCCCCAACGGACTCGACACCTCAATAGACACTCAAGACATTTTGGATTTTAATTTTCTAGACTCAACTAATTTTGAATTAATATAAGAATGTGAAGATCCAGGATCGATTAAAGCATGAACAGGCTCAGAATAAATAGAAATATACTTGTTACCACATCATGAGCATCACCTTCTTCACGAGTTTTGACCACATAAGCTCTAGCTGGTACTCTGGCTTCAGACTGCTGAGTAATAATATCACTGCTCCTTCTACCAGCTCCTCCTCTGGCAACCAAACTACCACTACCTGGACCTCTACCTCGAGCAGTAGATACTGATCTCCGTGATGTGAAAGGAGTATCATTTTTATTCTTCGGGCAGTCTTTATCAAAATGCTCCGTCGACCCACAACGGAAACAACCTCCAGTCACTTTCCAGCATTCACCCAAATGTCTCTTTCCATAATGTCCACATCTCGAGGTGGACCTCGTATACTACCAGAAGATATCGTCGTCTATTTTCCCCGACTTCTTCCACATCTATCCAATCTAAAACTGAATCTCCAACCACCCTGAGATTCTTTTAGTCTTTTCGGCTGAGGATTCGAACTGATAGTTCCCATACGCTTCCCAGCTGGTCGAACACTTTCAGTCTTTTTATTGAAGCCCAACACTTGTTCTACCATTTTAGCTCACTCAATCAAGTCTACCATTTCAGTAATACGTTGAGATACTAACTGTAATTTAATCTCATCTCGCAAACCCCGTAAAAATCTCTTACAACTGTCAGCTTCAGTTGGAATAAACTCTGAGGCATATCTGCTGAGTCTCGAGAATTCTCTCTTATAATCAATTACTGTCATGTCACCTTGTTGTAACGTCAAAAAATCTTATTTCTTGTCTTCGATATACATTTCTCCGATATATTTCTTTTGAAACTCTTTCTAAAAAAGATCCCAAGTTATCTGATTCTTTGGTAAATGTCGAACCACTGATTCCCACCATAAGTAAGCTTCTCCTTGTACCAACGATACAACACAAATCAAACACTCTCGGGGGGTACAATCTAATTGTTGTAAAATTCTTTTAGTCGACTCCATCCAATTTTCAGCTACAGACGGATCGACTCCTTTCAGACCCATAAATTCAGTGGCACCATACTTTCTCAATTCCTTTATCGGGGCCCATCTTTGAATTGGAACTGAAGTCGTAGCAGGAACAATTTCCGCTACGTTTTGTAGTGCATCGGCAATTTTTCTCAATATGTCAAAATCATCTCTATCATTTCTTCTTTCTGCTCTAGGAGGTTGGTTTCTCATCGGGTTAATACTAGGTGTTACCGATTCAGTTTCGTCTAACCCGTAAGATTCTTCTTCTCCGGTATGCATTTCTTCATTAGTATCATTCATTCTTTCATTCGACATCTTTAATCAATAAAACAAAAACAATTAAATAGGTTAGCATCAAAAAATCCCGACTCAGTTCAACTAGACAATGGCATGTACTTCTAGACTCAATTCTGAGCCCGATTTAGGCCAAGAATCGGCTAAACTTAATAGCTCTGATACCAACAAATGTAACACCCCCTAACCCTAAACTGTCGCCGGAACGGGGTTATGAGGCATTACCGGACATATCAGACAATTTTTAAATAATTTACAATTATTATAACTTTCATAGTATAATTTAATAAATAAGTCCATATATTGAACTCTCAAAGCCCAAAACACGTATTAAAAGTAGAACGGGATTTGTTCGAGTATTCTGGAAAATTTTCGTAAATATTTTTAAAATTTTTTTTATTATTCTTATCTAAAAAAATTTCGACAGTATTTCTGCTTATTCTTATCTAAAACCCCCTGCAATTTCAAACCAAAAACAACCAATACCAATGTTTCAAATTCACCTAACTAATATTTATATCATTAATATAATTTTAACTTAATTAACTATCATAGCATCATTCAATATTGGTCGAAAACTTCATTCATTTAACAATTTAATGTTCATGTGTCAAAATATCATATACCTTTCTACCGTTTCATTTAACAATCTAAACATTATAATTCATCATTCATAACCAAAATAATATACATATTCAAGTGATCACACAACACATATGTATATGCCACCTTTACCCAAAAGAAAAAAAAATACATCACCAAGTTTGTGTTGGAGTCGGGAATGCTCTGGATGCTGAGCCGGGACACTTGACTTTTACTAACCTGCGCACGGAAACAATCTGCAATGCGAGTATGAATATACTCAGTGGAATTACCATAATTCAAATTATAATAGCAATAAAGAATTATAATTACCGAACATGTAACTATCCAATTTCTTAAATATCAATTCATTTTTAAACTTTATTCATTAATAATAACAACACAATTTTTAACTATTCTTCAATTTCCATCACATATCACATGTAACAATTTCAATCACTACATGAATATTAAATTCATGCCTTTCATTTTCAATCTTCATTTCAATTCATAATTCAACTTTCTCATTTCTTTCAATATTTCAATAATATAATCAATCAATTTATTTTAAATTTCTCATTTTTTACATGTTGACCTTATTAACAGACCTGGACTTTGATGGATACACAGATTCCAACCCAGACACACCGGTACAGCACATTGTGCCTAAAACGGTACATAGTACCTGATCAGAATACGACACATAAAGTGCCTAAAACGACACAGAGGTGCCTGATACGACACACGAGGTGCCTAAAATACGACACATAAAGTGCCTACTCGGCAAAGCCAATAATTCCCGTACTCTTCCAAATCTATGGCATGCCAATTATATCTGACTCAGCCCGACTAATTAATAGGGTATTCCATATCACTTTTCAATTTCAATTTCAACTCAATTCAATACACTTTTCCATTTCAATCCATAAGCAATTCAATTTCAAGACATATTCATCATTCAATTAAATTTTTATACAATTCAACAAATATACTTACCTTATAATTTACTTACCATATACATAAATTAAATTAAACATTTAATGAATAAATAAATAATTTGAATTATAGTAATACAAACCCGAATTTTGCGACTACTCCTCGATAACTTTCTCCTTTCTTTTTCGTGCCAATGCTTCAGGTTCTTTGTTGGCTACGAAAATAATAGTAATTTACATTATTATTTACAACATTAATTAAAATAAATAATTAAATTTCTAAACAATTCCTACCTTATTCCCAATTTAATCCTAACTAAACTTACTTACTTTCTTAATCCAATTCACTCTCTTTTTCTATTCAAATTTTGTCTAAACTCATGTTTAACTATAAAACTTCTAGCATATTTTCTTAATTTCAAAATTTCTTTAATTTAGTCCCTACAACATAAAACTTATAGCCTAGTTTTCAATTTAATCCCTTAATCGATTCTAACTTAGAATTCATTCAATTAAATCCCTAATTCCATAATTTGTCCAACATGAACCCTATTTGGAAACATGTGAACTCTTGAACTATCAACTTAATTTCATCAAAACCTTGTTTTAAAGCTTCTAAAACATCAAAATTAAATAGAAAGGACTTAAATGACTTACCAATCAAAGCTTTAAACCTTAAACTCTTAGTTTTTCCTTTTTCTTTTCTTTCCCCTTTTCTTCCTATTCTGTTTTGAATGTCTCTGTTTCTTTCTTTTCTTTGTTTCTTTTTATTTCATTCTTTTATTTACTTTGTTTATTTAATTAACATATATTATAATATATTTATTTTAAATATCTATTAAGTATTTAATCATATACACACAAGTGTACATCATCAATACCATACATTTGTCACCATTTATTTTATTTTTCACACAAAAAATCTAATAATTTAATTATTTAATTAACAAATATCTTTTACTTTAATATTAAGTAAATTAGTTATTTTATTACAAGTGTACATATTTATATTATTACAAATGTTATTATCCAATTTGTTTTTCGTACCATAAAAATCTTATTTTAATTATTTATCTAATAAATATCTTTTACTTATTAATAATAAATAATAAATATCTACTTAAAAAATAATACTTGTATTACAATTGTATTATACATATTATTACACATGTATTTAATTATAACCATACAATTGTCTACTATTTACTTCATTTAATAATAATAACAATACTAATAATAATAATAATAATAATATAAAACCATAATGATGGTTTATAATTATATATAATAATTATATAATAATTATATATAACCTAAATAAAATCTTAGATTTTAAAACATATATGCGGCCTCAACTTTTGTAAATGGTTTAATTACCATTTTAATCCTTTTTATTTTCTATTACTTTAGAATTAAACTTTTACCCCTTATTCAATTTAGTTCTTTTTATAAATTATTCTAAATTAAGCTAAATTCACCTAATTAAAACCTAATTAGGCACACTACTAAACTAATAAATATTTCTAATAATTATTTTCAAACTTATTTCGCTAAGACATAGGCCTTATAACTCACTTTTCCGGTGCCCGAGAATTTTGGGTCATTACAATATCAGACAACTTACGAATAATTCACAAATAAAATAACATTCATAATATAATTTAATAACTAAGTCCCTATAATGAACTCTCGAAGTTTAAAACATGTATTAAAAGTGAAACGGAACTCGTTCAAGTACTCTAGAATTTTTTTTTATAAATTTCGACAGGATTTCTGCTTAGTTTTACATGAAACCCCTGCAATTAAAACCGTATCCATTTCAAACATACCAATTCAACCACTTCATTTTACATACTCATTGTCTATTCTAAATACCTTCTAATCAAACCCAATCAATATAATAACAATTTAAATTTATCAATGTACTAATTAAATTGAAATGGATAAACTTCTTTCATTATAATTCTTAGACTTGTAATACTAACATTTTTAACCATTTATATTCAAAACATAATAACCTTTATACACATCCTATGTACATGCCACATTACCAAAAGAAAATATACATCACCAAAAGTTTGCTGAAGTCGGGTCCGACTTTGGATGCTAGTTCAGTACTTGACTTCTACAACTTGCGCACAGAAACAACTATACGCTGAGTATGCATATACTCAGTGGTATCACTATAATTCGTTTATAATTAAATACATTAAATAACACATATACTTTTACATTACAATTATCATCACTTAATGAACATTTCAATCTTTTTATGTTATCATTTGATTATATATATACCATTCTTATTTCTTTATTTCAATTCTCACCTTTCACATATGCCATATCATTCAAATTTAGTTTTATCAGTAAATTTATTTCATTTGTCACTATTAACTTGACTCGGACTTGGCGGATACACGGATTCCAACCAACACACCAGTACGACACATTGTGCCTTAACAGTACACAGTACCTAAACAGTAATCACTAACGATATAAAGATATGATAATGATATTCAACACACAAAGTGCTAAATCTGAATATGATAGCTTGATAATGATAAAAGTAGTCGGCACATAAGTGCACGATCGATAGTTTCGACAAAAACCTGTACTCTTTCATCTCCTATGGCATGCCAACTATATCCGACTAGCCCGACTAGTTAATAGGGTATTTAATTCACTTTTTAGTATAATATCCATCTCAGTTCAGTATCAATTATAATTTCTTTATTTCAATCAGTTTCACAGTATTGCAGTAATTCATTACTTCAGTAATTTCACAGTTCAATGCAGTACACATAACACTATTCAGTAACTTCACAATTCAATTCAGTACTCAAAACAATATTCAGTATTCCATAATTCAGTTCAGTATCAGTCTCAATTTCAGTGCCCAATCACAAATTTATCATTTTACTAAACACTTACCTTAAAATACTTACCACACATAATTAGTAAATTAAACACATAATAATGATAAAGTTTGAGTTATAGTGATGAAACCAGAATTCTCTTCGGATTTAATCCTCGACGATCTTTTCTTTTCCTTTTTGGGCCGATGCTTCAGGCTCGATATTAGCTACGAACAATTAAAATAATTTCACAATCATTAACACAACACAATTTAATTCTTGAAATTTTTATCTAACTTTTACTTTAATTTCAATTTAATCCTAACTAAATCTATATATTTTTCTTTCTTAATTCATACCTTTTTGCTACTCAATTTCTTGCCAAACTCACATTTAACTATTTAATTTTTATCATATTTTCATAATTTCGAATTTATTTCAATTTAATTCCTAAAACTCAAAACTTATAGCTTAGTTTACAATTCAATCATTTATTCAATTCCAATCAAAATTTCTATCAAATAAACCCCCAATTCCATCATTTGTTCAACAAAAACCCTACTCAAAAATCTATTAACTTTCAAAATTTCAACTTAAATCCAAGAGTATTTCACTCTAGGATTCCAAAAACATCAAATTTATAAGAAAAGGACATGATTAAACTTACCAATTAAACTTCAAGCTTTAAAACCCTAATTCTGTCTTTTATTTTTCTTTCTCTTTTTCTCCCCTGCTTCTCGTTTCAATTATGTTTCTATTCTTTTGATTTGTTTCTTTTATATTCTATTTACTTTATTAACATAATATAATGATTATAATAAATATCTATTTTAATAACAATATTCATTTTACATTTGGTCACACATATATTTCTACATTTGTACCAATAAATTTTTTTTTTTACAATTGTCATTACTTAATTTGTTTATCAAACAAAAATCTCATAGTTTAATTATTTAATTAAATAAATATCTTTAACATAATAATAATAATAATTAGTAAATATCTATTTTAATATCATTTACATTTATTACAATTGTACACATAAATATTATTACATTTGTACCTTATCATCATCATACACTTGTCATGTCTTTAATTTATTTATTATATAAAAATCTCATAATATAATTAATACAATTAATAATTATAAAATATCTTCATACTTAAATTATAAGTAATTTAGGTGTTTAGTTTACAAATGTACAAATATAATTTTTTTACACATGTATATTTTATTACCATACAATTGTCTACTATTTACTTTATTTAATAATAATAATAATAATAATAATAATAATAATAATAATAATAATAATAATAATAATAATAATAATAATAATAATGGTTAATAATTATAATAACTATATATATAACTTAAATAAAATCTTAGATTTTAATGCATATATGCCGCCTCATTTCATATAAATGGCTTAATTCCATTTTAGTCCTTTTATTTTCTATTACTCTATAATTCAACTTTTACCCCTTATTCAATTTAGTCCTTTTTACTAATTACTCTAAATTGAGCTAATTTCACTTAATTAAAACCTAATTAAACACACTACTAGACTTATATTATTCCTAATGATTATTTACGAACCCGTTTCACTAAGACGGAGGCCCGATAACACACTTTTCTGATGCCCACGTATTTTGGGTCGTTACATTTCTCCCCCTTAAAAAAATTTCGTCCTCGAAATTTTACCTGAAAATAAGTGAGGATACTGTGATCTCATAGTTTCCTCCGGTTCCCATGTTGCTTTTTTCACACTATGGCTTCACCACAGTACTCTTACTAGAGGGACCCATTTGTTTCTTAATTCTTTCACTTCTAGAGCTAGTATTTGAACTGGTTCTTCTTCATATGAGAAATCCGGCCTAATCTCAATATCTTCAGTAGAAATAATATGAGATGGATCCGATCGATACCTTCGTAACATGGAAACATGAAAAACATCATGAATTTTTTGTAATTCCGGAGGTAAAGCCAATCGGTAAGCAACTGGTCCAACTCTCTCTATAACTTCATATGGCCCGATAAACCGAGGACTTAACTTTCCTTTTCGGCCAAATCTTAATACTTTCTTCCAAGGAGAAACTTTGAGAAACATTTTATCCTCGACTGAGTATTCAATGTCCCGACGTTTCAGATGAGCATAAGACTTTTGTCTGTCAAAAGCTGCTTTTAATCTCTGTTGAATCTTCTTAATAATGTCTTCTGTTTCTTGAATTAATTCTAGCCCAATCATTTTCTTCTCATTCATTTCTGTCCAACACACTAGTGACCGACATCTCCGACCATATAAAGCTTTATATGGTGCCATTTGAATACTTGATTGAAAACTATTATTGTATACAAATTCAGCTAACGATAGATAATGTTCCCAACCTGATTCAAAATAAAAATACAAGCTCAAGCATATCTTCTAAAATCTGAATAACTCGTTACGATTGTCCGTCGTTCGTGGATGGAATCTTTGTGCTAAAATTAAGTCGAGTACCAAGAGATTCATGCAGTTGCCTCCAAAATCTAGATGTAAATCGTGGATCTCGATCGGAAATAATTGACTTTGGAATACCATATAATCGTACTATCTCCCAAATATAAACTTCAGCAAGTTCAAGTGACCAATCCATTCATTTTGCTATAAAATCAGTGACTTTGTAAGACGATCAACAATCTCCCAAATAACATTTTTCTTACTTGCTGACAATGGAAATCGTGTTACAAAATCCATTGTGATGCAGTCCCATTTCCATTCAGGAATGTTAATAGACTGAAGTAAACCAGTTGGAACCTGATGCTCTGCTTTGACTCGCTGACATGTCAAACATTTAGCCACAAATTCCACTATATCTCTCTTCATACCCGGCCACCAATATAGTTCTCGTAAATCACGATACATTTTTATTGCTACGGGATGTAATGCAAAAGGACTATCATGTGCTTCTCGAAGTATTAACTCTTTCAATTCTGAAACATTTGGAACACAGATCCGATTATGAAATCTCAGACAATCATGCTCATCAACACTAAAATTCCCTGCTATGTCACTCTGAACCATTTCTTTTTTCTTCATTAGCTTATAATCTTCTAATTGAGCTGACTTGATTCATTCAAACATCACTGGTTTAATTCTTAATTCAGCCAAAAAACCTCTATCATCACTAATACTGAGCTGTGCAAACATTGCGCGCAATTCAATTGCTACCTTTCTACTCAATGCATCAGCTACCACGTTAGCTTTACCTGGATGATAATCAATAACACAATCATAATCTTTTAAAAGTTCTATCCATCGACGCTGCCTCAAATTCAACTCTTTCTGTGACAAAAGATACTTGAGACTTTCATGATCTATATAAATGTAACATTTTTCACCATATAAATAGTGTCTCCATATTTTTAAAGCAAAGATCACAACTGCTAATTCCAAATCATGTGTCGGATAATTACGTTCATGTGGTTTCAATTGCCGAGAAGTATAAGCTATCACTTTCCCACTTTGTATCAGTACACACTCGAGCCCATTTAATGAAGCATCGCTATACACAATAAAATATTTTCCTGATTCTGGTAAAGTCAAAACTGGTGCCTCTGTCAACAAATGCTTCAATTTGATAAAGCTTTCTTGAGATTGATCATTCCAAACAAATGGTACATTATTTTGCAATAGTTTTGTCATCGGTAAAGCTATTTTTGAAAATCCATTCACAAACCTTCGATAATATCCAGCTAATCCAAGAAAACTACGTACCTCTGACACATTTTTGGAAGTTTTCCACTGGACGATTGCTTCAATATTCTTTGGATCCACTCTAATTCCATCTGCTGATACCACGTGACCAAGAAATACCACCTCTGATAACCAAAATTCGCATTTACTCAATTTCCCATACAACTGTTTCTTTCATAACGTTTGTAAAACAATTCGAGATCTTTGCTCATGTTCGATTCGGACTTTGAATATACCAAAATGTCATCAATAAAAACTACCACGAACTGGTCCAAATGCGGTTGAAAAATTCGATTCATAAGATCCATAAAAGTAGCTGGGGCATTTGTTAACCCAAATGGCATCACTAAGAACTCGTAATGACCATATCTTGTACGAAATGCTGTCTTCAGTACATCACTTTCTTTCACCTTTAACTGATAGTCGCCCAATCTTAAATCAATCTTTGAAAAGTCTCAAGCTCCTTTCAATTGATCAAATAAATCATCAATACGTGGTAACGCATATTTATTTTTGATTGTCACCTTGTTCAATTGCCAATAATCAATACACAACCGCATTAAACCATCTTTCTTTTTAACAAATAACACTGGAGCTCCCCACGGTGAGGTACTAGGTCGTATAAAACCTCGTTCTAGTAAATCTTGCAGTTGTCCTTCAACTCCTTCAATTCAGTAAGTGACATACGATATGGAGGTATCGACACTGGATCTATACTCGAGTATACTTCGATCACAAATTCAACTTCTCAATTAGGAGGTAATCCAGGTAACTCTTCAGGAAATACATCAGGAAATTCACATACAGTTCTAATTTGACTACACTAACTTTCGACTGAATTAGAATTAATAACTTATGCCAGATATGCTGTACAACCCTGATGAAGCAACTTATTAACTTTAATTGCTGATATGATTCGAGCTAACCAATCGTACGGATTACATTTTACCTCAACACTATCACCATCTTGATGCGAACACCGAATTTCTTTTATAACGATCCAAAATTACCCAATGTTCCGCTAACTATCCATACCAGTATAACATCAAAATCCTCAAAAGGCATTATTAATAAATCCACCGAAAAAGTTTTATCATATATCATTAGCAGGTATCTCGGGCACACCTGATTAACTAATATTGTTTGCCCTAATAGACTTGATACTTCTATTGAAACTTTAGACATTTCTGTTTTTAATTTTCCCGACTCTACTAATTTTGAATTAATATATGAGTGTGAAGATCCAGGATCAATCAAAGTATAAACAGGCTCAGAATATAGTAAAAATATACTTGTCACCACATCGTGAGCATTGCCTTCCTCCCAGGTTCTGACTACATAAGCTCTAGATGGAGCTCTGGCTTCTTATTGCTGTGTCGCTATATCACTACCTCTACCAGCTCCTCCTCTCATCAAAACAGAACCTCCTCTAGGCATTCCTCTACCTCTGGCAGTCAATACCGATCTCTGCGATGTGGCAGGTGTACTATTCTGAGTTTTCGAACAATCTTTAACAAAATGTTCAGTAGAGCCACAACGAAAACATCCTTTAATTTTCTTCCAGCATTCACCAAAATGTCGTTTCCCACAATAATTGCATTCATGATTTTCACTTTCACGGGGCGGAGCTTTTACACTAATGGTGGAGACAATAATCTGTTTTCCTCTACTTCTGTCATCCCTATCAGACCGAAAGCTTGATCTCCAACCACTTCTTGATTCTCTAGATCTCTTCGGTAATGGATTAGAACTGGTAGTTCCCATACGTTTCCTAGCTGATTTACCCATTTCTGACTTTTTATCCAGGCCCAGTACTTGTTCTATCATTTTCGCTCGCTCAACCAGATCAACAAATTCAGTAATTCTGAGACTTACCAATTGAATCGTGATTTCATCTCGTAGTCCCCTTAGAAATAGTTTACAACTATCAGCCTCAGTTGGAACATATTCTGAATCATACCTGCTCAGTCTAGAGAACTCTCGCTCATAATTCAGTACTAACATATCACCTTGTTTTAGCACTAAAAACTCTTGCTTTTTCTCTTCGATGTACATTTCCCCAATATACTTCTTCTGAAATTATTTTTGAAACAAGTCCTAGGTTACCTGATCATCCAGCAAATACCTAACCAAAAATTCCCACCAGAGATACGCTTCTCCTTGTAACAGTGATACAACACATATCAGACTCTCTAGGAGGGTGTAATCTAATTGTTGCAAAACTCTTTTTGTTGATTCTATCCAATATTCAACAACGGACGGATCAACTCCTCTTAGTCCCAAAAACCCCGTGGCACCATATTTCCATAGCTCTTTAATCGGGGCTCGTCTGACAGGTACTGATGTAGTAGTAGATACAGTTCCCGCTACACGCTGTAATGCATCAGCTATAGCTCTTAATAGTTTTGAGTCATCTATTTCTCTTCCTATGTTAGGAGGTTGATTATCTAACGGATTCACACTAGGTGTAGCAGATTTAGTTTCTTCAAATTCTCGACTTTTAGTATACATTTCCTATTCAACATCATCCATTCTTTCATCTAACATTTTATCTATAAAACAAAATCAAATAAATATATTAGCATCCAAAAACTCGACTCGGGTTTTGACTTAAATGTGGCATGTACTTCTAGACTCATTTACGAGCTTGATTTAGTAGTCTGAGAATCGGCTAAACCTTAGCTCTGATACTAACAATTGTAACACCCCCTAACTACGAACCGTTGTCGAAACAGGGTTACGAGGTATTACCGGACATATCAGACAACTTACGAATAATTCACAAATAAAATAACATTCATAGTATAATTTAATAACTAAGTCCCTATAATGAACTCTCGAAGTTTAAAACATATATTATAAGTGAAACGAGACTCGTTCAAGTACTCTAATTTTTTTTTTAAATTTAGACAGCATTTCTGCTTATTTTTGCATAAAACCCCCTGCAATTAAAACCGTATCCATTTCAAAAATACCAATTCAACCAATTCATTTCACATACTCATTTTCTACTCTAAATACCTTCTAATCAAACTCAATCAATATAATATCAATTTAAATTTATCAATGTACTAATTAAATTGAAACGGATAAACTTCTTTTATTATAATTCTTAGACTTGTAATACTAACATTTTTAACCATTTATATTCAAAACATAATAACCTTTATACACATCCTATGTACATGCCACATTACCAAAAGAAAATATACATCACCAAAAGTTTGTAGAAGTCGGGTCTGGCTTTAGATGCTGGTTCAGTACTTGACTTCTACAACTTGTGCATGAAAACAATCGTCTTTGAGTATGCATATACTCGAGTGGTATCACTATAATTCAATTTATAATTAAATACATTAAATAACATATATACTTTTGCATTACAATTATCATCACTTAATGAACAATTCAATCTTTTTATGTTATCATTAGAGTATATATATACCATTCTTATTTCTTTATTTCAATTCTCACCTTTCACATATGCCATATCATTCAAATTTAGTTTTATCAGTAAATTTATTTCATTTGTCCCTATTGACTTGACTCGGACTAGGCGGATACACGGATTCCAACCAACACACTAGTAGAGCTATAACACCCTCAAACCCGGCCTGGACGTTATGGCCGAATCTGGCGGTGTCCCATGAGAGTGTTTTTAGAAAATCTTAGCAAGTTAAAAATCGTTCAGTTCATTATCGTTACTTAAGTCGTGAAATCTCCAAACCAATTATTAAGCGAACACATTTCATTATCGTGGAAGCTAAAACATCACTAGTTCATTAATAAATAGCTTACTAGTTTAAAATCCTGAAATAAACGTAAAAATAGTTCAAGATCAAAGACATATTAATCCAAAAATTAAATATTTAAAATAAAGCGGACAAATGGAATGTTACTCAAAAACCCATAAATGTCCAACAGTGGTCACCATCGAGCCCTCCACCACACCGATCCATCTACTGCTGAGGATTACCTAACAAACAAAATAAACAACTAGGTGAGTTTTCACAAACTCAGTGTGTACATCCCCATAAGCAGCATGCATTCAAATGGATAACAGCATATAGATAGTTCGGCCTTAGCCATACAGATATCGCATGCATCACAAATTAGATATCAGAAAACATGCCCACCAACCCTGCACACCATCTCCGACCAGCCCAACACACCATGTGGGGATAGAATCGACCTACTCAACCCTACACACCAAGTATGAGGATATAATCAACCCATCCAACCCTACACACCAAAAGGTACCGTAAAACAGTACATGATAGATATATGCAGCATAGCTTCTAAGTAAATGAGCTAATCGCCTCTCGGACTTCCTTCTCTTCACAACAATCCCAACCCAATGCAATGCAACATTCATATCATGGCATGCTTATATGCAGATATCAGATCATATCAATATCATGCCAGAACAGGCATACAGAATCAGATAGTTACACATGCTTATAATATCATGCTTTTGCATATAACTCAGTAATTAATAAGAGTAAAGGGGTCTGAGTAATGTTTACCGCCCCTACAATCACGTCACAGTCGACTTAGGCGACTCGTGCAACCTTACTGAACATTTCACGTTGTTTAGGCTCACACGCCCATATGCCCTGCCCGTGTGGGCCCACACGCTCGTGTGGGTCACACGGCCCAAATTGGCCTTGCCATGTGGCTCACACGGCCTGGCCCAAAATCCCACATGCTCGTGTGGTTCACCCATGTAGGCCCATACGCTCGTATAGCCCACGCGGCCCATTTTCTTGAGCCAGTGCCTCACACACGGCCTCGTTAGCCATCACACTCCAGTGTCTGTCACGCTCGTGTGGTGCGTGCCCGGCCTAGCTCGTCTGCCACACGCCTATGTCTTGCGACTCAGGCTACCACACGGGTAGACCACACGCCCGTGTGGCGTCGACAGTCTACATTTTTGTTTTTGTCGAAACACATTTTCTACGCGATCAAAGTGCACACTTGGTTCGTTTTCGCTGCTAATCCAACCGCGAACCCTTCAAAGCCTAAGATTGACAATACGGAGACCAAATCAACCACTTAAATTGACTTACATAAAAATGGAAAAATCCTGAAACGTGAGATCTACTTACCTTCGACGAAGAACGGTGATTCCTCGCTGTTAAAAACTCGATCAGTGATCTACCGAACCTTGAATATCCCCCTAAATAATAAACAAATCACTCTTAATAATCTCCAACGAAAGTCGCTTAACTTTAATAACAACCCAAACTTACCGAATCGACGAATCCACTAGCAATCGGTCACCACTAATTGAAAAGAAAGAAAAACGAGAGAGAGGGAAAAAGAAGAGGAAATTTTCGGCAGCAAGATGTTTTGGGAAAAGAAGAAGACGGTAGAGAGCAAAAAATTTTGTTAAAAAAAAGAGGGAAATAAGCTCTAACTCAGATTTCTGATAAAGCCCAATTTCTGGCCAAAACTTGTAGCAAAATAATCCCAACGCTACTGCAGAGAATCGAACCCCTGACCCTAAACGTATTCCCTTGCCACTTAACCACTAGACCAGCAGGCCTATTCTGCTAAGTTTTTACCCATAATTCACTATAAGCCCACCGTCCTCAAGTCAGGCTTTATTCAATAAAAACCAAAATTTAGCCCAAGTTAAATGCTTGAACTTGGAACCTCCCAAACACACCCCAGAGCACATTATCACTTAACCCACATATATTTACACCAACAATAACTTGAAACACAGATTCAGACACTTCCAAGCTGAACATTTACAAAAGCCGAAACTACAGAGGTTTGCGGCGTTACAACGGTACATTGTGCCTTAACGGTACACAGTACCTAAACAGTAATCAATAACAATAGCTGTAACAGTAACAGCAATAGTATTCAACACACAAAGTGCTAAATGTAATACTTGAACTTGATATGATAGAATGAGTCGTCACATAAGTGCACGATCGATCGAAAGCGGCAAAAACCCGTACTCTTTCATCTCCTATGGCATGCCAACTATATCCGACTAGCCCGACTAGTTAATAGGGTATTTAATTCACTTTTCGGTACAATTTCCATATGAGTTCAGTATCAATTATAATTTCTTTATTTCAATCAGTTTCACAGTATTGCAGTAACTCATTACTTCAATAATTTCACAGTTCAATGCAGTACACATAACAATATTCAGTAACTTCACAATTCAATTCAGTACTCAAAACAATATTCAGTATTCCATAATTCAATTCAGTATCAGTCTCAATTTCAGTGCCCAATCATAAATTTTTCATTTTACTAAACACTTACCTTAAAATACTTACCACATATAATTAGTAAATTAAACACATAATAATGATAAAGTTTGAATTATATTGATACAAACCAGAATTCTCTTCGGATTTAATCCTCGACGATCTTTTCTTTTCCTTTTTGGGCCGATGCTTTAGGCTCAATATTAGCTACGAACAATTAAAATAATTTCACAATCATTAACACAACAAAATTTAATTCCTGAAATTTTTATCTAACTTTTACTTTAATTTCAATTTAATCCTAACTAAACCTATATATTTTTATTTCTTAATTCATACCTTTTGCTACTCAATTTCTTGCCAAACTCACATTTAACTATTTAATTTTTATCATATTGTAATAATTTGAATTTATTTCAATTTAATTCCTAAAACTCAAAACTTATAGCTTAGTTTACAATTCAATCATTTATTCAATTCCAATCAAAATTTCTATCAAATAAACCCCCAATTCCATCATTTGTTCAACATAAACTCTACTAAAAAATCTATTAACTTTCAAAATTTCAACTTAAATCCAAGAGTATTTCACTCTAGGATTCCAAAAACATCAAATTTATAAGAAAATGACATGATTAAACTTACTAATTAAACTTCAAGCTTTAAAATCCTTTTTTCTCTTTTATTTTTCTTTCCCTTTTCTTTTCTTTTTCTCTCCCGCTTCTCGTTTCAATTATGTTTCTATTCTTTGTTTTTGTTTCTTTTATATTTTATTTACTTTATTAACATAATATAATGATTATAATAAATATCTATTTTAATAACAATATTCATTTTACATTTGGTCACACATATATTTCTACATTTGTACCAATAATTTTTTTTTTACAATTGTCATTATTTAATTTGTTTATCAAACAAAAATCTCATAGTTTAATTATTTAATTTATTAAATATCTTTAACTTAATAATAATAATTAGTAAATATATATTTTAATATCATTTACATTTCTTACAATTGTACACATAAATATTATTACATTTGTACCTTATCATCATCATACACTTGTCATGTCTTTAATTTATTTATTATATAAAAATCCTATAATATAATTAATACAATTAGTAATTATAAAATATCTTCATACTTAAATTATAAGTAATTTAGGTGTTTAGTTTACAAATGTACAAATATAATTTTTTTACACATGTATATTTTATTACCATACAATTGTCTACTATTTACTTTATTTAATAATAATAATAATAATAATAATAATAATAATAATAATAATAATAATATAAAACCATAATAATGGTTAATAATTATAATAATTATATATATAACTTAAATAAAATCTTAGATTTTAGTGCATATATGCCGCCTCATTTCATATAAATGGCTTAATTGCCATTTTAGTCCTTTTTATTTTCTATTACACTATAATTCAACTTTTACCCCTTAATCAATTTAGTCCTTTTCACTAATTACTCTAAATTGAGCTAATTTCACTTAATTAAAACCTAATTAAACACACTACTAGACTTATAACTATTCCTAATAATTATTTACGAACCTGTTTCACTAAGACGGAGGCCCGATAACAGACTTTTTTGATGCCCACGAGTTTTGGGTCGTTACATTTCTCCCCATTAAAAAAATTTCGTCCTCAAAATTTTACCTGAAAATAAGTGAGGATACTGTGATCTCATAGTTTCCTCCTGTTCCCATGTTGCTTCTTCCACACTATGGCTTCTCCACAGTACTTTTGCTAGAGGGACCCGTTTGTTTCTTAATTCTTTCACTTCTCGAGCTAGTATTTGAACTGGTTCTTCTTGATATGAGAAATCCGTTCTAATCTCAATGTCTTCGGTAGAAATAATATGAGATGGATCCGATCGATACCTTCGTAACATGGAAACATGAAAAACATCATGAATTTTTTGTAATTCCGGAGTTAAAGCCAAGCAACTGGTCCAACTCTCTCTATAACTTCATATGGCCCGATAAACCGAGGACTTAACTTTCCTTTTCGGCCAAATCTTAATACTTTCTTCCAAGGAGAAACTTTGAGAAACATTTTATCCTCGACTGAGTATTCAATGTCCCGACGTTTCAGATGAGCATAAGACTTTTGTCTGTCAAAAGCTGCTTTTAATCTCTGTTGAATCTTCTTAATAATGTCTTCTGTTTCTTGAATTAATTCTAGCCCAATCATTTTCTTCTCATTCATTTCTGTCCAACACACTAGTGACCGACATCTCCGACCATATAAAGCTTTATATGGTGCCATTTGAATACTTGATTGAAAACTATTATTGTATACAAATTCAGCTAACGATAGATAACGTTCCCAACCTGATTCAAAATAAAAAATACAAGCTCGAAGCATATCTTCTAAAATCTGAATAACTCGTTCTGATTGTCCGTCGTTCTGTGGATGGAATGCTGTGCTAAAATTAAGTCGAGTACCAAGAGATTCATGCAGTTGCCTCCAAAATCTAGATGTAAACCGTGGATCTCGATCGGAAATAATTGACACTGGAATACCATATAATCGTACTATCTCCCAAATATAAACTTCAGCAAGTTTCTGAAGTGACCAATCCATTCTAGCTGCTATAAAATCAGCTGACTTTGTAAGACGATCAACAATCTCCCAAATAACATTTTTCTTACTTGCTGACAATGGAAATCGTGTTACAAAATCCATTGTGATGCAGTCCCATTTCCATTCAGGAATGTTAATAGACTGAAGTAAACCAGTTGGAACCTGATGCTCTGCTTTGACTCGCTGACATGTCAAACATTTAGCCACAAATTCCACTATATCTCTCTTCATACCCGGCCACCAATATAGTTCTCGTAAATCACGATACATTTTTATTGCTACGGGATGTAATGCAAAAGGACTATCATGTGCTTCTCGAAGTATTACCTCTTTCAATTCTGAAACATTTGGAACACAGATCCGATTATGAAATCTCAGACAATCATGCTCATCAACACTAAAATTCCCTGCTATGTCACTCTGAACCATTTCTTTTTTCTTCATTAGCTTATAATCTTCTAATTGAGCTGACTTGATTCATTCAAACATCACTGGTTTAATTCTTAATTCAGCCAAAAAACCTCTATCATCACTAATACTGAGCTGTGCAAACATTGCGCGCAATTCAATTGCTACCTTTCTACTCAATGCATCAGCTACCACGTTAGCTTTACCTGGATGATAATCAATAACACAATCATAATCTTTTAAAAGTTCTATCCATCGACGACTGCCTCAAATTCAACTCTTTTTCGTGATGTAAGATACTTGAGACTTTCATGATCTGTATAAATGTAACATTTTTCACCATATAAATAGTGTCTCCATATTTTTAAAGCAAAGATCACAACTGCTAATTCCAAATCATGTGTCGGATAATTACGTTCATGTGGTTTCAATTGCCGAGAAGTATAAGCTATCACTTTCCCACTTTGTATCAGTACACACTCGAGCCCATTTAATGAAGCATCGCTATACACAATAAAATATTTTCCTGATTCTGGTAAAGTCAAAACTGGTGCCTCTGTCAACAAATGCTTCAATTTGATAAAGCTTTCTTGAGATTGATCATTCCAAACAAATGGTACATTCTTTTGCAATAGTTTTGTCATCAGTAAAGCTATTTTTGAAAATCCATTCACAAACCTTCGATAATATCCAGCTAATCCAAGAAAACTACGTACCTCTGACACATTTTTGGAAGTTTTCCACTGGACGATTGCTTCAATATTCTTTGGATCCACTCTAATTCCATCTGCTGATACCACGTGACCAAGAAATACCACCTCTGATAACCGAAATTCGCATTTACTCAATTTCCCATACAACTGTTTCTTTCATAACGTTTGTAAAACAATTCGGAGATGCTGCTCATGTTCAGATTCGGACTTTGAATATACCAAAATGTCATCAATAAAAACTACCACGAACTGGTCCAAGTACAGTTGAAAAATTTGATTCATAAGATCCATAAAAGTAGCTGGGGCATTTGTTAACCCAAATGGCATCACTAAGAACTCGTAATGACCATATCTTGTACGAAATGCTGTCTTCAGTACATCACTTTCTTTCACCTTTAACTGATAGTCGCCCAATCTTAAATCAATCTTTGAAAAGTCTGAAGCTCCTTTCAATTGATCAAATAAATCATCAATACGTGGTAACGAATATTTATTTTTGATTGTCACCTTGTTCAATTGCCAATAATCAATACACAACCGCATTAAACCATCTTTCTTTTTAACAAATAACACTGGAGCTCCCCACGGTGAGGTACTAGGTCGTATAAAACCTCGTTCTAGTAAATCTTGCAGTTGTCCTTCAACTCCTTCAATTCAGTAAGTGACATACGATATGGAGGTATCGACACTGGATCTATACTCGAGTATACTTCGATCACAAATTCAACTTCTCAATTAGGAGGTAATCCAGGTAACTCTTCAGGAAATACATCAGGAAATTCACATACAGTTCTAATTTGACTACACTAACTTTCGACTGAATTAGAATTAATAACTTATGCCAGATATGCTGTACAACCCTGATGAAGCAACTTATTAACTTTAATTGCTGATATGATTCGAGCTAACCCACTGGTACGGATTCTGTTTACCTCAACACTATCACCATCTTCGGTCTGAACACTGAATTTCTTTTTATAACAGTCCAAAATTACCCAATGTTCCGCTAACCAGTCCATACCCAGTATAACATCAAAATCCTCAAAAGGCATTATTAATAAATCCACCGAAAAAGTTTTATCATATATCATTAGCAGGTATCTCGGGCACACCTGATTAACTAATATTGTTTGCCCTAATAGACTTGATACTTCTATTGAAACTTTAGACATTTCTGTTTTTAATTTTCCCGACTCTACTAATTTTGAATTAATATATGAGTGTGAAGATCCAGGATCAATCAAAGTATAAACAGGCTCAGAATATAGTAAAAATATACTTGTCACCACATCGTGAGCATTGCCTTCTTCCAGTGTTCGACTACATAAGCTCTAGATGGAGCTCGCTTCTTATTATTGTGTGTCGCTATATCACTACCTCTACCAGCGGCTCCTCCTCTCATCAAAAGCAGAACCTCCTCTAGGCATTCCTCTACCTCGCGATCAATACCGATCTCTGCGATGTGGCGGTGTACTATTCTCGAGTTTTGAACAATCTTTAACAAAATGTTCAGTAGAGCCACAACGAAAACATCCTTTAATTTTCTTCCAAAGCATTCACCAAAATGTCGTTTCCCACAATAATTGCATTCATGATTTTCACTTTCACGGGTATGAGCTTTTACACTAATGGTGGAGACAATAATCTGTTTTCCTCTATACATCATCCCTATCGACCGAAAGCTTGATCTCCAACCACTTCTTGATTCTCTAGATCTCTTGGTAATGGATTAGAACCGGTAGTTCCCACACGTTTCTAATTTGATTTACCCATTTCGACTTTTTATCCAGGCCCAGTACTTGTTCTATCATTTTCGCTCGCTCAACCAGATCAACAAATTCAGTAATTCTGAGACTTACCAATTGAATCGTGATTTCATCTCGTAGTCCCCTTAGAAATAGTTTACAACTATCAGCCTCAGTTGGAACATATTCTGAATCATACCTGCTCAGTCTAGAGAACTCTCGCTCATAATTCAGTACTAACATATCACCTTGTTTTAGCACTAAAAACTCTTGCTTTTTCTCTTCGATGTACATTTCCCCAATATACTTCTTCTGAAATTATTTTTGAAACAAGTCCTAGGTTACCTGATCATCCAGCAAATACCTAACCACAGATTCCCACCAGAGATACGCTTCTCCTTGTAACAGTGATACAACACATATCAGACTCTCTAGGAGGGTGTAATCTAATTGTTGCAAAACTCTTTTTGTTGATTCCATCCAATATTCAACAACGGACGGATCAACTCCTCTTAGTCCCAAAAACCCCGTGGCACCATATTTCCATAGCTCTTTAATCGGGGCTCGTCTGACAGGTACTGATGTAGTAGTAGATACAGTTCCCGCTACACGCTGTAATGCATCAGCTATAGCTCTTAATAGTTTTGAGTCATCTATTTCTCTTCCTATGTTAGGAGGTTGATTATCTAACGGATTCACACTAGGTGTAGCAGATTTAGTTTCTTCAAATTCTCGACTTTTAGTATACATTTCCTGTTCAACATCATCCATTCTTTCATCTAACATTTTATCTATAAAACAAAATCAAATAAATATATTAGCATCCAAAAACTCGACTCAGTTTTGACTTAAATGTGGCATGTACTTCTAGACTCATTTACGAGCTTGATTTAGTAGTCTGAGAATCGGCTAAACCTTAGCTCTGATACTAACAATTGTAACACCCCCTAACTCCGAACCGTTGTCGAAACAGGGTTACGAGGTATTACTGGACATATCAGACAACTTACGAATAATTCACAAATAAAATAACATTCATAGTATAATTTAATAACTAAGTCCCTATAATGAACTCTCGAAGTTTAAAACATATATTATAAGTGAAACGAGACTCGTTCAAGTACTCTAATTTTTTTTTTAAATTTAGACAAACATTTACGCTTATTTTTGCATAAAACCCCTGCAATTAAAACCGTATCCATTTCAAAAATACCAATTCAACCAATTCATTTCACATACTCATTTTCTACTCTAAATACCTTCTAATCAAACTCAATCAATATAATATCAATTTAAATTTATCAATGTACTAATTAAATTGAAACGGATAAACTTCTTTTATTATAATTCTTAGACTTGTAATACTAACATTTTTAACCATTTATATTCAAAACATAATAACCTTTATACACATCCTATGTACATGCCACATTACCAAAAGAAAATATACATCACCAAAAGTTTGTAGAAGTCGGGTCCGGCTTTAGATCTTTGGTTCGAAGATTTGACTTCTACAACTTGTGCATGAAAACAATCGTCTATGTTGAGTATGCATATACTCAAGTGGTATCACTATAATTCAATTTATAATTAAATACATTAAATAACATATATACTTTTGCATTACAATTATCATCACTTAATGAACAATTCAATCTTTTTATGTTATCATTAGAGTATATATATACCATTCTTATTTCTTTATTTCAATTCTCACCTTTCACATATGCCATATCATTCAAATTTAGTTTTATCAGTAAATTTATTTCATTTGTCCCTATTGACTTGACTCGGACTAGGCGGATACACGGATTCCAACCAACACACTAGTAGAGCTATAACACCCTCAAACCCGGCCTGGACGTTATGGCTGAATCTGGCGGTGTCCCATGAGAGTGTTTTTAGAAAATCTTAGCAAGTTAAAAATCGTTCAGTTCATTATCGTTACTTAAGTCGTGAAATCTCCAAACCAATTATTAAGCGAACACATTTCATTATCGTGGAAGCTAAAACATCACTAGTTCATTAATAAATAGCTTACTAGTTTAAAATCCTGAAATAAACGTAAAAATAGTTCAAGATCAAAGACATATTAATCCAAAAATTAAATATTTAAAATAAAGCGGACAAATGGAATGTTACTCAAAAACCCATAAATGTCCAACGGTGGTCACCATCGAGCCCTCCACCACACCGATCCATCTCTGCTTTGAGGATTACCTAACAAACAAAATAAACAACTAGGTGAGTTTTCACAAACTCAGTGTGTACATCCCCATAAGCAGCATGCATGCAAATGGATAACAGTATATAGATAGTTCGGCCTTAGCCATACAGATATCGCATGCATCACAAATTAGATATCAGAAAACATGCCCACCAACCCTGCACACCATCTCCGACCAGCCCAACACACCATGTGGGGATAGAATCGACCTACTCAACCCTACACACCAAGTATGAGGATATAATCAACCCATCCAACCCTACACACCAAAAGGTACCGTAAACGATTACATGATAGATATATATGCGCATAGCTTCTAAGTAACAGGCTAATCGCCTCTCAGACTTCCTTCTCTTCACAACAATCCCAACCCAATGCAATGCAACATTCATATCATGGCATGCTTATATGCAGATATCAGATCATATCAATATCATGCCAGAACAGGCATACAGAATCAGATAGTTACACATGCTTATAATATCATGCTTTTGCATATAACTTCGATAATTAATAAGAGTAAAAGTGGTCCGGTAATGTTTACCGCCCCTACAATCACGTCACAGTCGACTTAGGCGACTCGTGCAACCTTACTGAACATTTCACGTTGTTTGGGCTCACACGCCCATATGCCCTGCCCGTGTGGGCCCACACGCTCGTGTGGGTCACACGGCCCAAATTGGCCTTGCCATGTGGCTCACACGGCCTGGCCCAAAATCCCACATGCTCGTGTGGTTCACCCATGTAGGCCCATACGCTCGTATAGCCCACGCGGCCCATTTTCTTGAGCCAGTGCCTCACACACGGCCTCGTTAGCCATCACACTCCAGTGTCTGTCACGCTCGTGTGGCGCGTGCCCGGCCTAGCTCGTCTGCCACACGCCTATGTCTTGCGACTCAGGCTACCACACGGGTAGACCACACGCCCGTGTGGCGTCGACAGTCTACATTTTTGTTTTTGTCGAAACACATTTTCTACGCGATCAAAGTGCACACTTGGTTCGTTTTCGCTGCTAATCCAACCGCGAACCCTTCAAAGCCTAAGATTGACAATACGGAGACCAAATCAACCACTTAAATTGACTTACATAAAAATGGAAAAATCCTGAAACGTGAGATCTACTTACCTTCGACGAAGAACGGTGATTCCTCGCTGTTAAAAACTCGATCAGTGATCCACCGAACCTTGAATATCCCCCTAAATAATAAACAAATCACTCTTAATAATCTCCAACGAAAGTCGCTTAACTTTAATAACAACCCAAACTTACCGAATCGACGAATCCACTAGCAATCGGTCACCACTAATTGAAAAGAAAGAAAAACGAGAGAGAGGGAAAAAGAAGAGGAAATTTTCGGCAGCAAGATGTTTTGGGAAAAGAAGAAGACGGTAGAGAGCAAAAAATTTTGTTAAAAAAAAAGAGGGAAATAAGCTCTAACTCAGATTTCTGATAAAGCCCAATTTCTGGCCAAAACTTGTAGCAAAATAATCCCAACGCTACTGCAGAGAATCGAACCCCTGACCCTAAACGTATTCCCTTGCCACTTAACCACTAGACCAGCAGGCCTATTCTGCTAAGTTTTTACCCATAATTCACTATAAGCCCACCGTCCTCAAGTCAGGCTTTATTCAATAAAAACCAAAATTTAGCCCAAGTTAAATGCTTGAACTTGGAACCTCCCAAACACACCCCAGAGCACATTATCACTTAACCCACATATATTTACACCAACAATAACTTGAAACACTGATTCAGACACTTCCAAGCTGAACATTTACAAAAGCGAAACTACAGAGGTTTGCGGCGTTACAACGGTACATTGTGCCTTAACGGTACACAGTACCTAAACAGTAATCAATAACAATAGCTGTAACAGTAACAGCAATAGTATTCAACACACAAAGTGCTAAATCAGAATACTTGAGAACTTGATAGAATGATGAATGATGAGTCGTCACATAAGTGCACGATCGAGTAAGCGGCAAAAACCCGTACTCTTTCATCTCCTATGGCATGCCAACTATATCCGACTAGCCCGACTAGTTAATAGGGTATTTAATTCACTTTTCGGTACAATTTCCATATGAGTTCAGTATCAATTATAATTTCTTTATTTCAATCAGTTTCACAGTATTGCAGTAACTCATTACTTCAATAATTTCACAGTTCAATGCAGTACACATAACAATATTCAGTAACTTCACAATTCAATTCAGTACTCAAAACAATATTCGATATTCCATAATTCAATTCGAAGATCGAGTCTCAATTTCAGTGCCCAATCATAAATTTTTCATTTTACTAAACACTTACCTTAAAATACTTACCACATATAATTAGTAAATTAAACACATAATAATGATAAAGTTTGAATTATATTGATACAAACCAGAATTCTCTTCGGATTTAATCCTCGACGATCTTTTCTTTTCCTTTTTGGGCCGATGCTTTAGGCTCAATATTAGCTACGAACAATTAAAATAATTTCACAATCATTAACACAACAAAATTTAATTCCTGAAATTTTTATCTAACTTTTACTTTAATTTCAATTTAATCCTAACTAAACCTATATATTTTTATTTCTTAATTCATACCTTTTTGCTACTCAATTTCTTGCCAAACTCACATTTAACTATTTAATTTTTATCATATTGTAATAATTTCGAATTTATTTCAATTTAATTCCTAAAACTCAAAACTTATAGCTTAGTTTACAATTCAATCATTTATTCAATTCCAATCAAAATTTCTATCAAATAAACCCCCAATTCCATCATTTGTTCAACATAAACTCTACTAAAAAATCTATTAACTTTCAAAATTTCAACTTAAATCCAAGAGTATTTCACTCTAGGATTCCAAAAACATCAAATTTATAAGAAAATGACATGATTAAACTTACTAATTAAACTTCAAGCTTTAAAATCCTTATTTTCTCTTTTATTTTTCTTTCCCTTTTTCTTTTTCTTTTTCTCTCCTGCTTCTCGTTTCAATTATGTTTCTATTCTTTGTTTTTGTTTCTTTTATATTTTATTTACTTTATTAACATAATATAATGATTATAATAAATATCTATTTTAATAACAATATTCATTTTACATTTGGTCACACATATATTTCTACATTTGTACCAATAATTTTTTTTTTTTACAATTGTCATTATTTAATTTGTTTATCAAACAAAAATCTCATAGTTTAATTATTTAATTTATTAAATATCTTTAACTTAATAATAATAATTAGTAAATATATATTTTAATATCATTTACATTTCTTACAATTGTACACATAAATATTATTACATTTGTACCTTATCATCATCATACACTTGTCATGTCTTTAATTTATTTATTATATAAAAATCCTATAATATAATTAATACAATTAGTAATTATAAAATATCTTCATACTTAAATTATAAGTAATTTAGGTGTTTAGTTTACAAATGTACAAATATAATTTTTTTACACATGTATATTTTATTACCATACAATTGTCTACTATTTACTTTATTTAATAATAATAATAATAATAATAATAATAATAATAATAATATAAAACCATAATAATGGTTAATAATTATAATAATTATATATATAACTTAAATAAAATCTTAGATTTTAGTGCATATATGCCGCCTCATTTCATATAAATGGCTTAATTGCCATTTTAGTCCTTTTTATTTTCTATTACACTATAATTCAACTTTTACCCCTTAATCAATTTAGTCCTTTTCACTAATTACTCTAAATTGAGCTAATTTCACTTAATTAAAACCTAATTAAACACACTACTAGACTTATAACTATTCCTAATAATTATTTACGAAACTGTTTCACTAAGACGGAGGCCCGATAATGAGACTTTTTTGATGCCCACGAGTTTTGGGTCGTTACATTTCTCCCCATTAAAAAAATTTCGTCCTCAAAATTTTACCTGAAAATAAGTGAGGATACTGTGATCTCATAGTTTCCTCCTGTTCCCATGTTGCGTCTTCCACACTATGGCTTCTCCACGATTACTTTTGCTAGAGGACCCGTTTGTTTCTTAATTCTTTCACTTCTCGAGCTAGTATTTGAACTGGTTCTTCTTGATATGAGAAATCCGTTCTAATCTCAATGTCTTGGTAGAAATAATATGAGATGGATCCGATCGATACCTTCGTAACATGGAAACATGAAAAACATCATGAATTTTTGTAATTAGGAGTTAAAGCCAAGCAAATGGTCCACTCTCTCTATAACTTCATATGGCCCGATAAACCGAGGACTTAACTTTCCTTTCGGCCAAATCTTAATACTTTCTTCCAAGGAGAAACTTTGAGAAACATTTTATCCTCATTGAGTATTCAATGTCCCGACGTTTGAGATGAGCATAAGACTTTGTCTGTCAAAAGTCGCTTTTAATCTCTGTTGAATCTTCTTAATAATGTCTTCTGTTTCTTGAATTAATTCTAGCCCAATCATTTTCTTCTCATTCATTTCTGTCCAACACACTAGTGACCGACATCTCCGACCATATAAAGCTTTATATGGTGCCATTTGAATACTTGATTGAAAACTATTATTGTATACAAATTCAGCTAACGATAGATAACGTTCCCAACCTGATTCAAAATAAAAAATACAAGCTCGAAGCATATCTTCTAAAATCTGAATAACTCGTTCTGATTGTCCGTCGTTCTGTGGATGGAATGCTGTGCTAAAATTAAGTCGAGTACCAAGAGATTCATGCAGTTGCCTCCAAAATCTAGATGTAAACCGTGGATCTCGATCGGAAATAATTGACACTGGAATACCATATAATCGTACTATCTCCCAAATATAAACTTCAGCAAGTTTCTGAAGTGACCAATCCATTCTGGCTGCTATAAAATCAGCTGACTTTGTAAGACGATCAACAATCACCCAAATAACATTTTTCTTACTTGCTGACAATGGAAATCGTGTTACAAAATCCATTGTGATGCAGTCCCATTTCCATTCAGGAATGTTAATAGACTGAAGTAAACCAGTTGGAACCTGATGCTCTGCTTTGACTCGCTGACATGTCAAACATTTAGCCACAAATTCCACTATATCTCTCTTCATACCCGGCCACCAATATAGTTCTCGTAAATCACGATACATTTTTATTCCTACGGGATGTAATGCAAAAGGACTATCATGTGCTTCTCGAAGTATTACCTCTTTCAATTCTGAAACATTTGGAACACAGATCCGATTATGAAATCTCAGACAATCATGCTCATCAACACTAAAATTCCCTGCTATGTCACTCTGAACCATTTCTTTTTTCTTCATTAGCTTATAATCTTCTAATTGAGCTGACTTGATTCATTCAAACATCACTGGTTTAATTCTTAATTCAGCCAAAAACCTCTATCATCACTAATATCGAAATTTGTGCAAACATTGCGCGCAATTCAATTGCTACCTTTCTACTCAATGCATCAGCTACCACGTTAGCTTTACGGATGATAATCAATAACACAATCATAATCTTTTAAAAGTTCTATCCATCGACGCTGCCTCAAATTCAACTCTTTCGTGATGAGAAGATACTTGAGACTTTCATGATCTGTATAAATGTAACATTTTTCACCATATAAATAGTGTCTCCATATTTTTAAAGCAAAGATCACAACTGCTAATTCCAAATCATGTGTCGGATAATTACGTTCATGTGGTTTCAATTGCCGAGAAGTATAAGCTATCACTTTCCCACTTTGTATCAGTACACACTCGAGCCCATTTAATGAAGCATCGCTATACACAATAAAATATTTTCCTGATTCTGGTAAAGTCAAAACTGGAGCCTCTGTCAACAAATGCTTCAATTTGATAAAGCTTTCTTGAGATTGATCATTCCAAACAAATGGTACATTCTTTTGCAATAGTTTTGTCATCGGTAAATCTATTTTTGAAAATCCATTCACAAACCTTCGATAATACCCAGCTAATCCAAGAAAACTACGTACCTCTGACACATTTTTGGAAGTTTTCCACTGGACGATTGCTTCAATATTCTTTGGATCCACTCTAATTCCATCTGCTGATACCACGTGACCAAGAAATACCACCTCTGATAACCAAAATTCGCATTTACTCAATTTCCCATACAACTGTTTCTTTCATAACGTTTGCAAAACAATTCGGAGATGCTGCTCATGTTCAGATTCGGACTTTGAATATACCAAAATGTCATCAATAAAAACTACCACGAACTGGTCCAAGTACAGTTGAAAAATTCGATTCATAAGATCCATAAAAGTAGCTGGGGCATTTGTTAACCCAAATGGCATCACTAAGAACTCGTAATGACCATATCTTGTACGAAAATCTTTCTTTAGTTACATCACTTTCTTTCACCTTTAATGGATAGTCGCCCGATCTTAAATCAATCTTTGAAAAGTCGAAGCTCCTTTCAATTGATCAAATAAATCATCAATACGTGGTAACGAATATTTATTTTTGATTGTCACCTTGTTCAATTGCCAATAATCAATACACAACCGCATTAAACCATCTTTCTTTTTAACCAATAACACTGGAGCTCCCCACGGTGAGGTACTAGGTCGTATAAAACCTCGTTCTAGTAAATCTTGCAGTTGTCCTTCAACTCCTTCAATTCAGTAAGTGACATACGATATGAAGGTATCGACACTGGATCTATACTCGAGTATACTTCGATCACAAATTCAACTTCTCAATTAGGAGGTAATCCAGGTAACTCTTCAGGAAATACATCAGGAAATTCACATACAGTTCTAATTTGACTACACTAACTTTCGACTGAATTAGAATTAATAACATATGCCAGATATGCTGTACAACCCTGATGAAGTAACTTATTAACTTTAATTGCTGATATGATTCGAGCTAACCCACTGGTACGGATTCTGTTTACCTCAACACTATCACCATCTTCGGTCTGAACACTGAATTTCTTTTTATAACAGTCCAAAATTACCCAATGTTCCGCTAACCAGTCCATACCCTGTATAACATCAAAATCCTCAAAAGGCATTATTAATAAATCCACCGAAAAAGTTTTATCATATATCATTAGCAGGTATCTCGGGCACACCTGATTAACTAATATTGTTTGCCCCAATAGACTTGATACTTCTATTGAAACTTTAGACATTTCTATTTTTAATTTTCCCGACTCTACTAATTTTGAATTAATATATGAGTGTGAAGATCCAGGATCAATCAAAGTATAAACAGGCTCAGAATATAGTAAAAATATACTTGTCACCACATCGTGAGCATTGCCTTCTTCCCAGGTTCTGACTACATAAGCTCTAGATGGAGCTCTAGCTTCTTATTGCTGTGTCGCTATATCACTACCTCTACCAGCTCCTCCTCTCATCAAAACAGAACCTCCTCTAGGCATTCCTCTACCTCTGGCAGTCAATACCGATCTCTGCGATGTGGCAGGTGTACTATTCTGAGTTTTCGAACAATCTTTAACAAAATGTTCAGTAGAGCCACAACGAAAACATCCTTCAATTTTCTTCCAGCATTCACTAAAATGTCGTTTCCTACAATAATTGCATTCATGATTTTCACTTTCACGGGGCGGAGCTTTTACACTAATGGTGGAGACAATAATATGTTTTCCTCTACTTCTGTCATCCCTATCAGACCGAAAGCTTGATCTCCAACCACTTCTTGATTCTCTAGATCTCTTCAGTAATGGATTAGAACTGGTAGTTCCCATACGTTTCCTAGCTGATTTACCCATTTCTGACTTTTTATCCAGGCCCAGTACTTGTTCTATCATTTTCGCTCGCTCAACCAGATCAACAAATTCAGTAATTCTGAGACTTACCAATTGAATCGTGATTTCATCTCGTAGTCCCCTTAGAAATAGTTTTCAACTATCAGCCTCGGTTGGAACATATTCTGAATCATACCTTTCGATCTAGAGAACTCTCGCTCATAATTCAAGTACTAACATATCACCTTGTTTTAGCACTAAAAACTCTTGCTTTTTCTCTTCGATGTACATTTCCCCAATATACTTCTTCTTCCAAATTATTTTTGAAACAAGTCCTAGGTTACCTGATCATCCAGCAAATACCTAACCACAGATTCCCACCAGAGATACGCTTCTCCTTGTAACTGTGATACAACACATATCGGACTCTCTAGGAGGGTGTAATCTAATTGTTGCAAAACTCTTTTGTTGATTCCATCCAATATTCAACAACGGACGGATCAACTCCTCTTAGTCCTAAAAACCCCGTGGCACCATATTTCCATAGCTCTTTAATCGGGGCTCGTCGACAGCTGTCGATGTAGTAGTAGATCTGATTCGCTACACTGTTTGTAATGCTTCAGCTATAGCTCTTAATAGTTTTGAGTCATCTATTTCTCTTCCTATGTTAGGAGGTTGATTATCTAACGGATTCACACTAGGTGTAGCAGATTTAGTTTCTTCAAATTCTCGACTTTTAGTATACATTTCCTGTTCAACATCATCCATTCTTTCATCTAACATTTTATCTATAAAACAAAATCAAATAAATATATTAGCATCCAAAAACTCGACTCAGTTTTGACTTAAATGTGGCATGTACTTCTAGACTCATTTACGAGCTTGATTTAGTAGTCTGAGAATCGGCTAAACCTTAGCTCTGATACTAACAATTGTAACACCCCCTAACTCCGAACCGTTGTCGAAACAGGGTTACGAGGTATTACCGGACATATCAGACAACTTACGAATAATTCACAAATAAAATAACATTCATAGTATAATTTAATAACTAAGTCCCTATAATGAACTCTCGAAGTTTAAAACATATATTATAAGTGAAACGGGACTCGTTCAAGTACTCTAATTTTTTTTTTAAATTTCGACAGCATTTCTGCTTATTTTTGCATAAAACCCCCTGCAATTAAAACCGTATCCATTTCAAAAATACCAATTCAACCAATTCATTTCACATACTCATTTTCTACTCTAAATACCTTCTAATCAAACTCAATCAATATAATATCAATTTAAATTTATCAATGTACTAATTAAATTCGAAACGGATAAACTTCTTTTATTATAATTCTTAGACTTGTAATACTAACATTTTTAACCATTTATATTCAAAACATAATAACCTTTATACACATCCTATGTACATGCCACATTACCAAAAGAAAATATACATCACCAAAAGTTTGTAGAAGTCGGGTCTGGCTTTAGATGCTAGTTCAGTACTTGACTTCTACAACTTGTGCATGAAAACAATCGTACGCTGAGTATGCATATACTCAGTGGTATCACTATAATTCAATTTATAATTAAATACATTAAATAACATATATACTTTTACATTACAATTATCATCACTTAATGAACAATTCAATCTTTTTATGTTATCATTAGAGTATATATATACCATTCTTATTTCTTTATTTCAATTCTCACCTTTCACATATGCCATATCATTCAAATTTAGTTTTATCAGTAAATTTATTTCATTTGTCCCTATTGACTTGACTCGGACTAGGCAGATACACGGATTCCAACCAACACACTAGTAGAGCTATAACACCCTCAAACCCGGCCTGGACGTTATGGCCGAATCTGGCGGTGTCCCATGAGAGTGTTTTTAGAAAATCTTAGCAAGTTAAAAATCGTTCAGTTCATTATCGTTACTTAAGTCGTGAAATCTCCAAACCAATTATTAAGCGAACACATTTCATTATCGTGGAAGCTAAAACATCATTAGTTCATTAATAAATAGCTTACTAGTTTAAAATCCTGAAATAAACGTAAAAATAGTTCAAGATCAAAGACATATTAATCCAAAAATTAAATATTTAAAATAAAGCGGACAAATGGAATGTTACTCAAAAACCCATAAATGTCCAACAGTGGTCACCATCGAGCCCTCCACCACACCGATCCATCTACTGCTGAGGATTACCTAACAAACAAAATAAACAACTAGGTGAGTTTTCACAAACTCAGTGTGTACATCCCCATAAGCAGCATGCATGCAAATGGATAACAGCGTATAGATAGTTCGGCCTTAGCCATACAGATATCGCATGCATCACAAATCAGATATCAGAAAACATGCCCACCAACCCTGCACACCATCTCCGACCAGCCCAACACACCATGTGGGGATAGAATCGACCTACTCAACCCTACACACCAAGTATGGGGATATAATCAACCCATCCAACCCTACACACCAAAAGGTACCGTAAAATAGTACATGATAGATATATGCAGCATAGCTTCTAAGTAACAGGCTAATCGCCTCTCAGACTTCCTTCTCTTCACAACAATCCCAACCCAATGCAATGCAACATTCATATCATGGCATGCTTATATGCAGATATCAGATCATATCAATATCATGCCAGAACAGACATACAGAATCAGATAGCTACACATGCTTATAATATCATGCTTTTGCATATAACTCAGTAATTAATAAGAGTAAAGGGGTCTGAGTAATGTTTACCGCCCCTACAATCACGTCACAGTCGACTTAGGCGACTCGTGCAACCTTACTGAACATTTCACGTTGTTTGGGCTCACACGCCCATGTGCCCTGCCCGTGTGGGCCCACACGCTCGTGTGGGTCACACGGCCCAAATTGGCCTTGCCACGTGGCTCACACGGCCTGGCCCAAAATCCCACATGCTCGTGTGGTTCACCCATGTAGGCCCATAAGCTCGTATAGCCCACGCGGCCCATTTCCTTGAGCCAGTGCCTCACACACGGCCTCGTTAGCCATCACACTCCAGTGTCTGTCACGCTCGTGTGGCGCGTGCCCGGCCTAGGTCGTCTGCCACATGCCCATGTCTCGCGATGCAGGCTACCCCACGGGCAGACCACATGCCCATGTGGCGTCGACAGTCTACATTTTGGTTTTCGTCGAAACTCATTTTCTACGCGATCGAAGTAGACACTTGGTTCGTTTTCGCTGCTAATCCAACCACGAACACTCCAAAGCCTAAGATTGACAATGCGGAGCCAAAATCAATCACTTAAATTGACTTACATAAAAATGGACAAATCCTGAAACGCGAGATCTACTTACCTTCAACGAAGAACGGTGATTCCTCGTTGTTAAAAACTCGATCAGCAATCCACCGAACCTTGAATATCCCCTAAACAATAAACAAATCACTCTTAATAATCTTCAACGAAAATCGCTTAACTTTATTAACAACCCAAACTTACCGAATCGATGAATCCACTAGCAATAGGTCACCACTAATCGAAAAGAAAGAAAAACGGGAGAGAGGGAAAAAGAAGAGGAAATTTTTGGCAGCAAGAGGTTTTGGGAAGAGAAGAAGACGGTAGAGAGCAAAAACATTTGTTAAAAAAAAGAGGGAAATAGGCCCTAACTCAGATTTCTGATAAAGCCCAATTTCTGGCCAAAACTTGTAGCAAAATAATCCCAACGCTACTGCAGGGAATCGAACCCCTGACCCTAAACGTATTCCCTTGCCACTTAACCACTAGACCAGCAGGCCTATTCTGCTAAATTTTTACCCATAATTCACTATAAGCCCACCGTCCTCAAGTCAGGCTTTATTCAATAAAAACCAAAATTTAGCCCAAGTTAAAAGCTTTAACTTGGAACTTCCCAAACACAACCCAGAGCACATTTTCACTTAACCCACATATATTTAAACCAAAAATAACTTGAAACATAGATTCAGACAATTCCAAGCCGAACACTTACAAAAGCTGAAACTATAGAAATTTACGGCGTTACAACGGTACATTGTGCCTTAACGATTTTACTGATGCCTAAGCGGTAATCAATAACGATAGCGATAATGATATGATAATAGTATTCAAAACACAAAGTGCTAAATCAGTAATAAGAATCGATGAATAAAGAATGATGATAGTTGGCACATAAGTGCTTGATCAGTAAGCCGGCAAAAACCCGTACTCTTTCATATCCTATGGCATGCCAACTATACCCGACTAGCCCGACTAGTTAATAGGGTATTTAATTCACTTTTCGGTACAATTTCCATATCAGTTCAGTATCAATTATAATTTCTTTATTTCAATCAGCTTCACAGTATTGCAGTAACTCATTACTTCAGTAATTCCACAGTTCAATGCAGTACACATAACAATATTCGGTAACTTTACAATTCAATTCAGTAGTCAAAACAATATTCAGTATTCCATAATTCAATTCAGTATCAGTCTCAATTTCAGTGCCCAATCATAAATTTTTCATTTTACTAAACATTTACCTTAAAATACTTACCACACATAATTAGTAAATTAAACATATAATAATGATAAAGTTTGAATTATAGTGATACAAACCAGAATTCTCTTCGGATTTAATCCTCGACGATCTTTTCTTTTCCTTTTTGGGCCGATGCTTTAGGCTCGATATTAGCTACGAACAATTAAAATAATTTCACAATCATTAACACAACACAATTTAAATCCTGAAATTTTTATCTAACTTTTACTTTAATTTCAATTTAATCCTAACTAAACCTATATAATTTTATTTCTTAATTCATACCTTTTTGCTACTCAATTTCTTTCCAAACTCACATTTAACTATTTAATTTTTATTATATTTTCATAATTTCAAATTTATTTCAATTTAATTCCTAAAACTCAAAACTTATAGTTTAGTTTACAATTCAATCATTTATTCAATTCCAATCAAAATTTCTATCAAATAAACTCCCAATTCTATCATTTGTTCAACATAAACCCTACTAAAAAATCTATTAATTTTCAAAATTTCAACTTAAATCCAAGAGTATTTCACTCTAGGATTCCAAAAACATCAAATTTATAAGAAAATGACATGATTAAACTTACTAATTAAACTTCAAGCTTTAAAATCCTAATTTTCTCTTTTATTTCTCTTTTATTTTTCTTTCCCTTTTTCTCTCTTTTTCTCCCCTGCTTCTCGTTTCAATTATGTTTCTATTCTTTTTTTTTTGTTTCTTTTATATTTTATTTACTTTATTAACATAATATAATGATTATAATAAGTATGTATTTTAATAACAATATTCATTTTACATTTGGTCACACATATATTCCTACATTTGTACCAATAATATTTTTTTTTACAATTGTCATTATTTAATTTGTTTATCAAATAAAAATCTCATAGTTTAATTATTTAATTTAATAAATATCTTTAACTTAATAATAATAATTAGTAACTATCTATTTTAATATCATTTACATTTATTACAATTGTACACATAAATGTTATTACATTTGTACCTTATCATCATCATACACTTGTCATGTCTTTAATTTATTTATTATATAAAAATCTCATAATATAATTAATACAATTAATAATTATAAAATATCTTCATACATAAATTATAAGTAATTTAGGTGTTTAGTTTACAAATGTACAAATATAATTTTTTTACACATGTATATTTTATTACCATACAATTGTCTACTATTTACTTTATTTAATAATAATAATAATAATAATAATAATAATAATAATAATAATAATAATAATAATAATATAAAACCATAATAATGGTTAATAATTATAATAATTATATATATAACTTAAATAAAATCTTAGATTTTAATGCATATATGCCGCCTCATTTCATATAAATGGCTTAATTGCCATTTTAGTCCTTTTTATTTTCTATTACTCTATAATTCAACTTTTTCCCCTTATTCAATTTAGTCTTTTTTTACTAATTACACTAAATTGAGCTAATTTCACTTAATTAAAACCTAATTAAACACACTACTAGACTTATAATTATTCCTAATAATTATTTACGAACCCTTTTTACTAAGACGGAGGCCTTATAACACACTTTTCTGGTGCCCACATATTTTGGGTCGTTACACAAGGGATACAATTTTCTCCAAGTGACGGAGAGAATAAAATAATAGGATGTCATTTATCATTTCAAAATATGGTTAATCTCATCAGAAAGGTCATTCTTGAGAATACGCCCATTTTTTCAATTTAAATTGCGCATAATCTCATGTTTGCCTCATAATCTTGTAAAATTACTAATCTATACCCAACACCTCACAAATTGTCCTCCAACGTGGAGGGTGATGTAACACCCCTAACCCAAATCCGTCGCCAGAATAGCGTTACAAAGCATTATCGAAGATTACAAATAAAATAGATATAAATTTCAAACATTTCATAACATAATAATAATCACATCAAAACCAATCAAAATCATATGTATTGTCCCTTATACGAGCCCTCGAGGCCCTAAAAATGCGTTAGAAACAAGTGGAGACTAAATCAGAAACTTATGGAATTTTTTGAAAAACATTGAAAACTTCAAAGCTATAGGGATCACAAGTAGTGTGGCCGGGCTGTGTGACTCACACAGCCAAGAGACATGGCAGTGTCTTAGGCCGTGTGGGCATTCGAATTAGGGACACACGGCTGTGTCCCAGCCCGTGTCCGTGCTTATGTAACTTACTGACTTGGTCACATGACCAAGCCACACGCCTATGTGCTAGGCCGTGTACCATTTAAAGTAACCTTACACGCCTATATGCCAGGCCATGTGCTAGATCGTGTAACAACCTGATTTGTAACCCTTTGAAAGCTACAAGGGACACACGCCCGTGTCTTTGCCCATGTGGACGAAAATAGGCTATTTTAAAAGTCATATTTCTCACCCAATTTGGTATAATCCTACACCCAAAAATGCACATATACAAAAGCTATAATAAGACATCCAAAACAAGCATAATCAAGCCTTATACAGATGGTATGATCACATACAACACCTCAAATAACAACTTATAAACATGACTAATCACGTGTTTAATATAACCAATTGATCAACTAACATATATGCATATTTACATCAAAACTTATAATGTAGATCATTTAACAAAACATATCTTTTGGTACCAAAACTCCATTCTAAAACTAGAATCAAATGACCATATAAATCATTTCTACGAAAATACCAATTTACCACAATTACATCCTATCACAAAGCACATATTCAATATGCATATTCATACCACAACTTTCATCTTCCATAATTCAACCATACCAAGTTACTCACCAACCATTAGAGAACAAATATTTACATACCATATACTAGACTTATACCATCATCAAAGTGCCAAAACACTAGCGAAACAAATGGCCAAATTGTCAATAAGCATATAGGCTAACATTAGCCAAAATAACCTATACATGCCATTATAACCAAAATTAAACAAACTGAAAGTACAAAAAGAGCCAATGGATAGTGTGATATAGCTCTGACAAAGTTCCAAACTGAACGAGCTTTCGATTCACTACAACACGGAAAATACACCGAGTAAGCATTTAAGGTTAGTAAGTTTGGGACATAGAATTTAACTTACCATTTTGTCACAATTTAGGTAAGTAAACATAGCATATCCTAACTCAATTTGACCAAATGCCTAAGCACATATTCACCAACATGTTAGCCATGTAAAACACATAAAATAGCCAATAACATGGATGAACATAACTACTAAGCAAGTTTCATATACATGTATCATCCATTTCATGTTGCAATATATCATGTAATATCATTTCCATTTATTTCATGTATATACTTGTAATAGTTCGTATTGAACTCATATCGTTTCATAACAGAACATTGCCCATTGAACCATTTAGAATATCATTGGATACTAGGGGTATCTCACACATAGTGTGCTAAGCTGTAATCCGTCAATTCCTGTACACGTATGCTCAAACGAGCTATGAATTGGTATGCTCTCACGAGTTGTAAATCAATAAGCTCATACGAGCTAAGAATCGATAAGCTCTAACGAGCTGTAAATCAGTAAGCTCATACGAGCTGTTGTGTGTTCGCAACACATGCAGAACCCCAACCAAACTGGTAACCCTAATGACATGTCATTTGTATCGTACGAATTCCTAAGGTTCAAACGAGACTCGATAAATTGCTGTATGTCGTCAGATATGTGATTGGTATTTATACAAGACGACTATACAAATCACATACATATAATGCAATTAAAAAATATAAATACTCAATTTAATTACATGAAATTACCTCAGCAAGTATACGTAGATACGAAAGTAATTAGCCGAGATTTTCTCTTTGCCTCGATCTAACGCCGTACGAGGTTTGTCTTGATCTATACGGATAAATTTAATTCAATTTAATATATTTTTCATTCAATTTAATCCAAAACATATTTTAAAAAAATTACCATTTTTCCCTATACTTTTATTTCTTTGCAATTTAGTCCTTAGTTCATAAAAATAGAAATTTACATAATTTCACCACAACCCACTGTGGCCAAATATCAAATAGGTCCTTAGTTGGCACTATACTTCAATTATTTCACAATTTCACCATGTAATATTTCCTATTTTTTAATTTAGTCCATATTTGACAATTTCACCAAAAATTCATTTACAAAAGTTGTTTATCTAACAACAACCATTCATTTTCTATCATAAAACTTCAAAAATCAAGCATGTTCATCAATGGTAAAACCTTAATATTTTAACAATTTCACAAATTAGTCACCGTGGTAGCTAGATTAAGCTACAACGAACCCAAAAACATATAAATCAATTAAAACAAGACAAAAATCACTTACAATGCAAGGAAACTAGCCTATTCGAAACCTTCTCCTTTGGTTTTCTATGGTGGCCAGTTCTTTAGGTTAGAAAATGAAGAAGATAGTGTTTTAACTTCATGTTTTCTTTTATTAAATTAGTTTATTTACTTAATTACAAAATTAACCTTTTAAAACATCACAATTTGCACAAATGCCAAGCCATGTACATCCACTATCACTATTTATGTTCTAATTATCATTTACGAACTTCCACCTTTAAGTTCTATTGCTATTTAATACCTTTAGCTACTAGAAATCAACTTTTGCATTTTATGCTATTTAGTCCTTTTTATCAAATTGAGCATATAAATGGTAAAATTTCTTAACAAAATTTTTATACGGTACTACTATCATGCTGTAGGAAATAAAATAATAATAAAATGAATTTTTCAACTTCAGATTTGTGGTCCCAAAACCACTGTTTTGATTTCACTAAAAATGGGCTGTTATAAGTGATCCTTTAGCAAGGGTCAATTTTGAACAAACAAGATGGCCCAAAGTGGTTACCAAAGGATGGAATTTTCTTCAAGTGAAGGATATTTCAAAAATGGCATTCGTCCACCTAAAGGGACTCCAGGATAAAATAAAATTTTTAACTTCAGATTTGTGGTCCCGGAACCGCTATTTTTATTTCACTAAAAATAGGTTGTTACAACTCTCCCCCCTTAAGGGATTTTTGTCCTCGAAATTCTTACCAGAAAAGAGGTTCAGATATTGCTTTTTCATAGCTTCCTCGGGTTCCCAAGTAGCTTCTCATTCCCATGTCATTGCCAGAGAACTTTTGCTAAAACTATGTTCTTGTTTCTCAAATCTTTAATCTCTAGTGTCAGAATTCTGATCAATTCTTCACTGTATGCCATGTCGACTGAATCTTGACATCTGTCAAGGAGATAATATGTCAAGGGTCAGATCAGTATCGTTGTAACATAGACTTGTGAAAGACATTATAAATTCTTTCAAGTTCTGATGGTAAAGCTAATCGGTATGCAACAGGTTTGATTCTTTCATTAATCTCGTATGGCTCGATAAATCGCAGACTCAGCTTTCCTTTGTGACTAAACCAAATAACTTTCTTCCAGGATGATACTTTCAAGAATACTCTATCGCCGACTTAGAATTTTGTATCGTTATGTTTAAGATCCACATACGATTTCTGACGATTTGAAGTTGCTTTCAATCTATCTCGGATTACTTTCATTTTTTTTCAGTATCATAAATCAAATCAACCCAATGTATCTTTTTCTCACTAACCTCGGTCTAGTATAATGGAGTTTGGCATTTACGACCATACAGAGCCTCATACAGTGCCATTTTTATACTCGACTGAAAACTGTTATTATATGCAAATTTGACCAACGGTAAATATTTCTCCCAGTTGCCTTCGAACTCTAATACATAGAAACGAAGCCTATCTTCTAGAATCTGAATCACATGTTTAGACTGACCATCAGTCTGAGGGTGAAATACAGTGCTAAAATGCAACTGTGTACAAAGAGCTTCCTGTAACTTTCTCCAAAATCGTGAGGTAAACTGGGGATCTCTATCTGAAATAATGGAGACTGGCACTCCGTGTAATTTAAAAATCAGAAACATATGTCAAGGGAAAAATCTGTACCTATCGGAATAAAATATGTGGACTTTGTCAAACGGTCGGCGATAACCCAAATGACATCTTTCTTTCTTGGTGATAGGGTTAAACATGATATGAAGTCCATAGTAACTCTATCCTATTTCTACTCTGGTATTATCATAGGCTATAACAGTCCTGAAGGTACTTGATGTTTAGGTTTAACTTGCTGACATATCAAACATCTCAACACTAAATCAGAAATCTCGCGTTTCATTCCCAGCCACTAGTATATCTGTCTCAAATCACTGTACATTTTATTACTTCTCGAATGAACAGACAAGTTACCTCTATGAGCTTCATGGAAAATTTTCTGTATAAGCTCTGGGTTCTTCGGTATAGAAACTCTACCTCTGAATAATAAACAATCATCAAGTCCTGTCTAAAATTCTGAATCAAAAGTCGAAACACACTATGCCCGTTTAGCTAACAAATCACCATCACACTTCTGAGCTTCATAGATCTGTTGTAAAAACATCAGTTTAGCTTTCAACTTAGCTAAGATCAAACCATTTCCAGATAATGTTAGTCGCGTATTCAATGTTCGTAGCGTAAACAAGGACTTTCTACTCAAAGCATCAACAACTATGTTTGCTTTTCCCGGATGATAATCAATGATAAACTCATATTCTTTCAACCGCTTGAGCCATCTACGTTGTCTTAGATTAAGATCTTTCTACGACATTAAATACTTTAAACTCTTGTGATTAGTAAATATGTGAAAAATTTTTTTGAACAAATGGGGTCACCAAATTTTCAATGCAAACACGATAGCTGCCAACTCCAATTCATGTGTTGGATAATTCTTTTTATGCAGCTTTAACTGTCTGTAAGTATAAGCTATTACTTTACCTTCTTGCATCAAAACACAACTTAAACCATTTAAAGATGCGTTGCTAAAAATTACAAATTCTTTACCCGATTCAGGTTGAACCAAAACTGGTGCTTCGGTCAATAATACTTTCAATTGATTGAAACTTTGTTGGCATTTATCAGACTATTCAAACTTCACATCTTTCTATAATAGCTGCGTCACCAGTGTAGTTATCTTTGAGAACCCTTTGACCAGTCTTCGGTAGTAACCAACTAATCCTAGAAAACTTTTGACTTCAGATACGTTTCTTGGTAGTTTCTAGTCTACAGTTGCAACAATTTTACTCGGATCAACTTTGATGCCTACAGCCACACTATATGTCCCAAAAAACTGACTTCTCAGAGCTAAAACTCGCATTTACTAAATTTAACAAAAATTGTTTATCTCACAGAGTTTGCAATACAATCCTCAAGTGTTCAGCAAGTTCGGACTTGTCTCAAGAATAGATCAGAATGTTGTCAATAAATACCACAACAAAGCTGGCTAGATACGGTCTGATAATTCTGTTAATCAAATCCATAAATATTGCAGGTACATTAGTTAAACCAAACGGCATCATAAGAAATTTGTAGTGTTTGTACTTGGTTCTGAATGCAGTTTTTGGCACATTTGAATCTTTCACTCGTAGCTGATAATAACCAGAACGAAGATCAATCTTCGAGAATATTGTATTACCTTTCAACTAATCAAATAAATTGTCAATACGGGGCAGTGGATATTTATTCTTAATTGTAACTTTGTTGAGTTGATGGTAATCTATACACAATATCATTTATCTGTCTTTTTTCTTAACGACCAGAATCGATGCACCCTAAGGTGAAAAACTAGGTCGAGCAAAACCTCTATTTGTCAAATCTTGTAGCTATGCTATCAACTCTTTGAATTCGATAGGAACCATTGTATAAGGTGCTATCGATTCGATGATGTTCCTGGTACAAGTTCTATAGCAAACTCAACCTCTCTGACTGGTAGTAATCCAGGTAACTCTCCTGGAAATACATCAGAACACTCGCAAACCACTGTCACTGATTCAAGCTTCGATTCAGACACTTTAGTATCTAATACATAAGCAAGGTAAGCATTGCAACCTTTTCTCAAGCATTGCAACCTTTTCTCACATATTTCTGCGCTGACATAGCTGATATAACAATAGGCAACCCACTCTGATTATTTGATTCAATACGAAGCGTCTCACCATTCTGACATTTTAATACAATAAGCTTTCATCTACAATTTACAACAGCATCGAGTATAGTTAGCCAATCTATGCCCAAAATCAAATCAAATTCATCAAACGGTAACAGTAACAAATTAGCCAGAAAACTATAACCCCGAGTCATTAAAGGACAATTCTTGTAGACTTTATCAACTAGTACATACTGACCTAGGGGGTTCGATACTTTAATCATGAATTCAGTGGACTCAACAGGTAAATTTTTACTAAATACTAAATTCATGAAAACATATGAATGGGCTGATCTTGGATCAATCAAAGCAGTAACACCGGTATCACAAATAGAGAAAGTATTGGTAATAACATCTGGCGTAGTAGCATCCTCGCGTGCACAAATAGCATAAGCCCTAGCTGGTGTTCATGCCTTGGATCTCACAGCAGAATCTTTTGTAACTCCACGGCTAGCCCTCACATTTTTGGGATTATGAGGTGGTTTACCTCTCGCAGCTGTGTTGCTCGATCTTGTAGTTTGAACTTTTTCTTTCTCGGATTTCTCTGGGCAATCTTTAAGATAGTGGTCTAAGGAACCACACCTAAAACACACTCCATTATTTGCATGACACTCACCATAATATGGTCTGTTACAGTGTTTACACTCGGGTTTGGCATCTCTGACACTACCCACACTCGCTACAAAAGTAGCATGAGGTTTAGGACTAGAGCGTCAGGTACCTCTATCTTTACCAGAATATCCCACAGAAGCAGTAGAACAGTTGTGATGTTCTTTTGATTTCTTTGATACTGAATGATAAGATTTCCCAGCTAGTCTCTTTCTCGAGTCTCTATCTTTAAAATCTGCACGTCTTATCTCTTTACTTAGTTCTTCGGCCTTAAGTGCCTGGTCAACTAGTATAATGACTTCTTTCAACTCAAGATGTCCAACCAGAAGCTTTATGTCTTCGTTTAATCCATCTTTGAATCTCTTACACATAGTAGTCTTGGTCGAAATACACTCTCAAGCATATTTGCTTAATCTAACAAATTTTTGCTCATATTCTAATACAGTTATATGACCCTGTTTGAGCTCTAAAAATTTCTTTACGTTTCTGATCCAGAAACCTCTGATTGATGTATTTCTTTCGGAACTCTGTTTAGAAGAATTCCCAAGTGATTCGCTCTCTTGGCATAACATAAATCAATGTGTTCCACCACTAGTAAGCTGAATATTTCAACAATGATACTGCACATTTAACATATTCAGCCGGTGTACAGGATAGCTCATCAAAAACCCTGATCATATTCTCTAACAAGAATTTAGCTCACTCGGGATCATCTTCAGCTGTAGCTCAGAATTCTTTAGCCCCGTACTTACAAATTTTATCAACAGGTGGCTTACTAACTCGAATCGGTTCCATACATTGAAGAATAATGGGAACCGGTTGCGGAGCAGGAGGGGTGGAGGTTGTTGAGCTGCTGGGTTCGTCCGTACAAACTTGGTGAACCATTCATTCATCATTTGGAAGAAGGCTTCCTTAGCCTCTCATCCTCGACCCTTAGATACGAGCCTCACACTGCTCAAAGCTACTCCGCGAATGAAGGATTGATTGTTGCTCCCTACTTCATCGGTATCAACTCGAGTGGATGTCTTGGCTATAAGAAAACATTTTTTAAAATGATCAGGAGATATCACACTATCACAAGTTATATAATGGAATGTATAGCTAGACTCGTACATGCTACGACAAGTCTGGGACTCAACTAAATCGTAGCTCTGATACCAATAAATGTAACACTCCTAACCTGAGCTGTCGCCAAAATAGGGTTATGGAGCATTACCGGAGATTACAAATAAAACGGACAGAAATTTCAAACATCTCATAACATAATAATAATCACATCAAAACCGATCAAAATCATAAATACTGTCCCTTATATGAGCCCTCGTGGCCCTAAAAATGCATTAGAAACAAGTCGGGACTAAATCGAGAACTTAGGGAATTTGTTGAAAAAATTGCAAAATTTTAAAGCTGCTGGGGTAACACGGCCGTGTGGCCAAGCCGTGTGACTCACACTGCTAAGAGACATGCTCGTGTCTTAGGCCTTGTGGGTATTCGAATTAAGGACACACGACCATGTCCTAGCCTGTGTCTGTGCCTGTGTAACTTATTGACTTGGTCACACGGCCAAGCCATACGCCCGTGTGCTAGGCTGTGTACCCTTCGAAGTAATCTCACATGCTCGTATGACAGGATGTGAGCTAGGCCGTGTAACAGCCTGACTTCCAAACCTTTGAAAGCTACAGGGGACACACGGTCGTGTGTCACACACGGCTGAGACACACGCCTGTGTCTCTACCCGTGTAGACGAAAATAGACCATTTTACAAATTATATTTCTTACTCAATTTGGTATAAATGTACACCCAAAAACCCACATATACACAAGCTATAATAAGACATCCAAAACAAGCATAAAATGGTATGATCATATACAACCAATATGCCCTTAGGCATCTCAGATGACAACTTATAAGCATGACTAATCGTGTGTTTAATATAACCAATTGATCAACTAACATATATGTATAACTTACCATGTAGATCATTTAACAAAACATATCTTTTGGTACCAAAACTCCATTCTAAAACTAGAATCAAATGACCATATAAATCATTTCTACCAAAATACCAATTTACCACAATTACATCCTATCACAAAGCACATATTCAATATGCATATTCATAACACAACTTTCATCTTCCATAATTCAACCATACCAAGTTACTCACCAACCATTAGAGAACTAATATTTACATACCATATACTAGACTTATACCATCATCAAAGTGCCAAAACGCTAGCGAAACAAATGGCCAAATTGTCAATAAGCATATAGGCCAACATTAGCCAAAATAACCTATACATGCCATTATAACCAAAATTAAACAAACTAAAAGTACAAAAAGAGCCAATGGATAGTGTGATATAGCTCCGACAAAGTTCCAAACTGGACAAGCTTCCGATTCACTACAACATAGAAAATACACCGAGTAAGCATTTAAGCTTAGTAAGTTCGTGACATAGAATTTAACTTACCATTTAGTCAACTTAGGTAAGTAAACATAGCATATCCCAACTCAATTTGACCAAACGCTTAAGCACATATTCACTGTAACAACCCTAACCTGTATCCGTCGCCGAAATAGGTTTACGATGCATTACCGATCAAAGCACAACATATAATATACATTTCTCATACATGATTCAATTTCACATAAATATCAATCTAAAATAATCACATTGTCCCTTATAAGGCTCTACGAGACCTTAAAACTAGCTTGGAAGAGGTTTGGTACTAAATCGATAACATTTGAAAACTTTGGGAAACTATTAAAATTTTCATGCATATAGGGATCACACTGCCATGTTAGCAGGCCATGTGCGTCACACGGCCACCAGACATGCTTGTGTCACATGCTGTGTAGAAACAGGGCATACATACTGACTTGGGTCACACGGCCAACCACACGCCCCTGTGTCCAGCCCGTGTGCCCTTCAAAATGGTCACACATACCCATGTGTTAGGTCGTGTGCCCTTTAGGGGGTATACTGACTTATACCGCATGGCTGGTCACACACCCATGTGTGGGACTATGTGAAGTATACAGACTTCAATTTAATTTCAACACTAGGGGACACACGGCTATGTAGCATGACCGTGTGTCGCACACGGCTAAGACACACGCCCATGTCTCTGCCTATGTGGACAATAATAGACCATTTGCAAGGCCAATTTGCCACCCTTTTTCATGATCACCTAGACAACCACAATGGTACCAATTTATCATACAATTAGGCAGCCTAAACATCCATTTCAATACACATTATAAGCCATTTCATAATCAAGCATTCATATACTCAAATCAATACCATTTGTACATTCAAACACATACCAACTAGTATGATTCATTCCTCATTACTCACCTATTCAATCATATACGAAAGTACATATCATACTTATCAATATAACCTATTTCAATATGTATCCTATATTATTCCTATGGTTCGTACGAGACTTTCGGATGTCATAACTCTATCTATTCTTTCACGTAGTTGCTCATTTGAAATTCATAGCAGTTCAATGACAATTAAATGTATATAATTCAATTCAATTCAATAATAAATAAGCATTTATTACATAATTTAAATACATTTATTAGCATACGAACTTACCTCGTTTGCTGTAATGACGAATTAGGTCGACTAATCCGATACTTTGTTTTCCCTCGTTCTAGATCTAAATCTCATTTTTCTCAATCTATATAATAACAAAATTTACTGATTTAATTATTAATTCATTCAATTTAACACAATTTACATATTTTGGCAAAATTACACTTTTCCCTATTATTTCACATTTTTGCAATTTAGTCCTTATCACATAAAATTGCAAATTCATGCAATTAAGGACAAGCCCATGGTAGCCGAATTTTACTCAAACTACTAACAACACATATTTTTAGTTTATTCACACATCCAACCATGAATTTTACTCTTTTCTCAATTTAATCCTTAATTTGCATTTTTGTTAAAAATCATTTTATAAAACTTGTATATCTAGCTTCAAACATTAATGAACTATCATAAAACATCTAAATGACCAAGCATTCAACAATGGCATCATCCCAAATCTATAACATTTTCAAAAACAGAGACAGGCTAGCTAGATTAAGCTGCAACGAGCTTAAAAACGTAGAAATTATTAAAAACGGAGATAAAATCGTACCTATTTGAGCAAAAACACCATGGCTGAATGTCAAGCTCTTCAATGGCTATTTTAAACCCCATTTTCGGTTATAAATGGATGGAAGATGATGATATTTGACTATGTTTTATTTATTATTAACTTTAATTACCTATTTACACTTTTACCCTTTAAAAACATTAATAATAACACCAATTGCCACTCCACTATCATCCACTATCTCATAAATGGGCTATTTACCATAGAAGGACCTTCAATTCTAAGATCTATAGCTATTTGACACCTTTAGCTTTTAGAACACAACTTTTACGCTTTACGCGATTTAGTCCTTTTTATCGAATTAAACACTTAAACAATAAATTTATTTACGAAAATTTCACACAACTCTAATATCTTCCTATAAATATTAAAGTAATAATAAAATAAATTTTTTGAAGTCAGATTTGTGGTTCTGAAACCACTGTTCTGATTTACCTAAAAATAGGCTGTTACAACTCTCCCCTTTAATGATTTTCGTCCCCAAAAATCATATCAGAGAATAGATTAAAGATTTGCTTTCACATAGCCTTATCAATTTCTCACATAGCTATAGCTTTCTCAACTCTTTAATCTCACAAGCTAAGATTTTTGATTTGTTCTTTGCTATATGTCATATCAAGCTGAGTTTCTACTTCTGAAAGAGATATTATAGACAAAGGATCTTATCTGTATCATCACATCATATATATATAAGAAACACATTACAGATCTTCTCAAGTTCTGATGATAATCTCACACAGCCCGATGGATCTCGAACTCAAATTCTCTTTATAACTAAATCGAGAAATCTATTTCCACTACAATACTTTCATAAATATTTAGTTTTCTAACTAAATTTCAATGCTTTTACATATCAAGCCCGCATATGTTTTCTGCCAATCTGAAAATGCTTTTAGACTGTCACAAATTACTTTCATTTTCACTTCAGTCTTTCTAATCACATTTACCCTGTAATTCCTTTAATCATAATTCAATCCAATACAATGAAGTTCAGTAATTGCAACCATACCATACTCATACAATGCTACAATGCTATCTTAATATTCATCTCATAACTATTATTATACACAAACTTAACCAACAGTAAATGCCTTTCTTAGTTGCTTTCAAGTTCTAAAACACAGTAGCAAAATATATGTTCAAGAATCTGCATCATTTCATCATATTATCCGTTAGTTGGAGAATGTAATGCGGTGTTACAATGCAATCTCATACCTAAATTTTACTATAGTTTCTTCTAGAATCACAATATAAACCTCGGATCTCTATCCAAAATAATGAAGTGTAAATTAACAATCTCAGGAATATATAACTCAGCTAGTTTATCAAGAGAGAAATCCATGTGAACAAAGATAAAATATGTAGACTTTTTCAAATAGTCAACAATAGTTCATATAACATTTATCTTTTTCAGTGATAAGAATAATCCCAATACAAAAATTCATCAAAATTCTATTTCATTTCTACTCAGATATCAACACATGCTGTAACAGTTCCGAAGACACTCGATAAGCAGCTTTAACTTGTTGAATAATCAGACATTTGGATACAAAGTCAGAAGTATAACTTTTCATACTCATTCACCAATACAACTGTCTTAGATTATTGTACATCTTAGTACTCCCTGAATGAACAGATAATTACTGTTGTGCTAAATGTCACAACTATTGTAAAATCTCTGAATTTCTCCGTATACGAACTCTATCTCAACATAACAAACAATCGTTGGTTCCAATCTGAAATTCTAAATCAGAAATCAATTTACGTTGTACTTTTTTTTTAACTTATAGTTCACTGACACACTTCTTAGCCTCACAATTTCGCTGATTAAACATCAATTTAGTTTTTAGCTCAGCTAATAACTACTCATCATCTGATAAGATCAATCGCATGTTTATCAGTCGTAAAACACACAAAGATTTCAGGCTCAGAACATCCGAGACTATAATCGTTTGCCTAGGGTGATAATCGATCACTGACTCACAATCTTTCAACAGTTCAAGCCATCTTTACTGTCTCAAATTCAGATCTTGCAGAAACATCAAATATTTTAAACTGTTGTAGTCTTCAAAAGGTTACATTACTCACCAAACAATTAATGTCGCTAACTATTCAACACAACTAAAATGTCAACCATCTCTAATTCTCATATCAAACAACTCTTTACCCGATGCAGGCTAAACTAGAACTGCTGCTTCAGTTAACAATGTCTTCAACTGTTTACCACTTTATTAATAAATATCATATCATGCAGACTTCACAAGCATGATGATTTCCCCAATCAAAACAACTTTAATCTACAAGAACATTTCTCAATAAAACCGTTCTAATGGATATAATTCTATATCATGTCTTCTAGAATATGAATTCTGCATTCAGACTATTCATCTATTTACCCGTGAATGTTCAAAGTTTATTTCCACCCTGTGGATAGATTCAGATACAAGTAGCTCGATTAATCCTTCAAGCAATTAATCCAATCAAACTAGACAACTGAATCGATCTCGACTGTCAAACAATAACTTTTCAATTATTAATTAACGAAGTTTTGAACCACACTGAAGCCACAACCATCAGATAGATTAAAATCATAGTGCCATAATAAGGCTGACATCTCAACCGTATAGATATATAATGTCCCAGTTATCAATAATGCATTTTGAACAGAAGAGAAAATCAAATATGATTTTAACAGCAACCAATGCAGAAACACAACCTCCATAAATCTAATGACGGTATCACTGTATTCCCATGATCAAACCAGAAATTTTAATCATATTAGATATAGTCATCACTGTCAAAAGAATATCTCTTGCAGACAATCACATAGAATCATAATAAAATCGAGGTAGCAAAATCTCAAATGTTGAGCTATACAGAATTTCTGAAAATTACAACTCATAAGGAATGATAAAGATCTCAATGATGTCCCAGGAAATTTCCTGAAGGAAAAACATCACTTATAAGCACTGAAATCAACGGTAACAGAAACAACATAATCTTCATCTATACTAAGCAGAGCAACAACCAATAGGAACAAAATACTAGCATCACACAGATTCTATCGTTGATCTTTTCTTTCAATAAAATGAAATAGAATACCAAAGAAAAATGGAGTATTGCCAATTATAAACCAAACAAACTAACAATGCTTTCGCCTAATAGTCACATATACTTCTGAGAATAAATGTACACATAGAATGCCTAGAAGAAACCATAGTAACTGCCCGACTATAACCACTGCACTCAGCTATCACTTCAATTCAAACATTATTCCATTGTCTAATTTGGTCATCACTAATTTCATATTATCCCATCACTAATAGAAATCAATTCAGAAGAACTTCCAGTTAATACATTCTTTAGATATCATACCTGAATATGTTGTTTCATCAAAGTCAACTTCTTCTTTAATAGTGACATTTCATAATCCGAATGGCCTTCAGAATGATCCGACATCTATTCTAGTACTATCTCTACTTGCTGACTCATTCTTTTATCTGATCACAGTATTAGTCCTTCAATTATGGAACTCTATAATTCCACACTTGTGAGCTTATTCAATCTAATATTACGAATTTCATTATAATACTTTACTGTTAAGGGGGTGAGGGTCATAAAGCCTCAAATTTAACTCTTACATATACATGCACATAACATAACATCTATAGTTAACATACTATTACAATCTATCATTCGTACCTTTATAGGTTTTGATTCATCACATTCATATCTTTACTCAATATTGGAGTATCACTTTCATTACTATCAAAATTAGCTAGGTTGTAAAGCATATATGTCAAATTAAAACAATTTTCGTCAAAGTCGGGAGATATCACACTATCACAAATAGTAATATGGCATGTATAGCTAGACTAACATACGCTAGGTTAGTCCGAGAATTGACTAAACCATAGCTATGATACCAATAAAATGTAACACCCCTAACCCGTATTCGTCGCCAGAATAGGGTTACGAGGCATTACCGATCAAAGCACAACATATAATATACATTTCTCATACATCATTCAATTTCACATAAATATCAATATGAAATAATCACATTGTCCCTGATAAGGCTCTACGAGACCTTAAAACTTGCTTGGAAGAGGTTTGGGACTAAATCGATAACATTTGAAAACTTTGGGAAATTATTAAAATTTTCATGCATATAGGGATCACACGCCCATGTGAGCAGGCCGTGCTTCACACAGCCACCAGACATGCCTGTGTCACAAGCCGTACGGAAACAGGGCATACATACTGACTTGGGTCACACGGCCAACCATACGCCCATGTGTCCAGCCCGAGTGCCCTTCAAAACGGTCACACACGCCCATGTTCTAAGCCGTGTGCCCTTTAGGGGGTATACTGACTTATACCCCATGACCTGTCACACGCCCGTGTGTGAGACCGTGTGGAGTATACTAACTTCAATTTAATTTCAACACTAGGGGACACACGGTCATGTAGCATGATCGTGTGTTGCACACAGCTGAGACACACGCTCGTGTCTCTGCCTGTATGGACAATAATAGACAATTTGCAAGGCCAATTTGCCACCCTTTTTCATGATCACCTAAACAACCACAATGGTACCAATTCATCATACAATTAGGCAGCCTAAACATCCATTTCAATACACATTATAAGCCATTTCAAAATCAAGCATTCATATACTCAAATCAATACCATTTGTACGTTCAAACGCATACCAACTAGTATGATTCATTCCTCATTACTCACCTATTCAATCATATACCAAAGTACATATCATACTTATAAATACAATCGATTTCAATATGTATTTTTATTTACTACTATCAATCACACATAAAGCTTGACTCATAAATCATCTATTAGCCATTCATTTATTAAGTCCAAATTCATGCTTTTCACAATTAAATACTTATCATATACCAATTGACCAAATGATCATCTTGAACCATCACCAACCATACGAAATTATGCCACTACACAAGGCAAATTACACATCAAACATAAGTCACTAATAAGCTATATAAAATGGCCAAATACATCACCAAAACCTTTATAAAAAAGACTTAAGCCTATACATGCCATATAAGCAAGCCACAAAGTGTAAAAATACCAAAAATCAATAACCGGATAGTGTGATGCGATCTCCGCCGACTTCTAACCTGAGCGAATGTCTGAATCACTATAAAACATAGAAAAATAACACAAAGTAAGCTATAAAGCTTACTAACCTCGTATGGTAATAAACTCATATTATTAAATAACTGCATTTAAAACCATTATTCAAAACATGATATAATTCATCTGATTGCACCATTCTATCTCAAATTCATGCACATAGTTAATCAAGATTTTCATGAGTTTATTCATTGAAAACACATATGGTTTGAATACTTCTTATCAATTCATTCACATCTTCATATGCATAAGCAATTATATATATAAACTTTATTCAATTCCATTTCCATCACCTTTTCTTTAGCCAAGTGAATTATGTGAAATATCATCAACATAGTATGTACCATATGTATATTTAGTTAAAACAACTATAACTCATATCTCATATATCATTCAATTCATACCTCATTATAGCCAAATAAACACTTTTTGGAATGACACATACTTATACATAAATCTTTCTCATTTAATATACATGATACATTAAGAACTTTCCAACTTACCTTCATTTGGTTCTCATATAGATTCTGTACGTACCTATATCACTTAATTTGATTGTACTTTCATTCTTGTCTTGACTTTTCCTGTTGAACCATTCGGAATTGATAAGGATACTCGAAAATCAAAAAAGCTCATACAATGCCATATCCCAGAAATGGTCTTACATGTTATCACATGTCGATGCCTCTCTCCCAGATAGTTTCTTACATGAAATCAAATAACGATGCCAATGTCCCGAACATTGTTTTACACGTAATCACAATACAATGCCAATGTCACATCTCAGTAATCATAATGTCATGACATTTGTATCCTATATTATTCCTAAGGTTCGTACGGGACTTTCAGATGTCATAACTATATTGATTCTTGCTCGTAGTTGCTCATTTGAAATTCATAGCAGTTCAATGACAATTAAATGTATATAATTCAATTCAATTCAATGATAAATAAGCATTTATTACACAATTTAAATACATTTATTAGCATATGAACTTACCTCGTTTGCTGTAATGACGAATTAGGTCGACTAATCCGATACTTTATTTTCTCTCGTTCTAGATCTAAATCTCAGTTTTATCAATCTATATAATAACAAAATGAACTTATTTAATCATTAATTCATTCAATTTAATACAATTTACACATTTTGGAAAAATTACACTTTTGCCCCTATTATTTCACATTTTTGCAATTTAGTCCTTATCACATAAAATTGCAAATTCATGCAATTAAGGACAAGCCCATGCTATCTGAATTTTACCCAAACTACTAGCAGCCCATATTTTTAGTTTATTCACACATCTAACCATGAATTTTACTCTTTTCTCAATTTAATCCTTAATTTGCACTTTTGTCAAAAATCATTTTATAAAACTTGTATATCTAGCTTCAAACATTAATAAACTATCATAAAACATCTAAATAACCAAGAATTTAACAATGGCATCATTCCAAATCTATAACAGTTTCAAAAATAGAAACGGGCTAGCTAGATTAAGCTGCAACGATCTCAAAAAAGTAGAAATTATTAAAAACGGAGTTAAAACCATACCTATTTGAGCAAAAACACCATGGTCGAATGTCAATCTCTTCAATGGCTATTTTGAACCCCATTTTTGGTTGTAAATGGATGGAAGATGATGACATTTGGCTTTGTTTTATTTATTATTAACTTTAATTACTTATTTACCCTTTTACCCTTTAAAAACATTAATAATAACACCAATTGCCACTCCACTATCATCCACTATCTCATAAATGAGCTATTTACCACATAATGACCTTCAATTTTAAGTTCTATAGCTATTTGACACTTTTAGCTTATAGAACACAACTTTTACGCTTTACGCGAATTAGTCCTTTTTACCGAATTAAACACTTAAACGATAAAATTTATTTAGGAAAATTTCACACAACTCTAATATCATGTTGTAAATATTAAAGTAATAATAAAATAAATTTTTTGAAGTCAGATTTGTGGTCCCAAAACCACTGTTCCGATTTAGCTAAAAACTGGCTGTTACATTCACCAACATGTTAGCCATGTAAAACACATATAGTAGCCAGTAACATGGATGAACATAACCACTATGCAAGTTTCATATGCATGTATCATCCATTTCATTTTTCAATATATCATGTAATATCATTTCCATGTATTTCATATACATACTTGTAATAGTTCATATCTAACTCATATCATCTCGTAATAAAACATTTCCGGTTGAACCATTTTGAATATCGTTGGATACTCGGGATAGGTCACACATAGTGTGCTAAACTATAATCTGCCAATACCTGTACATGTATGCTCATACGAACTATGAATCGATAAGCTCATACGAGTTGAGAATCGGTAAGCTCTCACGAGCTACAAATCGATAAGCTCATACGAGCTATCATTTGTATCATACGAATTCCTAAGGTTCATACGGGACTTAGTAAATAGTCGTACATTGTCAGTATGGAAATTATACAAATCACATATATATAGTGCACTTAAAACATATAAATACTCAATTTAATTACACGAACTTACCTCGATGAGTATACGTAGATATGGAGGCGATTAATCTGAGATTTTCTCTTTGCCTCGATCTAACTTCGTACGAGGTCTATCTTGATCTATACGGATAAATTTAATTCAATTTAATATATGTCTCATTCAATTTAATCCAAAACATATTTTTGGAAAAATGACCATTTTGCCCATATACTTTTATTTATTTACAATTTATTCCCTAGGTCATAAAAATAGAAATTTACACAATTTCACCACAACCCACTATGGCTGAGTATCAAATAGGTCCTTAGGATGCACTATACTTCAATTATTTCATAATTTCACCATGTAATATTTCCTATTTTTCAATTTAGTCCCTATTTGACAATTTCACTAAAAATTCATTTACAAAAGTTGTTTATCTAACAACAACCATTAATTTTCTATCATCAAACTTCAAAAATCAAGCATGTTCATCAATGGTAAAACCCTAATAGTTTAACAGTTTCACAAATTAGTCCTCAGGGTAGCTAGATTAAGCTACAACAAACCCGAAAATATATAAATAAATTAAAACAGGACAAAAATCACTTACAATGCAAGGGAAATAGCCTAGTCGAAACCTTCTCTTTTGTTTTTCTATGGTGGCCGGTTCTTTAGGTTAGAAAATGAAGAAGATAGTATTTTAATTTCATGTTTTCTTTTATTAAATTAGTTTAATTCACTTAATTTCAAAATTAACCTTTTAAAACATCACAATTTACACAAATGCCAAGCCATGTACATCCACTATCACTATTTATGGTCTAATTACCATTTAAGGACTTCCACTTTTACAATTTACAATTTACACAACTTTTGCATTTTATGTGATTTAGTCTTTTTTATCAAATTGAGCATATAAACGATAAAATTTCTTAACGAAATTTTTATACGGTACTACTATCATGTTGTAGGCAATAAAAGAATAATAAAATGAAAATTTCAACTTCAAATTTGTGGTCCTAGAACCACTATTCTAATTTCACTGAAAATAGGCTGTTATAGGTGATGCTTTGGCAAGGGTCAATTTTGAACAAACAAGATGGCCTAAAGTGGTTATTAGAGGATGGAATTTTCTTCAAGTGAAGCATATTTCAAAATGGCATTCGTCACTTTGAACATGGCCGAATTATTAACTAATTAACCTTAAGGAGAATGCAAGATTCCAAATCAAATCGTAACCTCAAACGTGATGCACAAAGAAAAACAAAATAGAAAAAAGCTAATATTACTTAATGTGAATAGCTCTTTAATAATAATCAAGCTTAGTTTTTAAGAAAATTAATTTTTCACTGCATCAGAATTTACAGGGTTCGACATCTTGTCTCCGTCCATTTCAGTGGGAATCAATTCTCCATTAGAGAAAGCTTTCTTCACCACATACGGTCCCTTCCATTTTGGCATCCATTTTCCCTGATGATCATTAACGTATGGTAGAATCTTCTTCAATACCAAATCCCTTTCTCTAAACTACCTTGGTCTCACTTTCTTGTTATAGGCCTTCATCATTCTTTGCTGATACAACTGGCCATGACATAAAGCTGCTAATATCTTTTCCTCAATTAAATTCAACTGCTCATATCTCTTTTGCACCCATTTAGCCACCTCTAGTCGCACCTTTCTCAACATTCATAGAGATGGGATTGTACCTCGATAGGTAAAACGACATCCATACCATAGACTAACGAAAACGGAGTAGCTTCAGTCAAAGTCTTCACTGATGTGTGGTATGCATAGAGAGCAAAAGGGAGTTTCTCATGCTAATCCATATATGCTTCCATTGTCTTGAAAATGTTCTTCTTGATATTCTTGTTTATGGCCTCGATTGCCCCCATTCTTTTTTGTAGGATATGGCGTAGAATTGTGATGCTTGATCTTAAATTGTGAGTAAACCTTTTCTATCAAGGCATTGTTCAAGTTATTGGCATTATCTGAGATGATTATTTCTAGTAAATTGCATCGAAAAATGACCTTTTGTTACAGAAATTTGTAGATCACTGGTTGAGTTAAATTGGCATATGAAGTGGCTTTGACTGACTTGGTAAAATAATTAATCACTAAAAAGATGAAGCAATGCCCGTTTGATGCTTTTGGTGTGATTGGGCCAATGGCATCCATACCCCACATGTAGAACGACTAAGGAGGCACCAAGAAATGAAAATTACTAGGAGGAGCATTAATACTGTCTACATAAATCTAGCATTTATGACATTTCTAAACATAATTTAAACAATCTCATTCCAATGTCAATCAGAAATATCCAGCCCTTATGATTTTCCTTGCCATCATATGTCCGTTACTATGTGCTCCACATACTCCATCATAGATTTCCTTCATTATTTAATTTGCCTCTTCTATGTCGACACATCTTAACAAGGTTTGGTCACATCCTCTTTTATAAAAAAGCTCATCATCAAAGAAGAAACCCATAGCCAACCTCCTAATTATTCATTTATCATTTTCTAAAGTGTAATCCAAATATTGCTGGTATTGCAAATACCACTTAATGTCAACATACCATGGTTTCCCATCTGTTGCCAATTCTACTCCCGTGTAGTGGGCCGATGAGTCCTTTACCCTTAGCTGTATAGGTTGCATTTCTATTTCAGATCCTACTTTGAACATGGCAGCTAGAGTACCTAATGCATCTGCTAACTGGTTTCTTTCTCTTGGAAAATGACAAAATTGGACATTATCAAACTTTTTGATTAGTCCATGCACATATGTTTGATAGTGAATCAGTTTGGAATCCCTTATTTCCCATTCTCCTCTTAATTAGTAAAAAACTAACACTAAGTCACCAAAAAATTTTAAAACCCTAATTTTTTTCTTAATGGCAAACTGAAGTGCCAAAATGCATGCTTCGTATTCAGCTACATTGTTTATATAGGTGAACACCAATTTAGCTATAGCGAGAAAATACTGGCCTCTTGGGGAGATTAGTACTGCCCCAATCCCATGCCCAATCATGTTGGAGGCTCTATTGAAATACACCCTCCAAATTTCTTCTTTGCGCTTCAAAATTGTCATAATCTTTTCGTTTGGGAAATCAAAACTTATGGACTTGTATTCATCTTTCGTGCGATCTGCTAGAAGTTTCGCGACTATACTTTCTTTTATAGCCTTTTGAGACACGTAGACAATGTCATACTCAGACAATACCACTTGCCAATGAGCAACTCTCCTTGACAATGATGGCTTCTCAAAAATGTACTTAAAAGGGTCTAATTTTGCGTTGAGAAAGGTGGTGTGATACAACATGTATTGTCTTTGTTTACATAATAGATTGCATGCACTTTCTTATTTGAACCATCTCGTTGCCCCAGAACATAACCTATAGAATTATCCAGCACTACCAAATACAAAATCAAAGGTCTTCCTAGCACCGGGGGAATCAAAATTTGTGGCTTAGCCAATTACTCTTCTACTTTCTTGAACACTTTTTGACAATCTTCAATCCATTCACCATCACTATCCTTATGTAAGAGCTTGAAGATGGGATCACATTTATCTGTCAACTGTGACATGAAACAAGACACGTAATTTAATCGTCCCAAAAAACCCCCTAACCTTCTTTTGAGTTTTAAGGGGTGTCAAATCTTGAATTGCTCGAACACTGTTTGGATCTATTCCAATTCCCCGTTCACTCACTACGAAACCCAACAGCTTCCTTGACTTTACCCCAAAAGTACATTTTGCTGGATTGAATCTCAATTTGTATTCCAATTCCCCGTTCACTCACTACGAAACCCAACAGCTTCCTTGACTTTACCCCAAAAGTACATTTTGCTGGATTGAATCTCAATTTGTATTTCCTCAATCTTTCAAATAGTTTGTGGAGGTTTTCCACATGACTTTCCTCCCTAGCGAACTTTGCTATCATATCGTCAACATAAACTTCAATCTTTTTATGCATCATGTCATGAAATAGTGTCACCATTGCTCATTGATACGTGGCCCCAACATTTTTTAGACGAAATGGCATGACCCTATAACAAAAAGTTCCCTTGGTCATGATGAATGTGGTCTTTTCCGTGTCCACCCTCACCATTTTGACTTGATTATACCTCGAGAATCCATCCATGAAAGAGAAAACACAATGTTTAGCAGTGTTATCCACCAATATGTCTATAGGAGGTAACAAAAAATTGTCCTTGGGGCTAGCTCGATTCAAATCTCTGTAATTGACGCACATTTTGACTATCCCATCCATTTTAGGCACTGGTACAATATTCACCACTCACTCTGGGTGTTTAGCTACTTCCAGAAATCTTGCATCGAATTATTTCTTGACCTCTTCTTTAATCTTTAACAACATCTCAGGTTTCATCATTCTCAACTTCTGGTATACAAGCTTGCTTTCGAAGGTAGCATATGTTCCACTATATTGGTGTCCAAACCCGACATATCTGGGTATGACCATGCAAACACATCTGAGAACTTAATGAGTAGATCCTTCAACGATTGACTTTACTCTGGCATGAGAGTGGTTCCAATCCTAATTTCCTTTCTTACCTCATCATCACCTAGATTGATTAAATCTATTCCCTTCAAGTGGGGTTCTATAAGCTTCTTTTCTTGTTCAACTAGCCTAAAAAACTCCTCTAGTCCAACTTCCTCCTCTTCTGTCTCATGATCGTTATAATGAACATAATTATGAAAATTTGATTCAAAGATGTCATTTGGATCATTTATCAATTCATGATGTATATCCCTGAAATAATTATGAGTATGTATATTGGTATATGAATGAAAATGATTGAATGAATAAAAGTGGCTAGGGACATGATCCAAATATGATTTCAGTAAAGAGAAAACAATTTTACATAAAATTTTTGAAGGAAATTAAATTAAATGAATGATATTAAACTTTGATATAAAAACTCTTAAAAATGATTAAATCTTAGAAGACTCAAGGATAGAAGGTAACCGTACAAGCTGCCAGTTATCCAAGGCAGAAGGGTCGTAGTGAACCCAGTCTGTTGACATTGGCACCCTATCGCCAATCATGTTTAGATCCACGACATCTCCGTTAATCATTAACTTGACTGGGGTCCTTTCCTGGTGCTCGAATCCCACTGAGTAAAAGGTCTCAAATAGTGGAGGAAAAATCAAAGGAGGTTCCACCCCTTCTTTCTAGCCATGTGGGACAACCTCTTTGCTCTCCGCTCTTTACACATCCTCTCGACATCCTCCCTCATAGGCTTATATCCCAACCCTCTTGTATCCTTCTTGGTGGGAACAAAAATGAGTTCTAAGATACCTTGTAAGTTTTTTTCCCAAACCTAAGTGGATTTTCCAACCCTTCCCTCCTGTCTTGGCAAATAACATGTTTGATGTTTGTGGCACATGAGGCTTAGGGGCTCGCATTTCCTCTACCACGTAAGATGCAGTGGCCACCTCAAAGGTTTGGAAAGAACTCTCTATTGCATCATCATCCACTTCTATGAAAGAAGAATTTGGCAAGTAAGTACCAACAGGTCATTTTTGCCTCGCACGATGCATAAATTTTGATCGACTACAAATTTCAATCTTTGGTGCAAGGATGATGGTACCACCCTAGACGAATGAATCTAGGGGCGTCCCAACAGCATACTTTAAGAAGGCGTTATATCCATCACCTGAAAGAGAATAAATAAATTAATGGCTCATACCAACAAGGTAATCTCTATTTTCCTAATTACGATTCTTTTGGTTCCATCAAGAGCTCGCACCACTAAAGGGATTGATACCATTTACGAGGTGTTCACGAGCAGTTTGAACTATGTTGACAAAGGTAGGACGTTGATTGATGACCTATTTTTGATTAGGACCCTAGCCACGGAATAGGCTTTACAATTTACTGAGATCTATAGTGCCTTGGTACTTCCTCTTCCATCTGAGGTATTTCATCATCATTGAAAGATATGTAATTTGGGGCCAAAATGCTCCCTGCTAACTGATTGACATTATCTATTGACTCATTGTGAGCGACATAAGCTTGTTTTAGAACTCGTACAAGAGCCACTTTGTGTGGCTTAGAGTTCAAAACTAATGACAGAAAAGAAATTCTTGCTGGTGTTTTGTTCAACTGCTCGGCCACGCTATACTCGCTGTGCTTTATCAAACGCATAATTTCGTTAGCATCATCATTCTCGACTTCTTCTTTTTGGTCCTCCCTCATTTCTTATCGGTTTCTTTATTGCCAATTTCTGGTTTATTTTTTGAAATCATTTCCTTACCACGGGGTTCTTTCCCCACCATGTTTGGCTTGTAACAACGCCTGTTTTGAGTTATGCCACTAAGTCTTGAGATGTTGGAGGCATTGGATCCAACCACCTCATAATCATATCTCCAAGGAACTCGTTGTTCATCTCCATACTTAAAAAGGCTGGGAACCCTGATGACCAACATATCATCCTATATGGCCTTTGAGGTAGACTATTTTCAAATAGGGGTTTTCTTTCCATATACGATGGTGATAGGATTCACATCTAACGTGTTTATCTCATTGGTCTTAACACCCTCTCGTATCTCTAGCTGGAAAGAGTCCAAGTGACACTGCATATGTTCCCTAAACATTGGACAACCTTGGATAGAGTGTCCTCGAGCTCCTAGGTAGAATTTGAAGCTTTGGTCCATATCAATTCCCAGTACAGATGTAACACCCCTAACCCATATCCGACGCTAGAATAGGGTTACGAGGCATTACTGAAATATACATCTCATTCACATACATTTATACATTTATTATCAAAAACCATTTATAAACATTCACATTGTCCCTTATAAGATTCTACGAGACCTTAAAACATGCTTAGGAGTGGTTCGGAACTAAACCGATCTCATATAATAATTTTTGAACACTTAGAAAAATTTTACATTCATAGGTCACATGCCCGTGTAAACAGGCCGTGTGCCTCACACGGCCATCAAACATGCCCGTGTGTTTAAGCTCTACTCAAGACTAACTTAAATTCATAGGGCTACCCCAAAGGTCACACGACCGTGTAACATAGCCATGTGTCCCACATGGCCGAAACACACACCCGTGTCTCTACTCATGCGGACAAAAATAGGCCATTTGAAAAGCCAACTTGCCACCTTTTTCTCATACACACTTAGCAACCAAAACATGCTAATCCAAACATGTAACAAGCTAACTATCATCAACCAATTCAACTATATCCACAACTATAGAAAATATACCAAAACAAGCCAACATATAAGGCATTATATGCATCACATAAATCACTTATCAAGAAAATAACTTAAGCCAACTTAAATGGCTAAAACATACCTACATTTTCATCATTAACAAGCCAAAATCACATGGCTAACATCATAGCTCAAAACATAGCAAAATGGCACTAGCTTATACATGCCATATACCATATATACAAAGCTCCAAAAGTACCAACAAGTAGTCGATAGTGTGATGATGGTTCCCGATGATCCTCAGTGTCTGAGCTAGCTTCAATACTCTACAAAATAGAGACAAATAACACACAATAAGCTTCATAGCTTAGTAAGTTCGTAGTAAACACATATTCAATAGTTTGTAATATACAAAATCATCAATTAATAAACATTTAACAAGTCTCATATCATCATTCGGTTCTAATCCGTGACCTTTTTTCATATATACATACAAATCCATCAAGTTTCATACACAAAGTATCAACCACCACATAGGTGTCGTACGTACCTGTACTTACCCGTAATTACTTATTTCTTTATCACCTCACTGTTCAATATGTTAAACTATCTGAAAATCTTTCCATACTCGAAGAAATCGCACACTTAGTGCATAAATGATTAGTCGAAGCTATAATGATATCGTACACTTAGTGCCACGACATTAAACCGAAACTATCTCGGTATCGCACACCACATATAGCCGAAGCTATTCCAATTCGCACACTTATTGCTTTATATAGCCTAAGCTATCTCAAATCGCACACTAAGTGCCAAACATAGTCAGTTTGTCATCATACATAATAGTAGTCGCATATATACAATATATGAAATATTAAAGCATTAAATACACAATTGTAACAATGTTTATCACGTATGAACTTTCCTCAAATACTAAAATGATGAATTGAATCATTTAGTCGATGACTTTGGTTTTCCCCCGATCTAAATCCGAATTCCTCTTGGTCTCAATCAAAGCTTCAAAGGACCGAACCCTAAAACATATTCTAGCTTCTTTTTCTTTTGATTTTTTGGTGAAGATGATCATAAAAATGGCCATCAAATTGTTTGTTTTAATTAATATTAATTTATTAATCAATTTACCATTTTAACCTTTGTTTTAAAACATTATAATTCATATAATTCAAGGCCATTTATGACCATATCCACTAACCATGGTCTAATTACAACATAAGGACCTTTAATTTAATAAGTCATGGCAATCAAGCACTTTTAACAAGTGGAATGCAACTTTTGCATTTTACGCGATTTAGTCCTTTAATCAAATTAACCACGTAAACGATAAAATTAGCATACAAAATTTTCACACACACATATCCACATGATATAAACATAAAAAATATTATTAAAATAATTTTTTGACCTCAGATTTGTGGTCCCGAAACCACTATTCTGATTTAGCTAAAACTGGGCTATTACAACTCTCCCCCCTTAGGGATTGTCGTCTACGAAAATCTTACAAGTGAATAGGTTTAGATATTGCTTTCTCATAGCATCCTTGGTTTCCCACGTAGCTTCTTCAACACTGTGTCGATGCCACAATACCTTCATTAATCTTTTATTTCTTAGCTCTTTGATCTCCTGAGCTAAAATCTGTATCGGTTCTTCATCATAAGACATATCAGGCTGAATTTCAACCTCTGTTGGTATAATGATATGCGACGGATTTGATTTATATCTTTTTAGCATCGATACATGAAATACGTTATGAATCCTTTCTAACTCAGGTGGCAACAACAATTTATAAGCAACCGGTCCAATACGTTCGATAATCTTATACGGGCTAATGAATCTCGGACTTAACTTGCCTTTACGACCGAACCAAAGTATTTTCTTCCACGGAGATACTTTCAAAAACACTTGGTCCTTGATCTGAAACTCAATATCTTTCTGTTTCAAGTCTGTGTATGATTTTTTACCATCCGAAGTTTCTTTTAAACTATCACGTATTACTTTCACTTTTTCTTCTATTTCTCTGATCATATCAACCCCGCGAATCTTATTCTCACTAAGCTCTATCCAGTACAACGGTGTTCGACATTTATGGCCATAAAGAGCTTTGTACGGTGCCATTTTGATGTTTGATTGAAAACTGTTGTTATACGTAAATTCAATCAATGGCAAATACTTTTCCTATGTACCTTTGAACTCAAGAATGCAACATCTCAACATATCCTTAAGTATTTGAATAACTTGCTCGGATTGACCATCCGTCTGCGGGTGAAATGCGGTACTAAAATGTAGCTTTGTACCCAGTGCATCTTGCAGTTTCTTCCAAAATCTCAATGTGAATCTTGGATCTCTATCCGAAACAGTAGAAATAGGTACTCCGTGTAATCTCACAACCTTAGAGGTATATAACTCGACTAACTTTTCAAGCGAATAATCCGTTTGTACTAGAATGAAATGAGCCGATTTAATCAGTCTATCAACAACCACCCATATCATATCTTTCTTACCCGAAGATAAGGGCAAACCCGAAACAAAATCTATAGTCACTCTATCCTATTTCCACTCAGAAATCATAATTAGTTGCAATAAACCAGATGGTACCTGATGTTCAACTTTTACTTGCTGAAAAATTAAACACTTAGAAACGAATTCTGAAAAGTCACGTTTCATACCATGCCACCAATAAAACTGTTTTAAATCATTATACATTTTCGTGCTTCCCGGATGAACAGATAAACGACTACTATGTGCTTCTTTTAAAATCATCAGAATCAACTTCAAATTTCTTGGAACAGATAATCGACCTCTGAATCTTAAACAGTTACCTAAATTAACTTGAAACTCTGAATCAGGGTCTGAATCATACTGAGCTCGTTTAGCTAACATTTCATTATCAACTTTCTGAGCTTCACAAATTTGTTGTAAAACAATGGTTTTGCTTTTAACTCTACTAAAATCGATCCATCATCAGACCAAGCCAACTGAGCATTCATTGCACGTAGAGCAAACTAGGATTTTCAGCTTAAAGCATCAGCAACAAGATTCGCTTTTCCCGATTGGTAGTCAGTTATTAACTCGTAATCTTTTAACAATTCTAGCCATCTCCGCTGTCGCAAATTCAAATCTTTTTGAGTCATCATATATTTCAAACTTTTATGATCTGAATAAACATGACATTTCTCATCAAATAGATAATAACACTGAATCTTCTATGCAAATACAATGGCTGCTAACTCTAAATCGTGCATCGGGTAATTCTTTTCATGCGGCTTCAACTGTCTCGAGGCATAAGCTATGACTTTGCCTTCCTGCATCAAGACACATCCCAGACCATTCAACGATGCATCACTATAGATTACGAATTCTTTACCCGATTCTGGCAGAACTAACACTAAAGCTTCGATTAATAAAGCTCTCAGCTAATCAAAACTTTTTTGACAATTCTCGGGCCATTCAAACTTTTCATCTTTCTGAAGCAATCTCATCAATGGAGTCGCAATCCTTGAAAAGTCTTTCACAAATCGCCTATATTAACCAGCTAGTCGCAGAAAACTGCGGACTTCAGATGCATTTCTCGGAGGGTTCCTATCCATTATTGTAGAAATCTTGCTCAGGTTGACTCGAATACCCGATGCTGACACAATATGCCCCAGAAAACCAACTTTATTCAATCAAAACTCACATTTACTGAACTTTGCATATAACTACTTATCTCTCAGAGTCTGCAATACAATTCTCAAATGCTCGGCATGCTTAGTTTCATTTCTCAAATAGATCAAGATATCATCTATGAACACAACAACAAATCGATCTAGGTACGGTCTAAAAATTCGGTTCATTAAGTCCATAAAGATAGCAGGTGCATTTGTTAGTCCGAAAGGCATAACTAAAGATTCATAATGACCATACCTCGTTCTAAATGCAGTCTTTGGCGCATCAGAATCTCTAACTCACAACAAGTAATAACCCGATCTCAAATCTATCTTTGAAAACACTGTAGCTCCTTTCAATTGATCCAGCAAATTGTCAATTCTAGGTAGAGGATATTTATTATTGATCGTCACTTTATTAAGCTATCGGTAGTCTATACACATTCTCATCATGCCATCTTTCTTTTTCACAAACAACACCAGAGCACCCAAGGGCGAGAAACTTGGTCGTGCAAACCCTATATCAGTTAATTCTTGTAACTGAGCTTTTAATTCTTTTAACTCTGTCAAAGCCATTTTGTATGGAGCTATCGATATCGGTGTTGTACGCAGTATTAACTCAATGCCAAACTCAACCTCTCGGATCGATGGTAAACCCAGTAACTCTTCAGGAAACACATCTAGATACTCACATACAATTGGTACTAATTCAATCTTCTTTTCAGTCACTTTCGTATCAAGCACATAAGCAAAATAAGCTTCACAACCCTTTCTCACATTGTTTGAGCTAACATCGAAGAAATCACTACTGGCAAACCATTTAGATCATCTGACTCAATTCGAATAATCTCATTATTCTGACATCTCAAATCTACCGTCTTTCTTTTGCAATTCACAATAGCATCATGCAACGTTAGCCAATTCGTACCCAGAATTATATCAAACTCATCAAATGACAACAACATCAAATTAGCTGGGAAACAACTATCCCTAATCATCAATGGACAATTCTTGCACACTTTATCAACCAACACACACTTGCCTAAGGGGTTCAATACTCTAATTACAAATTCAGTAGACTCTACAGGCAAAGTCTTAGTAGATACTAAATTCACACATACATATGAATGAGTTGATCCTAGATTTATTAATGCAATAACTTTAGTATCATAGAGAGTAAAAGTACCGGTGATGGCATCTGGAGATGACGCTTTTTCGCGAGCGCGAATAGCGTAGGCTCGAGTAGATGCTCTAGCATCAGATGTCACTACAGTGTCTCTAGTCACACCTCTACCACCACTCACATTGCTCGTGTTTTTGGATGGCCTACCTCTAGTTGTAGTGTTACTCGGCCTCGTGTTCTGAGCATTATCTTTTTCAGCTAACCCTAGGCTATCTTTAATAAAGTGATCTCGTGAACCACAACTGTAACAAGTTCTTTTATTACTTTTTCCCCAACAATATCTAAAATGCCGTCTTCCATATTGTTGACACTTGGGCTTAACATCTTTTACATTACCAACACTCGATACTGATGTGGCTTGAGCTTTAGGGTTGGTGTGTTGCTTTCCATGATCTCTATTATGATATCTCACTGAAGTTGTCGATCGGTTAAAATAGTCTTTAGATTTCTTCGACGAGGAATGATAAGACTTACCCATCGATCTCTTTCTCGAATCTCTTGCCTCTGAATTAGCCTTTCTCTTTTCTTTACTGAGGTCCTCGGCTTTACAAGCCCTCTCAACTAGAACAACGAATTCTTTGATTTCCAGAATCCTGACTAAAATTTTTATGTCTTCATTCAATCCATTTACAAATTGTTTACACATGACTTCTTTAGTAGACACATATTCCCGGGCATACTTACTTAATTGTACGAATTCTCTTTCGTACTCAGTGACAGTCATTTGACCTTGTTTCAATTCTAGAAACTCTTTATGTTTCTGATCAAGAAATCACTAGCTTATATACTTTTTACGGAACTCAGTCTGAAAGAATTCCCAACCCGTTCTCTAGGAACCATTGATGTCAATGTTTTCCACCAATGATATGCATTATCTCTAAGAAAAGATACTATGCATTTGATACATTCTTCTGAAGTACAAGACAATTTATCAAATACTCTGATCATGTTCTTGAGCCAGAATTTAGTTCTCTCAGCATCATCATCAACTGTAGCCCAGAACTCCTCAGCCTCGTGTTTCCGAATCTTATCAACAAGTGGTTTACTCAATTGAATCGGATCTATCACTTGTGGCACAACCAGGACTTGTTGATGAACAGGTGGGGGTGGAGGTTGTTGAGCAGCCGGATTCATTCAAACGAACTCTGTGAACCACTCACTCATCATTTGGAAGAAGGCTCACTTTGTCTCTCCCTCGTGACTACTTGTCACGGGTCTAAAGTCAGATTGAGCTGCCCTTTAAGCAGGAGCAGGCGTATTATTCTCTACATCATGAGCTATAGCTCTTTGGGGATCCATTTGCTATATAAAAACACATTTTAACTGTCAGGAATCATCACACTAGTGCAGTTTATATATATGGAATGTATAGCTAGACTCTCACACGCTACATTAGTCCTAAAATCGACTAAATCGTAGCTCTGATATCAATAAATGTAACACCCCTATCCCATATTCGTCGCCGAAATATAGTTACGAGGCATTACCGAAATATATATCTCATTCACATACATTTATACATTCATTATCAAAAACCATTCGTAAACATTCACATTGTCCCTTATAAGGTTCTACGAGACCTTAAAACATGCTTAAGAATGATTCGGGACTAAAACAATCTCATATAATAATTTTTGAACACTTAGAAAAATTTTACATTCATAGGCCACACGCCCGTGTAAGCAGGCCGCGTGCCTTACACGGTCATCAGACATCCCCGTGTGTCTAAGCCTTGCTTAAGACTGACTTAAATTCGTAAGGCTACCCCAGAGGTCACACGACCGCGTAACATAGCCATGTATCACACATGGCCGAGACACACGCCTGTGTCTCTGCCCATATGGACAAAAATAGGCCATTTGAAAAGCCAACTTGCCACCCTTTTCTCATACACACTTAGCAACCAAAACTTGCTAATCCAAACACATAACAAGCTAACTATCATCACCCAATTCAACTATATCCACAACTATAGCAAATATACCAAAACAAGCCAACATATAAGGCATTATATACATCACATAAATCACTTATCAAGCACATAAATTAAGCCAACTTAAATGGCTAAAACATACCTACATTTTCATTATTAACAAGCCAAAATCACATGACTAACATCATAGCTCAAAACATAGCAAAATGACACTAGCCTATACATGCCATATACCATATATACAAAGCTCCAAAAGTACCAACAAGTAGTCGATAGTGTGATGATGGTTTCCGATGATCCCCTGTGTTCGAGCTAGTGTCGATACTCTATAAAACAAAGATAAATAACACATAGTAAGCTTCATAGTTTAGTAATTTTGTATTAAACACATATTCAACAGTTTGTGATATACAAAATCATCAATTAATAAACATTTAATAAGTCTCATATCATCATTTGATTCTAATCCGTGACCATTTTTCATATATACATACAAATCCATCAAGTTTCATACACATAGTATCAACCACCATATAGGTGTCGTACTTACCTATACTTTTTCGTAATTACTTATTTCTTTATCACCTCACTGTTCAATACGTTAAACTATCTGAAAATATTTCCATACTTGAAGAACTCGCACACTTAGTGCATAAATGATTAGCTAAAGCTATAATGATATTGCACACTTAGTGCCATCAGATTAAACTGAAACTATCTTGGTATCACACACTTAGTGCCACATATAGCCGAAGCTATTCCAATTTACACACTTAGTGCTTTATATAGCCGAAGCTATCTCAAATCAGACACTAAGTGCCAAACATAGTCAATTGGTCGTCGTATGCAATCGTAGTCGTATATATACAATTTATGAAATATTAAAGCATTAAATACACAATTGTAACAATATTTATCATGTACAAACTTACCTTGGATACCAAAATGGCGAATTGAATCGTTTAGTCGATGACTTTGGTTTTCCTCCGATCTAAATCCGAATTCCTCTTGGTCTCAATCAAAGCTTCAAAGGACCGAACCCTAAAACATATTCTAGTTTCTTTTTCTTTTGAGTTTTCGGTGAAGATGATGATAAAAATGGCGACCAAATTGTTTGTTTTAATTAATATTAACTTATTAATCAATTTACCATTTTAACATTTGTTTTAAAACATTATAATTCATATAATTCAAGGCCATTTATGACCATCTCCACTAACCATGGTCTAATTAAAACATAAGGACTTTTCATTTAATAAGCCATGGCAATCAAGCACTTTTAACAAGTGGAATGTAACTTTTCATTTTACGCTATTTAGTCCTTTAATCAAATTAACCACTTAAACGATAACATTAGCATACAAAATTTTCACACATATATATCCACATGCTATAAACATCAAAAATAATATTAAAATAATTTTTTGACCTTGAATTTCTGGTGCCAAAACTACTATTTTGATTTAGCTAAAACAGGCTTGTTACAACAGACCTGTGTGGCTCGACCTAAATTAGATTTGACTTTCTCAAGATGTCAAAAAGTCGTTTGAGTGAGGTTGTGATTTCTTCCACTTTTCTCTTTTGAAGGCTCTTTTTTTCAATTATATCATTAACTGTTTGATCATGGTTTGGTAATGGATTCCTATTAACACCTAGTGTATTCTCTCACTGGAAATTTATCTTACCCATCCTTATAAGATCTTGCACCTTATATTTTAGCACTAAGAAGTTCTTGATGGTATGACCTGGATTGCAAGAGAGATACTCATATAGAAAATTGGCATCATACCACTTTGGAAATGGCAATTGCATTAGTTCCTTGTGTGTAGGTACAAAGAGGTGCTTCTCTACTAGAATCAAAAAAAGTTCCACGTAGGAGATGAGAATTGGATCAAAGAAAAGCCTCTCATGTGGTGGCCTTACTAGAGCTTGGGTCTATGGGGACCAGGTTAGCATAGTTAACATGAGTGGATTTATTTCGGGTACAGGTGGACGATACATAAACAGTGAAGTATTGGTAGCATTTACAACCAGGTATTGGGGGCGTGGAGGTATTGGGCTCGAGTATGAAAAGTAAGAGTATAGGAATTCATTCGGTCTGATTGTTTACGTTTCTACTTCCTTTTTCTTCCTAGGGACACCTCTCTTCGTGCTCAAAGGATCATCTATTTTGCCTGGATTCAATGCATTCTCTATCATTTCTCCGGATAATACCATATTTTTGAAAGTCTTAGAGGCATTTCCTACCATCCTGTTGTAGTATATGCCTTTTAGCACACCAACAAACAAAACAGTGGTCTTCTTTTCCATGAGAGGGGGGTGCACTTGTGATGCTAGATCCCTCCACCATTGTACATATGATACGAACTCACCCCGGTGTTGATTCGAGTCGTTTACGTTGGCTGATCGAAAAATTAAGTAAGAATAGTTTGTTTCGAAAATGGCTAAAGAAGGTTTGAAAGATAGGTTCAAAATACGGGGTTTAAGGATAGTTTGGTGATGGATTGATGAATTCAGCTAAGGCCAAGATTAAACCAACAATATAGATGATTGTTGACCCGAGTCTTCAATAGCACTTAGATGAGATCAGTGGAAATGGTGATGGAAGTAACTTGGTTAACCTTGACCCACTATCTAGCAAGATAGGAACCAAAGGTATGGTTGAACGCTACACTTTGAAAGTGATAAGTTCGATTAAACAAGGAACGAATGACACCACAAGCTAAGCTTGATAAGTCAATTCAGTCCAAAAGAGAATAATGAGAGTTGAATTCTCACAAGAACAAAATAGTTCATAAATTGATCAAAAAATCTAACCTTCAAATGTTTACAAAAACAACTATTTATAGGCTTTAAGTTGCTTATTAAAATTCAAAATCTATGTGTTCACACATAATTAAAAATGTTCACACTTAAAGTATTAAAACTGGTTCTTGAATTTGACCAATTCATGCACTAGCCGAATTGTCACTTTCTTCCCCCCTTGGTGTGTGTATGCATGATTAACCTTGAGGAATTCTTTAAGTTCCATGAATGATCAGCTTTCAATTACCCTTCATTTCCCTTGGCCGAATGTATGTAGCATGGGACTTGAACTAACTGAAATTATTGCTTGAATGTATGTTGAATACTTGAATGGACAGCTTGAATGTGCATGGAGCTGTTCAGCCTAATCAAGTGTGAAACACTTGATGAAATAAATTTTCAAGTAGAGTTGCTTGGAGGAAGGTAACCAACAGCTCCTACATGCATGAATCATCCCAATGCATGTTTCTCCATAAATGCGGTCCATGAATCTTTAAATACATGAACATTCAACAGCTTCCTCTTGCATGAACTTCCCATATGCATGTTTCCCTTGGAATGATGTCCATTGAACCTCAACAATGCATACATTAGCTTGAGTAGAAGCTTCCAATCAGTAACCAATGTGTACAGACCTGGAACACATTAAAACACGGTTTAAATACAACATGAAAATAAAATTTAAACACACTTTAATTTTTATGAATTAAAACATGTTGAAACATACTAAGACATATTTATAACCTGTACTAAATAGGACACAATTAAAGATGTCTTAATCTAGGACACATTAAAAGCTGTATTAAATAAGACACAATTAATAAACTTAAACTAAATAAATAAATTAAAGACATAATTAATAAACTTAAACTAAATAACTAAATTAACTAAAAAAAGTTAAATATTTTATTCCATCAACTATTTAACTCAAAACGAAATTAAAATTTAGCTCGTAATAAGTTGCATGGGGCGCTTATTGAGCTGGTCAATGTATGATCAATAAGTTCGGCCACTTCCTCTCCCCATGCCTGATCAATGTAACTTGCAAGGGCTTCTTGGAACTTCTTAGAACGTGATCAGTAATAGGTCCTTGATTATTCGATAAAGCCAGTAATGGTTTCCACCCCACGTTCGATCAATTAAGACCTGCACACAAATTACAAACCAAAATTAAATTTCATTTTGCACTTGGGCCCCTCGTGTTTAGGCCATTCTCGGTGTCGTCGACATGAGTCATAACATGATGCGGCCGGGATCACATCAGTGTATTTCTTAAAACACTCATTTGACTTCTTTTCCATGTTCTACAGAGTCAGACGATCTAGGGCCATGCCTACGATGTGCTTGTATTAAGCAATAAATGCCTGTGCGACCTCTCCCCAAGTTCGAATCCGACTCCTATCCAACATTACATACTAGCAAGCCACAAATTCGGTTAGACTGTCTTGAAATATGTGCATTAGTAATTTCCCATCTTTGGAGTAAGCAGTCATTTTCCTATAGTACATGGTGATGTGAGTAATGGGGCAACTGTTACCATTGAATTTTTCAAAGTTAGGAACTTTAAATTTTGGTGGGACGACCACATCGGGTACCAAACATAGGCCTTTAGCTTCTACAGCTCTGAAGGTGTCTAATCCTATGATGGCTTTCAAACGTTCCTCAATTAGGCCGAATTTATGAGCTTCTTCATCCATAATCGGCTTTCCCTTGTCCACTTCTCTCAGTTCCTCGCTTACACGTAGCCCATTTACTCTTGGGATTTAAATGGTCATAGTTGGCGCTTGAAGCGATAAATCTTTGCGATATACCTCTGTATCACTATAAAGAGGGATTGAGTTGTCCAAAGTGCCGCTTCCTTCTCCTACCTTGGCCTTTCCTTTGACCATTGTTTGCATCATTTCCATCATTTGTTCAATCTGTTCCTCCAGTTTGGCCATGTGTGTTAATTCTTCTTCCGTCATCTTCTTAGGTTTTGAGTGGGTGTTTTACCGGTGAGCTATCCTTGGTCCTTTTTCAAATGGCATTTATTTCCAAAGTTAGAAATTTATTTGGATTTGTCATAAAAATGTTATTTTTTTTCTTTTTTTCAAATAATGTTTCTGAATAAACAAATGAGAGAATGAGTGAATGAATGGATGAATAAAATTGAAACTGGGGCACATTGTTGTAAATATACACAAATATAAACATTTTCTTTCATGGAAGGTTCAAAAACTGTTTGGCTTACAAAGTTTTTTTCATTTTTCAATCACACTTAAAGAAAATCCTAATTGATCCTATTGCCATAGGGCAAATCTCTACTTGTCGTTCTTGTTCTTCCTCTTTATGAGCTTGATGAACTTTTGGTAATGTGCCTGAGCCACCTCTAGAAATTTCATTGTAGGCTCATTCCTAGTCGTAAAATGGGTAGATTCTTTTTTGAGTTCTTTAATCTATTCACATATGTCTTCAGCTTGCAAAGTGAAAACTTGACATTCCCTGTGCATTGTTGCAAACACCACTTGTCAGCTTATTGCCATTTGTTCCACCATAATAAAATGCTCCGCAAGCTTCGCATATTCTTTCGTGACCTCTTTGTTTTGATATTCTTTTTTCTTTAATTCTTTAGTCAAACGACATATTTCATCCTCCAGCACCTCTATTTCAGCAGTTTTCTCATTAGTCACCCTTCTCAAAGTTCGCTCTTGTTCTCGAGCTTTCTAGAGTTCTTGAGCCTGCAGACTTGGATTCGCCTCCAACCTTTGAATCTAAGCGAACAAATCAGATCTTTCTCATTGACGTTGTTCTAACTGTATTTTTAGTTCTTCCTATCTTTCCTTCATGTCTGACCAATGTTGTTGTTGTTGTCTCATGATTTCTTCTTCCTTTTCCTTTACATATGCTTGATGTTGCTCCGGTTGCCGTCTAACCTTTTAACCTTTCCCCCTCAGACTCATCTCTAAATCGCGTATCTTTTCTGTTCAGTCAGCTATGTCATCTGGGACCTTCCTCTTTCCCTTGAATTGCACTGATACAAAGATTTTGCTTCTTTTAAAGTGCCATTGGATATACATTTCCAAGGGGGAATGGTTGAAAATGGTTCCTAATTGCAAGCTTAAGGTTTGACCCCATTCGATTTGTATCTTTTCCAATTTCTTCCAAAATTCTAGGTATTGAACATAAACTTCCACCCTGTTTAAACCAACTGTGGCAGGTACGCATTGATCATACCTGTATTGGCTTAGAACCATCAACGAGGAATGACTAATGGCTCTCCATATGCCAATTAAGGGAACCCACAAATGACCACCGCACCCGATGAATACAGTGCTCCGAATCATCCTTGGAGCCCTCGTTTCTATTTCTTGGTATGCCAATATACTAAGGTTCTGAACCCACTCAATCGATTAATTTGGAGGCCATTCACTTTCTAGAAATTCCTCTAAAGGCTTGGTCGAAGGAACAAACACCTAACAAAAGTGCGTATAGAGGCACCTAAAATATATTTTCATCCATTTGAACAACAACTATGCGCATCCTAAGAAATGCCCATCTCCTTTCCTTCTAATGAAATTGAGTGAAATGATGGTTTCAGCTAGGACTGCTGGAGTAGGATTCACCCCTTTTTCAATCTCAAACAGAAAATCAACTAGCTCCACACTCACATATCCTGGAGCTTTTAGGAACACAATCAACCTGTATACGGAAAATGCGAATAGTGCCAAATGTCTATCACCACTGGCCTTTACCATAGCATCCCTAATGTTAGACTAGGAAATGTAGGGACCATTTTTAGCTTAGGGATGTGTTCCCTTTTAAAAAGGGTTGGCCCTTGGGTGGTAAGCCTTCCATAGCATACACGGTAGCATTCGCATTCGCTACACGAACATTTAAAAAGTGTGAATAAATATAAAATATTAAAATAAAGTGCATTATTGACATTAAATATATAAGGTATAAATGCAAATGAAAGAGAATATATAAGTGTAAATAATTTATTAAAGATGGAAACAAAATGACATAGCTTAATTTTGGGACTAAAAGATAAAAAATGTTGAAGACAGAGAACTGATGTAGCAATTAATTTGCTTTTAATTTTGAAATTTCGGATTAAATCAAAGGTTTGAATAAACAAAAGGGCTATGGGTGTAAATAGGCTAGAGAGTGAGGGCGACATTGTAAAAATAGGGTATTTTTAGTAAATTTAAAAAGTAAAGGGGTGAGAATAATTTATCCATTTTGGCACCTATTTCAAATCTATTCATTCTTTCATTTTAACATTTAAAAAAAAAAAAAAACTCTTTCTCCTTATCTTCATCTTTCTATGTTGGCCGTGGCTCCATCACCGGAGAGTCCAACGACTCTTCGGCTTCTGGTGGTGGAGTCGCCGCATACGGTGGCCGAATTTTTTTTTTCAAAATCAAAGTTTTCTTTAAAAAAAATCACTACTTTTCTTAAAAATCAATGCTTTATTTCGAAATAGTTGAAAAGGATCAAAACTTTATTTTAAATGTTTAAACTTTTCCTTTAAAATGACTAAAGAAAACATATTTTTATTTTTCAAAATCTAAACTTTATCTTTAAAAAAAATTACTACTTTTCATAAAGATAAAAGCTTTTATTTCAAAATTGTTAAAAAAAAAATCAAAACTTTATTATAAAAATTTAAACATTCCTTTAAAATGACTAAAAAAACATATTTTTATTTTTAAAAATGTAAACTTTCTCTTTTCTTTTTTTTTTTTAAAAGTCATTACTTTTCTTAAAGAATAAAGCTTTTATTTTGAAATAGTTGAAAAAAAAATCAAAACTTGATTTTAAAAATTTAAACTTTCCTTTAAAACGACTAAAAAAACATATTTTTATTTTTAAAATCTAAACTTTCTTTTTTTGTAAAAAAAATCAAAACCTTTTTCATGATCAAGCCTTTTTTTTTAAGAAAAAAAAACTTTTATTTTAGAAAGGGGAAGGGGAGAAAAGGGGATTTTGGGGCTCCTAGGGGTGGAGGACTAACGTTTCGGTGACATCCCCCTCATTTGAGCCCAAACCCGATTCTTCAAGATATATATATAAAAAGAAAAGAAAAGAAAAAGATATATAATGCTTGTTGTTGTTGTTTTTTTTGTTTACTTTTTTTTTTAAGAACAAAATATGAAAAGCCTCCTTTATTTTCTTCTTTCATTTCATTTCATCTATATATATTGTTTTTCAATCTTGTTCTTTTTTTTTGTAATTTTTTTTCATAATAATAGTTGTAGTAATGATAATAATAATTTGGGTCATTGACAGACCCAAAAAGTAAAGAAAAATAAAAAAAAAGGCAAAGACCTCAAATTGACCAAAATCGGGTGGGCTTCGAACGGGCCCAAAGAGAGAATAAAAATTTAAAGGGAACAAATGGGCCTCCAATTGGGCTCGGACAAAAAAGGGTGTTTACAATGATCCTCACAATCTAAAAAGATTGTTAAAACTCTTCATAAAGAAAACTCAAGAGAAATTCTTGAAGAGAAAAACTCAAAGAGAGTTTTATTAACTCAAAAAAGGAAATTTGTTGAGTCAATAATGAAGTGTGTAACAATGAAGAGTCTTTTATATAGGCTAGCTAAGTACATTGAAATAAAATTATTAAGTATAGTAAAACTCTAATTAATCTAGAAAAGAAGTAGTTTTAAACTAAATCTTCTTGTTGACTAGGAAACATAAAACTCATAAATAACTTAAAATACTTAAAATATCCAAAATTCAGAATTAATAAATAATGAAATAATAAAACCTAAAAAAATACAATTTTGGACTCATATATAATAAAAATTAAGCCTAAAAACCAGACCAATATGATTTAAACTCGAATTAAAAGCTCAGTACTCGTAATTTTTGTAACAATATCTTCTAGAAATTCTGCTCACATAATCTTCACTAAAACTGTCATAACTTGAGCTCATAAACTTGAAATAGAGCGATTCAAGGTGCATTTTGAAGATAAATGATAGATCCTCAAACGTTATGAGACATCTAAACCAAAAAATGTCTAGATCCCCTCCAAAATGTCATCACAAGTTGACTAATTTTTCAAACTTAAAAATTGGCAAATTCAGTGAATGGAATTTAATAATTTCACCCTATGCGTGCATGTATTTTTCCACTTTCCTCGGAAAGATTCATCCTTGAATCTTTCCTTTGATTGAATAAGAAAGAATATTTATCATAGGTGGAATGGGTTAACTAATCTCCTCTCAAAAGATTAACAAATTCCTAAAAGAAAGAAACAAGGCCACTAGACAAATTCAAGTTAAGATTAGTGAAAACATAATCATTACTCACTCTTCCATGGGTATTTTCTTGCTTTACATTTTCTTTTCCAACTTTAGAACTCTCCAATTTTACCTCATTTGTATTTTCACTCACCAAAAGTGGACCATCAAGTATATTCAAGTTAAGATTAGTGAAAACATAATCATTACTCACTCTTCCATGGGTATTTTCTTGCTTTACATTTTCTTTTCCAACTTTAGAACTCTCCAATTTTACCTCATTTGTATTTTCACTCACCAAAAGTGGACCATCAAGTATATTTTTATCATTCAAGGGCTCTTTCTTTTCACATGATTTTCCTCACTTCCCATATCCCCTTACAAGTATTATGGATATTCAATTTGGTACAACACATCTAAATAGGAGAACATGATGTTTGTATCTCATCTAACTCCATAGATTCAAGGAAAATATTCTCACTATCATTTTTTTTTTTGGTTCACAAAGTTCGCCATCACAAATCTCTTTTCCACTAAAGTAAGAGTTAACAAAAGATATAAAGTCATACTTACTTTCTTCTCTAGTTGGATGTTGAATTGAGAATAAAAAACCCTCATGATCAGTTGAACTACACCATTAACATTACACAACAGGTAAGAGATCAATCGCACTCCTCCTTTTATTTGACCATCTTCTTTTGAATTGGCATACTAATTTATGCTCAACGTTCCCATCACAATAAGCTTCTGGATTATTTACTCCATGAAATTTTCGACTACAGAACTTTGGTTCGGCCAAAGAAGACTATCCATGATCATTATTGACCAAATTCTCATCATTCATGCGAGGTGCATGTCTAAAATTATTTGCATGAAGATGAGGCTAATCATCCTCATCTCTCCAATTATGATTCCAACGCTCAATTTGGGCACTTAGATGACCCAAGTTTATGTTGATCATGTCTAGAATAGTGTTTCATTGCTAACCTCGAGCATCTCTAACCTCTTAATCTCTTCACAACTTTCTAATCATAGTATCAAATTTATCATTCTTCGCAAAACCAACAAGGTTTTTCATCGTAACTGATGGACTTTCACTACTATTATCACTCTTTTTGTCGTTATGAATATGATGAGTCATTGTGAAATCCTGAAAAGAACACAACACTTAAGAAAAGAAAAATTAAGAAAACCTCACCATTATGCACTCAGAAATAAAATCAAACTCTCAATGAGGTGAAAATTAATCTTGTGCGAGAATGGCACTAGGAGGCCAAAATCGGCTAGACACCAAAGAATTGTGTTGGAAGGAAGGAATGTGCAGCGCGCTTAAACCTGCTAACACAAGAATCAATAAAGTGTTAGAATGTGTAAAGGAAAAAAAAACCAAGGCTAAGAGTAAATGCAAATCATTGAAACTTAAAAAAACCCGAAAAATAACAAAGCAACTTGAAAAACTTCATTTGAGGTGTTCTCAATTTACAAAAATCACTAAATTTAAACCAAAGCCTCCTAAAATAATGCAGATCTTATCTAGAAAGATTTGACATGAAATTTAGCCCAAAAAATATTTTTTTAATTCTTCTTTATTTTTCGTATTTTTCTATTTTTTTCACTTTTTTGATCATTTTTTGTGGGAAATATTTTTTTTATATTCCAATATAGTACCAAGAATATGTATATGAAATTTTAGATTGTTTGGAAATTTTTTACCCATTGAAAAATATTTTTTTCTAAAAAACTTTCTGGGTAAAAAATTGCTTTGAGGATGTTTTGCTGGAAATCATTTTATAAAAATGCAAAGAACACTCAAAATGCCTAAGAAAATAATACCAAATGATAAAGGCATGTGGAATAGGATTGCAGGTTTGTTCGAGTCATGGATTTAGCCTGGCTCTAGATGATCCCCATAATCATTTCTCAAATTAATGGTAGAAATAGATAGATCGAGTGATATCAACTTCAATAATGTAAAGAGCATTAAAAACGGGGCAAGAATAGACTTACAATCGAGCTTGAAAGTGGCCAAACCCTAGCTATGGCTTCCCTTCTAAATTCTGGCACAAGCAAGAAGAAGATGGACAGATTTTGGCTTGATTTTTGCTTTTTAATTCATTTAATTACTAAATGACCAAAATGCCCTTTTCTTAAAACACTAAAATTCTCTTACCTCATGTCTATTTTTGTCCAACTTAAAGTAACATGGTCTAATTACCATCTAAGGACCTTCAATTTAAAATTTCATATCAATTAGACACCTCTAGCATGTAGGACTCAACTTTTGCACTTTTTACAATTTAGTCCTTTTTGCTAAATTGAGTGCTCAAACGTCAAAATTTTCAAACGTCAAAATTTTCAAACGAAAATTTCACGAAATCATTCCGTAAAATTGTAGACCATAAAAATGTGATAAAAACAATTTTTTCTAGATTGGATTCGTGGTCCCAAAACCACTGTTCTGACTAGGCCTAAAATCAGGCTGTTACAACTCTCCCCCATTTAGGGATTTTCGTCCTCGAAAATCTTACCAGAAAATAGGTTTGGGTACTATTTTCTCATAGCCTCCTTGGGTTCCCACGTACCCTCTTCGACCCCAAGTCATTGGCATAAAACTTTCACTAGGGCTATACTCTTATTCCTCAACTATTTAACTTCCTGAGCTAAGATCTTGATCAGTTCTTCACCATACGTCATATCCGGTCGAATCTCGATCTCTGATGGAGAAATCACATGTGAAGGGTCAAAACAATATCGCCGCAACATCAACACATGAAACACATTATGAATCCTTTCCAACTCAGTCGGTAAAGCTAACCGATATGCCATTGGCCCTATTCTTTTGATAACCTCATACGGTCCAATGAAACGTGGACTCAACTTGCCATTATGGCCAAATTTCAGAATCTTTTTCCACGAAGATACTTTCAAAAATATTTTATCACCAACCTGAAATTCATCTCTTTTCTTTTCAAATCTGCATACGAATTTTGTCGATCTGAAGCTGCCTTTAGACAGTCACAAATTACTTTCACTTTTTCTTCAATTTCTCTAACCAAGTTAACCCCGTGAATCTCTTTCTCACTAAGTTTGGTCCAATACAAAGGTGTTCGGCACTTGCGGCCATACAATGCCTCATAAGGTGCCATCTTTATACTAGACTAAAAACTGTTGTTATAAGCAAACTCGACTAATGGTAGATATTTTCCCCAACTACCCTCGAATTCTAGAACACAACATCAGAGCATATCTTCGAGTACCTGAATCGTTCTTTTAGATTGATTGTCAGTTTGCGGATGAAAAGAGGTACTAAAGTTCGGCTTCATACCCAAAGCTTCTTGCAGCTTCTTCCAAAACCGCAAAGTGAATCTCGGATCTTTATCTGAAATAATAGACATAGGCACTCTGTGCAATCTCATAATCTCTAAAATGTACAATTCGACTAACTTATCAAGAGAATAGTCTATACATACCGGGATGAAATGAGCAGTTTTCGTCAATCTATCAACCACAACCCATACAACATCTTTCTTTTTCAGAGTCAAAGGCAACCCAGTTACGAAGTCTATAGTAATCCTATCCCACTTCCACTCAAGTACCATCACTGGTTGAAGTAAACCTGAAGGCACTTGGTGTTCAGCTTTTACTTGTTGACAAATCAGACACTTCGAAACAAACTCTAAAATATCTCGTTTCATACCTGACCACCAATACAATTTCTTCAAATCATTATACATTTTTGTACTACCCGGATGCACCGATAACAACCATTATGTGCTTCATGTAGAATTTTCTGAATAAGTTCATCTTTTTTTGGTACACAAATTCTACCTAAGAACATCAAACAATCATCGGATCTGATATGAAAATCTGAATCATTACCCAATTCACAAAGAACTCTTTTGGATTGTAAATCATTGTCACATTTCTGAGCTTTACAAATTTGTTGAAGAAATAACGGTTTAGCTCTCAACTCAACTAGGATCGAACCATTATCGGACAAAGTCAACCATGTATTCATTGCTCTCAAAGCAAACAAAGTCTTTCTACTCAACGCATCTGCAACTACATTTGCCTTACCCGGGTGGTAATCAATTACCAGCTTATAGTCCTTTAGTAACTCGAGCCACCTCCGTTGCCGCAAGTTTAAATCTTTCTGAGTCATCAAGTATTTTAAACTCTTATAATTAGTAAAGATATGGCATTTCTCACCGTACAAATGATGTCTCCAAATTTTTAAAGCAAACACAAGGGTGGCTAATTCCAAATCATGCGTCGGCTAATTCTTCTTGTGCGGTTTCAACTGTCTCGAGGCATAAGCTATCACTTTGCCCTCTTGCATCAACACACATCCTAATCCATTCAATGACGCATCACAATAACTCACAAACTTTTTTCCTAGCTTAGGTTGCACTAAAATCGGCGCCTCAGTCAAAAATGCTTTCAACTTCTCGAAACTTTGTTGACATTTTTTAGACCATTCAAACTTAACATCTTTTTGCAATAGCTTGGTCATAGGAGTAGCAATCATCGAAAATCCTTTAACGAAATGTCGGTAATATCCGGCTAAGCCCCAAAAGCTTCTAACTTCAGATACATTCCTCGGCGATTTCCAACCAACAATAGCCGAAATCTTACTTGGGTCAACCCGGATACCCTCACCTGAAACAATATGTCCCAAAAATCTAACTTCTCGGAGCCAAAACTCACTTTTACTAAATTTAGCAAACAACTGCTTATCTCTTAAAGTCTGTAATATGGTTCTCAAGTGCTCGGCATGCTCGGACTCATCTCGAGAATAAATCAAAATATAATCGATAAACACAACCACAAACTTATCTAAATATGGTCAAAAAACTCTATTCATCAAGTCCTTAAAAACAGCAGGTGCATTAGTTAGTCTTAAAGGCATAACAAGAAAGTCATAGTGCCTATACCTTGTCCTGAAAGCAATTTTCGGTACATCTGACTCTTTGACTCTCAATTGATAATAGCCAGATCTCAAATCAATTTTCGAGAATACCGTGGAACCTCTCAACTGATCAAACAAGTCATCAATCCTTGGTAAAGGATACTTATTCTTTATAGTCACCTTGTTGAGCTGATATTAGTCGACACAAAGGCTCATGGATCCGTCTTTCTTCTTTAAAAATAATATGGGAGCACCCTAGGGAGAAAAACTCGGTCTCACAAAACCCTTATCCGTAAACTCTTGCAACTGAGCTTTCAATTCTTTCAATTCAGTCGGGGCCATCCTATATGAAGTAATAGATATCAGTGAGGTCCCTGGTATTAAATCAATACCAAACTCGACTTCTCTAACTAGTGATAACCTGGGCAACTCTTCTAGGAACACATCTAGATATTCACAAACTATCAGCACTGATTCAATTTTCAATTCAGACATCTTTGTATTCAACACATAAGCAAGGTAAGCTTCACAACCTTTGCTTACATATTTCTTGGCTGACATCAAAGAAATCACAACAAGTAACTCACCTGACTCATCTGTATCAATTTGAAGAGTTTCACCATTTTCACATTTCAGTTCAATAATCTTTCTTTTACAGTTCACTATAGCATCATGCAATGTCAACCAATCGATACCCAAAATAACATCGAATTCATCAAATGGCAACAACATTAAATCAGCTGGAAAATAGTGACCTCAAATCATCAAGGGACAATTCTTGTAAACTCTTTCAACTAATACATGTTTGCCTAAGGGGTTTGACACTCTAATCACAAATTCAATAAACTTAATAGGCAAGCTCTTACTAGTTATCAATTTCATAAAAACATAAAAATGGGTCGATCTGGGATCAATCAATGCAACTACATTAGTATAATAGAGAGAAAAAGTACCAGTGATAACATAGGGAGATGTCGCTCCTTTGCGAGCACGGATGGCATAAGCTCTAGCAGCTGCTCGAGCTTCGAATCTCACAGCTGAATCATTCGTCAGACCATTTCTACTAGTTCCATTTCCAGTATTCATCGTGGCCTACCCTGATTAATAATATTACTCGGCCTTTCACTCTGAAATTTTTCTTTCTCAGCCATTTTAGGGAAATCTTAGATAAAATGCTTTTGAGAGCCACACTTGAAACAAGCCTGATCATTCATTCTACACTTGTCGAGATGTCTTCTTCCACAATGCTAACATTCGGGTCAATTAGGCCTTACATTACCCATACTTGCCATTGAAGTGGCTTGAGATTTAGCACTCGGGTATTACTTCCCGCGGTCTCTATGGGAATACCCAGCTAATACATTCGAACGGGAATACATTTCTTTAGATTTCTTTGAATGAGATGGAAATGACTTAGTCATTGGTCTTTTCCTCGAATCTCTAGTTTCACAATCAGCTTTCCTCTTCTCTTTATTCAACTCTTCGACGTTACAAGCTCACTCGACTAACACCACAAATTCTTTCAGCTCTAGGATCCCGAGTAACACACGAATATCCTCATTCAATCCATCCTCAAATCTCTTGCACATGATAGCTTCAGTGGAAACACACTTTCGAGCATATTTGTTAAGTCTGACAAATTCTCGCTTATACTCTGTCACTGACATTCGACCCTGTTTCAGCTCAAGAAATTCCTTACATTTCTGATCGATGAATTGCTGACTAATATATTTCTTTTGGAACTCCTCTTGAAAGAATTCCCACATAACCCAATCTCGGTACCACCGATACCAGTGTATTTCATCAGTGATATGCAGAATCTCTCATAAGTGAGACGATACACTTTAAACACTTATCTGGTGTGCAGGACAACTCATCAAATACCTTGATAGAGTTTTTATGCCAAAACTCGACTCTTTTGGGATCGTCATCCACATTAGCTCTGAAATCTTTAGCCCCATGCTTTCAGATCTTATCAACCGGAGTTTTGTTCATTCTTACAAATTCCATAACTTGTGGAGCTACGACAACCAATCGAGGAATAGGTGGGGTAGAGGAGGTTGGGCATTTTGATTTGCTCAAACAAACTCCGTATACCACTCATTAATCATATGGAGAAAGGCTTCCCTACCTCTTTCTCCCTGACCATCAGTTGGGGGTCTACTTTTAGATGGCACTGCCCCTTGGCCGGGTGCTAGCGCATTACTTTCAACTTCATTAGCCTTAGCTTGATTGGGACCCATTTACTATATGAAAACACAATTCAAAATTGTCAAGAGTCATCACACTGTCATAGTTCATTTATGGTTTGTATAGCTAGACTCTTACACAAGCTACGTTAGCCCAAGAATCGACTAAACTATAGCTCTGATACTACTAAATGTAACACCTCTTACTTGTATTTGACACCGAAATAGGGTATGAGGCATTACTAGACTTACACATAAGCAATCATACAAAATCGCGACGTAAACTTCCATCCAAATTTAAAATTTTTCATTTACATTCATATCGTCCCTAAAACAAGCCTACGAGGCCCAAAACATGCATTGGAAGCGGTTCAGGACTAAACCAAGAACTTTGGAAAATTTCACAACACTTAGAAAATTTTTCATGTTTTAAGAGCCACACGCCCGTGTAGCTTGGGACACGCCCGTGTGGGCAGGCCGTGTGGTCACACACGCCCGTGTCCCTAACCCATGTAACTCTCTATTTGTCACCCCTGAACAAATTGAAGACACACAACCAAGTCACATGCCCGTGTGCTAGGCCGTGTGGTCGATTTAATAATTTTGATTTTTCATAAAATAGGTGCAGACTTCACACGCCCAGGACACACGCCCGTTCCTGAGGCCGTGTCATCCACACGGTTGAGACAGACGCCCATGTGCTCAATTCTTAGCATTCTATTTTGCAACAATTAAGGTGCAGGGGACACATGGCTAGAACACATACCCATGGGGCAAGCTGTGTACCACACATGACTTTGACACACTCCCGTGTGTCTACCCGTATGGACAAAAACAACGCTATTTACCAAGCCATTTTGTCACCCTTTTATGCACACATCTACACAGCAAAACATAACACCAATACAAGCAATTACATTCAACCAATTCAGCCACCATCAAGACATCCACACATCATTCACATGCTACCATTTACCACATACGAACATCACATACCTATCAACTTAAACTATGCAAATTTCCACATCCATGAAAACATCATCATATGCATATATACTTAAATCAACATTAGACAATTTCAATGGCCATTTACAAAATGAATTATGAACCAACATAAGCCAACACATTTGGCCAAATCAATTATGACATATAACAAAATGACCAAGTTCCTATACATGCCATAACTCAAAATTTTGAATTCATTGGTACCCAAAATAATAAGTTGATAGTGTGAGTGGATCTCCGACAGTCTCCGATCCCCGAGCTAGCTTGGTGACACTATAAGATAAGGGAAAGAAAAGGGGAGTAAGCTATATAGCTTAGTAAGTTACCATGCAAATAATAGGCATCATAACCAAACATTTAACATACAATTAACATGACAATAATTCGCATAAATATTAATAAGGTCTTATAATCATAACTTACTCAATCATAACCTTATCGAGGGTTCATCACGTAATGAGCTCATCACGTATAAGTCTTACGTGTATATCTGAGTCATCTCAAATTGGATTTACACACAATTCATCTTTGACATACTTGTTAGATTACCCGTTGAACCACTTGGAATACTAAAGGATACTCGGGAGTTCCGTACACACAGTACCATACCAATGCCATATCCCAGATATGGTCTTATATGTAATTTCGTATCGATCCCAATAGCTCAGCCATGGTCTTACACGAAATCTCATATCGATGCCATATCCCAGGTATGGTCTTACATGTAGTCTCATATTGATGCCATATCCCAGATATGGTCTTACATATAGTCTTAGTAACCCCAATGTCATGACATTTGTATCCTATCTATTCCTAAGGCTCAACCAGGATTTTACGCTAACTTTGTCGAATACGTCCATGAGTCAATCACAATTCATAAAAGCATTTAAAACATAATGAAAAAAATGCATTATTTACATAAGAACTTACCTCGGTACAAAAATAGGAGAATTGGGACCTAATCGTCAAACACTTTGTTCTTCCCCTGATTTAGGTCCGAACCTCGTTTCTCTTGATCTATAATAGCAAATTTAACTCATTTATTATTCACATTACTCAATTCAGTTCAAAAATCACATTATGGCAAAAATTACATTTTTCCCCTAAACTTTGACATTTTTACACTTTGGTCCCTAGTCTTGTAAACTGAAATCTATTCAATTTCTTCAAGACCCAAGCCTGGCCGAACCTCTTTCATGCTTATAACAACCTATATTTTTCATTTAATCACACTTTTACACACATTTTATAACCTTTTTACAAATAGGTCTTTTTGACATTTTCATCAAAAATCACCTAGAAAAAGTTGTTTATCATACACTAAACATACATTTTCAACCATTAGACATCAAAATACACACATATCTAACATGGGTCAAACCCTAGACTTTAATCATTTCTCAAATTAATGGTAGAAATAGATAGATCGAGTGATATCGATTTCAATAATGTAAAGAACATTAAAACCGAGACAAGAACGGACTTACAATCGAGCTTGAAATTGGCCAAACCCTAGCTATGCTTCCCTTCTAAATTCTGACACAAGCAAGACGAAGATGGACAAGATTTTGGCTTGATTTTTGCTTTTTAATTCATTTAATTACAAAATGACCAAATTGCCATTTTCTTAAAACACTAAAATTCTCTTACCTTATGTCTATTTTTGTCCAACTTAAAATAAAATGGTCTAATTACCAAATAAGGATCTTCAATTTAAAATTTCATATCAGTTAGACACCTCTAGGATGTAGAACACAACTTTTGCACTTTTTACAATTTAGACCTTTTTCCTAAATTGAGTGCTCAAACGTCAAAATTTTCAAATGAAATTTTCAAGAAATCATTTCGTAAAACTGTAGACCATAAAAATATGATAAAAGCAAGTTTTTCTACATTAGATTCGTGGTCCTGAAACCTTTGTTCCGACTGGGCCCAAAATCGGGTCGCTACATAACGACTGTGTACACTTGCACAAACTTAAGCTTTACACAATCTTCATTAAGAGACAAATCTTCAAACACTATGAAGACATCTCAACTCTGAAATGCATGAATCTTATCCAAAAAGTTGTCGCAAGTTGACTGATTTTTAATACTTGAAAATTGGCAACTTTGGTGGATAGAATTTAATAAATTTCTATAACATCCCAAATTTTTGGTTTAAAGAATATAAAATTGTATCAAGAATGATCCATTGGCTTAGTTGTTAAAAATAAAATAAGGAGACAATGTAATTAGCTCAAGGTCTTGAGTTCGATTCCCTTCTTTTACAAAATAGCTTAATTTTGCTAAGTTTCTCTCTATTCACCTATTTTTGTATCGCCCATGCCTGTTAACCTAGGTATAATCATTTTTTTCATTTATTTTTTAGCCATTAGTCATTCTTTTTCCATCACTAGCCATCCCTTCCTCTTCTCTTTTCTCATTATTTCAATATTCTTTATTTTCCTCCACTATGTTGCCCACTAAGCTCTTTTTTCCTTACTGACCTTCCCTCTCCATTGGTGCTAGTTTTGGACATTTTTCCTCTTTTTTTATATTATTTCACTATTTTTTCCAACCTTTAGATAGTCTCTTGAACCACTCAAAAATTGGTCTTTATTGCTGCCACAAAGATCTCTATTGTCGCCCATTTACCTTTCTAGAGTAAGTGCCTAATTCTCTCATTTTCTATTTTGTTTTCCTATCGTTTTGTTTTCAAAATCAGATCTAACAATTTTGGTTTTTTATAGTAATTATCCCAAAAATGAATGATTTTTAGCCATATATCCTTTTTGAACTGCCTAAAATTATCCCAACCACCATCGCCACTGGTGGTAGTTGTTACCCATATAGTTTTCCTTTTTATTGATCGACGGTATGAGATTTATTTAGTAAAATATACTACTTTTATAACCTTTACTTTTACTATTTTTCAAGTCTAATGATATTCTTTAATCAGCTTTTAAACAAACTCCCATGGTGTTTTGCAAAACTGCCCCTTTGTGGCAATTGTGCGGGTGTGCCGCTCTTAATTATGCCACTAGGAGCTACTAATTTTTCTCGTAATTTTGTCTAGTATTTTCTAGCAAGTTGAAATCTATCCTATCCTATCCTAATCTAACACCCTAAACTAGGCCTAGACGTTATGGCCGAATCTGGCGATGTCACATTGAAGTTTTTTCCGCAAAGTGTGAGATCGTTGATAAACCCTTTCCATATTTATCTTCTTTGTGTGATCTTAATGATGAATTTAAAACGTGTTGTTCATTTCAAAACTTGCGTCCTAATGAAAAGGTATTTACTTAAAAATCGTTATTCATTTCCAAAAAAATCATTTTATAGCGGAAGCTTTTAACACTTGTTATGTAAACGTGGTGTTTTGAAAAGCATTTATCTTTTTGAAAACCTGCGTCCTAATGCTAGTAGATATAAATCAAAATAAAAAATCCCAAATTAAAGATTAAAAATCTAAAGAGGCCTTATTACAAAAATACCCAAATTAAATTACTTATAAATTAAAAATCAAATATGGAAGCATGAGCGATTGTGTGGCCACCTTCGAGTCCTTTGCAGCACCGATCCGCCTGAGCCTAGGGATTACCTGTACAGATTAACAGATGGGTGAGTTTACGAAAACTTTGTATGTAATCCCATATAAGCAAACAGTCAGAAAACAAGCACAGTCTGGGCCTAAGCCCTTCTTAAAAACAGTGACAATTTTAGTTTGGGCTTTAGCCCACCTCAATACAGAAACAGTCATGTGTTTGGGCATTGGCCGATTATAGTAACAATAGTCAGTGCAGTAACAGTAATCGGTGTAGTATTCAAGTCCTACCCATCCAGCCTCTACACTCCATCTTCGTCCAACCCTACACTCTATGTGGGGATATAATCAACCCACCTATCCCTACACTCCAGGGTTACCATCGGTTGCGACACTAAATAGTATTTGCAGCAGAGCTGCTAGTATGATAGGCTTAAAGCCATCAGTGATTTGCAGCAGAGCTACCAGTACAGTACACTTCCTCCAATCATAATAACCCATCCACATGTAATGCATCATACAGTCATGTCATGTCATATCATAGAATCATACATGTATCCATTAAGTTTAAACAACATGCTGAAATACAGTCATACATGTACATATATATAAATACATCACTTAGGGGCAAATCAGTCATCTTACCACATAAGGGCAAAATAGTCATTTTACCACATAAGGTCAAAACAGTCATTTCACCACATAAGGGCAAAACAGTCATTTTACCATATAAGAGCAAAACAATCATTTTACCATATAGGGGCAAAACAGTCATTTTACTACATAAGGGCAAAACAGTCATTTTACCACTTAAGGGCAAAATAGTCATTTATCAATTTGGGGTCTAGGTATACTTACCGACCCAACAGTAGGTCAACAGTCATATCGTGCGACCTGTGCAACCTTAACAATCAAACAGAGAAAATGGGCCCAAGACCCATATTACGGGCCAATGGGGCCCACACACCATGTGGCACACAAAGCCCAAAAACGCCCTTGGCCGTGTGAATTACACAGCCTGGTCAATATTCCTCACATGTCTGTCTGGTTTACCCGTGTGGCACCCACAGACCTATGGGGCCCACACGACCCATTTCGGCCCAAAAATGACCTAAGTCTATGAATTCACTCATAGTGGCCTCTATGATCAAAAGCCCACGTTTATGCGTTCAGACTACCACATGAGCGAGCATACGCCTATGTGGCATCAATGGACACATTTCTCGGCTTTTGCTGATTTACGATTTGAGCAGTGTTTACACACCTGTTTGCGATAGTGTGCACCCCACTCTAGAGCACCCTAACCTTAGTTAAACATAATCTATCGTTAGTCCCTTCATGATAGGGTTACAAGACCCCTCTTAATTCACTTATCTCAAAAGAATAGACTAACACTTGACTTAATCAACCAATTTAGGCTTACACCCTTCCACCGTTGTAGGAAACTGATTACAGGCCCTTCAAGAACTCTTGCATACCAATAAAAAATCTATTAACCTTAAACATTAACGTTCGCACAACCTTTTGAACCAACGCATGCCACTTACCAAAAGGCAAAGCCGGATATCGGGAAGGGAAACAATCGGCCTATTACCTCTTTAAAAGACAAAAGCTCGGCACAACATACCCTAGCAATTAATGGTAGCAAAAGGAGATGTTAAAAGAAAACTATTAGCACGATGAAAGATAAAAAGAAAAAGTAACCGAAAAGTTGTAGTTACCACCAAAGTCTACAGAGACCTATAAAGATTCGACACAGTGAGGGTAAAAGAAAAAGGAAGGAAATTGTTAAAACAAAGGAAAAAGAGATTGACAGAAGGTCGAGCAGCAATAATCGGTACCAACAATACTGAATAGTCAACAGAGGATTGTGGGAAATGGGAAACCAAAACAAAATTGAGAACTACCAGTTAAGGTTCAGCTAGAAGACCGAGCCAAACACCAATTACACTTCAGCAGTACAAGAGAGCTTGAGAAAAACGAAAGTAATAAAGTGGAAAGGGAGAAAGGAAGAAACAAAAGAGAAGAACACAGTCACTGAAATCTTCAGAGAAAAGAAAAAGAAAACAAGCTAAAGCCGAATTGCCAAAAGAGATTTCGGCTATAGGGGAACAAAGGGGGTTTTGCCGTCAAAATATTGGAAAACTAGGAAGAGGATGCTGAAATTTTGAGAAGGCAAAATTCAAGTCTGGCTCAAACACGTCCCATTCCCTCATACACTCCACCAAATCAGCACAACTCTCCCACTAAACTCAAATCCCTTCTTTTTCTCCCCAAAATGTGATAACCTTCCATATCCCACTATTTCCTCCTACAAAGTCGGCACTACAATTCCCCATTCAGCATAATTCTTCTCCAACCACAAATCCCCACAATTTTCTCCTAAAATCCCTCCATCAATATCTCATTAATCACCAATTCAAACTCCACTCAACTCAGCAGAGTTTTGGTCAACCTCAACTACTCACACGATAAGAGCAGCAAAATAAAACACTCCACTGCCTTCACCAAGATTCGAACCTCAGCCCTCTGGCATAGGTAACACGCCACTTACCCCCTAGTCCAGCAGGCTCTTTATGTCATGCTTCATCCATTTTTATTTAAAAGGCTACTTACTAGAGACTGGGTTTATTCTTTAAAAATAAAATTTTTGCACATGCCTAGGCCCAAGACTTCTTAGACACTCCCAGAACACTCAGAACACTTAACTACTGAATCAAATACACAGTTATGTCACTTTCTTACACAACTAAACATTTATATGCTGCCTCCTAATTGTTCCCATGCTCAAAACCTAATACTTCTAGGCCCAAAATTCATGGCGTTACACCTAATCAGCCTTTGATCATGTATGATTTAAGAATACTCGATCTTCCTTCGTTTGGCAATTTAGATTTGATAGATCGAGAAGCACAAGTGCAGTTGTTAATGTGTGGTTTCTATTTTTTAGTAGCGAATGTGTTAGTTGATTGAATTAAGGTTTTAAATGGATTATTAGCTACTTATTTTTTTATTATTTTATCATGTTAGGCGTTGTTTTAAATGCCACGGACCACCAGTGAAGCTGATTGTAAGTAGTCTGGTCGATTTGGATCTGAAAGTTAATTGTTGTAACAATGATTTGGCCAATACTTTGGAGAGTGTTTTAAGATTGGTTTGATAGTATCTTAACTCGATAAATTCTTTATTTTAACTTAGGTTCAATTCAAGTCTAAAGTGGGAATTGCGGATTTCATAAGTAGTGCTGCAGTTGTGTGAAATTAAGGTGTGGGTTCTAATCTATAATCTTGAGTGTTTAAATAATATTTTTAGTGTTTAAAATAAAATTTAAGCTTGCTGGTTAGACTTATTGAAAAGGCTAAGTAAGGGATTTTAAGATGGTAAAATCAGGTACGTTTCGAGCCCTAACTAAACGACATGTTTCCTAATTAGTATGGTTGACCGATTAATCGTATAGTTGACCGATTAATTGTATGGTTGCTTTTAGTATGAAGTGACATGGATGATTTGAATATGTAATGATTTATGTTTGTATGTTTGATGTGTACTATTATATTAAAGAAATGAGTGAATGCTTCAATTGTATGCTTTAGTGAATTACCATAAAATGTACTAAATGAAAGTCTGCTATACATGCACTAGAAAAATTGTTTACGAAATGGTTATGAAGTTGAGGCATGTTAGAATGTCATCAAATTGATTATGAAATGGAATGCTTGATAAGTGTCACCATTGTATGAAAATGAATGATAATGAAGGCGTGTAAATCATGCCACTAAAATGTGATTATAATGAAAACATGATCTTGTTTGTATCTCATATGACATAATGCATGTGCATGGCGTGGGATTATGGATGACGAAGGAGTTTTGCGGAGTAATAGTGACAGATTAAGTCCGCATTAATATTGTCAGTGCACTACACTGAGAGTAATGAGGAGAATGGCGATTATATCGCATAATGATTGATGGTATAATTGCATTATTTATAATGGTGGTTTAACCGTATCAAGCTCAGCTTGCAATGTTAGGAGATTAGTAGATGGGTTCTGGGGAACTCGTGGTGTGTAGCGGATGATTGGGTAGGAAATCATTTTGCATTATATTATGACCATGAAACATTCGAATGATAATATTTTATGCTACGTTTTATGTTGCATTAAATTATTGATTGTTATTTGTATGAATAATTCAATGTTCTTACTGTTTCAACTCACACTAAGCTAGTTTAGCTCACCCCATAGTTTCAAACATCTCAGATAATGTTCAAGACTAGGATCAGACACGATACGTGGACATACGACAGACATACGATGGACTTCAGGCTAATTATTTATTTTGCCTTAGTTTTATTTAAATTCATTTATTTTTTGGACTGTAAAATTTATGTGGGTTGTGGTTTGGGTTTTACTTTGATTTGGGTTTTTCATGCATGCATACTCGACACATTAATTTGGTTTTAATGCTCACTTTCAAATTGGACAATGCATGATATTTGGCTTAGCGTTAAATTTGTCATAAACTAGGTTTTCCGCTACAATAAAAGTTGATAAGGTTTTTGTTGAGCGAAACAAAGTGTAGTTTATTTTCTAGAACCATGCTATCGTATATGAAATAACTTAAGGGTGGTTGACATAGTCAATGAACATTTTTAAATTAACAAGTGCAAACTGCGATTTTTTCTTATAAGAGAGTAACTAAGGTTTTTCAAAGAACGGTAGGGTTATTTAGTCACATAGGTGGCTAATGTGGTCTTCACATTTCTACCATAACATCTAGGCTAGGTTAGGGAGATTACGATTCCACCTCATCTGTGCATGTATCATGCCATTAGAGAGAAATTGATGATTTAGGGCTTAATTTGAAGAAATTGACAGTTAATAAGCTTAGATTTTAAAAAGGACTGAATCATAAATTAAATAAAACTTGTTAGATAACTTTGAAACACTAAGGACTAAATTGAATAAATTGAAAACCTATCATGAGATTATGCTATGAATAGAAAGTATAGCATCCATAATGGAAGAACGTGAAATTAGATTTCGATTCAATGTTAGATATTGAAAAATATGTATATCCCAAGTATATGGACTAAATCGAATAAAATGCAAAATATGTTTGGTTATGTATTTAAATGTTAATTGGATGTAAACCAATGTTGTTTCTATTATTAGATCATCAAATGTAGTTAAAGACAACACCGATCCATCGTAAGAGAAGGGAAAGACGAGAGTCATAGACGAGTGATGAGCGTGTTGATTTTTACTTTTATAATTCGAGATCATTCCATTTATATACATACATATACATGTTTGATGCATATTAACTTTTAAGGTAACACTATCACTTGTCTTGAACTAAATTGTGTGATAGTATTGAATGCTAAGATTGTGAATTGGTATGACCATAGTAGAAACGAGTATGATATGAATTGTTAAATGACATGTGATATGTGATATTAATTGTTGATGGAAATGGTATGGAACTATAATATTGAATCGATTCTTAATATGAAATTGAAACATTGGTTACCCTATTAGTTGTTCAGGTAGAATTGGAATAGTTGGCTTGCTATAGGGTTAGGTAAACGATTATAAAGTATCGTTGTCAGGCTGCTCGAGGTGGTAGAATGTACATATTCTAATAGTCATCATTGTCGGATAACCTAGGATGACAGAATAATAGATTTGTGTATCCGTCTTAAACCCATCCTGGCTTAATGGGGGTTTCTGAAACATGAATTGGTTATATCATTATTGAAATGAAATGAGATTGAATTTGGTATACTTTGTACATATGTGAAATGTAGGAAATGATAGCATGTGAAAGATTTTGCAAATTGGATTATATGAGCCTGAAAGGCCGACATGGAAACAAATGAATAAATAGACACGATGCGGAAATGAGATATTGATCTAGTCATGTTATGAATTGAAATAGAAATGTATGCATTATTGAAGGTAGAATTTTAACATGATATGTTTATTTAGATTTGCTAATTGTGGAAATAAATGAATTTAAGAATATGACATAAATAGGTGGAAATGAAATGGTTATGACTAATTATATATTGAATTGTATTAATTTATATTAATGGTAATGTTATTGACTTCAATGATGAAGTACCACTAAGCTTTATCACTCAATGTATAGTTTGTTTATTCTGTGTACAGGTATTAGTAGATCTCAAAGAGTCGATAAGTGATCCAACATCCAAATGATGACACTTCACTCAACAATGTTTGTATAGTTCCCTTGTTTTTGATAAATGACATGTACCTAAGTTTGAGTTGGTTTTGTATTGTAAATGGTCATTTTGGAAGTTTTTGTAATTATGTTAAATAAAGTATATGGTTTGTTTAGTATGTTTGGAATTGGTATATATTTTGAAATGGATGAAATGATGCAATTATTCACTTGTTTTAGGTGTCTTGAATTGATACCATATGGTTCTTATAACACTCCCTAACCCGTATCCGTTATCGAAATAGGGTTACGGAGCATTACCAGACTTATTTCATAATCAATCATACATTTCACATGCATTTTCCAATTCTAAATATGAATCATTCACAAACATTCATAAAGTCCTTAATACAAGCCTACGAGGCCCAAATCATGCATTAGAAGTGGTTCGGGACTAAACCGACAACTCAGGAAATTTTTGGACACTTGGAAAATTTAACAATATAGAGGTGATACACGCCCGTGTGGCCCGACCGTGTGTCTTACACGGCCAAAGACACACCCGTGGCATAGGCCGTGTGGACATTCAAAATGAGATCACATGGCCATGTCCCAGCCTGTGTCCGACCTCATGTAACTCTCTGACATAGGTCACATGGCCAACACAAACGCCCGTGTGCCCTTTGAAATGACCACACACGTCCGTGTGTTAGGCTGTGTGCTAGGCCATGCCAAACCTGTAGGGTATATTGATTTATGGCACATAGTCAAGTCACACGCCTGTGTGCTGGGCCGCGTAGAGCATACTAACTTGGTTTCTAATTAAGCACCAGGGGACACACAGCCGTGTTACCTGACTGTGTGTCACACATGGCTGAGACACACGCTTGTGTCTCTACCCGTGTGGACAAAAATTAGGCTATTTACCAAGCCATCTTTCTCACCCGAATTTTATTCACCTTTACCAAATCAAAAGGCATATAACATGGCATAAATAGGCATTCAAACCAATCTTAACCAAGCCTAATTCATGCTATTTGCATACCAAGAACTATATGACTCATTATATCATATTATTCCAATTCAAAATATACCAAATCCACATTCTCAAATCATCAATATGGTCACTTTCAATTAAGCATTATTTTACCTAAAACCACAAACATACCAATCTTAAATTCAATCATTTGATACTCCAAATACCAATTCACCACAAGTATATAAATGACAATATCACAACATATCAAAAGGCCTTTTTCACATATATACATACATCACCAAACTTACCAAAATAAGCCAAATCACATGGCTATACACATAACAAACCATTCACCATTTACAAGTCAACTCAAATGGCTAAATCCATTTCTAACATATACCAAAATGACCATAACTCCTATACATGCCATATAACCAAATACATAAGTTCAAAAGTACCAAAGTGATAGCTTGATAGTATGATGAGATCTCCGACGATTCCCAAATTTGAGCAAGCTTCGATAAACACTATAAAACATGAAAAAGTAAATAGAGTAAGCTGTAAAGCTTAGTAAGCTCATATAGTTAATAAGTAAAGCTCACCATTCATTTACAATTCATGTAGTATGAACATAATATACTACAAAATGATTAAATCATAAGATTAACATGTATTCAATCACGTAAGTAATCATGAACTCACAACTTTCATAGGTTCAATGTTCATATAGTTTCCATACATAACTGTACTGATACGTATCTATTTCTCACCATTTCATATCTTCGATATATCCATTGAACCATTTGGAAAACTATTGGATACTCAGAAATCTCGCACCCTAAGTGTCAATACATAGCCGAAGCTATCTCAATCTCATATCTCCTATAATGCTTACTCTCGAGCTATCAACGGGTCTGCTTACACAAGTAGACGGTCATGACATAGCTACACGCTGCTGCTCACACAAGCTGACGAGAATCCGCAACATGGAAACACGAAAATATACACACTTTTTCATGCCCTTTTTAACTCAAATTCATGCAAGTTCGGTAAAATTTCTTGTCATAAAATATATTATTATTATAAAATAATCATTTTATACTTAAATTATTAACATAATGAATTTTAATTCATTTTATAATTAATTTTGATTAATTTTGATTATTTTTGTTGCACAAAGGGCAAAAAACGGCTTGCTAGACACTGCTAGAAGTGCAAAATCAAGAAACAATTTTGAAGCATCAAGGCAAATTAATTTTTCAGCCTAAGATTGTCCAAATTATGTGTATTAATTCATAATATAATTAATTTTAATTTATACCCAATTTAATTTGGGTTAAATAAATTATTATTAATTAATTATGAAAAGTGGCCCAATTGAGTTGAACTGGGAAAACCAAATTGACACAGTACTGGGCAGCCCAAAACCGTCCCACATGCTGACCAAATTAGCTTGCTTGGCTGATTAATTAGCTTGCAAAATGGCCTTGAAGATTATTTCAAATTGCAAACAAACCCCTCCACTATTTGTGCCTTTCTAAATTTGCCCCTACCTTAATATAGTAAGTTTGAAAACTTCAAACTTCAAACTTGTCACATGTGTGGCCGACCAAGGGATGGCTCTTTGGATGCTGATTTTGGATATTTTTAGCAACCCTCTCAACCTATAAAACCCTCCTTTGGCTGCTCATTTGAGACACACCTCAACTTTCTCATCTCTTCTCTTCTCTCTCAATTTTATCTCTTCATTTCCCATCCATTTTTCTTTATTCTCTTGACGATTTCACCTCTTAATAAAGAGTCATTCATCCACCATTTGGAGCAGCATTAAAGTGTTTGTAGCAGCCCCAGTTCAACAAGAGCAAGAGGAGAAGGAAGAGTGGAGCAAACCAGTCAAGCCACGGAGAAACACTGGATTTGATTCTTGTTCCCTATCCTTTTAATTTTTGTTGTTGTTATGATGAACATGTCTATGAATATTTGTGATGTTGAAATGTTTAATTTAATTGATATGGTTTAAATTTAATTCGTGTTAGGTTGATTGCATTTCGTCTACTTAATTTATTAAAATTGTGTTTGTGTTGTTATAGGCCTCGGTAAGATGTTTGATTAAGTAAAACCATGACTAAGTTATTCTTGCATTACAATTGTAAGGTGACTAATTAATTAATTATTTAAACGGGTTGAAATTATAATTAATTGACACAATACTTAATCAGTAGATGTTTAATCATCTAAGGTAGCTGAGGGTTAAATTAGCAACGGTATTTAACGATACATTTGCCTTGCATAACTTGCAAGATTATTGGGATTAAACTATTTCAAGGTAGAAATATATTGTTACCTCACGTAATCTTTTACGTGCTTATGATATTGAATTAATTGTTTGAATTGGCCTAGAGATATGTACAAGAGATTATTTTAATTTCATAAGTATGTATGTGCATTAACACATTTGCTTAGGAAAATCTATTTAATCGGTTGAATTGACATAGAGATATAGTTAAGAGATAAATAGATTTGGGTAGGTAAGTATGTTCATAAGTTAGCAAATTACCGAGTTGCTGTGAATTTATTCGTAAAAACATAAACATGAGTTTAATAATACTAAGTTAAGAAATGTAATTAATCTAACAGAATTATGTCATCTTGATGAAATCATCTTTTGGAATCGTGCATTGGAACTTTATTTTATTTTATTTATTTTACTCTGTTTTCTAGTTTAATCACTTCTTCAAAACAAAATATGTTTCTTCACCAAAGTGTTTTAAATTGCATTCATAAATAATTCTTTTCACAGTCCCTGTGGGTACGATAACTTGACATTTTCTTGTCACTTTATTACTTGTTGCGACTATGTACACTTGCACATTTCAGTTGTTTCAAGTTTTTGGCGCCGTTGCCAGGGAATGTTTTAAAAAGTCATTATTCGTGAATTTGTTAGTTTTGCATTTTGGCTTATTTTTCTATTCATTTTAACTTAAATTAATTTTTTTGTGATTGTTTTAGGTGTTTATGAGTATTGACTGAATTATCGATTTACTCCCTGTAGGCCCTGAGATAGAAAGAAATTTTCAACAACAAAGAAGACAAGCAAGTCAGAGAAGGACCAAAGAGATGAATTTCAAAAATCCGAATCAAGGAAACGGAGCAAACCCTACTCAAAATCCTATCCTTATTGCTGATGATAGGGATAGAGCTTTAAGGCAGTATGTCATGCCAGTATTTCATGATCTTAATCCGGGTATTAGGAGACCTAAAATTAAGCCAAAACAATTCGAGCTGAAGCCAGTCATGTTTCAGATGCTTCAGACAGTGGGCCAATTCAGTGGAATGCCTATCGAATACTCACCTGCACTTAAGACTGTTTATGGAGGTGAGCCATTCTTTCAAGTTAGCCGGAGTACCCGACGATGCATTACGATTGAAGCTATTTCCATATTTGCTAAGAGCCAGAGTTTAAGCCTACTTGAACTCATTGCCACTAAATTCAATTTCCACTTGGCAAGAGTTAGCAGAAGGATTCCTTATGAAGTATTTCTTGCCTAGAAAGAATGCAAAGTTGAGGAACGAGATCACTGCTTTCCAACAAATGGATGATGAGTCCTTGTATAAGGCATGGGAAAGGTACAAAAAATTATTGCGGAAGTACCCTCATCACGGAATCCCATATTGTATCCAACTTGCGACGTTTTATAATGGTCTCAACGCACACATGAGGATAGTAGTAGACGCTTCTACTAATGGTGCTCTACTTTCTAAGTCTTATAATGAGGCTTATGAAATCATTGAGAAGATTGCCAACAACAATTATCAATGGCCAACCAATCGAGCAGAGTCAGGAAGACGAGTCGCTGGAGTACATGAAGTGGATGCTCTTACTTCACTTCCATATCAGGTATCATCAATATCATCAATGCTTAAAAATTTTACCGCTAATGGGTTTAACAGTTTTGCAGCTCAGCCACTAAATCAAGTTTAAAATGTAGCCTGTGTCTATTGTGGGAAAGGACATTTGTTTGAAGAATGTCCATCGAACCCAGAATCTGTGTATTACATGGGTAATCAAAACCAAAATCAAGGAAGACAAGGACTGCAATCCAATTTTTATAACCCATCGTGGCGAAACACCTGAATTTTTCCTAGAGTAACCAAGAGGCTAGAACCAGTAACACTTACACACAGCCTAGACCAATCTAGTCACTTGATTTTTCCCAAAAAGTTTAGAAACCAACCCAAGCTGAACCATCCAATAGCTTAGAGAATGTATTAAAGGCATACATGGCAAAAAATGACGCCATTCTAAGGAATTTGGAGAATCAAGTGGACCAGCTTGCAACTAAACTCAGAAGCTGACCACAAGGTGCTTTACCTAGTGGTACGGAGAATCCGAGGAATCCAGAGAAGAAGCATTGTAAAATATTGACATTGAGGAGTGGAAAGATATAAGAAACCAACACCGTTGAAGTTGGAAAAGAGCTAGCTGATGCTAAAGACTCAGAGGAAGTTCAACCAAGTGTTGAAATTTCAATTTCACCAGAACTAGAATCTGCAAAATTTGACAAGGTAACTTTAGAACTAGCTAATTTTGATCAACTAACTACTTCGTTAGATGCGAAATTGCCACAGAAGACAAATCAACCAGTTCCAATAAAAAAGCCTCCATCACCCTTCCCTCAAAGACTTCAGAAGCAGAAGCAGGAAATCCAATTCAAGAAGTTCCTAAATGTACTAAAGCAACTTCATATCAACATTTCGTTGGTTGAAGCACTTGAAATAATGCCAAACTACGTTAAATTCATGAAGGATATCCTGTAAAAAAAAACAAAGACTTGGAGAATTTGAGACGGTAGCCCTGACAAAGGAATGCAATGTATCTTCAAGCCCCCAAAGTTGAAGGATCCTGGATGTTTTACCATACCTTGCAACATTGGAGCAACATATTGTGGTAAGGCATTATGTAACTTAGGTGCGAGTATCAACTTGATGCCCATGTCAATATTTAGGAAGTTGGGGATAGGTGAAGTTAGACCTACTACGGTCACACTTCAATTAGCGGATCGATCCTTAGCACATCCAGAAGCAAAAATTGAGGACGTATTGGTACGTGTAGACAAATTTATTTTTCCTGCTGACTTTGTGGTTCTAGACTTTGAAGTAGATAAAGAAGTGCCAATCATCCTAGGAAGGCCTTTCCTAGCAACCGGAAGGACCCTTATTGATGTGCAGAAGGGCAAGCTTACTATGCGCGTTTAGGATGATCAGGTAACATTTAGTGTTTTTAAGTCTATGCGATTTCCTAACACAATTGATGATTATTCTGCAGTGTCCAATTTAGAGGATTTAATCGTGGAAAAGGAACTCAACTATGTTGAGGAACTATTGGAACAAATTTTGACATCAGACCCTCCAAATGATGAGGAAGAGAATGAATACTTAGCTTTGCTAGAAGCTAATCAAAGGAGATTTAATTCGGAATCCCGTTTTGAATCTTTGGAGTTGAAGAATAGGGATTATGCCCAACCAAAAGCGTCAATCAAGGAGCCACCTAAATTAGAACTCAAGGTACTTCCTTCACATTTAAAATATGTTTATTTAGGTAACGCTTTTACTCTGCCTGTGATTGTTTTAGCAGAATTAACAATTGAGCAAGAAGAGAAACTCATCCTAGTGTTGAAACAATTCAAGAATACTATCAGATGGACCATATTCGCGGTATTAGTCTGTCTGCATGCATGCACAATATTATCCTAGAAGATGGTGTAAAAGGGACGATTGATGGACAACGAAGACTGAACCCTATCATGAAGGACGTGGTGAAAAAGAAAATCATCAAGTGGTTAGATGCAAGTATAATTTACCCTATCTCAAATAGTTCATGGGTAAGTCGGTCCAGTGCGTACCAAACAAAGGAGGTGTTACGGTCATTGAGAATGAGCATAACAAGTTGATACCGACTAGAACGGTTACGGGATGGAGAATTTTCATTTTTTACCGGAAGCTAAACAAGGCGACTAAGAAATGTCACTTTCCTTTGCCATTTTTGGACCAGATGCTGGATAGACTTGCAGGGCGAAACTATTACTATTTTCTTGATGGATAGTCGAGGTATAACCAGATTACAGTAGCACTGGAAGATCAATACAAGACAACATTCACCTACCCGTATGGTACATTTGCATTGAGATGCATGCCATTTGGTTTATGTAATGCACCTGCTACATTTCAAAGATGTATGATGTCTATTTTTACTGACATGGTTGAGAAATACTTGGAAGTCTTTATGGATGATTTTTCAATATCTAGAGATACATATGATGATTGTCTAGCCAATCTAGCCAAGGTACTAAGGCGATGCGAAGAAACAAACCTTGTACTCTACTGGGAAAAGTGTCATTTCATGATACGAAAACGTATTGTTCTAAGGCATCGAATAACGAGACATGGAATCGAGGTAGATAAAGCAAAGTTAGACGTTATTGAGAAATTCCCACCTCCAACATCTGTATAGGGTGTTAGGAGCTTTTTCGGCCACGTCGGTTTCTATTGAAAATTTATCAAGGACTTCTCCAAAATTGCTAAACCCTTATGCAAATTACTAGAGAAGGACACGATGTTCAAATTTGATGAGGAGTGCTTAAGAGCTTTCAATGATTTGAAGAGTTGGTTAGTTTCGGCAACCATAATTGTCACACCAGACTAAGGTTTGACATTTGAATTGATGTGTGACACAAGTGACTTTGCAATAGGAGCTGTCATGGGCCAGCGGAGGAACAATTTTTTTCATCCCATCTACTACGCAAGTCAGACTTTGACAATAGCTCAACTGAATTACACGATAACAGAGAATGAGTTACTCGCTATTGTGTTTGCTTTTGACAAGTTTCGATCCTATCTTGTAGGTACCAAGGTGACTGTCTATACGGACCACTTGGAAATTAAGTATTTACTTGCCAAGAAAGATGCTAAGCCGAGACTAATCCAATGGATACTTCTACTTCAAGAGTTCGATTTTGAAATTCAAGATCGAAAGGGAGTAGAAAATCAAGTAGCAAACCACTTGTCCAGATTGGAGCCACAAGAAGGGAATTCTCATCTTATACCAATTCAGGAGACATTTCCAGATGAACACATACTGAAGGTAAATCATGTCTATAATACCCCTTGGTTTACTAATATTGCTAACTACTTAGCTCATGGTTTGATGCCGATCGATAAGACATATCATCAAAAGAAAAAGTATTTTCACGATGTGAAGTACTATTTTTGGTAAGAGCCATATTTGTTTAAAAAGTGTGCAGATCAAATGATCAGGAGATGCGTGGTAGAAGATGACGTACATAAGATTCTATACCATTGTCACTCAAATCCGAGTGGGGGACACTTTGGAGGTACACGTACTGCGATGAAGGTATTGCAAACTGGATTCTTTTGGCCAACACGATTTAAAGATGCATATGCTTACGTAAAGAGTTGTGACCGATGCCAAAGGGTTGGAAATGTCACCAACAGAAATGAAATGCCTCAAACAAACATCATTGAGGTAGAATTATTCAATGTTTAGGGTATTGACTTTCTCGATCCTTTCCCTCTGTCTTTTGGTCACAAGTACATATTGGTTACAGTAGACTATGTGTCTAAGTGGGTTGAGGCTAAGGTGTATCCGACAAACGATGCTAAGGTTGTGATGAAATTTTTGCAGAAACATGTGTTCATAAGGTTTGGAATCCCAAGAGCCATCATCAGTGATGAAGGGTCCCATTTTGTGAACAAGTGGTTGAAATGGTTACTTGACAAACATAGAGTGAAGCAAAAGGTTGCCACAGCTTACCATTCGCAGACAAATAGTAAAGCTAAACTAACAAATAAAGAGATCAAAGGCATAGTAGAGAAGGTAGTTTACCCGAACCAACGAGATTGGTCCAAAAGACTGAATGATGCTTTATGGGACTACAGGACAACATACAAGACACCTTTAGGGATGTCATCCTATAGGTTGGTCTTTGCGAAAGCCTGTCATCTGCCCTTGGAATCAGAGCACAAAGCTTAATAGGCTATTTAACAACTGAACTTGGATCTTAAGCTTGCTAAAGAGAAACGGATGCCCCAACTCAACGAGTTAGAAGAATTCCGAATGTTCTCATACAAGAATGCCAAATTACTCAAGGAGAGACTTAAGAAATGGCATGACAAGCACATTCAAGTTCAAGAATTTGAAGCAGGTCAGCAAGTCTTGTTATTCAATTCTAGATTAAGGTTCTTTCCAGGTAAGTTAAAATCACGTTGGTCCGGTCCATTTATGATTCACGAGTTTATCCATACGAAGTTGTCGAACTTCAAAGTAAGGGAGGTAATTTTCGAGTTAATGCTCACCATTTAAAACATTGTTGAGGAGATAAAATTGAATGGGATCAAATCTCATTCATTTTATCAGATGATTAATTTTTCTTGTTTTCTTTTTAAATGATTTAGGGTATATTTTTGAGATTAATATGTTTAAATAAATAATGTCTAGGAGATTGGAACTTAAGCAGGACCGCTTGTGACCCCTCCAATCTTTCATGGGAATTGATATTAACATAAATTTCTGAGAAATTATTCCCTAAATGGAAAATTAAATTTTAGTTTTTCAAATAAAAGGGTCAATTTTGATCCAAGCTTTAAATTGCAACTCAATTTCAAATTTTCTTTAAGTTTAGATACTTAATTGAATTATTTCCAAAATTTGGTTGCTCTTTTTGTAATTATTAAAAATTAGATGCCTCTTTTTGTAAATATTTTCAAAAGGCATCTAGAATAAAAGTTTTTAATTTAATAAAAAAAGAGATGATAATCATTAATATATAATTATATCCATTTTAATGTATATTAATTATTATCAACTTTACATAGAGTTAAGATTAGTTTAAATTTAATCTTAATTTATTTAATAAGTTTTTATCTTTAATAAATTAATAGCAAATAATAATTTAATATGCATTATATTAATTATTAATTGTTGTTAACTTTGTATAAGATTAGAACTTAGAATATTTTAATTAATAAATTGTTCTAAGAATTCTAATTAAACTCTTACTCCATTTCCTTATAAATTCCATCAACCTTCTCCATTATTCATCACTCAAACTCCATCCCCACCAAATACCAAATCACCTAAGTACCGCAAGCCCCCAACTACCTAGCTACTCGGCACCTTCACCCATTCGGCCAGCAGCCCCTGCCCACTGTGCGACCTAGCAGCCTACTCCTTGGTGTCGCACCTGCAGCACGTCCAGCTGCAGCAGCTTGCCAGGCCTACTCGACGCTCCTACAAGGATCAACGCGTCTCGTGTTGCCCCTAGCTCTAGCTCACGCGTGCCTACGTTACTGCCCACTAGGCGTTGCTGCCTGTGGCCCGCATAGCTGCCCACGCTGCTGCCTGTTACCACGCACATCCGCACAGCCCACCAACCTCGCACCAACATCTTTAGCCAACAACCCTCCAACCTATCCTAAATTGACCTCTTTTGTTTTATAATTATTTTTTAGGAGTTCTTAATTTTTATAAAAAGGGTAGTAAGACAAATTCTTCTCCTAAATTTTAATTTATTTAATTATTTAATTTTTCAATTTATGTTCAGGTTAATCATGCCTCGCAAGAGAACTCATGCCTCTGCCCAAATTGACGAATCACAAAACAAATTCATTTGTGAAGAAGCCAAAGCGAGATACAAAAGTATTTTCAAGAACCAACAGATGCATCCAGAGAAAGGCTTTACATTGAAAGAAAGCAATTATATTGATTTCATGATGCGCATTCGTCAGGTTACTGAAGCTCTCAATTGGAAGTTGTTTTGTGAGAAAATACCCAATGTGGATGAGGAATTAGTTCGTGAATTTTATGCGAATTTAATCTCAAGCGAGTTGACGGAAGTTTTGGTTCACGGAATCAAGTTCTAAGTTCTAAGTGGACCGCGTCAAAACAAGGAATTCACACTTATCGAAGAGAATATTTGACACCACTCGCGAAGGTATAGTTCTATTTCATCCAATTTAGCCTTATGCCTATTTCACATGGGACTACAATTTCATTAGAGTGAATGGTCTTATTATATTCAATTTTAATCGGAAAGACCATTGATGTGGGAAAAATCATCCTGAGAGAAATGTAGAATTGTGCTGCTAGACATTCTGACCTAGCTTACTTTCCCTTTACGATAACAATTTTGTGCTTGAAAGCTAAAATTCTTGCAAAAGTAAAGAAGACAGGTTATAGCCAGGGCACAATCACAGATTGGGACCTCTACCAAATAACTAGAGGCTTTGTTCTACAGCAGAAAATTGAAGAAAGTGAGGACCCCGAAGAAGAAAAAGAAGATCCCACAAAGATTGAACTGATGCAATCAACTGAAATCCCTGATCAGGTAGAACCAATGGAACCAGAAGCCAAGCTTGATGTCGCAACTTCAATTTTCAGAACTCAATTGCCTCACCCAGATTTTCGAGATGAGCTAGCAAAGTTGATGGACATAATGCAACATATGCAGTGGCAACAACAAGTTTACTAGAGGTATTAAAAAATAAGGGATGATTCAATGAGAAGCGCTCTTATGAAAATATATAATAACCCATTTATTTTTGTGCCTGAGTTTCCAGATTTCATATTTGAACCATGGAGTCCACTGTCGAAGAGGAGGAAAGCAATTCATTTAAAAACAAAGATGATGGAGCAAAGGATGAGTCAAATTCGAAAGGATCTGCAAATAAATACAAATGGGGGATCTTGACTTTATTTTATTTCTGTTCTTAGGTTATTCTAGGATTAATTTCAATTAGGAATTTTTTTTAGCATAATAAAACAAAAGGTGGAAATCATTAATAAAAATGAACAAATCACAAAGTATAAAGTGTGGGAATAGATATATACATGTCTAGGATTGGATTTAGAGAGAGCTTGGTACTTAAGCAGTCAAATTGACTCACCTCCTCTTTTCTAGAATCCTACCTGGTGTATAGTATCTATTAACTTTTAATAATGAGGACATTATTCATCTTAAGTAGGGGAACCAAAAAATTGAAATTATTGAAATTATTTTCACTCAGAATAAATTTTTCTCTCAGTTATGATTAGGTTATATTTTGTTCAAAAATTTGAAAATTTGTTAAATATGCTAAACTTCAGTATGAATAAAGTTTGATTATTTCAATAATTGTTATGTTAACTAAAATATGACATAAACATATTTTTAATAAAGCATGCAAATCATACCATAAAATTTTTTAGTTTCTTAGGAAAGTTAGGCATGCATGAAAGTTTGAGTCTCTAGAATTGACTTATTAGTTTCTTGAGGAGAAATCCTAGAAAGCACAGAATGTTGTAAATAATTTAGGCAACTTTTGTTTGGACCGTTTGAGCCTTTCAAGTCAACCTTGATGAAATTTTATCCCTTGAAACCCAACTTTAAGACTATATGGCCTAATTTTATTTGAACCCTTGCAATATTTAGCCATCACTTCTCTCTTAATTATCTTTAAATTATCCCAAACACTAGACTCGGTACTATTCAGAACAATCTTTGAAAATAAGTTTAGGGTAGTTGAAAAGAAGTATCAAATGCTCAAAAAATTTTAGTACATTTAACAAAATGTTCGTTAAAAAAATAGCATGTGTACTTGAAAGAAAATAGATGTACAAAACAGCATGTGAAAGCAAAGTAAGTTGGTGTATTGAAGGTAAATATTTCGAAGGTCCAATTAAAGCTGAGTCTAGGGTTTTTAGCCTAAATTTATCTTTTACTTACCCCTAGCCTAGCCACGTTACAACCTTGTTAAAGATCTATTGATTCAAGTTTCTATGCTACCTACATTAATGGAGAGAAATTGCTATGTTCAACATATGAAGGCATAAGTTAAACTTAATGATTGCAGTTTAATCTTAAATAAGGGAATAAAATTAAATTAGTAGAGATTAACATAAACATATTTTTAATAAAGCATGCAAATCATACCATAAAATTTTTTAGTTTCTTAGGAAAGTTAGGCATGCATGAAAGTTTGAGTCTCTAGAATTGACTTATTAGTTTCTTGAGGAGAAATCCTAGAAAGCACAGAATGTTGTAAATAATTTAGGCAACTTTTGTTTGGACCGTTTGAGCCTTTCAAGTCAACCTTGATGAAATTTTATCCCTTGAAACCCAACTTTAAGACTATATGGCCTAATTTTATTTGAACCCTTGCAATATTTAGCCATCACTTCTCTCTTAATTATCTTTAAATTATCCCAAACACTAGACTCGGTACTATTCAGAACAATCTTTGAAAATAAGTTTAGGGTAGTTGAAAAGAAGTATCAAATGCTCAAAAAATTTTAGTACATTTAACAAAATGTTCGTTAAAAAAATAGCATGTGTACTTGAAAGAAAATAGATGTACAAAATAGCATGTGAAAGCAAAGTAAGTTGGTGTATTGAAGGTAAATATTTCGAATGTCCAATTAAAGCTGAGTCTAGGGTTTTTAGCCTAAATTTATCTTTTACTTACCCCTAGCCTAGCCACGTTACAACCTTGTTAAAGATCTATTGATTCAAGTTTCTATGCTACCTACATTAATGGAGAGAAATTGCTATGTTCAACATATGAAGGCATAAGTTAAACTTAATGATTGCAGTTTAATCTTAAATAAGGGAATAAAATTAAATTAGTAGAGATTAACATGTCTTTATTAGGAAGCATTTAGTCTAATTTTTTCTATCATAAGAATGATTGAGATTAATTTAAATAATATGTATACATAAGTAGCATAAATATCAAATTTCTTGTTCTTGAGCATAAGTATATCAAATTCATAATTGTTGGGAAGAATGTTGTTTTGAAGGAATTTTTTGAAGGTGTTTTCGAAAAATTCTTTTCAAATTTGTACATTACTCAGGACGAGCAATGAATTAAGCTTGGGGTGTGGAAATACGAAAATATACACACTTTTTCATGCCCTTTTTAACTCAAATTCATGCAAGTTCGGTAAAATTCTTGTCGAAAAATATATAATTATTATAAAATAATAATTTTGTACTTAAATTATTAACATAATGAATTTTAATTCATTTTATAATTAATTTTGATTAATTTTGATTATTTTCGATAGATTTGCACAAAGGGCGAAAAACTGCTAGGCAGACATTACTAGAACCACAAAACCGAGAAACAATTTTGAAGCATCAAGGCGAATTAATTTTTCAGCCTAAGACTGTCTAAATTATGTGTATTAATTCATAATATAATTAATTTTAATTTATATCCAATTTAATTTGGGTTAAATAACTTATTATTAATTAATTATGAAAAGTGGCCTAGTTGGGCTGAATCGAGAAAATCGAACCAACCGAGTACTGGGCATCCCAAAACTGTCCCACATGCTGACCCAATCAGCTTGCTTGGCTGATTAATTAGCTTGCAAAATGGCCCTTGAAGACCTTTTCAAATTGCAAACAAACCCCTCCACTATTTGTGCCTTTCTAGATTTGTCCCTACCTTAATATAGTAGGTCTGAAAACTTCAAACTTGCCACATGTGTGGTCGGCCAAGGGAGGGCTCTTTGGCTGCTGATTTTGGCTATTTTTAGCATCCCTCTAAACCTATAAAAAAAACCCTTGGCTGTTCATTTGAGACACACCTCAACTTTCTCATCTCTTCTCTTCTCTCTCAATTTTCTCTCTTCATTTCCCATCTATTTTTCTTTATTCTCTTGCCGATTTCACCTATTGAAAAGGAGTCATTCATCCACCATTTGGATCAGCATTAAAGTGTTCGTATCAGCCTCAATTCGACAATAACAAGCAGAAAAGGAAGAGTGGAGCAAACCAGTCAAGGCACAGAGAAACATCGGGTTTGATTCTTGTTCCCTATCCTCTTAATTTTTGTTGTTGTTATGATGAACTTGTCTATGAATATTTGTGATGTTGAAATGTTTAATTTAATTGAAATGGCTTAAATTTAATTCGTGTTAGGTTGATTACATTTCGTCTATTTAATGTATTAAAATTGTGTTTGTGTTGTTATAGGCCTTGGTAAGATGTTTGATTAAGTAAAACCATGACTAAGTTTTTATTGCATTACAATTGTAAGGTGACTAATTATTTAATTATTTAAACGGATATAAATTGTAATTAATTGACACAATACTTAATCAATGGATGTTTAATCATCTAAGGTAGCTGAGGATTAAATTAGCAATGGTATTTAACGATATATTTGCCTTGCATAACTTGCAAGATTATTGTGATTAAACTATTTTAAGGTAGAAATACATTGTTACCTCACGTAATCTATTATGTGCTTATGAGATTGAATTAATTGTTTGAATTGGCATAGAGCTATGTACAAGAGATTATTTTAATTTCATAAGTATGTATGTGCATTAACACATTTGCTTAGTAAAATCTATTTAATCGGTTGAATTGACATAGAGATATAGTCAAGAGATAAATAAATTTTGGTAGGTAAGTATGTTCATAAGTTAGCAAATTACCGAATTGCTATGAATTTATTCGTAACAACATAAGCATGAGTTTAATAATTCTAAGTTAAGAAATGTAATTAATCTAACACAATTATGTCATCTTGATTAAATCATCTTTTGAAATCGTGCATTGGAACTTTATTTTATTTTACTTTGTTTTCTAGTTTAATCACTTCTTCAAACCAAAATATTTTTCTTCACCAAAGTGTTTTAAATTGCATTCATAAATAATTCTTTTCACAGTCCCTGTGGGTACTATAACTCGACATTTACTTGTCACTTTATTACTTGTTGCAATTGTGTACACTTGCACATTTCTGTCATTCCACAACACATGTCGAATAACTCAGCCACCGGTAGGACGTACGGTCCAGCACCCAAATCACATAACCCCTAATGACATGTCATTTGTATCCTAATCTAATCCTAAGGTTCAACCGGGATTTCAAATTGCCGAATCTTTGTCAAACATATCCGTAAGGTTTTATACACAATTAATTCAATAATAAAGAATTTAAAACACAATTATAATGATGCTTATTAACATACGAACTTACCTCAACCGCAAAAACGACGAAATGTATCAACTGGTCCAAAACTTTCTTTTTCCCTCGATCTAAATCCGAACTTCACTTTTCTTAATCTATATATAATCAAATTTAGCTTATTAAATTATCATTCTATTCAATTTAGCCCAAAAACCACATCATGTCAACTTTACACTTTTGCCCCTAATATTTCAACATTTTTACAATTTAGTCCTTATCTCATAAAAATACAAATTCATGCAATTAAATCCCTACCCATGCTAGCCGAATTTCTCTTATTACCATAGCAGCCCATATTTTTCATTTATTTCACATTTCTACCACAAAATTTACACATTTTTTAATTTAATCCCTAATTGACAAATTTACCAAAAACCACTTTACAAATGTTGTTTATCTAACAAAAAACATACATTTTTTATCATTAAACATCAAAATACATGTACATTCATCAATGAAAAAACTTGGGCTAGATAGATTAAGTTACAACGACTCCGAAAACATAGAAATCATTAAAAACTGAGTCAAAAACAACTTACATGCATAAAAAGAACTTGGACGAACCTTGAATCTCTATATATGGTGTTTTTATTAGCTTAATTTCAGTTAGGGTGAAGAAGATGGTAAAAAAAATGGTTTTATTAAACTTATTTAATCTTTAATTATCAATTTACAATATTAACCTTATTATAAAACCATGAAAGCCATTAAAAGATGACCATCTTTGTCCAATCATATTAAAAATTGTCTAATTACAACATAAGGACCTCCACTTTAAGGTTCCATAGCTATTAGACACCTTTAGCTATTAGAACACAACTTTTATACTTTATGCGATTTAGTCCTTTTTATCAAATTGAGTATTCAAACGATAAAATTTCTTAACGAAATTTTTACACAATCATAATATCATGCTGTAGACATTAAAATAATAATAATATAATTATTTTGACCTTAGATTTGTGGTCCCAAAACTACTGTTTTGATTTGACTAAAAATGGGCTATTACAGTTCTTGTGAAAAAATTAGCCATGTCATGGCATCGGGTCTTTAACATTGCAACGAGAAATCGATAGTGAGTTGCCACAACCTAGAACCCCTGAAGTTGCGACGTCAACTCGATGCCTTGAAATTTTTACATTTTTATCTTTATTCGATCTCGGGTTATCAAAAGAGCTTTTGAAGCTCATTTAAAGCTCAGATATGGTTGCAAAACATGTCATGAATGCATAATGATTTTAATAGAACATATGAACTGTTAAGTTGATTTGTAATTGTTTGTAGTTGCTCCAACAACAAATGTGGCATCCTGTAGCTTGGACCCGGTGATCGGGTTGGGTATGGGGTATTACATTTAGTATTTTCTAACATCCCTTAACAATTTTTTAGCAAAAATTCAAATTAAAACACACCTTTCTTAAGCAAGCTAGTGGATGAAAATGGAGAATTGAAAGCAAAATTTGTTTTCTTTCTTTCTTTGTTGGATGATGCAAGAGAGAAAAAGATGAACCTAAAGTTTTCTTTTTAGCTTTTCTCTCTCCCATTATCTAGTCATATATATATACTTAGATTAGTGCCATGTTTTAGTTTAATTAATTTGGATTAGTTAATTAACTTAAGGCCATTATATAATATAAATATATAGTAACGCCCCAAAAAGATATGTATTTATTTTTGTATGATTACTTCATAAAATGTATGTTTACGTCAACAGTTGAGTGTCCTAAGGAGTGTTGGAGAGGTGCTGAGTTCAAGCCTTGGCTTGTCACTAATTTTGATTTTGGCTTAAGTAAATCTTGTCTCCTAGTAATAAAACTCTTAAATAAACATGGGAAGCATGTATCATAGAAAGCTGGTTGGCTTAGGGGACAGAGGCATGTGACTGCTGCTAGTAGGTCTTAGGTTCAAGCCCTATTGTGCGCAAGGGTGTTCTTTTTGCTACTATGCCGTGTAAGAGATTGAGTGATGGTGGGATACCAATGTGCATAGGCGGTTGGAGTTCTTGGCCGAATTTGAGGATAAGTGAGAAGGAGTTTGATGTGGTCAAAGGAGAAATATGAGGAGAGAATCATGGAGGAAATTGTGGAATGGGGGAGTTGGGAGTTGTTGCCGAAAGTGGGACTCTCTTTGTGCCAGAAATCGGTCTTAGGCATGTAGTGCCGAAACTGCTTAGTTTGTTTTTCATTTCGGTAATAATTGCTCAGTTATTCTCTTTGTTTTTCTTTTCTTTTCGATTGTGCCTTTGACAGTCGATTGTCTCATTGCCTATTCGAGTTTTTACCTTTTGTGATCGTGGTGTATTTTGGGTTATTCTTTTGCTAAGCTGGTTCTTCTTCTTATTCTCTTGGTCGATTGTCTTCTGTACCCTTTTCTGAGTTTCTTTGAGTCTATTACTTCCCTTTGTTGATATCATACTATGGCTGACTTTCTCTTTCTTCTTCCTCTCAATATTTTTTTCCTCTCTCAACTCCTCACCTCTGACCTCTTGCATCTTGACCGCATATCGCATCTTCACTTCATTCAAACGCACCTCCTTTGGCCGAATATTGTCTGGTAGGTTTTGGCCAAATACCCCTTTTGTCTATAGCCGAACCTTACTTTGTTTCCATCACTCTCTTTCTCCTCTCCCTCAACTGTTACTATGGTCGATTATTGTTAAGGTATTCACCTCATACTTCCCTTTTCTTCTACTTCAGTTCTCTTTATTCTTTTCCTTCTTTAATGTGTATCTTGGCCGAATATCATCCTATTTCTTTGTTTAGTTTTCGGTTGATGAGTGTGGTGATCAGTTGTGTAGGGCGCACAATTCACCTTTCCCACTCTACTATTTGTGTTGGCCAAATGTATTAAGGTAAGCCCTCTATATCATTGGTTCCCTTTTTGCTTTCGGCTTGTCTTCACCTTGTTGAACCAACTGCTAACTCTTCCATTTTTCCCGACTACCCCCTCTATCTATCCTTTAGATCAATCCTCTTCGTTTTGGTGGGCGTCGGTTTATTAACCTATACTTTGCTCGGTTGTTGGTAAGTGAGGTGCAGTTGGGATGATATTATATTTACAATGCAAGACTGATATAAAAGGGTGGCATTTTTGTGTAGGTGGTGATCGAAGGTGATTGACCATTCCCTTATGAATCAAGGGTGTGATTATTACGGCTTTAGGGTAAGGAGTTTATGGTTGTTTTGGAACTTTGCTAGTTTCCAATTGGAACATAAGTCAAGTAATTGTTTTGTTATCATATTGTCTATTCTTCAGGCATAGGACTGTTCGGAGAGGGGATTAATACCAATTGTACTAGGTGTGTAATCATACTATCTCAGCCATTACATGGCAAAAGCTGAAAAATTGTAATCATCATTGTCACGCAAACGAACGCACGTACGTGTGGACGTTTGAACACATAAACGTGAGCATGTGACTGTAGAGACCACTATGAGCGACCTTGTGGGCATTGGTGGTTCAGGCCACTTTGGACCAAGATAGGCCGTGTGGGCCTCATGGGCTCATGGGCTTCACACAGGTGAACCGCACGAATGTGTGTAGGTTGTTAGGCTGGCTGTGTTACACACACGGCCAAGGCCATTATTTAGGCTTATTGGGCCACACAAGAGTATAGGCCCACATGGATTGTAGCATGGGCTTAGGCCCATTTGTCACTATTTGACTGATTAGGTTGTACGGGTAGCTCGATATGGTTGTGGACCTACTGTAGGGTCAGTAAATATACCTAGAGCCTAATCTGTTTAAAAGACTGTTATACCCCTATGAGGTAAATGACCGATATACCCTTGTATGTAATATGACTGTTCGAGCATGCCATGACTATTGTATGTACACCCATATTATGTTGCATTGCATGGGGTGGGATATATGATATTGGAGGAAGTGTACTGAGAGGCTATAAAGCCTATTATTGGCAGCTCTACTGCAAATACTGATAGTGCCATAAACGGTACGTTATACTGGAGTGTAGGGATGGGTGGGTCTATTTAATTCCCACATAGAGTGTAGGGCTAGACAGAGTGGAGTGTAGAGGATGGCTGAGTAGGACCTATTAATGCATGACTGATACTGATACCGTATTGGGCTAAAGCCCACGCTGATGTTGCGACTGTTATGGGCTTAGGCCAGACTATTTTTCACTATATGACTTCTTGTTTGGTAAGTAGGGATTATACACTGAGTTTTCATAAACTCACTCTACTGTTTATCTGCGCAGGTAATCTTTAGGTGGGTCAGTGCTGCGAGGGACTCGGGAAAGGCCACACCACATTTTGTTACGTGATGGAATTTTAAATAATGGTAGTTTAATTTGGGTTAAATTTTATGTAATTCGGCCGTTTTAAATTTTATCTTTAATTGAGGATTTATTTAAATTGGTTTATAACTATTAGCGGTAGTACTCGGGTTTTCAAATAAAATGGTTTTCCAACTACCATCTTACGTAACATGTTTTAAAAGCTTCTGTGACGATCAGTGTTTTAAAATATAATAATGATTTGGTATGAAACATGTTTTGCTAAACAAACTGGTAACTTTGCTGTAAAGAAAATAAATTGGTTTTACTTAAAGACCTCAATGAGGCTTAACACAGATGGTTCCTTTCAATAGAACTATGTTTTACAAAGCTACTCTATTGTGACGTCGCCAGATTCAGCCATAACGTCCAGGTCGAGTTTGGGGTGTTACATTTTGTGGTATCAAAGCTAGGTTACAAAAATTCGGCTGTGGATTTAGGTTTTTCTTGAAAACGGGGATTTCAAAAGAAATGTTTTAAAAGGTGGAAAAATATCTTGAGGTAATAGTTTCCGAATGTGTGGTCTACCAAACCTCTAGTGTCGATTCTGTAAGTGCTCTAAAACTACTGTTTGTTTTTAACTAAAATGAGATTAATGTAGATGATAGAATATACTGAAACTTTTGATTAAGGAAACCTAAAACTGTAGTAAGACTATGATTTGTGAAAACAAACAACTCTAAATTATTGATGCTATTTTTCCATAAAACATCCGTTAATAAACACTGGAACTGTAAAACTGATGCATAAAACTGTTAATACAGATAATACGTAAATCAGCTATGAGCACTAGGGGTACTTCTGGAAGGGGTACTAGAGGTCGTGGGGAAGGCCGTGGAGGTGCTCGGGCTGGATCTTCGGCTTCAGGCCACATGCCTAACGTTAAGGCGTGAGAGGCTCTGGATTCACCTATGACCGAGACTAGGTCACACGGTCGGGCGGCTGGGGATGACGCACTATCCCAAGCTATGCTACAAATTTTGGAAACGGTCGATGGGCCCAATACTGGTACTGTGGGTTGGGGGTCGGTGACGGAACGACTCAGGTCTAATGAGGTTGAGATCTTTAGGGGTATCGCTAGAATTGCCCCTAATGTGGTAGAATATTGGATAAAGGCCACAGAGAGGATCATAGATGACCTCGACTGCACTCCAGAGCAGAAATTAAAAGGTGCAGTGTCATTATTGAGAGATGATGCCTATCAGTGGTGGCTTACTGTGAAAGAGGGTACTCAGCCCGATCGTTTAACTTGGGAGTTTTTCAAGAATGCTTTTTAAGGGAAATATGTGGGCACTAGCCATGTGGATGCCCGCAAAACGGAGTTTCTGAATCTGACCCAGGGGGATAACTCTGTAGCTGAGTATGAGGCAGAATTTTTGCGATTGAGCTCCTATGCGTGAGTTATGAGCACTGTGTACATTTTGAGGACGGTCTCAAGGATAATCTGCATGTTTTGATAGCTCCACAGGGGGAGCGAGATTTTGCAGTGTTAGTAGAAAAGGCAAAAATCGCTGAGGATGTAAAGCGCACTAAGTGCCAGAATCGTGAGAAGGATAAGAAGAGAAGCAAGAGGGTTTGGGAGCCCTCAGGTTCAGCTATGAGACTTGGGAAGAAGGCCAGAGTTGATGGACCAGTCAGAGTTAGGCTCCCTATTGCTACTTTTGGGTCGCAGCCTTGTAGAGTTTGTAGGAAACGTCATCAGGGTGAGTGTTGGGTACAGAAAAGGGCACGTTTTAGGTGCCGATCTATGGAGCACTGTATCAGGGATTGTCCACGGAGGTCCGGTCAGATGCAAGCTACTGGTAGTGGTGCTGTTCAGCCGCAGAGGGGTTTTCAGCAGTCACCAAGAGGTCGTGGTCCGACCAGAGGTGGAAATGGTATAAGCCGTGGTCGTGGAACATCGGACAGAGGTGCGGGTCATACTGAGGCAAGACAGCCGGCACTGGTTTATGCTGCACGTCACCGAGAGGATAGTGATGCCCCAGATGTTATTATGGGTACGTTTTTAATTCATCAGGTACCTTAGATTGGATTAATTGATATTGGATCTACACACTCTTATATAGCATGCACTGTGTCTGAGACTTTGGGTATAATGGTTGAAAACACTACGGGTGAGGTTACCGTGTTTAATGATGTACCTTTTGAGGTTCAAGGAATGATCTTTTTAACGGATTTAATGGAACTTCCTTTTGGAGAATTCAATTTAATATTGGGCATGGACTGGCTGGTTAAGCATCAGACGAATTTGGATTGTGCTACTAAACGAGTGGTACTAAAAACTACGGAGGGTGACGAAGTAGTTGTGATTGGGGAGCATCAGAATTACCTTTCAAATGTGATTTCGGCACTTAGAGCTGAGAAGTTGGTTCGTAAGGGTTGTGAGGCGTATTTAGCCTATGTCAGTGCTTCTGGTTCTGAAGTGTTGTCTGTTAAAGATATCAGAACAGTTAAGGATTTTCTAGACGTGTTTCTCGATGAGCTACCTGGGTTACATCCTAATCGTGAAGTTGAGTTTGGGATAGAGCTTCTGCCTGGTACAACTCCAGTGTCTATTGCTCCTTATAGAATGGCACCAAAGGAGTTGGTGGAGCTTAAGGCTCAAATTCAAGAGTTACTAGACCGAGGGTTCATTCGCCCAAGTGTGTCTCCGTGGGGAGCACCGGTGTTGTTTGTAAAGAAGAAGGATAGAACCATGCGTAAGTGCATCATCTACCGGCAACTGAACAAATTGACTATTAAGAATAAGTACTCCCTACCGAGGATTGACGATCTTTTTGACCAATTTCGAGGAGCTTCAATTTTCTCTATGATTGATCTCCAGTTAGGGTATCATCAATTGAGGGTAAAGGAGATGGATTTTTTTAAGACAACATTTAGGACTCGTTACGGTCATTACGAGTTCCTAGTGATGCCGTTTGGACTGACGAATGCACCAGTAGCTTTTATGGATTTGATGAACCGAGTGTTCCAGCCCTATCTGGATCAGTTTGTAGTGGTGTTTATAGATGACATTCTGGTGTATTCGAGGACTGAGGAGGAACATGTGCACATCTTCGGGTTGTTCTACAGATATTGAGGGAAAAGCGATTGTATGCAAAATTCAGCAAGTGTGAGTTCTGGCTATGTGAGGTAACTTTTTTTGGTCATGTGGTGTTGGCTGAGGGGATTAGGGTTGATCCTCAGAAAATTGAAGCGGTTTTAGATTGGAAGCAACCTAAGTCAGTGTCGGAGATTTGAAGTTTTCTAGGTTTGGCAGGATATTATTGACGGTTTGTTGAGGGGTTTTCATTAATTGCTGCACCTCTGACTAGGTTGTTGCATAAAGGAGTACTGTTTAATTGGACCAATAAGCAGCAAAAAAGTTTTGTGAAGCTTAAGAAAGTTCTTGCTGAGGCCCTTATTTTGATACAACCAGAATCTGGGAAGGAATTTACGGTTTACAGCGATGTATCACATATTGGTTTCAGATGTGTGTTGATGCAAGAGGGAAAGGTAGTGGTTTATGCATCTCGTCAGCTTAAGATGCATGAAGCGAATTATCCGATGCATGACTTGGAACTGGCTGAGGTGGTGTTCGCACTGAAAATTTAGAGGCATTATTTGTATGGTGAGAAGTGTATTATTTACACGGATCATAAGAGCCTCAAGTATCTCCTCACCCAGAAGGAGTTAAATCTTAAGCAGCGCAGATGGGTCGAGTTGCTTAAGGATTACGACTGTTTGATTGAATACCATCTTGGAAAGGCTAATGTGGTAGCTGATGCACTAAGCCGTAGGGCTGTTACTGAATTGAGGGCGATGTTTGCTCGTCTCAGCTTGTGTAATGATGGCAGCTTACTGGCTGAACTTCAGGTTAAACCGTGATGGGTTGAGGAGATTAAAAGTAAGTAGTTAAAGGATGAGTCACTGAGTTCTCCTTTTCAATAGATTGAGAATGGGGAAACATCAGATTTTGGGCTGAATAGTAAAGGGGTACTTTATTTCCATGGAAGAGTCTGTGTTCCGAAGGATACTGATTTGAGACGGTCTATACTGTAGGAGGCACATAGTAGTCCTTACGCTATGCATCCTGGTGGAAATAAAATGTACCGAGACCTTCAAGAATTGTATTGGTGGCTAGGACTTAAGCGGGAAGTTACTGATTTTGTAAGTAAGTGTCTGAGTTGTCAACAGGTTAAGGCGGAGCATCAATTGCCTTCAGGGTTGCTTTAGCCAGTTAAGATTCTGCTTTGGAAATGGGAGAGGGTAACTATGGATTTTGTTAGTGGGCTACCCCTAACAACTTCTAAGAAAGATTCGGTGTGGGTTATCGTGGATGGATTGACCAAGTCTGCCCAGTTTTTACCCATTCGTACAGATTACTCATTGCAGAAGTTGGCTAAGCTGTATGTGTCTGAAATTGTGAGATTGCATAGGGTACCGGTTTCCATCATATCCGATAGAGGTCCTCGCTTTACATCTCGGTTTTGGAAGAAGTTACATGAGGCATTGGGTATAAGACTGGACTTCAGTACTGCGTTCCATCCTCAAACAGACGGTCAGTCAGAAAGGGTGATTTAGATACTAAAAGATATGTTAAGGAGTTCTGTGATTAATTTCCGGGGTAGTTGGGAGGATTACTTACCGTTGGCGGAGTTTGTATTCAACAATTGCTACCAGTCTAGCATTCAGATGGCACCTTACGAGGCATTATATGGTCGTAGGTGTCGTATTCCTACATGTTGGACTGAGTTGAGCAAGAGGCGGGTACTAGGACCTGAGTTAATTTTTGATACTGAAGATAAGGTCAGGATGATTCCGGATCGGCTGAAGACAGCTTCAGACAGACAGAAGTCTTATGTTGATCTGAAGCGTAAGGGGATTGAGTATTCTGTGGGGGACATAGTTTTTCTCAAGGTCTTGTCATGGAAGAAGGTACTGAGATTTGGTCGGAAGGGCAAGTTAAGCCCTAGGTTCATTGGGCCTTATCATGTATTGAAGTGCATAGGACCAGTTGCCTATCAACTTGAGTTGCCTACAGAGTTGGACCGGATTCACGATGTGTTCCATGTCTCTATGTTGAGACGATATCGCTCTGACCCTTCACACATCGTTTCGATGGAGGAAATTGAGGTTAAACCTAATTTGACCTTTGAGGAGGAGCAATACAGATTTTAGATCGTTATGTGAAAGTTCTGAGGAGGAAGTCGGTTTCACTAGTTAAGGTGTTGTCGCGTAATCACAGTTCTGGGGAAACCACGTGGGAGCCCGAGGAGGCGATGTGACAATAATACCCTCATTTGTTTTGACCAAGTAAATTTTGAGGCCGAATTTTTCTTTTAGGGGGTAGAGTTGTAACGCCCCAAAAAGTTAGGTATTAATTTTTGTATGATTACTATATAAAATGTATGTTTACGTCAACAGTTGAGTGCCCTGAGGAATATTGGAGAGGTGCTGAGTTCAAGCCTTGGCTTGTGGCTAATTTTGATTTTGGCTTGAGTAAATCCTGTCTCCTAGTAATAAGACTCTTAAATAAACATAGGAAGCATGTGTCATAGAAAGCTAGTTGGCTTAGGGGACAAAGGCGTGTGATTGTTGCTAGTAGGTCTTGGGTTCGAGCCCTGTTGTGCGCAAGGGTGTTCTTTTTGCTGCTATGTCGTGTAAGAGATTAAGTGATGGTAGGATACCAATGTGCATAGGCGGTTAGAGTGCTTGGCCGAATTTGAGGATAAGTGAGAAGGAGTTTGATGTGGTCAAAGGAGAAATATGAAGAGAGAATCATGGAGGAAATCGTGGAATGGGGGAGTTGGGAGTTGTTGCAGAAAGTGGGACTCTCCTTGTGCCAGAAATCGGTCTTAGGCATGTAATGCCGAAACTACTTAGTTTATTTTTCATTTCGGTAATAATTGCTCAGTTATTCTCTTTATTTTTCTTTTCTTTTCGGTTGTACCTTTGATAGCTGATTGTCTCATTGCCTATTCGGGTTTCTGCCTTTTGCGATCGTGGTGAATTTTGGGTTATTCTTTTTCTAAGCCAGTTCTTCTTCTTATTCTCTTGGCCGAATGTCTTCTATACCCTTCTTTGAGTTTCTTTGAGTCTACTACTTCCCTTTGTTGATATCATACTGTGGTCGACTTTCTCTTTCTTCTTCCTCTCAATGTTTCTTTTCTCTCTCAACTCTTCGCCTGTGACCTCTTGCATCCTGACCGCATATCGCATCTTCACTTCATTCAAACGCACCTCCTTTGGCTGAATATTGTCTGGTAAGTTTCGGCCGAATACCCCTTTTGTCTATAGCAAACCTTGCTTTGTTTCCATTGCTCTCTATCTCCTCTCCCTCAACTGTTACTATGGCCGATTATTGTTAAGGTATTTTCGCTTCATACTTCCCTTTCCTTCTACTTCGGTTCTCTTTATTCTTTCCCTTCTTTAATGTGTATATTGGCCAAATATCATCCTATTTCTTTGTTCAGTTTTCGGTTGATGAGTGTGGTGATCAGTTGTGTAGGGCGCACGGTTCTCCTTTCCCACTCTACTGTTTGTGTTGGCCGAATGTATTAAGGTAAGCCCTCTATATCATTGGTTCCCTTTTTGCTTTCGGCTTGTCTTACCTTGTTGAACAAATTGCTAACTCTTCCATTCTTGCCGACTACCCCTTTTATCTATCCTTTAGATCAATCCTATTTGTTTCGGTGGGGATCGGTTTATTAACCTATACTTTGCTCGGTTGTTGGCAAGTGAGGTGCAGTTGGGATGATATTATATTTCCAAAGCAAGATTGATATAGAAGGGTGGCATTTTTGTGTAGGTGGTGATCGAAAGTGATTGACCATTCCCTTGTGAATCAAGGGTGCGTTTATTACGGCTTCTGGGTAAGGAGTTTATGGTTGTTTTGGAACTTTGCTAGTTTCCAATTGGAATATAAGTCAAGTAATTTTTTTGTTATCATATTGTTTGTTCTTCAGGCATAGGACTATTCGGAGTGGGGATTAATACCAATCGTACCAGGTGTGTAATCACACTGTGTCAGCCATTACACGGCAAAAGCCGAAAAACTGTAATCATTATTGTCACGCGAACGAACGCACGTTCATGTGGATGTTTGAACACATAAACGCAAGCATGTGACTGTAGAGACCACCATAAGCGACCTTGTGGGCATGGGTCCGTTCGGGCCACTTTGGGCCAAGATGGGCCGTGTGGGCCTCACGGGCTCCTGGGCCCTGCACAAGCGAACCGCACGAATGTGTGGAGGTTGTTAGGCTGACTATGTTGCACGCACGACCAAGGCCATTATTTAGGCTTATTGGGCCACACAAGAGTATGGGCCCACATGGGCTGTAGCATGGGCTTAGGCCCATTTGTCATTGCTTGACTGATAGGGTTGCACGGGTTGTTCGAGACGGATATAGACCTACTGTAGGGTCTGTAAATATACCTAGAGCGTGATCTGTTTAAAAGACTGTTATACCCTTATGAGGTAAATGACTGATATACCCTTGTATGTAATATGACTGTTCGAGCATTCCATGACTATTGTATGTACATCCATATTATGTTGCATTGCATGGGGTGGGATATATGATATTGGAGGAAGTGTACTGAGAGGCTATAAAGCCTATTACTGGCAGCTCTGTTGCAAATGCTGATAGTGCCATAAACGGTATGTTATTCTGGAGTGTAGGGATGGATGGGTCGATTTAATCCCCACGTGGAGTGTAGGGGTGGACGGAGTGGAGTGTAGAGGATGGTTGGGTGGGATCTATTAATGCCTGACTGATATTGCGACTGTTATGGGCTTAGGCCAGACTGTTTTTCACTGTATGACCTGTTGTTCGATAAGTAGGGATTATACACTGAGTTTTCATAAACTCACTCTACTGTTTATCTGCGCAGGTAAGCCTTAGGTGGGTCAGTGCTGCGAGGGACTCGGGAAATGGACTTTTAAATAATGGTAGTTTAATTTGGGTTAAATTTTATGTAATTCGGCCGTTTTAAATTTTATCTTTAATAGGGGATTTATTTAAATTGGCTTATATCTGTTAGCGGTAGTGCTCGAGTTTTCAAATAAAATGGTTTTCCAACTACCATCTTACGCAACATGTTTTAAAAGCTTCTGCGACGATCAGTGTTTTAAAATATAATAACGATTTGGTATGAAACATGTTTTGCCAAACAAACCGGCAACTTTGTTGTAAAGAAAATAAATTGGTTTTACTTAAAGACCTCAACGAGGCTTAACACAAATGGTTCCTTTCAATAGAACTATGTTTCACAAAGCCACTCCATTGTGACGTCGCCAGATTCGGCCATAACGTTCAGGCTGGGTTTGGGGTGTTACATATATTATATTAATACTGATGAATTGGTTTAATCATATCATTCCACTAACTTTTTTCTAATTTGGTTTCATTATTTTATAGCCCTTGGTTTAGTTGCCATTAAAGGCACTTACTAATTAGAAATCAATTTCCTTTTATCTTAGACACAATTCTATTTAGTCTCTGTACTATTTTATTACTTATTCAATTCAATAACAATTAATAATTCAACTTTCCCAATCCGTATTTGACACTTAATTATTCTATTTTAATAACTTACTATCTCCACTCATTAAATTCGGTCCAAAATCAAAGTTTATGATACCATAGGAAATCAAGTCGTTACATTCACATTTATATTCCATTAATCCTTTCATCCATTCAATAGTGTTAATCCTTTCATCCATTCAATAGTGTTTTCCTTTCTTATGAAGTGTCCAATTTGCTACATTATTTCAACAAAAGTATTTCTCAATCTGTTGACACATCTTTCTAAACCAAGGTCTAATTAAGAGTAAATTAAGCAATCGTCATCTTGCTCCCATTTCATCGAAACTATCGCCATTTCATTGGTAAATTTCTATTAATTAAGATTTCCCTCCAAGGGCTCAACTAAAGGTTTTTTATTGAGTTCAACTTTCAATTTTTCCAAATGTTGCCCAATAACCTATAGCGACATAAGAGCATATGCAAAAAGTCTTTCAAAACTTGTTAATCATCATTTTAACTTCATAATAAATGCAATGCAACCAACATTTCCAAAAATTCAACAACCAAAGTGGTATAAAAAAAGAAAGGGAACAAACATGAAGTTACAAGCTTGGGAATGATGAAAGAATGAACTTCTTAGCAAAAGGGTATGAAAAATGTATTAAGGTCTAATATCAACTTCCCAAGTGATGATTATTCAAATAATTTCATTAAATAGTTCAAAATTATTTTTCAAAAATCTGCCTTATTGATACCATCCAATTTCTATGTTGTGTCCTTGTAATATCCCAAATTTTTTTACTAGACATGTAACACTATTCTAGTAGAGCATATAGTGAATTTTCAAGAAAAATTAGAAAAATTATCAGATAAATGAATTCTTATGAAAAAAATATTTTAGACACGAGAATTTATGAAAATAATTTTAGAAGAAAAAAATGTGATTAAAGGACCAAATCACAAATTTTGAAATGTTTGAGGAGTAAAGTACAATTTTTCAAAAAATGAGAAATATGAGTTATTATTGATAAATTGACATAATAATAAGTTGGAATATGTATTGGCAAGATGAAAATCTCTTTTGGGACCAAATTGAAATATTTGATAGTATATGCAATAATTTGAAATTTTACCAATTTTGTCAATAAAAGGGTAAAAGTGTAATATTTAGCTCCCAATGATGTTTATAAAGTATTAAATGAGAATTAAATAATTTAGGTTGATTAATAACTAATTGTTGTGAAAAATTATGCTTAGAGGCATAAAAGGGGCAAAAAGTTCATTTGATTCCATAAAGGTATTTTAGTCATTTTTGAAGAATTTTATGATAAAAATACTAGTTGAATGATACTTTTGATATATTGAATTTATTTGGACCATTGGGTCATGTCTAAAATGTAAGATTTTTTTGGCTTGAATGTAGGGCTTGAGCTTTGGCCCACTTAATAGATATTTTAAAATGGAAGAAAAAAGGGAAGAAACCCCATTCTTCTTCCTTTGGATGGAAGCATCAATGGGAAAGGGAGGAAGATCCTCCCAAGTCTTTATTTCTTTTCTTTTTCTCATCTCCAAGCCTTGCAACTTCAACTCCATGTCTCTCTTACTTGAATCACTTTAAAATCAACCTCCATGCTAGTATTCCTCCATCATTTCCACCATTTTTCAGTTAGGTTTCTATGATTTTAGTAAGAGTAATCATGACTAGTGAGAGTGTAACACCCTATTTTTGACTAAATTGTCGGGTTCGAGCTACATTGTCGGAGCAACTACGTTCTCAATTGCAATTCAATTCAACAATTCATACATATTATTAAGCTCAATGCATATTATAATATCATATCAGGGGTTTAAACGAGCTTACCAAATCTCTTTTGATAACCCAAGGCCATTTGAGGACTAAAATATAAAACTTTCAAAGTTTTACAAATTTGACGTCGTGACCATGAAGGGATCATGTCGTGGCATCAAGGAAAGAAGCTCAGTATTGCGACTTCAATAATGCAGTGTCGAGACTCCAAAAATAGGAGTTTGATGTCGAACGTGGAAAGCTAATGTCACAACATCAATAAAGTAGTGTCGTGACATGAAAGGCAGACTCCTTCAATACTTGAACCATTTGATTCAACTTGCCAATTTTCAAATCTCATTTGGTCTTTAAACCTCATAACGTAATTCAAATCACATATATACTCAATTCCATAGCTTAAATAATTCAACCTTATACTATTTACTTGAATGTTTAACAATTCATATGCTTGAGCTATAATTGACATTTATAATTTCCAAGTCCCAAAATGACCATTTACATTATAAATTGACTCAAACCTTAAGTACATGTTGTATATCAAAACGTAAAGGAACTATGCAAACATTGTTGATTCAAGAATTGCGGTTTGGATACTGGATCACTCCTTGAGTCTTCGAGATCTTGCATTACTTGTGCATGGAATAAAAAAACCATACATTGAGCAATGAAGTTCAGTGGATTCAAGATAATAATACATTTCAAGTAGCATGTCAAAAGGTTTAACTTAAACATAATCTAACTTTCAATATCATCAACCAATATATATGCCTCATGTATCAATTTCTATGCCAATTTTTATATCATGCCATATTCATAAATATAAATATGATCATATACATTCCAACACCATATCATATACTCATATATAAAACAATCTCATTTCTTTTTCTCATTTCATTTCTGAATCCTTTGATCTATTTTGTTACCATATTGGCCCTCAGGGCTCGTAATAAACTAATTCGCATGATCTTTCACATGCTATCTTTTCTCATATTTCACATATATGCACATATAGTACCATTACATATCATCATTTTTATTCAAATGCCATTTATCAAGTTCATGTTTATAATCTCTATTAACTGAACATGGGCTCGGGATGGATATATGGATCTATTACTCTATCATTCCGGGTTGCCCGACAACGATGACTACTAGAACAAATACAAATTGCCGCCCTAAGTTGCCTATCAACAATGACTTTCACAATCTGTTTGCTCTGTCATCTTGGGATGCCTGACAATGATGACTACTAGAATATGTACATTCTACCACCCAAGGTTGCCCGACAACAATGGTATATAATCATTATACCTGACCCTATAACATGCCAACTATATCTAACTCAATCCAAACAATTAATAGGGTAACCAATATTTCAATTACATATTATAAATAGATTCATATATCATGATCACATACCATTTTATCATCAGATTATATCACACATCACATATCATTTAGCAATTCATATCATACTTGTTTTTGCAATGCTCAGAACAATTCAATTCTCAGCATTGAATACCATCAAACATAATTTGATTCATGAAACAAATAATGATCTTACCTCAATAGCTAGTATGTAATAATCATGTAGACATACATATATATACACATTGAACTCAAATTGTAAAAGTACAAACCAAGGCTTTTATCACTCATTTGTGACTCTCGTCATTCCTTTCTCTCGCGATAGCTCGATGTCGTTTTTAGCTATGTTTGGTAATTCAAGAATAAGAACAATATTAGTTTACATCCAAGTCATATTAAAATAGATAACCAAATATTTTTCAATTTATTCAATTTAGTCCCTATATTCGGGAACTCATATTTTTCAATATCTAACATTGGATCAAAATTCGATTTCATATTGTTTCACTAGAGACCTTATACTTCCTATCTATAACATAAATTAATTGCAATTTTAAATTTATTCAATTTAGTTCATAATGTCAAAAAGTTATCTAACAAGTTTAACTTAACTTCTAACTCAGTCCTTAACATAAGTTAAGTTCACTATCTAAAAACCTCCCCAATTTCAAGCTTAATTTCATCTATTGTGCTGTAATGGCAACTTGCTAAACATAAAATAATTGAATAAATTAACTTATAGGTTAGCTAAATCTAGCTCCCATGATTCAAAATCCATAGAATTTAAAGAAAAATGATTGGAAAATAGAAAACCCTTTCTTTATTCAACCATGGACAACAATGCTTGTAGAAAAGATGATTGTTTCATCTTTTCCACCAAAATTTGTTTATATATATACTTAATTAAAGTTTCATTAAATTTAATCAACTTAATTTATTATTTATTAATTTTATTTACTTAACTTGTAACACCCTTACCCGACCCGTTTGTTGAATCTTGGTGCAGGAGTCACAACTGGATCAGATTATCATTCATACTCAGATTTCTCTACTTTAAAACATACTACATTAAATGTTTATAAAACCTATAACAGAGTTAAAAACTTTCCAACAAAGTCTATAGTCCAAACTATGGACTCTAATGAATATAAATAAATACATCATAGTTGCCCCCTTGGAGGAGTCTCTAAAGGTAGCCCCTTCCTATGTTCATGTCATTATCCTTTGAATACCCTTTGACTCCTCATGATCTAGCTTGGTCCCTCTTCAAGTCTTTTATTTATCTCATGCATTCATAGAACAACCCTTGTAAGTTCAGACGAACTTAATAAGTTTCTTCCGTTCATAAAACATCCCCAACTTGACGGGATTTCATATACATAATAATAAATACAAAAAACTCCCTGATTGCATGGGAATACTTCCCTGAAGCTATCATAGCAAATCCTACGTACCATTTTGATAGTCCTTTTGAATGCCTCGCCGCTCCAACGGACCTCATCCTTTCTTTACCTATTTTCTTGTTTCCATTTATCCCTATCATGGGTTTCTTCTTCTCGCCAATTTTCCATATTAAGGAGGCCTCCCAACATATTCTTTTAAATGCCCTTAGTAAGTATTCACAATTTACCTAGCCCGTGGCAAACTCTTTCCTTATCTTAGTCTCGTTCATCTTGCTCATGTTTCTCTTTGTTGGCATAACTGTTAGGTCCTATGCTACTCTTGCAGATCAAATCATGCTTGGTCTAAATAGCGGTTGGATTACCTCCTCTCACTCCACCTTGTTTGCATTACATCCATACATTATATCACAATATTTCCACATTTTACTACACTTTAATACTAATGTGTCGACTCTCTTTCAACAACATTTGATATTCACAAAAAACTGTCGTAGTAACGTATTAACACCTTTTCCATATTAATGTCATATTTCATAAATTTTCATAAATATCAAATCATTTTTATTAATCTTGTCATGATGATCGTGATGGTTCGTGATAAGTTTTAATAAATTTATATTTGACCGTTCTTGAAGACTAACTATTATCACGACGAAGGCAAGTGTACCTATCAAATAGTAGTATAGTTTTAGCAAGACCGAAATGTCGAACCCAAAGGAACTAAAAGTACTAGTATTAACTCTTTCCTTATTATCTAACCTAAAAATAAAGGAGTTTGTTTTATCTAAACTAATTAACTAACTAAGAATTCACAGAGAGAAAATTGGAGAAAATACTTTTGGGAAATTCAATTGATTAAGACAATACCTAAGAGAAAATCCACCTAGACTTCACTTGTTATTTAACTCTAAATTAGACGATTTATTCATTAGACTTGTTCCGTAGAAATCCCTAAATTATATTATTATCTCTCTCAAGACTAACAACATCTAACCCTAGGTTGATTAATTGAAATCTCTTTCTAATTAACACCCCTAGTGTTGCATTAACTCGATCTATGGATTCTCTTATTAGGTTTCACCCTAATCCGGCAAAATCTTGTCACCCTATCTCTAGGCATGCAATCAACTCCACTTAATTATGACAAATTTACTCTTAGACAGGGACTTTTGCTCCTCTAAATAAGCGCATCAACTTGAATCAATATCCTGAAATAATGAAGTAAGAATTAAGAACATATAATTAAAAACAAGTCAAATATTTATCATACAATTCAGAAAATAATAACAAGATTCATCTTAGGTTTCATTCCCCTTAGGTATTTAGGGGGTTTAGTTCATAATTATAAAAGACAACAACATCTTAGTAGAAAATTGAGTACAAAACATAAAGAAAACCCAAAACTCCTAAAGGGAAATTGAAGGGAGATCTTTAGTCTTGAAGGAGAATTCGGCTTCTGAGATGGATCAATCGGCTTTCTTTGAGTAAATTCCTACTTCCCACTCTGTGTGTTTCGTCTAAGTGCCTCCTCTGGTGTTTAAATAGAATTTTTAATGCCTCAAAGCCCTCAAGAGTGGCATTTTTTGAATAGAACTCAACTTGGGCTTGACAAGGACACGCCCGTGTTCGATTGCTCCAAACCGTGTTAGAGCCTATTTAATAGACACGGCCGTGTGGTCTACTCGTGTAAGTCATGCTCGATTCTGCTAAAAGGTCACGGGCGTGTGGTCTACCCGTGTGAGGAAGTCCAGGCCGTGTTGATTTCCCACGTTGGCCCATTTTATCCGTTTTCGACCCGTTTCTCACTCTTTTTACTCTCCTATGCTCACTTAAGTATAAAACATGAAATCAAAAGGATTAGGAGCATCGAATTCATCAAATCTAAGGAGAAATCATCCATAAATGTGCTAAGCATGGGATAAAAATATGTATAAGTTACGGTTTATCAAATACCCCCACACTTAAGCGTTTGTTTGTCCTCAAGCAAAATCTTCAACTCATAATCAAAATCAATTCTTCTCAACTTATAATTCTTATTAATGATATCTCAAAATAATGCATAAGTAATCATACATTGAGAATTCAACTAAAAGAACATCAAGGTTTCAAACATTCCAAGTTGTGTATTTTATCACGAAAACATAGGTGTCTCCCCTCATCTAGGTAATTACCATTGATTCAAAATATCACAGAGTTTCACATCCTCACTGGAGATTCACTCAAATCACTCGAGGTGTTTTAGGGACAACAAGTTAGAGCACTCAATAGTCAATATGAAAAGTTATTACCATAGGCTTGCATGAAAATCAAATCTCCACCACTATAAATTGAGATGATATATCAATCAAAAGGTCTTTAAAGGGTTGTAACGTGGCTTTGGTTAGAGGGTGTGGTCATAAGCTAGAAGAAAAGGTTAAAATCGAGATTGAATTGAAAATTTACCTAACTAGAAAAATAGTTAATCATCAATTGAATACATGTGAGCTTCTTCTCAGAATATGGACTTAAACACTTAAGCTCAAAAACAAATAATTACTACTAATATAAATATGTGTATTGTATTTTTTTTAAGAACAAATCAAATAACATAGACTAACTATCAAAGATAAAACCTAGCTAAGCAATTTATTCAAATCAAATCTCGACAAAAATAGGGATCAAAATAATTTAGGGGATTTCAACAATAATGGGTTTTGGGTTAATATAGAGGGTAAATCAATTAATGGGTTATTAGTCTCAAGAGGGTTTACTAAGGGTTAATTATGAAGGTAGGCTTTTATGGAGTGAGTGGGCTAAACCTAAGTGCCTTTATCATCTTGACATATCAAATCAAATGGTGTGGTCTTGACATGCATAATTAAGCAAGTTCTAGAATAACAAATCAAGATTGATGCACTCAAAGCAACAATAAAAGTGAGCATGAAAGAAATAATAGATGCTCTCAAAGGCTCAAGATCTCACAAGAATTATGGCTTTTTGATGTTTAAACCTTGTGAATTTTAACTCGAGATAATACCTAAACTTGGGGAAACAACCCTAAAAAAATGATAATTCTCAAAAGTCAACTTATCATGCTTGATTCTCTACTTCCTTAAAGTTTAAAAAATCAATGCATGAATGCCTATGTTTTAATTCAAGACATATCAATAAAAATCATAAATTAATCAAAATTCATTCTAATAATGATATGAGAAGATCACATGAGAATAAGACAAAATTCAGGGATTTTTCTTATAAAGATATAAACAACCCCCCACACTTAAGATGTACATTGTCCTCAATGTACAATGATAGATATACTGAAAAATATAAAATCATAAGATAGGGAGAGAGGTGAAACTTCCTGAATGATGAATGAAATCTTTGAATTGGAGTTATGGAGAATAATCAGCCAATGCAATGATGAGATCGAAGGAGGATACTCCGGTGGTGGTAGAGGTTGGGTTCCACAAGCACAGTATCCAGCGAAGAGGTTATCATGGTGGTCGGGTAGGACATGGCAGTCATGGAGAACCATTTCCAATGGAGTTGCAAGTTCCTATGTGATGGTGAGCTTTAGAGCTCTTTAAAACTGTGATAAAATCAAGAACTCTTTAGGAAATATAAAGAAGCATAATTATTCGTAATGAAATAGCCGAAACTATAAATTGTTCAATAAAAATTATAAAGCCTAAAAATGAAATAGTATTAAAGGAAAATAGATTAAAAAGTACTTTAAGAAGATAAATAAAGATAAAAGTTAAAATAAAAATAAAAATAATAAATAAAAGTCTTTAAACATCGTTATCACCGGATGGTTCATGAGGTGGTGGTGGCGATGAGATGTGAAGGTGCTGACAATTTTGATATAGAGTAGCATCAATATGATCAAAGCGCTGAAAACACTGCTGTTCAAATCGACTAAAGCGCTCAGAGATGTCAGAGTATGAAGCCGCCGCATGAACTAGACAATGGATGGGTGGTGGCTAAGATGGTAGGTCCTCATGATGTGGAGGGACATCATCAGTAATGTCCTCTAGGTCATCCTCCTCAGTGGACTGGACTAGGCGGTACTGGGGAGGGTCGGTTCCACATCGTTTCGCGATCATCCTCATATGTAGCATACTCGAGATGCCTTGTGGGGACATCTGGCCGATGAGAGTGGGGGAGGATGATTGTGCCGCTGTGTTGAGGAGGCCGAAGTAGCGCGCCAGGCGAGTTACATAGGGGCCAATAGAGATGACTCCCTTCCTATGTCACTCCGTCTGATGGTGAATGGCGAGGGTGATGAAATAGGCAAGGTCGAAGACGTGCCCATGCGCCATACTCCATAAAAAGTAGGCGTCGTGAGTGTTGACGATGTCGGTGCTCTCTCGCCGCCCTGTGAGAGTATGGGCCAAGATGGCGTGTAAGTACCTCAAGGATGGGGTGAGGGCCGATACCTTAGAGCGGCTGGGGTCATAGGTGGCCGAGTCAGGGACTAAAGCACTCCAACACTTCGAAGGAGAATAGTGGAAATGGCGATGAAGGGTGTCAAGTTCGTTGTCGTCCATGAACTCCTCCGTGTATAGCACTAGTACAATTCTGAACTTCAGTACGGTCAATTGGCGCACTAAGCCACTGAGACGAAACTGGACTATTCCAGGATCATCGAATTGTGTCATGACGACTTGAAGGTGGAAGGTCAAGCAGAGTTCGAGTGTGATCTCGAGGTACGTCGGCTTGATGATCTCGAAAAATAGGCCCCATTGGTCAATCGTCAGAAGGGCTCGGATAGTGTCAGCCAGTTGGATTTGTTCAAGTGCTGCCCAATAAATGCAGTTGCCCACACTTAGGGGTCGGGCCCGAAGTATCTGAAAAAGTTCCTCCTGAGGTCCCAAGGGAAACTGGAGAAAGGGGTGGCGCACTTCAGCTGATGCACTTGCCGATGTGGCACCTGGTCCCTTCTGTTTTTTTGAAGCGGGGACGGCGGTCTTCTTGCCACGTGAAGTTGACATCGTATACCTGCAATGAAAATTTGAAGTTAAAACAATACTCCCCAAGAATAGCATGGAGAAGTATGCAAGTATGTTAAAATTAAAGAAGAATACTTCATGGGCATCACAGACAAAAGGTGAGATGTACCGAAAAGTAACTAAATTCTTATGGAAGTTATTATGAACAATAGGAACATGAGAATAGTGCTAAATGGAATACCTAGTGAATGAATGTATGTGAGTTTGATAATATGAAATATGGTGTGGGTAAGCATGAAATCCATGGAAACAAGAAAAATGGATGAATGTAGCATAATGTATTGACTAAAATGGCAAATTTATAACAAAGAGAAAAAGTATTACTATCATTATAACCATGAATATTACTCAAAATAGTCAAAAACAACAAAAAAATCATAAAATAATTAAAATATTTGAAGACAATAGAGAGAAAAGAGTAAACAAATGCAAGAAGGAGGGGCTTGGGTCGTCGAGGGTCGTGCTCTGGTCGGTACACGGGCGTGGCAGGGAGGGTGTGTTAAAGGGTTCCAGCTACTAGGTTTTGATGTTTAGGGAAGGGGATGATGAATAGTAGGGTTTATATAGATTTTGGGGCACACGATCGTGGTACACGCTGTGTGCCCTAATTTTAGCCCGTTTATATCATGATTTTCAAATTTGGGCGTGTTTGAAATTTGGCCCATGCTGGTGTTCTTTGGGCGTGTTAATGCACACGGCCATGTCGCACGACCGTGTCCTGCTTCTTTCGCTTCTCCCACGTTCGTGTATGTATGCCCACGCTGGTGTTATTTTGTCTGTCTTGACCACGAGTAGTGAGCACGAGCGTGTCGCACGCCCGTGTTGTTTTGATAGATTCATTCACAGCCATGTCGCACGAGCATGGAAACTTATCAACTCCCGTGTTAGGGAAAAATTCTGCCCTATTTTCACACGGTCATTTTGCACAACCGTGTTGCCTTCTATGGTATAGGCACCGCCTAAGGCACGCCCGTGTGCCTGGCCGTGTGGTTCTGGAAAACCTGTGTTCAGTGACTCAGTTAGTAAGTTATATGTTAAAAACTAAAATTTAAAGAAGTTAACACCATTAGTGCTCGGGCTGCCTCCTAAGAAGCGCTTATTTATAGTCTAAGCTCGACTTACCTCTCTGTTGCGTGATCATGGTGGTTCGAGGAGTTTACACTCCTCATTCCTGCTATCAATGTTATGAAAATAAGGTTTTAGACGAGTACTGTTTACCTTGAACATACCGAATTTGGGATGAATTACCTCAATTGTGCCATATGGGAAAATGGTAAGTACCGTAAGTGGGGTTTCTCCATTAGGTTCAGAGGTGGTAATGCGAGGGTCTGCGCATCTAGTAGTACCTTGTCTCCAACCTTAAGTTGATTTGGTGAAGCATTGGGTTCGTCATGGCGTAGTTTTAGTTTATCGTGTGTTCTCAGTTTCTGTGTCCGCCATTCATGTAGTTCCTCGACTCGTAACCTTCGTTCTTCATAGATGGGTCATTTGTTATTACTTGAACATGGCTCATGTATGCTTTTTAGATGTGTTTCCTGCAAAAAAGGTTGCACCACATGGTCAGTTTTAGTGGTACAATTTATACAATCACCATTGATATTTGATGTGTTACTTGAATTGCGAGCTTGTAAGGTGATTGTCTCATCACCCACACGAAGTGTGAGTTCACCTGTACCAACATCGATAACGGTTCTAGCGGTTCCTAAAAAGGGCCTTCCTAAAATTAGAGGCACGTCACTATCCTCATCCATATCTAAAACAACAAAGTCAACTGGGAATATAAATTTATCAACTTTAACGAGTACATCTTCAATAATGCCCCTAGGCAATCTAATGATTTTATCTACTAACTGAATGCTCATCTTAGTTTGTTTGGGTTTCCCAAGACCTAGTTGTTTAAACATTTAATAAGGGATGACATTGATACTAGCCCCAAAATCAGCCAAAGCATTATTAACATCTAAGCTACCAATTAAACAAGGAATCGTAAAACTCCCTGGATCTTTCTATTTGTTAGCCAGCTTATTTTGTAGTATGGCTGAGCACACTGCATTTAACTCCACATGCGATGCCTCATCCAACTTCCGCTTATTTGTTAAAAGCTTCTTTAAGAATTTGACTGCGTTTAGCATCTACGAAAAGGCTTCAATAAATGGTAAGTTAATATGTAGTTTCTTTAATAATTTAAGGAACTTACTGAATTGTTCGTCTGTGCGGTCTTTCCTTGTCGCATTAGGGTATGGCACTTGAAGTTTGTACTCTGTACTTACCAGTTTTCACTCACTGTGGTCTACCACATCCTTACCTTTGGTTACCACAATTCCTTGCCTTGGTTCTGGTTTAGGTTCCACTAACCCTTCCTCATCTTGGACAGTAATTGCGTTAAGTTGCTCCTTTGGGTTAGTTTCCGTATTACTCGGCAAGCTACCTTGTGATCGTTCAGAAATCAATTTCGTGAGCTGTCCTATCTGATTTTCAAGTCTTTGGATCGACGCTTGTTGAATTTTAAGTGTTGTTTCGGTATTCTGAAAGCGAGTTTTCGACACCGAGATAAAATTTGTTAGCATCTCCTCAAGGTTCGGCTTCTTTTGTTGTTGGTAAGGTGGTTGTTGAAAACCTAGAGGATGTTGTGGCCTTTGATTTCCTTGACCACCCCATGAAAAGTTGGGGTGGTTCCTCCAACCTGCATTGTAGGTGTTACTATATGGGTTATTTTGAGATCTAGAATTATTGTTACCAATATATTGAACTTGTTCCTCCTCATTGTTGGGGTTGAAGGATTGATATTCCGTGTGTGCTCCTCCTCTATTTGAATCGCACCTCATAACTAGATGTACCTGAGTAGAACTACACAAACTGTCAATATTTTTATTCAAAAGTTCTACCTAGTTAGATAGCATGGTAACCGCATCGAGGTTGAAAACACCGGCTGCTTTTGTTGATTTTGTCCTCATAACTTGCCACTGATAGTTATTCAATGACATTTCTTCAATAAATTCGTAAGCCGCTTTAGGTGTTTTGTTATTCAAATTTCTATCGGTGGCTACGACGATGAGTTGCCTCGTTGAGGGGTTCACACCTTTGTAAAACGTCTGAACCTGTAGCCAAAGTGGTAACCCATGGTGAGGGCATCTTCTCAAAAGATCCTTGTATCTCTCCCATGCATCATAGAGTGTTTCTAGATCCATCTATACAAAAGAAGAGATGTCATTCCGTAACTTAGTTGTTTTAGTCGGCGAAAAATATTTAAGTAAAAACTTTTCGGTCATTTGTTCCCAAGTAGTGATTGACCCTAGTGGCAATGAGTTCAACCACTGTTTAGCCTTGTTCCTCAATGAAAGGAAAATAACCGAAGGCATATGGCGTCATAAAAAATGCCATTGATTTCAAAAGTATCGTAGAACTCTAGAAAATTTTCCAAGTGATTGTTTGGATCCTCATCCTGCAAACCATCAAACTGAACAAACTGTTGTATTATTTGAATTGTGTTAGGTTTCAGTTCAAAATTATTTGCAGCAGTAGCAGGCCTAACTATACTTGACTCAGTTCCTGTTAAATTAGGTTTAGCATAATCATACATAGTGCGTGGAGCAGGATTCTGATTTATCGGATCCGCAGCAATCGTAGGAGGTAGCCGATTTTCCTGATTTTCAGCCATCTCCTCGATTTTGGTGTGAATGTCGTCCTCTTCCTCTTCCTCTGTGTATCTTAGGCTTCGTCTTTTTTCTCTTCGGTTTCTTCGAGCTGTGCGATCGATCTCACTATCAAAAAGTAATGGTCCTGACGGGTTTCTTCTAGTCATAAACTATAAAAACCTGCCAGAAATAAAAAGAAAAATTAGTAAAAAAAATTAAAATAAAAATTAAATTGCAATAAAAGTAAAATAGCTAAAGTAATAAAAATCGAGTGTTCCTAATATCTTAGTTCCCCAGCAACGGCGCCAAAAACTTGATCGTGATGGTTCGTGATAAGTTTTAATAAATTTCTATTTGATCATTCTTGAAGACTAACTATTATCATGACGAAGGCAAGTGTACCTATCGAACAGTAGTATAGTTTTAGCAAGACCGAAATGTCGAACCCAAAGGAACTAAAAGTACTAGTATTAACTCTTTCCTTATTATCTAGTCTAAAAATAAAGGGGTTTGTTTTATCTAAATTAATTAACTAACTAAGAATTCACAGAGAGAAAATTGGGGAAAATAATTCGGGAAATTCGATTGATTAAGACAATACCCAAGAGAAAATTCACCTAGACTTCACTTGTTATTTGACTCTAAATCAGACGATTTATTCATTCGATTTGTTCCGTAGATATCCCTAAATTTTATTATTATCTCTCTTGAGACTAACAACATCTAACCCTAGGTTGATTAATTGAAATCTCTTTCTAATTAACACCCCTAGTGTTGTATTAACTCGATCTATGGATTCCCTTATTAGGTTTCACCCTAATCCGGCAAAATCTTGTCACCCTATCTCTAGGCGTGCAATCAACTCCGCTTAATTATGACAAATTTACTCTTAGACAGGGACTTTTTCTCCTCTGAATAAGCTCATCAACTTGAATTAATATCCTGAAATATTGAAGCAAGAGTTAAGAACACATAATTAAGAACAAGTCAAATATTTATCATACAATTCAGAAAATAATAACAAGATTCGTCTTAGGTTTCATTCCCCATAGGTATTTAGGGGGTTTAGTTCATAATTATAAAAGACAACAACATCTCAGAAGAAAATTGAATACAAAACATAAAGAAAACCCAAAACTCCTGAAGGGAAATTGAAGGGAGATATTCAGTCTTGAAGGAGAATTCGGCTTCTGATATGGATCAATCGGCTTTTTTCGAGTAAATTCTTACTTCCCACTCTCTGTGTGTTGTCTAAGTGCCTCCTCTGGTGTTTCAATAGACTTTTTAATGCCTCAAAGCCCTCAAGAGTGACCTTTTCTGAATTGAACTCGACTTGGGCTCGACAGGGACACGCCCGTGTTCGATTGCTCCAAACTGTGTTAGAGCCTGTTGAGTAGACACGACCGTGTGGTCTACTCTTGTAAGTCGTGCTCGATTCTGTTAAAAGGTGACAAACATGTGGTTTACCCGTGTGAGGAAGTCCAAGTTGTGTTGATTTCTCACGTTGGCCCATTTTCTCCGTTTCCAGCCCGTTTCTCGCTCTTTTTACTTTCCTATGCTCACCTAAGTATAAAACATGACATTAAAGGATTAGGAGCATCGAATTCATCAAATCTAAGGAGAAATCATCCATAAATGTGCTAAGCATGGGATAAAAATATGTATAAATTACGGTTTATCACATGACCACCCAATTTACCATAATACATTATTAATTAATGAAGCACTTTATGACTAAGGCTTATTACTACAATTTCCTAACCATTTATTTCAGACATATTAAGTCATGGAACTTTCACATTTTCATAGACAAAACCAATTTCATAATTTTCACATAATTTCATAAAATTTTCACACATAATTTACAATATCATTTCATATTTATTCCATAAATTATTAAAATTTTCTAAGTATATTAACATAAGGTAAATACAAGCATCCAAGGGAACTTACCATTGGATGCTCTAAAATACAAAACCATGCTTCCATAACTTGAATTCATCTTCAATTAATCAGGAAAACTCCATTCTCAACCTTTCCTCATTTTCCATACAGAAAATTATCAAAATATTTATATGAAATCCTCCCAAGATTTCTCATAGTCATTAACTTAAAAACCATGTTAAGATAGGTAGAAAACATCTTTTACCTTAATGGAGCTTTCTCTCTATAACAATCCAACTTTTTTCAGTGTCAGAAAATGCAAAATAAGAACCCCATTTCCGTAAACCAAGCCCGTGAGAATGACATAGGAAGATACACATAGTTAGTATGGAAATATATTGAAGATCGGTTAATTAATTTAATCAAGAAAATAGTTAATTAAAGCTCAGGAACTAATTTGTAAAAGTCCAATTGTTATTGAGTTTTAATTGAGAAAATGGTTTAAGACCTAGAGAGCAATTATCCAAGTACTAAAATGGTTATTTAAATAATTTTAAATATGATTTAGTTGATATTGATGGTAATCCACTTACTTATGATTAGTAATGTTTATTAGTTATGCCTTACTTAGATTTCCTTTTAACCGAAAATTAGGAACTTTGGGGGTTAAATTGAAAAAGACCGTAAAATGGTGGTCTTTATTGAAAAAAATTGGAAAAGTTAATAACAAAATGGAATATGGTTGAAAACCAATCCTGATCTGATTAGGATGTAAACGATCGGTCTATTAGTGGGAGACAAAATAATTCTAGATGAACGGTTGATATATGGTTGGAGACCGTGTAAGAAAAGCTATAAATAGCAGAGAAATGACTTACCGGGAGACTTATTATCTAATTTGTTTCATATTTCTTTCTTCTTCATTTTTTTTCTTGTTTGTTTCGAGGAAGACGTGGTTAAGGGAAGCTTTGCATGGAGCCACAATCATGAGGTTCAAGTAGGAAAAATAGAAAATCCAGTATGCTAGTAAGGCATTGATTCCTTTAGTATATGTAAGACTCATGAAACCAAGTTAAAAGTTTTCAGAACCATTTTAAGGGTTTTGAATATTTCTAGAAAATTAAGTTTTAAACATAGATTGCTAAGTCTAACCCATGATTTGGTTGTCGTGCTTGGCTGTAAGGAGAATGGGAGTAATGGCGTTTGGAAAAGCTAAGATGAAGTGAAAAAAGTGTACTAGGTGAGTCTCTACATTCAATCCCAGAAATATTAAGTATACAGTAAGATTGCACAGTTTAAAAGTATCTACCATTATAGTTAAATGTGCATGAATTAGCTATGATTCAATGGTGTTGCATCCATTGAATGCACATAATGCATGTAAACGAAACATTGTCGGGTTTAGGCAAAGTTAGGAAATAAATGGGAAAGAAGTTATTCTGTTAGATACTACCAAATGGTATTACTGAATGCAAATCGTGATAAGTGAAGCTTCAGGCCTTGCGAAGGGGACATTGTGGTGTTTGAGCATCAAAGTATAGGAAGGCGAAATGGAGGAATAGATGGAAAGATATGGGAAGATTCAATAGGAAAGATCATGTCTAGGGCATAGGACCAGTCGAAGGCTATACACCTAAAAATGATTAAGACCATAGCTGAAAGACGCTATGGCATCAGTATAAATAGGACTAAGACCATAGTTGAAAGATATTATGGCATCCTCTGAAAGTTTACCGGGACAGTAAACACGGGGTTATAATGTGTAAGACCATAGCTGAAAGATGCTATGGCATCAAAGGATGATTTGACTAAAAAATGAGTAAGACCATAGCTGAAAGGCGCTAGGGCATTGTAGGTAACCTGACGGGACATTAAACATAGGATAGTTCGACAAGACGTTAAACATGGGGTGGTTTGTCAAGACGTAAATTATAGATCCATAAGGTGAAAGAATTTGGCTCAGCCAATATAAAAATGAATATGTTGTGATACTAAGTTCTGACCACTTGTGGCATAAGTGAAATTTAAGATAAGCAAATAAGGTTAAATGATTATGTGTCCAACATTACATCTAAATTAGGGGTTATAATGCATTAAATTGATATTAAAACTTACGATTCCATATGTTCTTAATAAAAAAATGGAAAAGGAAACGTGTTAACTTGCTAACCAACTATGGCTAAGAAGGAAGAACTCTTAATAAGAGATTTGAATCTAAACTTCATAATGTTTGTGGCTAATAAACCATTAACATGGAAGTTGAGCCTCTAAAATTTGGTAACGAGAAATAGATTCATTTGAAAACTAAAATGTGGTATGAATGAATCTTGTGATTAATATGTTTAAAGGGTTCAACACTAATAATAAGATAGAATAAGTAAGTTTATCCTTAAGTACTTACTAAGCTCATTAAGCTTACGGGTTTGTTGTTTGAATGCATAAGTATCAGATTCATCAAGAAGTTATGGGTTCAGCTTGGGAGGTTCACATCATCATTCAATTGAGGTTGTAATATATTTATATTAGTTGATATTTTTACAAGAAATTTGGCATGTACACTAAGATTGAGTTGGTTTTGTAATTTTAAATCTGATAGGTACTTTTGAACCCCTTTTATATTTTAATTTAATATATGATTCGATAGTTAGTTTGAATATGTATATGATATGTGTACCGTTCTGGAATAGGGCCTAGGAGTTGGGGTCTAGCGGGCTGGGATCCCCAGTGGGCCTGGCAAGCTAAGGTCACCAGTGGGCATAGCGAGCTACGGTCATAGGTTTGGGTCGAGAGTGAAAGTAGGGTCTCAATTGTAAAAAATAGTTAGGAGTAGCCAAAGGGAAAATATATCAAAGTTAGGAAGTGAACTTATTTTTCTCTTCACAACACTACCCATGCACACATAACTCTTTCCAACGTCTACTAAGGCATCCTAAGAACATCAAAACATCATGTGCTTATAGATTAAGCTCTTTTCGTTAAAAAATTCATATTGTTTTGAACAACAAAACTCTCTCAAACTTCTTCATCGATTAATTTTTTCTTTTGTTGTCAAGTTTGTACGAAAACATGAACCCAGAAATTAGCTCTTAGTATTAAAGGTAAGACTTTGTTTCTCTATTGGGTTAGATGTTTAGAAGTAATTAAGAAATTTTGCAACAAAAGAAACTAGGTTCACCAAAAGACTAGAATGTGCAAACCTAGGTTCGTTTGTGTTTATGTATGAGTTCTAATGTTCTTCGACTATTAGTGAATTGTGTATGTTTGTAAAATTACGAACCTGACATAGCTATCTACAAGCAAAGACAAGGGAAAAATGAAGCTTGTTTAAAGCTTTCGGCAAACTAGTGAGTGGTCAGGGATCGCCACTTGTATGTGTAAAACATAATGTTAATCAGGAGCTTAGGGCTTTATCCTAAGTTCTGAGAGTAAGTTTTCTCTAAACTCTATTTTGTGATTGTGTTAAATATTGTTTTTATGAACTGTAACATGTGAGCTCTGTATTGCGAGCTAGTTATGAATAGTATTTTACGAGCTCCTCATGAATTGTGAGCTCTATGTTTAAGTAAATGTATGACACTATAATCTTGTGTGATTGTTGGATATAATGGCATGCCATAGGATCGTGAGTACTCACCCTTGTGTTTTATGATTTGGGCGAGAGGAACTGCGACAGGTTAGGAGAAATAAGGGAATGACGAGCCAAGCTCAATTCAACGGAATATGCTGGTGTGATGGAGAGTGTTAGCTTAATGCTACACTTATAAGATATGTTGGACCCTTTCAATTAAAGTGAGGAGTCATAAAAAGATTCGTTTATCAAAAAGAAAAGAACATGTGAATAAGATTGTGTTTTCCAAATTACTGTGAGTTACTATTTTAAGCTAATTGACAGTAAGAATCTACAAAGCAAGCTTTGCATAAGTATGGCGAACCCAATTCACAGTTCAGTTAAAGCTTTTGTTTAACTTATGCTTTGTGCATGCTATGTAGTTTTTCTATACATTCACTAGGCTTAAGAAAGCTCACACACAATTTTCTAAACACTGCAGACAACTAGACTGCATGGTGTGTAGCGGCGAAGCAAGTGATCTAGGTGAGGCATAAACACTAAATAGGTTGTACAAACAAACTTTGGACTTAAAGGCAATGTAGGCATCCGCTTAGGTATAGAAATATCTTTCTATCTGTTGGCTTTGCCAATTGTTATAGGACTTACTTTTTTATGTCCTTTTTTAATTATTTTTTAAATACTTTTTGCGGACTGATAAAACTATATATATACTTGAATTTTATGTATATGAATATAATCCAAGCCTGGTTTCATTTTTTCCTAATTTACAAGTTTATGCTTAAGTATTTAATTTCTAACAGAGTGTTTGCCATAAGTAAAAGCATGAAATAGTCAAAACTGACTAACTTATATAGAATTCACCAAAGTTGTTGCAAAGCGACAGGGTTGTCGAACTGTGTGAAGTGCAAACCATATATTAGCACAACCAAATGACATAGATCAAGTATGGATGTGTAGTGTAACACCCCTAGTCTGTATCTGCCACCGAATTAGGGCTACGGGGTGTTACTGGAGCATAACATCATACAATGAACATTTAGTTAACATTAACAATTCATCACATAAATCATAGCAACATCAACTAAAATCATACACACGGTCCCTTTTACGAGCCCTCGAGGCCCTAAAAGGACATTAGAAATGAATCAGGACTAAATCAGAAACATATGAAATTTTTTAGAAAAAGTTAAAATTTTTCAAACTGTAGGGGTCACACGGCCGTATGGTCAGGCCATTTGCCTCACACGGCCAAAAACATGCTTGTGTCTTAGGTAGTGTGGGCATTAAAATACGGACACACGGTCGTGTCCCAGCCCGTGTCCGCACCCGTGTAACTCATTAACTTGGGCCACACAACCAAGGCACATGCTCATGTGCCTGGCCATGTGCTAGGCTGTGTAATAGCTTGACTTGCAACCCTTTGAAAGCTACAAGGGACACACGGTCTTGTCGCCTAGTTGTGTGTCACACAAGGTTGGGACACAAGCCCTTGACTCTGCCCGTGTGGACAAAAAATAGGCCATTTTCAAGCCATTTTTCTCACCCAAATTCATGCCACTTCTATAAGCCAAAAACACCTATAGTCAAGCATTTAGAACTCACTTAACATATGAAAAATTCAAACTTAAACAAACGAAAACTATCCATACAACCAATATGCCAAAATGGCACCTCAACTTCCACAATCAAATTTACCTAAACAACTATCCAATTCATTCATGTTCAAATCATACCAATTGGGCAACCATAAAGCTACATTTGCCATATTATTCATACGCCAAAATATATACACAATAAGTACCATTATAACCATTTGCAAACCTAACATGCATCTTACCAATTAGACCACAACCAACTACATTCAAAGCTACCATACCATTTCCATCTACATTTTCCTACCATCAACTAAACCAACATAGACATCAAATTAACAACCACACAAAATACCATATAATCTTAATTTCATACCAACTAGTTCATCAACCAAAATTACACATATACAAGCCACACGTAATGGCTAAAATCATTAAACAAAATGTCTATACACACCATTATAACCATGACTTAAAATCGTCAAAATATACCGATATAACCAATGGATAGTGTGATGGATCTCTGACAACTTCCAATCTGAGCAAGCTTCCAGTTATCTAGAAACACGAAGGAAATAACACAAAGTAAGCATATAATGCTTAGTAAGTTCCTAATTCATAAACAAAGCTTACCATTTCAATTTATAATCATAAAAACAATTTGAGACAATCCAACATAACTTGGAATTAGCCTAAGCGACAACAATCTTTCAAGTTAGATAATCACATAGCTTAGCAAGTCATCTCAAAACATCATAGCTTTTGTACGCATTACTTATAAGCATTCATATTTTCAAGCATATGGCTAAGCATATTTGTAACAGCCCAATTTTGATGAAATCAGAACAGTGATTTAAGGACCACAAGTTCGAGCCAAAAATAAAATTTATTTTTATTTTATTACATGACCCATAATATGATAGAAATGTCATATGAAAATTTTGATATGAAAAATTTATTGATTAAGTGTTTAATTACGAGAATGACTAAATTGCATAAAATGCAAAAGTTGAATTCTAGTAGCTATAAGGATTAAATAGCTATGGAATTCAAAACTAGAGGTCCTTACATGGTAATTAGACCATCAAAGAAAAGAATGTAGATTTTTGGTGACTCATCCATGGAAAAATTAGAAAAAAGTAGGGACTAAATTGGAAATTGAAATAATTAATTAATTAAATGATTATAAAAATAAATATCATCTTATTTTGTCATCTTCAACCCCAAAATTTTATGGAAATCCTAGGAGAGAGAGAGAAGAAACTTTCATGGCCAAATTGGGTAAGTTTCCTTGGCCCGTTTTTAGTAATTTTGATATTTTTGAAACCCAGATAGCTTAATCTATCTATTTGGGGGATCAATTTGAGAAGTTATCAAAGTATGGAAAATGGGTCATGGATATCTATGTTGAAAATTAGAAATTTATGGTAGAAAATGAAAGGTTGTTGATAGATAAACAACTTTTACAAAGTGATTTTTTATGAAAACATGATTTAGGGACTAAAATGTAAAGTTGTGAAATTGAAGAAAAATGTTGAATATTTATTAATACATGTGCTGTAAATTTTGTAATAGAATTTTGGTTAGGCTTGGAATAGGGAATAAATTGCACAAATTTTATTTTTCAAGCCTAGGGACGAAATGAGAATTTATGGAAAAGTTAGGGGCAAAATGGTAATTTTGCCTAGGATGTAAATTGAGTCTAAATGAGTATGAAATATGAGAAATAGATGTAAAGTTTACTCGTATAGATCCAAATAGACCAAATTCGGAGCTAGAATGAGGAAAGAGGAAAATGTCGGATTAGTAGATTTTACGTACACGAACATTGTCGAGGTAAGTTCGTGTAACTAAATTGTATATGTTTTTATGCTTGAATTAAATTTTGTGTTTGTGAATTGTATAAATGCCATAAATATGTGAAATGATCACATAATCGTTAAAGCCCGATAAATGAAAGTGCCCGAACAATTATAATGCCCGACAAATGATAAATGATAAAAATGTTAATTTTATGGTTGAGTTGAATGTGAACATTTGAATTGCATAAATGCATAAATATATGAGATTGACCACATGCTTGGTAATGCTTGAAAGATGCTAAATTCCATTTGAGTAAATGGAAAATTTGATGGATATGTGATTTCCCAAAATGAATGAGGTCCTGCATTTGTTGCAAACGGAATTTAGCTCGGACGAGTAATCCTATTAATCTCATGACAGAAAGGATTTAGCATGGACGGGTAATCCTAATATAAGTCCTCCCAATCATATGTTATGAATTGGACTTAGCCCGGATGAGTAATCCAAATCAAGCTCTTTAGAGCATATGTCATAAAAAGGATTTAGCCTGAACTGGTAACCTTGTTGTATATATGTGCGGCTCGAGAATGTACTCTCTAAAATAGTACCTTATAGGTATCACTGGACATGAATTGACGGATTCTGATTTGTATACCTTGGGTGTACTACATGTGTATCTATTGATATTTCGAACAAATTCAACGGGTAGAAATCTTGACATGAAAGGACATGAATAAGAAATGAGTTATTACACGTAGTTGTTTGAAATCCATGTAAATGATGCTACATGACAATTGACATATGAAAACATGAGATGATGATATTTGTACATGGGATTCTTTTGATGAGAATGTTCATTCTTGGTTATAGACTTGTACACTTTGAGTGTACTACTACTTGTGTGACATTGATATTTATAGTAAAATGTGTAAAGTTTTGATTGAAATAATCTGAACTCAAGATGTGTTATATGAAAATATACTTGAGATATAGCAATGTGAATTATACATGTTGTGTAAAGCATATGTGCATGAAAACTTGATTGTTATTGAGCCCATACATGTTTTTGATGTTATTATGGATTATATGACTAACAAGGGCAATGAGAATGTGTGTAGGGCTTGAGGTCAAATTGATTGAATATTCCTTGTAACACCCCTATAACCCGTATCCGTCGCCGGAGTGGGTTATGAAGAGTTACCAATCCAAAACACTATATTTGTACATTCACATTTACATAAGTTCATTAGCAATTATATGCATAGCTAAACAAAATCAAAGATCAAAATTCAGACTTATACCGACATTCAAAAGTTACCATATTCACATGGCTTATATACAACAACATCTCAAAATATCATTCACTTAAGTCTATTCTATACATGCCATACGAATTCCAAAACATAATAGTACCAAAACGATAGATAGTGTGACGAGTTGCTGACGATCCCCGAGCAAGTGGCTGGAGTCAACGATCTAAAAACAGAGAAACATAACAAACAGAGTAAGCTTCCATAAACTTAGTAAGTTTTAAGCAATGCAAACAATTAAATTCAATTATAAATCGATTAACCAAATTCTCAAGTGACATTTCTTAGGTATATTGCCATTTGGCCGAATATATACAAACATTTAACGCATATTTAGCATATTAACTTCACTTGAATCTGAATTCATATAACATAAGTAAATCAAATATTTTCACATAACTTCACACTTTGGCTGAATGTATCATGATCATAGATATAGTTATAACACTTATTCACATATGCATCACATTATACACTTATGATTCAATTCAAATCAAACTCATATATAAGTACATGATACGTACCTGGCCAACTTAATATATTGAATGTATTCAATTGTCGTTCTAACACGATGTATTATAGTCTTAGACTTTTATCAAATCACCGGCATTAAGCCTGCTAGGTTTTAAACCCGAATTCATCACCAGCACGAAGCCTGCTAGACTTTAAGTCTAAACTGATTCACCAGCATTTCGCCTGCTAGGCTCGAAGCCCGATATCATCTCACCGGTATTATAGCCTGCTAGGCTCAAAGCTCGAATGTCACATTACAAAAAAAAAATCAATTCACATGTTCTTTCATACTTTCACAACTTATGCTTCAACTTCAATTATGGTCAAAACACATATACATTTGTACAAAGACTTTCATCATTCAAATAAAGTACACGTTTGATATAAGGTATTATACTCGAATTCCATACCTCAATTACGTTCGGCAATCACACATCATTAATAATAATATCACATCCAAACATGGTTACCCATAGGTTCTAATAATCACAAATGGTGAAACCTCTTTCATCACTCATGCAACATGGTACATTGATCATAAATCTCATTTAACATGTTATAATTCCATATCCAATTCAACTTAGCTATACTAGCTATCTTTGGTTTATAGTATTAATTCATTCTCACTCGGCATATTAGCTAAATAAAAACAACATCCTCTTAGCTATTTTTATTTAATTAATAAGTATATGAAATCAAATTAAACACTTAAGAACTTACCTTAAATGTCGTCGGACAACTACGAATCGACTATTCCATTTGTTTCGCTTTTCCCTTTTCTAAGTTAAGGTCCTTTTGCTCTTGAGCTAGGTAAAATAAATCGATTTGTTTAATTACTTAACTAATTTATTTAGATTCAAACATTAACAATTTTTCTTAATAAGAAACATACGACAACTCATTAACAATCATTCATTCACATTTTTATTCTTGATTACAATCGGCCATTATAACATATACAAATGCATATTAACCACTTTGACCGATTGTCCATTAACCACTAATTCATATACATAAATTTTTACAACTCAACTCATCCTTCTCCAAATTATTTACCTTAATTTACATTCAGAAATCAAAGAACACATACTAACGATTTAACGTTACAATTCAAATTTTCACACACCAATAAAAACATTCAGCAAAACTTCATTTCAATTCACTTTAAAACACCAACAACTAAATTATTTCTTGGCACCTTTATCACATTTTCACAATCGGCATAACCATGTTACCAATCTAATACATCAAAATTTACTTATCCAAGACTACATTCAGCCTATATATATTCACATAAACACAATAGCCGATTGTTATTTATCATCTAATTCGACTTTCAATAACCTCAAATTATAAACAATATTCAATTCCCTAATTAAGGTATCTATTGACAACTTCACAAACAAAGATTAACAAGCTTAGGGCTTATCTAATAACCATTTATAATTTAAAACTTCAAACGTTCAAAATTTAACATTTTACCCACATGGCCGAATACATGCTTTGCCCCAACTAAGGAAATTTATACACTCACAACTCCATCAATTCATTTTCCACTTAATTACATCAATTCAATGCTCAATTTAATAAGAACATGCTTAATTTAAATAAATAAAAAAACAAATTTCCTTTCCCAAAAGCATATATATACAGCAACTTCAACTTCATACCTCTCAACAAGAATTCAACTTAATCATTCATTACCATTACACTCATTCAGCCATCATATAAGCAAATTTAACATCTAAACAACACCTTCCAAAAGCTATCAAATTATCACAATTTAACAAATTGCCGAATGCACATATGTTCAATAATTCATGAATATAAACCATGGGTTAACAATACAATGCACTCATCAATTTAATTTCATAAAAAATTACATAAAAATCACATTAACATACCTTTGATTTATGAAATAACCAAGGCCGAATGCCTTGGCTTCTTCTTCTATTTTCCTTTCACTAGTTACGGCAATTGGGAAAAAAAAGATGAACATACATTGTTTTTATCACTCTTTTCTTATTTTAATTATTCTTTATTTCATAATATAAAGCCATTAACTATTATAATGCTAAAATAAAATGCATATATTATCTATCAACCATCATTATGGCCGGCCACTATATTAAAAGTGGTCCATTTGACATGCAAGTCCCCCATGTCAATAATTCATGCACTATTTGGCCACTTTAAAATTCACCTATCACATTTTCAAGTCTTATCACATGAGTCCTTTCTTATAAATTAACACCTAATTGATAAAATCAAGGCACGAAATATTCACACATACAAATTCCACATATAATAAGCACAGAATATAACATCTAAATTTTTTCGTAACTCGATTTTGTGGTTTCGAAACCACTTTCCGACTAGGGTCAAATTAGGGCTGTCACAACTCTCCCCCCATAGGGATTTTCGTCCCCGAAAATCTTACCAGCAAAAAGGTTAGGATAACGTTCTTTCATTGAGTCCTCTGGCTCCCAAGTTGCTTCTTCAACCCTGTGTTTGAGCCACAGTACTTTCACTAATGAGATTTTCTTATTTCATAGTTCTTTTACTTCGCGAGCCAAAATACGAATCGGTTCTTCTACATAACTCAAATCAGACTGAATTTCAATCTCTGATGGATTAATCACATGAGAAGGATCGGATCTGTACCGACGAAGCATCGAAACATGAAAAACATCGTGAATCTTTTCAAGTTCAGGTGGCAAAAGTAGTCTATAAGCAACCGACCCAATCCGTTCTATAATTTCGTATGGTCCGATAAATCTCGGGCTCAATTTGCCTTTACGGCCAAATCTGAGTACCTTTTTCCACGGTAAAACTTTAAGAAACACTTTGTCTCTGACTTGATACTCTATATCTTTCCGTTTCAAGTCTGCATACAATTTCTGACGATCTGATGCTGCTTTCAGACTTTCACGGATCACTTTTACTTTCTGTTCGGCCTCTTTAATCAAATCAACTCCGTAAATCTTATTCTCACTGAGTTCGGTCCAAAACAAAGGTGTACGACATTTACGACCGTACAAAGCTTCGTAAGGTGCCATCTTGATACTCGATTGAAAACTATTATTGTATGTGAATTCAACCAAAGGCAAGTATCGTTCCCACGAGGCACTAAACTCAAGGATGCAACATCTCAACATATCCTCGAGTATTTGAATAATTTGCTTGGATTGACCATCGGTCTAGGGATGAAAAGCGGTGCTAAAATGCAACTTAGTACCCAATGCTTTGTGAAATTTCTTCCAAAACCGCGATGTGAATCTCGGATCTCTATCCGACACAATAGAAATCGATAACCCGTGTAATCTCACAATTTGAGAAATGTATAATTCGGCTAGCTTTTTGAGTGAATAATCGGTGCGAACGGGAATGAAATGGGCTGACTTAGTCAATCTATCAACAATAACCCAGATTGAATCTTTCTTGCTCGGAGACAATGGCAACCCAGATACAAAATCCATCGTGACTCGATCCCACTTCCACTCGGGTATCATGATCGGTTGAAGTAATCCCGAAAGCACTTGATGTTTCGCTTTCACTTGTTGACATATCAAACACTTTGAAACAAAGTCAGAAATGTCTCGTTTCATACCGTGCCACCAATACTGACATTTCAGATCGTTGTACATTTTTGTGCTACCGAGGTGAACTGACATTCTGCTGCTATGAGCCTCGTTCAAAATCATCGAAATAAGCTCTGAATTTCTTGGAACACATAATCGATTTCTGAACCTCAAACAATCATTGCTATCAATCAAAAACTCTGAATTCTCTTTCGAAACACATAGTGCTCGTTTTACAATTAAATCATCATCACCTTTTTGAGCTTCATGGATTTGTTGCATCAATAACGGTTTTGCTTTTAACTCCACTACTAACACATCATCAGTGGACACAGACAGGTGCACATTCATTGCTGGCAAAACAAACAGTGATTTACGGCTTAAAGCATCAGCAACCACATTAGCCTTTCCCAGATGGTAATCAATGACAAGCTCATAATCTTTCAATAATTCTAGCCAACGTCTTTGTCTCAAATTCAAATCTCTTTGAGTCATCAAGTATTTGAGGCTTTTGTGATCGGAATACACATGGCATTTTTCCCCGAACAAGTAGTGGTGCCATATTTTTAAAGCCAAAACAATAGCAGCTAACTCGAGATCATGAGGCGGATAGTTTTTCTCATGTGGCCTCAATTGTCTCGAAGCATACGCTACAACTTTACCCTCTTGCATCAACACACAGCCCAAACCATTCAGAGATGCATCACTGTAGATCACAAATTCTTTACCGGATTCTGGCTGAACTAAGACTGGAGCTTCAGTCAAAAGAGTTTTCAATTGATCAAAACTTTTCTGGCACTTTTCTGACCACTCAAATTTGATGTCTTTCTGAAGCAACTTTGTCATCGGTGTTGCTATCATCGAGAAACCTTTCACAAATCGTCTGTAGTACCCGGCAAGTCCCAAAAAACTTCAAACTTCCGAAACATTTCTCGGAGGCTTCCAATCGAGTATAGTTGAAATTTTACTCGGATCAACTCGGATACCCGATGCGGATACAACATGCCCCAAAAAGCTGACTTCCCTCAACCAAAACTCACATTTACTAAACTTGGCATAAAACTGCTTGTCTTGCAAAATCTACAATACTAACTTCAAGTGTTCGACATGCTCGGTTTCGTCGCGTGATTAGATCAAAATGTCATCTATAAACACGACTACAAACCGATCCAAATATTGTCTAAAAATCTAATTCATTAGATTCATAAAAACTGCACGGGCATTAGTAAGCCCAAACGGCATCACTAAGAACTCGTAGTGTCCGTACCTCGTTCTGAAAGCAGTTTTAGGCACATCAGAGTCTCTAACTCGTAACTAATAATAACCCGATCTCAAGTCTATCTTCGAAAATATTGAGGCTCCTTTCAGTTGATCAAACAAATCATCGATTAGCGGCAACGAAAATTTATTCTTTATCGTTACCTTATTAAGCTGACGATAATCAATGCTCATTCTCATGGTTCCGTCTTTCTTTTTCACAAACAGCACTGGTGCACCCCAGGGAGAAAAACTCGGTCGAGAAAAACCTCTATCTGTCAACTCTTGCAACTTAGATTTCAATTCTTTTAGTTCAGTTGGTGCCATACGATACGGAGCTATCGAAATAGGTGTAGTCCCTGGTACTAGTTCAATACCAAACTCTACCTCCCGAACAGGTGGTAATCCAGGTAATTCCTCGAGGACTACATTCGGAAACTCACAAACCACTAGCACTGTCTCAAGTTTCTTTTCTAACTCTTTACTATCCAGTACATACGCAAGATAAGCTTCACACCCCTTTTTCACATATTTTTGAGCTAACATCGAAGATATTACTTCCGGTAATCCATTTAAATCAGTAGACTAAACTCGGATTATCTCATCATTCGAACATCTCAAGTCAATTGTCTTTAGCTTGCAATTCACTACCGCATCATGCATAGTTAACCAATCCATACCGAGAATGATATCAAACTCGTCAAACGGTAATAGCATTAGATCAGCCGGAAAGCAAGAATCTCGGATCATCAGGGGACATTTCTTACACACTTTATCAACTAGCACAGAACAGCCCAAAGGATTCGACACTCGAATCACAAACTCAGTAGACTCAATAGATAGAGTCTTACTGGATGCCAAAGTTTCACACACATACGATTGAGTAGAATCGGGGTCAATCAAAGCAATAACATCAGTATCAAAAAGAGTGAAAGTACCGGTAATAACATTTGGCGAAGAAGCGTCCTCGCGCGCTCGTATAGCATAGGCTCTGGCAGGAGCACGAGCCTCAGAACGTATAGTAGTATCTTTGGTCCCTCTCTGATTTCCACTAGCATTACCCGCATGTCTAGGTGGTCTACCTCGTGTTGCAGTGTTACTAGGTCTCCCACTCGGATCAGTATTCTGTTCAGCTAATTTCAGACAATCTCTGATAAAGTGATCAGTAGATCCACACTTGAAACAAGAGTGGTCATGAAATCTACAGCTTCCTGAATGCCATTTACCACAATGCTTGCACTCAGATCTGTCTTAACAATCATTGCCGACACTGGCAACAAAGGTGGCTCGCATACTCACAAGGGGTCAATCACGGTCCCCTCTGGAAAAACCCAAAGTATTTTTAGATCGGCCTGAGTCATCTCTAAATTTCTTCGATGACTGATGAAAGGATTTCCCTGAAGATCTTTTACGAAACTCTCTAGCTCCATCATCAGCTTTTCTTTTCTCTTTACCAAGCTCTTCGGCTTTACAAGCTCGCTCGACAAGCATTACAAACTCTTTGATTTCTAGAATACCCACCAACAGTTTGATGTCTTCACTCAACCCATCCTCGAAGCGTTTACACATGAAAGCCTCAGACGAAACACATTCCCGAGCATATCTACTAAGTCTGACAAACTTTCGCTCGTAATCGGTAACAGTCATAGAGCCCTATTTGAGCTCGAAAAATTCCTTCCATTTCTGATCGATGAACCTTTGACTAATATATTTCTTGCGGAACTCGGTTTGAAAGAATTCCCAAGTAACCCGTTCTCTCGGCACAACTGAAATCAAGGTATTCCACCAATAGTAGGCAGAATCACGTAACAAAGATATAGCACATTTTAAGCACTCATCGGGTGTGCACGATAATTCATCAAACACGCGAATAGTATTATCGAGTCAAAACTTAGCCTACTCAGCATCATCACTATCAGTAGCCTTGAACTCAGTAGCCCCGTGCTTTCGAATTCTATCAATCGGGGGTTTGCTCAATCTCAACGGGTCGAGTACAGGAGGTACCACAGGTGCAGGGGTTGTATTAGTCGGGGTGAGGGATGTGAAACAGCCGGATTAGTTCGAACATATTGGGTAAACCAATCGTTCATCATAGCATAAAATGCTTGCTTAGCTCTGCATCATCAGCTGCCGCTCGATCGGGTTTGAAATTCATTACTATATAAAAAACACATTTCAACTGTCAGAAATCATCACATTATCGTATTAACACTTTATGACATGTATAGCTAGACTCACACACACTATGTTAGTCCTAGAATTGACTAAATCATAGCTCTGATACCAATAAAATATTACACCCCTATAACCCGTATCCGTCGCCAGAGTGGGTTATGAAGAGTTACCAATCCAAAACACTACATTTGTACATTCACATTTAAATAAGTTCATTAGCAATTATATGCATAGCCAAACAAAATCAAAGATCGAAATTCAGACTTATACCGACATTCAAAAGTTACCATATTCACATGGCTTATATACAACAACATCTCAAAATATCATTCACTTAAGTCTATTCTATACATGCCATACGAATTCTAAAACATAATAGTACCAAAACGATAGATAGTGTGACGAGTTGCTGACAATCCCCGAGCAAGTGGCTGGAGTCAACGATCTAAAAACAGAGAAACATAATAAACAGAGTAAGCTTCCATAAGCTTAGTAAGTTTTAAGCAATGCAAACAATTAAATTCAATTATAAATCGATTAACCAAATTCTCAAGTGACATTTCTTAGGTATATTGCCATTTGGCCAAATATATACAAACATTTAACGCATATTTAGCATATTAACTTCACTTGAATCTGAATTCATATAACATAAGTAAATCAAATATTTTCACATAACTTCACACTTTGGCTGAATGTATCATGATCATAGATATAGTTATAACACTTATTCACATATGCATCACATTATACACTTATGATTCAATTCAAATCAAACTCATATATAAGTACATGATACGTACCTGGCCAACTTAATATATTGAATGTATTCAATTGTCGTTCTAACATGAAGTATTATAGTCTTAGACTTTTATCAAATCATCGGTATTAAGCCTGTTACGTTTTAAACCCGAACTTATCACCAGCACGAAGCCTGCTAGACTTTAAGTCTGAACTCATTCACCGGCATTTCACCTCCTAGGCTCGAAGCCCGATATCATCTCACCGGCATTATAGCCTGCTAGGCCAGAAGCCCGATATCATCTCACCGGCATTATAGCCTGCGAGGCTCGAAGCCCGATATCATCTCACTGGCATTATAGCCTGCTAGGCTCAAAGCCCAAATGTCACATTACAAAAAAAAAATCAATTCACATGTTCTTTCATACTTTCACAACTTATGCTTCAACTTCAATTATGGCCGAAACACATATACATTTGTACAAAGACTTTCATCATTCGAATAAAGTACACGTTTGATATAAGGTATTATACTCGAATTCCATACCTCAATTACGTTCTGCAATCACACATCGTTAATAATAATATCACATCCAAACATGGTTACCCTTAGGTTCTAATAATCACAAATGGTGAAACCTCTTTCATCACTCATGCAACATGGTACATTGATCATAAATCTCATTTAACATGTTATAATTCCATATCCAATTCAACTTAGCTATACTAGCTATCTTTGGTTTATAGTATTAATTCATTCTCACTCGGCATATTAGCTAAATAAAAACAACATCCTCTTAGCTATTTTCATTTAATCAATAAGTATATGATATCAAATTAAACACTTAAGAACTTACCTTAAATGTCGTAGGACAACTACGAATCGACTATTCCATTTGTTTCGCTTTTCCCTTTTCCGAGTTAAGTTCCTTTTGCTCTTAAGCTAGGTAAAATAAATCGGTTTGTTTAATTACTTAACTAATTTATTTAGATTCAAACATTAACAATTTTTCTTAATAAGAAACATACAACAACTCATTAACAACCATTCATTCACATCTTTATTCTTGATTACAATCGGCCATTATAACATATACAAATGCATATTAACTACTTTGACCAATTGTCCATTAACCACTAATTCATATACATAAATTTTTACAACTCAACTCATCTTTCTCCAAATTATTTACCTTAATTCACATTCGGAAATCATAGAACACATACTAACGATTTAACGTTACAATTCAAATTTTCACACACCAATAAACACATTCGGCAAAACTTCATTTCAATTCACTTTAAAAAACCAACAACTAAATTATTTCTTGGCACCTTTATCACATTTTCACAATCGGCATAACCATGTTACCAATCTAATACATCAAAATTTACTTATCCAAGACTACATTCAGCATATATATATTCACATAAACACAGTAGCCGATTGTTATTCATCATCTAATTCGACTTTCAATAACCTTAAATTATAGACAATAATCAATTCCCTAATTAAGATATCAATTGACAACTTCACAAACAAAGATTAACAAGCTTAGGGCTCATCTAATAACCATTTATACTTTAAAACTTCAAACGTTCGAAATCTAACATTTTACCCACATGGCCGAATACATGCTTTGCCCCAACTAAGGAAATTTATACACTCATAACTCCATCAATTCATTTTCCACTTAATTGCATCAATTCAAAGCTCAATTTAATAAAAACATGCTTAATTTAAATAATAAAAAAACAAATTTCCTTTCCCAAAAGCATATATATACGGCAACTTCAACTTCATACCTCTCAACAATGAATTCAACTTAATCATTCATTTACATTACACTCATTCGTCCATCATATAAGCAAATTTAACATCTAAACAACTCCTTCCAAAAGCTATCAAATTATCACAATTTAACAAATTGCCGAATGCACATATGTTCAATAATTCATGAATTTAAACCATGGGTTAACTATACAATGCACTCATCAATTTAATTTCATAAACAATTACATAAAAATCACATTAACATACCTTTGATTTATGAAATAACCATGGCCGAATGCCTTGGCTTCTTCTTCTATTTTTCTTTCACTAGTTACGGCAATGGGGAAAAAAAAGATGAACATACATTGTTTTTATCACTCTTTTCTTATTTTAATTATTCTTTATTTCATAATATAAAGCCATTAACTATTATAGTGCTAAAATAAAATGCATATATTATCTATCAACCATCATTATGGCCGGCCACTATATTAAAAGTGGTCCATTTGACATGCAAGTCCCCCATGCCAATAACTCATGCATTATTTGGCCACTTTAAAATTCACCTATGACATTTTCAAGTCTTATCACATGAGTCATTTCTTATAAATTAACACCTAATTGATAAAATCAAGGCACAAAATATTCACACATACAAATTTCACATACAATAAGCATAGAGTATAACATCTAATTATTTTCGTAACTCGATTTTGTGGTTCCGAAACCACTTTCCGACTAGGGTCAAATTAGGGTTGTCACATGCCTTACATAGTTACCCCATAATAGCTTGGCGGAGATCACTCACACTATCCATCGGTCCATGTCGACACAATATGGTAAAGTAATTATGGTTATATTGGCATGTATAAGTTATACAGGCCATATTGGCATGTAAATGATAATGATGTTTGTAACCTAGCCATTGGATTGGCTAGTAATGGCATGTTTTGATGTACTATAATGTCATACTATGGTAGTTTCAAAATGCTAAGAAGTTGATCAAACTATGTCTAACTTGGATACTTAACTAAGGTAAGATTATGGACATGTATGCATGAAATGATATACCATGTTAAATGACGAAATTTACTTAAATTGAATGCTTGGAATGGCTGGAGTGCACTTGGTATGTTTTAGTGTAGGAAAATGGTAAATTTGGGTGAGAAATGAGGCTAGGAAATGGCTTTATTTGGTCCACATGGGCAGACACACAGGCGTGTGTCTAGACCGTGTGTGACACACAGTTGGGTACATGGGCATGTAGTTAGGCCGTGTGTCCCCTACACCTAATTTTGAGAAATGGAATGCTCAGAATTGAGCACACGGGTAGAGACACGAGGGTGTGTCTCAACCGTGTGTGTGCTACACAGCCTAGCACACGGGCGTGTGTCTTGGCCGTGCGAAACCTGCATCTAATTTCGTAATGAACACGGCCTGCAGCACGGGCGTGCCCTAGGGTCACACGAGCGTGTCCCTTGGACCACATGGGCGTGTGAGTCCTGTAACTTGGAAAAATTTTGAAAATTTCACGAAAATTCTCAAGGTTCTCGATTAAGTCCCGATTCGAATTTAATGTTCATATTGGGCCTTGAGGGTCCATTTAACGGATGTTACGAATGAATTCGAAATTTGAATAGTAACTTGCATGATTTATTTGTAAAATGTGCTGAAAGTTTGGATAATGCTCCGAAACCCTATTCCAACAACGGATACGGGTTAGGGGTGTTACAATATTTCAAACATCATCAACTCATACCTTTTCATACTTTCATAGCAACACTTATTAAAGCATTTGTCAAACCTTCCCTTTTTCATACTTGTTGAACCACTAGAATAATATCAGATACGCAGGAATCTCACACACTATGTGTTATCATGTGGTTAAAACCACTACCATCTCATATCTCATATCAATGCTCTCTCTCGAGCCATAAATAGGTCTGCTCACACAAGTTGTCAAGTAACCGCAACATATGCCAGAAACTCAACCACCGATAGAACGTACAAGACCAGCACTCGAAACACGATAACCTTTAAGGACATGTCATTTGTGTCCTATATATTCCTAAGGTTCAAATTGGATCCGAAAGTTGCCAAAACTTCGTTGGATTTTTCGTAAAGACGTAATACTATAATAAAGCATAAAAGCATGTAAATCGAGCATAATACAACTTTAATTAAATGTACAGACTTACCTCAATCGCAAACGAGAATTTATGATAAACTAATCCGATACTTTTTCCTTTCCTGATCTAAATCCGTACGTTGCTTTACTTGATCTATATAATCAAATTTAGCCGATTCAATTTCATTCTATTCAATTTAATCCAAAAATCATATTTTGGTAAAATTATGCTTTTGCTCCTAAAATTTTAAATTCATTACATTTTAGTCCCTAGCTCATAAAAATGCAAATTCATACAATTTAGTCCACACCCATGCTAGCCGAATATTAACTTAGTCCATAGCAATCCCTATATTTTATTTATTTCACATTTTTACCATAAAAGTGTTTCTATTTTTCAATTAAATACTTAAATGACAAATTCTTCAAAAATTCCTTTACAAAAGTTGCTTAACTATCATCAAATATTCATTTTCATCCATAAAACATTAAAAACAACCAATATACATTCATGGTAAAACTCTAGGCTTTTAACAGTTTTGCAAATTAATTGTAACACCCCAAACCCAGCCTAGACGTTATGGCCGAATTTGGCGATGTCACATGGAGCAAAGTCGAAAGCGAGTTTGTCGAGTTAAAATCGTTCCAGTTAAATTAGCCGTTATCTTGGTTCACAGTAAAACACAGGTTATTCGTTATGTCCAAAATCATATCTTTTTAGCAGAAGCTTTGAAAAACATATATTTTGAAAAGTACCATTTGATCTTAGTTAAAACTGGGTTTTATCATGCTTAGCAGTAATAAATCATAAAATAATTAAGAGACCGAAAACTTAAAGCCAAACAGTCCAAAGTTCATAAATTACATTAAAACCCCAAATAAGTAATAAAATTTGAGAATTTACGAAAAATAGTATAAAATTTACATGTGGCCACCATCAAGTCCTCCGCTACGCAGATCCGTCAAGTCTGGGGATTACCTATACAGATTAAATAGAAAATGGTGAGTTTTCACAAACTCAGTGTGTAATCCTTACAGAAAACATGCATACAGAACACATCAGATTACAAGCAAACATAGGCTAGGCCTGAGCCCATTACAGATTTGGTTTGGGCCTTTGCCCAATCAGATACAGTTTCACAATTATTTTAGGGCCTTGGTCAATATCAGATACAAAATGCAGATACAGTAAATCAGAATCCTATCCATCAGCCTCTACACACCATGTGGGGATTAAATCAACCCACCCATTCCCTACACACCATGCTGTACCGAAATACGACACATAATCAGAAGTTTGCAGCTGAGTTGGCAGATAACAGGCTTAAGAGCCTTTCAGATACTTCCTCCAAATATAATCAATCCACCCCGATGCAATACAACATACCATAAATGACATGCAAATATGCGAATAACATAACATACATTTAGTTCACTATAGATAACATGCTCAGCCAGACACTGTACAATCAGATCACATAATTAGAGGTCTAAGTAAAGCTTACCGACCCTACAGTAGGTCCACAATCGACTTGGGCGACCTGTGCAACCTTACAGAATATTTCAAAAAAATGGGCTCACACGCCCATGTGGCTTGCCTATGTGGGCCCACACGCTCATACAGCCCACACGGCCTGGCCCAAAATCCCACATGCCTGTGTGGAATACTCGTGTGGGCCCACATGCCGTGTGGCCTCACATGCCGTGTGGCCCACATGCCGTGTGGCCCACACAGCCTAAATCAGTGTAGCTCGTGTCTTGCACACGACCTACCTGGCCATCACACGATCGTGTCATACACGCACGGCCTGGCTCATCGATCACACGCACGTGTTCTGTCACACGACCTACCACAAGGCCGTGTGGTGTCAACAGAATGGTTTTCGGCTTTAGTCGAAACCTCATTTTCTGTATTTTTGGGTACACACCTAGTTCCAATTGATGCTAAAGTAACCCCCAAACTTTTCGAAACCTTGCAACACAGAATCCAATATTAATTTAGAGATTAATCTAATGCATTCGACAAAAGAGAACTACCAGAAACTCGACTTGTCGCTGTTAGAGAAACTTCTGTTAACACCGCTAACACAAGTGATACTAAAATCACTGATCAAAACCTCCTCCTACGCCATTAATAGTAGAAGAGACACATTACTAGTCAATCGTTATAGATCTACAATAGAAAGGATGAGGAAAACTTACTGAACCCGCGAAGACAATGTAAAACAACTGAAAGCAAGTTGGAAACAAAATCGAAAAGAAAAAATAGGGAGAGTGAGATAGGAATTTTGGCAGAGAGGGAAAAGAGAGAACAAAAATTTTTTTTTTTTTGCAAAAAGAAATCCCAAATGAAAAATCCTGATAACCTCCTATCCCAACTCCCCTTAATTCCCTCCACCAAACTCTCCACTACTCAAACGTCTAACATAACTCAAACTCTCTCTCAAAGTTGAACAAAAATATTGCCTACACAAGGATTTGAACACAGGACCTCAAACACACCAACATTCTACTTAACCACTAGACTAGTAGGCCCATTCTGATATGATTCTACTAATAATTTAATATAAGCCCACTGCTCAAGCATAAGGCTTAATTCAAGAAAATCCCAAAATTTCCCAAAGCTAAGGCTTGAACTTAGGACCTCTCAGACACTTCTAGAACACTTAACCACTGAAGCAGATACTCAATTGTGTCACAATTCCACAAAACCAAAATACAAATTCTTGGGGCGTTACATTAATCCTCGGTCTAGCTAGATTAAGCTACAACGACTCCAAAAACATATAAATCATTAAAAACAGGATGAAAAATACTTGCATGCATGAGAATATAGATTGGCCGAATTTTTAAAGCTAAAAAATGGTGGTTTTCTTCCTTAAGCATTCGGCTAGATGAAGATGGACAAGATAATGGGATTTTTGTTTTATTTATTTTGTTTATTTATTATTAAATTACTAATATAACATTTATAAAACATATTAATGGTGTCCATAATTGTCCACTTCTTAAATTAATGGTTTAATTACCATTTAAGGCCACTCAAGATTAAATTTTATATTAATTTAACACCTTTTTCTAATAGAACTTAAGTTTTGCACTTTACGCAATTTAGTCTTTTTATTTCAAATTAAGCATGCAAACAATAAAATTTCTTCACGAAATTTTTATACGATGCTACTATCATGTTGTAGACCTTAAAATAATAATATAATAAAATTTTCAATATCCAATTTGTGGTCCTAAAACCACTATTTCAATTTTATTAAAAACGAGCTGTTACATGTAGCATGGAAATTACATGCAAAGTGATCTAAACATGTCTATTTACAGCTGTTCCTTAAACCTTAGTGAGATCAAACCTTAACAAAATCAGAGTGTGAATAAACTAAATGAACTTTATTTCTGCAGAAAATAAACTTAATATCCATAAACTAAAATAACTAAATACGTGTCTATAACATAAAAGCATTTAAAAGTACAAACTCCCACTAAAACCAAATATCCTTAAATGACATTACACCCATATGAGCAGTGTGCTATTATAAAACCTGAGGTGTAGTCCCTTAGTAAGCAGATTTGCAATCATGGAGTTTGTTCTAATATGTTTTATAGACACCTAACCACTCAAAATTTTTATTTTAACAACTAGGAACTTCAAGTCTATGTGTTTTGACTTTGATGTGCTCCTATTGCTATTGGAATAAAAGATTATAATTTGTTTTCACAATTTGCACCTTAGTGACAAAATCTTGTATCCATATTCCATCAAAATCTGAGTCCATATACCTGATGATCTCTAACTAATTAGACCTCCGATTTGTGAGCATGTAATCTTTTGTTCTCTGAAAATACCTCATAACCCTCTTGCCTACTAACCAATGGTTCATACCAAGGTTGCTTAAATATCTGCCTAACATCCCAAAGATGTACGCAAAGTATAGATGCATACATACTTGAGCACACATTAGACTTCCACTCTTGAGACGTAGGGAATCTATGCATTTCCTTAATCTCAAAATCATTCTTGGGGTATTAGTCGAGACTTAACTTATTATTAACAAGCAGTATGTCATTAACATATAAAACCAAATATAAAACCTTACTCCCACTGAACTTTGTGTTATATACAATTATCGACCAAATTCATCTCTAAACTTAATGAGATAATCATTTGGTAAAATTTGTAATACTATTGACGAGAAGTCTACTTAAGCCCATAGATGAAGTTCTTTAATTTGCAAATCATTAACTTTGCATCATTAGAGATTAAGTTTTCTAATTGCACCATATAAATGTATGATCAATGTTACCATTGAGAAACCATTAACTTAATATTCATCTGATGTAGTTTGAGGTCAAAATATTCCACTAAAGCCAATATAACCCTTTCTCTAATGGACCTTTTTAATGACATTCGTTCTTGAGGTTGTTGAGTTTGTTCTTCTAGAACAACTACTTCATCTTGAATAGGGAGTTTTTCAACATTGTCTTATTGAGGTTTTAGATTCACTTCTTAATCAATGACAAGTATGAGAACCTAAACATCATCAAAAGTGATAGTAGAAATCGAGTCAGAATTCAATTCCTCCTTAAAAGCAATGTCTTTAACCTTATTTCTCCCTCCAAACTCAATATCGTAAAAGAATGTTGCAATTCTCATATAAAAAATATTCCTAATTATGGGATCATAAAGCTCATAGCCCTTAGATCACTCAGAATTTCCTTGACCCTTATACTTTATAGACATCAAAAAAGTCAAAAGTGATGTCATTCCAACCTTATCATTTTTAGAATAATGTTTCTCAATTTCATCAAGGAAACATTGGCCTGAGTAATCTTTTCAGACCCTATGCCCCTAAATGTAACACCCTGAATTTGGGTCTAGCAGGATTGGGCTTTGAGTCTGGGTTCGGATAGAAGAAAACCTGAATATTGAGAAGTTTTAAATATTACTAGTGTTTAAAAATATATATATTGATAAAATATTTATGTTATTACTAATATTTTAATTTTTAAATAAATTTAGAAGTATTTAAAGTGTGGGAAAAATTTGATCCAAGACTCTAGCAAAAATTATTATTTCTTTAGGGGATTTGGGCATTAAGGTTTATTAATAATTTGGGCTAAAATTGGACATATGGAGGAGTCTAGCCTAGTGGTTAGGCGTGTTAAGCAATAGGAAGGGAGCAGGGGTTCGATTCCCTGCTTGCGCAAATGTGGGTTTTTATTTTAGAAAAACCAAGGTTGTCGCAGGTAGGCCTTATTAATTGTTCAGGCTAATTCATGTCACAAGCAAGCATCTGGCCCAGTGGCTAAGGACGCTAGGAGGGCGTGGGATGTGCCTGGGTTCAAGGCACGGCGTGCGCAATTTGGGGTTTTTTTAATATGCAGATCGCGGCTAGAATAAGGGTTAAGAAAAGTTGCGGGTATAATTTAACACAACGAGCGCGTTGGGCGCAGTGGCAACAGCGTGTTAAAGGGACTGAGAGGGCACGAGTTTGAATCTAGGTGCTGGCATTATTTTGGTTTGTTTTTAGGTGGACCAAGACTTCAGCAGGTAAGGTTTAAAGTTAATTGCGACTGTTATATATCGAAGAGCAAGCAATGACGCAGTGGCCAGCAACGTGCCTATGCGTGTGGAAGGCCCAGGTTCGAGCTGCTGAGCGCGCGGATGCCCCTTTTTGCTGCATGCGTGTGGGAGAGTAGTAGAGTTGGACCAAAAATCTTCCCAGGCAGTAGATTGAAGCGGTCAAACGGTGGATAAGGATGCTAGGTGGTTGGATGAATTTCAAATGCGTAATTCATGAAGCAAATCAAGGGAATTTGAAATTAGAAAGAATTTTTAATAAGCATTAAGTACCGTATTCGTTCTTTTAATTTTGGCTTTTATGAATTATTCCCTTTTTGTTCATCTTTCTTTCATCAATAATAACCGAACCTACACTCTTCTTTTCTTTCTTTTCTTTTATCTCATCTCTTCCTTCTTTAATTTCCTTCAAAGCCGAATCTGTACTGTCATCTTCTCTTTTCTATTTTTCTATTTTCTCTTTTTCATTATACTAAATCCAAAACATCCATACTTTAGTGATTCGGGAATTAATTTTTAGATCTATTTCCTACTTGCGATTAAGATAGATTCACAGTGGATCTAAGATTTGAAAAGTGTTGGAAACGCTTCTGACAAGAATGTCTTTGGTGGTAAGCATTCAGATCTTATTTTTCTTTATTTAGTAATTCGAAGATAAGCTGAAAACCCCTAAATACTTTAGGGAGACTATCGATTTTTGCCAAGATTAAAATTAAGTATTTTTCATTCGGTTTTTTTTTATGTGCGCATCGAAGGCTAGAGATCAAGATCTATTTGGAGGCTAGTAAGATCAACAGGTTCAAAGCGGTCGAGATCTAGATCTAGTAGTTAAAGATCAACAAGGTTAATCATGGGGGAGATCTCGTTAGCGTTTCGTCGAAAAATAGGTGTGTAACTGACACCCTTTCATATACTAGATTGGCAAAAGCCGAAAAGCCGAAATGCCGAAAAGTCGGTATTTTGGGAACTTGCGAGTGTGCAAATGCTCGAAAGATAAGTGGGTTAATATTTTTGGTAATCTTAAGTGATAAAACTGCAGTATGTGCAATTTCGTGCATTATTGATATTTTGGGCTTAGTGGGCCGAAATCGGGTTAATGGGCCAACTGGCCCAATTCAGTAAGTATGCGCGGTAAGTGTTTTGATAGTGCGTAAATGGTAGAATTATGCACGAAAACCTTAAAATAGTTAAAATACTAAAATATCCCTATACATGGAAAAATTACCATTATACCCTTAGGTGTAAAATTACCATTATACCCTTAGGGTTAGTTTTGACTAGAAAGCATGATGATCTGAATCTGTACGATGTATGCCATGATTGCATCTCTGTTGCATGGGTACATGGGTTATATTATGGAGGAAGCGTTCTGGTGGCTATGCCACAAATTATCTGATCTGATGGCTCTGCCACGTATATCTATTCTGGTGGCTCTGCCACGATTATCTGTTTCTGGTGACTCTGTCACATTATCTGTTCTGGCAGCCATGCTGCATATTTTTGTGACGTGTAGCGGTTGGGTGGGTCGAGTAGTCTCCCCACATGGTGAAAGATTGGTATGGGGGTGCATGTGGTTGGATATGGGTTGGGTTTTGCATAAGCATGTAATATCTGTTCTGAGCTATTATGGGCCTATGGGCTTATTTTGATTCCTGTTCTAGGCTAAGGCCAACTTATTCTGTTTCTATGGTTTGAGCTGATATAGGCTATGGTTGGGTTAAATTACACACTAAGTTTCCCAAAACTCACCCCTTTATTTTTCATCCACGCAGGTGATCCCCAACCATAGTGGGCTTGGAGCTGTAAGGGATTCGGAGTGGCCACGTAAGTCTGCAAATTCGGTTTCTTTCTGATGAACTGGACTTCCTATTTATCTTTGTTTTTGGTTTTGGGTTTTCAAATGTAATAAGGCCGCTCTATTATGTTTTTTATGGTTTTGATTTATATTTTATTATGATGAACTTCATTTATATTAACTATCAAAATGGGGTAGATCTAGGGTTCATTTTCAAAAACATAAATTGATTTCAAAGTAACACGGTTACAAACAAGGCTTTTGCTATGATAACATTTTCAAAAATTAAATATGTTTTATTTTAAAATGAACATAATTACAATAGTAACCTAAGAATATACACGATGTTAGAGTGAGGCAATGGCGGTGTGCATGTCTAGGATTGGATCCGAAAGAGCTTGGTACTTAAGCAGTCCGATGGACTCACCTCTTTTTTTACGGTTTCTTACGGTGCTGACTTCCATTCACTTTAACCTATAACAAAAGTATCTTTTAACACACCAAGTAAAGATTTTTAAACCAACAATATAATATGTTTTGAACGCTTCAATGTGGCACGTCGGATTCGATCGTAGCGTCTAGGCCGGGTTTGGGGTGTTACATTTAGTGGTATCAGAGCCAGGTTACAACAACTCGGTTATGGAATGGGTTTGTAAAAAAAAGGGATTTTTTAAAAATGAAAGTTTTATAAAAACTCTGTTTTCAAAATCTGGATCTTGAAGTGGCATTCCGAATCTCCGGCTCAAGCTTGTAAGTATTACCCTGAACTTCTCTGAATATTTTTTTTGAATTATCTATCTGTATTGGAACCCTACAGGGATACTCTATATAGGATGATACTGAAACCATAGGAAGGTATGATAGGAGACTGAAACTATAGCTAGGCTTCGATTCTGCGAGAACAAACTTTGAAATACTGTCTGATTCATAAAACATCTGTAATAATCACTGGAATACTGAGTTAATGCATAAAATTCGTAAACAGATAATACGATATGAATACAAGAGCCACTCGTGAAAGAGGCCGTGGACGTGACCGAGGAAGGGCTCGAACGGTATCTTCGTCTTCGGGACATATACCGGCGGCAGATGCACCGGTACCATCAGCAACGGAAGTGGAGTCTCATGATCGTGGTGTCGGGGATGACGCTCTGTCGCAGGCAATGCTTCGTGTTCTGGAAAGGGTTGCCGGGGCAAGTTCAGGCAACAGAATTCGAGGATCAATTTCTGAACAGCTCCGGGCTGATGGAGCGAAGATTTTTAAGGGCGTGTCTGGTGTAGCCCCAAATGTGGCGAAATATTGGTTGGAGGCCACGGAACGGATTATGGATGACTTGGACTCGGTGGGTGGACGAAGCTGAAAGGAGCCATATCGTTCTTTGCGAGGCGAGGCCTATACGTGGTGGCTCATTGTGAGAGAAGGACCCCGGTGATAGGGTCACTTGGGAGGCTATTTAAGACGGCCTTTAAAGGGAAGCACGTTGGGGCAAGTTATGTGGGCGCTCGCAGGAAGGAATTCTTGAATCTGGTGCAAGGAGTAAAAGCGATTCTTTGAGTCACGAGGACGAGTTTCTAAGGTGAGTCGGTATGTCGTGAGGCATAGTCGCTCTGAGAATATGAGCGAAGTGTGCGCCGAGGATGGTCTTAGGGATGACTCGAGGGTGTTGATTGCTCCGCAGAGGAGCGGGACTTTGCAGTCTTGGTGGAGAAGGCAAAGATAGCTGAGGAGGTTAAGCGGGCTGAAAAGCAGAATCAAGAGAAGGATCGAAACAGTTTTCGGAGGGATTCAGGACCCTCGGGTGGTGCTAATAGGAATGTTAAGAGAGCAAGAGTAGAGGAACCAGTTCGAGCAGTGCCGATGAATGTGGTTAGACCATCAATCTGTGGAGACTGTGGTAAGGTACATTTGGGCGAGTGTAGGAAACGTTCTGGTGCTTGTTTCCGATGCGGATCTATGGAGCATAAAGTTAAGGACTGTCCTTAGGGAGCTGATCAGGCTCAAGTTGCTGTACAGAGGGTTGCTCAACCCATGAGAGGTGGACCACAACCACCGAGAGGACGTGGGCAAGGTAGGAATGGAAATGGGAATGGTCGAGGTCGAGGGGCACCTGGCAGGGGTGCCGAAAATGCTGAAGCTCGACAACCAGCATTGGTGTATGCAGCTCAACATCGAGAGGAGGGCGACGCACCTGACGTCATAACTGGTACGTTTTTGGTTTCTAGCATGCCGTATACTGCCTTAGTAGATATTGGATCTACTCATTTCTATGTTGCATGTGCCATATCTGGGTCGTTAAGTGTGCACTCTAAGAAGATGGTGAGTGGGGTACCTGTGTTAAGTCCTTTGGGTCACTCGGTTAGGGTAGACAAGCTGTATAGGGATGTACCCTTAGAAACTCAAGGTAGGATTTTTTCTGGGGATTTGATGGAATTACCGTTTGGAGAATTTGACCTCATACTGGGAATGGACTGGCTTGTTAAGCATGAGGCGACTTTGGATTATGCTGCTAAGCAAATGGTGCTAAGGACCCCGGAGGGTGACGAGGTTATCATGATAGGTGAACGAAGGGACTATTTGTCCAATGTGGTGTCAGCATTGAGGGCGAAAAAGTGGATTCGTAAGGGTTGTGAGGCTTGTTTGGCGTTTTTAAGTCAGTTGAAGGAGGAGGAGCTGACAGTGGACAAGGTTAGGACTGTGAAGGAATTCCAAGATGTATTTCCGGAGGAGCTTCCGGGATTACCTCCAAACCGAGAGGTTGAGTTTAGAATCGACTTATTGCCTGGAACAGCACCAGTGTCCATCGCACCGTATAGGATGGCACCGAAGGAGTTGGTGGAGCTGAAAGCTCAAATTTAAGAGTTGTTGGATAGGGGCTTCATTAGGCCAAGTGTGTCTCCATGGGGAGCACCGGTGCTATTCGTGAAAAAGAAGGATGGTATGATGCGGATGTGCATCGATTATCGCCAGTTGAACAAACTGACGATTAAGAATAAGTATCCACTGCCAAGGATTGACGATCTGTTCGACCAGCTTAGAGGAGCGTCTGTATTTCCAAGATCGACCTTCGATCTGGATATCATCAATTAAGGGTCAAGGAGGCAGATATCCATAAGACGGCATTCAGGACTCGGTATGGTCATTACGAGTTTCTGGTTATGCCATTTGGACTGACAAACGCTCCTGCAGCATTTATGGATTTGATGAATCGGGTGCTCCAACCAATTTTGGATCAGTTCGTAGTCGTCTTTATTGACGATATCCTGGTATATTCTGAAACAGAAATGAAACATGATGAGCATCTCCGTATAGTGCTGCAAGTGTTAAGGGAGAATGTACTTTATGCGAAGTTCAGCAAGTGTGAATTTTGGTTGAAAGAAGTAACCTTCTTAGGACATGTGGTCTCTGCTGAGGGGATTAAGGTGGACCCTCGGAAGGTTGACGCGATTTTGGAGTGGAAGCCGTCTAGGTCAGTGTCAAAAATACGAAGTTTTCTAGAATTGGCAGGATACTACAAAAGGTTTGTGGAAGGCTTTTCTGTGATGGCAGCACCTCTGACAAAACTCATAAGGAAAGGGGTACCGTTTGTATGGACTGAGACCCAGCAAGAAGCTTTTGAGAAGTTGAAGAAAGTTCTGACTGAAGCACCTGTGTTAATTCAGCCAGAGTCTGGGAAGGATTTTACTGTGTACAGTGACGCATCACATGTAGGCTTGGGCTGCGTGTTAATGCAGGAGGGTAAGGTGGTTGCATATGCATCACGACAGCTTAAGCCTCACGAGGGGAACTATCCTAATCATGATTTGGAGTTGGCGGCAGTGATATTTGCACTTAAGATTTGGAGACATTACTTGTACGGGGAGAGGTGTATTATATACACAGACCATAAGAGTCTTAAGTATTTGTTGACTCAGAAGGAGCTGAACCTTAGGCAAAGGAGATGGATTGAGTTACTTAAGGATTATGACTGTTCGATCGAGTATCACCCAGGCAAGGCTAATGTGGTAGCCGACGCTCTAAGTCGTAGAACTGTATCTGATTTGAGAGCGATGTTTGCTCGTCTGAGTCTATATGATGATGAAAGTCTGTTGGCTGAGTTGCAAGTGAGGCCAACCTGGGTGGATCAGATTAAGGAAAAGCAGTTGAACGATGAGTCTTTGGTCACTCGCTTTCAACAAGTTAAGGAAGGGGAAACTTCTGAATTTGGGTTAAATGGCGAAGGAGTTCGTGTTTCGAGGAAGAATTTGTGTTTCGAAGGACTCTGACTTGAGGCGAGGCAATATTGAAGGAAGCTCATGGGGACTGTGTGCCATGCATCCTGGAGGGAATAAGTTGTATCACGACTTGCGAGAATTGTACTGGTGGCCTGGACTTAAGCGAGAAGTAACGGAGTTTGTAGGGAAATGTCTGACATGCCAACAAGTGAAAGCGAAGCATCAATGACCTTCTAGACTGCTACAGCCGGTGAAGATACCACTTTGGAAGTGGGAGAAGGTAACCATGGACTTTGTGAGTGGGTTGCCTTTGTCACCATCGAAGAAAGACTCGGTGTGGGTGATTGTGGATAGGTTGACCAAATCAGCCCATTTCATACCTGTACGTACTGACTTTTCACTTCAAAGGTTAGCCAAGTTGTATGTGGCGGAGATTGTGCGACTTCATGGAGTCCCAGTTTCTATTATCTCTGACCGGGATCCCAAATTCACATCTCAGTTTTGGCAAAAGTTGCATGAGGCGTTGGGGATGCGATTAAACTTTAGTACGGCTTTCCATCCCCAAACTGATGGTCAGTCGGAGAGGATTATTCAGATTTTGGAGGACATGCTGAGGGGATGCCTGATTGACTTTCGAGGTAGTTGGGAGGATTACTTGACGTTGGCAGAATTTGCGTACAATAACAGTTATCAGGCAAGTATTCGAATGGCACCGTATGAAGCACTGTATGAACGAAGGTGTCGTACCCCTAGTTGTTGGACTGAACTAGGAGAGCGACAAGTTCTTGGACCAGAGTTGGTGGCTGATACTGAGGATAAGGTCAGAATAATTAGGGATCGGTTAAAAGAAGCATCTGATAGACAAAAGTCGTATGCGGATTTGAAGCGTAAGGAGATTGAGTACTCAGTAGGTGATATGGTCTTATTAAAGGTTTCTCCTTGGAAAAAGATACTAAGGTTTGGTAAGAAGGGCAAGTTCAGTCCGCGGTTCATTGGGCCTTATCGGGTTTTGAAGCGAGTAGGCCCAGTGGCTTATCAATTGGAATTACCTCCAGAACTAGACCGGATTCACGATGTTTTTCACGTCTCCATGTTAAGGCGTTATCGTTCTGACCCTACTCATGTCGTGCTGGTTGCAGAAATTAAAGTGCAAATTGATTTGACATTTGAGGAAGAGCCGGTGCAAATATTGGAACGAGATGTTAAGGTCTTGAGAAGGAAATCTGTCCCCTTAGTGAAGGTGCTTTGGCGTAATCATGGCAGAGAGGAAGCTACTTGGGAGCCAGAAGAGGCGATGCAGCAACAATACCCTCATCTGTTTGGACCAGGTAAATTTCGAGGACGAAATTTCTTTAAGGAGGGTAGAGTTGTAACACCCTGAATTTGGGTCTAGCAGGATTGGGCTTTGAGTCTGGGTTCGGATAGAAGAAAACCTGAATATTGAGAAGTTTTAAATATTACTAGTGTTTAAAAATATATATATTGATAAAATATTTATGTTATTACTAATATTTTAATTTTTAAATAAATTTAGAAGTATTTAAAGTGTGGGAAAAATTCGATCCAAGACTCTAGCAAAAATTATTATTTCTTTAAGGGATTTGGGCATTAAGGTTTATTAATAATTTGGGCTAAAATTGGACATATGGAGGAGTCTGGCCTAGTGGTTAGGCGTGTTAAGCAATAGGAATGGAGCAGGGGTTCGATTCCCTACGTGTGCAAATGTGGGTTTTTATTTTAGAAAAACCAAGGTTGTCGCAGGTAGGCCTTATTAATTGTTCAGGCTAATTCATGTCACAAGCAGGCATCTGGCCCAATGGCTAAGGACACTAGGAGGGCATGGGATGTGCTTGGGTTCAAGGCGCCGCGTGCGCAATTTGGGTTTTTTTAATATGCAGATCGTGGCTAGAATAAGGGTTAAGAAAAGTTGCGGGTATAATTTAACACAACGAAGCATAGCGCGTTAGCGCGCAATGGCAGCAATAGCGTTAAAAAAAGGACCGAGAGGGCACGAGTTTGAATCCAGTCTTTGGCGTTATTTTGGTTTTTTTTTAGGCGGACCAAGACTTGTGAGATAAGGTTTAAAGTTAATTGCGACTGTTATATATCGAAGAGCAAGCTATGCCGCAGTGGCCAGCAGCGTGCCTATGCGTATGGAAGGCCCAGGTTCGAGCTGCTGAGCGCGCGGATGCCCCTTTTTGCTGCATGCGTGTGGGAGAGTAGTAGAGTTGGACCAAAACTCTTTCCAGGCAGCAGATTGAAGCGGTCAAACGGTGGATAAGGTTGCTATGTGGTTGGATGAATTTCAAATGCTTAATTCATGAAGCAAATCAAGGAAATTTGAAATTAGAAAGAATTTTTAATAAGCATTAAGTACCGTATTTGTTCATTTAATTTTGGCTTTTATGAATTATTCCCTTTTTGTTCATCTTTCCTTTATCAATAATAACCGAACCTATCTTCTTCTACTCTTCTTTTCTTTCTTTTCTTTTATCTCATCTCTTCCTTCTTTAATTTCCTTCAAAGCCGAATCTGTACTGTCATCTCCTCTTTTCTATTTTTCTATTTTCTCTTTTTCATTATACTAAAATCCGAAACATCCATACTTTAGTGATTCGGGAATTAATTTTTAGATCTATTTCCTACTTGCGATTAAGATAGATTCACAGTGGATTTAAGATTTGAAAAGTGTTGGAAATGCTTCTGACAAGAACGTCTTTGGTGGTAAGCATTCAGATCTTATTTTTCTTTATTTAGTAATTCGAGGATAAGCTGAAAACCCCTAAATACTTTAGGGAGACTATCGATTTTTTCCAAGATTAAAATTAAGTATTTTTCATTCGGTTTTTTTTTATGTGCGCATCGAAGGCTAGAGATCAAGATCTATTTGGAGGCTAGTAAGATCAACAGGTTCAAAGTGGTCGAGATCTAGATCTAGTAGTTAAAGATCAACAAGGTTAATCATGGGGGAGATCTCGTTAGCATTTCATCAAAAAACAGGTGTGTAACTGACACCCTCTCATAGACTAGATCGGCAAAAGCCGAAAAGCCGAAATGCCAAAAAGTCGGTTTTTTGGGAACCTGCGAGTGTGCGAATGCTAGAAAGATAAGTGGGTTAATATTTTTGGTAATCTTAAGTGATAAAACTGCAGTACGTGCAATTTCGTGCATTATTGATATTTTGGGCTTAGTGAGCCGAAATCAGGTTAATGGGCCAACTGGCCTAATTCGGTAAGTATGCGCGGTAAGTGTTTTGATAGTGCGTAAATGGTAGAATTATGCATGAACACCTTAAAATAGTTAAAATAATAAAATATCCCTATGCATGGAAAAATTACCATTATACCCTTAGGTGTAAAATTACCATTATACCCCTAGGGTTAGTTTTGACTGGAAAGCATGATGATCTGAATCTGTACGATGTATGCCATGATTGCATCTCTGTTGCATGGGGACATGGGTTATATTATGGAGGAAGCGTTTTGGTGGCTATGCCACAAATTATCTGATCTGGTGGCTCTGCCACGTATATCTGTTCTGGTGGCTCTGCCACGATTATCTGTTTCTGGTGACTCTGTCACATTATCTGTTCTGGCAACCATGCTGCATATTTCTGTGACGTGTAGCTGTTGGGTGGGTTGAGTAGTCTCCCCACATGGTGAAAGGTTGGTATGGGGGTGCATGTGGTTGGATATGGGTTGGGTTTTGCATAAGCATGTAATATTTGTTCTGAGCTGTTATGGGCCTATGGGCTTATTCTGATTCTTATTCTGGGCTAAGGCCAACTTATTCTATTTCTATGGTTTGAGCTGATATAGGCTATGGTTGGGTTAACTTACACACTGAGTTTCCCAATACTCACCCCTTTATTTTTCATCCACGCAGGTGATCCCCAACCATAGTGGGCTTGGAGCTGTGAGGGATTCGGAGTGGCCACGCAAGTCTGCAAATTTGGTTTCTTTCTGATGAACTGGACGTCCTATTTATCTTTGTTTTTGGTTTTGGGTTTTTAAATGTAATAAGGCCGCTCTATTATTTTTTTTATGGGTTTGATTTATATTTTATTATGATGAACTTAATTTATATTAACTATCAAAATGGGCTAGATCTAGGGTTCGTTTTCAAAAACATAAATTGATTTCAAAGTAACACGATTATAAACAAGGCTTTTGCTATGATAACGTTTTCCAAAATTAAATATGTTTTATTTTAAAATGAACATAATTACAATAGTAACCTAAGAATATACACGATGTTAGAGTGTGGCAATGGCGGTGTGCATGTCTAGGATTAGATCCGAAAGAGCTTGGTACTTAAGCAGTCCGATGGACTCACCTCCTTTTTTTTCTGGTTTCCTACCTGGTGCACAGTTTCCATTCACTTTAACCTATAACAAAAGTATCTTTTTAACACACCAAGTAAAGATTTTTAAACCAACAATATAATATGTTTTGAATGCTTCAATGTGGCACGTCGGATTTGGTCGTAACGTCTAGGCCGGGTGTTACACTAAAGGCTTTTGGAATGTTGTACTTCATGATCAGTAGACTCATGCAATTTGAACAATCCCACCTTTTAAAATGCCTTTTAGTATTAAGGGTGCTTTCTACAGTAAAAGGTGCAAGTTGTTTTTCTCTTAGTGCAAGGTCTATGTCCATACAACCAAGCATTATAAATGTATTTTTCATTCCTTAAAATTAGTCTTATTAAGCATAGGTATAGAATTTATATTAGCAGATATTGTGGCAGCAGAAGATGAACTAGTTGAATATAGAACAAAAACAAATAAAAACAACCTCACATCAATATTCATAAGTAAATAATAAATTCAAGATAATGACTTATCCCATCTCAAGATACCAAATTCAACATTAATATCAACTCATTGGACAGTAATATTAACAGTAAATAGTACTCTTGTTGCAACAATCAACCATTGACAATAAATTATGTCTAAGAATGAATTAATCTTTGGACTAACTAATTGTTCACATAAATTACCTTATAATTGTCACACATTTATCACCACATATGTCGTTGAAATTCTGCAAAATATTAACTAACCTTCGGGTCAATTAATAAATGCATGAATCACAAAAACATAAAATCATCTTGATATTTTAAATAAACTAATCTACAGAAAAGAGGTCACCTTGGCGACATTTTGTTTCAACTAATCTATTTAAAATATTAGACATCCTTAATTAAAACCTAAAGCCAAAATCTGAATTTATTTGTTTCAAAATATTTCTCTTAATTTCATCTTTTAATCAAATTAAAAGATAATAGCATATATATGTTATGCAGTGATGTTGGCAAATATAATAATAGCTGAATAAATCAAAATAACCTCACATAAGACTTTAAATTTAAACCAAAATTATTTGAATAAAGGAAAACCTCATATTAAGATATCAGACACTCCATTAATATTTCATCTTTGGATAAAATATTAACTTGTAAATGATATCTTGGTGTAGTAATCAAACTTTGACAATAAGAACATGTCAAATAATAAATCTTCCCTTGGGCCGATTTGTTACTCACATGTAAAACCAAATAATCATCACATGTTTATTACCACAGTTGCACATGTAATATTATTAACCTTCATTTGGGTCAATCAATATTAACGTAGCTTAAGTTATATGTATACAACATTTATATTTTAAAACAAAATAATTTCAATAACAAAGATTACTTTGGCAACTTATTATTTCAATTAAGTTATTTTAAAATATATATATAAACATATCAATATTTAAATTTAAAATTTACCCAATAGTCAAAGGTCAAAACTATTTTTTATTGCTTTATAGATTCCGAAATAACCCAAAATAAGGTTGTCTTAATAATGCAATAAAAACTGAAAACCATAATCTTTGATTGTTTTTTTTTTTGTTCCAAGACCATATATATCAAAACCAAACAAAAATAATGTAGTGGTTCAAAGCCAAATAATTAACAAGCACATGTATTCATAATTTTAGCATAGACAAAAACACCAAAGCAATTCACGCATATACATGTTTTCATAATCAAATAGAAAAACTTACCTTAAATATACCATGTAAATCTAAAGTTGTATTTATGATTAAATAGGGATTCACATGAATACTTGAAAAAATATTTTCAAGTCAATAAATCTCAGAAAACAAAATCATAATAGTTGGCATATCCCACAATTCATAAAATAAATCATATCATTATAATTTAACCAAATATTTGGAACCATAAGATGCCAAAACCTAATATTATAGAACCAAACTTAAAACCAAATTATTTAAACATGTATATAGTTGACAGGAATTTGCACCAAAGCACCCATAAAATTGAATATATAACCATAACAAAAAAAAAAACTTCAACGATATCCATTAAAATTTAGTTTCACCAATTAAACTATAAAAGATATCTTAATGAATAATGGTTATAAACACCTATTCACGCCAAGTATAATAATGCATTAATCCTCAAAATCATTGATATGCATATAATATATTTACACACAATTATAATAATAGAAAAATAATATTGGTTTGCCTTTCATATTTCATATAAACTCAAATTTATATTCATGACTAAAGACATTATCATAAAACTTCTTTATATACACAAATACTTTAAAAAAAAATCATAACCACCAAATATAAAAAGAATCCCAAATTATATAAAAGTCTTCATATGCACAACTGCATATGAAAAATTCATCGCAACCATATTAAAAAAAATCCCAAATATTTTAATTTTAGTCGAGTTTTATAAAGACTAAAACTTATATAAAACAATTATAGCGGAAACCAAAAGTAATCATTCGTATATATGAATTGAATTCAATGGTGAATATAATTCATCATAAATAAAGACAAAAGATGATAATTTCATATACATTCAGCCACAAACAGAAAATTTAAAACAAATAGGGCGAAAAAATTCTTAACAGCATTCGATTATCAAGTGAATTAACTTTCAAAACCAATTATACAATCCAATTAGAATTCTTCAATTGCAAAAAGTTGTAAGTCTGTAACTTTAATCTAATAATGATTTTAACCAAAATTTATAAAATAATTGTGCGAAAAGAAGAAAAAAATATCACAAATCAATTTTTATCAATTGATTATAAATAAATAAATAAACCTTTATCTTTCGAATAACATAAGCAAATATTAAATTAGATTATATTTATAAAACCCTAAAACTTTATTTAAAGAATCAAACCTAAAAAATTTTATCAAGAATCTCAAAGATTCAACATAATATATAATTAAAATATCAAATCCATAAAATTAAAAAAGAAAAAATGAATCAATCTAAAAAAAATAAAGAATTAATTCGTTCTCAATTATTCAACATGACGAAACTCTGATATCACTTGTTAGAATTAGAAATAATATCTAATATAAACTTATAACTGTAAACCAGGATCTATCATGTCAAATCATCAATAATAAATCAAGAATAAAACTTGATGCGAAAGTGTACCTGAATTCATCAATTTCTTGAAATTTACAGATCTTGGAGTTTTGATATTCCAAATTAGCACACAAGTAATCTAGAGAATGTGGCTCTCTCTTTTCTAAATATGAGATACTAGAAAAGTTAGCTTGTTGTGTAATTTGGGAACCATAACCCTAATATATATAACTTTGGCACATAGAGGCGGATTTAGGGAGGCTAGCAGGGGGCCCGACCCCCGTAAAATGTAAAACTACTATTTAAGCCCTTAATTTTTTTAATTTTAAATTAGTAAATGTAAAATTGCACTTCGGCTCCTCTAAAATTATAAAAATTTGATTTAGTCCTTTACAAATTATAAAGACATAGACTATAAAAAATTAAAATTTCATTCGACTCCCCTAAAAATTTGTTCTGGCTTCACCTCTGTTGACACATTAGTCCTAATTTCTAATTAGCCCATCATTAATTAGAAATTGATTAGAACTTAATTATTAGAGTATTTACACATATTTGACCCATACTTAATTTAATAATTAAAGCCCAATAAACCTTTGTTGAAACCTCTCGTAAAACCGAATTTTTTAATAAAAAACGGGAACGGGAGTCGCCACCAATCTTTTAAAGTGTGATTGGATCACTTTATAAAACGTTTTGGTCTACGAAATTATGAGAAAATAGGCTCGGGAGTCGGTTACGTACGAGGAAGCAATAGCACCTTCGTAACGCACAAAATTGGCACCAAATTGAATAATTTTATCTTAATGTCAAAAGTTTGAAAGAATTTAGAAATAAGATCTCTTTTAAAACCGTAATAATTTGAATTAAAAAGAATCAAGATTCTTTTGCTTCGAAAGAATATAAACATCATATCCAGCATGATTAGACACGATATTTTTAAACTTCCGTAACTAAAATCATCTTGTGATTTTCAAAGCTCATTTAGAAGGATCTTTTAGGTATTTAGACAAACGGGAAATCGCAACCCAGCATATTAGGGCACTATTTCCCGAGTTTCTAACTACCAAAAAAACATTGCCTTATCCTTTTTTTAAAATTTTTGAATCGGATGAAATATAGAAATTCATTAAAGTAATAATGCATTTAACACATTACAAAGGATCAATTTTTAAATAAATTAACCTACATAATACCTTCTTTAACATTCCACGCAAATATAATATAAAAACAATGAATAATGGCATAAATTACACAATATACGTTATCATTTTATGCATATATAATCATAAATAACATAAATGTACATGCATTATCGTTACACACTAAATACAACATAGAGCATAATGAACACAACAATATAAATTGCATAATATACATGTGATAATATTTTATGCAAATGTAACTTAGATCAACATAAACAATTAATTTCATGCGAATATGTAAAAACAATAACATAAAATAATAAAAAAATTAACCTACTAAACAACATCAAAATAAAAGAAAACAAAAATAAATAAGCAAATTATAAACATATAAAATCTAAATTAAACAAAATAAAAGTAAAGATATATAAAAATATTTAGAATAATATAAGAACGATAAAGGAGATCCCTTTTTTTTTTTTAAAATGATTAATATATAAATCATGTTATAGGATATAATAACTTAATATTAACGAAATAATGTACTAAATATTAATATTACACATATTTATTTAATAATAAAAATAAACATATGTAATTAATGAGTAATAAAATAATGTATATTTTATAATAAAATAAAAGTAATGTAAGGAATAATATATGGTGAAATATATAACGTATAATGAAATTTTTTAAAAAAAAATATAATAATATAAACCATATGATAAGTAATATACAAGATAATATATATAATAAAATGTATGTAATATAATATATAATAATATATAATATAATAAATAATATACAAAATATATATATATACCTTTTCATATGACTAATGTTTATAAAAATATATAGTATTTAAAATAAATTGAATTTATATAAAAAAAGAATTAAAATTTAATTTAATTTAAAAAAATTTAGGGTTAATTACAAATAAATGAAAAATTTTGGGCCTAATTAAAAGGCGCGTTAAATCAGAGGGACTCATTGGGCAATTAGCCCTAATCCCAGGAAACGACGTCGTTCTTCAAAATAAGCTTTAATAGCCGTTAGGACTAGATTGAATTAATTGTAAAATAATGGGGTCAATTTGAAATAAAAATAAAATGTAATTGTAAATTAAAAAAAATATGAAAGGATCGATTGAATAATTTACCCTTTTAATAAAAACACGTGGATCTCATCCGGGTTTCGAGTCAACACGAGGATCCTGGCCTAAACGGTGCCGTTTTGGTACTTATCAGATTAAGTAAAAACGACACCATTTCTATTATGCTATTTAAATCAATTTTTGGCCCAAACCTCATTTTAGAAACTGTTTTTAAAAAAAAATTGAAATTCTCTCTGAAGAGGGAGAGGAGAGGGCAGTCCTCCGGGCTCCGGTCTCCATCGGGCCAGGCCCCGGTCATCGGACTCACGCACCTACGCGTCGTCCTCGACTCCGCCAGATACGGCGGCCGAAAGCTGAAAAAGCTTCTATTTTTGTGCAAATCCAATGGCAAACTTCCTTTCTTTTTATTTTCGATGTATGTATGTATTTATAAAAAGAAAAAATAAATAATCACCTCTGTTTCTTCAATCGACTGTTGGTCTTTTTATTGTATCTGTGTGTATATAAAAAAAACCATAGTTTACATCCTTTTGATTTGGGCTTTTATAGCCATTGAAATAGAAAAAGAAAAATATTTTTACAATCTTTGATTTATTTCCTGCCATATTTGCATCGGTCTTTGCTGTTTCTTCTTTCCTTTTTTTGCAGGTACCAGCGAAGAATCCGGCGGTGAATGCGCCGGTATTGATTCAGGCGCCGATTACGGCGCGATATAGCACCGGAGTCAAGATATCGATGGTGGCGTCGATGAAGGTCACTAGAACGACGCAAAAAGGCCGTGACGATTGGCATGCCTGCAGCGTGAATTCTGGAACCTTCCTTTAGCGTTTGCGGCGCCTAGGGTTTCAGAAACCTTAGGTCTTCCATCCTCTGTTAACAGTTTGGGCCTCTTGGGCCCCGTTCATTTTTTTTGGGTTAAGGGTGTAACGGGTATAGGGTTAGTGGTTTTTTAGGCCAGTTGGGCTACACTGAATTGGGTCAAGGGTGTAATGGGCCAATGGGTTTTGGTATAACCGGGTGTAGGCTTATTGCGTTAAAAATGTAACCAAGTTTTGGGCTTTGTACATGGATTGTATAAAACTTTTATTTTTATTTGTTTTTATATTTATTACTGGGCCCGAGTAAATTTGGGTTGCTACAGCTGCCCCTCTTTGCTCATTGCTGTGTAATAGGAATTGAGCAAAGATTATAAAAGGACCAAATTTGCCCGACCTGGATAAGTCTCGAAATCTTGATCTTCATCTTCCTCAAAGGTATTCTGATAGCTTCAGGAATGTCAAATTGGCTATCCTCAACCTGCTTCTTACAAACTCAGGCAGGCCAAATTTGTTATCCTCGATCTGCTCTCTACCCATACAGAAACGCCAAATCTGCTATTTTCGATCTGCTCTCTGACATTACAGGGACGCCAAATCTGCTATCTTTGATCTACTCTCTGACAATACAGGGACGCCAAATCTGCTATCTTCGATCTGCTCTCTGACAATGCAGGGACGCCAAATCTGCTATCTTCGATCTGCTCCTTGTAAACGCAAGGATGCCAAATCATCTTGGATCTACTTTGATGTGAAAGCATCTGAAGGTTAGATCTGCTATGTCTTCGATCTTCTCTCCATCGAATATGGAGATGCCAAATTTGTTTCTTCGATTTGTTCTCTGACAATACAGGGATGCCAAATCATCTTAGATCTGCTTCAGCGAAAACACGTGAAAGCCAAATCTGCTATGTCTTCGATCTGCTCCTTGTAAACGTAAGGATGCCAAATCATCTTGGATCTACTTCGATGCAAAACATCCGAAGGTTAGATCTGCCATGTCTTCGATTTGCTCTCCGTCGAATATGGAGATGCCAAATCTGTTTCTTCGATTTGTCCTCTGACAATACAGGGATGCCAAATCATCTTAGATCTACTTCAGCGTAAACACGTGAAAGCCAAATCTACTATGTCTTCAATCTGCTCCTTGTAAACACAATGATGCCAAATCATCTTGGATCTGCTTCGATATAAACACCTGAAGGTCAAATCTGCTATGCTTTAGCCTGTTACCCTACTGCTCAGGGGGTTAAGGCGCATCAATCTTCATTGTCCCTTAAAGAACATAACCTGTATAATGTGTATGAGTTCATGCCTAATGATTAGGATGCTATGATCGAAGTGAGTCAAATGCTCCTAATTAAACCTGTTATAATGCAAAATGTTTATGAATATGACCCCTATTCCAGACGTCACCACTTATCCCTTCGTTGAAGTTTATCCTTATTTCTCTCGAAGTATCATCCCTACTCAGCCTGTGGGTTTGTACCATTCTTCAAATGCTATGACCCACCAAAAATGTTTGTAAGATGATCCTCTCTTAGGACCGAATCGTTTGATTTGTCCAATTATTATTTTTGACTAAAGAAAGAATTTCCTCGAGTTCTTTGAAACCTCACTTACGTGAATTCCTTGAAGTTTATCCTTATTTCTCTCGAAGTATCATCCCTACTCAGCCTGTGGGTTTGTACCATTCTTCAAATGCTATGACCCACCAAAAATGTTTGTAAGATGATCCTCTCTTAGGACCGAATCGTTTGATTTGTCCAATTATTATTTTTGACTAAAGAAAGAATTTCCTCGAGTTCTTTGAAACCTCACTTACGTGAATTCCTTGAACAATTGTTCTGTTTTAGTTTCTTGTATTATTTAGAAATTTCCATAGTAATGAGCAAAACTTCATTTGTGAAAATTATTTAGTTCATCTATCATTATTTTAATACAACATACTTTAAGAATAATGGAAGATGAATTTAATCTTGAGAATAATTAGATTTGAATGAATTTGTCAAAAAATACAAAGGAAATTAATCGGATAGCCTATTTTTGAGAAGAAAGAGAATCTAAAGATAGCAAACAGGACAAAAGTTAGATGCCCTAGATGTCACCGCTTGAGCGTCTATACACCAGCTCCATGAAGACTTTCTTAAGTTCAACATGTGTTTAAAAGATCCAAAGTACTTTGTTGATGCCCCGATATGCAACGCGCTTCGCTCTTTGTTGAATCAGATATAGCAAGATTACCGTGTGCTCTTCAAAATTTGAACTGCCCTTTTGGGTTTTCAACTCAAAACCCCTTTGGTCACAAGGCGCCCTTTACGAGTTTTCACCTTGGCCTCTCCATTTTTTTTGGGAAACTTAAGGCGCCCTTTGCAGGTTTTCACCTTGGATTCACCTCTCCTTTAGACAAAGTACTTTTTGACTGAGTCTGAATTCACTGGATTAGGTAAACTCTTCCCATCCATTTCTATTAAGATCAATATACCCCTAGAGAAAGCCTTCTTTATGACATATTCCCTTCCCAATTTGGCATCCATTTTCCTCTAAAGTCCTTCTGAATGGGAAGGATCTTTTTCAGCACAAGATCCCCCTCGTGGAATTCTCTTGGTCACACTTTCTTATTGTAAGCTCGCATCATTCGCTTCTTATACATCTGACCATGATGAATGGCCCTTAGCCTCTTTTCCTCAATCAAGTTCAACTGATCATATCGCGATTGTATTCATTCAGCTTCATCTAGTTTTATCTCTGACAAGACTCGGAGAGACGGTATTTCCACTTCAATTGGTAACACTGCTTCCATCCCATAAACCAACGAGAAAGGAGTTGCCCCAGTAGAGGTTCTAACAGATATTCGATAGGCAAAGAGTGCAAACGATAGTTTCTCATACCAATCTCTATAAGTCTTAGTCATCTTCCCTACTATCCTCTTGATATTCTTGTTGGCTGCTTCTACTGCCCCATTCATTTTTGGGCGATACGGAGAAGAGTTATGATGCTTAATCTTGAACTGACTGCAAACTTTTGCTATCGTTCTGTTGTTCAAGTTCAATGCATTGTCTGATATGATCCTTTCAGGCATCCCATACCGACAAATGATCTCTTTCTTCAAGAATCGACTCACAACCGACTTAGTAACATTCGCATAAGAAGCAGCCTCTACCCACTTCGTGAAGTAATCAATGACCACAAAAATAAAGTGATGCCCATTTGAAGCTTTTGGTGATATTGGCTCAATGACATCCATGCCCCACATGGAAAAAGGCAATGGAGAAGTCATAACATGTAGAGGGGAAGGTGGTACATGAATCTTGTCTCCATAAATCTGACATTTATGGCATTTCTTGGCGTAGTTGATACAATCTCCTTCCATGGTAGACCAATAATATCCAAACCTCATGATTTGTCTAGCCATCGTGAAACCATTAGCGTGCGTCCCACAAACCCCCTCGTGAACTTCCTCCAAGATTAACTTAGCTTCCACGGCGTCAACACATCTCAACAGTACTTGGTCCTTTCTTCTTTTGTATAAGATGTCCCCATCCAAAACGTAGTCGCAGGCTGATCTCCTTAAAGTTCGTTTATCATTTTGGTTGCACATTGCTGCAGGTATTTACGATCTCTTACATATCGCAATATATCCTGATACCAAGGGTTATTATCCTTTTCTTCTTCCACAATGTTGCAACAGCGAGCTGGAGCCTCAAAGATACTCATCTGAATAGGTCTTATCTCTTCCCCTTTATTTACTTTAATCATTGGAGCCAAGGTTGCTAAAGTATCTACTATCTGGTTTTCGTCTCGTGGGATATAATTGAAAGTGATGTCATCAAACTCCTCAAGTAACCCCAAAACTACCTTTCGATAATTGATCAATTTAGGATCCCTTGTCTCCCATTCGCCTCTAAGCTGGTAAATTACCAACGCAGAGTCCCCATATACTTCCAAGGTTCTTATTCCTCACTCTATAGCCGCTCGGATCCTCATGATACATGCTTCATATTTGGCCATGTTGTTTGTGCAATCAAAATTCAATTTGCATGTGAATGGATAATAATCGCCATTTGGGGATACCAAGACTACCCCAATTCAATTTCCCACCGCATTGGATGCCCCATCAAAGCTCAGCTTCCAAGGATAATCCTTTGTAGTTGCTACACACATCAACTCCTCATTTGGGAAATCAAAATTCAATGGCTCATAGTCCTCTAGAGCTCTACTAGCCAGAAATTCTGCTATCGCGCTTTCTTTTATGGCCTTCTGGCTCACATAGACTATGTCAAACACTGAAAGCAGAATTTGCCACCTCACCATTCTCCCATTCAAATTTTTTGACTCCATCATATACTTCAAAGGATCAAGTTTTGAAATAAGCCAAGTAGTATGATATAGCATGTACTGTCTTAACCTCCGAGTCGTCCAAATCAAAGTACAACACAACTTCTCAATCGGTGAATATCTCATTTCACACTCAGTGAATTTCTTACTGATGTAATATATTGCCTTTTCTTTCTTTTCCAACTCGTCATGTTGACCGAGCACACATCCCATAGAACTGCTAAATACTGATAAGTACAGTATTAATGGTCTATCTGGACTGGGTGGAGACAACACCGGAGCATTCAACAAGTACTGCTTGACCTTATCAAAAGCATTCTGGCATTCCTCATCCCAAGTACCTTGGTTGTATTTTCTAAGGAGGCGAAATATAGGATCACATTTCTCGGTTAATTGTGAAATGAACTGGGTAATATAATTCAATCTTCCAAGAAAACCCCGAACTTCTTTCTGAGTTTGCGGTGGAGGAAATTCTCGTATGGCTCTGACCTTGTCTGAATCAACTTCTATCCCCTTTTCACTGACCATAAAGCCTAATAACTTTCTTGATCTAGCTCCAAAGGTGCATTTTACCGGATTAAGCTTCAATTGAAATTTCCTTAATCTCAGGAACAACTTCCTCAAAACTTCAATATGTTCCTTCTCTGTTCGAGATTTAGCAATCATGTCATCAACATACAATTCGATCTCCTTGTGCATCATGTCATGGAATATGTTCACCATAGCCCGTTGGTATGCTGCACCTACATTCTTCAATCCAAACGACATTACTTTGTAACAAAAGGTGCCCCACAATGTTATGAAAGTGGTTTTATCCATGTCTTCCGGATGCATCTTAATCTGATTGTACCCCGAGAAACCATCCATAAAGGAGAACAAAGAATATCCCGCTGTGTTGTCTACCAAAGTGTCTATGTGTGGCAAAGGAAAATTATCTTTTGGGTTAGCTTTGTTCAGATCTCTGTAATCAACGCACATTCGTACCTTCCCATCCTTCTTAGGGACTCGTACAATGTTAGCTACCCATTTAGAGTACTTCACCTCTTGTAAGAACCCTGCATCGAACTGCTTCTTGACTTCGTCCTTTATCTTTAATACGATATCTGGCCTCATTCTTCGCAACTTCTATTGGACTGGCTTACGATCCTATCTTATTGGAAGACGATGCACCACAATATCGGTATTTAACCCTGGCATATCTTGATAAGACCATACGAAGATATCCTTGAACTCACATAGCAACTCAATCAGTCATTGCCTTGTGTCCTCGGTAATATGCATGCCGATTTTCACCTCTTTCCCTTCCTCTAGGGTTACATTCTCTATTGCCTCTTTCTCATGGGGCATGATTTGTTTCTCCTCCTATTTTACCATCCTCAACAGATCTAGAGGCACATCACAATCCAGGACATATTCAAAATCCTGAGATTCCTCTAAACACATATCTTACTCACGAGAAAAATCAGGATTTGTAATATCAGTGCTCATGTCATTGATATCTAGGGACCTGTGAAGTATAAAAAATATACAAAGAATGAATGAATTTAAGAATGACTATTTATGTGCTATGAATGAAAGAATAAGAATTGCAAAAGTTTAACGGAATATTGATTGATAAAAATGAAACAATACTCGTTCAAATTGATAAAAGTTATGTTTTATTAAAAAAATAATAGATGATCGTAAGCCCATTCCACAAATGTAATCCTATTACTCCTAGGCCTTAGAGTAACAAGAATGTTTCGAGAATTACTCTAAAAAATTTCTAAAGACTACAGGAAGTTCCTCCGCAGTCCAATTATTTAGAGAACTTCCCAGTTCATAAGGACGAATGCCCTCAAGGTTTCCTTGCTCCGATCTTTTGTCGCGTATAGCATTAATCTGATGATTTTCTTCTATAAGTAATCCTCCCGATATGAAGCTTTGGGATATTGGAGGGAATGTGATTGGCTCCCACTCCACTTCTCTTCCATTAAGGCTCGCCCTTCTTCCCTCTTGGCGCTTCTCAACTTCCTTCCTCCTTTGCTTATAGTCTGGCTTGAAGCCCAGACCAAAGTGATCTCTCTTCTCTTTCAGTTCTGGGATTTGAGTCCCTCCTTGCAGGTATTTTTCTAACCCTCTTCCTGGTAAGGCTCCCTTCCCATCATCATTTGTACAGTCATCCTCGTGGCTCTTGCTATCTTTGGCACCGGTAACTCACTCCCTTCTGAAATGAAGGTTGCATTCACAAATTCTAAAGAGTGAAAGGAACACTCAATAGACTCTTTGTTCGCCTCGACATAAGGGGCCTTGCTAGTGACTGTGGCTATAATGTCCTCCTCCGCATTGATGGATACCAACCATCCATCCGTCACTAACTTTAATTTCTGATGCAACAATGAGGGCACCACTCCTGCTGAGTGTATCCATGGCCTCCCTAATAAGCAATTGTAGGAGGGCTTGATATCCATCACCAAGAAGTCTACTTCGTATATATTCGGCCTAATTTCCAAGGGGATGTCAATCCTTCCCATCACCTTCCTTTCTGTACCATCGAAGGCTCTTACCATATTTTGACATGTCTTCATGTGAGAACCGTCAATAGGTAATCTGTTCAATGTAAACAACGGTAGAACATTCAAGGCCGATCCATTATCGACGAGCACGCTTGGGAGTGTGTACCCCTTGCATCGAGTGGTGATGTGCAAGGCCTTAGTTGACCCCCTGCCCCTCGGTGGGATTTCATCATGATTAAAGTAGATGAAATTATCCACACTTATGTTATTCACCAACCGATCCAGCTTGTTAACGGATATGTCATGGGTGACATATGTTTCGTTGAGCACCTTCATCAATGCATCCCGATGCACCTCAGAACTTAAAAGTAGAGCCAATACTGATATGCGAGCCGGCTGCCTACGCAACTGTTCGGCTATGCTATAATCGCTATGCTTAAGGAACTTTAGAAATTCCTTAGCCTCATCCTCCTTTACTGGCTCATTGACAGGCATTTCAGCCTCTTTCTCTTTCTCCGTACTAAGATTCTTTGTTTTTGTGGGCTCTTCTCTGATGCCCACCGTATCATACCACTTTCCACTCCGTGTATGAGAACCCTCAACTTGTACATCCTTAGACGTACTGGCTATACTCTCATCCTCCAGCACTATCACACTGCAGTCATAACTCCACAGTAACCTCTTGCTAACTTTATAAGGGAAAGGCGTAGGCTTATGGATAATGACCTTTGGCATTGTTTGTGCCCCCACTTTATTATTCCCCAGCAGGGAAATAATAATCCTTGGCTGGCTAGTTCCTTTATGTTCAATCTCCAGCACACATACTTGTTTTTCACAAGAGCTACCTTCAAAAATTTGTAGCTCTTTATTGTCTATAAAGCCTTGCACCAAGGCCTTGAATTCTTCACAATCTTGAACTTCATATCCTACTTTCTCATGGAACTCACTATAGTTCCTTGTTTCTCTTCTCTTTTTTTTAGAGGTTAACATACCTCTCTTTATCATCTCTTCCCAAATCACCTTCATAGGCATCCTCACCTCAGCAACATCTTCCTTCATTCTCCTCTCACTAACTTCGCTAATGGCATTCACTCCTTGATCGCTATGATTTGGCAACGGGTTTTCAGTATTAGGAGTATTTTTGAACTTCACTACCCCTATCTTAATAAGCCTCTCTACAGCCTTCTTAAAACCAGTACAGTTTTCGATCGAATACCCCGGTATTCCAGCATCGACTTGACTCTGTTGAGGCCTTATTGTGACAGACGGCCCTCGAGGATATGCCTCAGGTTGGGTCTGTACGTGAGGTGGAGTGAAACCAGAAGGATGACCCTCGTTATCCTCTTCAGTGGTAGTCATAGGGGCTTTTCCTTTATCAGTGGCCCTCAGTAGTTGAGCCATCTCAGCCATCATGTTCCTTTGAGCTTCCAACATTTGCTCCCTCATGTCGTTTTGCATTTTTGCCAATTGCTCTTGCAATTGATCCTGCATGTCCTTCAAATCTTTGGTCCATGTTCTTAGTTTCTGCACGAGTTCCGTAATGATGTGTTGCTTCCAGATTTTCTTTCTCTTACTTTCTCTTTCTCCCTAATAATTTTAACTAATTAGGGTATTTCTATAAACTTGAATGCATATGATGTGATGAGATGCAAATGCATGAATGCTAAAAGATATCGATTCTGATTCAGTTTCTTTTTAGAAAACGTTATTTAAGAAGCAAAAATCTTTACACAAAATGGATTACAAATACGTCTTTGCCCTCAGGCCCAAGGTTTTAACCCTATCCAACAACAAAGCTAACTCTAGACCTCTATCTGACACTAACTCATATTTTGTACTCAATACATTAGCTTGTGCTGCTAGGTCTTGTAAATGATCAGCAACCTCTCAAATCTAGACTATAGCTTCTCCCATGAGATAATCCCTATCTCCAACTTGATCCTGAAGATGGTGAAGTTCTCCCTTCCACTGTTCTTCTCTTGCCTCGAGCTGCTCAATCCGTAACTCATAGTCCTGTAGTGCTGCTTCCAGCCCTCTAATATTGTGCTTCATTTTCTCGATCTTATCCAAGCTTGCCTTTAACTCGACCTCAGAGTTACGACTTTGGTGATGATGAAGAGATCGTCCAAGCTCAGCCACCTTAATTTTTAATCCTTGATTTTCCTTCTCTAGGGCCTCATTACGTGACTGCATCTCTTGGAACTTCTTCTCCCAATACTCGGCCTTGGGCTTTTCTTCTTGAACCTCTTGTTGCCACTGCTCTGAAGACTTCCCCAATCTAGCTCTCTTTAATGATAGATGTGTCCTCTTATACTGTGTCTTCAAGTCATCTCGGTCTTCCTCAATCTTCCTCTTTTCTTTCCTTACTTTTTCGACCTTGATTTTCTGAACGTCGACGTCTAAGCTTAGGTACATCTTTTCTTCCTCGAGCCTCTCTATCTTTCTTCCAAACTCTAAACTCTTCCTTTCGAACTCTTGCTTTATGACCTTTAACTCTGATGGAATCACTTGTAACTTCTCCTCCATTGATCGAGCAGCCTCCAAACTTGGTCTAGGGATGTTATCATTAACTCTCCTACTAAACCACCCTTTATACTCAAGGGTTGACGTCGAGCCTTCGGTCAAGATCTTCATACATAAAGGCTTCTTCCAAGCCTCAGAAATCTCTCGCATCCTCTTCTTATAGTGATCTCCTTTATAAGAGAAATTACTCTGAGCTAAACCCTGTGTAGCCGATATGAACTGTCTCGCTCGATATTGCCTTAGAACAAGCAATGGTGCATATCCAACAATTCCCCAAATTCCTGGTAGAGGGACCCAATCAAAACTGCCACAGTAGCACTAGGAACCAACCAATGAGCCTTCCACATAACATCTTCCTCTCGAAGATTCTGAAGAATGTCTATCCACCTCTCCTCTAAAATGTCATCTCTCCTAGGAATGTCTACTGCTTCCTTTAAGGGAGAATAACCCTCAAAGAATACTCGGCAAGGAACCTTATCAAGCTTCCAGAAGTGGCTATGGAACCAGAATAGTAACAATTACGCACATCCAATAAATCTACCCTCGCCGGCCCTCCGACATGCACTCAAAGATCTAAATGTCTCAGTCAGGATTGCTGGTACCAGTGTATTCTGCTTACCAACGCGATCGAACAAATTCGCTATTGCCTCATCTATGTGCCCCAACGCCTTTGAGAAAATCACCATGCCGTAAATACTCAAAGCTAGGACATCGACCCTTTTCTTTACGTCTGGATGTGTTGATATCAAATCCCTCAAAACGGCCCAAGGAACGCACTTACTATCACCCTTTTGCTGCATACGAGCTACAGCCCACTGCTCACTCATCCCAGTAATCATTACCAACTTCTTCGCAAAAGTTGGAAGGCTAGTAGGCCTAACATAAGCCTTGTGACCCTGAATCCTCGGGCAACGCAGTAAAGTCGTATACTCCTCGAAAGTAGGTTCAAGATCAACATCACCAAATGTAAAGCAACTATAAGCAGGGTTCTAGAACTGTACCATAGCTCGAAACAAGCGCATATCTACTTTGACGTCTAGCAAATAGGGAATATCTCCAAAATTCTGATAGAAAAGCTACTTAGCCTCATCATCCCATTGAGCGCAAATGTCTCTCAACTCTTGAAACTCATTCTGTGTCAAATTAATCCGAGTGAAGTCCCATAACTCTGAGGTATACCCCTCGGTAATACTATCTCCTTTCTCTAACTGGGTTTTCTCTAACCAGGTACAGACAAAGGCATTGTCCTCCACTTTATCAAGATATTCGTTCCCCATTACAAAACTTTCTAAACCAGAAATCGAACCATGAATCGATACCTTTGAATGTTGAACGACATGCAATGATAGCAAAACAAAATAAGTTAGTATCATATGAAAGTATAACAATCAAGCACTTATAAGGATAGCTTACTAAAGGTTATCACTCTACTCCCTTGGGTAAGCACTTAAAGCTCATTATATGCGTTTCAGTTCTAAAGCAAGGGTACCTGAACCAGCAGATTCCTTGGTCCTCACCCATTATAGGCTCATATAGACCAAGTTCAGTTCAGGGGGACACATTTCCCCATGGCCATACGGAGATGAAAATCTCACGAAGACATAGGTACAGTATCCCGGAAGCAATCCACTAGCTCATACGGAGGTGAAAACCTCACGAAAGCGTAGCTTCTCACTCCTACTTAAAGGTGCGACCACAACGGTCATGAAAATGCAATGTGCGAAATCAAAGTAACAACATATGCAGCAAACACATGTAAAATGGTCAATATTTTAAAATCTTCCAAACTTGACATTAAGACACAAAAAATCAATTTCTTGGCTTGACTCTCTTATAATTCCTCAGCGGAGTCGCCAAGCTATTGAAACCTCTCGTAAAAATGAATTTTTTAATAAAAAAATGGGAACGGGAGTCGCCCCCAATCTTTTAAAGTGTGATTGGATCACTTTATAAAACGTTTTGATCTACGAAATTACGAGAAAATAGGCTTGGGAGTCGATTACGTACGAGGAAGGATTAGCACCCTCGTAACGCACAAAATTGGCATCGAATTGAATAATTTTATCTTAATGTCAAAAGTTTGAAAGAATTTAGAAATAAGATCTCTTTTAAAACTGTAATAATTTGAATTAAAAAGAATCAAGATTCTTTTGCTTCGAAAGAATATAAACATCATATCCAGCATGATTAGACACGATATTTTTAAACTTCCGTAACTAAAATCATCTTGTGATTTTCAAAACTCATTTAGAAGGATCTTTTAGGTATTTAGACAAACGGGAAATCGCAACTCAAAGACATATTAGGGCACTATTTCCTAATTTCTAACTACAAAAAAACATTGCCTTATCCTTTTATTAAAATTTTTGAATCGGATGAAATATAGAAATTCATTAAAGTAATAATGCATTTAACACATTACAAAGGATCAATTTTTAAATAAATTAACCTACATAATACCTTCTTTAACATTCCATAAATATAATATAAAAACAATGAATAATGGCATAAATTACACAATATACGTTATCATTTTATGCATATATAATCATAAATAACATAAATGTATATGCATTATCGTTACAAACTAAATACAACATAGAGCATAATGAACACAACAATATAAATTGCATAATATACATGTGATAATATTTTATGCAAATGTAACTTAGATCAACATAAACAATTAATTTCATGCAAATATGTAAAAACAATAACATAAAATAATAAAAAATTAACCTACTAAATAACATCAAAATAAAAGAAAACAAAAATAAATAAGCAAATTATAAACATATAAAATCTAAATTTAACAAAATAAAAGTAAAGATATATAAAAAATATTTAGAATAATATAAGAACGATAAAGGAGATCCCTTTTTTTTTTTTAAATGATTAATATATAAATCATGTTATAGGATATAATAACTTAATATTAATGAAATAATGTACTAAATATTAATATTACACATATTTATTTAATAATAAAAAATAAACATATGTAATTAATGAGTAATAAAATAATGTATATTTTATAATAAAATAAAAGTAATGTAAGGAATAATATATGGTGAAATATATAACGTATAATGAAATTTTTTAAAAAAATATAATAATATAAACCATATGATAAGTAATATACAAGATAATATATATAATAAAATGTATGTAATATAATATATAATAATATATAATATAATATAATAAATAATACACAAAAATATATATATACCTTTTCATATGACTAATGTTTATAAAAATATATAGTATTTAAAATAAATTGAATTTATATAAAAAAAAGGAATTAAAATTTAATTTAATTTAAAAAAATTTAGGGTTAATTACAAATAAATGAAAAATTTTGGGCCTAATTAAAAGGCGCGTTAAATCAGAGGGACTCATTGGGCAATTAGCCCTAATCCCAGGAAACGACGTCGTTCTTCAAAATAGGCTTTAATAGCCGTTAGGACTAGATTGAATTAATTGTAAAATAATGGGGTCAATTTGAAATAAAAATAAACTATAATTGTAAATTAAAAAAATATGAAAGGATCGATTGAATAATTTACCCTTTTAATAAAAACACGCGGATTTTATCCGGGTTTCGGGTCAACACGCGGATCCTGGCCTAAATGGTGCCATTTTGGTACTTATCAGATTAAGTAAAAACGACACTGTTTCTATTATGCTATTTAAATCAATTTTTGGCCCAAAACTCATTTTAGAAACTGTTTTTAAAAAAAAAATTTGAAATTCTTTCTGAAGAGGGAGAGGAGAGGGCAGTCCTCCGGGCTCCGGTCTCTATTGGGCCAAGCCCCGATCATCAGACTCACGCACCCACGCGCCGTCCTCGACTCCGCCAGATACGACGGCCGAAAGCTGAAAAAGCTTCTATTTTTGTGCAAATCCAATGGTAAACTTCCTTTCCTTTTATTTTCGATGTATGTATGTATTTATAAAAAGAAAAAATAAATAATCACCTCTGTTTCTTCAATTGACTATTGGTCTTTTTATTGTATCTGTGTGTATATAAAAAAAATCGTAGTTTACATCCTTTTGATTCGGGCTTTTATAGCCACTGAAAAAGAAAAAGAAAAATATTTTTACAATCTTTGATTTGTTTCCTGCCATATTTGCATCGGTCTTTGCTGTTTCTTCTTTCCTTTTTTTGCAGGTACCAGCGAAGAATCCGGCGGTGAATGCGCTGGCTTTGATTCGTGCGCCGATTACGGCGCGATATAGTACTGGAGTCACGATGTCGATGGTGGCGTCGATGAAGGTCACTGGAACGACGCAAAAAGGCTGTGACGATTGGCGTGCCTGCGGTGCGAATTCTAGAACCTTCCTTTAGCGTTTGCGGCGCCTAGGGTTTCAGAAACCCTAGGTCTTCCATCCTCTATTAACAGTTTGGGCCTCTTTGGCCCCGTTCATTTTTTTTGGGTTAAGGGTGTAACGGGTATAGGGTTAGTGGTTTTTTAGGCCAGTTGGGCTACACTGAATTGGGTCAAGTGTGCAACGGGCCAGTAGGTTTTGGTATTATCGGGTGTAGGCTTATTGGGTTAAAAATGTAACCAAGTTTTGGGCTTTGAACATGGACTATATAAAACTTTTATTTTTATTTATTTTTATATTTATTCCTGGGCCCGGGTAAATTTGGGTTGCTACAACCACTACAGTAAAACAGGTTTTTAGCGGCGTTTTTTTGGGCCTATAGCGGCGCTTATAAATGCCACTAAAACTATTTGCGGCGCTTTTACAAGCGCCACAAAAAATGCCGCTAAAGACAACGCCGCAAATATTTTGCGGCATTTATGTAAAAAAATGCCGCTAAAGGTCATGACTTTTAGCGGCGCTTTCCCCAAAAATGCCGCTAAAGGTCATGACTTTTAGCGACGCTTCCCTAAAAAACGCCGCTAAAGGTCATGACTTTTAGCGGCACTTTCCCCACAAACGGCGCTAAAGGTCATGTTTTTAGCGACGCTTTCCTTAAAAATGCACTAAAAGTCACCACTATCCCACTTCTTTGCATTTATCGTTCTTACATGTTTCACATTTGATGTTCCTTATAATTTGTAGTTCTGGTGATTTTTCTTCATCGTTTACTTTTTTGTTCCTATAGTAATATCAACTATAGCGCTTCGTATGAAATTAGTTTCTTATAAATAATGTGTTTAAATTCAATTTATTACAACAGTTTAAATAAAATTCAGTTAATAAATTTTCTACCAGTAAAAAATAGCAAATAGTAAATACAACTTTCTCCGTTTCACTGAAAAATGATGTTCAAATTTTGTTACACTGAACTGCAAAATGCAAATCTTATATATCACCAGGATCTTGAGGATTTTTCAATAATTAATCAACAGCGAAAATAAGCATTCTACTCTAAACAGGTTCATCGTTGCTACGATGGAGATTTGATACCTTATTTCGGTTTCCCGCCTCAAAGGTAATTACACCCTTTCGACCAACTTTACTCATGGACTCAGCTATCATATTTCCTATTTCATTGTTGTTCCCAGGACTAACAGCAGCAACATCAGCAAGTTCACTGTCTTCAACTAAACCCCACAGCACACTAATTATATTCCCTTCAAATAGTAAAATAAAGAAAACATGAAAGCAAATGAGTATTAAGATTACCTCTTTTGAAATAGCCTTAAGCTCAGATACTAAAGCCCTTGTAGTCTTCTCAATGCCCCTAGTGGTTAAGACAAGATTTGCATCATTTGCCACCACCGATTACAAATGACTCTTAGCAATTAAACACAAATAGCATGGAAATGTCTAACTTTAAAGTTCTCTCATGTACACCAAACATAAGAAATAGTTAAGAAATAGCATGGAAATGTTTAACTTTAAAGTTCTCTCATGTACCCCAAACACAATTAAAATAAGCATGATACTTTAGTGCAACGCATCATTGTACCTCAAAAAAACAGTATAACCACGCACTTTAAGCTATTGTCAATCATCTCCCAACAGAAATATAAGTCAATTCAACATAAAGCATTAAATAAAAAAACAAAAAAGTTATTTTTTTTAAAAAAAGAATAAAGAAAAGAAAAGAGTAGCTTTGATAGGAGAAGGTATTAGTAACCATGTCTACATAGTCGTGGGATAAAAATAGTAACTTCATCTTACCTGTGCTAAAACAGGAATTAAAGCCCCTAGCCAAATATTGAGTACAAGGATGCAGCCCACTTTGACGAGCTGTGAGAGCAACAATACCTTCTACCTGACCTGAACTTCCAAAACTTCGACTTTTTGCAAACCCCTATACAATAATATCAAGTAAGAAATAAGTATTAAAATATTAACCAAATCTAGACATTATATTATCATGTTGTTACCAATATTATTAAAGTAGGTTAGACATAGAAAATTGCTTTAACAGGATTACAAGATATCATGATATAGTTGTAGGCTTACTTTTAGGAGACAAAGATGGGAAGACAAAATAGATTAATCATGCTATTTTAGATGCTCAGACACAATTAAAGGAACACCCCAAGTTCCCAACCCCAACCAAAAAAAAAAAAAAAAAACACTACCCAGAACATTTTTCTGATAGTGAATTTTATGTGCAAAATTTATTTCAAAATGAACAAGTAACAACAATAAGAGAAGAAAAAGTGAACAATATTCAAAGATGACAATAAAATAAGAAATTCCAGTCATTCAATATGTTACTGCTTTAGGAAATATCAAGTTTAACTACATTAATTTATTTAATTCTAAAGTTAATTAGGCGGAATTTCTGAGAGATTTGATCTGAAGCTCTGATTCATGTTTGAAGTCATGTATTTTCATGCTCTATCATTAATTAATCCAGTTTATAAATTGATAAAATCCACAATATTCACTATCCTTGATGGGGAAACTCAATAACCTGCTAAAACAAAATTAAATAAAATGTGCCTTTTGGGGTTTGAATATTAATATTTGCAACCCCTTCCCTTAGATGCGACCTCCTTTGTACCAAAAAAAAAAGATTAACCCATCCTCATTGATGATCAAGACACCAAAACCAAAAGATATGAATAGAAGTGCACAATATGGTAATGCAAAATAGTAAATGTTAAATACCAAGCAGCGATGTGAATCGAATTCTCAAACATCCAACCTTAGCAAAGAGCTTTATAGCCTTCGGAGAAAGAAAACAAAAATAACAAAAACATATTAATATGAGATCATGAACTAATAGAAGTACAACTGAGCAAAACCATTGTTCTTCAACTCATATATTACACAAACTGTTTAATCTCAATACAATAGAGCAAAACCATTGTTCTACAACTAATCATAACAAATGAACACGCATGCAAATTACTGAATTAGTTAATATTCAAGTTAAAAAGATGAATTTAAAATTTGCATACCTTGGTATTTCTACTAACCATTAAATAGGGATACCGATCGAAGCGAGTCATACTTACATGAGTTTTATAACACAATAGATAGTAAATTTGATCAAAAAAATAAATACTAAAGCGAGAAATGATTATATATTTAAATATTTCTTTTTCAAAAATAAGAATTATTTTTATTTTTATTTTGTCATTTTCTGTTTCATGTATATCAAAACTAAACTATCCTAAAAACATTGTGAGTGGTAATCGAGCACGGATTCAATCCATTGGGATTTCACCTATTGATGGTTTCTTAAACTGATCGAGTTTAATTCGGATTCACGCAGCATATGCATGTGAAAATGTTGGTAAATTGAGTAAAGAATCCCTCATTTGTGGCAAAAAGCGCCCAATGAACAAGGCGAGAAGGGTTTAAATCTAGAAGAGAGACCACGAAGATAACTATAGATTTGACTAAAAATACCGATAAATCCAATAAGTGCTAATTATAAATCCAACAATGTGGTCGATGAACAAATTATAACACAAAACTAACAACAAAAGAACACAAAATAGACAAACAATCACGCAGCAAAACTAGAGCAAATACAAGAATTTAAAAAAAGATGATAAATCGCAGCAAAGCTAAAAACAAGTAGCAAAGTCAAACTACGCAGTGATCCTTTCGTTAAGTTTTTCCTTCTCATAATCTCGCTCTGCACTGCATTAAAGTAATAATATAACTAATTGCATACTCAATATCCGCCACGAATATTCATTGGTAATTCATTACTAGGCAAGTGAAACATAATTTATTCGAATCCGAAATATTCATTGGTAATATCACTTAAATCAGTAATCAAACCGGATATATTTCTAAACCAACTAAAAAGGACTATAGAAGGACCAATACAGGAGAAAAACCACACCAAATAACAAATAACATTAAAAAATTTTCACATGATTGGACCAAAAATAACAATGAGGTAATATCTATATTAACAATACAAATAACATTTGCACTGTTCCTTGTCGCCAAGAAGAACGCCTGTAGTAGCATTAGGGGATTCCAAAATTCCAATAATTTGTGATGACTTCCTCCTTCAAAATAGAAATGACTTATACCCAAAGAAGCAAGAAATATTATTGCATAAAAATGGTACATTTTATACATTTCTTACGTACCTTTCTTACATTGGTCCTCATAAATGGAATATTCAACAAATCACATAAATCAACCAATTTTTCTTTAACACATTTGTCAATTTTTTCTCTTACTCTCGCTTTTTGTTTTTTCTTTGTGAAAAGATAATACAATGGTCATTAAGAAATTTCCACTTGATGAAAAACAGCTTATACACAATAAGGCATGGGCAATGTATCTTCAATAAAGCCTATTTCATGGAAATGCAACAAGAGAACCGCATGCAGCAGACATGGGGGGGCGGCGCAGTGTGAGGTTTTGGAGTGGACCTAGAAGATGCTGATTTTGCTGCAATGTTGGAGAGCATCGACCGACACTTCTCCCGCTGCTTTGTTTAAATCTACCTAACTTCTCTTGTAATGCCATCACTCAAGACCTTCTTAACCTTCACAACTCTCAAATCCCAGAGACAAAAAAGAAAGAAAAATCTAGCAAATCGTTTAATCTTTCCAAACCTATATCAAATTCGGATCAAAATCTAGCAACCCAATCTTTGATTCCATAATACAAGTAATGTAAAAAGGTCCATAAAGAAACCCGACTTTGACAATCAAACTCGAGATTGACAGTTTTCAATGGAATTTGGTTCATTAAAAAGCTATTATTCAACGAATCGAAGATAGCAAAAAGGAAGAAAATAACCTTGGTAGTTGGTAAGAGATTTCAACGAGCTTTCGGCTTCAATTTCTGTTTAGATTACTGTCCTTTGATAAAAGGTTGAGGAGAGAATGAGAGTCCTCTTAAACAATAAGCGAAAACGCAGAGACATAACTACCTTATTTGGGGGATTTAGGGCGTGTGACGGAGATGAGAAAAAGAGGGAGTAACGAGCGGGTAACAAAAAATTGGGGATTTTGATTTTTTCTGTTTGCGGCGTTTTTACTAAAACCGCCATTATAGCTCAATTTTTTGTAGCGTTTTGCCACAAACGCTACTATTGTTTAATTTTAAATTTTTTTATTTTTAACATTTTTTTTCTATTTTTTCTTTCAAATTTTTTTGTATTGAGGTTATCATTTTTTAGAATTTTTTTAAATTTGAATATTGAACTTTTTAAATAAAATATAGACTAAAATATTAAATATTAAATATTAAATTTTTAAGTTTTTAATTTTTAATTTTTAATTTTTAATTTTTAATTTTAAATTTTTTTGAAGATTTTTATAATTTTTAAATTATCATATAAAATACAAAAGGAAACTTTAACAGAAATAAAATGAAATCGATGAATTAAAAAAATACAAAATGGCACAGCAATACAAGCATTATTCTTTTAATTAGTATGGTCCGCATTAGTTATTTAGATTTTTATATAAATGGCATTTAATTATATGTATACCTAAATTTTGATAGAGATACATCTCAGAATTATATATGAATTTCGGTTTAATGTCTAATTGTAGACGTGAAATTCTAATTGTGGTTTAAATGTATAGTTGAAACTTTAGTTTTGATTTAATCATACACATTTTAAAAAATAAATACATCAATATATTTTTATATTGGATAAATATAATTATTTATGTATGCAATATATAAATATAAAATGATGTTATATCAATAATTGTGCTAATAATTTACAAGAATTGGATCAAATTAAAGTTCATGTATACAATTGCACACTAAACCATTGTTAGAAAAAGAAACATTTACCGGGGATTTTGGATTTCGAATTGGGGAAAAAGGCTAGGGGTGATTATTTTAAGGATTCGGATTAGGGAAAAGAGGGAAATTATCTCTTACATAATTTAAACTATAATCATAATTTTAATATATTAAAATTAATATTATCTCTTTTACAATTATATAATAAATTATTTAATATATAAATTACAAAACATTAATTAATCTAAGCCTTAAACCCCTAAACCCTAAACCATAATCCCTAAATCATAAACATAATCTCTAAACCCTAAAAACCTAAAATTTAACCCATAACCCCTAAGCCTTAAACCCCAACCCCTAAACCATAATCCGTAAACCCATAATCCATAAACCTTAAAATAGTAACTCATACACTTTAAACCCTAAACCATATACCCTAAACCATAAACTCTAAACTATAATGATAATTAATTCAATATTTTAAAATTAATACTATCTCTTTTATAATTATATAAGAAAATATTTATCATATAAATTAAAAAACATTAATTAATCTAAACCTTAAATTCTTAATCCCTAAACCCTAAACTATAAATCCTAAAACATAAACCCTAAACCCTGAACCCCTAACCCTTAACCCCTAACACCTAAACCTTAAACCCCAACCCTTAAACCACCCTTAAACTATAATCCCTAAACCCATAATCCATAAACCTTAAAATAGTAACTCATAAACATTAAACCTTTAACCATATACCGTAAACCCTAAACTATAATGACAATTAATTCAATATTTTAAAATTAATACTATCTCTTTTAGAATTATATAAGAAAATATTTAACATATAAATTAAAAAAACAATTAGTCATATACCAAAAATTTTTAAAATTATTTTAAATAATAGTATTTTAATTTTTTTTCATTTTTGTGGCGTTTTTCAAAAAGCGCCGCTAAAGCCACTAAAAGCTCAATACAAAACAATGGCCTTTTGCAAAATTCTTTTGCGGCGTTTTTTAAAAACGCCGCTAAAGATCAAGCATTAGCGGCGTTTTTTAAAAAGCACCGCTAAAGGTGTACCTATAGCGGCGTTTCTTAAAAAAACGCGCTAAAGATCGAGCATTAGTAGCATTTTTTAAAAAGCGCCGCTAAAGGTGTGCCTATAGCGGTGTTTCTTAAAAAAACGCCGCTAAAGGTTTACATATAGCGGCATTTTTAAAAAGCGCTGCTAATGCTTGTTGGCGTTTTTCATTCAAATGCCGCTAAAAATGCTGCTAAAAACCTATTTTGCTGTAGTGAACCTTAACCAAATTAGATCATTTTTAATTTAGGCTAACCTATCATCATAGTAAATGATAACATGTAATTACCCTTATTATATATGTGATGTTCATATTTTCTAACATCCACCTCTTATTTTAATTTCATTAAAATTACATATTATATTTATATAAAATAATATTAAAAATTAATTAATTAAAAAAATTATAAAGAAAAGGGCATATAGGTGATATGTCATTGAAGGATGTGTCCCTCAGTTCAAGCCGAGGATAAATATTAATGCAATCAGCATAAGATGGATTCCTTTGTGGTCCATACATACATCACAAGATTAAAGCCCGAAGAGGACAAACCAAATATGGAGGGCCTGAACTAAAGCGAATGGTAGCCACTACCCCAAAGGAGCTAATTCCAACGGTATCTTATTCCCTTTCCAAGCACTCATAGTCATCTCCTATCAAATAAGAAAGATGTTGGCATCCCCCACATTGTGCCCACCCTTCTTGCCACAAAAGTCCCAAAGTCTAATATGGAAGGAATTTAGTTACAGTATGAATTTAAAGTTTTTTTTTTCATAATTTTTAATATGGTTAATATTTCTAATAATAATGGTCATATTTCACACTCTATATATTAATACAAATAGTGCATGTTAAGTTTGATATAAATTAAAATTTTTTAGCTATACGTTTTATATAAAAAAATGTTTTAATTGTTAAATATATATTAATATAAACAATATCTTAGATCGATAAGATAGAGATATCGGATTAATTCAAAAAATTACATACATGACAAGTACAAATATATTTATAAATTCAAAAGTTAGATTGCTAAAATATTAATCATATAACAAATTATGGAAGATAGTAAAACCATTTAAATTTTACACTAATTTGAGTAGATATCATATATATATATATATATATTTGAAATTTACCACTTTACTTTTTTTTTCTGAAATTTATTTTCACTACTTTTTCAAAATTTGGAATTCATATTCAATTGTTAATATGGTTAGAATTCTTGTGTTAAATTCAATAGTGTGACACTTAAAAAAATATTTATTTTTTTGATAATTATGTAACAAGAAATTGAGAGCGTAATAAACTTGAATTTAATAGAAGAATTATAGCCAATTCAACAATGAGTATTACATTTTTAAATCTGAAAAGTAGCAAATTACGTTGTGAGTACCTTATAATTCCACTTGCTTCAGCTTTTTTCATGACCATATCTAGTATACCATCCATACTAGCCTTCACCCACACTTGTGGTGGCATTCTCCAACCATTACGTTTCTTACTATATCTCCTGTAGCCCAACTTCAACAGTGCATAACTAAAGCATCAGAATTGAAATTAAATTGTTAAAAAATAATCTGGTTTTGTTTGTTTGTGGATCTTCCAGTACACTATACCAAACAAAATTGGCCACGAGCCTTCATCAATCTATAAGTTGGATCTGTTGTCCTGGTTATCTATAGGCTAATCCTGCAGGGAATTGGAGAAAAAGCTACTATGATGCTCCTTTGGAATGAGCTTTAACTATACTGCCTTTGCCAGGTCATAGACCCTCAATGCATGCAAATTCAGTTCTTCCAAATTACCACAAACTCCACATGAAGGGCCATCTGTCATTCTTCTATTACAACGCCCCCCATTAGTGAAATTTTTGTTGCGCATGGCAAGACAAAGGAATTTCACAACTTCCTGTAGCACTCGTAGGCGCCATACTAATTTCCATTCACTGCGACTTGTATCCCAATTTTGACCAGCAATGGACAAGTTAAGACAAAATTCTAAGACAAATTTTGACTAGCAATATGACCATCCATATATCCTATCCACCATTTCAACCACCTTAATCTTCTCAAAATTCTAGGGCAAGTTAAGACAAAAGGAGATCAATGGTTCCATGCGGCACCTAGTCATCTATCCAAAAACAAAATGTTATGTCACCACCTATAACCCAACTCGAATTACCCTTGATTTCACTGCACACTTTAGACAATGCACACCAGAGATGATATCACCGTGATCGAGCAATACTATATGGGCAGTAGTTATTGATCTTATACTTAGACCTCAATATGTTAACCTAGTATGCAACAGTTCTTGAAACCAAAACCCATTTTAAACAAGAAAGCTTTGTTTTGGTCCTTCAATAAACGAAATCCGAGGCCTTCATTTTCTTTCAATTGGCAACACATCCAACAATTAACAAGCATCGGCTTACTTTCCTCCGAGACTGCACTCCATATAGAATTCCAAGCTATTTTCTCAAATTTTTTGACAAATATCAAAGGTAGAGAAGCAGTTTGTTTAAACAAATTGGGAATAGACATGAGTACCGATTTTGCTAGCGTTACTCTCTCGGCCAAAGAGATCATATGTGCATTATACCCACTCAAGCGTTTCTGCACTTTATTAATTACGAGCTAATAAAGTGACTTTAGTGACTCTTTTGGAGAAGCGGTGCCCCTAAATACGTGTCTAGATCATCAACTTTTTGGAATTTAAAACAATTAGTAATTTGTTCCATGTCACCGTGCTTTGTACGAGGAGAAAAAAAGAGCATTAACATTGTGCCCTGAAAATTTACTGAATTGATTTAGGATCCGTTTAACCGTTTTTTCTTGTGCGACATCTACTTCACAGTAAAGCACAAGATATCTACGAAGGAAAGACGAGAGATTCCAGGATCGTTTCTACTGAAATGAATTGGTCTCTACATCTTCTTTCGAACCGCTTGCTCAATCATATGACCTAATTTTCCCATACTAATCACAGACAAATAAGGGGATAATGGGTACCCTTACCTTATGCCTCTAGTTAAGGAAAATGTTTCTATAAGCTTACTTTTTCAAAGGATTTGCATCTAAGTGGAGAAAATGCAGTGCACAATCACACGAATAAGTTTACTAGGCAAACCAAAATCTTTAAGAGTGTAACCCATGAAGTCCCAACATATCCTGTCTTAACTTTCTCTAAATCGATCTTCATCACTATCCATCCTTTATTACCTTTCTGACACCTCATAGAATGGATGACCTTTTTTGCAATAACAATATTATATGTGAGGTTATGCCCCAGTACAAAACTCACTTGATTTTCGGGTGATGATCTTGGGATTAATAGGTTTCAGACAATTCACAATCACTTTTTTGGGAATCTTATGAGGAACCATACAAAGACTAATGGAATGAAATCGAGAGATGTTTCTAGGCATGCCATTTCCGGTAATAAGACAAGCAATGTACAATTAAAGAACGGGTTTATATCACTACCAATAAAAACCATCTGAATCATCAGTCAAACAACAGGACCTACAACGTCCTATTGTTGCTAGTAGAAGAGAGCATGCCGTCCATCAATCTCTGGAGGTTTGAGGGGAGCCATTCCAAATAAAACGTTCGTGATTTCTTCTTAAAATATTTTCAACCCCAAGGCCACAACATCCATGGGATCTAGTCTCGGGAACATGCCTCAAGTGGGTAAGATGTCATAGTACCACCTATCTGCCACATATAAATTGTGGAAATACTTAATAGCTTTATATTTTAATCACTCCCCATTACATCCCCAGCCGATTTAATCAACTATAAGTGCTTTAATTTGATTCTTTCGCCTATGACCTATTGCTCGACTATGAAAGATTCTAGTGTTCCGGTAGCAAACCAATAGCAATGAGACTTCTATTTCCATAAAATCTCATCTTTGTTCAGTGATAACTTCTAGCTCATTACGCAAATCTCGTATAATTCTTTCCAAGTTACGAGATTCATGCATGTCTAAAGCATCTTGAAGCTCCCTCAATCTATAAACTATTTTCCTCTTTCCGGTGCCTATAATACTCATGAGTTCCATTCAGTCACTACATCAGAGAATTTCCTAATAGACACTGAGAGCGAGCTGCTGCCATCCCAATTTGACTTAACCATGTCCCTGAAACCATTATGAGTAAACTAACTAGAGAAAAACTGAAAAGGTTTAGAGCCAAAGACCTTACTACAATCATTCAAAACAAGCAAAATTAATCTTTGGTCTGATGATTCTTAGAAGGTGGTAAACTGCAGAGAATAGCTCTTGTAATTCCTAAGTCACATGACAAACCACTCTATCAAGACATTCTCTAATATGTCCTCTACTCCATTTGAAATAAGAGCCCTTGAAACCCAAATACTTTAGATTGTTAAAGAAGATGAAACTTCAAAAATGCTTTAATCTTGCCACCTGACTAACTAATCCTCCTTGTCTCTCTTATTCAAAATAGCTTTAAAATCTCTGGCTAAAACCCAAAAATCTGAAACTGTTTGTGCAATAACACTCAAATCGGTCTAGAGCTGGTGTCATTTTCTTCTGTTAGGGCTTCTAATGCTAAGATCTAATGTCTTTAGTGTAGTAATTTCGTCTTACGTACATATATTTTTTCAAATAAATTGGTTTAATAGAATTAGTATGTTTCATTAATATATGTGTATTTTTGCATGCAAAGAAAAATGAAAACAAATATCAACTTACTGATTATCTAACGTTTAACTAATACTAAGTGGTATTATATGGTCGAATCATAATACTAGAAGACAACTTATATTAGTAGATAATTTAAGCGCGTCCTTAGTCTAATCGTAATTTAGCAAATTGATTGAAAGACTAATATGTCGTATATCAAGTCCATTTGAGAGATACCTTGTCTTGGGTATCGAGACAATGACTCTTAAAAGATAGAGATATAGATGTGACTGAATGGACTAACAATAAATTGGACAGGACCAAAGTAGAATAGATCTTAGATCTATTTATGAATTTATTTACTTGTGACTATTATAGTTCTTAATCCTAAGTAGATAATAGACTATGTATGCGTGACTTGTATACTTTGATGTAAATGAAAGTCTAAGTTCAAATAGAAAAGGAACCGAAAACTAGTACATTGGATATACGATTTCTACTATATGTAACATCATTCCACAACAATGAAATTTATAGCCCAATAAAGGGTAAATGATATCCTCTGATCAGCATTACATGATAGATGAAAAGTAAAACATGAGCATAGGTTGTCTTTGTGATAAATGATTTAATTACTATTTTGATATTAAATGACTTTTCCTATAGGAAGATGTAACAGTTACAACTAAATAATATAGAATCATATCGGGAGAACTGATATATCCCAAAGAGATATCCCAAAGAGATTAAGAATATCCTATGAGGGTAATACACTTATAAAAAGATAATTGGATGAGCACTTATTAAGTGACTTTCGTAATTGTATATAATAAAGGGAGCTCAGTCACAATACTTTAGTAGAATGACTTTGAGACTAAATAATATTGTAATTAATAAGCGATAAATTGAAACTTAATTATAAATTATTTGAGTCTTAATTATATATGTCCAGTCGGTCCTTCCACCAGCTCGAGATAACCAAAAATAAATTGCATGTAGAACAAGTAATAAGAAATGAATGAAAATGATGAACTAAGAGAAATAGATTGTATGTATTACTATTTGTAGTGAATGTGTTTTCTCACTAAGTACAAAAGATGACCTAGAAATTAATTTAAGTTCTTCTTATTATTATTTAATTAAGTGTAATCAAATAATTAAAGTTTGAAGATGAAAGTAAATTAATTAGTCATCGTGAATTTGTTGAATAAGAAAACTAAATATATTTTCCTCAAAATGTAATTTTAACAGAATTGTAATTGGGTTGAGAATATTATTTAATTGTTAAATTAATTTAGTTAATTTAATTAATTAAATTAATTAATTAAATAAATAATATTTTAGAAAATAGAAAATAAATATTAGGTTGGATAAATTATAAGTGTTGAATAAAAGTTCAAGACACAGATATAATTAGACCCAATATATGAAAGGCCCAATAGGGTTATTTGCATATAAAGGGTAACAACCCCAATATTTTTACAAGGGTGCCGCCCCCTATACTTCTACTTAGGGAAAAACTGTAATATCCCGAATTAGGGCCTAATCGGAATAGTGGTTTCGTGACCACAAATCTGAGATAGAAATAATTATTTTATAATTATTTTGAGGTTTATGATATGATTGCATGATTGTGTGAAAATTTTGTGAAGAAATTCTATGCATAAAATGCTTAATTTGAAGTTAGGGATTAAATCGAAAAAGTTGCAAAACTTGCATTCTAGAAGTTTTTAGTATGAAATTGCTTTGAAATATTAATTAGGAGGTCTTAAATAGCAATTTGACCAATTTCTAAAATTTTGGACGAAAATGGGCTTGTACATGAAAATTTTCAAAGAAAGGTATTAAGGGCATTTTGGTCATTTGGATATTAAATGAAATAAAATGGGAAAAATAACACAAAATGGTCATCTTCCCCATTTAGTTGCTGCTGAAACTTCACTCTCACCATAGTTAGGGTTTCTTCAACTTTCAAGCTTCATAGTAAGTGATTCTAAGCCCCGTTTTTAATGATTTTTAAGTTTTTGAGATCCCGGTAACTCGATAAAGCTTATGTTAGCAATAATTTAACCTAGGGTTTATATTTGGAAAAATACCCATAGGTGAAATTTGTGTATTTTGATGTTTTATGATAGAATATGAGGTTTTAAATTATGTTAGACAACTTGTACTACTCGATTTTAAGCAAAAACGAGTAAAAGGGCTTAATCGGTAAAAATACCTAATAATCACAAGTACATGTTAGAGTGAGAATTTGATGTTGCCATAGAAGGGAAAAGTGATCATCATGTTGTAAAACATAAGAATAAGGAATAAAGTTTAATCCCGAGCCTAGGGGCAAAAGTGTAAATATGCAAAAGTTTAGGGGTAAAATTGTAATTTTGCCAAAATTTGAATTAAGGATTAATTTGATAATGTGAGTATTAAATAAGCTAAATGTGTTATTTTAGATCAAGAAAGACGTTGAAACGACCCCAATCGAGGAAAAGAAAAGATTGTGGACTAAATTGCAAAATCTTTGTATTTTGGTACCAAGGTAAGTTCATGTGTAAATAATGTAGCATAATTGTTATTTTTAAGTCATTGATGTCAATTATGTGATATGCTAATTTTTATCATGAAATATATGCTTTGTGGTTAATTTCGAATAAAATGCAAATTATGTGAATTACTTGTTAAACATAATTGTTAATGAGTATTGGTTAGGCATTCTACGGAAGACGGCAAGGATATGTGTTCGAGGAAAATCCCGTTTGAACCTTAGGAATAGATTAGGATACAAGTGACATGTCACTAGGATGGTTGAGCATCCGAACTCATTGAGTTGAGTCCGAGTTCACTTATGTATGCGAATGTCCGAACTCGTTGAGTTGAGTCCGAGTTCGTGAGATGTAACTAGGCATCCGAGCTCGTTGAGTTGAGTCCGAGTTCACTTATGGATGCGAACGCCCGAGCTCGTTGAGTTGAGTCCGAGTTCGCTTATGGGCGGGTTACATGATTGCTTGATTGCATATGTGGCACTTATGTGCAAGTTATCCATGTATCCGAGTTATATTCCGATGTGTTCAACGGGTACAGTTCTACTCAAATGGAGGAAAACTCGAGATGTAAAGAGACATATTGGTAAGTGATGTGAAATGGATATTTTGGACAGGTATGTATTTAACCCTCGGATTGAGTATTGATACAACCACGATAAGGTAATGAGATGATGAAAAATGATTAGAAATGTGATATGTATTTTGGTGATATATGCTAATGTTGATTGGTTTGATTGTTTGTTATATTACTTATTATTTGCATTTGAACTTACTAAGCATTTATACTTACTCCCTCTTCTTACTCATTGTAGTTTTGGACAAGCCAGCTCAGGAGTCGGGATAGGTCGAAGGATCAGTCACACTATCCGGAAGAACTTTCCGGTAAATGGCTTGTAAATTTAAGTATGGCATGTATAGCAATATACCTATCTTGTGTAAATGATCTTATGATATGGTGATGGAATAGTTGAGAAAATGCTTGATAATGATAAGTTATGGAAATGGTTAGTTTAGATTATGTTTGATGTCATGGAAGGTTAATAGGATACTTTAATCATGAAAACTCATAAAAAGGGATGAAATTTGCCATAAACAGAATATTGCAGCAACACTGACGTGAGTTTTAAAATTTACTAAAAATCATAGAAATTTAATTTGGTGATGGATTAAATATCAAATTGAAGCTTATTATGTCTAGTTTTACATGAAACAAACTAAACAGGTAAAGGAATTACATGTTAGAAGATATTTGAATTTTAGTGAAACAGGGTCAGAGTGATTTCTGGATCCCCTGTTCCAACTTTAGAAATTCACCATAAATTGTACAGATATAATTAAGTGGTGTATTTTATATCCTCAGAATCCTTATTGAGTTAAGTTTCAGGAGAAACAAACCTCATAATCATATGAATTTTGTACAGAGAGAAATATGGTTCGTAGTAAACAGAGGTCAGTTCAGTCAAGTCCTGAAACAGGGGTAACTTTAACTAATAAACTGTACTAATTGGCCCAACCAAAAATTCTAGAAAAAAATTAGTAGATAGGTACATGAGTCTAGATTCAGGGAAAATTTACGGATCTTGATTTCAAGTTTTGTAACTCGAGATATGATTTTTCTTGTAACTGTGACGCAAGTAGCTTGAAAGCTGTGAATGTAGAAATAAATTATTCAAAGTTCTAAAAATGTTAAATTAAGTTTAGTAACACTTCATACTCGACTCCGGCGACGGTCTCGGGCGTGGGGGCGTTACAAAAACACATTGTTTCTGGCTATAGAAAGAATTAACTTTCCTACTGAAAGTTAATAAAGCTTTTGATTCTATGTGATTGGTTTGATATAATTTGAACTCAAGACTCAAAACAGTTTGTGATTCGAGAATAATAGAGAAGGTTATTTGGTAGAAGGCCGAGATCGACTTTAGTCCACCTCAAACAATGCAGAGATATATTTCAATTAAGTTTATTGTTATAAATAACACAATGACTCGATTTCAAAAAAAAAAAAAAAGAACTTTCATTATACATTAAATAACTGTTTTCTTAATCTATTTTTCCAACAATTGGTATTAGAGTTAGGTTGTGCTATATTTATAGTATAACTCGATACCAAATTTCTTGTTCTTCTCTTATTGTTTGATTAAATTGAGATAAGATGTGACATTCTTTAAAATTATATGCATGTTTTGGATTAGGATATGTGTTATGTGACTAAGTTATTTTGCCAAAAGTTGTAATTCCTACGCATTAGATTGGGTGTAGTTTATGGGTTATGTAATTAGGTTGTGGACATAATATTCAAACTGGTTTTATTTTAATTATATATATTTTTTAAATTAGGACAATTCATTTGAGCCGAAAACGGGTTAGGAATATATGTAACCTAAATTTTTTGATGAAACCTAAAGAAATGAGACAACTAGTGATGTGATCAAAGCTGAACAAGACGACACGAACCTGATAGAACAAATTGGCAGTGGCTGGCTATGGGCCGACATGGTGGCCAGTGGTAATGGTTATGCCAGTAGTGTTGACCGGTGGAGGTAGCCCAACGATATATCCCTTTTTGGTTGTATGATTGAGTTTTCAGGTTTTGGGATATTTCTTGGCGCATTTGGGTATTTTTTGGAAACCCAAAGAATAGTTGACTCTCACCCAGAAGACACAAAGAATTCTTTAGGAAAAATATTGTAATTTTATTATTTTATTTTCTTTTTGATGAAACCATGGAAACTTTTAGTTGATCTGTAACACCCAATACCTGACTCGATCATTGGATCTGATTCACAGGGTGTTACACTTAAGATCTGAAATTACTAACACATTCTTGATTAATAATATATATATATATAGGTATATGTATTCTATCATTCGAACTTATTGCAATTTATATTAGAACACGTTTTTCTAATCATCTCTGCTATATGCATTCAAATTTCATGATCACATGGTATAAATATTATATATCTCAATCATCTAATGAACCTTGCAATGTACATCAATTTAGTTCCCATTTATATGCTTGAATTTATAATATTTTACAAGTAATCTTCAACTGCTAACCATTTGCCTAAGTTGGAAAATGACATTCTAAATCCAGCTAGTTACAATTATAACTAAGACATGATGCTCCACCTCAAGGCCGCCCAACTGTATGCACATTACGACTAAAAGACAATCTTCCTTAGCTCGACAGATTCTGGTCTAGTCCCTTCTTGAACTTTCAAATTTCTCTTTTTTACCTACAATACATTATAACACACGTGTAACTTCTAAAGAGCTTAATGAGTTTTCATACCTTTTTAATCACAACATGCTCACACTTAAATTTCACTTTTGATTAGTCTATAATAAGATAGTCTGCCTATCTCTTTGGCATAATATCTACCTCACGCCAATTGGCTTACTTGTATTTGGCACAACACCCTCAATGTCACTGTCACTTTGTCTGATTTCAATCACTTTGAAAGTAGAGATTTCATGTACGAATATATGCAACCTAGCACACATATAACTTCCACTAATAAGATCTCATAGATACAATTTTATTAGCAATTGATCTCTTAGCAGATTAATCCTTACGGATTATTTATTCACCAATTGAATTTATTACTCAATATGCATCTATTTCCTTGAGAGGAAAACTTTGCAGATGCTTACTTGTGGACTTCTGAAACATAACCCATAGAAAACTTTCATAATAGACCTTGCACTAATAATTACATGGACCGATCTTGGCTAATGGTCCCTGTTGTAAACTATTATCGGCGGTGTGTCCTAACAAACTTAGATTCATATTAAGATCTTCATAGGTTCTTATTCAAACCCACATAAATAGATTTATGCTTTTCAAAACATAACAAAGGTTTCATAAAGAAGACCCTATTATAGATTAATAAAGCAAGTCTACTCACCTCAATCAAGTAGACAGATTGGACAAACTAACTCATCTTGCCTCTATCTTGCAACAATGGATGACCCATTCTTGGTGGTCTTCTCTTGAAATCAAACAACAAATAGGAAGATTCTTAAGAGTGAATCCCTTAGTTGCGAAACCATACCTATGAGATAGTCATGACCGACTGTCAATCCTTCATATATGGCATACATATACAGATAGCTTATGCACAGTAATAGACTACAAGAGAACGAATTCATTCTTCGCGGACTTATACAAGCGGATTCCTTCATTTTAGAATCCCATTTGTAATATAACCTAGACAAATTTCCATTATAAGATCGTCCAGATGGACTTCCACATTTAAGATCGTCCTGACGGACTTCCACAGTTAAGATTGTTCTAGCAAACTTCCACATTTAAGATCGTCTTGAAAGACTTCCACATTTAAGATCGTCTTGAAGGACTTCTATATTTACGATAACACCATGATCATAGTCTTCCTTTTCAAATATACAACTTTAAGCCTTAGGCTCTCATAGTCTTATACTACCCATTAAAGGCATCCATATATTGGTGCGTACCATTCTCTGTATTATTCAATCTTCTTTCTTAGCTCAATCCAAGCAAACCTCCCTCAAAGCTACATAGATAGAATGCATATGCAATCCCGTGCATCATCATCTGAACCTCTTCAAAGCCATATAAATATTATACATCTCATACAAACATTCAGATAATAATTATCGTTTATTACATGAAATATAACACACCAATCATTCCATTTACTCAGCATGGTTTACTCATAACCAATCAGGTATTTTCATATCACATCGTATCCATTCACATTTCATCATAGCATACTCATTATTTGTAAAACTTAGCACATAAAGCACTTAACACACTACTTAAACTTTCAATCATAAAATGATTAGCCATTTATGTAACACTAAAATCAAAATTTTTAACATAAGATACTAAAGCAGAAACATCTGTTTAAGACCTGGGTTAAGGAACTCACCTTGAGGTTGACGTCACATCCTTCAATCGAGTTTTTCCCTTGCTACTCGAACCTTCTTAAACACCCAAAACATCTCAATTAATTTAGAATTATACTAAGACTATTCATCATCATAAAAACTCTAATTCATTTGTATCCAGAGACCATTTAAATGATTATTCGTCTCCTTACCCAAAACAAAACAGAATCAATAGTCAACTAAAATCCTTAACTTCCTTTTTTTTCTTAAATCCGCTAACACAAAGAGATTAGAAAACTTACCAGTATACAAGATTTCCAATTTCTAAGACTTAAACTTCAGTCTCCCCCTTCATACACGAAAGTTCCTTAATCTTTCTCTCTTCCATGTCAAACTAGATAAAAGAAGAAGAAAAATAAGAAAATAAAAGAATCATCCCCAGAAAAGAATGCCTCCCCTATATATATAGCCCATCCATCCTTCACCAAAACTACTTCACAACCACCTAGAAATACCTTAATCATCATGTCTCCCACTAATATATTGTAACACTCCTAACCCATATCTGTCGCCAAAATAGGGTTACGAAGCATTGCTGGAGATTACATTTCAAAACAATAAAAAATTTAAATCATATATTTCACAAAATCAATCATGGCAAACTCTATCAATACCATACATATTGTCCCTTATACGAGCGCTCGAGGCCCTAAAAACACATTAGAAACAAATAGAGACTAAATCGAAACATAAAATTTTTTTGGGAAAAGATGAAAATTTTCAAACTGTAGGGGTCACACGACTGTGCGGCCAGGCCGTGTGATTCACACGGCTGAGACAGTGTCTTAGGCCATGTGGACATTCAAAGTAAGGACACATGTAACTCTCTGACTTGGGTCACACGGCCAAGCCACACGCTCATGTGCCATGCTGTGTAACTATCAAAATGTAACCTTTAACAACCTACAAGGGTCACACGACCGTGTCACATAGCCATGTGTCACATACGGCTAAGACACACGCCCATGTCTCTGGCCGTGTGGACAAAAAATAGGGCATTTTCAAGCCATTTTCTCACCCATTCATGCACATACCTACAATTAATTTTCCACATATAAACAAGCCTTCAAGTTGCACTTAAAACATGCATAACCAAGCTAAATTAATAAGACATATATTCATACATCCAATATGCCCAAAAGGCACCTGAATCACAACAATTAAACATGTATAACCATATACATAGTTTAGCCAAAACTTACCATTTTCTTCACATATCAAATCCACACTCATACTACCAAATTGACCATTTAACATTTAGCACCATTTGTAACACCCCAAACTCGGCCTGGACGTTATGGCCGAATCTAGCGATGTCACATTGAAGTATTTCTCGTAAAGTGTGATATCGTTGAAAAACCCATTCCCTATTTAACCTCTTCATGTGATCTTTAAGATTATTTTAAGATGTGTCGTTCATTTTCAAAATGTGAGTCGTTTGTCAAAAAGTTAATCATATTAAAATAGCATTAATTTTTAAAACGTTATTTCTTGCGGAAGTTCTTAAAACAGGTTGCGTATTCATGGTATCCTTGAAAAACATTTATCTTTTTGAAAACCCGTGTCTTTTGCTACTACTAGCAGTTATAAATCAAAACAAATAAAAATCCCAATTTAAAAATAAAAATCCAAAGAGGCTTTATTACAATAAAAAAATACCCCAACTAATCATACTTATAATCAAAATCAAAAGCGAAAATAATAGCAGATGTGTCGCCACCTCTAAGTCCCTTGCTGCACCGATCCACCTAAGTCTGGGGATTACCTGCGCAAGTAAACAGAAGGGTGAGTTTACGAAAACTCAGTGTGCAATCCCATATCAAACAACCATACTATGAGTAAATACAATTTGAGCCTAAGCCCATTTCAGTAATGGTTCAGTTTCAGTTAGGGCTTTAGCCCATTACAATATTAGTATCGTTTGGGCCTGAGCCCATCTCAGTGACAATATCAGTACAGATATGCAATCAAGAAATCCTACCCAACCAGCCTCTACACTCCATCTCCGTCCAACCCTACACTCTATGTGGGGATATAATCAGCCCACCCATCCCTACACTCCAAGTAGTACCGGTTGCTGAACTAATCAGTATTTGCAGTAGAGCTGCCAATACAGTACACTTCCTCCAATCATATTAAACCCATTCCCATACAACGCATATGCAACATGTCATGTCACATCATAATGTTACACATGAACTCAATGCAGTTAAAATAGCATGCTAAATATAGTCATATATGAACATAGATCCATACACCACATAGGGGCAAAATACTCATTTTAATAAATAAGGGGTCTAGGTAAACTTACCGACCCAATAGTAGGTCCACAGTCGTCTCGGGCGACCCATGTAACCTTAACAGTCAAACAGTGAAAATGGACCCATGGCCCATATTATGGGCCCATATGGCCTAATAATTTCCACATGTACGTATGGTTTACCCGTGTGAGGCCCACATGCCCGTGAGGCCCACAAGGCCCAATCTGGCCCAGCCCGTGAAAATGCACATGGCCGACCTCAATGATCATACACCCATGTTTAGCCACACGGACTACCACACAAGCGAGCGCACACCTGTGTAGCATCGTTGTTCACTTATTTTGGCTTTTGCTAATTTCCATAGTTGGGATTATGTTTACACACCTTGTTTGCGAAAGTGCGCAAATAACCCACGAGCACTCCAAACCTATATTCAATCACAACATTTGGTTAATCGCCTACCAATCGAATTACAAGAACCCTAGCCAAACACTTATCCAAATGATTAATTATCACTTGCCTTGATCGACAGATTGAGGCTTGCACACTTAAATCGTCGTAAGAGACTGATTACTAGCCCTGAAAGATTACCTGCATTCCAACTGAATCTTATTAACTATAATTGTTCACGCAAATAGTTTAAACCAAGCGCATAACAAACTTACCGAAAGTGTAAAACCAAGTATAGGAGAAAGAAGCAATCGTCCTACACCCAACACAAAAGCCAAAAGCACACGATACGACAGAGGCAAAAGATGGAACAATTGCACCCCTAGTAGTAATCGGCAGCAAAAGGAAGATGTTAGATGAAAAATTATTACGGTAGAGAGAGAGAGAGAAAAAACCATGTGCATCTGAACCCGATTGGTCAAAGAACAATTGCCAAGAACTAAAAGAATAGAGTGAGGAAGAGAGGGAGTATTCAACCAAACAACAAGACGAAAAGAGAGGGAATCGTTAAAACCAAAAGAATTGAGAGTGAGGGAGAAAGGGCATTCGGCTAAAGAGAAAAGGGAAGGAACGACTGATAGAAGAGTAGAGGAGTAAAAGAGAATCGATAAGCAAAAGAACTGTAGGTAAAAGCCAAGTCGAAAAAAAATGAAAAACAAAAGATACTAGCAAGATTCCTTAGTACAATTTGGCCTCCAAAAGTGAACACAAGATTGCTAGAAACTGAAAATGGAGAGAAGAACCAACCCAAAGCCGAAATCCTGAGAGGCAGGAGTTCAAATTCAACATTAACTCTCCCACTCCTTTCAAAATCCCAAATTTTCCTCCCTAATTCCCTCAAAACCGTCCACTCCTCCCTCAACCACCTAATTCAAATTCCACTAAAACTTTTTAGTAGTTCAGGTTGACTAAAACTCCCCCACGACCTTAGTAACAAAATAAAACACTCCATTGCACAAAGCAAGACTCGAACCTCAGCCCTCAGGTTACAGTAACACGCCACTCATCCCTATATCAGCAGGCCCTTTCTGACATGTTTTACCCTTATTTATTTAAAAGCTTACTGACTAGAGACAGATGTTTATTCATTTAAAGCAAAACTTTTCCACAAGCCAATGCTTGAACCTAAGACTTCTCAAACTCTTTCCAGGACATTTAACCACTAAAGCAGACATGCATTTGTGTAACACAAACATACGAAAATAAACATTAAAGATTTTTTTGGGGTGTTACAACACTACCCCTTGAAAGAAAATTTCGGCCTCGAAATTTTACCAGATCAAAATAGATAAGGGTATTGTTGTCGTATCGCCTCCTCAGGTTCCCACGTGGCCTCCTTAGAGCTTTGGTTATGCCCAAGAACCTTAACCAGTGGGATAGACTTCCTCCTTAAAACCTTTACAGCATGATCTAATATCTAAACCAGCTCCTATCCAAAAGTCAGATCTGGCCTAACCTCAACCTCCTCAACCAAAATAACATGCGTGGGATCAGAGCGATAACACCTCAGCATAGAGACATGGAACACATCGTGAATCCGATCTACCTCTGGAGGTAACTCTAATTGATAGGCAACAGGTCCCACACGTTTCAGTATGCGGTAAGGCCCAATAAACCTAGGGCTCAACTTGCCCTTACGTCCAAACCTCAGTATCTTCTTCCATGGCGAGACCTTGAGAAAAACGAAGTCCCCCCACAGAATACTCAATCTCTTTACGCTTCAGATCCGTATACGACTTCTGTCTATCTGATGCCGCCTTCAGTTGATCCCTAATTAGTCTAACTTTATCATCGGTATCAGAAACTAATTCAGGGCCCAAAACACGTCGCTCGCCCAACTCAGTCCAACACGAAGGAGTTCAACACCTTTGACTATATAATGCCTCATAAGATGTCATCTGTATGCTAGACTGATAGCTATTGTTATAAGAAAACTCTGCTAGCAGCAAGTAATCCTCCCAACTACCTCGGAAATCAATCACACAACTCCTTAACATGTCGTCTAGTATCTGAATCAGGCTCTCTGATTGGCCATCTGTCTAAGGGTGGAACGTAGTACTGAAGTCCAACCTTATACCCAAAGCTCCATGTAACTTCTTTCAGAATCGAGATATGAAGCAAAGATCCCTATCAGATATTATTGAAACTGGTACCCTATGCAGTCTTACTATTTCAGACACATACAGTTTAGCCAGCTTCTGCAAAGAGTAATCAGTACGAACTGGTATGAAATGGGCAGATTTGGTCAATCAATCCACAATGACCCATAGTAAATCCTTCTTAGTAGGCGTTAGGGGCAGCCTACTAACGAAGTCCATAGTCACTCTCTCCCACTTCCAAAGTGGAATTTTAACTGGCTGAAGCAACCTTGAAGGTAACTGATGTTCAGCCTTAACCTACTGGCAAGTCAGACATTTACCCACGAAGTCGGTAACTTCACGCTTAAGACCCGGCCACCAATATAACTCACAAAGGTTTTAGTACATCTTATTTCCACCAGGGTGCATAGCATAAAGGCTACTATGCGCCTCTTACAGTATAGACTGCCTCAATTCAGTATCCTTAGGTACACAGATTCTCCCACGAAAATAGAGCACCCCTTCACTATTCTGTCCAAAATCCACAGTATCCCCACTCTCAACCTACCGGAAACGAAAAACCAACGACTCGTCTTCTAACTGTTTACCCTTAATCTGCTCAATCCACGTCAGTTTAACTTGGAGCTCAGCCAACAAGTTACCATCATTAAATAAACTGAGGCGAGCAAACATCACCCTCAGATCAGTCATAGCTCTATGACTGAGTGCGTCCGCCACCATATTGGCCTTCCCAAGATGGTATTCGATCGTACAGTTATAGTCTTTAAGCAGCTCAATCCATCTACGCTACCTAAGATTTAGCTCCTTCTGAGTGAGGAGATATTTGAGGCCCTTGTGATCCGTGTAAATGATACACTTCTCACCATATAGGTAATGCCCCCAAATTTTCAATGTGAAAACCATCGCGGCCAACTTCAAGTCGTGCATTGGATAATTCACTTCATGAATCTTCAATTACCGAGACGCATACGCTACTACCTTACCCTCTTGCGTCAACAAACATCCAAACCAACATGTGATGCATCACTGTAGATAGTGAACTTTTTCCAAGACTTTGGCTGTATCAAAACAGTGGCCTCAGTCAGAACTTTCTTGAGCTTCTCAAAGCTCTCCTGCTGTACATCAGTCCAGTTAAACGGTACCCCCTTACGTAACAGCTTAGTCAAATGTGTTGCGAGAAAAGAAAATCCCTCTACAAATCATCAATAATACCCTGCTAATCCTAGAAAACTGCGAATCTCAGATACAGTCTTAGGCAGCTTTCAATCCAAAACGACCTTAATCTTTCGAGGATCAACCCTAATCCCTTCAGCAGATACCAAATGGCCCAGTAAGTTACCTCTCGTAACTAGAACTTACATTTACTGAACTTGGCGTAAAGTTGTTTCTCCCTCAGAATCTGCAGAACCACTCGGAGATGTTCATCTTGTTCATCCTCAGTCCTTGAATACACCAAAATGTCATCAATAAAAACCACTACGAACCGATCTAGATAGGGCTAGAACACTTGGTTCATTAGATCCATAAAAGCCGCTGGTGCATTTGTCAATCCAAATGGCATCACTAGGAACTCGAATGACCATAACGAGTCCTAAACGTTGTCTTGTATACATCAGCCTCTTTGACCCTCAGTTGATGGTACCCAGATTGAAGATCAATCTTAGAGAAAATTGAAGCTCTTCAAAATTGGTTGAACAGATCATCTATCCTCGGTAGGGGGTACATATTCTTAACGGTCAATTTATTCAATTACCGGTAATCGATGCACATACGCATAGATCCATCCTTCTTTTTAACAAACAAAATTGGTACTCCCCATAGAGATACACTAGGACGGATGAACCCACGATCTAACAACTCTTGAATCTGAGCTTTAAGCTCCACAAGGTCTTTTGGTGCCATTCTATAATGGGCGATGGACACCGAAGCTGTACCAGGCAGGAGCTCAATCCTAAACTCAACTTTATAGTTTGGAGGTAACCCAGGTAGCTCATCAGGAAAAACATCCACAAAGTCTTTAACTGTTCTGATATCTTTAACAGAAGAAACCCCAAAATATGAAACATTGATGTAGACCAGAAACGCCTTACATCCCTTACGAGCCAACTTTTCTGCCTTCAGTGCAGAGATCACATTTGACAAGTAGTTCCGACGTTCGCCAATTAAAACTACCTCGTTATCCTCCGCAGTTCTCAATACCATCTGTTTGGCAGCACAATCCAAGCTCACCCCATGTTTAACCAGCTAGTCCATTCCTAGTATTAAATCAAATTCTCCAAAAGGAAGTTCCATCAAATCCACCAAAAAGATAACCCCTTGAACCTCCAAAAGAACATCTCTGAACAGCTTATTTACCCTCACTGACTGCCCCAAAGGAATCAGCACAGTAACCTCACTCGTAGTGCTCTCAACCAAGATACCCAAAGTCTTGGACACAATACAAGCTATATAGAAATGAATAGATCCTATATCTATCAGTACAGTATAAGGTACATTATAGATAAAGAACGTACCCATAATAAAATTCAGAGCATCTCCATCCTCTTGGCGACATGCAGCATAAACCAGAGCTAGTTGCCTCACCTCGGTATGACCAGCACCTCTACCTAGTGCCCTCTGACCACGGCCCAAACCATTACCCCCTGTAGCCTGACCACAGCCTCTCGGTGGCTGCTGAACACCCATTGGCTGCTATACAGTACCCAAACCTGTAGCTTGCATCTGATCGGGCCTCTGTGGACACTTTCTGATAAGGTGCTCCAATGATCTGCACCTCAAACAAGCCCTAGTCTTTTTTCAGCACTCGTTCTGATGGCGTCTCCCACAATCAGCACAGGACTGGGGTCCAGCAGTACCAACAGGGGCCCCAACTCTGACCGGCCCATCAACTCTGGCCTTTTTCTTAGACCTCAGAAAGGAACTTGAGGGCTCCGAATCCCTCTTGTTCTTACCTCTCTCCTTCTCACGATTCTGTCATTCAGTATACTTCACTTCCTCAGCGATCTTCACCTTATCAACTAATGAAACAAAATCTCACTCCCTCTGTGGAACCACTAGAACCCGTAAACCATCCCTGAGGCCATCCTCAAAGCGAACACATTGCTCATACTCTGTTGCCACCATACGTCGGCATAGCAGTTTAGTCGTAAAAATTCAGCCTCATATTCGGCCACTAATTTATCCCCCTGAGTTAGATTCAAAAACTCTCTCCTACGGGCATCCACATAACTAGCACCCACTTACTTTCCCTGAAAAGTAGTCTTGAAAAATTCCCATGTCAATCGATTGGGCTGAGTGCCCTCCTTAACCGTAAGCCACCACTGGTAAGCCTCATCTCTCAGTAGTGACACTGCACCCTTTAGTTTCTGCTCGAGGGTGTAGTCGAGATCGTCCATGATCCTTTCTGTGGTCTCAATCCAATACTCAGCCACATTAGGGGCAACTCTAGCAACACCCTTGAAAATTTTAGCTCCATTAGACCGGAGTCGTTCCGTAACCGACCTACGGCCCGCAGCACCAGTATTGTGCCCAGCGACCCTCTCCAAAATCCATAACATAGCTTGGGATAGCACGTCATCCCCAGCCACACGATCATGAGACCCAGTCTTAGTCACAGGTGAAATCGACACTTCTCTAGTTTCTACATTAGGCATGTGGCCAGATGACGAGGACCCAGCTCGAGCACCTCCACGGCCTCCGCCGCAGCCTCTTGTACCCCTTCCTCGAATACCTCTGGTGCTCATTATCGAATTGTATTTTATCTGTATTAACAGTTTTATGCATCAGTTTACAGTTCTAGTGTTTATTAATGGATATTTTATGGAAAACAATATTAGTAATTTAGAGTTCGTTTTCACAGATCGCAGTCTTACTATAGTTTTCAGTTTACCCTAAATAGAGTGTTTCAGTACAGTCTACTACCTACAATAGTCTCAGCATTTTAGTTTAAACAAACAACAGTTTCAGAAGACTTTCAAAATCAGCGCCGGAGTCTCGGTGTACCACACATTCGATAAAACATTTCAAAAAACTTCAAATCATTTAAAACAGTTCTTTTAAAAATTTCAAGTTTTAAAAGCAACCCAAATCAAAAGTCGAGTTCTGTAACCTGGTTCTGATACCACTAAATGTAACACCCCAAACCCGGCCTGAATGTTATTGCCGAATCTGGCGATGTCACATTGAAGAGTTTTTGGTAGAGTGTGATATCGTTGAAAAACCCATTCCCTATTTAACCTCTTTGTGTGATCTTTAAGATGATTTTAAAACGTATCATTCATTTTTAAAATGTGAATCATTTGTCAAAAAGTTAATCATATTAAAATGGCATTAATTTTTAAAACGTTATTTCTTACGGAAGCTCTTAAAACAGGATGCATATTCGTGGCATCTTTGAAAAACAATTATCTTTTTGAAAACTCGCGTCTTTTCCTACTACTAGCAGTTATAAATCAAAACAAATAAAAATCCAAAATTAAAAATAAAAATCCAAAGAGGCCTTATTACAACGAAAAAAATACCCCAACTAATCATAGTTATAATCAAAATCAAATGCGAAAATAAAAGCAGTTGTGTGACCACGTCTGAGTCCCCCTTGCATCGATCCACCTAAGTCTGGGGATTACCTACGCAGATAAACAGAAAGGTGAGTTTACGAAAACTCAGTGTGTAATCCCATATCAAACAACCATACAGTGAGCAAATACAGTCTGGGCCTAATCCCATTTCAGTAATGGTTCAGTTTCAGTTAGGGCCTTAGCCCATTACAATATCAGTATCTGTTTGGGCTTGAGCCCATCTCAGTGACAGTATCGGTATAGATATGCAATCAAGAAATCCTACCCAACCAGCCTCTACACTCCATCTCCGTTTAACCCTACACTCCATGTGGGGATATACTCAAACCACCCATCCCTACACTCCAAGTAGTATCGGTTGCGGCACTAATCAGTATTTGCAGTAGAGCTGCCAGTACAGTACACTTCCTCCAATCATATTAAACCCATCCCCATGCAACGCATCATGCAACATGTCATGTCATATCATAATGTTACACATGAACTCAATGCAGTTAAAATAACATGCTAAATAGAGTCATACATGAATATAGATCCATACACTACATAAGTGCAAAACGATCATTTTAACAAATAAGGGGTCTAGGTAAACTTACCGACCCAACAGTAGGTCCACAGTCGTCTCGGGTGACCCTGCAACATTAATAGTCAAATAGTAAAAATGGGCCCACGACCCATATTGTGGGCCCATGTGGGCCCACGCGGCCCATAATGGCCTCGGCCGTGTGTATTACATAGCCTGGCCTAATAATTTCCACACGTCTATATGGTTTACTCGTGTGAGGCCTACATGCTCATGGGGCCCACACTGCCCAATCCGACCTAGCCCGCGAAAATGCACATGGCCGGCCTCAACGATCATATGCCCATGTTTAGCCACACGGACTACTACACAAGTGAGCGCACGCCCGTGTAGCGTCATTATTCACTAATTCCGAATTTTTTGATTTCCATAATTGGGATTGTGTTTACACACATTGTTTGCGAATGTGCGCAAATAGCCCACGAGCACTCCAAACCTATATTCAATCACAACATTCGGTTAATCACCTACCAATCAAATTACAAGAACCCTAGCCAAACACTTATCCAAATGATTAATTATCACTTGCCTTGATAGAGTGATTGAGGCTTGCACACTTAAACCATCGGAAGAGATTGATTACTAGCCCTGAAAGATTACTTGTATTCCGACTGAATCTTATTAACTATAATTGTTCACGCAAATAGTTTGAACCAAGCGCATAACAAACTTACCGAAAGTGTAAAACCAAGAATAGGAGAAAGAAGCAATTGGCCTACACCCAACAGGATAGCCAAAAGCACACGATATGATAGAGGCAAAAGATGGAACAATCGCACCCCTAGCAGTAATCGACAGTAAAAGGTAGATGTTAGATAAAAAACTATTACGGCAAAGAGAGAGAGAAAGAGATAGAGAAAGAGAGAGAGAGAACAACCGTGTGCACCCGAACCTAATTGGTTAAAGAACAAGCCAAGAACCAAACGAATAGAGTGAGGGAGAGAGGGAGTATTCGGCCAAAACAACAAGATGAGAAGGGAGGGAATTGTTAAAACCAAAAGAATTGAGAGAGAAGGAGAAAGGGCATTCAGCTAAAGAGAAGAGGGAGGGAACGAATGATAGAAAAGTAGAGGAAGAAAAGGGAATCAATAAGCAAAAGAACTGTAGGGAAAAGCCATGTCGAAAAAAAATGAAAACGAAAGATACTAGTAAGATCCCTTAGCATAATTTGGCCTCCAAAAGTGAAAGCTTGATTGCCAGAAATCGAAAATAGATAGAATAACCAACCCAAAGCCGAAATCTTGAGAGGCAGGAGTTTAAATTCGGCACTAACTCTCCCACTCTTTTCAAAATCCCAAATTTTCCTCCCTAATTCCCTTAAAACTGTCCACTCCTCCCTCAACCGCCTAATTCAAATTCCACTACAGCTCTTCAGTATTTTGGGTTGACTAAAACTCCCCCACGACCTTAGCAGCAAAATAAAACACTCCATTGCGCAAAGCAGGACTTGAACCTCAGACCTCATGTTACAGTAACATGCCACTCATCCCTTTGATCCCCTTTCTAACATGTTATACCCATATTTATTTAAAAGCCTACTAACGAGAGACAGACGCTTATTCATTTAAAATAAAACTTTTGCACAAGCCAAGGCTTAAACCCAAGACTTCTTAGACTCTTCCCAGGACACTTAACCACTGAAGCAGACATGCATTTGTGTAACACAAACATACAAAAATAAACATTAAAGATTTTTTTGGGGCGTTACAACATTAGCCATATATGTCAACTACATTCCATATACCAAAATAACCACATTTAACCATGTCAAAGAACATACCATTACATACATTTTAAATACCATTTCAATTTCCATCATTTAAGCATCATAAAGACTACAAAATCAACCATCATAAGGCCACATACATATATCAACCTAACAACCATTTCAATCACTCAAAATATCATAATTACAAGCCAAAACATAATGACTATAATATCAACCAAAACACCTATACATGTGCATATTTAAACAATTATCACTTATCTTGTTTTCATGCCAAAACATAACATAATTGATACATAATAACCATACCATTTTGGCCATTTAAAGATACAAATCTAACCATATCCAGATGGTTCCAACAAACAACATGTATACAAACCATATTTCAATCATGCACATCTATACAAAACCTTTCCATAGTATACCATATCTTGACCATGTTGAGGTCAATTCATCATATATCACTTTGGCCATTCAAACATGCTTTAACACATTATCAAATTAACACAATCAACAAGGCACCAAATGTACCAAGGGTATATCACCCCAAATGACATAAAATTGCCAACCTCATCAACTAACATTCAACCAATCATCAACCATAAGTCCACCTATACATGCCATTATAATCTTAACCAAGACATCAAAATTTACCGATATAATTACTAAATAGTGTGATAGATCTCCGACGACCTTCCAACCCGATCTAGCTTCTGATAATCTAAAAACTAAAGGAAAAATAACTATGTAAGCAATGAATTCTTGGTAAGCTCGTATAAAATTTAGTCATACCAATCCATTTCAAGTATGAAATTTATACATATCAAGAATAGTCCTATACCAATACTGCAAGATTTATGAAACCATATTCAACAACTCACAGAGTGAATAAATCCATAGTATCACATATACATATCATCCCTAGCATAGTAGGATTTTATAAAACTTTAAACCCTTTCAAATTTTCTTACTTTCATTTGCATTTCATTAGTTTCCATTTTATTTACTTTCTTTAGCTTAAATAAAAATATCAACTTATCATTCCCTTTTTCATCATTTTACACTTCAAGTATGAATTTACTATTTCATTACTATTCCACACCTGTTTCATATGCTTAACACACAAGACATAAGCATATCATCAACCATAGAAACAAGCTAGTGAATTTAAGCATAATTCTTTTGAAATTAACCACATGATAAATCATCCCATAAGAAATTACATAATTTAAACCTTACCACTCTTCCACGAACACAAACATATTTCAATTTGGGCACTTACCATTTCAATGCATAACTTATACGTAAGCATGATACAATTGACCTAATAGCTTGGCCAAAGCCTAAGCATTCACACCTAATATGCTAGTAATATAAGTATAAGACATAAGCAATTTACTCATGGATGATCATAACATTTAAACATCTAACATATGAATATATCATCCATCTCAACTTACATTTATCCATGTATCACTAATTTAATGCAATTCATGTGTGAACATGTCTTAGTTTGTATCGAAATCCTACCATTTCCTTTCAAATCATGCCTGTTGAACTGTTTAGAATATCGTTGGATACCCGAGATAGCTCACACATAGTGTGCTAACTCATATAACTGTAATCTGTCAATTCTTATACATGTATGCTCACATGAGATGTGAATCAAAATGCTCACATGAGCTGTGAAAATGGGCCTACTCACACAAGCTGTGGGTCGAAACATAGGTACACAATGCTGCTCACACGAGCTGTGGAGTATCTGCAACACATGCTAGACCTTAGCCATCAGTAGGACGTTCAAGACCAGCAGTCGAATCGTGTAAAACCTAATGACATGTCATTTGTATCCTATGAATTCCTAAGGTTCAAACGGGGCTCGATAGTCGTCGAAACATTGTTGGATTTCCATCGTTTCATTATGAGATAAATTGCATACAAACACATATATATTGATTTAATCACAATAAATCACATATTAATAATTTCATTTAATCTATTAATTTAGATAGTAAAATAATGTATTTTATGCAATTTAGTCATTTTTTGACATTTTTACAAAATTTTCCCTAAAGTTTTTCTTTTATTCAATTTAGTCCCTAAGCCTAAAACATGCAAATTAACCATTTTTAATGCCAATTTATAGTAGCTGAATATTTATGGCACCGATATCACCCCATATTTGCCACAATTTCACATCAAATCCTTGTATTTTTACTATTTTAACAATTTAGTCCCTAATTGAAAAATTCATAAAAAAATCACTTAATAAAATACTTTTAAATGTCAACCAACATTTCAAATTCACCATTTAACATATAAAATCATAAGTTTCATCAATGACAACATTCAAAATCTTTAACAGTTTCAAAATCAAAGGTACGAACTAGCTAGACCTAGTTGCAAAAAACTCATAAACATAAAAATTACTAAAAACGGGGCTAAAATGGGCTTACATGCATCCTATGAAGCTTGGCCTGTAACACCCCATACCTGCATTCAACGCCGGAACAAGGTATGAGGCATTACCGAACTTATCACATGAACAACCAAACAATTTCGAGTTATGAATTTGCTTCCAAATTAAAACCATTCATATTCAATTGCAGTGTCCCTATTACCAACCTACAAGGCCCAAAACATGCATTGGAAGTGGTTCGGGACTAAACCGAGAACTTTAGAAATTTTTACACAAGATAGAAAATTTTTTCACTAAACAGGTGTCATATGCCCGTGTGGGTAGGCTGTGTGGCCACACATGCCCGTGTTCTGACCCCTTGTAACTCTCTAACTTGCAACTCATGAACAAATTGAGATCACACGGCCAAGTCACACGCCCGTCTGCTAGGCCGTATGGAAAATTAATTTTCCTAAAATAGGTGCGAACTTCACACGACCAGGGCACATGCCCATGTTTGAGACCGTGTCGTCCACACGGCTGAGACACACGCCCGTGTCTCTGTCCGTGTGCTCAATTCTGAGCATTTCGTTTCTCAAAATTAAGGTGTAGGGGACACACGGCCTATACACATGCCGTGGGGCAAATCGTGTGTCATACATGGCCTAGATACACGCTCGTGTGTCTACCTGTATGGACAAAAATAAGGCTATTTACCAAGCCATTTTGCCACCCTTTAATGTACACACCTACACAACATAACATGGCACCAATCCAAACATATACATACAACCAAACATCCACAACCAAGACATCAACACATCATTCATGAAAGGCATCATTATATGAATATACTTTTAACCGATATTAGCCCATTTCCATTGGCCTTATACAAAATGAACTTCTAACCAATATAAGCCAACACATATGGCCAAATCAATTATGACAGATAACAAAATGACCAAGTCCCCTATACATGCCATAACTCCAAATGTTGAATTTCTTAATACCAAAATATTTGTTGATTGTGTGAATGGATCTCCGACGATGACAAGGGAAAGAAAGGGGAGTAAGCTATATAGCTTAGTAAGTTCATATGCAAATAATAAGCATCTTAACCACACCTTAATCATACAATTTATATAATGTGGGATAACATAAATGTTATTAAAATCTCATAGTCATAACTTGCATCAATTACAACCTTACCATGAGTTCATCACTTACCGAGTTTATTACTTATAAGTTTTATGTGCATACCTGTACCAACTTGTAACATAACCATATTTTTTCACATCTTAGACATTCCCGTTGAACACTTGGAATATTGTTGAATACTCAGAAAATCTTGCACACAAGCGCCACATATGTAGTCAAAGCTATCTCATATCTCATAACATAAATAGGCTTGCTCTCTAGCTATTCATGGGCCTGTTCACACAAGCTGTCAGTCAGAACGTAGCTACACAGTGCTGCTCACAGAAGCTGTCAGGTAACCGAAACATATGCTAGAATACCCAGCCACTGGTAGAACGTACAAGACTAGCACTCGGATTACATAAACACATATACACATGGGTTCCTAGTGACATGTCACTCGTATCCTATTCTATTCCTAAGGTTCAATCGGGATTTCTTGCTCGTCGAAACTTTGTCGAATATGACCAAAGAGTCAATCACACAATTCATGTGATATTAAATTATTTAAAACATAAATATAACATTGCATTATTTACATACGAACTTACCTCGGTACAAAAAATAGTAGAATTGGACCTAATCGTCAAACACTTTATTTTTCCCTGATCTAGGTCCGAACCTCATTTTTCTTGATCTATAATAAAAAATTTAACTCATTTAATACTAAAATTATTCAATTTGACCCAAAAATCATATTATTGCACAATTACATTTTTGCCCCTAATATTTCACATTTTTACAATTTAGTCCCTAGGATCGTAAAATGAAATGTATTCAATTTCTTCAAAACCCAAGCCTATCCGAACCATTTTCATACTTATATCAACCCACATTTTCCACTTAATCACACTTTAACTACTCATTTTATAAATTTTACAAATAAGTCCTTTTTGACATTTTTACCAAAAATTACTTAGCAAAAGTTGTTTATCTAACACCAAACATACATTTTCTACCATTAGACATCAAAATACACAAATTTCTAACATGGGTAAAATTTTAAACTTCATCTTTCTTTCAAATTAGTCCTTGAAATAGCTAGATTAGGTTACAAGGATCTCAAAAACATGAAAATCATTAAAAACTGGGTTAGAACGGACTTACAATCGAGCTTGAAAGCTTGAAAAACCCTAGCTATGTCTTCTTTTGTGATTTTCGGCCATGGGAAGATAAAATTGAGAAGATGACATCTTTTATTTTTTAAAATTTTATCTTTATTACCCAAATGACCAAAATGCCCTTAATGCCAAACTTTGAATTTCACCTTACCATGTCCATTTTTGTCCAAATTAAAGTATAATGGTATAATTAAAATTTAAGGACCTCCAATCTAAAATTTCATAGCAATTAGACACCTCTAGCTTCTAGAACACACATTTTGCACCTATTGCAATATAGTCCTATTAGTCAAATTGGACACCCTATCGATAAAATTTCTTAACAAAATTTTCACTTAATTATTCAATCACACTGTAGAACTTAAAATAATATCACAATAAATATTTCTACTTCAGATTCGTGGTCCCGAAACCAATGTTTCGATTTGACCCTAAAATGGGCTGTTACATGGCCGAAGCTTGAAGGTTTATCAATGACTTTCTTCTTCCTCAAATTAGGCAAAACAATAAAAGGAAAAAGATGATATCTTTAAATTTATTTTATTTCCTTTTAATTTGTTTTATTTTAATTAGTAAAACATACATATTTTTATAATAAGACAAAGCCGACTGCCTGCTCATATATAATATGATATATTTACCATATTAGTCCATATAATTTCATTCATTAAGCCATGTTAATTTCCTTTATGAGGACAACTAGTTATAAATGTTACTCATTGAGATTGTCCCATGATGAATCATTCGCAGTACATATTATGATAGGTGTTGATTTGATGGTCATACACTCACGATTATTGTAGTTATGTAACTTCCCACAAAACTCTACTTAAGTTAGAATAATAGCTAAACATGTATGTGAATTCCTAAGGAATTGTGTTCACATATTAATTGGATGGAAATCCATGTTTTTACTAGTTGGTTAAGATTATCCCTTGGTAACTTAATCCAAGGGGTGTAGGAATTATCATTGCGATGACTTATAAATGTTTACAAGGTTTAATGTAAGACGCATGTATCATTTAAATGCATATCGTGTAACCACTCGACTTCCAATGGTGTCAGAAATTGCAGTTTTAGAACTTTGTTTTTGTAAATCGAGTCTATAGATATGATGGTCGTTAAACTAAATAAAAATTTGACTAAGGCAAGCGCACTTATCGAACAGTAGTATAGTTATGGTGAGATCGAAAATATCGTATCCACGAAGACTAAAAGTACTAGTAATTACTATCTTTTTATTATCTAGCCTAAGAATTAAAGGAATGTTTTTAAACTAAAAATTAACTATCTAATTAACTAAGAATACGACAGAGATGAAAGTTGTAAATACTTTTGGAAAACCGATGGAGAAGACAATACCTAAGGAAGAATCCACCTAGACTTCACTTATTACTTCTGAATTAGACAATTTATTCACTTGAATTAATCCGTAGAAATCCCTGATTTATGTTAATAACTATTTCGAGACTAAAAAAAACTGACTCTAGGTTGATTAATCGAAATCTCTTTCTAATTAAAACCCCTATTGTCGCATTAACTCAATCTATGGATTCCCTTATTAGATTTTACTCTAATCTGACAAATTTATGTCGTCTTATCTCTAGGATTGCATGCAACTCCACTTAATTATGGATGATCTACTCTTAAACAGGAACTTTTGCTCCACTGAATAAGCACATCAAAAACCTGAATTAATATCCTAGAATATTAAAGCAATGATTAAAACTCACAATTAAGAATAAGAACAAGTAATTATCATATAATTCAAATAGTAATAAGATTCGTCTTAGGTTTCATCTCCCTTAAGTATTTAGGGAGTTTAGTTCATAATAATGGAAAACATCTCAAAATTGGGAAAATAACAAAACATAAAGAAACCCAAAGAACTTCTAAGGAAATTGAATGGAAATATTCAGTCTTTAAGTAGATCCTGCTTTCGAGCTGATTCCGATGGCTGTCCTTGGGTATTTTCTACCTTCTACCCTCTGTGTCCCTTTTAATCCTCTTCTAGGGTGTTTAAATAGGCTTTAAAATGCTTCAAAACCCTCCAAAGTAACCTTTTTCTGAATAGAATTAGACTTGGGTCTAACAGGGACACGGTTGTGTGCCACGCCCGTGTGAAAGTGCTCAGGCCGTGTGCAAATCTATGCTCAGGCCATGTGCAAATCTAACTTGGGTTAATGTCGAAACGACCATAACACATGGGCGTGTGGCCTACCCGTGTGCCTCACGTGGGCGTGTGGTTTACCCGTGTGGAAGTGCCTAAGTTGTGTGAAATACTGAGATAAGCTCATTTTTGTCCGTTTTTGGCCCGTTTCTTACTCTTTTCACCTTCCTATGCTCATCTAAGTATAAAACATGAATTTAAAGGATTAAGAGCATCAAATTCACTAAATCTTATGATAAATCATCCAAAAATATGCCAAGAATAGGATAAAAATATGTATATCTTATGGTTTATTAAATATCCCTACACTTAAGCATTTGCTTGTCCTCAAGCAAAATCCTCAACTCACAATTAAAACAAATTCTTCTCAACTTATAATTCTCATCAATAATGTTTCTAAGTAATCCACAAATAATAACATATTGAGCATTCAACTAAAAAAACATCAAAGTTTCAAACAATCCAAGTTGAGCATTTTAATCATAAAATCATAGGTATCCCCCTTTATTTAAGTAATCACCTTTAATTCCAGATTGACAAGAGTTGACATCCTCACTAAAGATTCACTCAAATCACTTGAAGTGTTTAAGGTTCAATAATTAAGCACTCAATAGTCAAACGTGAAAAGCTATTACCATAGGCTTGCATGAAAATCAAATCTCCACTACTATAATGAGATGATACACAAATCAAAAGGTCTTTAAAGGGTTGTAATGAGGCTTGGGTTAAAGGTGTGGATAAAGGCTGAAAAAGAGGGTTAAAATCGAGATTAATTTAACAAGTTACCAAACTTAGAATAATAAAGCTAATTACTGAATTACAAACAATTGCTAGAATTAAGACTATCCAAAACTAATGAAGTGAGCTTTTCTCTCAAATAATAACTTTAACTTATACAAGCTCTTTAGAACAACATGTAATTGCATGAATATAAATGTACGGTTTTTTTTAAGAATAAGTTTGATAATGGAAAGTGTATCATAGGAAATAGTTCAGCAACTGGAATGAACGAACATAGTTAGGTAACTAATCAAATCAAATCTCGATAAAAAGGGTTCAATGAAAAGTAGGAAATTCTTAACGAATCAAAAAAGGTTAAGTTGTGGGTTAACATTAAGGGGAAAATCAAGAAACAATGGTTAAGGCTTAAAGGGGTTCACTAAGGGTCAACTATGTAGGTAGGCTTTTTATAGGGTAAGTGGGATAAAACCTAAGTGCCTTTAACAACTCAGTATATCAAATCAAAGGTGTGGTCTTGACATGCATAATTGAAACAAGTTCTAGAATAACAAATCAATGTTGACACACCCATAACCAGTAAAATTAGTGATCAAGAAAGATATATGCTCTAAAAGGCTCAAAATCTCACGAAAATTATGGGTATTTGATGTCAATCCTGTAAATTCAAAACAATTACCTTAATTCAGGGAAACAACCTAGCAATTTTAATTCTCAAAAGTCAACTTATCATGCTTGATTCTCTAATGTCTTAAGGTTAAACAATCAATGTACAATTACCCATGATTTAATTCAAAACATATCAACAAAAATTATAAATCAATTAGAATTCACTCTAATAATAATATGAGAAAATTATTTGAGAATGAGATAAAAATTCAGGAATTTTCTAATAAACATATAAATAACCTTCCCACACTTAAGATGTACATTGTCCTCAATGTACAAAGATAGATAATAATAATATGAGTATAATATCAGAAGAGAGGGAGAGAAGTGAAACTGCCCTGAATTTTTGAACGACATCCTTGGAATAATGAAAACTAGAGGTGCAGATAAGGCTAATGAAATGAATGATTCTGAGTTACTAATAAGACAATAAACACAACTGTGAAAGAGAGTTAAAGGATTACTCGATAATAACTATAAGGATAAACATAATTCAAAATATAAAACATAAATCTTTAAAAATAAATAAAATAAAAATAAAAATAAAATTAAAAAAATAATAATAAAATAAATGGACTCAAAGGTCCTCATCATTGGATGCCTCGTGGGTCGACGATGCTGAAGGAGAGATGTGGAGGTGGTGGCAAATCTGTCGAAGAGTGGCATCAATGCTGTCGAACCGCTCAAAACACTGCTGCTCAAAGTGAGTGAGTTGCTCGGATATATCTGTCAAAGTGACAGCAATGGGGCAGTGACTCTGTGATGGTGGTGGAGGTGGGTCTTCATGAAGGGGAGGGATATCATCAATAATGTCCTCTGGCTCATCCTGGTCATTAGAGTGAACGAGTTTGTACTGAGGGGGGTCGAATCCACGGTGTCACTCTATCATCCTTATGTGAATCATACTAAAAATTTCCTGAGGAGACATTTGGCCGACTAGTGTGAGTGTCGATGACATCTGTGGAGTGTCGAAGAGGTCGAAGTGTCGAGCGAGGCGAGTCACGTAGGGGCCCCTCCTAGGTGGTCTGTCTGGTGGCGAAAAGCAAAGGCGATAAAGTATGCCAAATCAAATACATTACCAGTCGCCATGCTCCATAAAAAGTAAGTATCGGTGGTGCTAACAACGTCGATGCTCTCTCTCCTCCCAGTTAAGGTGTGAGCCAAGATTGTGTGGATGTAGCGTAGTGTTGGAGGAAGAGAAGTCGCCTTTGAGCGACTTGCGTCATAGGGAACTATACTCGCTATAAGGTCGGTCCAACAACAGGAGGCGAGTAGTGTATGTGACGGTTAAGATATAGAAAATCCTCAGAAGCCATAAACTCCTTCGTGTAGAGGCCCAAAGTAGCTCTAAACTCTGGTACACTCATGTGTCTTACGAGTCCACCAAGTCTAAAAATGATAGTACTGGCCTCATCATGGGTAATCATCACATGCTGTAGATGGAAAGTAGTGCAAAACTCCAAGGTGAGCTCCGAATATGTAGGCTAGATAATCGTAAAGAACCGATCCCACGAGGTAGTGGCGAGATGGAATCAAACAAGGTGGGACCTGCTCCAAGGCGGCCCAATCAACAATAACCCACCCCTAATGGTCGTACTCGAAAAAGCTAAAACAAGTCGTCCTATGGGCTTGAAGAGAATCAAAGCAGAGGATGATGAGCTTCGATCGGGGTGCTCGAGGAGGTTGCGCCAGGACCCTTCCACTTTTTCAAAGTGGGAATGACAGTCTTCATGCCTCATGTATTTGTCATGGTATATCTGAAAATAACAAAAGTAAAAAACAACACTGAGTATTCTACCAGATATCGACGAAAGGAAAACAATAGAATCAAAGTAGTAAAAATAAGAGTAATATCCTAAAAAAGAATATATCCTAACACTAATCATAGCAAAAACAAGAAAAATAAATAAGAATATATCAATAGCACTAAGGAATAAAAATTAAAAGGAAGAAAAATCATGGAATGAATATAAAACATCAAACTAATTTAAAACAGATGGATGCAAATATAGGGAAATATAAATACTAAAAATAATAAAATAAAATAGAATAAAACAAAGAACTAGAACAAAACAACCAAAGTAATAATAATAAAAATAATATTCATAATAATAATACTAACAATATAATGAATAATAAAATAAATAAAGAAATATTTACTAAAATTAAAATGGAATAAAAATTAAGAAATAACAAATAAATAAATAAATAAATAAATAAATAAGTAAACTGAAATAAAATAAAGGTGAGGGAAAGGGGAAACCACGGGCAGTGGTCGGAGGTGTGGACGGCAGTGGACCGACGGTCGGGCGTGTGGCTGGTGTGCGGTGGTTAGTGGTCGGAGGGAGAGAGGAAAGGGGGAGAAGAGAAGAGAAAAGGGAAAGAAGGGAAAGGAAAGGAAAGGAAAGAAAGGGAGGGGGAAGGAGAAGTTAGAAAAGAGAAGAGGGAGTAAAGAGGAGAAGGGGGCGACCAGTGGTGGGCGACGGTTGCCGAAGTAGGGGGCTGTGGCGGCAGCTAGTTGGGAGAGTGTGAGGAAGAAAAAGATAAAATAAAAATTTAGGGTTTGAGGGGGGTTTAAAAAGGGACACGGTCATGTGAAGCCCGTGTTGGGCCACACGGCCGTGTCACACGCCAGTGTGGCTCAAGGTTAGCCTGTGTTAATCGCGAATATTGAATGCCCATTCATCACATGGTAGTCCACAAGCCTGTGTGTCTAAGCTGTATGGTTCACACGGCCGTAACGCACGGCCGTGTGCTACGTTGTTCGCTTCTCCCACGCCCGTGTGGGATCCCACACGCCCGTGTAACCTACCACGACATGGCCGTGGGCCTTGCCCATGTAACTCTCTGACTTTATTTAAATTCGAAATATTAAGCTCCAGGTTTCACAGGACCTAGGACACGCCCGTATGTCTGGGTCGTGTGGATTTATCGTAGGCCGTGTGCATGTCGATTTTGAGAAATTTCAGTCTTGTTTCCACACAGCCAAGGACACGCCGGTGTGTCCAGGTCGTATGGGTCACTGTACCTGTATAAAAACACGAAAATAGATAAAAATAAGTGTGTTAGTGGTGTTAGTACTCGAGTTGCCTCCCAAGAAACACTTATTTATAGTCTATGCTTGACTTACCTTAATTTGCACGGTCATGGTGGTCCGAGGAGTTGAAACTCCTCATCCCTACTATCAATTTTATCGAAATAAGGTTTTAGACGAGTACTATTTACCTTAAAAGTGTCGAATTTGGAATGAGTTACCTCGACTATACCGTACGGGAAAACGTTGAGTACCGTAAAGGTGATTTCTCTATTAGGTTCAGAAGTGGCAACACGAGGGTCTTCTTCATCTAATAGTACTTTGTCTCCAACCTTAAGTTGATTCGTTTTACCTTTAAGTTTGTCATGGTACTGCCTTGATTCTTCGTGCATTCTTGGGTTCTCTTTAACCTATGCTCGCCATTCATCTAGTTCCTCGATCTGTAGCCTTCACTTGTCATGGATGATTTCGTGGTTGGTACTAGAACGTTGCTCATTTATGTTTTTCTGAAGAGTTTCCTGCAAAGAAGGTTGAACCACATGATATGTCTCATTAATAGGTTGTATAGAATCATCTTCATAACTTGCTGTCTTGACCGAATCACGAGCTTAGAGTGTGATCGTATCTTCTCCTACACAGAGTGTGAGTTCACCTATTCCAACATCAATGATAGTTCTAGCAGTTGCTAAAAAAGGGCGTCCTAAAATTAACAGGACATCACTATCCTCTTCCATGTCTAGAACAACAAAATCAATTGGGAATATGAATTTATCTATTTTTACGAGTACATCTTCAACAATACCCCTAGGAAATCTAATGGTTTTATTCGCTAATTGAATGCTCATCCTAGTTTGTTTGGCTTTCCCAAGACCTAGCTGTTTAAACATTTTATGGGGCATGACATTAATGCTCGCCCCTAAATCAACCAAAGCATTGTTAACATTTAAACTACCAATTAAGCAAGAAATCTTAAAACTTCCTGGATCTTTCAACTTGTTGGGTAGCTTATTCTGTAGAATGGCTGAGCAAACTGCATTTAATGCGACGCATCATCTAACTTTCGTTTATTTGCCAAGAGCTCTTTTAAAAAATTTCATTGAGTTGGGCATCTGCGAAAGAGCTTCAATAAACAGTAAGTTAATATGTAATTTTTTTAATAATTTAAGGAATTTATTGAATTGTTCATCCGTGTGGTCTTTTCTTAAGGGTATGGCATGCGAGGTGTATAATCTTTAATGACCAAATTCTACGTATTTTGGCTTACCTCAACCTTACCATTGTTTACCACAATGTCTTGCCTTGGTTTCGGTTCATCTGCAACTAACCCTTCATCATTGTGTACAGTAATGGCATAAAGTTGTTCTCTTGGGTTAGTTTCGGTGTTACTTGGCAAGTTACCTTGTGGTCGTTCAGAAATCAACTTAGCAAGCTGTCCTATTTGAGTTTCGAGCCCTTGAATCAATGCTTGCTAATTCTTAAGTGCTATTTTGGTATTCTAAAAATGAGTTTCTGACACTGAGATGAATTTTGTAAGCATATCTTCAAGGTTTGGTTTCTTCTCTTGTTGGTAAGGTGGTTGTTGAAAACCTAGAGGATGTTGTGGCCTTTGATTTCCTTGACCACCCCACGAGAAATTGGGATGGTTCCTCCAACCTACATTATAAGTGTTACTATACGGATTATTTTGGGGTCTAGAATTATTACCAATATAGTGGACTTGTTCCTCATCGGTGCTAGGGTCGAAGGGTGGATAATCTATGTTGTGTACCTCTCCTCCATTTGAATCACACCTCATTACTAGATGTACCTGAGTAAAACCATACAAACCATCAATCTTTTTATTTAAAAGTTCTACCTGGTTTGATAGCATAATGACCACGTCTATGTTGAAAACACCAGCTAGTTTTGTCGGTTTTGTTTTCATGACTTGCCATTCATAGTTATTCAGTGACATATCTTCAATAAATTCGTAAGCCTCTTCAGGTGTTTTGTTGTTTAAAGTTCCACCAACGGCTACGTCGATTAGTTGCCTTATTGAGGGATTCACACCGTTGTAAAAGTCTAAACCTACAGCCATAGAGGTAACCCATGGTGAGGACACCTTCTCAATAAATCCTTGTATCTCTCCCATGCATCATAAAGAGTTTCTAGATCCATCTGCACAAAAGAAGAGATATCATTCCTCAATTTAGTTATTTTGGCCAACGAAAAATATTTAAGCAAAAATTTTTCAGTCATTTGTTCCCAAGTGGTGATTAACCCTCGTGGTAACGAGTTCAACCACTGTTTAGCCTTATTCCTTAATGAAAAGGGAAATAACCAAAGGCGACTGTCATCATCAAAAACACCATTAATCTTTAAAGGTGTCACAGAATTCTAGAAAATTTGCTAAATGAGTGTTTGGATCCTCGTCCTGCAAACCATCAAACTGAACAAACTATTGTATCATTTGAATCGTGTTAGGTTTTAGTTCAAAATTATTTGCAGCAACAATAAGTCTAACTATACTCGATTCAATTTCTCTTAAATTGGGCTTAGCATAATCATACATAGTACGAGGAGCAGGATTTTGATTTACTGGATTTTGCAGCAACCATAGGAGGTAGCGGATTATTCTGATTTTTGGCCATCTCCTCGGTTGTAGTATGGATATCATCCTCTCGTCTTTCCTCTATGTATTGTAGGCTTCACCTTATTTCTCTTCGGTTTCTGCAAGCTGTGCTCTCAATTTCACTATCAAAAAGCAAAGGTCCTGACGAGTTTCTTCTAGTCATAAACTATAAAAACCTGCCAGAAACAAGTAAAAGAGAAATTAGAAAAGAAAAATTAAACCAAAAACAAAAAGTAAATTGCAATAAAAGTAAAAATGGCTAAAGTAATAAAAATCAAGCATTCTTAATATTTTAGTCCCTGGAAACGGCATCAAAAACTTGATGGTCATTAAAATAACTAAAAATTTGACTAAGGCAAGCGTACCTATCGAACAGTAGTATAGTTATAGTGAGACCGAAAATATCGTATCCACGAGGACTAAAAGTACTAGTAATTACTATCTTTTTATTATCTATCCTAAGAATTAAAGGGATGTGTTTAAACTAAAAATTAACTATCTAATTAACTAAGAATACGACAGAGATGAAAGTTGTAAATACTTTTGGAAAACCGATGGAGAAGATAATACCCAAGGAAGAATCCACCTAGACTTCACTTATTACTTCTGAATTAGACAATTTATTCACTTGACTTAATCTATAGAAATCCCTGATTTATGTTAATAACTTTTTCGAGACTAAAAACAACTAACTCTAGGTTGATTAATCGAAATCTCTTTCTAATTAAAACCCCTATTGTCACATTAACTCAATCTATGGATTCCCTAATTAGATTTGGCTCTAATCTAGTAGATTTATGTCGTCCTATCTCTAGGATTGCATGCAACTCTGCTTAATTATGAATGATCTACTCTTAAACAGGGACTTTTGCTCCACTGAATAAGCACATCAAAAACCTGAATTAATATCCTGGAATATTAAAGCAAGGATTAAAACTCACAATTAAGAATAAGAACAAGTAGTTATCATATAATTCAAATAGTAATAAGATTCATCTTAGGTTTCATCTCCCTTAGGTATTTAGGGAGTTTAGTTCATAATAATGGAAAACATCTCAAAATTAGGAAAATAACAAAACATAAAGAAACCCAAAGAACATCTAAGGAAATTGAATGGAGATCTTTAGTCTTGAAGTAGATCCTGCTTCCGAGCTAATTTCGATGGCTGTCCTTGGGTATTTTTGCCTTCTACTCTCTATGTCCCTTTTAATCATCTTCTAGGGTGTTTAAATAGGCTTTATAATGCTTCAAAACCCTCCAAAGTAACCTTTTCCGAATAGAATTAGACTTGGGTCTAACAGGGACACGGCCGTGTGCAATTCTAACTCGGGTTAATGTCGACACAGTCATGGCACACGGGCGTGTGGTTTACCTTTGTAGAAGTGCCTAGGTCGTGTGAAATACTGAGATAAGCCCATTTTTGTCCATTTTCAGCCTGTTTCTTGCTCTTTTCACCTTTCTATGCTCACCTAAGTATAAAATATGAATTTAAAGGATCAGGAGCATCAAATTCACTAAATTTTATGATAAACCATCTAAAAATATGCCAAGTATGGGATAAAAATATGTATATCTTATGGTTTATCTAGATATTAAATAAAGATATTTATAGAGTTAACATATTGATGAATAGAAATTCAATTAATTAATTTAGTAAAAAATATGGTTAATTAAGTAAGTCCCTAGCTATTTTTCTTTAATTTTTATGGAAATTGAATCATGAGAGCTTGATTTAGGTGGCCCGTGTACCAATTTGATAAACTGTTAAAGTTTTAGGAAGTTTCCATGATTGATTAATTGATGAATTAAGCTTGAAATTGATATTTTAACTTTAGATTATGAAAGTGACTAAACTGTAAAGCTTAACAACCTTTACTATTAGCTTGTTTAGATTAGGAACCAAATTGAATAAAGTGCAAAACTAATATAAAATTGTGGTAGGAATAAGAAGTAGAAGATCCCTAACGTGTAAATGTGAAATTGGATTTTAATCCTAGGCTTTAGATTGAAAGTTGTGCTTATCTCAAATTTAGGGACTAAATTGAAGAACTTAAAAAATATGCATAGTTTGGTATTCAATTGTGAATTGGTTGGAAATTGATAGTGTTATATATTTTGTCACTAACTCTAGCTAACCTCGACGCTGAACCTTCAAGAGGGAAAGGAAAAGCGAAAGTGATCCACGAGTGACTCAAAAATTTTGATTTGTACTTTCGTGATTCGGTATAGAAATATATGTTTGCATAAACATGTTTTTTGAATGAATAATCACTGAGGTGAGTATATGGAAAGAGTATGAATTGCTTTGATTGAGTTTGATATGAAATATCAAAATAAGGGACTAAAGTGAATAAAAATAGAAAATTATATGAATTACTAGGATATAGGTTAAAGAATCGTAATTGACTAGTGAATTGGTTTACCAATGTTATATGTATGCATATATGTATTAAAAGATGATGAGAAATTATTTTTATTTGTAGGACATGGAATGTTATGTATATGCAATTGTGTTCAATCATGGTGCTAATGTTTATGTTATATTATCTTGAATAATGGAAGTACCACTGGGCCTTATCGCTCAATGTCTGATTTATTTATTCTGTGTGCAGGTACAAGTATTCCTCGAAGCCTCAAAAAGTGAAGTCAACATCCAGACCGTCATTTTCAACTCAACTGAGTTCGTATAGTTCATCTCATTTTTGGTCAACGGAATATACCTAGGATTATCCCGTTAAATGTTGAAAACAGTCAAACTAATGTACATGAATGGTGAAGTTTATAAAAATGGTTTTGGTCAGTATGAATTTGATATTAATGGCTTGAAATGGTATACTAACCATGTGTATTTGTGTTCAAAGTATGAATGGGGCCTTAGGGCCAAATCTTATTGGCATATGTTAAGTTGAATCATGGGAAACTTGGTAATTAGGGGTCTACTATGGAAGTTACGACTTCACACCTTGAAAGTCGCAACATTAGGCCGCCTCATTGTGACGACCCCTTTTTGAGGTCGCGACATCAATTTTTTTTATTTTGAAAACTTTACAAATTGGTCCTCAAGTTAGGAAGCTTAGCTACTGGCTTCAATGTCGCAACACCAAGCCTTGGAAGTCGCAACATCCACCTGAGATGTTTTGAAAACATTACAATTTAATCGTTGTTCGATCCCAGGATGGTCTTAAGCTTTCGTAAGCTTGAATTTGACATGGAAATGATTATATAACATGTTTTATGCATGATTCGTTTATGGATCTTTATTGTTGAATATTGAATATAATTGATTGTAGTTGCTTTGACAATGAATGTGGCATCCTATAGCTTGGACCCAGCAATCGGTTCGAGTATGGGGTGTTACATATTCTATGTTGTAAAACAAAATCCGAGATATTTTGCTAATACAAAGATAATTAATGCATAGATGTTTTATTTTACAGTTCAAAAATGATACCAACTCTAATAAATATCCTAATTGAGAACAAAATGAATGGAATCAACTATAAGGAATGAAAGAAGAATCTAAGCATTGTCCTGAGTTAAGAGAAAACAAGTTGTTGCTTCTTCCTCTAAAGGCAAGGGAAAACAAGCTAAAAGAAATAAGGCTAAGTCCTCTAGGCCACATAAAGTGGAAAGAAAGATAACTAGGAAGACTAAAGACTTATTTAAGCCTAATGCTATGTTTGGTTCACATGAATGGAAAAGCCATTCATTCTTTATTTAGCGTAATAACCTTAAACCATTATTTGCTTGATCGAATGAGTTAAACGACTGAATCGATATTACCACCTTATTCCTTAAATGGTTGTAATAGCCATTCAACACTACAACTAAAGAATGGCTATTCCAACCTCTCATGGAATAACCGCCTATTATTTTTCTCAAAAACACCCTAAACAAAAAAAATACTATTTAAACCATAATTGAATGAGAATATTACTACAATAACAAAACTTTGTTTTGATAATGCATAGATAACTAAAATTAGCCTATAAATTACTTGCTTAATCTACACATATGACTAAAATTAAAAACCTATTCTAGTTGACATAAATCATTAATGCAAAGAATCAAAAATAAGTTTTTTTTTTTTGTAATACATGAAGAACATAAGAGAAGAAACTCAATTTGATCTTGGGTTTGGGCAATATGAAATGATTTAAGATTCAATTTTCATGAAGAAAAAAATGTGAAAAATCAATGGTTCCTAACGGTAGAAGGAAAATTTTTAGTTTGCATATATGGATTTATGGGTTTTGGTGGGCTTTTAGGATAAACTAACCAAAAAGAATTGAAAAAGGAGGTGGAGATAAAGCTTTGGATGAAGTTTCGTTAGTTTTTGGGTATTTTATCGATGATGGATAATGGATGAAGACAACGATTACGGTGGCTGACCAAATCTAAGAATAAGAGTTGTAATTTTTGGGGTTTAGAGGGATTCTAGAGAGTAAGATACATGAGAGAGAGAGAGGGGAGAGTAAAAATAAAATAGTACAAAAATAAATTGGGTGCTAATATCTAGTAAAAAGACAAAATAAATTTATTTTTATATTAAATATTATTATAATTTATAATCACTTAAATATTAATGTTAATTTATACCATAACTGTCGAGACCATTTTTAAAATCGAGTTTTGGAAAATGGGAATCGACTTTAAAAATAAAAACGGGAGTCGCCACCAATCTTTTTAGGTGTGATTGGATCACCTTTAAAACATTTTGTTTTAAAATCATTAGTTTTGGTCTACGAAATCAGAAAACAGGTTCGGGAGCCGGTTACGTACGAGGAAGGATTAGCACCCTCATAACGCCCAGAAATTGGTACCTAATTGATTATCAAGTGTCTTTAATGTCGGAAATTCAAAATTTTTAAGATGTAGTCCTCTTTAAAATATTTTAATTTTGAAAATTGGGGTTCACTCGTATCAAAGTATTGACACTAAGTTAGACTTTTTTGGAAATCCCTATCTCGAAACAACAAAACGCTATATCCAATAAGTTAGGACATATTGCTTTGAAATTCCAAGATAGTGACTTGCATTTAGAAAACGTTTAAAAAATAGAAGGGTATTTGACTATTCGAACTCAACGAGAAGAGTCGCAACCCAATAAGTTAGAGCACTACTTTTCTCGAAATTTCCAAACACTAAGCATTGCCTTTATATTTTTTGAAAACTTCAGAATTTTGTTTTAGTTAATGTATAAGGAATCACATTATCGTTATGGAATAGAATATCACAATTATAAATGAACAAAACATGTATTTAAAAGATACAGTGGCAACAATACAAAAATCATATACTAGATACATACATATAAAAATAATATACATAGCAAATGCATACAAAGATATACATAGCATATATTGAAAATGAATAAACAAAACATACAAACATACAAAGTAATAATTAAATAATGAATGACATACAAAAAAGAGTAATACAATATCAATGTACATGTTCATGAAATGTAATATCAAATAATAAATATAAAATAACATATAACACATTATATATGCAATATATGTATAAAAAAAATGAAATGAATTACTGTTAACAAAATATACATATAATACAAATAAAGACATAATATTTAATAATAATCTTGAAATAGTATTTGCTATACAATATACAAAACATTATTACAAAATATTTATAAAAGAATAATAATTATATATAAAATATATTTGGGTTTAAAAAATATATAAAATAAAAGTATGTAAAAGAATTTATAAAATAACACATAATATAAAAATATCATTTTAAAATAATACATAATAAATAAATAATTAATAATTTAATATGTGTATAATATGAGTTAAAAATATAATTTAATTTACAAATTTACAAATTTTAAATAATATAATGAATAATATAAACATAAATAATATAATAGATAATATATGATATATATATAACATAAAAAAGTAATATAGATTAAAAATAAAAATACAATAAATGTTATATAATAAAAATATGATTTAAATATATAGGAAATAAGAAATAGATATAATATAAAATAACTAAAATATATATGTAAGAACAATATATATAAATAATCAATAAATATATAATACAAGTAAAATATAATAATAATATAAAAATAATGATGTAAAATAATAATAATAATTTGTGAAAAATAATATATAATAAATAATAATATATAATAAATAATCTTATAATGTATAATATAAAAGTAAGGTAAAAAATAAAACAAATAACAATATACAAAAATGTATATATATAGAATAATAAATATAAATATAGGGCTAAATTTAAAGTTCAGCAAAATTACGGGGCGAATTTAAAAGAAATAAAACTAAATTAAGGCCCTAATTAAAACGCGCGTAAAACAAAAGGGACTCATTGGGCAAATTGTCCTATTCCCAAAACGGCGACGTTTCCCAGAATGTAATTTAATAACCGTTGGGACTAAATTGAAACAATTGTAAAATATTAGGGCCAAATTAAAAATATAATAACACGTAATTATAAATTAAAAGAGGTGGAAGGACCAATTGGGTAATTAACCCAATTCTAAAAAAATCACGCGGATCCTACCCGGGTAATCGGGTCAACGCGCGGATCCTATGGCTTAATACGACACCGTTTTGAGCTTATTAAGTTAAGCAAAAACGATATCGTTTCAAAGAGGCTATATAAGCCAATTTTGCAGCTTAAAAATCATTTTAACACCGGTCTTTAAAAAAAAGTCCTAAAATGCTCTGCAGAGGGGAAGAGAGAGGTCCCGGCTCTCGGCCTCGCCACGGTGCGATGCTGCCTACACGCGCCGCGCCGCGCGTCGCGACACACGGTGGTGCCAAGGCTTAAAAACCTTCGTCCTTCCACAGGTAATCTCTTTTCCCTTAAATCCTTACTCGTATATGCTAGAAGAGTTCATATATGTTCAAAATAAAGCACGAGATATGCGATTAAATCACCTTTTGAGAGACTGTTGATATTTTTGAATGGATATCTGTGAGTATATTTCTATTTTTCAAAAAAAAAGGGGTCTTTTTACACTGTTTTGATTCGGGCTTTTATAGCCACTGTTGCTATTACATTTTTGGAAAGAAACCTTTTCTTCCATATTTGTTTTGTTTGCTGCTGTGTTTCTTTCCCCTTTTGGCAGGTATCATCGAGGAATCCGGCAATGACTGTGCTGGTGTGGATTCTCAGTGTTGGTGGGGCGCTGATTACGGAGGCAGAGCCTTGAGTGATGGCCTCAATTGGGGAGCTGGACAGACGCTCCCCGAACCTTCCAGAACCTGTTGCGGCGCGAGGGGAAAGAGCTAAGGTTGAAAACCCTAGCTGATAATTTTGAGTTTTTGGGCCTCTATTGTTTGGGTCTAGTTTAGGTTTGGGCTTTGGGTATATTTGGGTTAAGGTTGTAATTGTAATAGGTCAAGGGTGTAAACGGGTTAAGGGATAGTTTAGGTCCATTAATGGCTATTTATTTGGTTTTGACTTTTGGGCTCTGTAAAAGGACTATTTAATAAATAAACATTTATTTATTTCAATTTTAAAGCCCGGGCAAATTTTGGTGATTACAGCTGCCCCTCTTTGCTCATTGCTGTATAACAGGAATTGAGCAAAGACTCATAGAAAGACCAAATTTGCCCGGCCTTATCGGATCATAATCCTCAATCTACTTGATGCAAACTCGATACTGCCATGTTGACATCTTTGATCTGCTCCCCGCCGAACATAGAGACGCCAAATCTACTTCTTCGTTTTGCTCTCTGCCAACAGAGATGTCAAATCATCTTATATTTGCTTCATCGTAAGCACGTGAAAGCCAAATCAACTATGTCTTCGATTTGTTCCTTGTAAGCACAAGAATGCCAAATCCTCTTGGATCTTGCTTCAGTGAAATTATCCGAAGGTGAGATCTGCTATGTATCTGCTCCCCGTTGAAGTGGAGATGCCAGACTTCGATTTGCTCTCTGCCAATACAGAGATGCCAAATCATCTTAGATTTGCTTCATCGTAAACACGTGAAAGCCAAATCAGCTATGTCTTCGATTTGCTCCTTGTAAGCACAAGGATGCTAAACCATCTTGGATCTTACTTCAGTGAAATCATCTGAAGGTAAGATCTGCTATGTATCTGCTCCCCGTTGAAGTGGAGATGCCAGACTTCGATTTGCTCTCTGACAATACAGAGATGCCAAATCATCTTAGATTTGCTTCATCGTAAACACGTGAAAGCCAAATCAGCTATGTCTTCAATTTGTTCCTTGTAAGCACAAGGATGCCAACCATCTTGGATCTTGCTTCAATGAAATCATCTGAAGGTGAGATCTGCTATGTATCTGCTCCCCGTTGAAGTGGAGATGCCAGACTTCGATTTGCTCTCTGCTAATATAGAGATGCCAAATCATCTTAGATTTGCTTCATCGTAAACACGTGAAAGCCAAATCAGCTATGTCTTCGATTTGCTCCTTGTAAGCACAAGGATGCCAAACCATCTTGGATCTTGTTTTAGTGAAATCATCTGAAGATAAGATCTGCTATGTATCTGCTCTCCGTCGAAGTGGAGATGCCAGACTTCGATTTGCTCTCTGACAATACAGAGATGCCAAATCATCTTAGATTTGTTTCATTGTAAACACATGAAAGCCAAATCAGCTATGTCTTCGATTTGGTCCTTGTAAGCACAAGGATGCTAAATCATCTTGGATCAGCTTCAGCCAGATCTGCTATGCTGCGGCCTATTACCCTACTGCTTAGGGGATTAAGGCACGTCGTTTTTGATAACCTGTAGAATGATTATGCCTGATGATTAGGATGCTATGATCGAAGTGAATCAAATGCTCCTAATTAAACCTGTTATAATGCAAAATGTTTATGAACATGACCCCTATCCTAGACATCACCACTCATTTCTTCATTTGTCCTTTCAAAGCATTATTCTTGCTCAGCCTATAGGCCTGTACCCTTCCTCCCATGCTATGATCCACTGAGGATGTCTGTAAAACAATCTTTCCTTAAGATTCAATTGTTGGTTTTTACCCGTTTTCCTTTTGGACTGAAAAGAAATTCCTCGAGTTCATTCATCCCTTACTTACATGAATTTCTCGAATCAATTGTCATGTTTTAGTTTCTCGTATTATCTAGAAATTCCAGAGTAATGCACAAAACTTCGTTTGTGAACACATTTAGTTTATCTATCATTATTTCAATGCAACATACTTAAAGAATAATGGAAGATGAATAAACTTTATTGGATTAGAATGAATTATCAAAAAGATACAAAGGAAATTAATTTGAAAGCCTATCTTTAAGAAGAAATAGAATCTAAAAATAGTAAACAGGATAAAAGTTATGTGCCCAAGATATCGCCGCTTGAGCGTCTATACACCAGCTCCATGAAGTCTTTCTTGAGTTCAACATGTGTTTAAAAGATTTAAAGTACTTTATTGATGCCTCAATGTGCAACGTGCTTCGCTCTTTATTGGATCAAATATAGCAAGATCACTGTGTACTCTTCAAAAATTGAGCTGCCCTTTTGGGTTTTCAGCTCAAAACCCTTTGGTCACAAGGTGCCCTTTGCGGGTTTTCACCTTGGCCTCTCCGTTTTTTCTTTTTTTTTTTTAAATCTCAAGGCGCCCTTTGCGGGTTTTCACCTTGGATTCTCTTTTCCTTTAGACAAAGTATTTTTTAACTGAGTCTGAGTTTACTGGGTTGGGTAAACTTTTCCCATCCATTTCCATTAAGATCAATGCACCGCTAGAGAAAGCTTTCTTCACGACATATGGCCCCTCCCAATTCGGCATCCATTTCCCCCTAAAGTCTTTTTGAATAGGAAGGATCTTTTTCAGTACAAGGTCTCCCTCGTGGAACTCTCTTGGTCGAACTTTCTTGTCATAAGCTCGCATCATTCGCTTCTGATACATCTGACCATGTCGAATGCCTCTTAGCCTTTTTTCCTCAATCAAGTTTAACTGGTCATATCGGGATTAAACCCATTCAGCTTCATCTAACCTTATCTCCGTCAAAATTCGAAGAGAAGGTATTTCTACTTCAATAGGTAACACTGCTTCCATCCCATAAACTAACGAGAATGGGGTTGCCCCAGTAGAGGTTCTGACAGATGTTCGATAGGCCAGGAGTGTAAACGGTAACTTCTCATGCCAATCTCTATAAGTCTCAGTCATTTTCCCCACTATTTTCTTAATGTTCTTGTTGGCGGCTTCCACTGCCCCATTCATTTTTGGACGATAGGGAGAAGAATTGTGATGCTTGATCTTGAACTGGTCGCAAACCTCTGCTATCATTTTGTTATTCAAATTCAATGCATTGTCGGATATGATCTTCTCAGGCATTCCATACCGACAAATGATCTCCTTCTTAAAGAATCGACTCACAGTTGACTTAGTAACATTCGCATAAGAAGCAGCCTCTACCCATTTTGTAAAGTAGTCAATCACCACAAAGATAAACCGATGACCGTTTGAAGCTTTCGGTGATATTAGTCCAATGACATCCATGCCCCACATGGAGAAGGGCCATGGAGAAGTCATAACATGCAAAGGTGAAGGTGGTACATGGATTTTGTCCCCATAAATCTGACACTTATGACATTTCTTGGTATAGTTGATACAGTCCCCTTCCATAGTGGCCCAATAATAGCCAAACCTCATGATTTTCCTTGCCATCGTGAACTCATTTGCATGCATCCCACATACACCTTCATGGACTTCTTCTAAAATTAGTTTAGCTTCCACAGCATCGACACATCTCAAAAGTACCTGGTCTTTCCTCCTCTTGTATAGGACATCCCCGTCCAAGACATAGTCACAAGCTAACCTTCTCAAAGTTCATTTGTCATTTTCATTGGCCTGTTCAGGGTATTTACGATCTCTCACATATCGTAATATATCCTGATACCAAGGGTTATCATCCTTTTCTTCCTTCTCAATGTTACAACAATGAGTTGGAGCCTCGTAGACACTCATTTGAATTGATCACATATCTTCCTCTTTATTCGCCTTAATCATTGAGGCCAAGGCTGCTAAGGCATCTGCCATCTGATTTTCGTCTCGTGGGAGATAATTGAAGGTGATGTCATCAAACTCCTCAAGTAACCCCAAAACTACCTTTCGATAATTGGTCAATTTAGGGTCCCTTGTCTCCCATTCACCTTTAAGCTGATAAATTACCAACGCAGAATCTCCATACACTTCTAGGGTTTTTATACCTCGCTCTATAGCTGCTTGAAGTCTTATAATGCATGCTTCATACTCAGCCATATTATTCGTACAATCAAAGTCCAACTTGCACGTGAACGGGTAATAATCGCCATTCGGGGATACCAAGACTGCCCCAATTCCATTTCCGACTGCATTAGAAGCCCCATCAAAATTTAGCTTCCAAGGAGAATCTTCAGTTGTTGCTATACACATTAACTCCTCATTTGGAAAATCAAATTTTAATGGCTCATAATCTTCTAGAGCCCTACTGGCCAAGAAGTCTGCTACCACACTTCCTTTTATAGCCTTCTGACTTATGTAGACTATATCAAACTCTGAAAGCAAAATTTGCCATCTCGCCATTCTCCCATTTAGAGCCGTTGACTCCATCATGTATTTCAATGGATCAAGCTTTGAGATGAGCCAAGTGGTATGGTATAGCATGTACTGTCTTAATCTCCTAGTCATCCAAATCAGCGCACAGCACAACTTTTAAATCGGTGAATATCTCATCTCACAGTCAGTGAATTTCTTACTGAGATAATAAATTGCCTTCTCATTTTTCCCTTACTCGTCATGTTGACCAAGCACACATCCCATAGAACTACTGAACACTGACAAGTACAGTATTAACGGTTTATCTGGGCTAGGTGGAGATAATACCGGAGCATTCAACAAATACTGCTTGACCTTTTCAAAAGCATCCTGGCATTCCTCATCCCAAGTACCTTGATTGTGCTTTCTGAGGAGACAAAAGATAGGATCGCATTTCTCGGTCAGTTGTGAAATGAACCGAGCGATGTAATTCAACCTTCCTAGGAATCCTCGAACTTCCTTCCAAGTACGCGGTGGAGGTAGCCCTCGTATGGCTCTGACCTTGTCTGAGTCGACTTCAATTCCCTTTTCACTGACTACGAAACCTAATAACTTTCCCGATCTGGCTCCAAAGGGACACTTTGCCGGATTGAGCCTCAACTAAAATTTTCTCAACCTCAAGAACAATCTTCTCAAGACCTCAATGTGTTCTTTTTCTGTATGCGACTTGGCAATCATATCATCAACGTATACCTCTATATCCTTATGCATCATGTCATGGAATAAGTTTACCATGGCCCGTTGGTATGTTGCCCCTGCGTTCTTCAGTCCAAACGGCATTACTTTGTAGCAAAAGGTGCCCCATAAGGTTACGAAGGTGGTTTTATCCATGTCCTCTGGATGCATCTTTATCTGATTGTATCCTGAGAAACCATCCAAAAAGGAAACAACGAATATCCTGCTGTGTTGTCCACCAAAGTGTCTATATGTGGCAGAGGGAAATTATCTTTGGGGCTAGCTTTATTTAAATCTCCGTAATCAACACACATTCATACCTTCCTGTCTTTCTTAAGAACTGGTACAATGTTAGCTACCCATTCGGAGTATTTCACTTCTTGTAGGAATCCTGCATCGAACTGCTTCTTGACTTCATCCTTTATTTTCAGAACAATATCTGGCCTCATTCTCCGCAACTTCTGTTGGACTGGCTTACAGTCCTGCCTTATCGGAAGACGATGTACTACAATGTCGGTTCTCAATCTGGGCATATCCTGATATGACCATGCGAAGATATCCTTGAACTCTCGAAGCAACTCAACCAGACCATGCCTTGTGTCCTCGGTAATCAATGTTCTAATTTTTACCTCATTCCCTTCCTCTAGGGCTACATTGAATGGATGAAGGAAAATGGTCAATTAAGGAAAATGGATGAATTAGGACCAAATTGAATAGATGAAGAACTATGAGGGACTAAATTGTAATTTTACCAAATTAAATGATGACTCAAGGATGGAATTTTAAAAGATAATGAAGGGCAAAATGGTCAATTAGAAGAGAGAGAAATCTAGAAAGCAATGATGATGATGTTGGAGATATTTTAGATTAAATAAATAAATAAATAATAGTTTATTAATATTTTAATTTAATTTTTAAATGATATTTTATTATTTTATTATTATTTTACTTAGTATATATAAGGAAAGAAAGATGAAGAATCATCATATTTTTTTCCATGCACCCAACGTATGAAGAGAAAAGGAAGAAAGAAACTTTCTTTTCTTTACAATTTGGTCCTTCCACCAAAAATTCACCATTTTCACCTAGAAATCAAAAGATTTTTCAAAGCTACTAAGAGAGAGAAATGCTAAGGAGACCATGGGGAGTTAGAATATCAAAGTTGGATTCAAGAATAGAAGTTGAAGGAGAGAGAAAATCAAGTTAAAGATTAGTATCAATAGAACAAGGTAAGTACATCAAGATTTCAATATGTTTTTAAGTTTGTTATTATTGACAAAGCATGGAAATAATGTTATAGTAGAGTTTTCTTACATAAGGTCCTATGTTCTTGATATGTTAGTGAAGAGAAAATAAGAGAAAGTGATGAGAAATGGTGTAGAAAAAGAAAATAAGGGTGTTATAACATGGTAATTAATATCTTGTACCAAAACAGTTTTGGACAGCAGCAGTAGTCTAACTTTGAAAAATCATCAAAAATTTTAGAAATTGAATTATAGGATTAATAAAGTATTAAATTAAATATTATTGAGTCTAGTTTCTTATAGAATAAATTATGTAAGCAATGGAATTGTAAATCATGAGATATAATCAATTTTGTGAGACAAGGTCAGAATGATTTCGGGTTCCCCTGTTCTGACTTTTGAAAATCATAAAAAATTGGATTAAAATAATTATGGACTTAAATTTATATTTTTAGAATCTTGAGTTAGTATATTTTCAAGAGAAATAAACGGGAACATCATTTGAATTCTGTACGAGGAGATAATTAATTTTTAGTGAAGAAGGGTCAGGACTGTCAGACAGCAGAACAGGGGTAAATTTAAAGAATAAACTGTCCTTATTGGCTAAACCAAAAATTCTGAAAATTTTATGGTAAGAAGATATATGAGTCTAGTTTCAGGGAAAATTATCAGATCTTAATTTGGAGTTCTATAGCTCCATATATAAATAATTTAGTGACTATGACACAGATGGACAGCTTGAATATTCATAAAAGTAAATAATAAAAATTATAGATAATATTACTTACAAGTGTGTTAAATACATTAAGCATGTGGAATGGAGAGGAGGAGGAGGAAAATATGTATGAATATTCATCTAACATGGTTAATTTGCATGTTTTAGGCTCAGGGACTAAATTGAATAAAAGTAAAAATTTATGGGTAATTTTGTAAAAATGTTAGAAATGACCAAATTGCATGAAATGAACTATTTTATTATTTAAATTACAAAATTGAATGAAATTATTAATTTAGTTCAAGATCGGGGGAAAACATGTTTTAGGGATTAAATTGAAAAGTGTTGAAATTATGGGAAAATTCGATATTTTATAGAAATCATGGATCATTATCAATATATATGAGAATAATAGCTAGAAATAAGGATTAAATTGCAAGAATTTTATTTTCCGACCCTAAGGATGAAATCGTCATTAAATAAAAGTTTAGGGCAAAATGGTAATTTTGTCTAGAGCATTAATTAAATACATTAGAATATGAAATGAATGAAAATGATGATCAAATTTATTTATAAAGATCTGGACGACTCAAATAAGAGATTTGATCATGGAAAAGAAAAGATATCGAATTAATAAAATTATAAACACAAACAAGTAATGAGGTAAGTTCATGTAACTTGAATTATATTCTTAAATGCTTGAAATGCATGTTTTTTATATGAATATGATTTGAATGTTCATTATATGAAAATTTATGAAATACTGACATATTGATAAAAAGGGGAAGAAATACCGGTTGAATGAAAGGAAAATTCGATGGATCTTTGAAAAGGAATTGACGATAAAAAGGATCTAGCCCGGACGGGTGATCCTATCCTGATATAGCCCTCCCAAGGAATATGTGGAAAATGGATTTAGCTCGGATGGGTAATCGAAATTAGGGTCTGAATTTAGCCTGGACTGGTAATTCAGATCCAAGCTCATTAGAGTAATTGTCGTTGCAGGGGATTTAGCTTGGACTGGTAATCCCGACAATACTCTATGAGTTTATATTACAGGGGATTTAGCCTAGACTGGTAATCCCACTGTAAGGATGAGGTTCGCGGGAGTGTGCTCTCTGATATGAAATGTGTAAGACCATGGTTGAAAGATACCATGGCAACTTGATATGAAATGTGTAAGACCATGGTTGAAATATACCATGGCAACCTGATATGAAATGTGTAAGACCATGGTTGAAAGATACCATGGCAACCTGATATGAAATGACTAAGACCATGGTTGAAAGATACCATGGCAATGTGATATGAAATGAACAAGACCATGGTTGAAAGATACCATGGCAACATGATAGAAAATGAGTAAGACCATAGTTGAAAGACACTATGGCATCATGTCAAAGACAAATAAGACTGTGGATAGGAGACGGTATGACATCTATTGAACAATTGATATTCAGGTAATATGTATCAGATGACGAATGGTTATATAAAATGGTTGTATGAAATGTTTACAAGAACTGGTCATATAGAAATATATGTACAAAATAGTTGTATGAAATAATTATGAAGATAGATAAACGAAATAAGAATAAGTACATGGAATATAATTTATGTTAAGTTTGATATAAACTTTACCGGAATAAATATACATAAAATATATGGAAATGATGGAGCATGAAATATTAATATAATGAAATGATTGATATACACTTATGAAGAAACGGTAAGAGAATGATATGTTTCATAACATGTGCATATATGATTATCTTTGATATGTTGATACAAGGAAATTATGTAAGTAAAGACAATTATTAAACTCAAGTGTGACATGTTGAGAAAATAAGTATATCAATGTTGAATTTAGATGAAATATGTGCAAGTATACTAACAATGATGTTGTTTGACGCTTAGACAAGTGTTAAGCTGTTGATTGAATGGTAACATGTTTAATTATAAGGAGCATTGAAATGGTAAGTACTTAGATGAAAATAAAATTCAAGATTTTGCGAAATTTTTTTTATGATCCCGATTTAATTTCGGTTGGTTTCTATTGTATGTTTGGGGCTTCGAGGGCCCAATAGAGAGACGTTATGATTATTTTCAAAATATGAAAAATAAATGACTCAGAATTTTCTCAAAATGTTCAGTAAACTCCGGTAATGCCTCGTACCCTATTTCGGTAATGGATACGGGTAGGGAGTGTTACACATGCGGCATGATCCGTTTTTCCTTCTGTTTTACCATCTTAACAGATCAAGAGACACATCAAAATCTTGAACATCTTCAAAATCATGAGATTCCTCTAAACACATGTCTTGCTTGCAAGAGAAATCAGGAGTTGCAGTATCAGTGCTTATATCATTGATATCTAGGGACCTGTGGGGGTATGAAAGAATATACAAAGAATGAATGAATCTAAGAATGGTTATTTATGTGCTATGAATGAAAGAATGAGAATTGCAAAAGTTTAACGAAATATTGATTGATAAAAAGAAACCACATTCGTTCAAATTGATAATAAAATTATGTTTTATTAAAATAATAATAGATGATCATAAGCCTTTTTCACAAACGTAATCTTACTACTCCTAGGCCCTAGAGTAACAGACATGTTTCGAGAATTACTCTGAAAAATTCCTAAAGACTACGGGAAGGTCCTCCGCAGTCCAATTGTTCAGAGAGCTTCCCAGTTCGTAGGGGCGAATGCCCTCAAGGCTTCCCTGCTCCAATCCCTCATTGTGTACAGCATTAATCTGATGACTTTCTTCTACCAGTAACCCTCCTGACTTAAAGGATTTGGATATAGGTGGGAATGTCATCAGTTCCCACTCCACTTCTCCTCCGTTTAAACGCGCATTTCTTCTCGCTTGGCGCTTCTCAATCTCTTGCCTCTTGTGCTTATGGTTTGGCCTGAAGCCCAAACCAAAATGATCTTTCTTCTCAATCAATTTTGGGATTTGAATCCCTCCTTGCAACTGTCTTCCTATTCCTTTTCCTAGCAATGGCCCTTTCCCCATCATCATTTGCAGGGCCATCCTTGTGGCTCTAGACATTTTGGGTATCGGCACCCCACTTCCTTCCAAAATGAAGGTTGCATTAATGATTTCTAAAGAGCGAAAAGAACACTCAATAGCCTCTTCATTCGCCTCGACATAAGGGATCTTGCTAGAGACTGCTGCTATAATGTCCTCCTCTATGTTGATGGTTATTAACCATCCATCTGTTACTAACTTCAATTTTTGGTGCAACGAGGAAGGCACCGCTCCTGCCGAGTGTATCCATGGCCTCCCCAATAAACAATTATAGGAGGGCTTGATATCCATCACTAAGAAATCAACTTTATATGTATTTGGCCCAATTTCCAAAGGGATGTCAATTCATCCCATCACTTTCCTTTCAGTTCCATCAAAGGCTCTTACCACGTTGTGACACGTTTTCATATGCGAACTGTCAATGGGTAATCTGTTCAATGTGGATAATGGAAGGACGTTCAAAGCAGATCCGTTATCAACGAGTACACTTGGTAGCGTGTATCCTTTGTATCGAGTAGTGACGTGCAAGGCTTTGGTTGACCCTATGCCCCCAGGCAGAATTTCATCATCATTGAAGTAGATGAAATTGTCAGCACTGATGTTATTTACCAACCGATCCATCTTGTTAACGGATATGTCATGGGTGACATATGTTTCGTTAAGTACCTTCAACAATGCATCCCGATGCACCTCAGAACTCAGAAGTAAGGCTAATACTGATATACGCGCCGGCTGCCTACGCAACTGATCAACCACACTGTACTCGCTATGCTTAAAGAATTTTAGAAACTCCTTAGCCTCCTCTTCCTTTACTGGTTCTTTGACAGGCCCTTCAACCTCTTTCTTCTTCTTAATGTCAACATTCTTTGTTTTCGTGAGCTCCACTCTGATGCCCCCTCATCATAACGCTTCCCGCTTCATGTATGAGAACCTTCATTTTGCTCGCTCCTAGACGCATTGGCTATTCTCTCCCCATCAGGTGCTGTTACACTACAGTCATAGCTCCATGACACCCTCTTGTTATCCTTGTAAGGGAAAAGATTGGGTTTATGGATGACAACCTTGGGCCCGGTTTGCGCCCCCACTTCATTATTCCCCGGCAAGGAAATAATAATTCTTGTTCGGCTGGTTCCTTGTCGTTCATTTTCCAGCGCACATATTTGTATTTTGCAAGAACTACCCTCAAAGATTTGCAGCTCTTTGGAATTCACAATAGTTCCCCATTCTTTCTCTACCTTCTCTAGAGGTTAACATACCTCTCTTTACCATCTCCTCTCATATTATTTTCATGGGTGTCTTCACCTCAGCAATATCTTCCTTGATTTTTCCTTTCTTTGTTTCATCGATGGCATTCACTCCTTGATTGTCATGATCTGGTAACGGATTTTTAGTACTAGGGGTACTATCGAATTTCACAACCCCCATCTTGATAAGCCTCTCCACGACTTTCTTGAATCCGGTGCAGTTTTCAATTGAATGCCCCGGTACTCCTGCGTGATATTCGCACTTAGCATTTGCATCATACCATTTGGGGAACGGTGGCTGCAGTGGTTTCAAGTGAAATGGAGCGATGGCATGTGCATCGTATAAGCTTTGATAAAGCTCACGATACGTCACAGGGATAGGCGTGAATTGTATCTTCTCCGAATTCTGTCTTGTGCTCGATTCCTGTCTTTGAGTACTTTGTTGCTCTGCTTTGGGTTGACCAATCGTGATTGTCCTCGAGTTGAGGTTATTCATATTATTCACCTCATTGTCCTTTCTTCTTGGGGCTGATCTTTTAGCCACTTTCTCCTCAATTTTACCGCCCCTTATAGCGTTCTCAATCATCTCTCCTGCCATAACTATATCTGCGAAACCTTTCGTAGTGCTTCCAATCATATGAGTAATGAATGGCGCCTTCAAAGTGTTGATAAATAACATGGTGGTTTCCTTTTTCAACAGTGGTGGTTGTACTTGCATTGCCACCTCCCTCCATCGTTGTGCATATTGCCTAAAACTTTCATTAGGCTTTTTCTCCATGTTTTGAAGTGTGATCCTATCCAGCGTCATATCAGTCACATGATTGTACTGTTGCATGAAGGCTTGTGCCAGATCTCTCCATGAACCAATTTTTGCACGGCTCAACTGATTGTACCATCTAGCCATTTGCTCCTACTAAGTCGTCTCACGAAAACAATGGATCAATAATTGATCATTGTTCACATATCCGGTCATTCTCCTACAAAACATTGTTATGTGTGCCTCTAGGCAAGTAGTCCCGTTGTACTTCTCGAATTCCGGCATTTTAAATTTGTGAGAAAGCACCAAATCTGGGACCAAACTTAAGTCTTTGGCATCAATCCCATGATGACTGCCAGCGCCCTCCAAAGCTCTAAATTTCTCCTCCAACCACTTGCAACGATCCTCCAACTGTTTCACGGATTCAGTTGCCATTCTTTCTTTCTCCATCAGATCCAGATCAGGAGTGATAGGGTTGATCAAGCTATTGCCCAAATTATTTCCCAAGCCAGCTGGGAAATTCACGGGGATTCCAGCATCAACCGACCCATGTTGAGGCCTTACAGTGACAGATGGCCTTCTAGGAGGTGCCTCGGTTTGCAGTGTTACATGAGGCGGAGTAAAACCCAAAGGAGGACCCTCATTCTCCTCTTCAGTGATTGCCATGGGAGCTTTTCCTTTATTAGTGGCCCTCAGAAGCTGGGCCATTTCAGCCATCATACTCCTCTGAGCCTCTAGCATTTGTTCCCTCATGTCATTCTGTATTTTGGCCAACTGCTCTTGCATTTGGTCTTGTATATCCTTTTTCAATTGCTCAAATCTTTGATCCATGCTCTTAGTTTTAGTGTGAGTGCCGTAAGGATGTGTGACTTCCAGATTTTTTTTTCTACCTTTGGAAGTAAATTTTAACTAATTAGGGTCTTTCTATAACTTTGAATGTAAATGATGCAATGAAATGCTATGAGATGCAAATGCATGAATGCAAAAAAGGATATCGATTCTGGTTCAACTTCATTTAGAAAAATTTATTTAGAAAAAGAATATCTTTACATATAAGAGGATTACAAATACACTTTCACTTTAAGGCCCAAAGTTTTAACTCTATCTAATAAAAGGGCTAACTCTCGTCCTATATCCGACGACGATGAATGCATCAGACTCAATACATCAGCTCAAATTGCCAAGTCTTGCATATATTAAGCAACCTCTCGAATCTGGGATATGGCTTTACCAATAACGTGATCCCTTTCTCTGACCTGTCCTCTAGACTGATGAAGCTCTCCTTTCAGATAATCTTCTTGCGCCTCTAGCTGCTCAACCCGAAGTTCATTGTCATGTAATGCCACTTCCAAATCCTCAACCTTACTTTTTAGCTCCTTTAACTCGACCGTAGAATTATGGTTTTGGTGCCAACGTAGGGATCTTCCAAGCTCAGTTACCTTAGTCTTCAACCCTTTATTTTCTTCCTCTAATGCCAAATTCTACACCTGCATCTCTTGGAGCTTCCTCTCCCAATACTCAACTCTAGCCTTTTCCTCTTGGACCTCTTTCTGCAACTGATCTAAAGATCCTCCTACCCTCGCTCTCCTCAAGGATACTTGTGCCTTTTTGTAATGCTCATTTAGATCATCTCGATCTTCCTCAATCTTTCTCTTTTCTTTCCTCTCTTTCTCGACCTCCATCTTTTGAACGTCGATGTCCAAGCTCAAATACATCTTTTCTTCTTCGAGCTTTGCTACCCTCTTCTCGAACTCTAGGTTCTTTCTCTCGAACTCTTGCTTCATAATTTCTAACTCTGAGGGCATTACTTGCAAATATTCCTCTATCGGTCGAGCTCTTTCCATGCTTGGCTTTGGGATGTTATCATTAACCCTTTTGCCTCTCCATTCGATGTATTCTGGTGTCGTAGCTGGGCTAATAGCTACCCCTTTCAACCAAAAAGTCTTTTTCCAAGCACTAGAAATTTCGCTAACCTTCCTCTTGTAATCGGCTCCTCTGTATATAAATTCACTTTGAGCCAACCCATGAGTCGTTGGCATGAACTGCCTCAATCCATGCTGCCTTAGCACGAGTAAAGGGGCATAACCAATGGCACCCCAAATTCCCAACAGAGGGACCCAGTCAAAACTACCGCATCCGTAGAGAATCTCACCAGGAATCATCCACGGAGCCCTCCACTCGACATCTTTCGACTGAAGGTTCCGAAGTAATGCTATCCAATTCTCTTCTGGAATATCAACTCTCCTAGTTGAAGCTACTATGTCCTTCAATGGTGAATAATCCTCAAAGAATACCCGACAAATCACCCTATCTATTAATCAGAAATGACTGTAGAACCAAGCCAAAAGTGGCGAGAGCACACCCTATAAAACTCGCAAAGACCTGACCCTCCTACATGCACCCAAAGACCTGAATGTCTCAGTTAAAATTGCAGGGATGGAGGTGACCTTTTTACTGAGTCGATGAAAAAGATCCGTGGTTGCCTCGTCCATATATCCCAAAGCCCTAGGGAAAACCATCAGTCCATACAAACTTAAGGCAAAAACATCTACCTTCTTTGTCTCATCGGGGTGTGTCAAAATCAGATCTTTCAAAGTGTCCCACGAAATGCACTTGTACTCACCCTTCTCTTTGATTCTGGCCGTGATCCACTGCTCGGTCATCCCCGTAATAGTCATTAATTTCTTCCAAAAGGTAGGGACACAAGCAGCTCGAGAGTAGATCCTATCACTCTGAAACCTGGGACAACGAAGTAAGACAGTGTACTTCTCCACAGTAGGTACCAAGTCTACTTCCCCAAAAGTGAAACAACTGTACGCTGGGTTCCAAAACTGAGCAAGGGCTCAGAATAAGTGCTCGTTCACCTGAACATCAAGCAAGTAAGGTAAGTCTCCGTAATTATCGTAGAATGACTGTTTAGTCTCATTGCCCCACTGATCCGAAATCGCCTTGAGCTCCTGCAGATTATTCTGTGTAACACTGATACGAGTGTAGTCTGATAGCTCCGACATATATCCCACAGCTATACTATCCCCCTTTTCTAGTTGAGTTTGCTCAGACCATCTATGGACATTGGCGTTGGCCTCCACTCTATCAAGAAGTCCGTTTTCCATGATAAAACTTCCTAACTTAGAAACTGACCGTGAATCGATACCTTTTTAGATGCAAAATGACATGCAAACAAAAGAAAAGAAATAGTCAATATCACATTATATCAATAAATCTCAACGATATTTTATAAAGGTAATATCTAAATTTCAACTCTAACTAAGTTGGGCTCTTATGGTTTTTCGATATGAGGTTTTAGTTCTAAAGTTGAGGTACCTGAACCAGCAGATTCCTCGATTCTCACCCATTATAGGCTCATTTGAATCGAGTTCAGTTCAGGGGAATACATTTCCTTATGGCTACACGGAGATGAAAATGTCACGAAACCATAGGCATGGATGTATCCCGAAAGTGATCCACTATCCTGCACGGAGGCGAAAACCTCACGAAGGCATAGTTTCTCACTCCCACTTAAGGGTGTGACCACAACGGTCATGCAAATGCAATGCGTATCAGAATATATAACATATGCAATAATACAAACTCATGTAATGCAAAGAGGATTGAATTTTAAAATTTTTCAAATTTTCGACATTAAGACAAAAGGTAATCAATTATATGGCTTGACTCTCTTATTAGTCCCCAGTGGAGTCGCCAAGCTGTCGAGACCATTTTTAAAATCGGGTTTTGGAAAATGGAAATCGACTTTAAAAACGAAAACTGGAATCGCCACCAATCTTTTTAGGTGTGATTGGATCACCTTTAAAACATTTTGTTTTAAAATCATTAGTTTTGGTCTACGAAATCGAAAAAACGAGTTCGGGAGCCGGTTAACGACGAGGAAGGGATTAGGACCTCGTAACGCCCAGAAATTGGTACCTAATTGATTATCAAGTGTCTTTAATGTCGGAAATTCAAAATTTTTAAGATGTAGTCCTCTTTAAAATATTTTAATTTTGAAAATTGGGGTTCACTCGTATCAAAGTATTGACACTAAGTTAGACTTTTTTGGAAATCCCTATCTCGAAACAACAAAACGCTATATCCAATAAGTTAGGACATATTGCTTTGAAATTCCAAGATAGTGACTTGCATTTAGAAAACCTTTAAAAACTAGAAGGGTATTTGACTATTCGAACTCAACGAGAAGAGTCGCAACCCAATAAGTTAGGGCACTACTTTTCTCGAAATTTTCAAACACCAAGCATTGCCTTTATATTTTTTGAAAACTTCGAAATTTTGTTTTAGTTAATGTATAAGGAATCACATTATCGTTATGGAATAGAATATCACAATTATAAATGAACAAAACATGTATTTAAAAGATACAGTGGCAATAATACAAAAATCATATACTAGATACATACATATAAAAATAATATACATAGCAAATGCATACAAAGATATACATAGCATATATTGAAAATGAATAAACAAAACATACAAACATACAAAGTAATAATTAAATAATGCATGACATACAAAAAAGAGTAATACAATATCAATGTACATGTTCATGAAATGTAATATCAAATAATAAATATAAAATAACATATAACACATTATATATGCAATATATGTATAAAAAAATGAAATGAATTATTGTTAACAAAATATACATATAATACAAATAAAGACATAATATTTAATAATAATCTTGAAATAGTATTTGCTATACAATATACAAAACATAATTACAAAATATTTATAAAAGAATAATAATTATATATAAAATATATTTGGGTTTAAAAAATATATAAAATAAAAGTATGTAAAAGAATTTATAAAATAACACATAATATAAAAATATCATTTTAAAATAATACATAATAAATAAATAATTAATAATTTAATATGTGTATAATATGAGTTAAAAATATAATTTAATTTACAAATTTACAAATTTTAAATAATATAATGAATAATATAAACATAAATAATATAATAGATAATATATGATATATATATAACATAAAAAAGTAATATAGATTAAAAATAAAAATACAATAAATGTTATATAATAAAAATATGATTTAAATATATAGGAAATAAGAAATAGATATAATATAAAATAACGAAAATATATATGTAAGAACAATATATATAAATAATTAATAAATATATAATACAAGTAAAATATAATAATAATATAAAAATAATGATGTAAAATAATAATAATAATTTGTGAAAATTAATATATAATAAATAATAATAATATATAATAAATAATCTTATAATGTATAATATAAAAGTAAGGTAAAAAATAAAATAAATAACAATATACAAAAATGTATATATATAGAATAATAAATATAAATATAGGGCTACATTTAAAGTTCAACAAAATTACGGGGCGAATTTAAAAGAAATAAAACTAAATTAAGGCCCTAATTAAAACGCGCGTAAAACAAAAGGGACTCATTGGGCAAATTGTCCTATTCCCAAAACGGCGACGTTTCCCAGAATGTAATTTAATAACCGTTGGGACTAAATTGAAACAATTGTAAAATATTAGGGCCAAATTAAAAATATAATAACACGTAATTATAAATTAAAAGAGGTGGAAGGACCAATTGGGTAATTAACCCAATTCTAAAAAAATCACGCGGATCCTACCCGGGTAATCGGGTCAACGCGCGGATCCTATGGCTTAATACGACACCGTTTTGAGCTTATTAAGTTAAGCAAAAACGATATCGTTTCAAAGAGACTATATAAGCCAATTTTGCAGCTTAAAAATCATTTTAACACCGGTCTTTAAAAAAAAAGTCCTAAAATGCTCTGCAAAGGGGAAGAGAGAGGTCCCGACTACCGCCCTCGCCACGGTGCGATGCACTGTGACACACGCGCCTCACGCGCCGTCGTACACGGTGGTCTGAAGGCTTAAAAACCTTCGTCCTTCCACAGGTAATCTCTTTTCCCTTAAATCCTTACTCGTATATGCTAGAAGAGTTCATATATGTTCAAAATAAAGCACGAGATATGCGATTAAATCATCTTTTGAGAGACTGTTGATATTTTTGAATGAATATCTGTGAGTATATTTCTATTTTTCAAAAAAAAGGGGTCCTTTTACACTGTTTTGATTCGGGCTTTTATAGCCACTGTTGCTATTACATTTTTGGAAAGAAACCTTTTCTTCCATATTTGTTTTGTTTGCTGCTATGTTTCTTTCCCCTTTTCGCAGGTATCATCGAGGAATCCGGCAATGACTGTGCTGGTGTGGATTCTCAGTGTTGGTGGGGCGCTGATTACGGAGGCAGAGCCTTGAGTGATGGCCTTAATTGGGGAGCTAGACAGACGCTCCCCGAACCTTCCAGAACCTGTTGCGGCGCGAGGGGAAAGAGCTAAGGTTGAAAACCCTAGCTGATAATTTTGAGTTTTTGGGCCTCTATTGTTTGGGTCTAGTTTAGGTTTGGGCTTTGGGTATATTTGGGTTAAGGTTGTAATTGTAATAGGTCAAGGGTGTAAACGGGTTAAGGGATAGTTTAGGGTCTGTTGGGCTGGTTATTTATTTGGTTTTGACTTTTGGGCTCTGTAAAAGGACTATTTAATAAATAAACATTTATTTATTTCAATTTTAAAGCCCGGGCAAATTTTGGTGATTACAATAATTATTCAAAAATAATAATTTATACAAATTCAAAAAATAATTATATAAATTTAAATTTTTTAAATATATTTTTATTAAATTAATTAAAAATAGTTCATATATTAGTGTGATTCTTTTAAAATAATATATATAAATACATTTGTTTTAGTTTAAATAATTATATAAATTATTGTTATTTGTTCCATTCCAATGGTAAAAAAGATATTTTACAATTATTACTATGTTGTTCCACATTACTATTCTTACCAACCAAACAATAGTTTACTATTATTTATCTATTACATTCATGCCTACCAAACATTATAATATCCATCACTTCCTTATTCTATCCCTACCGAATAAATATTACATCTCTATTCTTTTACATTTAACCAAACATATTAAAAGTGTTTCTTCTACAATAAAGAAGAGAACTACAAGACCAATAGTAAAGAGTGAAAAGACTACCTAGCTACAAAAGACAAAGGTATGAAGCTCTTAATTATTGAAACTTGCTTAGTAGAAGTGTAACATCCCGAATTTTGGGCCTAAAAGTATTAGGTCTTGAGCATGGGAACCGTTAGGAGGCTGCACATAAATGATTGGTTGTGAAAAAAATGACACAAATAATTGACTGCTTGAGTGGTTATGTGTCCTAAGAAGTGTGGGAAGTCCTGGGTTCAAACCTAGGCTTTAGCAAAAAAAAAAAAAAAAATTATTTTAAGTGAATAAAACCCTTGGTTCTGGATAGTAGGTTTTTAAATTATTGTGGGTAAAACATGACACAAGGAGCCTACTGGTAAAGGGGGTAATGGCGTGTTACTAATGTCTGAGGTCTAAAGTTTAAGTCTTGGTTTGTGCAATAAGGCAGTCAATTTTTGATACTTTGGACGGCTAATGTTTGTGTTGCATTAAAAGTCTTATAGGTGAGAAGTTGGAGTGATTTGAGGAGGATTTTGAGGAGTGGATCAAGGGGGTGGGAGTGTTAGCCGAATTTTGGGAGGATATTGTAGAGAGTCTTAAGGCTTGTTTAGAGTTTGAACTGGAATTGGAACTATCTTAGACTCAAATTTTGGTAGAGGTGTGTTAGCTCTTCATTTTCATTTTTTTCCTCTCCACTTCGGTTTTGTCAACATTCTTTGTTGCCTTTTTGCTACTATACCGAATACTGCTAAAGACTTCGGGCTTTCGATTTTGTTTTGCCTTTGGTTTTACTTTTTCCTCCAATCCCCTATCTATCGATTTTATTTTTTTCTCTTTTCTGTTCTCTCTCCATTTACACAAAATTTCTCCCCTTTCCATATTGCTCTTTTAGGCCGAATACTGCTATCTCTTATTGTCAAATCTTCGCTAGCCTTCTCTATCTGTTTTGAGCCCTCGCCATTTATTTTGGTGCATTGGCCGAATACTCTTGTTTCTTCCCCTCTCTATTTTTGGCTTTCGCCGAGTTGTCCTTGCAGGATTCTCTTCTAGCCGAACCTCTTTCTGCATTTAATTGAGGTAAGCCACCATGTCTGTTTGGGTTCACGGTTGTTTTCTTCTTCTTCCTTTCTTTAGTCAATATAATCTCCCTATTAACATTTTATTTTCTCTGTCGACACTGCTAGGAGTGGTTGTACCACTTCTTGGTTCGGGTTTAGAGGGTCCCTTTGTAGGCCAATTACTGTTATGCATCATACTTAGCGCTTTGTTTCAGTAAGTGGTTAATCGCTTGGTTCAGGTTATTTTACGCTTTTAGTAATGGTTAACGAGAGTGGGTTGTAATATAGATTTTTGCGAAGGATCGTAAGGTAATCTTGGTCGATGGTTTAGGGGGGCTAAATTACTCACGTTCTGGTAAGGCAAGTATCAATATTATTTTAGGATTAAGTGTTAAAAGAGGGTGATTAACCCTATTGATTAAAAGACTGACAGAGTGATTGATTCAATATAGGTTGGTGTTTGTTGGCTTCTGCGCCTTTTTGCAATCAGGTGTGTAATCACTGTCTTAACCGTAAATCGACAAAAGCCGAAAAATAGGACCGTTGATGCCACATGGGCGTGCGATCGCTCGTGTGGTAACCCCAAATTCATAGACGTGGGTACTGGATTACGAGAGGCCACCATGGGCGATCTCATGGGCTTAGGCTGTTTTGGGCCATGTTGGGCCGAAATGGTGACCGAAATACCCCTATAGGGTAAAATGACTGAAACACCCCCATAGGGTGAAATGACCGAAATACCCCTGTAGGGTAAAATGACCGAAATACCCTCATAGGGTAAAATAACCAAAATACCCTCATAGGGTAAAATGTCAGAAATACCCCCTGTAAGGTAAAATGATTGAAATACCCCCATAAGGTAAAATGACCGAAATACCCCCATAGGGTTAAATGACTGAAATACCCCTGTAAGGTAAAATGACTGATTTGCCCTACGATGTGTATGATTGTATTTCAGCATGTCATGTTATATGTATGTTGCATCCCTGTAAGATATTATGATACGATACAGGACATGTTGCATAGAGTTGGGATTGTTATTTTGGAGGAAGTGTACTGTACTGATATGGTCGCACGAGCCTCCCAAGACGACTGTGGACCTAAGGTTGCACGGGTCGCCCAAGACGACTGTGGACCTACTGATGGCTTTAAGCCGTTCATATTACTGGCAGCTTTGCTGCAATACTATTTAGTGCCGTAATTGGTGCTAATCTTGGTGTGTTTCGCTAGGTGGGTCAATTTTATCCCCACATAGTGTGTTTGGCAGGATAGAGGCTGGATTGGGTAGGATTTCTGATTACATTACTGCACTGATACTGTTACTGTAATGGGCTAAGGCCCATATTGATACTAGTACTGTAACGGGCTCAGGCCCAAACTGCATCTATCTATTGAATGATTGACTTCTTGTTTGTTAGGGGATTACACACTGAGTTTTTATAAACTCACCCTCTCGTTTGTCTCTGCACAGAAATCCCGACCTTTGTGGATCGGTCTTTGCGAGGGATTCGGAGGTGGCCACACTACTGCTCCTGCTTTATATTTGACTTTTATTTACTATTAAATTTTGAATTGGGTATTTATTTATGTAATAAGGCCTCTCTAAGGTTTTAACTTTTAATTTGGGATTTTTACTTGCTTTGATATAAACTGTAGTTGTAGGAAGAAGACGTGTTTTCAAAAGATAACTGTTTTTCAAAAATACCACATCTTCTTAATATAATTTTGAAGCTTCTGCAACAAACATAGTTTTAAAGTGAAATAACAATCTAATATGATTTACAAATTTTTGTTAATGATATAATAAGGTTTTAATATATAACGGGCTTTCCAATGAAATTATGGTTTCGAAAAGCACTTCAATGTGACACCGCCAAATTCAGCCATAACATCTAGGCCGGGTTTGGGGTGTTACAAGAAGATTCAATATACCACTGAGTCATTGGTTTTGAAGCCACTAACCACGTGTGTGTTTCTTTACAGGGGTTTAAGAAAATGAAAGATTTTAGAGATTAGAGTCTCTTGTTACAAACTAGAGATTGGACAAATACTGTGGCTAAAGTAGTGAGAGATGTTTTACGTTACCTAGTTTCAAAAGAAACTTAATTTTAGTTGTATGTTTATTTAAAAATGGCTTTACTGTAACTCTTAGTAATAGTATTAGAATTTTTAGAAATCGTTCTCTTATCTATAATGGATGGATGACAAATAATATCTACTTTATCGAACAAAAAAAGCCACAAAAGCCAGAAACTCCACATAAAAGCTACATAATGAAAGTCACATACTGTACAGATGTCCTTCACCTTTGGAGTTCCCATCACATCATTCACTAAAAGCTAGAAACGCCTCACAAACCTTATTCACCTTAATGGTCGAAATCATATAGATTCTCCCATTGGATTTCATCCCTTTAATCTCTACCTCAATTCCATCAAGACACTAAATCCCAAACCTTTTCTTCCAATAACCAAGTACCACAACATGGTATACTAACCATACCTAAAATTACAATGAATTCATCAAATGGCATGATCAACAGATCAGCTAGAAGGGTTTTCCCATGAATCTCGAGTAGACACCTTTTACACACTTGATGAATACTAGAGATTGTCGTAACAAACTTTAAAAAACTAACTCAACTGTAGATCACTCTATCACAAACTTCTATAAACCAAGTTGTAGACAAGGAAAATGTACTTTAGACTACATCGGTCGGATTGCCCTCCACTCGAGCACGTACAACATAGGCTCAGATAGAAGCTCTAGCCTTAGAATGAGTCCCAACAAAATCATCATATCTCCATTGATTATTACAAACACTTCTATGACCGTGATATGTAGGAGCAAATTTCCGATACAATATCGATGAAAAGTGAGTCAACTGTAGATAATCCCTAGAAAAATGTTTCATGGAGCCACATTGGATACAATCACCAATCTTCTTCCAACACTCACCACCTCCACAAAACTCAAATACAGGTACAATCATGGCATGATTTGGACCACTAACAAATTATTTTCTAGGTTGTCCTCCCTCTGATCGGAAACCAAGAGTAACAAAAATCCTCAAACTTGTAAAGTCCTTAGCTCGCTTTGATCATGGTTGTGAACTAGCACCTCCAACTCTCAGTCTCAGAACACACGACCCATCAGACTTCTTATTAAGGCCCAAATCCTACTTGACAATCTCAGCCCCCTCAGCTAAATAAAAAAATTCCTAAATCTTAAACACAACCAACTACACCCTTATCTCATCCTTCAACCCAGGAAGAAAATATCAACTATTTTATTCTTCATTCGAAACCATCTCAGGAGTGTACCTATTCAAACATAGGAACTCCTTCTCATAGTCCACTACAGACAATTTACTCTGAACAAGCACAATGAGCTCGTGCTTTCCCTCTTCAAGATACAATTGTTCGATGCATTTCTTTTTAAATTTTAACCGAAAGAAAACCCAAGTAATTTTTTCAACAGGAATAGACTGAGTCACCATAAGCCACCATTAGTAGGCTTCTTTCTTTAGCAACGACACAACACACTGCACCTATTTAGCTAGTGTGCACTCAAGCCATTCCGAAATTCATTTTATTGTTCCCATCCAATACTTAGTAGTAGATGGACTGACACCTTTTAGTCTCTTAATTTCAATAGCTCCAAACCTTCGACGTTTCTCGATCAGAGCTATTTGAACTACAGTAGCAGGCAAAGCTTGGGATGTTCTTCTTATCACACCTAAATATACTAAGGTTCGGTGTAATAAAGTCTTTGGGTGTTTAAATTGGAAAACTTTCTATTAATGGGGCTCCAGTGCAAATTTGATAATTTGATGAATTGACTAGTAAATAGTTAAATTTCCAAATCTGGTTCAGTTATTGTAGAATCTGATAGTTATTAGTGAGAGATAGTATGATTATTTCTGTAACATCCCTAACTCGTATCCATCGCCGGATTAGGGTCATAAGGCATTATAGAATAAAAGCACAATTCTGAACAATTATACATATACACATGAACAAGTCTCGAAAATCAATCAAAATTTATTTCATCAATTAACACCACTCTTAAATTTGAAACATTTCATATCATACTTATATATACTGTCATATCATTCATACGCAACAATATGAAATAAATCATTCAAAACATTAAAGCATATACTGGTTTTAGCAAAGATAAGAAATGAGCCTAAATGATTATCCAACTATTATAATATTTAAGTATACATTGACTTTTCATATTAACTAATGATATCATTACTCAACTCAAACTCAAGCATCATTTAAATATCTAATATCAATTAAATTCATACCTAAATTCACATGTCAATACATTATACAAACAAATATCTATATATATATTTACAGAGTGACTAATCCAATTAGTACCGAATATCTAATTCAAAACATCGACATAAGTCACATAGTATTGCCGAACATTTATGCATGCTAATACCATGTAATAGTTCACTTATGAACTAACTTTTATGACTTAAATGAATGTTTTGTCATGGTAACCGAATACATATAACTAAATACATATATTTCATACTTATCAATGAACATAGGCCACAACCAAATTCCCAATCACCTTATTTCAATCATTTTGTCTTATGACGCATAATTCAAATAATACATCAAACCAATTCATTACATGTATATTCACAACTGCCGAATTATAAGTAGCTCAAAAATATTATCCATATCTTCCATCTCATAATCGAATGCCATTACTTCAATCATAGTCATTTATCTGATATGTATATATTCAAAACATGAATCTCCCATACCAAATAATGAACATATCAAGACAAACTTTAATGCCAAATCACATATAACACATTGATTAAATACAACAATTAAAATTCAAATAATCTTTTATCTATGCATACCTTAATTGAATCAACCCAATGCATATGTCCAAAATCATCAAGCAACATCGACGCTCAAATTAGGTATCAAAAGTGTCATTCAACCATGACACATTGCATAATAACCAAAAAGAACTTAAACCATAGTCCAACAAAACAGAATCTAAGCATGGAAGTGAAGCCATTTTCGTATGGCCTTTATACATACATTTTTCAAAATAAACCAACTCCAAAGATAGCTTATAAATGCCATAGATTTGATAGTTCACTTACAAAGATACCAAAAATAGTCGATAGTGTGATTGACTTTGCTGACGATCCTCGAGCTCGTAACTTGAATCCAAAAATCTATAAAATAGAGTAAACATGAACACACAGAGTAAGCTATCATAGCTTAGTAAGTCATAATCAAATAAACAACTCAATAATATAGTCAACTCGTTTTAACTAACCAAATTACTTTAACATTACCATGCTTGATCCCAAACTTACAAATTCCACAAATAATACATTTTCATAGACAATTTCCCACCTTGGCCGAATGCTCACAGAGTCATTTTAACATATTATTAATCAACTTCCAAACCAAATAGTCATGATAAACCATAAATACATATACTCATATATGCAAGTTCAAGAATCATAATATAACATCACATATATATATTATCTATATGGCCGAATATATATGGTTAGAATTACACATGTTCAAGTATCATCTCAAAGGTGTTCACAATATACATTTCAAGGCCAAACACACTTTCATATTCATACACAATCTTTATTTACCTCATAAGTCACTTGTAACAAATATTAAGTACTTACTTACCTTATTAAAAGTAGGTAATAACCTATTTCATACCTGGCCATTCAGCTCATTCTACAAGTACGTTCACAACTTATCGTTGCCCAATGAACCATTCAGAATTGGATAGGACACTCGGATAATCACACATATATCGTACAATGCCAATGTCCCAGACATGGTCTTACATGTAATCACAAATCGATGCCACTGTCTCAGATAGGGTCTTACTCGTACACATATATCAGAATCACATATCGATGCCATGGTCTTACTTGCACATCACATATCAGAATCCTATGTCATGAAATATGTATCCTAACTATTCCTAAGGTTCATACGGGGCTTTCGGACTTCGTAACTCGATCGAAACAGATTCAAAAATAAAGTATCCAAGCTTGTATACATTCGGCTATGGTAAATATAAATTCACATATTTCATTTCAGCATGTATACTTTGCATTTAATTAAATTTAAGTATGTTTATTTACTTATAAACTTACCTCAGACGATATAAAATGGAACGGGACAGCTAGTCGACAACTTTTGTTTTCCCTTGATCCAAATTCGATTTCTTTGGTTCTCTATCTAAACATATTCAAATTAAGCTCATTCAAACATATTTTCATTCAATTTAGTCCAAAAACATATAAATGGGAAAATTACCATTTTACCCCTGACATTTACACTTTTTACAATTTAGTCCCTAATGCAAAAAACACAAAATATGCAAAATTTCATCACACCCATGTTAGGCCGAATCTTACCCACCTTCATACAAGTCCATATATTTCATTTATTTCACATTTTAGTCCCTCAAATTATTATTTTTGCAATTTAGTCCTAATTACTTAAAATTATAAAAAACTCCAATACAAAACATGTTAATCTAAAACATATCTTTCATATTTCATCATCAAACAACAAAAATCACAAGCTCTCAACAATGGCATAACTCAAAATATCCACAAAAATAAAAAATTCAAGCATGGGTTTACTAGTACTCGAAGCAACGATCTAAAAAACATAAAAATGATCAAAAACTGAGTAAGAACGAACCTTGAATCAAGCTTGAATGAGGCCGAAGCCTAGATTTTATTTTATTTTCTTTCTTATTTATGTTTTTGGCAGGAACATAATAATATGAAACCATGTTATAATTTTTTTATGTTTTATTATTACATAATATTACATAATTTACTTTTTTAACCTCTATAATAAAATTATAAAACCATTAATAACAAGGGAACTACCATCCATATCACATGTAAATGGTTTATTTACAACATGAATGCTTCAATTTAGAAAGCCACTAACAATTTGACCCTTATGCTTTAAACTATTAAGTTTTCAATTTACGCGATTAAGTCCTTTTATTTAATCGGACACTCAAACAATGAAATTAAATCACGATAATTTCACAAATATAAATTCACACATGATAAACACAGAAAATAATTTTTAAATATTTTTCTAACTCTGATTCGTTGTAACAGCCCAGTTTTAGCTAAGTCAGAACAATGGTTTCGGAACCACAAATTCGATGTCAAAAAATTTATTTTATTATTTTTTTAATATTTACAGCATGATATTAGAGTTGTGTGAAAATTTCGTGAAGAAATTTTACCGTATAAATGCTTAATTCAGTAAAAAGGACTAAATCGCGTAAGGCGTAAAATATGAGTCCTATTAGTGTAATTATTAAATGTTTTAAAGGTTATTTTGGTAAATAAGTGATAAAAGACAAAATAAATAAAACTAAAGTAATTTCTCATCTTTATTTCTATCCTCCATCGAAATTTCAAACAAAAAGGGCAGCCATGGATGAAGCTTCATTCAGCCATGGTGATTTTGTAAGATGTAGGTATTTTCTACTTGGTTTTTAATAATTTTTATGTTTTTGAAATCGCTGTTACTTAATCTATCTAATGAGGGGACTAATTTGCAAAACTATTGAATAGTTTGAGATTTGCCATTGATGATAATGCTAGGGTTTTAAAGTTTTATGGAAGAAAATAAATCCTTATTGTTAAATAAACAACTTTTGTTAAAGGATTTTTAATGAAATTGTCAAATAGGGGCCAAATTGATTAATGTGAAAATAGTGTGTTAAATATGTGAAATTATGAATTGTATGGGCTGATATGAGCATGTATGATGTTCGGCTAGGCTTGGGTGTGATGAAATTTCAAGAATTCTAATTTTATGAGCCTAGGGACTAAATTGCAAAAAGGTCAAAAGTATAGGGCAAAACAATTATTTTTCCATAAGATGAAATTTTATTGAATTGAGTAGAATAATGATTAAATGAGTTGAATTTAATTATTTAGATCAAGTTAAGCCTCGTGCGGGTGTAGATCAAAGGAAAAGCACAGATTCGGACTAGTTGATCTGTTCCGTCGTTTTAACGATCAAGGTAAGTTCGGATGCAATAAGCATTGTTATATTTATGCTTTTAATATTTTGATATCATATAAATTGTATATACATGACTATTTTTATGTTTAACGACATATCGACTAAGAATGACACTTAGTGTGCGGTTTAAAATAGCTTCGGCTAAATGTGGCACGTGTGCGATTTGAGATAGCTTCGGCTATATACATATATGTGGCACTTAGTGTGTGAAACATTGAGAATGACACTTGGTGTGTGAGATATTGAGTATGACACTTAGTGTGCGAGACATCGATGATGCAACGGCATTACGTGTATGTATGAAATGGTAAGGATCGGTATAGGTATGTATGAAAAACTCATGAGAAATGATTTCAGTTTATGATGCATCTTTGTAACAAAGTAAATAAGTAAGTCATGCCTATAAGAATGATTTTGTGATGACCTTGTGATTATGGGTCCATGCTTATGTTGTTTAAATATGTATTTATACCATGATGGTTGAAATGATTTGTAAAGGTGGTATTAACTTAGTTATCATTGTTTACACTAAAATAATTTTGGACAGCAGCAAAAGTCCGACTTTGAAAATACACCAAAAATGGTGGAAATTGAATTAGTGGTTTAATAAGATATGAAATTAAATCTTATTCAGTCTATTTTTTTATAAAGGAGACTGTGTAAACAAAAGAATTTTATATTATGAGATATTTGGATTTTTGTGAGACAGAGTCAGAATAATTTCGGAATCCCCTATTCTGCTTTGGGAAATCATTAAAAATTGTACAAAAATAATTGTTGGTTATAATTTATATTATTAAAATCCTTAATGAGTCTATTTTCAAAAAAAAAATAAATGAAAACATCATCTGAATCTCGTATGAGGAGATAATAAATTTTTAGTAAAGAAAGGTCGAAGCTGTCAAACAGCAGAACAGGGGTAACTTTGAAGAATAAACTGTACTTATTGGCTAATCCATAAATTCTAAAAATTTTATGGTAGAAATATCTATGAGTCTAATGTAAATTAAAATTAACGGATCATAATTTAGAAATTTGTATCTCAAGTTATAAATAATTTAGTGACCGTTACTCAAGTAGACAGCTTGACTGAATTATGTGCAATTATGATTGTGCTACCTTGAAAACATGTTGTTAGAATTTGGAAAAAGCATATTAATAAGTTGCTTATTATTTTCATACGGACTTACTAAGCTATATAGCTTACTCCCCTTCCTTTCCCATCTCTTATAGGTTTATTCAACTAGCTCGGGTTGGAGATCGCAGGAGATTCAATCACACTATCAAGCTACCATTTGGGGTATAAGTATTCTAGCACTTGAGTTAATGGCATGTATAAGGGCTTAGTCAATTGTGTATGTGTCATTTTATTTGGCCAAATGTATTGGCTTATGATGATATATTGATTCATTTTGTATATATAGCCATGAGATGTGGCTTATATTGACTATTTGGGTTGTAATGCCTAATTATATGTACTTGTATGTGCCAAAGGTCATGTGGTGTGATAATGTTGTTTATTATGGATGGGTGTGTGGATATGGTTTAGGTACTTGATAATTGGTTGATGACATAATTGGCTTAAGTATGAAATAAGAGAATGGGTTAATGATAGTCATGGCATGACAGTTTGATAAGTTTAAACTAGGCAAAGTATGGTACCTTATGCTTGAATAAATTGATATGAAATCACCATGATCATGACTTGTTTGATGATGTTTAAAGCTCAATTATGCCATGAAAAGTTCCATTAAAATTATGTTTAAGTATGAGCAAATGAAGGTGCTAAATGGCTTGGTAAATAGCCACTTTCTTGGCCACACGGGCAGAGACACGACCGTGTGTATCAGCGGTGTGGAGGGCATGACCTAGCACCTGGGTATGTGACTTGGCCGTGTGACTCTATTTTGTTGCTGACGTCATAAACAAAAAGTTACACGGGTGTTTCCCGAGCCATACGGGCGTGTGTGACCACACGGCCTAACCCACACGGGCCTGTGGCCCTGTTTCATGATGAAATTTTCTACGTTTTCCCAATAGTTTTTAAAGTTTTTGGTTTAATCCCGAATCATCTCTGATGCGTGTTTAGGGCCTTGTAAGCCTATTTAAAGGATGTTATACATATGTATGAATGTTTTTGATTTGAATGAAAATTTATGGCCCGATTTTATGTGATTGTGTATGTTTAAATCTGGTAATGCCTCGTATCCTATCCTGGCCTCAAACATGGTTAAGGGGTGTTACATTCGTGGTCCTGAAACCACCGTTCCGACTAGGGTCTAAATCGGGCTGTTACAATTTAAATAGTAATATTTAGACTAATTAAATGGGTTTCAATGATCATGTGTGGATGATTAAATATATAGAAGGAATGCCATTCTTCTTGGTGAACTTACTCATATCTTTTTTCATTTTCGTCCTTCCATCTTCTTCACTAGTTTAGTTGTAAGAGAGGAAGATTAAAGAGCGACCTACATAGAGGAAAGAAGCTAAAGTTTATGCATAAGTAACTGATAATTTATCAAGCTAATAAGCTTCCTAAACTTTATATATTCATGAATTTAAGAAAAAGAAGGAAGTTAAGGATTTCAATTTAACTTGTTGATTTTGTAATATGATGTGTAAGGTTGCATTAGCCATTTAAATATATTTGCATGCCATTGGATTATAGTTTTCTTACACATAAATGCTTTCATTTTAATTTATGATATGGTTTTTATTTTTAGCTATCCAAATAGGAAGTGGTTCAAGTATTAAAGGAAAAGCTAAGTCGACATAGTAGTATTAACCTTCTAGGTGAGCTCCAGAACTCAGGTTTTAAATGGATGTGTACTTTTTTGGTATCGTGTACTGGTTATGTAACTTCTATTATGCAAATGATGAATTATTATATGTCTGAACGATGATATATTGTGATGCATGTTGTGAGTAGATATGAAAATGCATAACTGGTTGTAAGTTTAGCCACATTGAATAGATGAAATTCTTGGTATAATATATGTCGTGTATTAAATAGCAGTATTGGTTGAGTGCTTCTGTATGAATTGCATGTATAAATGTTTATGTGGAGTAATGGAGGTCTATAGAAGTGTGATTGAGGTGAGAGGAGTAATGAAGAATATGATATGTTACACATTTTTCCTCCGGTAGGGCATGTGAAAGCAAACTGAAATTGGTGAATGATCCCGACCATGCAGGGGAACACATATCACATCCCAAAAACCGAGTTAGTAAAATTAGGGTAGTGAATGAAAAGTGGTCTCTTCCTATTTTTTTAAATTAAATGTTGTAGAAAATGTTACAAGTAGTTAATCTATTGCAGTGGCTAAGTATTAGTTATGTGTGCCGAAGGTTCTATGTTCAAATCCCTTCCCTTGAATTTTTGCTACTTTTGTTCCAACCTCTATCCTTGAACATCTAGCTTTATATTATTTTTACTTAACTATTGATAAGAATGAGCTTGCTAGTTCAATGGTCAGGCTTCAGTTTACCTAGAGGTCCTATGTTTGAATCCCGAGTATGCAAAGTGGAAAATTATTTTTGGTTCTCCCTAAGTGTGCCGCCCATGTGGATAGTAGTTGGGTCAAAATCAAATTATGGAAAAAATCTGTTAGGATAACAAATACTGGGATTTAGTAGGATATGGGTAGTTAGTTTAGAAACTCTTTTTTCCATTAAATTACCCAAATAATATCTCCTAATTCTTCTTCTCGCAACCGTCACTCTCCCACTCACTCTCCCTCACTCTCATTTTTTTGTTCCTTTATTCCCATTTTCTTAGTTTTCAGTTTTCTCCTTTCTCCTCTTGCTGCCAAGATTATGTCCTCAACTATTTCTTTTGTGGTTATTGCCAGTATTCTTCATTTTCTTTTGTTGTGTTCTTTTTACTTCGCAATTGTTCTATCTTTGGCTGTCTTTAGTTTTTCAGCTTGCGGTTGGTGGGTGCATTTTGGAATACTAGAGTTTGTCGTAAGTTTTGCGTAAGTATTGTGTTTGTTTATTTCAGGAAAGATGTTTATGGGTAATCTTATGTGAGAAATTTTTGGTTCATGATTATTGTGTTTTGATACCCTCTTTTGTATGGGAATCTGTTAGGTGAATATCGCGAACCACTCAACTCTTTTCTGGCGAGCGGAGTGCCTTAGGAATCAGTTTCTCTTTAGATAAGGGTTGAATACCTTAACATTTGTGGCTGAATTATTGATTCAAGATTGGTAATCCTTGTTATTTAAGTTATTTTGAATGTCGTTTTAGGGTCTGGAAGTGTGTCATAATGTCGTGTTTTTTTATAAATGACCATGTGTATAATGATAATCTATAAAAGCAGTGAATGATATGAAGCCAAAAAAGTCACTATCGATGTCACATGATCGTGTGGGCACACTGGGTCAACTGGGTCTTGTAGGCCCATTTTCAGTAAAACCCAGTTATAGTCGTGTTTTGATGTACGCTTCGAGGTTAGCTACTTTGTAGGGTCTACATGAGGAATATGTGATATGCATGACAAATACATGACATCTGATATTCTTCTCCTATATGTGTAACCTTTGAAAAGCATGTTAGCATGTTCTAATATGTAAAGCATATATGATCTGTATGTATCCGATTATCTAGTTAGTGATTGTATGTGTATTAGGGTGGGATAATGATGTGATTAAGGAAGTATTATAGTTTAATGATCTACCCTTTCTAGTGGTTTTAATGACATATCTGTTATGGTGGCTTGATCACACATATCTGATTCTAGAGGATTACAGAGCTATTTCTAGCAGTTGGACTGCACTATTTTGAAAAGTGACATATGCTCACTTATAGGTTTATGGGGTTGGATGGGTATTTATTACCCTAATTGATGTGTAGGGATGGATAGAGATGGTGTGTAGTGAATGGGGGTAGGATTTGTATCTGTTCTGAAATAAACTGTTGCATCACATGATATGCCATGCCATCCTTATCTGATATGATTATGATGTTACATTGCATGGTAAGCCATGTGTATTATGTTCAGTATCTGACTTTTCTGTGAATTGTGGTATCTGTTCAGTTTCAAGGGCTGATTTATATGTTGAGCTTGTTAACTCACCCCTTCATTTTCTGACTTCTCAAGTAATCAGGAAACTTAGGATTAGGCGGCTCACGGAAGCTCAAATTGATTTTCTGGTTAAAAATAAGACGGTTTATGTTTCATTGAACTAATATGGATGTTCGGACTTTTTGGACTATAAACTAGTTTGGGATTATTTTTTTCGTTTTTTATTTGCTTTCAATAAATTTAGTAATTATTATTTTAAATTGAAAATTTATATGTTTTTAAACACTATGTCACAGATTTCAAATTTTAATAACATAGAAATTCAGCTGCAAAATAAAGTAATCACTTATGTATTTTTCTATAATGAAATAAATATTTTTAACAAGTATTTTTCTAAAAAGAAATGGAAAGCAATTTACAAACATTAATATTGCCAAATATATGTTTTAAAATTCAAAATCTAGGTCTACAACGAGTTTATGTAATTCCTCAAGATTCATCCATAACGTCAGATCTGCTGTAATTCGGTGTTGCAGATTAAACTAGTTTTTGCATTTGAGGAGCTTGAATACAAACATTTTATTATGTTTTAGTTGACTTTTTATAATTTCATTTACATTCAATAAAAAGTGTAATTTGAGTCTTTTATTCACCTTAAGGGCCAAATGAGGCCTAAGGGTGAGCTAATATAATTTGTGAGTGTACAAAAGACCATTAGACGGTGTACGAACTCAATATTGGTCATCGAGTTGCAATACGGAGAGTTTGATGTTGCAACATAAGGAGCAAAGAGCAAGAATTCCAAGACTGCCTTTAGTGTCGTAACACAACCAAAAGATGTCACGACACACCCCTGAAGCTACTTTGAGTATGAGCATACTGCCTTCGATGTCGCGACACAGGCACTAGGGTGTCACGACATCAACCCTGTATGAGAAATACTTACGAGCCAAGTGCATTTTGGTCTACATAATCAAGCGTTAAACATGAGAGCGTCAGTTGACCTAGAGTTGAGGACAACACCAACCCTAACTCTAAAAATAGGTTCATTTAACAATTGTTATGGACAACTTTTTGTACCTTATAATTTTATTTGTAATTCAGGTTTTATTTTTTCCTTTTTCTGAGACTTTAGGTTATTTTCAGTTTTACATTTGTCGGGATATTTGATATGGAACTTGATAAACTCTTTGTGGATTTCGTGCTACAATTAAATACAATTCAAGATTCTCTTAAACCTTCATCTCTTGATTTGTTATTAATGTCCATTTTTTACATCAAGTTTATTATGTTTTTGAGAAACATGAGGAACTAATCCTCTTATGGGGGGTTAGCAAGTGTGAGTATGATTAATTATATAGGGTTTTCTTATCGGATTAGTTGTTCAGGAAAGGAAGAATTTAAACCCTTGTCTTGATGACCCTAGAAAGTCAACTATGAGGGAATTAACCCAAAAATATGATGGCCTATCCGTGAACACCTTAACCCCGAACCGGTTTGGATTGTGAGGTCAAGAGATGAGTAGTTCTTCCTGAGTTGTTATTCTAGTGGAAGATCAAGTGATCCTGCTAGGGTAATGACTAATTGATTGAACAGGAAACCTGAAGCATCAATAAGTTATAATTACCGGAATGAGCTAGTCAACCATGCTCAGATCTAATTCAGTTTCCATAGCAAATTTCCCTAAACTTTTCCTTTTATAGTATTTTATTCTTTATTTATAAAAAAATACAAAAAAAATATTTCTTTATGTTTATTCGTACTATAATTTATTTAAAGTTCTAATTATCTCTCTTTGTACTTAGGTTAGGATTAATTTAGTGCTCGCCTCCCTTGGGTACGATCCTCGGAGTACACACCTACTTCGTTGTAACTATACTACAACCTAACCCGTGTACTTGTGGGCACCGCCTATTTGACATATTTTGTGTAGGATTTTTACTTTAGACTTTGGTACGTTCGGAGGTGGTCAAGTTGTTGTTGCCATTATCGGAGAGGCAAAGTCACTAGATACAATTTTATTTTTTCTTATTGTTACTAACACATTTTATTCTCTTTCTATTTAGTGTATGAATCATAGTAGGGGAACACCTATAGAGCCATCCATAGATCCAAAAAGAAAAATTCATAGGAATTGTCATCAACAACAACAGATGCAGAACCAACCGCCCACTGCAGGCAATTTACTACCACGAGACAATCCATTATTCGATGAAATTAGCAATAATAACCTAGAAGACCTACCATCACCACCATAGCTACCTGCAAATATACATATGGCGCGCAACAAAAAAACCCTAAGGGACTATGCACTACCAAGTCTTGAGATGGTTCAAGGAGTATAACAAGGCCGGCCATCATAGCTAATAATTTTGAGATCAAACCAGCAATGATCCAGAACAATTTGCAATTCAAAGGCACAGTGACAGAGGACCCAAATCAACATTTAAAATGGTTTCTTCAACTTTGTGACACTTTTTAATATAATAGGGTCACTATGACGCTATTCATCTTTGGTTGTTCTCCTTCTCATTGACAAATAATTCTTTCTCTTGGTTAGATTAACAGGCCACGATTTATCACGACATGATATGAAGTCATAGGAAAATTCTTACAGAAGTTCTTCCCTATCAGCAAAATAGTCCAACTAAGAAGGGACGTCAGAACTTTTAAATAATTAGAAGGAGAAAGTTTTCACGAAGCTTGGGAGCGTTTTAAAAAGCTAATTCAGATATGCCCACACCATGGATTACCTGAGTGGTTATAGTTGCAAATGTTCTATAAAGGGGTGGATGCACACACACAATCAGGACTAGATGGAGCCACAAGTGAAGCCTTGATGAACAAGAAATACGATGACGTGTATGAATTAATAGAGAATATGACAATTAATTCCTTCTAGTGGCCAATAGAATGTTACGCATATGGCCAAAACTCATCTACAATCAAAGTTGTTCAAGAGGATGATGGATACCAATAGATAGTAGACAGGTTAAACCGTATAGAACCCTCCTCTAGTACGTGATCTACATATGGAGGAGACAAAGCTCTCTTCCATTACATCAATAATCCTATTGAGGATTTGAATTACATCAGGAATAGGGATGGAAAGACCACTCGAACCTGAGATGGGGTAGAAACCAGAGAGGAATTAATAATCCTAAGCAAGTTAAAAATGCTAATTATCAAACTCCTTACTTACAGAAGCCTCAGGAAAGGGCAACCCAAATGACCATATTGTATGTGGTCAATGCTTGGATCGGATCAAGGGGGAAATGCAATCAATGTGGAAGCCGTGAAACATGTGCAGTCTAAGTGCTCCATTTCTATAAAAACATTGACTAAACTAAAAGATTAGATGATTTAATTGATGAACATGATGGGAGACATTAAGAGACAAATTGGCACCGGGATCCCCAGTAACACTAAAGATAATCCTCGGAGAGAGGGGAAGGAGCATATGAAAGAAATTGCGTTCTGCTCGTGCAAAGTACTATGTAGCCCAGAGACATTGACACAAGAGGGAACCAAAGAGAATGCTAAAGATATTCGAGAGGTCCCCCAAGAAGCTGATGAAAGACCTAGACTAGAGGAGACAGCCAAGCCGGCAACTAAGTCAGAAGATGAACCAGTTTAAGAACCTGCACTTGCAAAAGTACCATCCCCTTCACTGTTAAAGGAAAAACAAAGGCAGGATGAAGATGAATGTGTAAGTTTTTTGAACTTATTCAAAACATTTAATGTTAACCTGCCTCTTATTGATTTAATTGAAAAATTCCCTAAGTACGCTAAATTCTTAAAAGAAATTATGTCTGGGCGTAAGAAAATAAAAATATAAGAGAAAGTTAACATAAGCACCTCATGTAGTGTAATTATATCTAGACAAATTCCCCAAAAACTCAAATACCCGAGAAGTTTTCCAATTCCCATAAAGATAGGGGGTATTCATTTTAGTAAAGCTTTTTGTGATTTAGGAGCTAGCATAAATCTAATGCCTCTATCTATATGCGAAAAACTCGAGTTAGGGGACTTGAAAAAAACTTAGATTACATTACAATTGGCTGAAAGATCTTCAGTGCATCCGAAAGGAGTATTGGAAGATGTGTTAGTCAAAATGTATAGCTTCATCATTCTAGCAGATTTTGTGATACTCGATTTCGAGGAAGACCGTGAGATACCTATCTTGTTAGGTAGACCATCCTTAGCAACGTCAAAATCTACCATTGATGTAGAAAAAATAAATTAACCATGAGGATCAATGATGAAACTGAAATTTTTAAATGTGGTCACCAACAAGATGAGGTAGACAAAAAAAGATTAGGGAGACAATTTTATGAAATATCTATAAAAATCCCTAACAACCTTAAGCTAGAGGAAGTATTTTTTGTGATTAATGCAGACTAAAAAAGTAAATTCAAAGAACAATACTGCCAAAACAAGGTGGAATGGCATGATGGATGTTGGATGAACACTGATAGAAATAAGACAAAGAGAGCATCATCGGGAACACTTGTTGAGTTCATAGATGAATCTGGCAGCAAAACTTGATAATTTTAATTGAACTTTAATTTTATGTATATTATTGTATATTTCACTAACTGCTTAGCTTAGAATTTTAATTTTTATTAACATTTTGCTTTATAGGAACTGAGACACTTTAGGAGCAGAAATTTGGCTAAAAGTTGAGTCAGTGTCACCGATGTCGCAACATCGCATCCAATATCAAAGAATCGAGAAAATCATCTCGATGTTGTGACACATCATCTTTGTATCGCGACATAGAAGATAGTCAACCCAAGTTTCCAAAATTTTAGAGTGTACTACGACATCGAATCCCGATGTCACGACAATGAAAAAATACTTGGGATGTGGCGACACAAAACCCCAGTGTCGCGACATTGCTACAATTTTATACAGGGTTAACCCAACACAATTGCACAACCTGATGACATAAACCATGTGTTAACCCGATTTTTAACTTTAAAACACCCTTTTAAAACCTAAAAAAAATATTTTAACCTAGGATTAAACCTATATTAGAAATTAAACTCTCTCAAATCCTTTAATTTTTCTTAAAATCTCTTAAACCCTAAACCTTTTTTTCACTTTTCATAATTTTTTTTTGCGAATTCCTTCTTTTAATTTTATTTGGTGCAGAAGCAAGTGGAAAGCAATCAAAGGAATGACAACGAGCGAGCTTTTCAAGGAATTTTGAGTAAATTATACGAGGTTAAAAGTTAAAAACTTAAATTTTACTGTTCTATTACTAGTGAAATACAATGCTTAACTCTAATTAGTTTTCTAAAGTTTTAATATCATATATGCCTCCTAGGAAGAGTAGAAAAACTAATGCCCAAGAGCCACCAGCAGTTTTGAATCCTTTAAACTTTTGAAACCAAAATGCCGAGGTGTATTTTCTCAAGCTTCAGGAAAAAACCTTTACTCAGGAAAGGGGATTCGAACCATAGATGGTTCTTTGCAACAAAATTTTTTCCTTAGCATGGTATCATAAATGGGAATGTTTCTACTTGATCTCGAAAGAAAATATTGCAATCCCACTCATTTGGGAATTTTATGTTGCTCTTAGGGATGAGGAAACCTGGCGGCCACATGGAGCTATGTGGAAAATGATAACAGTAAGAAGGAAGGATGTATCATTCTCCCCGAAAAAGATTTGCACATATTCTGATGCCTCATATAATGATTCTGAATAGTTAAAAAATACTGATCTAACGAGATTTCAAGATGTTGATATGGAAAGCATTAATTAGTATCTAACTAAAAATCGAGGTGAATGGAATCTCCAACTAGATATTGGACTACCGACCAATTTTAATCAAGCTATAATGTTTCCAATAGCTAAAATGTGGATGCAATTTATTCGCACTAGAATTACAGTTGCTCTTAATGTTTCTAATGTCAATACATTTTGTGCTATTTTATTATATGGAATTTTACAGAGAAAAAAATATGCATAGGGCAATGGATCCATCAAAGTATGAAACATTACGTCAATGGCAGAAAGTTTGGATTTTCTTTCTATATCTCGTAACGACACTTTGCAAAAGCACAGAGGTTCCAATGGAAGAGAACGAGCAATTCATGCACCCAAAAAAGAGTTTAATCTATGATTCTATGTACACTTAATATGTGGAACTCAACCAAAAGAAGGTTATAGACTAGAACTAGAGGAGAAATGAAAAGATGAATGTCCCTGCTTCACTCAAAAGAAAAGGAAAGCTGATGCCTCGAAGAAAAATGAGTGAGAGTAGTGAAGAAGAAATAGATGGAATGATATGATGGTTGTAAGAAATAGGACCGATCCTTCAATAATTTGCACAAAGGAACAACATGAGAGTTCCTAATTATCTGTCAGACCTGCTTGATCTGATGCAAACTTATCATAGAGAAGAAGAAGAGAGAGAGAAAAAAGGAAGGTGATAATGAAGAGAAAATAGAAGAGGCAAAAGAAGATGAGATAGCCTTTGCAGAAGAGGATGAAGATTGAAGTGATCCTTTTATTCTAAAAGAATGTAATAAATTTTGAATAGTTGTAGAAATATGACTAATAGTAGATTTTTTATAATTGTTCTGTTTGGAGTTTTCTATGCAAAAACCCCACATGGAAGAAGCACAAAAATTTAGAACTCATAATGATCAAATGAGGAAGCACCCACCAATAGCTTACGGAACTACCACGATCAATTGAGTAACTTCTTTCCGTATCCTTTCAAGGCTACACATTGAAGATAATGTGTTATCTATAGTGGGGGGTAACATAGAAAATTTGTTTCAACTTTTACGTTTCCTTTTACTTTTAATTGTTAGTTGTATGCTTGAGCTTGTAGAAATACAAGTGATTGGTTAGGAGCATGTATATAGGTTAGTTGAATTGATTATAAATTTGGCATAATAGTAGGTGATTTTAAATTTTTTATTATTAGACTACTAAAGTTATATATATTACACTGTAAACAGGCATTGAGCAATTGAAAGTGCCATATGATATAGGAAATATAGGGAAACGAGCATGCTAATATGTATGATAAATTGTTGTATTTGAGATTATTTGGTTGACTAAATTTGTGAATATTAAGATACCTACGGATGTCCTAAGGCATTATTTGGTATACACCCAGAGCCAAAAAGCTAACCTATTTATTCATCCTTAGCACCTATATTTGAGCCAGAAAACACTTCTTGATGAACCTTTATGCAAAATCCGAGCCAAAAACATTAATTTATATTTGCCTTTTTTCTTTGGTCTTGAACTGCACGACTATATATGTCTGGCCATATGTATTGAGGGTTAAGTAGATACATTATGGTGGAATTTTGTAAAAATAGAATAAATAGGAAGGATCAATGTGATAGAGTGATTATAGGTTAGCCAATTCTTGCAGTAAAAGAAAGTTTCAAAAAGAAAAAAAAATGAGTAGAAAAGGTTCTTAAAAGAAAAAGCATTCATAAATGTGAAAAAGAAGAAAGAAAAGTGACAAAGTCACCAAAAATAGAAAGACTCATTCATTAGTGCACACAAACTTGTGAGCTAGCCATAGTTGTTGTATTATGCTGTGATTTCCTATGCGGAGAAATAAGCAAGGTGAGATAAGGAGAAATAAGGCGGTGAGTGGGTAAGGGTTGCTAAAGGGGGAGAATAGGGAAAAATACGATATGCCAAACTATTTTTGTGCTCAAAACTATTTAATGCTTACTATTCTTGAATTTCATCCCTGACTTAAGCCTCAGAACATTACAAGCCGTAAAGCCCTATGTGATCTAGGTAGACTTATTTATGAATTGACATTGTACTAAATAATTGTATTTACAATTGTTTGTATTTTGCTAGGATAATCAAATTACCTGTAAAACTTATTGATGGATCCCTACATTTTATTATGTTTTAGTTGAGTTTTTAGAATTTCATTACATTTAATAAAAAGTGTAATTTGAGTCTTTTAATGACATTAGGGATCGAATGATGCTTAAGGGTGAGCTAATATACTTTGTGATTGTGCAAGAGACTATTAGAGGGCATACCAACTTAATACCTGTGGTTGTGTTGCAACACGGGGACTTTGATGTTGCAACATAAAGAGCAGAAAGCAAGAATTCCAAAACTACTTTCAGTGTCTCGACACACCTCTAAAGCAACCCTGAGCACTAGCATATTGCCTTCAATGTTGCAACACAGGCACTAGGGTGTCACGACATGGATCCTAGATGAGAAATACTTACAAGCTAGGGGTGTTTTTGTCTGCACAATCAAGAGTTAAACATGAAAGTGTTAGCTGACTTTGGGTTGAGGATGAAGACAACCCTAACTCTATAAATAGGTTCATTTAACACTTGTTATGGACAACTTTTCATACCTTATAATTTTATTTGTATTTTCCCTTTTTAGTTTTTTATTTTTCTTAGGCTTTAGGTTATTTTTAGTTTTACATTTCTCGGGAGATCTGATTTGTGGAACATGATCAAGTCTTTGTGGATTTCATGCTTCAATTAAATACAATTTAGGATTCTCTTAAACCTTTATCTTTTGATTTGTTATTAATTTTCATCTTTTACATTAAGTTTGTATATTTTTTAGATCCATGACGAACTAATCCTCTTATGGGGAATTAGCGACTAGAAGTATGATTAATTTATTATTGTCTGGCTTTTCTTAGCAAATTAGTTGTTCGGGAAAGGAAGAAATTAAACCCTAGGCTTGACGACACTAGGAAGTCATCTGGTGGGAATTAACCAAAAATTAGTATGGCTTATCCGTGAACACCTTAACCCCAAACCGATCTAGATTGTGAGGTCGAGAGATAAGTAGTTCTTGTTGACTCTTTATTCTAGTGGAAGATCAAGGTGATCCTGCTAGCGTAACGACTAGTTGGTTGAACAGGGATTCTAAAGCACCAGTCAATTATGATTACCAAAGCGAGCTAGTCACCCATGCTCAGATCTGATTCAGTTTTCATAGCAAATTTCCCAAAGTTTATCCCTTTATAGTATTTTATTCTTTATTTATAAAAATAACAAAAATCTTTCTTTATGTTTATTAGTACTATAATTTAATTAAAGTACTAATTAGATTTATTTGTGCTTAGGTTGGGATTAATTTAGTACTCACCTCCTTTGGGTACGATCCTCGGAGTACTCACCTACTTTATTATAACTAGTTTACAACCTAACCTGTATACTTGCAAACACTGCCTATTTGACATATTTTGTGCAGGGTAATGTTGGTATGTCCGGAAGTGGTCAATGTCCAGGCCGGGTGTGGGGTGTTACAACACATATGTGGTTGGAACGACAGAAATGTGCAAGTGTACACAATCGCAACAAGTAATAAATTGACAAGTAAATGTCGAGTTATCATACCCACAGGGATTGTGAAAAGAATTATTTATGAATGCAATTTAAAAAACATTTTGGTGAAGAAAAATATTTTAATTTGAGGAGGCAATTAAAAACTAGGATTTTAACTAAGTCAAATAAATAATAAAATAAAATAAAAGTTCCAATGCACGATTTCAAAATATGATTTTAATCAAGATGACATAATTGTGTTAGATTAATTACATTTCTTAACTTAGAATTATTAAACTCATGTTTTTGTTGCTACGAATAAATTCATGGCAATTCGGTAATTTGCTAACTTATGAACATACTTACTTACCAAAAATTCATTTATCTCTTGACTATATATCTATGTCAATTCAACCAATTAAACAAATTTTAATAAGCAAATGTGTTAATGCACATACATACTTATGAAATTAAAATAATCTCTTATACATATCTCTATGCCAATTCAAACAATTAATTCAATCTCATAAGCACAAAAAAGATTACGTGAGGTAACAATGTATTTCTACCTTGAAACAGTTTAATCACAATAATCTTGCAAGTTATACAAGGCTAATGTATCGTTAAATACCATTGCAAATTTAACCCTCAGCTACCTTAGATGATCAAACATGCACTGATTAAGTATCGTCTCAATTAATTACAATTTCAATCCATTTAAATAATTAATTCATTAGTTACCTTACAATTGTAATGTAAGAATAACTTAGTCATGGTTTTACTTAATCAAACATCTTGCCGAGGCCTATAACAACACCAACACAATTTTAATAAATTAAGTAGACGAAATGCAATCAACCTAACAAAAATTAAATTTAAGCCATATTAATTAAATTAAACATATTAACATCACAAATATTCATATACATGTTCATCATAACAACAACAAAATTAAAAAGGATAGGGAACAAGAATCAAATCTGGTGTTTTCTCCTTGGCTTGACTAGTTTGCTCCACTCCTCCTTCTCTGCTTGGTCTTGTTGAACCGAGGCTTCTACAAACACTTGAATGCTTCTCCAAATGGTGGTTGATTGACTCTTTTTCAAGAGGTGAAATCGGCAAGGGCATAGGGGAAGAAAATGAATAACAGTGGAAGGGAATGAAAAGCGAAAAATGAGAGAGAAGTGAAGAGATGAGAAGGGTTGAGATGTGTTTGAAGTGAGCAGAAAAGAGGGGTATTTATAGGTTGAGATGGATGCTAAAATTAGCAAAAATCAGCAGCCATAAAATCCCCCCATGTCTAGCCACACATGTGGCAAGTTTGAAGAATTCAAGCTTGCTATTTTAAGGTAAGGACAAATCTAAAAATGCACAAATAGTGTAGGGGCTTGAATGCAATTTGAAGGAGTCTTAAAGGGCCATTTTGCAAGTTAAATATTCAGCCAAGCAAGCAGATTGGGTCAGCATGTGGGATGATTTTGGGCTGCCCAGTGCTCGGTTGGATTGTTTTTCTCGGTTCAGCTCAACTGGGCTACTTTTCATAATTAATTAATAATAATTTATTTAACCCAAATTAGATTGGATTAAAATTAAAATTAATTATATTATAAATTAATACACATAATTTGGACCGTCTTAAGCTGAAAAATTAATTCACCTTGATGCTTCAAAATTGCTTCTCGGTTTTGTGCTTCTAGCAGTGTCTACCGAGCCGTTTTTTGCCTTTCTACGAATCTGTCAAAAATGATCAAAATCAATCAAAATTTATTATAAAATTAAGTAAAATTAAACATGTTAATAATTTAAGTACAATTTAATTATTTTATAATAATTAAATATTTTTGACAAGAATTTTACCAAAATTGCATGAATTTGAGTTAAAAAGAGTATGAAAAAGTGTGTATATTTTCGTGTTTCCAGTTGTTAAATTAACAAGGCGGATTAGTGGAGGTTTGGGTTGACTATATAAAAATGAGTATTTATGGTAATAGACTTTGTGGAGGTTTGGTTGGTTTGTACGGAGAATATGTACACATAGTATGAAAGCCCTTTTATGGGTAGTATGAAAGCCCTTTAAGGGTAGTATGATAATTTGCAGAGTCTAAGGCCTTAAGCTGTCTAAATGAAAGCAAGTCCATAGCCGTGGCATGATCTAGGGATCACTAGAATTGCCTATAAGTCCTTATCCAGGGAAGTCCGCCAGATTCGACTACATGGCATAATCCAGCAAAGGTTCGCGAGATAGATAGTGTATGTGAATCTTTTTTATATATGAGGAAATTCCTTTCGGGAATTTGCATTTAATGAGTCCGCATATGTAAGATATGACATTCCTTCATATACATGGTAATTAAATATGGGATTCCACCCTATGGATGTCAGTGAAATAGTTCACTTATATAAACTCGTTTCTATAAGAGAAATCATTTTTTTATTATAATGAGTGAGTTGCTAATTCAAGCATGTACTTGTTTACAGAATCTATGCAAAAGGGATATGTATCCATAATATGGCTAATATTCTTTATGAATCCTCCTATATGTTTCACAGGAATGGATCCACGTATTTGAGTTTGAAACTTGAGTCCATTAGGACATGTTCCTAATAGCATTCTGAAGTAGACACTATTTACCAAGACTCAACTCACTTGGCTATCTATATTTGTTGAAGCGAGCCATGAGCCGTGGGAATTATCTATGGGTCCTCTTCTATAAGTTTGTAAGTAAGAATCTGTAAGGGTTGTCTCTTAATGAAGTAATTGTACAAGATTCTGCGATGACAACTATTTAAGAAAGAATCCGCAAGTGTAATATGCCAAGAGGTCAAATGTTTTTAAATCTGCATTTTGATATTACATTTATGAAATCTCATTAGTGGAAGCTTTATGTGTGCAAGGCTATTTATAGTCGAATATGAATTCTTTTGTTTTCAAGTCGTTAGTAATAGATCAAATATAGTCGAGTAAGTTGAATTTTTCTTTAAGATACACAAGTAAATAAGTGATGGTGTCATTGAAGATTATGTACCAAGTACAAGTGTGCCAGTTCATGTGTTGTTAATACTTTTGCAATAAGATTAGCGAACCATCCTAGTATAGACAAATTCAGACTTGAATTATGAATCATGAAGTACAAGCTTGCTAGTGTTGTATTGTTGCAAGGTATGGACAACTCATTAAGTTCATTAAACTTACCTGTGTATTATTATGTACTGCAGGTAAAAAGGAATTTGAGGATTCAAAGAAGGACCAGGGCAAAATCTGTCGTGCTCTAATGGACATGCTTCTTAGTTGTAATATGCATAGAGCGAGACAACCTAGAGGTGGAGCCTCAGGGTCATAGTTGAATTTGTATTTAAATATGGTCAAAATATTATTTTCAAGACTAAGTGAATATTTCTCTATAGTAAAGCTGCCTTTGTAAACTTTTATGTATTAAATTAAAATTACATAATTAAAATAAATTCATGTATGTAGCGAAGTCAATTAGCTAACCGTGTTTAAGTAATAATTGTATTAAGTGAATATGAATTGTGAAATATATTAAAGAATGTGTTAGTTAAATTATGACATGAAGCGAAGCACCCTGTAGCCTAAATCTGGCAATCAGGTTGGGTATGAGGTGTCACAATATTAGTGGTTTCAGACTATTGGTTTAGCCGACCCTTAAGAAATAAGATTTTGAAAGCTAGCCCCCATATACATGTTACTTAGATTTGGGCTTAGTCCATTAAAATTTTTATTAAGTTATATTGTGTGTTGTATAATTAAGTTCTTGCTGGCAGATAGTTATGTAAAGTATAATATTAAGAGGAGAATCTGCAAAACTACTAAATTGAGTACAAAATATGAAAGAATCACAAGGATCAAAGGGTAAACAACGAAGGTAAATAAATGTGAAAGATAATATAAGTTTCAACTAGTTTTAATTCAATCATTGCAAAGGAGACATAGAATTACAACAAGAAAATTAATTCGCTCCTTCAATTGGTTGGCCAAGGGTAGCAGCATTCTCTAAATTCTCTTCTCCATCTTGATTAGATTATTCGATAGGAGCATGACTGGTCACCTCAGGTTCTTTGGGAAGGAAGAAATTATAGAACAATTCCATTTCTATTGAAAATCTTCCTACTTCTCACCTGAGGGACAAAGCACATCAAAACCCATATCAACATTTATGAGCTTATGCATACAGTTAAACTTCACCTACCCCACATCTAAAGTTTCCACGACTACTTGGGCATGTAGCATGAGATTTGACCTCAGCTTGGGCAAATAGTCCCTTATACTAGTTGTGGTTTCTACTTTGTAGTTCTCAAGGGCTTCGAGGCTTTCTTTTCGCAACTACTCCAAATTAGCTAGATGTTGCTCCTCCAAGGTTTTATTTTTACTCTCCAACTGGTGCTGACCTTATAAGGGGAGAATGGATATTGACTGGTGTTGACATGATCTATCTATGGGAACAAAGTGGATACCTCGCCAAAGGGAACAATGAAGTGTTGAGAACCAACAAGAGAAGAGTGTGGAATGGTGCGGGTAGTGCAAAAGTTGGGTTTCATGGGTAGAGGTTCCACAAATTGCGTGAGAAAGTCTGCAGGAGTGGCAGATTCTATTTGTACCACAGGAATGGAAGGGATTTTGGATGGAGTAACATCTCTTTTAGGAACGGTCAATTCTTTAACTTGCATGTGGTGGACCAGCCTCACACCACTATTATCTTCAGTGCTCTGTGATCTCTCATCCACCATTGGCCTTTTATGGTCACTGTTGCTAAATCGTGCCCTTGGGGCAGCAACTTCTTCTTTCTCTCGCACATTGTCCATTAAAGATTCCACATCCATATTGTGCTAAGAATATTGAGATGAATCAAAAGAACCAAAAGAGCCTGAAATAGTAAGAGCATTGTCAGCATCAATAGGAACAAGAACCCTACCTGTTGACTCACCTCGTTCAACTGTTGGCGAAGAGTACTAGCGACAAGGACATATTGTGCAAAATGTATAGAAGAAGTTTATGGGCTCTCTTCTCTTCCCCACCAATACCAAGTCTAAGTCATTATTGAACCCATATGGCCACACCTCTTCGGTGTATTGTACCCTTCTAGGATTCGTACCCAACATTAAATCAGTTTCCCTACGACCGTTAAGGCTTTCTCGCTTAAACAGAAGCAAAATAAATTTTTAACTGTTAAAAGTTGTTCAAATACCAAAGAGTAGCCCCTTTTTAGACAGTTGTATTAATCAACGACAATTTTAGAATCAAATATATACTTCTGAAGGCAGGTGGATTCCTGGGAAATGGACCACTGGGTTGGAAAGCCAAAATATTCCTCCAGTTTTCTCCTCACTCAAAGGTATTATGGCGGTTGAGGTGAAGACTAGAAGATTGGTTTTTGATAATGGGCTCATGGCCCATGCGAGCACAAAAGTGAACCATCCTAGTCGAAGCCAATTGAGTGATGACCTTTTGCTGGTATATATGGTGGAAAACACTAAGAAGGGGTGGCTCTTCTCACAAGCTACACTCTATAAAATATACCACCAGTGTCCACCACAATAAGTTGAAGAGTTATCCCGATGCAACCTTATACTCGTTTAAAACTGTACAGAAGAATGGGTGCAACGAGAGATAGAAACCAGCCTCAAGTAGATAAAAGGAAAGTATGAAACTATTTGTAGTGTCACTTGGTTGACACTCTCCTCGAATGATCTCAAATTCACAGGCAAATTTGGGTAATTGAATTCCCCTAGCTGCAAAATGCCTTACCGTTTCATCTTCAGTTGTTAGGAATTGGTAAGTAGGTGACTCTACTTAAGTGTTAACCTTTCAGTTTTGTGGCCCCTTGCCACCCTCAGCAGCTAACCTGCCCCCACGACCTCTCGGATTCCTACCATTGCAACTTCTCTCTCTACCCCCTTGAAGACCTAATCCTACTCTAGCCATTCTCATAAATGAACGAAATAAAGAAAATGGATATTAAATAATTACCCTTGAAATTGGTTTGCAATCTAAGAAAGAAGGGAAACTACACTCTGGTGATGAGAATGGAAGAATAAAGGAAAAAGTCAAAATAGGAAAAGAGAAATTAGAGTTTCACAAAACATACGAAAAAAATTGGGGGAAAATAATGTGAGAAAGTAAAGAATCTTCTCTGCTCTAAGATATATGAACCAATCATCCACGAAAACTTTCAAGCTATAAAAATTATAATAAATTGTTCGAAGCCTCCAAATCGTAAGACACCTATCAACGCCTTAGAAGGGTTTTCTTAAAACCCTTTGGTATTCAGAAAACAAAGGTATTCGCCAAATATAGTTCGCAATCTAGGTATTTGTCAATTAAAGTTTGCACATTATATATATCTGCCAAAATCCATACTACAAGGCAACCATTCTTTTAGGTCATATACCTTAACACTTCACAATACTACATCTTATGTCTCTTCATTAAGAATGTCCTTGTGAATATCTATATATAGAACCTATATATGTTGCGGATGATCATGTGACTATTCTGGGAAAATTTTTGCTCACAATTATATGCAAATTATTCACATCATGTTGTGTACAAATCGATCAGCCAGCTAGGAAAAATGATCTTTGAGCAAACCTATATAAGTATGGGTAACACTAAGCGTTTTAAGAAAGGATGAGAGGTGTATTGACTACCTCCAAACGTGCGAATGTATAGAGTATTAATCATGCAAATAGAAATATATCAAATCATTGTGGTATTTACAAGCGAATAGGTCAAATTGTAATATCGTTAATGTTACAACGGAGCACAGGAAAGTATTCTGAAGATCATACCCAAGGGAGGTTAAATTAAATCTAAAAATATTATTATCTACAGTAGCATGCCTAAATAGTAATTATTAAAAATCATATTTTGACAATCAATATTAAAGATTAAGATAAGAAAACAAAATTAAAAATCGCAACTACAAAAACAAAATTAACAAACAGTTTTCTTGCGTAATAGAAAATAAAAATTTTGAAAACCAAACTAATTTGTGATATTTATAGCAATAAACTCTAGACCAAAATTGTACCTGTGTTTTCAGATAGAAAAATATTTTTTATTCTCAACTTTTAACCAAATGATCTTCTCTGTTATTCTCGTACCACGAATTGCTTCGAGTGTGGCTCGAACGATTCAAAGCAAACACAGAAAATAAAAATAGTTTTCTTTTTTCTTTTGGGTTGAAAACAGAAATTCTCTTCTCAAATAGAAACCAACAGAATTGTTATTCTGAAAAATATATTTTAATCTAAGAGAATAAAAGTCTCTCTATTTTCGGATAGAATAACAATATCTTAAATATTTGTGTATAGCCCTATCGATGCCATCTATTTATAGGGAGAGAAGGTAGGACCCTTGTTGAATTAGAGAAGTTTATTTCAAAAAGAAAAACACTTCCTACTCAGAGTAGGTTTAAGGTTGGCGATACACCCCTAGTATCCCTACTAGGGTTGCCACCCTTTCATATTCCATAAAGGGATTTTGGGTCTCACTCACATTGGGTCCAATTATGAATACTTTATGGACTTTTCGACCTAGTGCTTTGTAATTTGGTCCAACCCGATTCTATTTTTGTAATCTGATCCAACCCAATTCTGTTTTTCTATTTTCCAAAATAAACTTTTAATATTTATATTAAATAATTTTTTCATCCCAATTTTATCCTCGGTAGAAATATGATAACTTAACCCTTGATAAAATTTCGAGAAAATATATTTAATATTTCACCAGTCAAATTGTTCACTATGATCGTATGGTTTATTTTCATTTTGAGGCACTAAAATAGCTCAAAAATAAAAACTCTATCTTTCGATCATTTTTGAGAAACCCTTGTTCATTTCTAAATGAATTCATTTCTCATTGTCATTTTCATTTCCATTATGAGAAAACCACATTCATTTCCAAATGATTCCATTTTCTCCATTTTCATTTTGGAGAAAAACTATAATAATTTCCTGAATGTTTTCCATTTTTCCATTTATATTCATTCTAATTCAACATGCAACTCATTTCTGGTTTCAATGAGCTAGCGGAGGGACCGATTAGACATATGCAATTGTGGCTCAAATGACCTATAATTAAGTTCCAAATTTCTGCCTATTAATTATAAACTCGCTTATTCACAAAGTCATTCCACTATAGTATTGTGACTGAGCTCTCCCTAATTACATACCATTACGAAAGCTACTTCATCAATGCTTGTCTAATGACCTTGTCATAACTGTGTTACACTCATAGGGTATCCTTTGGGATAAATCCATTCTACCAATGTGATCTTATTTAATCTCATGGTAACCATTACATCTTCCTTCATGAAAATTCAATTACTATCAAATAGTAATTAAGTCATTTACCACAAAGACAAACAACCCATGACCAGGTTTACTTTTCATCTATCATGTAATGTTGATGAGAGGATATCATTTACCCATTAGTTGGGTTATGAATTCCACTATTTTTGAATAATGCTACATACTATAGAATTCGTATACCCAACGACTAGCTTTTGGTTCCATATCTATTTGAACTTAGACTTTAACTTACATCAAAGTATACAAGTCACGTATACATAGTCCATCATTCACTGAAGATTTAGGTATCCCACATTATGAGCGTCACAAGTGAATAAATTCATAAACGAATCTAAGATCTATTCTACTTGGGTCTTGTTTGATGTATTATCAGTTCGGTCAATCAAATCTATGTCTTTATCTTTTGGGAGTCATCCGCTTCGATGCTCAAGACTAAACATCTCCCTAATTAGACTTGATAGACGAAATATTAGTCTTCCAATTAGTTTTCTCATTTTCTATTACACTAAGGAAATGTTTAGGTTCATCTACCAATAAAAGTTATCTTTTCATGTTACAATCTGAACACATAATACCGCTTAGTATTAGTTAAACTGTAGATAACCAGTGAGACAATATTTGCTTCCATTTTGCTTTATGTGTAGAAACCATTGAGAATAATATACAAAAGGTATTAATATTATTAATGGATATTATTACACCAATTTGATCGAAAAATACAAGTATACAAAAAGAATATATTACATTTAGGGCACCAAATCCAATAAAAAGTAACTTAACTAGCATGATGTTCTTCAAAGTTAATAAGAAATGATTGATTACCAATCATGTGATGAGAGGGACCACTATCAAGTTACCACACATCATCTAAAATAGACTTTAAAGATTGATGTGCTACAAGGATGCACTTTTGACTTATCATCCTTCATATAAACTTTTTCTTCTTCATATACGATATGTCATGTGAAATGGGCACTTCAACAAGCACTGCATTCCTTCATCTCAAGTCATGAAACATTTTGAAGTACTCTGGCCTATTGTTCCCAAGTACACCACAATAATAGGGAATCACTTTATGACTAATGGCTACCTTTTTGTTAGCCTTGATCAACACAAGTTTCGCGAAACATTTATTTGAATCAACACAGTATGTTACCTTCATAAATAATGCAAGACTCTTTATGGAAATCTTCCCTTTGTCCACATAGCCAATAACTCTTTTTCTTGGATGCATCCTTCCAGCAACAAGTATATTATTCATTTTTCACTATTGGAGTTAAACTTCTGAAGCATCAACCTAGCTATTGCCAATTCTTTGTAAGTTTTTACCAAATCATCAAGTTTTTCTACTAACAAAGATTCATTGGCTTCAACTTGTTTGATTAGCTTATCGTTTTTCTCATTCAAATGAGTGTTTCATTTTAACATTTCAGCATTCACATCACATAGTTACTCCCATTTCCCAAACATGGTCTTGTATGTTTGCAAAAACTCTTCTCCACAGTCTCTTATAGATTCAACATTTTTGTCAGTATCAGATTTAGTAGTGACATTTATGGTAGATCCTACATAGTTACTGAGAATAATCTTCATTAGGCTCAAAGGTTTTGGAGGTATCATCATCAATCTAGGTTACATAAAATGATTTATTTTTTTCTTTAGTGTGTTAGCACACTCAGTTTGGATGTGCCCAAAACCTTGACACTCATGACACTAGATTCTTTTTTTTCCTTTTTCTTACCCTCTTCTTTAATAACCAAACCTTTACATCTATTCTTGGGAATGATTTTAGTAGCCTCAAACTTCTTGAATCATTTGGACTACTTTTTGAAAGATCTATTAAAATTCTGAGTCAACAAAGGAATTTTTTTTTGAAATTATTCAATTGCATTAGATTCAAAAGTCTATACTTCATTTGCCACTTATAGAGTAACACTTCTTTCACCTTTGGATCTACTACATTTAGCTTTATCTAAATTCATTTCAAAAGTTTGCAAGGATCCTATAAGTTCATCAGTCTTCAAACATCTAAAATCTTTCGCCTCTTCAACAACTATTACTTTGATGGAAAATCTATCAGGCAAAGATCTTAACACTTTCTTGACCAGCTTGGTGTTAGAATACTCCCTAAGAGAAAAATGCCTAGTTTGATAAATAAAAAATTTAGCATAGGATTCATAAGTAGTCTTTAAATATTGAATTAGTAGAGTTTTGAATTTTTTGGTCAACATATGCATCTTAGATTGCTTGAGAATGTTAGTTCCTTCACGAGCTATTTGAAGTATGTCTCATTCCTCTTTGGCAACAACACACTTTGAGATCCTCTTAAACTCTTGTAGGTAAATACTATAGAAAATAACATAAAAAGTTTTAATGTTGGCATTAGAAAGACATTCTCATCTGTAGTATATTTCAGCTCGAATTTAGAAGTTCTTTTAGCTTCTATTTCAAACATAAGTTGCTCCCCTCTACAGAAAATAGATTGTGAAGCCTTTTCATTAGTAGACCTAATGTAGACTTTCATTCTTGCCTTTCAGTAGGCATAATTGCCACTATCTAGAATAGGGCAACGAATAGTAGAAGATTCTTCCATTTTTAGTGGTTAACAACACTAAGAAACACCACAATCCATGTTAAGTGGGATGCTCTGATACTAAATGTTGAATCGAACAATTGATAATTGCTTAGAAACTAAGTGTTGGAATGGAACTGCTTGGCCGCAGTAGCTGTAACGCCCCAAAATTTTAATTTTTGATTTTGTGTATGTGTGACACACAATTGAGTATCTTCTTCAGTAGTTAAGTGTTCTGGGTGTGTGTGTGAGGTCCCAAGTTCAAGTCTTACTTGGGCAAATTTTGGTATTTTTAGAAATAAAGCCTTAACCTTGTGCAAAGGGCTTAAGTTTAATTGTTGGTAAGTTTATATCAGAATGGATCTATTGTTCTGGTGGTTAAGTGGAGTGTTAGAGGTCTTGTGTTCAATTATCTAAGATGGCGTGGAGACAGTATTTTTGCTCCAATTTCGACTAAGAGTTGTGTTGGGGCAAAATTCTGAGTAGTTGTGTTTTAATGGGGTAATAGGGAATGATTTTAGGAGATAATTGGGGAGAGGTTATCAGAAAATAATCTGATTATCTTTTTGTTGCAAAAGTAATAATAATAATAGAGTTTTGGTTTCCTTTCCAAATCCCCAAACTTTTTCTAACATTTTCTTCTTCTTCTTCTTCTTTCTCTCCTCTGTTGATTCTTTCCCCTAGTTGCTGCCGAAATTTCCATTATTTTTTTGCCCTTCTGTTTCTTTCTCTTTTTTTCCAATTGATTCAGTTGTTCATCGTTGGTTTCACGCATTTGGTAAGTAACGATTTTGTCTATTGTTAATCGTTCTTGGTTAATCTCTAAAAGGAGGATTCCTTTTTGGTGTTTAGGAGTTAATCAAGGGCCCTGGTGGTTTTGAATCGATGCTGTGGTTGTGTGAATTCGTGGTTACTCAAGCAAGGTAAGGTTTTTATTAGGTTTTTAGTCGAGTTCCTTCTGAAATTGGTTGATTAAAAACAAATTAAGTGATTAATCTGGAGAAATGTTGGATGATTTTTAAGTTCTGGAGGCTTAGGAGTGCTTACGCATCAGAAACGATACCAGGTGTGTACCCGAAACGCAGAAAATGGGATTCGACAAAAAGCCAAAATAGCTTGATGTCAAGAAATAAGAGAAATAAGAGAAAATGATGTGAAAAAAAATTGTAGAGAAAGGAAATAAGGGTGTTATAAACTTGGAAATCAACATTTTGCACTAAAATAGTTTTGGACAGCAGCAATAGTCTAACTTTGAAAAATCATCAAATATAGTGGAAATTGAGTTAAAGGTTGAAGGTTGAATAAAATATGAAATTAAAGTTTATTGAGTCTAGTTTTTTCATGGAAGAAACAGTGTAAGTAATGGAATTGTAAATTAAGAGATATAATAAATTTTGTGAGACAAGGTCAGAATGATTTTGGGCTCCCCTGTTTTGAATTTGGAGAATCATCAAAAATTTAAAAAAATTTAATTAGGAGCTTAAATTTATATGTTTAAATCCTTAATGATTCTATTTTTAAGATAAGGTTAGAATGATTCTATTTATATGTTCAAATATGGCAAGTTACAAATTATCACTGTGATGATGGAAATGGCCACTTTCTTTCGGCACTTAGCCAACTACTTTAAAACATGCCTCAACAAATTGCAAAATATGTTGTAATATGATATGCAATTAAAATATAGAATATTACAATATTATAATATGATTTTGGGTTTCTTAGATAACGAATCTCTTTTCAGTAAGCAGCAAAATATGTAAGATTGGAATAAGAAGTGATTATGAAAAAGTGTATAAAATAATAAATCAATTAGTAAAAAATTATAAATGAAATAAATATTTTTGAAAATTAAAACAAAAAATAATTTAAGTGAATCGATCCTTACATCTGAGAATTTGAAATTTCATTTTAGAAATCAATTGGTTCGATTGAAGATACATGTCTAGCTCTTTTAGAAGACAAATGTCCCTCCATTGCAATCTATTAATAAAAAAAATTATGGTTAATGGATTTGGGATGGTATTGAAAATATTCAAAAAAAATGAAAAATAATATACATACTAAGGGTACAATATTATGTTATGAAATTTTTGTTTGGACCATATGTTAGGTATAAGTTTTTGTAGAGAGTGATTAATGTTTAATTTTGTATGAAATTAAATGTATTTAGACAAGTTTAAGCTTTTTTTTTCTGGTATACTAAAAATTAACTAAGTAATAGAAATAAAAAGTAAAAATTGCAAAGCACGATTTCAAAAAGATGAGTTTTAATCAATATGATATAATTGTGCTAAATCGATTACATTCCTTAACTTGGAATTACTAACCCATATTCATGTTGTTACGAATATTTTCACGGCAACTTGCTAATTTGTTAACTATTTCAAATACTGACTTACTAAATTAACCAATCTCTTAAACATTTTTCAATGCCAATTCAAAAAATTAATCAATCTTCATAAGCACATATAAGATTAACTTAGGTAACACTATATTTCTATACTGAATCAGTTTAATCACAATAATCTTGCAAGTTATGCAAAGCTAATGTACCGTTTAGTACCGTCGCTAATTTAACCTTCAGCTACCTTAGAAGATTAAACAAGCACCAATTAAATATGATGTCAATTAATTATAATTTCAATATGTTTAATAATTAATTCATTCGTTACCTTACATTGTATAATGCAAGTGGACAGAATGCAATCAATCTAACACAAATTAATTTAAGCCATTTTAATTAGAACAAGAACAACAACAAAACAATTATTTATAGTCATGATCACAACATAATTAAGAAAATTAAAGAGAATGGAACTAGGAAGCAAATCCAGTATTTCTCTAAAGTCAGACTAGTGCGCTCCTCTTGTTCTCTTCTCATTGTGTTGAACCGAGACCTCTACGAACAATTGAATGATGCTATTCTAAGTTGGAAGAAGGCTCTTTTCCAAGAGGTAAATCAGTAAGGGAAATGCGAAAATAAGGAAGGGAATGGAAGAGAGAAAAGTAAATGAAAGAGAGAGATGTGTGAGAAATGAATGGTGTGTTGAATGAGGAAGGGAAGAGGGGTATTTATAGGTGGGAATGGCTGCTAAAAATAGAAAATAAATACCAGCCACTCCTCTTCCCTTGGCCGGCCACAATATAGTGCAAGTTTGAATGGCTCAAACTTGTTATTTTAAGCTCAGGGCAAAAGTTTGAAAGCACGAAAGTTGGAGGGGTTTGAATAGGATTTTAAGGAAACTTCAAGGGCTTTTTTGCAAGTCTGGAAATTAGCTAAAATTAGCTGATTGGGTCAGCTCTATGCACGGTTTGGGCTGCCCCGTTTGCTAAGTGGATCAGTCTTCTTTACTTAGAATAATTGGGCCATTTTTTTATCTTCAAGCTTATAATTAATTTTTAACCCAATTAAAAATGGGTTAAAATCAAAATTAATTATAAAATATTTTTAATAGATATTTTTAGACTGTCCATGGTTGGAAAATATTATTAGCCTTGCTTTTGATCACTTGATGTACAACATTGCCCCAACGGTTCAAGCCTCTCGAGGTGTCTACCGAGCCAATTTTCACTATTTGTGCAAAACTATAAAAAGTAAACAAAATTTGTGTAAATTTACTACAAAATTAATTAAAATTCAATATGTTAATAATTTAAGTGCAAATTAAATATTTTAAAATTCAAGTATGAATTTCGACAAAAATTACTACGAAACTGCACGAATTAGGGATCAAAAGGTGCCGAAAAAGTCCATATATTTTTGTGTTTCCAATACGTTGTCTTGTCTTGATGAATTATCATTAAATGAATTATATATATGATTTTAGTGTAATTTCATTTGATAGTATATGTTAGTTTTATGATTTAATAAAGCGTGAATATGTTATTTTGACTTGATAAAAATATGGTTATGACTGAGTCGTAATATGCTCTAGCTTGACATGTGACGTTGCGTATGCTTAGCGGTAGTTCTGAACATTCACTGTGTAACGCCCTGATTTTCGGGATTTTTTGGGTTTCTGTGATTTTAGGTAAATTTTGAAATTTTGGTGTTCTAAATATTGGAATTGCGTTTAAATGTGTTAGTGGGCCTTTAGAATGCCCAAGCCTAACTTAAACGCGGTAAAATATCAAGGTTGGATTTTAAGTGAATAGAAGACTTGGTTAAGTGGGTTTTTAAGAAGAACTTCGTAAATTATGACACAAATAAGGCCTTGGTAAAGTGGCAAGGTGGCGCCACTAAGTTCCTAAAAAAATGGCGCCTGGGAAGGAATTAAAGGTCCAGGGTTCAAGTTGCAAGGTAGGCATACTGTTACTTTTTAATTTTAGGCATGTGTCGGGCATGTGATCACTTAAGTGAATTTCGGCAAGGGCCTTAGGGAGGTTGGGCCGATTGTTTTAGTTGATATTAGGGTTAGGTTCTTTTCTTTTTCTGTCTTGGAGAATTAGGGTTAGCCACCTGAAAGCTTTCACTGTCATTCATCCTTTTTGAGTTCTCTCAAAAGCCGAAAATGCAAATTCCTTCTCCTTGATGCCGAGTTCTTCTTCCTTTCTTTTTCCTCCATTTTATTTCTTCCTTTTTGTTTTTTCTTCTAGCTGAAACCTTCTGACCACCTTAGTCACCTCCTCTATCGATTCCATCCTCCACAAAACCTTCATAGCCTATCGCCATAAAAGCCGAAATGCCAAAATTCAGGCATTCCGGGAACTTGAGATTTTGCATGCAGTTTTGGATGCGATAAAAACGATATGATCGGAGTTTGGATCGATGGAACAGGTAAGAGCGCAATTCTGTGCACGACGGTAAGTTGGGCCTCAATAGGCTGAAATTGGGTCCAATGGGCTTCCGGGCCCATTTGGGTAAAATTGTTAGAAAATGGAATTTGGAAAGATTGCATGTTAACGCGGTTAGTACTGTTGTAAAATTTGGATTATGTGGGCTTAATGGGCTAAATCGGCATTCATAGGACCCATTAGGGGTTTTGGGCCCAAAAGCCCGAATCTAATAAAGTGGGTTAAAGATCATCGTTTAAACACTCGAAAATATTAATAATTGATTAATGAACATAGATAACCCTGATATTTGGTAAAATTACAAAATTACCTTTATAATATGAAAAATGTCTATTTTGCCCCTAGGTGAAAATGACCATTATACCCCTAGGGTTATGTTATAATTAAGATGCATGTGATACTGTTTTTGTACATGATATGCCATGATATGCACATGATATGCCATGATATATTCATATATGCATGGTTTGGGTTTTATATGAATGGAGGAAGTGCAAAAAGGGCTTTGCCCCAGTTTACTGAAAAGGGCTTTGTCCCAGTTTACCGAAAAGGGCTTTGCCCCAGTTATTAAAAGAGGCTAGGCCTCCAGTTATATGATAAAGCAGCTATGCTGCCATTGGAGAGTTTGGTTGGGTGGGTTGAGTTATTCCCCACATGGAGAGCTTGGTTGGTACGGGTGGAGAGTAGCAGATGGTGGGTTGAGTAGTCTCCCCAAATGGGCTTGCATATATTCATTGGTATTACATGTGATATTGAAATGGGCCTTTCGGCCATACCGATTACAGTAAAGGCTTCGGCCAGTGATATGATTTATGAAAAGGCTTGGCCCGAAGAATCGTTAAAACGAAAAGGCTTTTGCAAAGATATGTCGATCGAATTAGGACTTAGGCCCCAGATATCTTTGGTATTAGTTTGGGCTCTAAAAGGGGCTTGTTGCACACTGAGTTTCCAAAGTCACCCCCCATTTCCTTATCTTTGCAGGTGAGACTTGATGTGGAGACTTGGAGTCGGAGGGGATTCAGAGTGGCCGTGATGATCGCTTTCAAACTTTGCAATAAGTAACCGGTTTTTTTATTTATTATTATTATTTGGTTTTGGGTTGTAATAAGGCCATTTTAATTATCTTCTGGGATTATTTTATTTTATACTCTATATTTTACTGATAATAATTCAAAATGGGTTAGACTTAGGGCGCGTTTTCAAAATGATACTTGTTTTCAAAATAGCGCAATGACGCAACTAATCAGTTTATAAAAAATATCTACTTAAATGAATTCCAACTCGTTTTTCCAAAACCTAACCTCGCACCAAAGTGTGGCAATGGTTGTGGGCATGTCTAGGATTGGATCCAGGCAAGAGCTTGGTATTTAAGCAGCCTTCATGGCTCACCTCCTCTGCTTCGGATACCTACCTGGTGCACAGCTTCCATTCACTTTGTTAACTTAGCAAAAGATGTTCTTTTTAAACACTAAAATGAATCATGGGTTTTTAAAACTTCAATGAGACACGTCGCATTCGGCCATAACGTCTGGGCCGGGTTTTGGGTGCTACACACTGAGCTTATTTAAGCTCACACTCCATATTAAAATCTTACAGATAAGTAATTTTTTGGTGTGAGTGGAGAGGCGAAGGAAGTGATCTAAGTAAGGAAATATTTTTGATTAGGTGGTTTTTGCAATTCTTTTGAACCCACTGAATAAAGGCAATGTGGGTTGGAGTTTTAGTTTTGATTATTAACATTATTTTATCAATTCTATCTTGGTATTGGATTGACGGAATATGGATGTTGCTTTGGACTTCGTTTGTGACTAAATTGACGTTTGAGATTAAGGTTGATAATGCATATTAGATATTCTTATTTAAATGTATAGATATGTCATGATAAATGTTTAAAGGATGTTAATAAGTTCAGTTAAATTAGACTATAATTGTGTGTTGAGTAGAACATTTTTTTAGCATGCATAATATTTTAACTAGTGAATTTTTGGTATTTTGGGTAAATTTATAGATACTCGATATGTGAATATTGATACCTTAAAGTTGGGAAATTTTTAAAATTTGACAGAATCCAACTTTGGTATCGATACCGATATACAAGTATCGATACTCGTGATAAAAAAATTGATACCTACTCATTCGATATTGGTACCTACGTGGTTTTTCGAGATTTATTAAAAATTAACCTTAATTACAGTTAAAATAATTTCTATTGTCATTTAAATTTTTAAATTAGCCATTAAATTTTATTTAAATGTTAATTTTAGTATCCATTGCTCTTATTCGAAACCATGATTAAGTTCCGCTGGTGATGTAGCATCCTGTAACTCAGGTCCAGTGACTGGACTGGGTGAAGGGTGTTACACTTTATCTTACTACCGGAGCATAATACATTTCCACTAGTAGTTGTTGTGCTCAAGTTTTATGGATGAAACAACAACTTAAGGACTATGGAATTGACATAGATATCATTCCTATGAAGTGTAACAACACTAATGTTATTTGTCTCGCCAAAAATCTCATCCAACATTCTAGAACTAAGCAAATTGAGATTAGACATCATTTCATTAGAGGTCATGTCCAAAAAGGAGATGTTGTTTTAGAACTTGTTGGCACCTTAAATCAATTAGTTGATATTTTTACAGAGCCATTAAACAAAGAAAGGTTTTGGACACTTTGGAAAGAATTAGGTACTACTACCTTGCCTTGATTCTGTGTTCAAATGAATTTGTGCACTTTGATGTTTTCAAAATGTTTTATGACTTAAAATTCACTAAACATTAACAAATAATTCCAATGGCTCTTTTATGAAATTATTTAGGGGGAGTTAATGTTGCATGTTTAGTCTATCTTGACCAATATTGTATAGTATACAAAATTTTGAATGCTTTTGAGTTTGCTCAATTAGTCTTTATTTGATGTAAATGTTCAATTTTTACATATTTTATAATCTTCTAAAATTCATATACATCATGCATTGATTCTATACAATTACGTGTATGAAATATATAGACATGGCCAAAATCATTGCATCCTTTGACTTATTTTTCTTTTCCTAGTCTTATGTGATTGCACCTTAATGTTTATTTGGTATTTGAAGATACTTTAATGATTATTTTGCAAATGTTAGTTCACTTTTTCATTATTTTTAATATCTATCTTTGGACTAACCACTTCCTTTTCCTTTTAAGCTTTATTTGTTTATTTTTTATATAACAAAAAAAAGAAGACAGAAAGGTAAATTTAATTAGTATTTGGTTGATTATTTTTTAATGATTAATCTTTTAATGCCAGCACCTAAGTGACCAATTTTTCACTCTCAAGTCTTTGTTTTTAAATTCATAAAATCAAGTTATTAATTCAAGTTGAACTTTAACAAGGGAGAGCAACAAATTCAAAAATAAATTTACTAAAATGTTTTGTTTTATCAAAAAGGGGGAGATTGTTAAACTAACTTTATTTGATAAATTGTTATATAACAAACAAAAAATTTATTTGAATAAAGTTTGTTTTTGAACAAAGAAATTATAAAGTTCAAAGCATAAAATTCATTTCAAGACTTCCAAACATCTTAGAAAATGTTTTGAACACTTCAAAAATTTTGGACAAAGGTACAAAAATGGTTCAAACTCTTTTAACTCAATTGAAATATTTTTAAATCGATTGAAAAATTTCTCCCTAAAAAAATATCGAAACCTATTGTATTTTTATCAATACCATCTTTGATATCGATATTGTTTTTGCATTCTGACTTGATGGTTTTTCAAACAATTACAAAAATTATCGATACCTTTAACCAGGTATCGGTAAAATGTCTTTAGTGTTATTGTAAACTAACTTTAACAGTCACTGAATCAGACATTAAATGCTAATAGTATTGGTACTCGAAGAAAAAGTATTGGTACCTTTTGTTGTAGGTGAATTTAATGATTTGGTATTTTCATCCCCAATGGCTCTATTCAATTCCTCAACAACCAAAATAGTTGGAAATCAATTAGAGGGTTTAAATACCAGCTTCTAAAGGTCCTACAACAATAAGTGGATTACAATAGATCAAGTGTTTCAAGATACATCAAAAATCCATTACCAATCACTTTGTTCTTTACTTCTTTATCTTCTTCTTGTAAACACTTGTCACCATTCATTGTATTTTCTATTATCTAAAGTGTTTTCCTTTTATTTGTGCTTAATTGACAAACATCATAATCTTGTGAGGATTATTTCTTTGTTTGCTTATTTGTTTCTCCTTAAGAGAGTTTGTTTCTTAAGATTTGGGTAGAAATCTTTAGGTAGTTGTAAGGTTAAACCTTGTCCTCAAAGGTTGATAAAATTAGTTAATTTGGGAAAATCCTTAGTTGTAGAAAGCTAAGGTAGTAGAGTAGGTAATTGGGGTTGAACCACTCTAAATCCTTATGCTCAAATTTCTATCCTTCTCTTTAGCTATCACAAAATTTTTCTAAGTCAATTCCCCCTATTGGCAATTTCAATTTGATTATTTAAGCTAACAGATATACTACAATATATTATTATAAAAAAAAGGTTATGTCGAACCATGCTTTCCTCGAAATTGGGTGGTAGCATGAATTGCTAGACGCCACTCATTGTCCTTAATAATAGCAGTGTTTTAATATTACTGTCAACATTAGAGGATCCAATAGGGTGATACCCTATGGTTGAAATTATCAGAATCCAAAGCAAGTTGGGGTCATATTTAACTATCACATTGGTTAAATTAATTATAGAAATATTTTTATAATTAATTTGATAGATTTAAATATTAAACATAATATTATTCATGCTTGATGCACATACATACAATATCCAACTAAAATAAATATAAAATGGGTTTCAAATCATTTTATTCGGGTATATCTTTACCACAATTATTAAGATGAATTTAATTAATTTTGGTCAAAGATATATTTAGTGTAACACCTCAAACCCGGCCTAGAAGTTAGGCCCGAATTTGGCGTGTCACATTGAAGCGTTACTGTAAAAGTCATGTTTTAACTAACATCTTTCTTAGTGTTTAAAGAGTATTTTTGTTATAGATTAAAGTGGATGGAAGCTGTGCACCAGGTAGGATGCCGGAAAAGAGGAGGTGAGTCAATTAGACTGCTTAAGTACCAAGCTCTCCATGGATCCACTCCTAGACATGAACACAACCATTGCCACACTTTAACTGAATGATTGTTTAGGAAAAACCATTTTGTTTTAAGCCATTGAAAGCACTTGTTAATTTTTTTTAAAACGTTTTCGTTGCGGAAGCTTTGTCTTATTTCACGATATTTTGAAATCAGATAATTTCTTTTAAAAACTCGCCCTAGAGCTATTCAATCTGAAACCTTTAAATCCATATCATATCTAAGCTAATAATCATACTAAAGCAATTAAAAATAATTAAAGCGGCCTTATTACAACTTAAAACCCGAAAACATAAAGGAAGTAATCTAGAATAAAAGTGAAGGCATAAACACTTATTTTAAATAGTCCACATGGCCACTCTGAATCCCTCCAGCTCCAAGTCCACCGATCTAAGGCTCACCTGCAAAGATGGGAAAAAGGGGGTGAGTTTGGAAAACTCAGTGTGCAACAAGCCCCTTTCAGAGCCTAAACTAATACCAAAGATCTGGGCCGGGAAGCCTTTCGTTTAAACGGCCATCGGGCCAAGCCTTTTCATAAATCATATCACTGGGCCAAAGCCTTTACTGTAATCGGTATGGCCTATAGGCCCATTTCAATATCACATATAATACCAATGAATGTATGCAAGCCCATTTGGGGAGACTACTCAACTCACCATCCGCTACTCTCCACCCGTACCAACCAAGCTCTCCATGTGGGGAATAACTCAAGCCACCCAACCAAACTCTCCACTAGAAGCATAGCTACTTTATCATATAACTTGAGGCCTAGCCTATTTAATAACTGGGGCAAAGCCCTTTTTGATAAACTGGGGCAAAGCCCTTTTCGGTAAACTGGGGCAAAGCCCTTTTTGCACTTCCTCCATTTATATCAAACCCAACCCATGCATATAATGAGTATATCATGTGCATCTCATAACATATCATGTGCATATCATGTCATATCATGTATATCAAAATCTCATGCATCATATTCATAATTAAACCCTAGGGGTATAATGGTCATTTTTACCTAGGGCACAATAGTCATTTTCCATATTTTAGGGGTAATTTCGTAAATTTACCAAATACTATGGGTTTGCCACGATCATTAACAATTATTAACATTCTCAAGTGTTTAAACAGTGATTTTAACGCACTTTATCAAATTAGGGCTTTTGGGCCCAAAACCCCTAATGGGTCCTACGAATGCCGATTTAGCCCGTTAAGCCCACATAATCCAAATTTTACAACAATACGAACCACGTTAACATGCAATCTTTCCAAATTCCATTTTTTAGCAATTTTACCCAAATGGGCCCGAAAGCCCATTGGGCCCAATTTCAGCCCATTGAGGCTCAACTTACCATCGTACGTGCACTGCGCTCACTGCTCCATCGATCCAAACACCGATCATATCATTTTTATCGCATCTAAAACCGCATGCAAAATCTCAAGTTCCCGAAATGCCAGAATTTTGGCATTTCGGCTTTTTCGCGAATATTAGCCTAAGCTACTACGAGGGTTGTTACACACTTTTTTGTGACGCATCGCCATCGAGATCCCTTACGATGTCCTACAATTGATTACCACAATTCTTAGATTGCAAACCACAATAACCAATCCCAATATTCACCTACCATATTCGAACCATGCCCCTAAAGCATTTAGAATCTTAACTTTTTGCCGAAAACCGATGGCTAGATCTAAGTCTAGCTGTTCCAAAGATCCAAGCCTTCGATCCAACCTCTGGAAGACACTAAACACCAAAAGAAATCATCGGTTAAAGACCCTTAAAGCCCTATGCCCAAATCGACAGCCTCCCTAGATTTTAGGGACTTCGACTTTTTCTAAATTGTAAAATAAGACTAGATCTGAGGTGATGAGTACTTACCACCTATTCCTCTTTGATTTCTATGCAGATCTGATGCAGATCTATCCTCTAAATGATAGTAGAACTCGAATCCAGGAGATCTGAAGTTTCGGCTATAAGTCCCTAAATCTATGGTACTTCGGCTTTTTAAGTGATGAAGAAGATGACGATTTGAGGCTATAACTTTGAAGTAATGTTGCCGACAGATGCTAAGGGTTTAGAGAAGATGAAAGTTAATCAAAAGGAACAAAAATAACTGAAGGATTTTGGCTTGGAGAAATCGGCACAAGAAGTGAGTTTTCGGGATTTTGGCTTTTATGGCAATCGGCTATAAAGGTTTTGTGGAGGATGGGATCGATAGAGGAGGTGAGTAAGGTGATTAGAAGGTTTCGGCTAGAAGAAAAAGCAAAAAAGGAAGAAAGAAAATGGAGGAAAAAGAGAGGAAGAAGAACTCGGCACCAAGGAGAAGGAATTTGCGTTTTCGGCTTTTGTGAGAACTCAGAAAGGATGAATGATAGTGAAAAATTTCAGGTGGCTAACCCTAATTCTCCAAGATAGAAAAAGAAAAGAACCTAACCCTAATATCAACTAAAACAATCGGCCCAACCTCCCTAAGGCACTTGTCGAAATTCACTTAAGTGATCACATGCCCGGCATATGCCTAAAATTAAAAAGTAACAGTATGCCTACCTTGCAACTTGAACCCTGGACCGTTAATTCCTTCTCAGGCGCCATTTTTTTAGGAACTTAGTAGTGCCACCTTGCCACTTTACCAAGGCCTTATTTGTATCATAATTTACCACCTCAATTTTAAAAGCCCATATCGCCAGAGCCCTCTTTCTCCAAAATTAAAAATTCAGGAATTGCCTCGAATTAAATTTACTCTTGGGCCTTTTTCCCACACCATAACCCTTCGTAATTTATTTAATTACATACTAAATAATAATAATAATAATAATTAAAACATCCAAATTGTTCGGGCCGTCTTCTACCCGAACTTAGACTCAAGGCCCATTACTCTTAGGCCCAAAAATCGGGTCGTTACATTTAGCGGTGGAAATAATCAGATATCCTTTATGGAAAGGATATCATGTATTTTTCTAGTTCTTTAAATCACTATTGAATATTTGGCTATTCAATAAGGATATTTGAATATAGACAAGTCTTGATCCCCTCTCTAAGATTTACACAAAATTAATTTGCATAACAGTAAGTTTTTTGAAAACTCTCTAAAAAGGTTCAAGGAGGTTCTTCCGCTTGTTTCTTCAAGGGGGATACGATAGAGACCAGAACTTGAAGGTTGTTGTTATTTTGGTTCAATCATAGTTTAGATCATTTTCTACTATTAACATTTTCTATTCACATTGATTTAGCCATACTTCTGTACCCCCTTTTCAACCTAGTTTTGTTCCTCGCACACGGATCCATGAGTAGTAATTGTCATAATATATTTGTTTGTTGTGCCACGGGACATTCTGGTGTTCTAATAGTTGGATCGTTCACCTTTTTGGATACAAGTTACCAAAGGTTCCATAGGGCTATTCTATCCTTCTCTTCTTTATTAACTTTATTTCTTTATCTTTATAACCTCCCAAACCCGGCCTAGACATTATAGCTAGATTAAGAAGGCTACATTAGCCACCGAAATGGCAAAGCTAACTTACGTTACTTTTTAAGGCTTTAAATAAACTCATTTTAGAGAAAATTGTGGTTGTACTTTGAGTTAGCTTAAAAGCATTCATTCATTAGGTCATGTATGCTTAGGATTCATTTTATTGTTAACATGTTGTTTTAGAAAAAACCATTTGCTTGTCCCTCTTCTTTAAGGAAAAAACTCGAAGTTAAACTAATGTAGCGGAAAAACCATTTTTCAAGTCATTTTGGAAAATTAGTTGCCTTATCGATTTGTTTTTCAAAAAAAGTTCCTTTGCAATGTAGTGGAAACTAGGGAACAACATCAAATTTTACTTAAGCCTGATATCAAGCATTATCTGGTTATTATGCTTCAGTAATTCATGCATGCAAAAATCCCCAAAAAAAAAGTTACCAAGCCATAGACTAGAAATAATTAAAAATTACAAGCCAAAAAAATAAAGACTTAATAATACTTAATTAAAATAATAATAATTTGTGGTCCAAGTTGATTCTTCGAATGTCGAGTCCGGTCCTAATTTTGAGGTTTACCTGAAAAGTTAAACACTATTGGGGATGCGCTTATAAAAAGCTCAGTGTGAGTCGAATAATTATTTAAATGGGCAAAAACATCAAATACAGTGAAACATATTAGCATTAATAGAAGAAAACAGAACCATCATAGGAATTTCATGTCCTTACATAGCCATTATCAAATTGATGTCAAACTGTGTATGAGCATAGGTCATCATCATTCGAGTAACAATCATTAATTTGGATACCATTCAATACAACAAAATACAATGCATAGCATAAATCAATGACATTCGAATATGTCGTGCACATGATGCAATACAAAAAGGTTTCTACCCATACCATCTGCTACACACCATGAGTTCCCCATGACCCATCTGCCAAAATCCAAAACATTATGAGCATAGCTCGATATGGTAAAACCACTGAATAATTAATAATGCAAAAAATCTATCGGATATCAAATAGTGCTATACAATCGCCAATAACATATAATATTCAATAAAATCACCAATCCCCTCAGTACTACAAATAATGCAAACATAATATGTCGTTGATACTCCACGGAACTCCTCTGTCAACCATAAAATCCCAACCCAATGCATATGCAATATGTCACACAATCTCATACATAATCATATCTCAATACTTTTCACATTCACTTGACATGCTCAACATGTCCTCAATAATCACATACTTTCAGTAAATGGAAACAGTGTTCTAATCTTTCAAATTACCATTGTGTTGGTATCAATCAATATCGTTCAATTTCACATACTTTACGAATTTTCATTCGGCATAAATAGCACCTTTTCAGTACAGAATTTAACAAATATCTCATGCATTTAAATCATACATAAGCTTAATATCCCAACACATTATATCATTAAATCAAACATTCTCATATCTCATAACTCAAATATGCAATTACAAACTCAATCAAACAACCATACTATCAAACTAGCAATTTTGCCAACATGTCAATCTTTTAAGGCTCGAAACATACCTGGTTCGATCACTCACAAAATCAATAATTTGGATATTAATACAATCCAATCAGCAAGATAATTTATCATATATAACATGATTTTTAACATTTTCAAACAATTTTATGAGTTTAGGAATCACACTTTATTTTTCACTTTCTCGCAGCACCCTAGTGAATCTTCCAATTTTCCTTAATAAACCTTTATACGATCCTAAACCAAAATTCAGTATAAATTAAATCAATTTACCACTTAACCAACTCCTAATTACCCACTTATGGGTTCAAACCAATTCTCAAATTAATAACTATTTTACGAATTCAACTAATTAGATTCCTTACACTGTGTCGATACAAACCGTACGTACAATCGTTCTTCACCTTTACAGATAATTTGGGATGTTTGGGTCAGCACCTAATTCAATAATATACTGGAAAATTAGTAGCTAATTAATGATTGAATTCCTTAATTCAATCAATTCATAACTTTTACCGAACAACTATGTCGAAATAAGACACTAGTTACCCTTAATTGCACTTACGCTTCACGATTTGTGGGATCCGAATGGCCAATCGATCAAGAATGTTTGTCCCTAATTTAAATGGGTTTAAAAGCTGATCAGTAGGGTTCAAGAACTTGAATTAATTCTGGAAAATATAGACAAGAACCAAGAAAAAAACATAGCCTCCTTTCTTGCACATAGGCACATGTACCACCACCCATGGTGGCAAAATTTGGGGCTGAATTTTAAAATAGTTTGAGATCTCATTAAAATCTTGAAAAATAACTTTGAAATCATTTAAAATCCTCCAAATTCCAGATCTGGAAGTTTTTGTTTTTAATGTACTAGATTAATTATGAAATTGAAGAGAGAAGAGAACTTACCCAAGCTAGTCAAGAGAAATCGCAATTTCACTTTCTTGGCAATGTTTGGGATCGATCTTGAAGTTCAAGATTTCAGATTTTGGGCTGATTTTAATGAGGAAAAGTGACAGAAATATGGTCGAGAATATGTTAACAAATCTTGTGGCAAAAAGAAAAAGGAAAAAAAATGAAAGAGATGGTAAAACTAGGTGTAGGCGGTGAAAACAATGGAGGAATGGAAAAAAAATTTTAAATCAAAGAGAAGGAGAGGAGGAGAGGAACAACTAGGGTAATAAAGAGGAGGATTAAACGCTGATCATTAGTAAAAGATTAATATTTATACCTAGGTTAACTAGGCTTGGATGGCCCACACATTAAAACAAGGGATTTTTGTTAAAAAATTTTAAATTATTTGCATGGGAAGGGAATTGACGTTAGGATCTCAAGGATAAATTCACTAATTTTTAACCATCAAACCAATAACTCATTCTTGATATAATTTGAAATATTTACTTCAAAAAACAAGGTATGTCACATACAAGGGTTTAAGGCAAAATTTGTAAAATAATAAAAATAATGCGTGAGAAGGGATTTCAACTTGAGTTTCAAGAAACGTTACACTAACACTTAACCAACAAACCAGTACCTCATTTATTTCCTAAAAATGCATAGATAATTTTAAAAAATTAAGGCATGACACTCTCTCTCGATTCACAAACCCGATTCCACTAACCCTCAATTTTTGGGATGTCACAATTCTCCCCTCCTTAAGGAAATTCTGTCCTTGAAATTTTCTTGGTCAAAAAATCTATTTCCCCTTTTCCTTCACACCAGGCCACCAAGCTTTCGCTGTGCAACTTTGATTCCAACACAATTCCATACAATGTGTTTCCTTAAATTCCCAACATATACTTTGCATATATAATTAAGGAAACATTACTAATAGATTCCTCTACCCCAATTCCCAATTTTGATAGAAACTCTACTGGATTACGCTTACCACAATATCTACAAATTGGAATCCTAGCTAATCTAATGGTTTCTCCAGTAATAACTACTACAACCTTTCGTTAAGGTCTGACTCATCTGACCAAATTTAAAGGTCACGGATTTGGTCTTGCGGAAGTAGACACTCTCATTTTTCGAACTTTATTCTTTTCCTTTCTTTTGCACTCCAAGCATTTAGTCTCTTCCTCCATATTAGTCTTTTCAACCATAATCTTGAAAACCTTTTCTAAAACTCCTAATATCGGTTGGGACAAACAATGCATCATCCCTAACTTCCTGGTTTTCGCCTTCAGAAGTAGGTGCAATCACGGTGTTAGTCTTCTTAGGGTTAGGCACAATTCCTTGAGAAGCAAATGACTCAAATTAGGTAGCTCGACGTTAAGCCTCATGGTTCCTTATTCTACAATTGTTAATTATGTATCCTATGGTCTTAAATTTGATCTATAGTTTCAGAAAAAATAATCACTAGCTAACTTCAGACAATTTTTAATTTCCTATCTTACAGTTTCAAAGAAAAATTAAATACTAATTATTTCAGTTCTATGTCTACAGTAATACACCTCAAGTGTTTACCTATAACTTAACAACATCATTTCTATGGGAATCAGTATCAGAGTCTCAGACCTGATTTTCTTTGTAGAATATCATTTTCAAAGTTCTCTGTGGCTTGTTTTTCCTAAATTCCCACTTTTTAATGTATGCATGCATGCAAACTTAAGTAGATTTAAAAACTCAATCCGAGGTTTTAAACCAAGGCTCTGATACTACTAAATGTAACCTCTTAAACTCAATCTAGATGTTATAGCTAGATTGAGAAGGCCACATTAGCCACCGAAATGGCTAAGCTAACTTACGTTACTTTTTAAGACTTTAAATAAACTCATTTTAGAGAAAATCGTAGTTGTACTTTGAGTTAGCTTAAAAGCATTCATTCAATAGGTCGTGTATACTTAGGATTCATTTTATTGTTGACAGTGTTATTTTAGAAAAAATCGTTTGCTTGTCGCTCTTCTTTAAAGAAAAAACTCGAAGTTAAACTAATGCAACGGAAAAACCATTTTTCAAGTCATTTTGGAAAATTTGTTGCCTTATCGATTTGTTTTTCAAAAATAGTTCCTTTGCAATGTAGTGGAAACTAGGGAACAGTATCAAATTTTACTTAAGCCCGATATCAAGCATTATACGGTTATTATGCTTGAGTAATTCATGTATGCAAAAATCCCCAAAAGAAAAGTTACCAAGCCACAGACTAGAAATAATTAAAAATTACAAAGCCAAAACAAATAAAGACTTAATAATACTTAATTAAAAAAATAATAATCCATGGTCCAAGTTGATTCTTCGAATGCCGAGTCCGGTCCTAAATTTTGAGGTTTACCTAAAAAGTTAAACACTATTAGGGGTGCACTTATTAAAAGCTCAGTGTGAGTTGAATAATTATTTAAACGGGAAAAAACATCAAATACAGTGAAACATATTAGTATTAACAGAAGAAAACAAAACCATCATAGGAATTTCATGTCTTTACATAGCCATTATCAAATTGATGTCAAACGGTGTATGAGCATAGGTCATCATTCATTCGAGTAACAATAATTAATTTCAATACCATTCAATACAACAAAATACAATGCATAGCATAAATCAATAACATTCGAATATGTCATGCACATGATGCAATGCAAAAAAGTTCCTACCTATACCGTCCGCTACACACTACGAGTTCCCCATAACCCATCTGCCAAACTCCAAAACATTATGAGCATAGCTCGATGTGGTAAAACCACTAAATAATATAATTTCAGGCATTGCATCAATCAATAACATTCAAATATGTCGTGCACATGATACAATGCAAAAAAGTTCCTACCTATACCATTCGCTACACACCACAAGTTCCCAATAACCCATCTACCAAACTCCAAAACATTATGAGCATAGCTCGATGTGGTAAAACTACTGGATAATCAATAATGTAGAAAATCTGTCGGATATCAAATAGTGCGATACAATTGCCAATAACATATAATATGCGATAAAATCGCCAATCCCCTCGGTACTCCAGGTGCAGTGCACTGACTACAAATAATGCAAACATAATATGTCGTTGATACTCCACGGAACTCCTCTGTCAACCACAAAATCCCAACCCAATGCATATGCAATATGTCAGACAATCTCAAACATAATCATATCTCAATACTTTTCACATTCACTTGACATGCTCAACATGTCCTCAATAATCACATACTTTCAGTAAATGGAAACAGTGTTCTAATCTTTCAAATTACCATTGTGTTGGTATCAATCAATATCGTTCAATTTCACATACTTTACGAATTTTCATTATGCATAAATGGCACCCTTTTCAGTACAGAATTTAACAAATATATCATTCGTTTAAATCATACATAAGCTTAATATCCCAGCGCACTATATCATTCAATCAAACATTATCATATCTCATAACTCAAATATGCAATTACAAACTCAATCAAACAACCATACTATCAAACTAGCAATTTTGCCAACATGTCAATCTTTTAAGGCTCGAAACATACCTGGTTCGATCACTCACAAAATCAATAATTTGGATATTAATACAATCCAATCAGCAAGCTAATTTATCATATATAACATGATTTTTAACATTTTCAAACAATTTTATGAGTTTAGGAACCACACTTTATTTTTCACTTTCTCGCAGCACCCTAGTGAATCTTCCAATTTTCCTTAATAAACCTTTATACGATCCTAAAACAAAATTCAGTATAAATTAAATCAATTTACCACTTAACCAACTCCTAATTACCCACTTATGGGTTCAAACCAATTGTCAAATTAATAACTATTTTACGAATTCAACTAGTTAGATTCCTTACACTATGTCGATACAAACCGTACGTACAATCGTTCTTCACCTTTACGGATAATTTGGGATGTTTGGGTCAGCACCTAATTCAATAATATACTGGAAAATAAGTAGCTAATTAATGATTAAATGCCTTAATTTAATCAATTCATAACTTTTACCGAACAACTATGTCGAAATAAGAAACTAGTTACCCTTAATTGCACTTACACTTCACGATTTGTGGGATCTGAATGGCCAATTGATCAAGAATGTTTTTCCCTAATTTAAATGGGTTTAAAATATGATTAGAAGGGTTCAAAAACTCAAATTAATGCTGGAAAAATATAGGCAAGAACCAAGAAACAAAACAACCCCTTTTCTTGCACATAGGCGCGCACACTAACACCCATGGTGGCCAAAATTGGGGCTGAATTTTAAAATGCTTTGAGATCTCTTTAAAATCTTGAAAATACCTTTGGAATAATTTAAAATCCTCCAAATTCTAGATCTGGAAATTTTGAATATGTTAAGAAATATTGTGGCAAAAAGAAAAAGAAAAAAAAAAAGAGAAAGGGATGGTAAAACTAGGTGTAGGCGACGACAACAATGGAGGAAAGGAAAAAAATTAAAATAAAAGAGAAGGAGAGGAAGGTCTAGGGAAATGAGGAGGAGGATTAAAGGCTTATTATTAGTAAAAAATTAATATTTATACCTAGATTAACTAGGCTTGGAAGGCCCATACATTAAAACCAGGAGTTTTTATCAAAAAAATTAAATTATTTACATGAGAAGGGAATTGAAGTTAGGACCTCAAGGATAAATTCACTAATTTTTATCCATCAAACCAATAATTCATTCTTGATATAATTTGAAATATTTATTTTCAAAAACAAGGCATGTCACATACTAGGGTTTTAGGCAAAATTTGAAAAATAATAAAAATGATGCGAGAGAAGGGATTTGAACTTGGGTTTCAAGAAACGTTAAACTAGCACCTAAAAAACAAACCAATACCTCATTTATTTCCTCAAAATGCATAGATAATTTAAAAAAAAAAAAGGCATGATCACTCTCTCTCGATTCTACTAACCCTCGATTTTTGGGATGTTACAATCTTATTTACTCTATTATTTTGAATTTGAATTTGGTTAGTTATTATACATATAATTTAGATTCAATTATTGTTCATTGGAGTCTTAGTCAAATTCAGCATCTTTAAAATCCATATTGGCTAAACAAACTTAATTCAAATACCCAATTCTCTTCTTTATTTTCTTTTCTTTTCGATTCTATTCTATTCTTTCAAATTTTAAATTCTAATTTTGTGGTTTCTTATGCTAGATCTTGGGCTCCCGCATCACTAGAAGTACCAAGACTAAACTCTCAATTATATTATTACGAAAGCTACATGTATTTAAAATCGTTAATCCGAATACCTTATTGCTTGTGTTTGACCTTTATAGGATATTCATGATCTTTTAAGGTTAAATCAGTTCACCTAGTTTGGTAACTTTTCTCAAAGTTTTCTTGTATCTTTTATGATGAAAATGGTCATTAATTTTACCAATGGTGATTAATTCATTTATCTCAGGAAAAGAATCTGTAGTCTAGTTTCATTTTCATAATACATGCAATGCCTTTAGAAGGTTACTATTTACTATGATTCCACTATCTATAAGTGAAGCTATATCATGTATAAGTTATATACACAATATATCAAAGTTTTGCTTATTGCTTCGAGATACATTGATTATCAATACATCAAAGTAAACAAGTCATACATGTGTAGTCATTCACTTACTCAAGATTAAGGTAAGTCACATAATGAATGTCACAAGATAATTAATATATAAATGGGTTTAAGATTTTTTTTTCTTCTCAGGTCTATTCAAATATATTGTCAAATCACATTTATGTCTCTATCTTGGGAGTCAATCATGCTTTGATAGCCATGTAACGCCCTGAATTTTGGGCCTAGAAGAATTGAGCTTCGCGTATCAGAGCAATTAGAGTTTAGTTCTGCAAGAAAACTTCACTAATTGCGTGTTTGCTTTACTAGTTATGTGCTTTAGGAGTGATTGGGAGTGTTTTGGGAGGTCTTGAGTTCAAATCTAGGCTTTAGTAAAAATCTTAGTTTTCCCTAAATTGAACTTGGCGTTAGCTGGAAGGTCTTATTAATATTTTGGTTTAAATTATGACACAAGAAAGCATGTGGTCTAGTGGCAAGGTGGCGTTAGGAGTATGGCAAGAAGGTCAAAGGTTCGAGACTTGAAGTGAGCTATGAATTATTTATTTTGCAGCTGTGCCACCCAGTGGTTGTGTTGGAATAGAATTCTGCTCAAGTTGTTGTGGAATTGGTCTTGGGGAAGAGATTTATGGGATGAGGACTTGGAGGGATTTGAAAGTGATTCAAATCGAGGGATTGAGAGATTGTAGGAGTGGATTATGGGGGGTTGAGGGGAGAATTAGTAGTTGGCCGAATATGAGACTTCCCATTGTGCATATTCGGTCATAGGACCTTTTTCCCATAGTGTTGAATGCTTTTATGGCATTTCGGGTTCTCCTTGCTTTTATTTTTTCTCGTTTCTCTATATTGCTGAGCATATACTGAAAACTGAGCACTCGTGCAACTTTTCTGTCATTTCTGGCAAGCGTTTAGTGCTCTTTCTTTTGTCCATTTTCTTTCCCTTTTCTGCTTCTTGCTCCTAACTCAAACTTTTACCGAAATCCTTTTTACTTTTGGCTCCTCTTTATTTCTTTTAGACTTTTCGATTGTTCCCCTCCTTATTACTCCTTTTGCAATCGGTTCCTTGCATGATCAAACCTTCTCACCCCATTTCTCTACTTTCTGTCCTTCTTTTATCTCGTTTGTTCCTACTCCTATTTGGCCGAATACCCCTTTGCCTTTTGTGATCATTCTTGTGGATAGTGGCCGGAAATCCTTGCCTTCCTTCAACACTTTCTTTTTGGTCCTCAATTTCGGTAAGTAATGGTGTTGTTTTCGTATTATTGTGCGGTCTTCACTTCTTTGATTATCGTTACTATCATCATTCCTCACTGATGACTATTCTTCTATTTACTCTTCTCTGATCTTTTTCTCAGACTCAGTGCACTTGAGTGTTACTCCTTTAGTTTGGAATCGATTTTGCGGGATGGTAAGTAGTAGAGAATAAGAATTTGTTTGACTTTGAGTTCCTGTGGTAAATCATATATCCTATTGGGATCTAACGAAAAAAGGATCTTTGTTTAGGTTGTGGTCGAAGGTGATCTGACAATTGTTTGAAAGTTGGGGAAACAGGTGTTTCTATTATTGGTAAGGTCACAGTAGTTGATTTAGTTTTCTATCGATTTCTTTCGATAATAAGAGTTGGATGAGTAATCGTTATGATCTTTTAATCTAGGTGCGAGGATACTTGGGGTGCGGTTCGTTTCACGAGCAGGTGTGTAACTGTATGCCTTGTTTTGATAATCGGTTGAAAAGCTGAAAATATTGTTTACTCTGCTATGACTGTAGATCGGTAAAATACCGAAAAGCCAAAAATATGGAGTTTGATGCCACACGAGCGTGCGATTGCACGTTTGTGAACCAAGCCCACAAACATGGGCGTTAGACTGTAGAGGCCACCATGAGCGCTCTCGTGGTCTTGGGCTGTTCTAGGTCTCGTTGGGCTGAAGTGGGCCGTGTGGGCCCAGTAGGTTTGTGGGCCGACACGGATAAAATGTATGTGATGCGATAAGTGTTGTTTGGTCTATGACGTTCGCATAGCTGTGGCTGTTTCGGGGCTAAATGGGCCACACGAATGTGTGGGCCCACTTGGGCCAAGAATAGGCCTTAGGCCCATTTACACCGTTATGTCTATTTAGGATACTTAAGTCACTAAAGGAAACGATGGACCTTCGGTTGGGTCGTTAAGACTTTGATTCGTAAAATTACCAAAATACCCCTATAGGGTAAAATGACTGTTTTGCCCTTGTGGGTAATGACTGACTTATACTATGAATTTGACCAATTTGACTATGATCGTATGACTATGTTTTAACTATCTTGACGGTGGTTGTACGACTGATATGCTTTTAATATATGTTTAAATAATTGCTACTGAGCATGGCCATTTTGTATACACGTGTGATGATTGAGCATGACATACACGACATATTGCATGGGGTTGGGGCATTGATACAGAGGAAGTTCTGATAGGATGGCACGGGATGCATGAGATGACTGTGGATCTAGTATTGATCTGTTAAGGTCGTACGGGTCGTACGAGACGATTGTGGACTGATGGACGGCTTAGTGCCGCTTAATCTGTTTATGGCTTTGTGCCAGCCTAAATATGGCTCTATGCTATCTTGATTATGGCTTTGTGCCAATCGTATTTACCTATGGCTATGTGCCTATCATATTTATTGATGACTCTATGTCAATCATATTTACCCATGGCTGTGTGTCGATTATATTACAGTTGCTGATGGTTATATGCCGAACTTATTACAGTTACTGATGGCTTTGTGCCAATTATAATACAGCTACTGAAGGCTTAAAGTCGTATATATACTAGCAGCTTTGCTACGATTTCAGTTAGTGCTGCAACCGGTGTTAACATTGTAAGTGTAGGGATGGCATGGGTGAGTTATTCCCCATAGATAGTGCAGGGTTGGATGGGATAGCATGCATCCATGCATTCACACACTCTGTTTTGTTACTGGGATGGGCTAGGCCCAATTGATTCTGTTATGGGCTGTGACCTAAATGATATTGGGCTTTGGCCCACGTATGCTCTGCTCGAATCGATCTGCATCGTTATCGTTATCGGGCTCGCCTGCATCAATTTCATTTCTGTTTTGTATATTGATATTACTCTAGTAAGGGGATTACATACTGAGTTTTCATAAACTCACCCCGTCTATTAATTGTGCAGGTAATCCCTAGCATTAGGAGGATCGTTGCTGCGAGGGACTCGGAGATGGTTATACGACTGCAGTCTTAATATGCTTTGGACTTTATTTATGGTTTAGATTTCGTTTTGGGTTTTAATTTTTTTAATAAGGCCTTTTAGAGTTTTTGGATTTTAACTTTGGGTTTCATTTACTTTAATTTATATCTGTTTGAGTTAAATCACGGTTTTCCCAAAATGTTAATTGTTTTTTAAACAACACTACATTTCCGTAACATTTTCAAAATGCTTTCGCAACTTAACTTTTTAACATCAAGTTTTAGTAATTATTTTAAAACTTGCTTTCGCAACTAAAAGAGATTTTGGGAATAAAATTATGTATTTTCAATGAACCACGCTTTGAAATTAAACTAACGTAAACTGGGGTTTTATACAAGTTTAATGACCAAAAGTTTTTGTTCTTAATTATTAAGAAGGGTTTTCAATGAAAACATGGTTTTCGAAAAACACTTCAATGTGACACGCCAGATTCGGGCCTAACATCTAGGACGAGTTTGGGGTGTTACAAGCCAAGATAAGCTATCTACTTAATTGGAATTATAAACAACGTTATAGTCCTAACATGACTCACTTTCTCATCATGACTCTATGGACTATGGACTATTTAAAGTACCTTTTAATAAAAGTTATCTTTTGCATTAAAAATAATCTTCAAGCCTTAGGTATTCAACGAGCTAATATTTTCTAAAATCATTTGCTTACCATGCAAAACCAATAAGGACATTCATATAATGAATAATGAATAAACATGTGGAAATTTTATTATCAATCAATTCAAAATATCATAGCAATTTATGACAAAGTTACTACACTAAGGGCACATATCATAACTACACCTCTATATACTTTTGTCCCTTAAGTTATAAGAAAGAGAACCAAGAAATTGACTGCACCTTTTACTGCCAATGAAACAACTAGAAATTGAATAAGATTGGTTTGGCCATTTTCGAGATAGATTATTCCCCTAAACCAAAGAAACTATAGTTTATTCTAGAGAGGATTTTAGAGACATGACAGTGACAGAATTCTTTACCCTCAGAATCTATGATTCATTGTGGCATTTGTAAAGCCTTGTGTTAAGGCAATTGCTTTGAAGTTTTCTTCAAATCTTCAAAAATCTGCCAAAATATCAAAATTCAAATTTTGATATGAAGGCATATGTTCATGGTCACTACTTTAAATTTAACCCAACTATTTATTAACATATTCTTGAAACATCTAGGATCATAAATAGATTATGAAGGAAATTATGATGAACTTGCTAGAATTTGATCGGTAGTCCTAGAAAAGGTTGGCTTGAAGGGCAAGAGTTTAGAACTTGCAAACTTGCAAAACATTACTATCAGAAACCAAATTTTTTCACATTGTAGCATGTTAATCAGTAAAAAGATGAGAGTCTTAGTTCATAATGTAGCTACCATGGTCTATTTCGATTTAGGATCTATTATAATTGATCAAATTGTGAAACATGCTAAGATCAAGAACAAACACAAAAGGCTACCCTTTCTATACTTGATTTTTCAACTATTAGAAACTTCTATGAAGCTGATCAATTTGAAATCAATTTCTCCAGTGATTGGAAAAAAGACAAGAATAGTGTTAATGTCTCTAACTCAAAAGAAGATTCTAACTTTATCTCTTAGTTTGAGGAAGTTGTTCCTCCAGTTGCAACTACTAATATATCTCTTTCTCAATGCAATTAACTCCTTAAGCATTTGGATGGTGAAATTGACATTATCGACAACTAGATCAGGCTCCTTAGGAAGTGCAAAAGTAAGGTGGTTGGATATTGGTTTGATGACTAGGCTATAAAGAACTTTTTGGAGTTTACTGTTGGATATTACATTACTCAGGAGTTCAATAACCAGGAGTTTATTATATTACTTGGTTATTTTTGGTTTGTCTTATTGCGTTTTGTTTATTCTATATGTTGATGGTTATTTAAAGTTATTATTTACCTAAATTTGTTAGTGTTTTTGCATTAAACCTAATGGAGATTTGATTAGTTATTTTCATGGCCATTTTGAATAGATGTGATGTGGTGTTATGCTAATAGTTGTATGATGGAGTCCTTGTTTCCTTTTGTTCTTTTTCTTAAGGAATTTACTGTGGTTTTTGAAGAAAAATGCAGAACAAAGGAGATTGTTGGTGTGACAAGTCATAAACTAAGGTGCAACTCACTACAACAACTTACAAGTTAAGAAATTCAGTTGCAACTCATCATACTATTAATTTTCGTTAAACTTGTTTATTTTTTATTGGTAATTTCATGTGTTGTGGCAGCAAATTAATGGATTCTTATGCAACTTTTTATGTGATCCTATACAACTAATCAACGGAGAAACTTTTAACAGCAAGGAAGCTAGTATATGGAATTTTGATTATCCTCCATATATAACAAATATGTTACTAGGAAGGATTTGAATAATCATCATATTTATCTAATATTAATCTAAAGTATTTTTTTAACATCTATATAAAGACCTTAAATATGTTTAATATGGGATGAAATTCTAAAAATTTGATTTGATCATACTAGTTGATTTTAGTGTTTTACTAGAACTACAATGCCTATATATTGAGGATATGTTTTATACTCAAACATGTGAAATTAAATGTACACTTATCAATTTATATGAGAACCTTTGTAGTGCAAATCTTTATATAATTAAATTGCTTTTGCAGTTTATTCTAAGCTTTCATAGGAAAAAGTCTTAATAGAGAGATTTCTTCATTATAATTGTATGGGAGTGAGGTTGTAACATTTTTTTAGTGGTTAAGCTTAAATCATCCCTTATATGGTGAAGATTATAGTGATTTTTTTCTCGAGAAGGCCTTATGGAGGTAGAATTAAATTCAAACTACGTAAACAATTACATGTGTTTATTATTTATTATTCTAGTTTCAAGTTGTCTCTTAGGTTTTGTATTTAAAAAAGAAGTTTATTAAGTTATAACTCAACAAGCATTAACTGAGGAACTTCAACCTTTACGAATTTCAAAAACTTTATTTTTGGTCTCTATTTAGACTTATTAGTGTTTTTTCTTTTTTGAAAAGGAGGTTTGAAAAGTAGCAAGGTTAGATACAAATCACATTGACAATGGGATAATGTAGATTACAGCTTTAATTATCAATTGCTTGCTAAAAATGTTGCTTTTATTTTTCTTTTAAGTAGTGGTGAAGTGGGGAAAAGAGAGATACAATTAGTAGAAGCTACATTATATCTTTAATTTGATGTCAAACTCAATAGGTAATTTTCCATAATAAATTAGACAAGAAATATACAAGGATAAACTTAGTTATAAGTCTATACAATATGGAAATTGATTTTAGTTTACATATTCAGGATGTAATAACATTAGAGGTCAATATATGAAAACTACTGCCTTCTTTTTTGTGGAATATGGTCCAATTCAAAGGCCCTCTCTAATATCATAATTTCTCTCAAACTCGGGTTTAGTAAAATGTTCAATAAACTCTAACAGGTAAAAAAGAGTTAGTAATCAATAAGTTTAAGCTACTAAATATCTGTGTGTGTGTGTGTGTGTGTGTGTGTGTGTGTGTGTGTGTGTGTGTGTGTGTGTCACATCTAACATTTCATGGTTCCATGCTTTTGAGGGGCCCTTGCATATAGGTTGATAAAGGTTTTTTTTACGGAGCACAAAATGAAAAATAACTATCAGATATCTCTCATATCATTCAATAGTGTTCTCTCAAGTTGTATAGTTCATAGATAACATAGAATTTTCAAATGGATTGATACTTTCAAGCAATAGATCTCGATTACTTATAGTTGATTGCATCTATCAAAGTTGCCAATCAATTGTTGCTTTTTTGAAACCTTTCAGACAATCAACTTGATTTGTTGTTAGAATTGGTCCCTTGACAATGAGTTATATCCCTAAACAAATTGTCTAATAGCCAAACTTTAAAAAGGTTGCAATGTGATGTATTAATTGTCTAATAATATAAATCCTTACACATTACTTTCAAAATCAACAATATTCCAGAATAACCCTTTAACCCTCACAACGCAAGTGGTACATTAGGAATCAATTTGACTGTAAATAACTAAGGCATAACATCAAAATGTTTGACTAGTTGGAAGAGTGAAGGAACTTCCCTTGATCCTCAATGGTCAATATCATGAACTATCCATTACTAATTACAACTAAACCAAGCTAGATTCCTTAAGTCCCTGTTAAAACAATGAAATATTGATACCAAATCAAGACATATACATATAAGTAAATATTTGTTGGCTTCGTAGTAGTTTACATGAAAAAAGTTTGATAACCTTACTAAAGGTACTTTAAATAATCTAGAATAATTTTAGATATGTAAAACAACATAAAATCAAATGATCAATTACCACAAAAGAGCTTACCCTTAAACAATTTCAACCAAGTTTAGAAAGCCTAATGAACAAAAGCCTCCCTCCTTACTGATGGAAACTATGATTCGAATTCAGGATATTCTTGGGAAAGGTGAACACCTTGCCAATATGCCACAACTTAGGGTTACTGCTCTAACTATATAGACACTAGTTTTCCTCATAAACGACACAACAGAGATTAAATTAATAAGTGAGTTAGGGAAATTTGAGGTTGTATTTAGCCTTTAATGATGAACATAGCAAGAGAAAATTTATAATGAGTAAAGAATGAATGTTAGAAGTAAAAGGAAGAAAATAGGGTGAGAAGAAAAGGTAAGAGTGGCTTAAAGGTGATGACAGAAGCATAGAGAGCACAAAGGAGTGGGATGCATTGCTTCAAAACTCCTAATTGCACACCATCATCTGTGCTCTCTATCTTCTGTCAACAGCAATCACCAATTGCCTCCTCGCTCCCCCCCCCCTCTACCTCTAGATTCCCTATACCTACATACTATTGTTTTAGTTAAAAATTCATTAGACTATAAGAAAGGAAGAAAAGGTTACTTTAAAAGGAAAGGTTGGCCTTGGGAGATGAAAAGTATAACTATTTAAGAAAGGGAAAGAAAAAAGGTTGAATGGAAAGAAAGACATTGGTGAATGATCTATAGGAGTCGTCTAATAGGCCTGTATTTATAGGAAGAGAAAAGTGACACCCACTCAAAAGAATAATAAGTGTAGGGTATACAACAGGAGAGAGAGGTACTAACACTGCCTGTCCCTCTTGTACTCCCCCTATATGCCATTTGCTATCCTTTTTTATAGTAAAAAAATTATTTCTCTCACGCCTTTTACCTTTCTAACTCTCCATAACAACCTTTTTTCAATCTGGATTACTTTTGGAATGATTTAATCATTTGCCTTGCTACATATTTGATTAGTACAAAAAATTAGTGCTCTTGATGTGTTAATTAACTCTTGAGATGTATTAGAATTTTATAAAAATGATTAGGAAATAAATGTGTAGTGTGGTGTGAATTGGATTATAGTAGATATATCTCTGCACAAAAACAGATTCTCAGTTTGAATGATCATTGCATTCTTTGCGGCTGCTGTTTTCATGACATGCCATGTGCCTTACAATTTGCTCCTATTCAAATCTTACGAGATCATATTACAAAGTCAAAACCTGCATGTTTCGGCTGTAAAATCTTCGTCATTTCCGATAAGTTGTTACAATATCAACAACCGTAAAAATAATATATTAGGAGAGAATTTTTGTTGTGGGTGGGTATTCACAAAATGGTTTAAATCTAGTTTTATTTAGTTTTATTTAAATTGGGATGGTATTTAAGTAAAATTTATTGAATAATGTTAATTTTAAAATTTAAATTTATCTAAATATTTGAAATAAAAAGAGTTTATTTCCATTTTTTCAACTATTCATTAATTTGTATTTGCATTTGTGTGTTTAAAAATTTAATAAATTATTGTAATGTTTATACAATTAACATGAAAAATTAGCAAACATAACTTGCATGATCCAATTTGATATGCAGATCTTGTTAGTTGATGATAAATGAGAATGAGACCCACCATGCAAAAATACATTTACAAAATATACAAACTCATAGATGCTGCTTTAGTGGTTGAAATGACACAGAAAATGAGAAATATATGTGGACGAATTAGCCTCTGCAGACTAATAAAAGAGCATATTGCTATCTTGAAGCTATATCTAACATGGCACTGCTGCTTAATTTGATTTATGTCAAAATCTAAAAACAAAAATAACGAAAATAGCTCTACTAGGGATGGTAAGAGAGTGGTGTTGGAGTAAATATTGCTAAATCTATTATTTCTTCATAATTAGTACGTTTTACTCATTCATTTGTCTTGTTTCATTATGAATATATAATCTTGAAATTCATTACCACTTGCATGGATGTTGAATGCATTCATCCCTGCCCCACCCTACTCCGTTTCTATTTATTTTTAATTTTTTAATCTTTTTTAAATTAAATAAATACTTAAACATGATTTTTCAAAAACTATATATTTAAATATAAAATATATGATTTTTTCTATATTATGTTATTACATTTTTATCCTTTTAATAGTTTATATATACAAGAATAAAATAGTAATTTTATATAGTAAATTGAGTCAGAACGAGACAATCAATTACCATAATCACTTCAGAACTATTATTCAAAAAAAAAACCCATCTCGTTCCATCTTGTCTCGTCTCATCTCATATCTATTTTTTAAATGAAAAATCAACTCCATTCAAAATAAATTGATTCGAAATTTATTTAGCAGTACAAGTTTTATCATCCCTAATCTCCACGGCAAATTCATCCACTAAAAGCCAAATATACTTGGTTAAAGATTGGACCTCACCCTCTATGCTTTCATAATTACCAAATACAGATTTCAGAATCATTTTATTGTCGGGTAAAGGAATAAGGTAAGGTCAGTTCCTCTTTATAAGTTTCCAATTATAGGGATACAGCCTTTTTTTTTGCCAATATAGGGATACAGCTTAGCATATATATGTTCAAACATCTGGTGCTAAACTAGGGATACCATTATTTAACAAGATAATTTAACTAACTAGGCTTCTTTTTTGCTAATATCGGTAATCTACGAGGATACCATTTCCCCTTATATATGTATCTCTTAAAGGCAGCATAGGTGTTGTTGGCTAAGATCAAATAACAGAGCAAACCCTTCGGCCAACATAGTGGGCAGCTAGCTAAAAAAAAAAAAAAAGCATGTTGAACCTGGACATTTGTGGTCCATTTTTTACGGTCTTACGTATGGCTGCTCAAGTAGTCAGCTTTTGTCATGCAATTTGCATTAAATAGTATTAATAATGACTTAAAATAGATGGTAAAATTGAGTTACCAAAAACATTTAAAAAAAAAAGAAAAGGAAAAGTTATTGTTCTTTTTTTTTCCCGAGATATATATTTGGTTTTCAATTTCCAACCACATATTATGATGTGAACATGGATGGAGTAAAATCACTTGTATTGAATAATTCAATGAAGTTGATCATGAAGTTTGGAATATGAGTTAAATCGCAATGAGATTTTGAATAACATTCAAGTATATTTGGTTGAGTTACATATTGATTAGGCTTTTTTTAGTTAAAATTACTATTGAATTATTGAAGAGTGTATGAATAAAAAATTTAGGGTAAATTACACCAACAGTCACCCAACTTTGGGTAGCTGACAAAATAGTCACCTCGGTTTCATTTCAGTCACTCAACTTTCAAAAAGTTACAAAATAGTCCCTTTTGCCATTTTCTGTCACGGACGTCACAGCGAAGTGACATGACAAGTAACGGTGTCCAATGACAGTCAGCTGGCCGGTTATCTAACTTTAACAGCCTGTTGATAGCCTGTTGAAGCACCATTTTAGGGTTAGAAAAAAAAACAATAGAAGAAGAAGAAGAAGAAGAAGAAGAAGAAGAAGAAGAAGAAGAAGAAGAAGAAGAAGAAGAAGAAGAAGAAGAAGAAGAAGAAGAAGAAGAAGAAGAAGAAGAAGAAGAAGAAGAAGGAGAAGAGGAAAAATGGAGATGCCTGAAGTGATTCTGGTGTGCTATTATGGAAACCCAACCAAATTAAACACGTCTTGGTCCAATGACAACCGAGGTAGGAGGGTTTTTGGGTGTAACAAATTCGGCAGTAAATTTCAAAAACGGTGTCAGTTTTTCAGCTGGTTTGATCCACCGTTGATGCCCCGTTCAAGAATTGTGTTGTTGGGTCTTTTGAAAAAAATAAGGACATTGGAGGATGCAAGGAAGAGGGAGAGAAGAACCTGGTTATTGGTGCTTGTAATTGTAACTGTTTTGTTATTTTTAAAAGCTTAAAAATCATTTATGTTCATTGAAACTAGCTTATGTTTTGTAATTTTGTTGTTGGTAAATTGTTGCTTATGTTAGTATACATGGCTGCTGGTATATTGTTGTTTAACATATGTTCATGACTTCTGGTATACATGGCTAACCAACTCATGTTCTTGTTTACAAAATGCTAGAACAAGTATTATACATGGCTGCTGGTATACATGGCTAACCAGCTCATTTCATTTGTATTTCTCAATACTCATATATCAAAAAAAGACAACAGATGGAAAAAAAAACATATGTATTTCTCAATTCTCAATTCTCACACATTTCTCAATAGTCACACGTTTGTTAGAAAAGATAATAGATGGAAAAAAAAACATATGCTAGAAGGGAAGAGATAACAAATAGCATGGATCAATGCTCATATATTAAGGTAAAAACGCCAAACTGTTTACAAAGGGAATGAGGGGCAAAATATTGCCAAATTTTCCTACAATTCACCAAAATTGAATTGATGTAAATTGTAGGGAAATTTACAAAAAATTTCAGTGACTATGCCTACATTTATCAACAGTAGCAATCATAGGAAATTTACCAAAAAATTATCTGCCTAAGTTAATAAATCAATAGCAGGAAAATTTACACATTTTCAAAAAGTTAACAAAATGTAGTCTGTTCACATCATCATCAATGGTCTATCATGGATGGCTTTTGAGTAGAAGGCATCCATCTAACAGTGGTTGGTTTTCTCTTGAATGGAAGCTTTTGTCTTAGGGCAGCTTGTTGATGAGTTAGGGCAGTAGGTAACTGAGTTGAGGCAGCCTGTTGAGTTGGGGTACCCTCTTGCTGATTTAGGGTAGCCTGTTGCTAAGTTGGGACACCAACTTTATGTCTTTTAACCTACAAGAACAAGAGAAATCTGAAAAACAAACAAATTCATAAATAGAAGTATAATGTAACTTAACTTAAAGCAAATGACTTACTAGAATGTTTTGGCCAACTTCCCCTTTGCAACTCCTCTTATTGTGGCCTAATCTTTTGCATTTACTACACCTCATCTCCACCCCTCTCTTACTCAACCTTTCTGTTGTTTGTGGTTCATCAAGTTCTTTCCTTCTCACCTTAGTAGGTTTGCTAGGTGGCCTTCTTAGTGGAGGAGGCAATATTGGTAGCATGTTTGACAAAGAGGCCCATTGTTTAATACCCCTTACTGGAGTTACAAAGTTGGAGTAAATTTGAAGTTGGGTTTGCTTGGTATACGAGGTTTGTACATAGGTCTCTGGGAACTCTTCTTTTAAATGAATGACAGCTAATGCATGCATGCAAGGGATGCCAGTGAGATCCCAAATCCTACGGGAGCAGGAATTCTCAACTAAGTCCACCACATGCTGGCTGCCTGGACCACATTCAACCTGATACTTGTCCCCACCAGCATGTGATAGAACACACCTAAAAAAAGTCAGCATGCTTGTTTAAAACATAATCACTAAAACAACATTGTGAACAGCCCCACCGACAATGATACCCCTAAAAAAACAACCCCACCAACATGCATATTATAAAAAAAACACTCACTGTATGCATATTAAAAAGTAGGCAACACACCAGCGATCATTGTATGCATATTAAAAAATAGGCAACACACCAACAATCACTGCATGCATATTAAAAAATAGTCAATACACCAACAATCAGTGCATGCATATAAAAAAAACATTTACTAAAATAGCATGTGATCAGCAACATGAAGTCAGAATATAGGCATCAGAAAGAATCTTTACCTTAATGAGTCTTTTGTATATATATCCACCTTTTTCTTGATCTTTGGACACAACATTCCTTTTTATTTGTCAGCTTCTTCTTTCTTCTTGACAATAAGCAACATAATCTTGGTCCTTATTGTTTCCATCATGGTCAGAATAGGTTTCCCTCTTGCTTCCAATATCGTCTATCAGTAAACAACATAAATGATTAGTGAATTGCCAATGATTAGTAAGAAACATAAAACATAGGGGTTTACCTTGTTAAATGATTCAAAAAGATTATTCACCAACATGTCAGAATGGCTCCTAATTGAGAAGTAAGACCTTGACCAGTGAGTAGGGTTCTTTTCCTTCAACTAATCATAAGCATGCTGATTGGTTTTCCTCAGTTTATCCATGGCATCCTCAAACTCCCTTGCAGTGCTTGCTCTGGCAGCTTTCCAAAGCAAATCTTTCAATCCCTTTGTTCGAAAACTAGCATTCTTGAAATTGGCATGTAGGTGCCTAACACAGTGTCTTGTTTCTGCATTAGGAAACAACATACATTTTGCTTCTACAAGTCCCTGCAATTAGAAAAAATAGTTTAATTCTTTGACAAGCCTTAATAGAAACAACATAAAAGAATAAATAAATGGAGTTTTACCTTTTGTTTGTCAGACATGAAAGATATCTGGTACGAGCTCACAATTTCCAAGTCTATTGCAAGCAACTCTAAAAACCAAAGCCATGATGCTTGGCTTTCACTTTCGACAGCAGCATATGCAAGAAGATAAATGCCATTATTTGCATCTATCCCAACAGCTACAAGTAAGTAGCCACCATAGTATCCCTTCAAAAAACATCCATCTAAACCTACTATCCTCCTACAATCAACCCTATAGCCATCTTTTCATACCTGCAGACAGGCATAAATCCTTTGAAACAACCTATTATCCAAATAACAGATTGTTGTTGTTCCCTCATTTTGGGTCCTAACCTCCAACAAATACTCATAAATCTTCTCATATTGAGCCTTATGAGCTCCTTCAATTAATTCGAATGTCCTAAGTTTAGCCCTCCTACATTTGGTTAGTGAGACTAAGCAACAAAAATCTCTTTTCACATCTTGTTGTAATGGGTTCAGAGAATAATCAGGATCAATAATGAATTTTTCTTTATAATGTTCACCTATCCAAGTTGAGGTTACATTCATACTTTTATAGACTTTAGAACAAGTATGGTTAGGTTTTGACCTCCTAATTTGCCAAGTCTAGTTAGTAGGGTCATTGGGGTTTAGCCTAGAAGCCCATATGAACCAAGAACATTTTTCACTGCAGTCTGCCTTTAACCTTTTTAAATCATTTTTGGGAAACTTAATAAAATAACTATTCAACCTACCATACTGCTTGGTAGCTTTTTTTAGACCGTCTTTAGACTTAAATAACATTCCAACCTTAAGTCTAGAATTACTCATGTCATTCTCTAGGTTGAACTTAGGCCAATTTTGGCCATCTGAGTCAGATTCATGTGCACTATCTAACCTCCCAGAATCATCACTATCACACAATTCATTTACTTCTATACCATCCATATTTAAACCATCTAAATTAACTCTTTCAGATGCATCACTATCACTACCAGACACATTACTACCAGACATGTTTTCTTCATTCTCATTAAAATTGTCATCAATTAAACCTGTCAAACAAAGTACTCATCAATAAAGGCAGACAACATAGGCAAACACTTTAACCATTTCTGTCAGACAATAACCAATACAAAATACCCAATAATTTAATACAAACACTTCTGTCATGCACATGGCAGATAGAAACCAATAAAAAAATTAATTTAATCAAACACAACCATTTTTGTAACACCCCTAACCCGTATCCGTTGCCAAAACAGGGTTTTGGAGCATTACTACCATTTGCAGATTACTTAAAAAAAATTTAAATGCTTACCGATTCAATGCATCATGTAAATAAATATATTACCATTCAATCAACAGATTAGTACTTGTATAAGCATCAAACAGTAATATTGTTAGTGTACTTGCACATATCTCATATAAATTCAACATTGATATAACTATTTTCTCGACATATCGTACTTGAGTTCAATAATAGTCTCAACTTACATAATTTTCTTGTATCAACATATCAAAGATAATCATATATGTACATGTCATGAAACATATCATGCTCTTACCGTTTCTTCATAAGCATATATGATTCATTTCATTATATTAATATTTCATACTCCATCATTTCCATATATTTTATGTATATTTATTCCGATAATAGCTTATATCAAACCTAACATAATTTATATTCCACGTACTCATACTTATTTCGTTTATCTATCTTCATAATTATTTCATACAACTATTTTGTACATATATATTTCCATATGACCAGTTCTTGTAAACATTACACACAACCATTTCATATAACCATTCGTCATCTGATACATATTACCTGGATATCAATTGTCCAACAGATGTCATAGCATCTCCCATCCACGGTCTTATTCATCTTTGACATGATGCCATAGTATCTCCCATCCACGGTCTTATTCATCTTTGACATGATGCCATAGTATCTTTCAACTATGGTCTTACTCATTTTCTGTCATGTTGCAATGATATCTTTCAACCATGGTCTTGTTCATTTCATATCACGTTGCCATGGTATCTTTCAACCATGGTCTTACACATTTCATATCAGGTTGCCATGGTATCTTTCAACCATGGTCTTTCACGTTTCATATCAGGTTGCCATGGTATCTTTCAACCATGGTCTTACACATTTTATATCAGGTTGCCATGGTATCTTTCAACCATGGTCTTTCACGTTTCATATCAGGTTGCCATGGTATCTTTCAACCATGGTCTTACACATTTTTCTCTCTTGGTAGCTATGGAAATTCATTTGATTTTTGGGTGAAAATGGTGAATTTTTGGTAAAAAGGACCAAATTGTAAAGAAAGCAAAACTTTCTTTCTTCCTCTCTTTCTCTCACGTTAGTGCATGGGAAATATGGATGAGAATTTCTCATCTTTCTTTCTTTATATACTAATAAAATAATAATAAAATAATAATAAAATATCTTATTAAAATATTAATAAAATAATGTTTATCTAATTAAATAATTATAAAATATCAAAATATCTCTAGCATCATTATTACTTTCTAGATTTCTCTCTCTTCCAATTGACCATTTTGCCCTTCATTATCTTTTAAAATTCCATCCTTAAGTCATCATTTATTTTGGTAAAATTGCAATTTAGTCCCTCATAATTTCTTCATCTATTCAATTTGGTCCTAATTCATCCATTTTCCTTAGTTTCTAGATTATTCCACTCTTAAAATATTTACACTATTGGTCCTTCAAATTTTTCATATTTACACTTTAACCCCTCAAATTTTGAGTATTTACTCTTGTGCAACAAAACTTTTCTCACTTTTACAATTTAGTCCTTTCTTGAATTAATATATCATAATATACTTCTCAATATTGACATATCTCAAAATTTCCTTTTTTTTTTCACTTTATTTCCTTATTTTACTATATCAAGGATAATATCTTACTGTAAATATTTTCAGGGTATTACAATTTTTCTCATGCACATGGCAGACAATAATAGGCAATAACCAATACAATAAAGAAGGTAAATAACAATGGGAGTGATAGTGGCAGATATACACAATAAACATCAATTTGATAATGACATTCAACAATGGCAAATACAAACAATAAACATCATGCACATGGCATACAATACACATTATATGTCATACACTTTAAAAACCAAACCCTAATCTGTCATGCACATTAATAACAAATAAAATCAAAATCGAAATAACCTTAAATAGAAATCCAAATCGAAATTAAAATCAAATTCTAATTCTAAATCGAGATCAACATCGAAATTGAAATCAAAATCTAAATCAGAATTAGTGAGTGTTTCAAAATTGTAATCAAAATCAAAATAGAAATCAAAATCAAAATCAAAATCAAAATCAAAATCGATTGAAATCGAAATAACCTTAATTAACCCTAAATCGAAATAACAGCATTAAAATCCAAAAAATTTACAACTAAATGCAACAACTTACCCGTTAAAGTGGATGTAACAACACTGGTAGCTTCTCTTCTATTGCCTATTGTCGCTGACAATCAAAAACACTGAATGGTTTCTAGTTCTTCTTCTTTTCTCCCCAAACAAAATAGACAATTGTACCCTAAACCTTATACCCTATTAATCGATTACTGAACCGATTTCTAACCCTAAACCCTTCTTAATCGATTCCCAATTTAGTTTAAACCCTAAAAAACCCTAAATCACGATCAAAATTTCCCAAATCAATTTTTTGTTTCCCCCCCAAATCCCTTTAATCCTAATCTATTTCTAACCCTAAAACATTAACTCATAACCCTTCAATTTTTTTCCCTAAAACCACCCCAAACCAAGCACCCATTAGCTATTGCCAACGTGGCAAGTTAACTTGCCACATCAGCTAGTTAACTTGCCACGTCAGCAATTCCGTTAACACCCTTATGGTAACAGTTAATCAGTGACTATTTTGCCACTTTTTTATAACGTTGATGACTGTTTTGTAACTTTTTGAAAGTTGAGTGACTGAAATGAAACCTAGGTGACTGTTTTGTCAGCTACCCCAAAGTTGGGTGATTGTTGGTGTAATTTACCCAAAAATTTATACAAGTCCTATTTGAAAATTACACATTGAAAAGCTTTAGATTAATTTTGGGCTAATTTTAAGATTTTTCAAATGATAGAGTATAATAGTAAAATAGGTTGTACTCCTAATGAGAAATGCAGGTTCAAACGTTGGAGATAATATTATAAAGAGATGTAGTTACAAATCCTAAATGACAGTAAATCGAATACGAAAAATACCCGAAAGAATTTTACTTTAAAATAATATTTTTAATTCAACCATATCTCTTAAATTGTATAATTCGCTTAAACACATCATTAGAGCTGTATTTCCTTTTGAATTTTCTTAAATTTATTTGTAATCCTATAAATACATGGCTTGGCAACCTTTGCAATTGTGCTTTTTAAATAATAAAAGTATAGCGTAAGGCTTTTCAGATATTGAAAGATTCATCTTTGTTGGAAAAGTTGTATAATTATCAACTTATTTCGAAGTCTCAATTATTCATTTGGCTAGGAGTGAGTTTTCCAGAAGGTTAGTAGGAGGGAACTTTCTAATAAGCGTGATCGCTAGTCACTTTGTTCATTAGAGGGCTTCACACATTCTACCCTTTATTTTGGTTTTTTCTTACATTCTTTTTATTATTATTATTCTTTAGGTTAAGAGATGCTAATCCTTTGTATTTTTCATATATTTAAACTTTAGTTTCATTTTTTTTCAAGAAATCTAATCTTCTATTTTTTTAAATTTAAAAATGCAAGTTTATTTGTTAATATCATTTTTTTTGTTAAATTTAAGTTTAATATAACATTATTTTTTTTGTTACATGAAGTAAGTATTTTTTTTTATTTCAAAATATTACACCAGTAAATTTAATAGAAAATTTTAATCAAAATTAACAATTACTCCTGAATTTTAAAATGACTAAATTTCTAAAAATAAAAATAAATTACCTAAATTTTAAATATGAGAAGAGTACAAAAACTTGAAGCATATTTTAACTTATTCTTTATTTATTTGTTTATGAATAATGTTTGGGTTTAAACACCATGATTCATTCTCCTTGTTACCAAATTGCTCAACTAAGATTTTCTGAGTTATTTCAAAAAAAAAAAAAAACTGAAAACTTCAAAATTAAAAACCCTAAAAGCATAAAAAAAATACCCATTTCTAATTTGGGTAGAAGGTTTTCTAGGTTTTTATAACTTCCACTATTTTTAAAATTTTATTCTCAGAGTTGGATTGTTTCTTATATTTGATTTTGTTGGTTCTTATACATCAATTAACACAGTTTTGTTCTTGTGTTAGCAAGTTTTAAAAATCGCAAAAGTCTTCTCTTCGTGTGGTCTAAGTTTCTTTGTTTCAATTTCATGATATTGCCTCTTAGATTTGTTAGGGTTCTCCGTATCTCAAAAATTCTGCAACTAAGTTGTACTCTTTTTTTGTCTTTTTTTCTTTTCAAGAAGCTTTGAAAATTAACAAAGTTGGATGAATTGAGAGGTAAAAGGCAAGAATGGTGAGGTTATTGGAGGGTAAAAGCCAAATTGAGTGCGTTTTAATGGTGAGAAATTCTTTTCTCGTGCTTAACCAAATTTTGCATATTTAAATATGTTTTTGGAGATTAATTGGATAGCTATATAAAGAACAACACTTGAGGAGCAATTAAAAAGTTTAGTGGAAATCTTTCCGATTCTTCCGAAACCCCACAAATTAAGGAATTAATTTGATGAAGATCACACCACCTAAAGACAATGTTGAGGAAGTAATTCTATTTGCTGAAGATACCATTTATTTGATGAAGAATGGAAAAACAATTCATGTTCAAAAGCATGAATCATTACCCTTTGGTTGATATAAACAAGTTAGAACATCACATTTCCATTATATTTAAACTTAAGGAAGTAATTTATTAGTTTTCACACAATAACATTTAAGATTAATTTTATATATTTATTCTTAAATTATTTTGTGAAAATATTATAAATATTTTTTTTATTTTTTTAGTCAAAAATATTATTATGTGGAGCCAAGCAAGAAATCATGAGAAAATTTATTGGAATTTTATTTTCTTCATATTTTTTGTACACATCTTTTACAAAGCTTTAATGTATATACTTGTAAGAGTCTAATTCCATCTTTTAAAGGGCCCAAACCTTATAAACACTTAAATATTAGAGGTTTCATTGTATACTCATTTCATGCATTTGTTGGGATATAGTGCGTGTAGTGATTTTGCAGATATACTTGTAATTTTTGAAATAATTTAGTTTAATAAAATATTCGTCGGCATCATTAATATCTTTTGTATATTTTCCTAGATGATTTTTCAAGTAAGGCAAAATGAAAGAAAATATTAACTCATTAGTTATCTAACGTTTAAACTAATATTAAGCGACATTACGTGGTTGTATTGTAATGTGAGAAGACAACTTATATTAGTAGATAACCTAAACACACCCTTAGTATAATAGAAATTGAGTAAATCGATTGAAAGACTAATATATTGTCTATCAAGTTCAATTTGAAAAATACATTGTCTTAGGTATTAGAGCAGATGACTCCCAAAAGATAGAGACAAATATGACCAACTAGACTGACAATACATCGGACAAGACCCAAGTAGAATAGATCCTAGATTCATTTATGGATTCATTCACTTGTGACATTCATAGTGTGGCATACCTTAATCCTGAGTGAATGATGAACTATATATACGTGAGTCATATAATTTGATGTAAATGAAAGCTCGAGCTCAAATAGATAAAGAACTGAAAGTTGGTGCGCTGGCTATATGACTTTTACATGATGTAGCATCATTCCACAAAAGTGGAATTCATAACCAAATAAAAGCTAAATGATACTTAGCATAACATGATAGATGGAAAGTAATGTGACTATGGTTCATTTGTCTTAGAGATAAATGATTTAATTACTATTCATTAGTGATTGACTTCTATTCGTTAGTAATTGACTTTTCATGAAGGAAGATGACATAATTATCATGAGATAAAATAGAATCGTATTGGGAGAATGAATTTATCCCAAAGAGATTAAGAATATCCTATGAGGGTAACACACTTATGACAATGCCATTGGACAAGCACTTAATGAGTAGCTTTCGTAAGGATAAATAATTAGGGAGAGCTCAGGCATGATACTTTAGTGGAATTAACAAGCAAAGAGCCGAAACTTAATTACAAATTATTTGAGCCCTAATTATATATATCCAATCAGTCCCTCCACTAACTCAAGATAATCATATACAATTGTATGTAGAACCAATAATATGAAATGAATGAAAACGATAAAGTTAAGAGAAATAGGTCGCATGTATTACTATCTACAGTGAATGCATTTTCTCGCTAAGTATAAAGATGACTTAGAAATTAATTTAATTTTTTCAAAATATTATTTAATTAAATAATTGAATTTCAAAGTAAGAATTAAAATAATTATTCATCATGGATTTGTTGCATAAGACAATGAAATATATTTCCTTATAGATTATAGTACAATAAAGTTATCATGACTTTAACAAAATTAGAATTGGGTTGAGAAAATAATTAAATTGAGAAATTAATTTAGTTAATCAAATTAACTAATTAAACAAATAATATTTTGGGAAATAGAAATTAGTTATTGGGTTGGATAAATTATAAGTGTTGGATAAAAGTTCGGATAACGCATATTATTGGACCCTATACATGAAAATCCCAACTAGGCCTTGTTACATACAAGGGGCAACAAACCCTAGTATCCTCTAAGGAAACCCACTTATAACAAATTAGTTTCCAGTGATGTCGAAAAATGCAATTTTGGAACCTCGTTTCCGTAAATTGAGTCCATAAATATTAAATAGAGATATTTACAGAGTTAGCATTTTGATATACTGAAAATTTGTTAAGCAATTTAGCGAAATATGTGACTAATTAAGGCTCATAGATTAAATTGTAAAAGTTTAATCGCTATAGATTTTTAATTAGGAAAAGAATTGGGGACTTAGATAGTAATTATTGAAAGGATTAAAATGATAAATAAAATAATTTTAGATAGCTAATAGTGGATGATGATGGTGAATGGCATTATGTTAAGTTAATTGATGATTAAGGTTTAATTAATTAAGTTTAAGTTAATTAAGTTTAATAATAATATGCTAAGTATATAAAGGAAAATTAGTGGGAAAAGATGAAAGAAGATATCATCTTCCTCATAAAACCACCGTCCATCATTGAAGAACCGAAGAAGGAACCTTTGAAAACCTATTTGATATTCGACCAATATTTCAAGTAAGTCCTTAGCCATTGTTCTTTGATTTTTATAGATTTTTTTTATCATAGGAGCTTGATTAAGCTAATCCATGTATAAATTGGGAAAATTGAAGAAATAGGTGTGAAATTGATAGAAATTAAGCTTAGAATATGAAAATGACTAAATTATAAAGCTTAACAAGCTTGATTGTAAGTTTTGTTACATTAGGAACCAAATTGAATAAAATGCAAATCTTTTATGAAAGTGTGGTAGGAATAGAAAGTATAAGGTGCCTCGTGAATAAATGTGAAATCAGATTTTAATTTGAAGCTTTAGATTTAAAGTTATGTTTGTCTTGGGTTTAAGGACTAAATTGAATAAATTGCAAAATATGCATGATTTGATATTTGATTGTGAATTGGATGGAAATTGATAGTTTTATATGTTTTGTAACTATATGTAGCTAACATCGACGCTAAGCCTTCAAAAGGAAAAGGAAAAGCTAGAGTTGTCGATAAGTGACGCAAGAGTAGGATTTGTACTTTTATGATTTGGTATAGATTTAATTTCTTGCTTATATATGTTAATTAAATTATTGAGTGTCAATGTGAGTACATGGTGATATTTTGAATTGGTTTGATTTGGTTTGATATAGAGTATCGATATAAATGACTAAAATGAATAAAATAGGAAATGGCATGAGTTATGTAAAATATGATATGTGATACGAAAATTGGATAAAAATATGTTGGATGATATGAAATATATGCGTATTGATGATGAATTCGATTGTAATTATAATTGTGAACGAGAAATGATAAATGTATTGAATTGTAAAATAAAATCAAATATGGAAATCCTATTAACAAGTCGGGTTAAGTCGAATATAGTTGGCATGCCATACGATTGGATTGTGTACGGGTTTATGCGCTTATGCGCCAAGATGCACTTTGTGTGATAAGATTCACTTTGTGTGCCAAGATCCGCTTTGTGGATCAATATGCACTTCGTGTGCTAGGATGCATTTCGTGCGCCAGGATGCTCTCCGTGCATTAGTATGCACTTTAAGTGCCAGTTTTACTTACTTCAGTTTATCTGATAATGAACTTTGGTGCCAGTTTGGTGTGTTGGTTGGACGATCCGTGTATCCGTTTGAGTCCAAGTCATGTTAATAGGGGTTGTAAAAGGTTAATATAACACCCTATACCCGGTCTGGTTGCCGATCTCATTTCCATCCAATTTAATCAAATCGGAACCTAAATCTAGCTTATAGAACATTTAGAGAAAACCGAGAAAAATTATGGATTAAAATGAAACTTTTACAAAATTTTGAGCAAAAAGTGAAACTAGTGATCGCACAGCCGTGTGATAGAGTTCAGCCCGTATGGCTCCAAAACATGGTTGCGTGGCCAAACCGTGTAACAATCTATGCCCATGTAAATCAAGGTCACACGATCATGTTGCCAAGCCATGTAACTCTCTGAAAATGTGTGGACCTAAAATCACCAAAACTAAATAGAGCACACAACTATGTCATACAACCGTGTAAGGCATGCGATCGTGTGGCAGACTGTGTCACAAGTTGTGTGTACCCAAAAACACCTTCAAACACAAGCCAATTCACACACCCTTTCTTAGGTTCCAAGTCATTCATTAACCAACATCTAAACCTATTCAAAATGTAATAAAACATGCCAAAGTATACCTATTCACAATCAACCTAAGTGCCTAACCAATATGCCCACATTGGCACCACAATTCAAACATAAACAATAATCATTCAAACTAAAACATTATCAACTAATTCAATTATCATCCAAGTTCTAAATACCATATACCAAGAATCATTCATTCATGTCAAGCTATTAAATTGTAATTATACTTCATTCTAAATTCATGAATTACCAAACCAAAAACACCATTTCAAGAATATTTCATCAAATAAAATATCAAATAACAAAATAACATTTCCTTGATACCAGTTACCAAAATCATGTTTACAAGCCATATGACATAAATCATTATCTTCCAAAATAGAACCAAAATTATGTTCCAAGCCAAACTACCACATTCATCACAAGTTTATCATGAAATATGAAAATTAACATTATGGACCAACTGGAGCAACATTACAAATCCAACTAAAAATTTAAGTTTATCAACTTTAAAACCCTATATACATGCCAAAAAATCAAAATAACAAATCAAGAACTACTGAAATAGGAGCTTGATAGTGTGAGCCTTGAAGTTGATCTGTTCGACCAGTTCTACAAAACATTAACTACAGAAAACGAGAACAAACAGAGTAAGCTTAAATAGCTTCGTAATTTCATAGATAAAATTCAAATCAACTTACCTTGATTAAACATTTTGAAAATTAAAACAACTTAGATTAATTAAACCCGACTAACATTTATGAGAACATAAAAATTAGTACCGAAATGATTCATCATACACTTCATGCCCATTAATGATTTCATCAAAAATATTTATTCATATATACATTTTATCGCATCAATACCAAAGTGAAAATTTTTTTTACATGATTTTACTTTGATACAAACATTCTCATGAATATACAATGGGAATATCATATCTTTATAAGGTCAATCATGAATTTCGTAGCCCGATGAACTATAGTAACATGACTTGGATACTCAGGTAACCCAATCACACTAGAGAGCATCGAATTATAACATAGGCACCGAAGTGCAAACAGAGGCACCAAAGTGCAAATCCCGTACAAGCGCACATTTTAATCCTATTGTCATGCCAATCGTATCCTAATCATTTACTACATTCAAACAAACATTTTAAATGAATTCATCATATTAAGAAATCATAGGCACTTTCACATAAGCAATTCCACATATTGTAATAATTTACATTCATTTAGAAATTATATTATTCATTTTTCTCAATACTCAACAGTTCACGACTTAGTCCATACTCACCTTTGCTTTCGTTTATAATAATTTAATCTCAGTGCATAACATTTACAGTATCATAACTTCAAGATTTTACATCAAGTAATAAGTACAAAAAAATATTTATTAATACACTACAAACTTACCAAAATATGATAGCTATCAACACGCGACGACTATTATTTGACGACTACTCGACGATTTTTCCTTTCCCGCGTTTATCAATCAACTGATATGTTTCTTGACCTAAATATAATAATGTTATTCAATTAACCAATTCAATATCATAAAAAATTTAAATTTACATTTTGACCCTTTAACAACATTTTACGCTTTTTCCCTAAATTTTTATATTTTATACAATTTAGTCCTTAAATATTATAATAATTTAATCTCAGTGCATAACATTTACAAGCTCATAACTTCAAGAGTTTACATCAAGTAATAAGTACAAAAATATATTTATTAATACACTACGAACTTACCAAAATATGATAGCTATCAACACGCGACGACTATTACTCAACGACTACTCAACTATTTTTCCTTTCCCGCGTTTATCAATCAACTGATCTGTTTCTTGACCTAAATATAATAATTTTATTAAATTAACCAATTCAATATCATAAAACATTTAAATTTACATTTTGACCCTTTAACAACATTTTACGCTTTTTCCCTAAACTTTTATATTTTATACAATTTAGTCCTTAAATATAAAACTATTAAAAACTTCACAATTAACCCCTAATATAACAAAACTGAATTCACTAAGATCCAAGATCAGCTTTCAAATAGTTGAAATTTCACAAATTAACATGCTAAATTTTTACATAATTTCATATTAGTCCTTAACTTCAAAACTATTGGAAATTCCTTTACAAAATAATCCTATTTCACAATCAAGTTTACAAATTCATCATTTAACACTAAGAACATAAAAAAAACCATCAATGGCAAGTTTCAAAACTCTTAATAGTTTTACAAATTAGTCTCTGTGTTAGTTAGATTAAGCTACAACGATCTCAAAAATATAAAAATTACTAAAAACGGATCAGAATTACATACCATGTAAGAGTAAAAAAAGATTATTGAAGCTTTTGGATTTTCATCCATGGTGTTTCGGGTTTCTTAAGTTGAAGAAGAAAGATGATAATGTTTTTCTGTTATCATTCTTTTTTACTTATTATTATAATTATTAACACCATATAATTAACATATAAAATTAATCAAAATACATCACTAACCATCCACCATAATCTAATTATGATTCAATTACCATATAAAGCCCTTTAAAAAATATTTCTATGCTTATTTAACCAATTTTAATCAGTAGTGATTAAGTTTTACGACTTTTATGATTTTGTCCTTTTTAATTAATTAACAATCTAAACATTAAAATTTATGAACTAAACCTCAACATAAACATATCAATATGATAACTTTGTAAATATTTTTATTAAATAATTATAAGCTTGGTTTACAGAAACGAGGTCTCGATACCTAATTTTCCAAAACCACTTAACTTTAGGGTCAAACCACTTATACATAATGTGTTCAATTAATAAAAACTTATCAAAATATAAATAATTGTCGAATTTGTGGTCCCAAAATCACTATTTTCAAAACCATTGAAAATTAGTTGTTATAGTAAACTTAGTAAATGATATCAAAATGAAATGGTATGACAATGATATGGTATTGCTTGTGTATATATGTGAATCAAAGTAAAAGAAGTATGTAAAATTCTATGTGAGTTAGTTGAAAATGAGCCTTGGGGTCGAAACGAATGCAAATGAGTCAATTGACTCCAGAAAAAAGATCGAATGGTAAGTTACAAAGGTAAATGATGTTAAGTGAATATGTTACTAGATGACATGTTGTTTAAGGTATATAATTGTATGTTTGATCATGATTGATATTGAAATTGAATGTGGTTTAAGGATTAGAATTTGGCAAGTGAATTGGTTTGTCATTGTTATAGGTTATATGTATTAAAATCTGATGAGAATTTATTGGAATTATAAGACATGAAATGATTGGGTATTGAGTACACATGTATATGCAATTGTATTAAACATTATGTTAATGTTTTTGTATTATTATCTTGAATCATGAAAGTACCACTGAGCTTTATCGCTCAATGTACAGTTTGTTTATTTCGTGCGCAGGTACAAGTATTCCTCGAAGCCTTGGCAAGTGAAGTCATCATCTGGATCGCAATTTCGAATCAACTTTGTTTGCACAAATCTTTTCATTTTGGTTAAATGGCATGTACATAGGATTACCTTGTTAAATGTTGCAAAAGGTCAAGTTTGTGTAAATGGATTGTGAATATATGAAAATGGTTTTGGTCATGCATTGAAATGATTCTAATGGTTTGACAACTGTATATTGGTCATGTTTATTGATGTTGAATGGGTGATTGGGGCCTTAACATCAAATATTGTTGTTTCATGCTAGGTTGACACCAAGGGAAATGGGAACTTAGTGGACTACCTATGAAGTTGCAACTTCATACCCTGAATGTCGTGACATCAGGTTATCACATCGTGACGTCCTCTGTTTGATGTCACAATGTCAACTCTGTTATGTTTTGAAAACTATACAAATTAGTCCTTAGGTTGGGAAACTTGGTTACTGTCTCCAAAGTCATGACACCAAGCTCTGAAAGTCGCGACACCCACTTGAGATATTTTTTTGAGGTAAGTGTTTTGAAGTGGCTAGCAAAGTCCTAATGGAAGTGACCACTACAATTATCAGTGTTCTAAAAATGCAAGTTGTCTTATTTGTTGGCATGTTTGACCAAAATATTTTGATTATTTTCTTGCATCTTTTCGAGGATAATTATGCAACCAATCTCGTGATTGGAGAAGAGACTGAATTAAGCAAGCTTACTTTTCAAGGATTCTTATGTGATCTATTTACCTTATATACTAAGATATGTAATCTAAAAATACATGAGTTAAATCTTATGATTTTTTGCATCTTTATTGTAAGGATAATTGATTTTATTAGATTTGAGTAGACCAAGATATACTAAAGATTACATTGTGAAGATAGATTTGTGCTCTAATTATGGAAGGCTTGGTCAACTTCGATAGATGTTTTATTGTTCAGGCAAGTATTTTGAAAGGGCTCTGGAAGTGCTAATCGAAGTGATCATTACGACTAGCATTACAAAAGAAAACATAGCTTGCCTTATTTGGAGTTGGAAATCTTTTCAACCAAATCAATTAGGCAATAACTTGAATGATTTTATGGATGTGTGATGGCTTATATTTTAAAGATCCATATTGTAAAGCAACAAATCTTTAAAGAATATCGGATCAAATCTTTTGGAATATAGAGATTGGATCGGGACTGCATTGAAGACTTATCTCCAAAAATTCTATGTTATCTCAGACTTTAATAATATATTGTGTATGTTATTTTAGCTATTTTTTAGGGAAGCTGATTGGAATTGATCTAGTATATTAATAAGTCTCAGACTCTTATATGTTTGAAGAGGCTTGTATAGATTTTGTACCAAGAGAGTTGATATAGCATTTACCTATTCATTTAAGAACTTGTATTTGAGAGTATAGAAAAAGTTTGTTGCTCGGTTTTATAGCCTAGGTGTTGGAAAAATCTATTTAAGAAAACAACTATTCAGTTATAGTGGAAGTTTAAATTTTTTTTCTTAAAACTAAGTTGTTGTGTTATTTATAGCAATAAATCTAAACTAGAATTATATATGTGCTTTGTGCAAGGCGAGCTCAAGTCAATCTTGGCTTTCAACAAAACTACATTCTTGAGCAACATGAACCAAATTACCAAATAAAAACAATTTATTTACTTTCAGTAGGAAAGTAAGTTCTCTCTATAAATCGGTAAAATTCATAATTCTAAAAAAAAATAGAATTGATTCTTTGTAAATAAATTATCACTACTTTCTAGAAGAATAACAACATATGAATGATATGTGAATAGCTCAACTAATGCTCTCTATTTATAGAGAAAAATATATTAGTTCTAGTTGAATGAGTCCTGAATAAATAATATTATTTAAATAGAAAATGAAAAATAAATATTATTTAATCAGTTAAGTTAATTAAATTAATTAAATTAATTTCTCAATTAAATAATTTTTTCAACCCAATTTTAATTTCGTTAAAGTGATAACAACTTTATTGTAATAGAATCTATGAGGAAATATATTTAATTTCCCTATTCAACGAATTCGTAATGACTATTAATTTAATTCCATCTTCAAAATTCAATTATTTAATAATAAAATAATTAAATAATAACTTTAAGAACTTTAAATTAATTCTCAAGTCATTTCTTTACTTAGCGAGGAAACACATTCACTGTCAATAGTGATACACATGATCTATTTCTCTTACTTCTTTGTTTCTATCCATTTCAATCTATTGGTTCTACATGCAATTTGTTTCTAGTTATCTTGAGCTAGTGCAGGGACTAATTGGACATATATAATTAGACATCAAATAATTTATAATTAAATTTCGGCTTTTCGCCTATTAATAATAACATTATTTAGTCACAAAGTCATTCCACTAAAGTATCGTGACTGAACTCTCCCTTATTATATACCATTAGGAAAGCTACTTAATAAGTGTTCATCCAATAACCTTGTCATAAGTGTGTTACCCTCATAGGATATATTTAATCTATTTGGGATAAATTCGTTCTCCCATATGATCCTATTTTATCTCATAGTAACCATTACATATTTCTTAATGAAAAGTGAAGTACTATCAAATAGTAATTAAATCATTTATCACAAAGACAAATGATCCGTGATCACATTTTACTTTTCATCTATAATATAATGTCGATGAGAGGATTTCATTCACCTTTCTTTGAGGTATGAATCCTACTATTGTGGAATTATGCTACATATTATAGAAATAGTATACTCAAAGTACCAACTTTCAATTTCTTATCTATTTGAACTTTAGTTTTTATTTACATCAAAGTATATGAGTCACACATACATAGTCAATCATCCACTCAAAATATTATGTCACACTATGAATGTCACAAGTGAATAAATCTATAAACAAATCTAAGATCTATTCTACTTGGCATCTATCCAACGTACTGTCAATTTAGTCAGTCACATCTATATCTTTATCTTCTGGAAGTCATCTGTTCCAATACCTAAGATAAGTTATCTCCCCAATAGAACTTGATAAACATCATATTAGTCTTTCAATCGATTTGCTTATTTTCGATTAAACTAATGACATGTTTATATTATCTACTAATGTAAGTTGTATTTTCGTATTATGATTCGACCACATAATAGTACTTAGTATTAGTTAAATGTTAGATAATCAATGAGCCAATATTTGCTTCCATTTTGCTTTACATGCAAAACCCAGTAAGGAAAATATACAAATAATATTAATGTAATTAATGAATCTTTTTTTAAACCAATTTCTTCGAAAAATACAAGTATGCATAGATGAAAATACAACATTAAGAGCACTAAATCTCAACATTAAGTTTTCAGAGGGAGCTTAAGAACTTAGAAGTGAGTGATCTACACCTTTAGATACAAAAGTGATGATGTTGTGCCTGAGTGTCATAAAGACTTAATTCATTTGTTGTATTGGGATTAAGGATAGTGAATTTTCTTATTAAGCTAAGCTCCGCAAACATAGGGAAACAAAATTACATAAACAATTTTGCATACCTTATTTTTCTATTGTGTTTATCACAGTGCCATCTGAAGTACCCACTTCCGCGGTCACTTTGACCACCACTTACACACTCTGTTTTTCATGAGGAATTACTGACTTTAGTCTCCAACAAAATCATAGCTTGAGGAAATAGTAGATAGCATCCTCTCCTTGGTATTGTCTAGATTATAAATATGGAACATGGTTATGAGCCATTTGTCTAAAACAAATAATTTCATCATTATCATTAGAAAGGATGCAATAGAGACCACGATATCAAAATGAATTAAAGTAATTGAGCACATTTAACCTAAAGGGATCACAAATATCCTACGAGGACAACACATAGATGACAAATGTCATTTAACTAAGGCTTGACAAAACTATATTTAGTAATGATATAAACGCGCATATAATTATTCCAAATATTTCATTTACTAAAATCATCGCAATATAAAAAATTTCCCATAACATTTCTTAAATTATTAGCAAGAATTTCCGAAGAAAAACTTAGTGGGAATCCATGTACCTATGCCCCAAAATCTGCAAAATGGAAATATGTATCTTCTGGGTTTTCTCCTTTAACAAATTGAATGAGAAGAATGAAATTGTTAATGGATGATGGGCCACATGAATCATATACAGAATCGTATCCATAATTTTGATGTTAGCTCCTGGATTAGACCTCCACAGATCAAGTAGAGTTCTTTCCGTAGCATTGAAACAAATCGACCTTTCGCCAAAGAACTTCTTGACTAGATAGAGATCATGGTTTATGTCTTCAGTTTGTATCTCCTTTAGTTCCTCGTCTTTATTTAAAATATATGTTGAAACACATTCTTAGAGTTTTATTTCTTTTAAGATTTCCTAACATCTTTGACTGATAAATAAATAGTTTGACAACCTTTGTAGTTGTGTTTTTATTCATCAATAAAATTCTATTTTAAAGTTTTCCTTTTCTCCAGATGTTTAAAGATTCATCCTAATTTTAATACTTGTTGACTTATCAACTTATTCTCATTAATTAGAGAGATGGTAAGACACATTCAATCCTTTATTTCAGTTTTGTTAAATTTATTTTCTTGTATAAGTTTGGCATCGATAACCCTAATAAAAATGGGCATCAAACAAGGACATTATTGAATCCTTTTGCTTTGAGAAGCAATGAAACTGGGATGACGTCAAACGATATTATTAGCAGCCCAATTTGCAACTTGCCAAGAAGCATGTAAGATAAAAGCAAAGCAGTAAAGAGACATAAGAAGGCAAAGGCAAAGAGGAAGGGCATCCCTCAACACACATTTCTTATCTTTTGTGTGTGTATTTCTTTTCAATCGTGTGTCAGAGAAGAACCCAATGGGGCGGTGGGTGCTGCTAATTATTTTATGCTTCACTTTTCCACGTTAACCCTATACTCCTTACGTGTCCAGACCCCATACATTCCCTTCCACACTTGGGTTCTCCTTTTCTCAATAATATCTTCACAACTGGCATTTCCTTTTCTTTTTCCTTATCCTGATCACAGATTCCTTATTACCTTCCTAACCATCAATTTTACACTTGGATTTTGAAATTGGTATTCATCGATTGTTTTAATCAATCAATTCAGTTTAATGAATTTTAAAACTTTAAGTCCTTCCTTATAAATTAATGTAATACATATATAATTAGTATTTTCTCTGTATCTTTACATGTTGAAGTAGATTTCAATAATCTCATTATATTTTAATTTATGTGAATTAAAGACATAATGATTTATTTAGTCTTTTAATTTTAAAAAATTATTTTAATTTTATATTTAATTATTTGGAAAATTGATCTTTATTATTTTTTATTATTTTTTTTAGAAATTAAAAAATAAAAAACAAAAAGTTAAATGAGAACTAAATAGTATATTTTTATTATGCTATTTATTAAGTAGACTAAGCTTAATTATCTTTACATAAGTTGAAAGGAAATTGATGTGACCACATATAATATCATGTCAACGTCATATCAGTGGAGTATCCAATTCATGTTTTTTTATCTTTTCAACCTTTTATCCCATTGACTCAGATATTATTAGTGATTTTCTGTTTTTCTTTTCTAAATTTCAGTGTTACAAGAATAATAATACCTCCGAATAATTACAATATATAATTTAATCAAGTGGACAAAAAATTGGATTTTTCTATTCTCAAGATAAAAATGTAAGTAATTATAAAATAAAAAGTTATATAACATTAAAATTCTCAATTAACTTGATTTCAATTCAAATTTTTGTCATTTAAATCAGTAATTTATAGCCATATTTTATCATTTATTAGAAACATTGTAAGTCAATATTTGTATGTTTTTAATTTAATTATTTATTTGTGCTATTTATAATGTTTGTAATTGAATTGTTTTGAGTAAATACAACATTAATTTAATTAAAAAATTATAAATTAAAATTTTAAAAGCAAAAAAATTATTATAAATAATTATGTTTTTAATAATTTATAATTAGCTTTTTAAATTAAATAATCTCAAACAATAACAGTTATAAAATAGTAAAATTTAATTTTATGTTAAGAATAGGTTCCAAAGCATGCATGCCGTTTTTGAGATATTGTAGCTTGTGCTTTCCACTTTTGGATTGGAATATATAATATTGAGAACAATAATGCTATGCTCTCTCTCTCTCTTAGTCATACGAATGTGACCAGAAACGATTTGATTGATTTAATTGATTTGATTGAATGCTCTTATCAAATTAAGGGTTTTAAGTAATTTTTTAAATCTCAATTTGACTTTTCTTTAAGTCGATATTTGATTTTTTTATTTAAATTTATTTAGTCACGTATTTAGTATAAGAGTAGAGGCAAAATCAAATTTTTTTTAAGGGTAAAGATTAAATTATTATTTTATGATACTAAAAATATAGTTTTATTATTTTAATAATTTATATTTTTATAATTTTTGAAAGATTAAATTAAATTTTTATATTTTTAAGAGAGTAAAAGTATAATTTTACTTTTATCAATTTAAAAGCTTTAAATAAAAAAATTTATTTTAGGTGGTTGAGTCCCTTCCAATCCCCTAATTTTGCCCTTATATAAAAGTAAAAATTCGACATAATAATAGTATATTTTTTATTTCATAAATGTTTTTAAAAAATTAATGTGTTTATGTTTTTAATATTTTATTTTACTTTTAGAAAATATTTATTAACTCTTTAACAATATTTATGAAATTCATTCTTAATATACCAAATATTTTACATTTTTACAACTAATGACTCTTACATATAACACAAATCTCATGTCATCTATTAATGTTGTCATATTAGAAAAAAATTAAAATATATTTAAAATATTTTATATTTTAAAAAGTTAAAATTATGAAAATTTAAAAACTTTAAAACATATTTACCAACAAATAATTTTGTTTTCCAGAATTTTTAGATTTTTGAAATTTATATAGTTTTAAATTATTTAATTTTAATTTTTAAATTATCTTTAATTTTCTAAATTTTAAATAATTATTTCGAATTTCATAATATTTATATTCTCTAAAAAATTTGAATTTCTTTTTATTTTTAGTTTTTTTATTTTAGAAATTTAAAATTTATTTTTCAGTATAAATATTTAAATTGATTTTTTATACAACTAAACTAAACAATTACATTACAACGGGGAGAAGAGAGAAGAGTTTATAAACATGGGGATCAAACCCCTAAAATGAAAAATTCCTACTTTAGACCTCAAAAATTTATAAAATTGTAAGTTAATATATGAAAAAATTATAGTTTAATATAAAAAAAATACTAGAATTTCGATTTAATCTTTTTAAAAATCATAAAATATATATTAATACAAAATAAAATTATATTTTGACTCTAATCAAAATATACAGCTTAATCTCGTCTTCTAAAAAATTTCTGACTTCACTATTAGGTTGAACTCTAAGCCTCGTGTCAATAACCTAAAATTTACATAATTTTGCGGGAAGTGTAAGATGAAATGTAAAAATGACATTTGTGTAGAATGTACGAGTTCATACCATTTTATGCGTAAAAATTCATTGGTTGTTAAAACACCACATGGTTACAGTTTAAAGAAATTAAAAAATGAATAAAGGAAATCAAATTCAAACAAAAGAATCAAAGTCCAAGATTTAGCTCATTCCTAAAATAAATGGGCTTGCCTTGGTATCTTTGTTCCTCATTTCATTCTTCTATCCTATCGAGTCAATCACATTGACTCGTTGCTTTGTTCCAAAAGATAATGTGCAAGGGCCAAGGACAGCTTGAATCTTCCACCGTGCGTCTTAGCTCTGCAGTCTTTGGCAAACATACAGAGACAGCCACCCACAGCACGCAAGCATCTTTATCCAAACTTTATAGTTGTTCATCAATTTAACGAATAAAAGAAACGATATCTCTCCGTGGAGGACCTGAGTACTGTTTCTTAAGCTTTCAAACCTTCATCATGAATGGAACTGTATGTTTCATATTCTTGTGTTATGGGGTGGGAAGTTGTTGATTACAAATTGCTATTCTTTCCTTACTTTGAGGGAATTATTTAGGGAAGCCTTTGTCTTGTCTTCACCTATAAGCGGTCACATCCACAGCGCATTAAATGCTTACTTTCTTACAATGAGTTTGGATGTTTGTCAACGTGTCAATGCTTTTAACTTACTCCATTCCATACCGAATTTCTTTCCATTCAAATTCATTTAAATTATCGAAGTAATTACCAACTGATTGCCCAGCCCTTTGTCGGCATCTTAAATTTCAAGTATCAAATTTTTTTTATTGTATTTTTTCTCGTTATTTACATCATGTAAGAATATCTAAAGAATATAATAGTAAAATATATTGTATTTTTAAGAAGAAAATTTAATTTAAGTGAATTTTGAATGAATGAATTAATTTATTATTCCTTTAAACTATTATTTAAATATGTGGTTAAAAAAGAGTTTGGATAAATAACTAAATAGAAACAAAAATAAAGGTAAAGAGAGATTTGCAAACAATCGTTTGTTAATACAATTAGGAAATAATCTTATTCTGTAAAATCTCGCTCAATGAATCGTTTCATTCCGCAATTGATCCATTCATCTATTGGCTAAAGTGCAATTTACCCTTACACCAAGAAGTATTTGTAACCCCAATAGCTAATTTCAACTTGTTACAACTTTTCACCCAAACCTCACTTACAAAGGTTTAATCTCTCACAAGGAATGCCTGCTAATTGAGTGCGAAATTACAAATAAAAAATAATTTAAAATAATAATGCAATTCAACACAGCATTCTCCCAAAAGGTGCATCTTCACATACAAATCAACTGCCAATTTATAGGCTTAATATGACAACTTTAGTCGATCAACACAATCCAAGATAAATACAACTTTATTAGTATAAAAATTTGTATAAATAATCTTCAATCTTATCCCAAGATATAGTAGGATTAATCCTTATAAAATCTGCACATAAATTTGCTAGGATAAGGATAAAGGATAAGCATAAGTTTTATCCACAAAGTTGAGTCAATCGCAACTTCCTTAAGGGCCCCTTTGGATGGATGGATCATTTACCTAGGATTAGTGTAAAAACAACGGTGGCGATGAGATTAGATATTGTTGCATGAGACAAAAAGAAAGCTAAACGCATTGCACTGGAGGTAAACGCCTATCCAAAAGGTCCCAAAGACTCCAACTTATATTTGGACTTGAAGGCAAAATAAAACACATTCATAAAAACGTCCTTGAAGTCCATTTGCTTATGGTAATCATATATGAAAAGGCCTAAGTAAAAAATGTCAACATCTAAAATCACCTAGGCTATCCCAAGGTCTTTATCTGAACAGGTGTTTAACCTGCCTGTGTTCAATCAAGTGTTTGAACAGCCATCGAGTCATCAGTGCTAAATAACCTCAGTCCTAACAATCTTCCCCTTTGACTTTCGAAAAAACATAAGCAAATGGTATATGCCCTCTGTCAACATGTCATCATATCATAATGGATACAAAAAAGAAGATTGAATAAAGTTTGAACATGGAAAATATATCAACATTAGCAGTTTCCAACAACCTCTAATACATAAGAACAATAACATCAGTGATTGCTGCCAAATGTGCAAACGTTTGACTAAAAAATACCACATCAAAATATATAAAATTAAGTAAGCGGTGTCCGCAAGTATACGAGTCAAATTTTAATATAGTAAATTGTTACAATAGAACACATGGAAGTATTTCGAGGATCGCACCTAAGAGAGGACGAATTAAATAAGAAATCCACTTCTACAATAATAAGTCTAAACAATAATAATTAAACTTATTTTATGATAAACAATAAAATAAATGACAAGCATAAACTAAATTAAATTATCGAAAATAGACAAACAACTAAATCAGGTTAACAGACAAAATGTTAACTTGTTTTAGTGGTTGTAGTTAACATCGGAATTTGGGTTTAAATGGAATTAACTATTAATTAACTAGTATTACCTCCAACCTCTACTAATTAACTAATCAACAAGTACTCGCTTATCTCTCGACCTCACTTTCCTCATAGGGATAAATTATGATTTACTCGAAAAACTTATCTCCTGACCTCATTTAACCTAGATTACTTCCTAGGGTCGTCAGTCCTAGGGTTCAGGCACACATAATTTAAAATCAGTTAATTCCTATGGGAAACCTGTATTCCTCCGTTAACTACTCTAACATCCACTTGTTAATCTCCCTAGAGACTTAGTCTCTCATGGATCTAGATGTCATAACTCTTAGATTTAATTTAAACATGCAAAAGAACACAAGTAAATTAAAGTAAGAGAAAGGGTTAAGAAATTGTTGAATTGATTGAATCAAATATGCTTAGAGTTGCGTAATTTCTTGACTATTAACTGATCTTGATGTTTGCAAAAGAACAATAAAATAATTTATTGAATACTTTAATAAAAAATACTTAGGTTCAAACCGAACCTAGCCAAAAAGAACAAAGTGTTTATAACACAAAATAAAACCTAAATCTACTAACTAAGACTCCTAAGGGCTTGCTTACATATTAGCAATAACCTTTCTATTTATAAATGATGTTTAAAAACCCTAATTAGGTTCTATTATAGGTCATAATCCTGAAAATTATTTGATTGCACGAACAATTTTAGCCTTTTCAAGTCTTGTGCCCCACATTCAAACTCGTGTCACGACACGACACCGATTTCTTGAGCTTGGAGTTCTAGTTTCTCATTTTATGTCTCGAGAAACTTATGCTACACTCGGATGTCATCCATAAGGCTGTCGAGCTGTTAAATACATATCTTGCACACTCAATTCAACACATTAAAACTACCTAAGGCCCGAATTGGCTTCCTAGGCAACTAATATCAATTTTTGTGTACAAACGCTTACTTTGCAAATCATTAAACCTAGACTATGAAAGTTGAAAATGTGATAATTAAACGTAAAACAGAAAACAAGCCTCTTAAGTGCTGAAATGTATTAAAACTACCACCATGTTTGGCGGCAAGTCAAATACCCCGATACTTAAGTTTTTTTCTTATTCTCAAATAAACAAAAAGAAAATAAAGACAAAAAATAAAAAAGCACAAAAATGTACTTGAGCAAGCTTGGCACATGAGATTGGACCGGAGCATTAACACTAGGAAGAAAAACAAAATATTTTTCTTTGTTCATTTTCTTAACCGAACCTAAAGCCAAAAAAAGGGTTTCAAGCTTCGTTACATTCAATACTTGGATTATTAGGTAATTTCATGTTATTTTCTTATTTCTTTTTTATGTTTTTGATGTTTTGGGAGCATGATTTAGCTATATGTATACCAAATAGTAAAACTATTAAAGTTTTCAAAAGTTACCATTGTTGATTTTTTGAAGCTATTGGTACTAAATTGCTAGCTTTTAAGCTTAGACATGAAAAAAAAAAACTAGTTTGTGAACTTAGGGACTAATGTGTGTTAATTTCAAAATTAATGTTACATTTTTGTAATTATAGATAATAGAGGGTTATAAAAGGATGTAATTGAGATCAATTTTGAAACTGAAGCTCAAATTTGAAATTTATGCTAATTTCAGTTTTTAGGGACTAAATTGAATAAAATGTAAAATTTTAGGGAGCATTCACAAAATGAAATTGAACTATCATATACATGTAATAGGATGTTATAAGCTATTTGGAAAGATAAATTGAAATCAATTATCGTATAGATCAAGATTTGAATCAAATGGAGGAAAATCGAAGAAAAGGTAAAATTATGGATTAGTCCTCGACATTGTGGTTGTTGTTGTTTTTGTCAAGTAAGTTCATTTAGTAGGTTATATTTAATCATTATATATATACTTGAATTGTGAATTTGTGTATGTGTGAATGTAATTTGAATTGTTTACGATTTGGTACAAAATATAATATATGGATTGAATTGTAAATGAATGATTATATGTGCTAAATGTGCCCGAATGAACATAATAAATGATAGGATACGATTGGCATGCCAATAGAGTTAATTGTGTGCTGGTACGGATATATATAAAGTACGAAGTATGTGATTGTACGAAATTTACTACTGATTATATCAGAATCCAGCATTTGTTACAGATTACCGAGTTTTATATGTCTATATGGAGATCATGGTGTGTTAGAAGGACGTGTTATTACAAAATTATATGATTGCTTACAGGCTTTTCAGTTCAGTTCCCTGGTGTGGTGTAGTTACCTGTGTATTTGAATTTGTTCATTAGTGTTCATCTGGCTAAATGGTTATTGAATGAATTAAGTTGAGATAAAATGGTATGAGCTTGATATGAAAATGGCTAAATGTTATATTCATAATGAGATTGGTATTGAAACGTTGTTTATAAGTGACTTAGAATGTCATATGTTTGAATTACTATACAATATGGTTATATGTTTGCTCACCTTGTTCACATGTGCTTTTTTGTTTATATGTTTCCACGTTACTAACTAAAAGTATGACAAAGGCAAGTGCACCTATCGATAAATAGCATAGCTACAGTGAGTAAAGATATCGTATCCACGAGGACTAAAAGTACTAGTAATTATCGTTTTCCTATTATTTTGTCAACAAATTAGAGTGATTAGTTTAAACTAAAATTACTAAATTAATTTAACTAAATAACTCAACAGAGAATAAATCAGGAAAATAATTGAATAATAACCAATGAGAGAAACAACACCCAGGAAAGAATCCACCTAGACTTCATCTATTATTATGAATTTGAATTAGGCGATTTATTCACTTGGTATCTTGATCCGTAGAAATCCCTAAATTATGCTAATATCTATTTCGAGAGTAAGAGCAACTGACTTTAGGTTGATTAATTGAAATTTCTTTCTAATTGAAACCCTTATTGTCTCATTAACTCGATCTATAGATTCTCCCATTAGATTTGACTCTAACCTGATAGATTTATGTCGTCCTATTTCCAGGATTGCATGCAACTCCACTCAATTATGTCAGATCTACTCTTAAACAAGAACTTTTCCTCCTCTAATTTAAGCACATTAAACATGAATTAATATCCCAGAAATATTAAAAAAAGAGATAAGCACACATAACTAAGAACAAGAATCAAGTATTTATCGCGTAAAACAGAAATCAAATAATAGAATTCATCATAAGGTTCATCTTCCCTAAGTATCTAGGGAATTAGTTCATAATTGTGAATAAAAACATCTCAAAGTCAAAATAACCACAAGAAATAAAGAAACTCATAAAAACTTCAAAAGAAATTAAAAGAAGGTTTTCAATCTTGATGAAAATTTGCTTCAGAGTTGGCTCCAATGGTGTTCTTTAAGTTTTTTCCTTCAATAATCTCTAATGGCTCCCTATTCTCTTCTTATATTTAGTATTTATAGACTTTAGAATGCCCAAAAAGCTTAAAAATTGTGTTTTCCACATGTTTGGGATGCAAGTCATGAAATCGACACGGTCTGGCACATAGCCGTGTATCCAACCTGTGTGGCTCACACAGCAGTGTGTCCAACCCGTTTGGGAAGGCTTAGCCTATATGGCTCCTAAAATCTGCTATTTTTGTTTGATTTTCACTCCTTTTGCTCTCAAATGCTCTCTTAAGTATAGAAACATGAATTCAAAGGACTATGAGCATAAAATTCACCAATTTGCATAAATAATCATCTAAAAACACATTAAGAACGAGATTAAAATATGTTACTTTTATCAATTATCAAATATCCCCACACTTAAGTATTTGTTTGTCCTCAAGCAAAATCCTCAACTCACATTAAAGTTAATCTTTCCCAACTTGTAATTCTTATCAATAATGTCTCAAAATAATTAACAAATAATCATGAATTGGCAATTCAACTAAAATGGCACTAAAGATTCAAACAATCCAATCTAAATTTTTTAAAGCACGATAACATAGGTGTCTCCCATCATTTAAGTAATTACCTTTAATTCAAAATAAAAAAGAATTGACATCCTCACTAAAGATTCACTCAAAGTGTTTAAGGTTCAAGAAATATCCACTCAACAGTCGAACAAGAAATGTCATTACCATAAGCTTGCTAGAAAATCAAATCTCCACCATTATACAATGATATGCCACACCAATCAAGAGGTCTTTAAGAGGTTGTAATAGGGCTTAGGTTAAAGGTGTGGAAAAAGGCTAGAAAAGTTAGTTATAATCGAGATCGAGTTGATAAATTAACAAACTAGAAAAAAAATAAGCAACCGTTGAATGAAAAGAAAGTGCATCAATTAATATATATATTTAGAACAACAAAAGAAATTCAACAATTCAAACAAAGGAGCATATTTAGGCAACTAACCAAATCAAATCTCGGCAAAAATGAGAGTCAATAAAACGGGAAAAAGTCACAACAACAAAATGGGTTATGGGTTAACATTTACGGGTTAATCAAGAAAATGTGTGTTAGGCTCAACAGGGTTCACTAAGGGATAATTCAATAGGTAGGCTTTTTACAGGTTAAGTGGATTAAAACCTAAGTGCTTCTGTCATGTTAGTATATCAAATCAAAGGTGTGGTCTCGACATGCATAATCAAAGCAAGTTCTAGAATAACAAATCAAGTTGACACACTCATAACCAATAACAAATTGAGCATAAAAAATGTATGCTCTATAGGCTTAAAAGCTCACAAAATATTATGGTTTTGATGTCAAACTTGCCAATTTAAAACTTCAAGATAATACTTCAATTTATGGAAACAACTTAAAATTTTTATTTCTGAAAAAATACTTATCATGCTTGACTCTTTCACGTCTTAAAGTTTAAATCAACCAATGCAGAAATATCTACAAATTAATCCAAAATAACATCAATAAAAATCTCAAATCGATAACAATTCACTCTAATGGAAGTATGAGAAGATTACTTAAATACAATAAATAATTCAGAGATTTTCTAATAATTATATAAATAACCTCCCCACACTTAAGATCTACATTATCCTTAATGTACAAACAGATATAAGCACAAAATAAGCAGAATATCATAAGAGAGGGAGAAAACTGAAACTGCCTTGAATATGGATAAAATTGCCAGAATAGTGGAAACCGAAATTATAGGCAAATGAAAATGTAATGTATGGTTCCAAGCAAACTAATAAGAAAATAAATACAAATAATGAAAAAGATTAAGAGGTTACAAACTTAATTAGAAAAAACCATAAAAATAAAAACATAGTTTGAAAGAAGATAAAAGAAAGAAGTCCCAGAAATAAAAATAAAACAACTAAAAACAAATATAAAAATAAGACTGAAAAGAGCAAAAATAAAATCAACAATCTTCATCGTGAGAGGCATCAAGATCGTAAGGCACTAACTTAGAAGAAGAAATGTGGAGATGTTGACAGATATGCTATAAAGTTGCATCTATATTGTCAAACCGCTCAAAATAATGCCACTCGAAATGGGTGAATTGCTTGGAGAGGTCTGCTCAGGTAGCAGTAGGGGAAGTAGTAGGGTAACCCTGAGGTGGATGATGAGGTGGATCCTTATGGTGGAAAGGAACATCATTAGTGAAGTTCTCATGCTCATCCTAAGGATCAGAATGAGATTATCGGTATCGAGGAGGATCCAATCCACGTAGCCGCTCGATCATCCTCATATAGCTCATACTTGATAATCTCTGCGGAGTCATCTATCCAACTAGTGTGAAGGAGGAGGACTGCTCCTAAGTGTCGAGGAGGCTGAAATGTCATGCGAGGCGAGTCACGTAAGGGCCTAATCAAATAGGACCCTTTTTACTACATTCTGTTTGATGGCAATAAGCAAGGGTGATGAAGTAAGCAAGATCGAAAGTGCGCCCCATCACCATGCTCTAAAGGAAGTGAGCATCGAATATATAAATGACCCCGATGCTCTCTCTCCAACCGATCAATGTGTGGGCCAATATAGTGCAAGGATGAAGGTAAGGAAGTAGCCTTCGGCCGACTCGGCTCATAGGGTGTCATACTAGCTGCAAGCTCTATCCAGCATAGAGACGGTGAATAATAGATGTGCCAATAGAGAGTGAGGAACCCCTCGACACTCATGAACTCTTCAGTATAGAGTCTTAGGGCAACTCTAAAGTCTAGGATGCTCATATGACTCGTCGTACCATCAAGTTTGAAAGAAATAGTGCGCGACTCATCGTGGCTCGACATCATGTGCTATAAGAGGAATGTCGAATAGAACTTGAAGGTAAACTCTAAGTATGTGGGCTCGATGATGGAGAAAAATTGGTCCTATGGGGCTGTAACAATCAGTGCGCGGACCTTACCAGCTAAATGAATCTACTCCAAAGCCGCCCAATCAATACAACAGCCTAATCCCAGTGGTCATTGTCAGAGATGATGATATAGGTCCTATTGAGAACCGTGTGAAAATCATAGACACGAATGGCATGCATTGGTAGAAGGGCCAGTGGAACAGGTTGCACCCGAGTCTTCCACTTTTTTGAAGCAGGGAAGACGGCCTTAGATTTCCCTCTAGTGTTCATCATGATGTAATTGAAAAATAGATAACTAAACAACTATTCCAGCATTCAATGTAAAAGCACGAATCAACACAATGGATCAGTTCAAATAACCACAGAACGAAAGTCAAATTCAACTAAAATCCAGAATCACAAGATCTAATATCCAGCTAAAAATATTTGAATCCAAACTTCACATTAAAAAAAAATTAAGAATATTATTCTAATAATAATAATAATAATAATAATAATAATAATAATAGTAATAATAGAAAACACAATTCTAAAATAAGAGTAACAATAATCCCAACTTCCTAAAAACTAATACCACTTAAAAGCATAACAAGAATAAAACTCAGTAATAATAATTAAAATAATGAATGAAAATAATAAAAACAATATGAAAAAGGACCAAAAGAAAATAAAAAAAACAGTAATTGAAATCACAATAAAAAGGAAATAAAAATAATAAAACAAAGAATAATAAATAAAATAAAAAGGAATAAAAATACATAAATAAAATAAGTGAAGGGGAAAACGGTGGTTGTTGGGGGCGCACGCGATGAAGATGTGCACGGCGGTGGTTGACGGTGAAAGAAAGACGACGGGGATGTGTAGGATGGATGATAGACTTGGTAAGAAGCGGATAGGGGTGGCAGTTTTCCTTCAAAGGAGAAAGAAATAGGGCGGCTCATGCATGGGTGGTGGACAGACGGGGGTGAAAGGGGTGAAGGGGGAAAAGAAAGGAGAAATGGGAAGGTTAGGGGTGGGTCGCAGCGTCGAAGGGAGAAGGGGAAAGGGAAGAAAAATTGGGGACGGTGGTGCGATGAAGGGATAGGGGACATTCATCGAGGGAGAGAAAAAAAGAAAGAGAAGAAGGAAGGGTTAGGACACTACTGCGATAAGGAAGGGGACAAATAGTGTAAAGAAGGGACGGACGACGGTGGTCGGACTAGAAAAAGGGGGGGAGTTGATGGTGACTAGGGTTTATGTGGGAAAGGATTAGGAGGAATATGGAAAAAAAGGGCATTAGGGTTTTAAAGGGACATAATCGTGTTTAGGTCCATGCTGGGCCACACGGCTGTGTTACAGGCCCATGTCGAGGTTTATCAGTCTGTATGGAATTCAAAATTTAAGTCCAATTTTCACACAGCCTCGGATATGCTTGTTTCTCTATGTGTGATCTTCCTTTGCTTCTCCTACGCCTGTGTGCGAGGCCATGCGAGGTACACTGTCTCACACACGCCCATGTGACAGGTCGTGTCTTGCACGTGGTTGTGTCATGGCTCGTGTAACTCACTGACTTGTAAATAAATTTGAAAAATTAACTCCAGTATTCACACGGCCTCGGACACACCCATGTGTCCAAGTCGTGTGTGTCACACGGCTGTGTTTCCAAGCCGTATGGATCACCTTAGGCCGTGTAACCATCGAAATTGGAAAAATTAAGTCTCAAGACTCACACGGCCCAGGACACGACTATGTGTCCAGGCTGTGTGACCTACACGGCCATATTTTCAAACCATGTAACTTTTATTATTTGCTCCAACATGCACACGGCCTAGGACACGGCCATGTGTCTAGGCCGTGTGTGCCACATGACCATATTGCTAGGCCTTGTAACTCACTATAGAATACCCCATTCTGCACATAGCTTGGGACATGCCTGTGTGTCCTGGCCGTGTGGTTCAAAAACATTTTTTTAATTTTAGTTTAATTAATTTTAAATTAACATTCAATAAGATTAAAAGAATTAACAAAATTTAAGTACTCAGGTTGCCTCCGAAAAAGCACTTATTTAGAGTCTAAGCTCGACTTTACCTTGTACGCTCACAGTTACGATGGTTCTCAAAGCTAAAACTCCTATTTCTCGTTATCAATTTTAATACCAAGATAAGATCTGAGTCGAGTACTGTTTACCTTAAATGTGTCAAACTCAGAATGTGTTACCTCGACTGTACTGTATGGGAAGACGTTTAGTACCGTAAATGGGTTTGATCTATTTGACTCAAGCTCCGAGTGGGAGATTCGTGGATCTAATTTGTCTAGCAGTACTTTGCCCCAAACCTTAAATTGGTTCATTCTCATCAATTGTACATTACGGTGTTGCTTCGTGTCTTCATCGATCGTGTTTTCTCGGTTTCTCCTTAACATGCATTTGCCATTCATCTAGTGCATCGAGTTGTACCATTTGCTCTTCATATGTTGTTCTATTTCTATCACCTTGACTGAAACATGGCTCCAATATGTTTTCACGATGGATTTTCTGCAGAGAACGTTGAGCCACATGGTTACTAACATTAACAGAACATTTAAAATCATCTTGCTCACTAAAGACTCTCACAGAATCACGTACTTGGAGAAAAATCTTTTCGTCACCTACACGAAGCACAAGTTCACCCGTACCAACATCGATAATAGTCCCAATAGTGGCTAAAATGGGTCGACCTAATATCAAAGGCACCTCACTATCCTTATCCATGTCTAACACAACAAAGTCAATGGGGAATATGAATTTATCGATTTTCACAAGTATATCCTCAATAATACCCCTAGGATATCTAATAGTTCTATCCGCTAATTGAATACTCCTCCTATTGTGTTTGGGTTTCCCAAGACCAAGTTGTTTAAACATTTTATAAGGCATCGCATTAACACCATCCCCTAAATCAGCCAAAGTATTTTCAACATTTAAACTATCAATGAGACAAGGAATAGTAAACTCCCTGGATCTTTAAGTTTGTTAGGTAGTTTATTTTGGAGAATGGCTGAAAAAATTAGATTGAGCTCCATAGCCGACGAGTCGTCTATCTTCCTCTTGTTTGTTAACAGCTCCTTTAAGAATTTGATGTAATTTGGCATCTTCGAAAGAACTTCAACAAATGGTAAGTTAATGTGTAATTTTTTTAAGAGCTTAAGAATTTACCATATTGTTCATTTGTGTGGTCTCTCTTTAACTAACCCTTCCACATCCTGAATAGTAGTTGCGTGAAGCTGCTCCCTTGGGTTAGTTTCAGTATTGCTAGGCAAGCTACCTTGTGGTCGTTCTGAAACTAATTAGAAAGCTGTCCTATTTGATTTTCGAGTCCTTAAATTGATTCTTACTGATTTTTCAGTGCTACCCTAGTATTTTGCAAATGATTTTTTGACACCGAGATAAATTTTTCTAACATCTGCTCAAGGTTTGACTTCTTCTCTTACTGATAAGGTTGTTAAAAGCCCAGAGGGGGTTGTGCTCTTTGATTTTCTTGACCAACCCAAGAAAAATTGGGATGGTTCCTCCAACTTGCATTATAGTTATTACTATAAGGGTTATTTTGAGGTCTAAAATTATTACCCATATAATTGATTTGTTCATTCTCTGTGCTAGGACCGAAGGGTAAGCATTCTAGATTATTCATTCTACCTCTATTTGTATCGCATTGCATCACCGAATTCACCTGCGTAGATAAATATAAACTATCAATTTTCTTATTTAGTGCTTCTATTTGGTTTGATAACATGGTGACGGCATCTAGATTAAAAACACTGACTACTTTCATTGGTTTTGTCCTCATGACTTGCCACTGATAATTATTTAGTGCCATCTCCTCTATAAACTCATAAGTTGCCTTGGGTGTTTTATTGTTCAATGTTCCACCAGCTGATGCATCAATTAATTACCTAGTTGAGGGGTTCAAACCATTGTAGAAGGTTTGAACTTGTAACCACAGGGGTAACCCATGATGAGGGTACATTCTTAATAAGTCATTGTATCTCTCCCATGCAACATATAATGTCTCTAAATCGATTTGGGAAAAGGAAGAAATGTCATTCCCTAATTTAGTTATTTTAGTCGGTGGGAAGTACTTCAGGAGAAACTTCTACGTCATTTGAGCCCATGTAGTGATGGAAACTCATGGTAAAGTTCTTGAACCCTGGGTAACTTAGAAAGATACCAAAATATGCCGAAAACATATGATTCAATACTAAATTGCACAATTTCAGAACATATAGTTTTTGCCAAATTCCACAGAAAAATCGACAATTCGACTTCGAAACTTAACGATTCAGAATACCTCCATAACTACCGAATTTCACATATCTAATTCATAGTTTCATTAATGAAAATGAAAGGTTCAAATCCCACACCTAAATTCGCGATTCCAAACACCAACGAAGATTAGAACGCTTCCCTAACACGATTTCCCCTCGCTCGAATCCTTGAATTACCCGAACACCAAAGATAAAAATGGAAAGGAAAAAGCCGAAGGGAAGACAAAAGTGCAAAGGGAAGGGGACCACAACATACGTCAGTTTGTTTTTTTTGAAAGAGGGAGAAACCAATTTTCCTAAAAAAAAAAATAAATAAAAACAATTAATATCCCCTTAAGTCAAGGCATGATTTCCTACTAACCCGATCTCAATTACCCACTCTTTTATCCACTTACACAAACTTCCAAACCCATTCGAACTCTCTTTCAGACAGCTATGACAAAAATAAACATCTACCCTTGCACTAGGATTCCAATACAAGACCTCAAGCTAAACTAACACACAACCAACTACCAGACCAGCAGGCCCATTCTGACACTAGAATGCGAAACCAAATACAATTGTTCATTCTAGCCACTGACCCTACCTACAAATCACAGAATTTCTAACCCCAAAATCCAGGGCGTTACAAATTATGTTGGTGATTTGGATAAATTTCGATCTACTACTGGGCATATATTTATTCTTTCTAGAGCCCCAATAAGTCTGAAGTCTTCCTTACAGTCTATAGTAGCTTTACCAATGATAGACGCAAAATATATGACAAATTTAGAATCTTTTAATAGGGTTGTTTGGCTTAGTGGATTGATGGAAGACAAGGGAGTTGTTCAAAGTCACATTAACCTTTACTATGATAGTTAGAGCGCTATTAATTTAGTTAAAAATCAAGTTTACCATTCAAAAACTAAGCAAATTGATGTGAGGTATCATTTTGTGCGAGAAATCTTTAACGAAGGGAAGATTCTACTTCAGAAGATTGCAACTAAAAATCCTGCATATATGATAACCAAGGTGGTGACAACTGTTTGAACTTGATTAACATCTTGCAATTTTGAACACCTTCAAGTGTATGGCACTTGAGATTGCATTTGGAGGCACTTTTGAAGATAACGTCATAAAGTTTGAGGAGTGTAAAACAACGAAAGTTGAGTGAGATTGATAAATTCACTAAAGGTGGAGATTTGTTGGTCATTAGTTTGTGGGAATCGCACATTGATAGTTGAAAAGAATATGCCACCTCAACCACCTTATAAAAGAAGGCTTAATGGCTTAATTTAAATAGCATCCCTAACCATTTGTTCTCTCCCGCTTCTATTGATATACTTTAGTATACATTTAGGAAATCCTTTTAATTAAGGGTTTCATAAGCTTGAAGTTATCATCTAGTGTTAGTGCCCAAGGCGTAAGCAATTTGCCGAGCCTTGTAAATTTAGCATGTTTCTCTTTTATTAATTTATTTATTAGTTATTCTATCGCATTTGATATTCAATAGTAATTTGTTAGGTTAATATGCATTTATTTTTGGTATTCCTAATTTAATTTTGGTGTTTAATACTAAAGCTACAATTGTATAGAATATTATCTAGTATCCTAACAAAATCAAATAGCAAACTAAGAGGCGAGGCCGACCATGACTTCAAATCAACTCTATAATACCGTCTGAAGCACAAGGTAGTCTTGATAGGGACACATATAGTCCTCTTTTACGCCTATAGTGTTTGATTCAATTTGGTTGAAAAGAAAATAATATTTTATATTATATTGGTAATTTTGGATATAAGATAAAAACAATCATTCGAATATTTTATTTTTAAGAAAATGAAAAAGGTAATTCCTACCAAATGTAACTTGTTAAGAAATAATGAAATTGACTGGAGATTTCATTAAAAAATTTGTAAATAAAATTTAATATAGATTATTAAACACATTAAAAATATAAATATTAAAAATTTTGAATACTTAAACATACCCTTAGTTATGTAATAATCATCGGATAATAAATGAGGCACTCTACTCCCTAGGCCCATGGACAAGCTCCTAAGTGCGTTGATTGAGCTTGGCCTCAACCATTAAGAGATTAACGAAAATATTTTCATCATGAATTTTGATAAAATATTTTCCTCAATCATAGTCAACGATTCTACCAAGCTTTTAGTCTTGGTCATTTGGATGCTTCTGATTCAAAATTATTATTTAAAGATTTTCTCTATTGTCTTCAGTTTTCAATCTTTCTCCTTTAGTTGAATTTATACCGAGGCTAATAAAACTGCTTATGCTTTGACATGAAGAGGAGCAAGGCTCAGATGCATAGAGTAAACATCATGACTTGAATCTAAGTGCGCTTATTGTTTTATCCTTATCGTCTTTTTTTTTTCTTTTTCTTTTTCATGAATCTATATTTTCTTTTAAAAAAAATCATTTTCAATCGTGACATAAAATGAAATAATCATCCATCTCATAAATTAGCACAATACTCGAACAACAATCAACATGTAAACAAGTGACGTATCATCATCCCCCTTTGCACAATATAATGAAAAAGACCATACTCGAATTGCAAACTTAAATGCCATACATAGAGTAGTAAATGACCATTTGGTATTGTAATTATGAGCAATAGATGAATACGATTAAAGAGGTGGACCATCGGGTGGCATGTTTCGAGCCGGAGTTGGTGGTGGATTCGGCATGCGTTTATCACCTTGTGGCTGTGTGCTCACCTTCAATTCTGCATTTTCATTAACCCCAACATGCTCAATATCTATGCAACCAAGAACGGTCCATCCAACAATTTAAAAAAAATACAAATCTACTATGATGTTTTACCCTATGATAAAATACAGATGCAAGAAAATAAAACATAAATGAAAATTTTATAGATCCAGTTAAAAGTATATTACAAACCTGCAGCAACAGGAGTGATCTGAATGGCCAACACAGAGATTATGAAGATGAGGAAGACAATGAGAGGGCGTAAGAAGGAGGATAAACCCATCTTAACAACAATAAGAATAACAATTTTGTCTGCTTAGTTGCCTCAACTTCGTTAAATACATAGTCAAAGTCTCATCAATATATTTTCTTATTTTTGGATCTGGTCATAACGTAATTAGAAATGAATATAATAGATAGGATTACATTAATTTAACTTTTTTGGCTGTTATTTAAGGGTGAGCTTATATTTTAGGACCGCCCTTGAATTATATATAATATATATCATCTAGAGTGGATAAATGTTGACTAATATGAAGAAATGGGGACTGTATTTGCAAATGGGAATGTTTGAAAATTGTGCCATTTCATACTTAGCATCGATATCCATTTAATTAATCACAAGTGTTCTTTTTTTCTTTTTTGGTAATATACATCGAGCATTTGAAATAAGCAAATGTTTAAATTAACAGATAATGAGGCTAACAATACTAAGAGATAACAAGATTAAAACGCCAGTTTGCCCAATTTTTTTTGTCCATTGAATGAGTCGAATGATAATTACAAGTTCATAAATGGAAATTATTCATAATTAAAGAGTTAAAAATAGAATGAAATGAAATGGGATTTGCTTAATTTTTAGAAGGGAGGACATATTTTGATCCATCGTTTCCATGTTGGTTTTTCTTGTCCATTTTTACTTGTCAGTTTATGGCATAACGCTGATTTTGACCAAAATTTTCGCCTCTACTTGTCAACAACAATACTAAATCTTTGCCTCAAGTCTCGTCCAAGGTTTTAAAAATCAAGATATCTGTACTACCGTCCGTCGAATTTCAATTAAATAATATTAAAAATTTTATAAAAATCAATTCAATTAATTTTTTATCATGGTTCAATCGATTCGATTAGAAATCAATTCAATTTTCTTGTCCTACAGCATGTTAATTAGTTCTAAATCCAATTAATCTGATTAATTAGTCGAACTCAATTCCATCAATCATGGTCACACCTTTTTTCTCTCGTTTTATATCTGGCACTATTTGACATAATTTTATGATTAATCTTAATTATTTTAGGGGCTAAAGGGTCAAAAAAAAGTCATTAGTAAAAAATTAAAAAATCAATTGAGTTTTTATGAAAAAAATGTATCCAATACAGCCCTCAAGTGATTAAAAAAATCAATTGACTTTTTTCGTTAACAGAAGTCGTCAGTTGATCGGTTTGACTGTTAATTTTACTAACGTGACTGATCAAAGCTACCAGAAGCTGCCACGACAGTATGCTAACATGACATGTCAGATTAGCAAAAAATAAAAAAAAAATATATTTTAAATATATATATATTTTTAAAAATATTTTTTTAAATTAATTAAATTATATATCTGGACAAACTGTTGTAAGAATTCATTTGAATCTGAAAATCTTATTTATCCAAATTCATTTTGGATGAATGCAAAATTAAAAAACTTCAAAAATTATAAAAAAATATTAAAATTTTTTTAAAATATATACAAATTTCAAATGTTTAAAAAATCAAAAAATAATTTATTATTTATTAATAAAATCTAAAATATTTATAAATTTTAAATGTTGTAAAAATTCAAAAATAATTTATTATTTATTACAAACTTGTAATATATATATAGTGAATATAGAAGCTAAAGCTTATGGAAGTTACTATTCTCAAGTGCTCAATAGAAAATGGATTATATATTAATTTACTCCGGTATTTATTTTTACTTTTCATCAGTAGCTAAGAGTATTTAATATTTATTGGTTGACTGATAAACGTCAGAATCACTACATATAAATTTTTACGTTCTAACTTAATTGAATAGTAGTATAGAGTAGTAGGGTAGATCTCACAGGGACTGAGTTTTTTAATTTTACTGTTTTCGTGACCAGATTTCTGAGTATCGTGCCCTTGACTTGTGCATGTAGAACTATAAAATTAATGAAAAAGGAGGATTTAATTGATGGGGAAAATAAAATAAATAAATGTGTAATATAATAAAATGAAAATAGATTTCAGATTGCAAAATTAAATTAAGCGAATAAAATAAATTGATAAATAAAATATATTAAAGCTTAGCCTTAGCCTCGTTTCACTTCGAGCTTGAACCGATCCTTGAAAAAAAGGCTTTTCCTTTCCAACTGATAAGTTGGTTATAGCGATCAAGGACGCCTCAAACCACTAGCTTTTCCTTTTGTAGTCAGTTTCGGTACGACCTACAAATCGACCATTGTCGAATTTCTAACCACATGACACGTGCTCGTACTTTAAGATAGCCTTGCTATCTGAAAAGCCCAACTCGAATCAACGACCTCAACTGCATGAGTCGTTTAAATCCAATTACTATCTCCTTTGACGGAATCCAACTAACTTCTTCCAATTGAACACGTCAATATGTTTGCGGGATTTTGAATACAGCATGACCGACTCAACTTCCCAACTGTGCACCAAACAATTCCAACCCAACACTCGGTTTTTGAATTGAAATCGAATAAACTTTAAAGGACGAATTTGTACTATTCCATATACCGGAAAGATAGTGAATCTCACAATTACTTTGTCGGAGTGATAACCGAACTACGACTAAATGAGACTTAGTTAAGCATGAAATTAATCATGCTAGATGGAGTATAAAAGTAACTTTTTAATGGGAATGGTGGAAAGTGAAAAGGGGAAAGGATTTGGGAGGCAATTTAGCCAAAATGCTAAAAATGGAAAAAGAATGGTAGAATGCCAAATTCACTGATGCAAGAATGAAGAAAATAAATGAATTGTTTTTATTCAAAAGCCAAGTTTGTCCCAGTGGTCATTGCCACTAAGTATTATACTCACTTCTTTAGCTAGATTTTTCCTAAACATTGTCACTACATAAATTAAAATTTTAAAATCAAATTTAAATTAAAGATCAAATTTAAACTAATTACAGGATTTTGACAATATCAAAAATAATTTGATATTTATCCAGCCAATTTTTTTAATCTTCAATCCTTTAATCTTTATCCAGCCAACATCAAATCTTCAATCTTTCAATCTAGCCCTCCTCTTTGCTTTTTGTTCCAATTTAGCCCCTTTTTGTATGATTTGAATTTCAGCACACCGACTTTATTCCTGATAAGAAAAACCCAAGTTTAATAGCACCTTATTCGATAATTAGCCCAAATAAATACATTAAAAACATATATTTATCTTACTATAAAATTCCCCCCACTTAGCCGATGCTTGTCGTCAAACATGATGTCTACTAAAAATCATTCGACAATCCTTTTCGAAATCAAACCCCCTTCCTTAGTTAAGCATAATGCAAACAATTAGGTGAATCAAAAATAAGTAATTGCTAGAAACAATCAATAAACATTTTATAAAATTTCGAACAATATGTAAATTCAACTACTTTACTAAATTTAGGTTTAATCAAACTTACGAGACAATCGTACTCAATATATACTTTTATTTTTTTTTTGAACATATTCGTGACATAGCCAAATCTTTTGACGTGAAATGAGATGACAACCCAAGCACCTCACCCTGGTTACTCAACTTGACACAAATTCGAGACATAGCCAAATCTTTTGACACGAAATAAGATGACAACCCAAGCACCTCATCTTGGTTACTCAATTTGGCATGTCCCTAATCAATTTATTTCTCTTTTCTTAAGGCAGCTCAATTAGCGGAGTGTTATAAGTTTTTGCTCGTCACTCAAATCTTTTGATGCGAAATGAGATGACAACCCAAGCACCACATTCTAATTACTTAATTTGGTCACATTTCCGAATCTTCACTCTTAATGAAGCCATTAAAATATATATATTTATTTAAATGAATACTTTCATTAGGCAAGTTTAAAAGAGCCAACAATTTATATGAAATAGTGACTAAGTCATAATATTTTTAATTTTACAAAAGATTTATTGATCAAGTAAGCAATAGTTATTCCTGATTCACCCAATTATTTAAATAAACTTAGCATAAGAATTAGAGGTTCATTTTCGAATCAAATTAAGGAATTATATTAGTGAATGAACACATGCAAAGAAGATATAGCATGGCATGTCCCCCCTACTTAGCCCACATTGGCCTCAATGTGCAAATTAAATTAATAGCAAAAGTTAAGGGTAAAGTGAACTCCTTGTGTATATTTAATTTGACGGAGGATGGTTTGGGCAGTTCGAGTTGGTTCTGGCCAGTTCGGTCTTGGCTGTATGTTTTAGCAAATGGCAGCACTAAAATTTGACAAGGCGTGCCCACACCATAGAAATCCAAATTTGATTTATGTTTGGATGAGAAGATAGATTCTACCATCGTTCCTAGAAAACAACACAATAAAATAGATTAAATAATAATCTTTATTTTTTTATTTTCAACATAAATTAAACTAAATTCAAAATTAAATAAATTAAAATAAATAAAAATGGGTTTCCTCCCCAAAAGTGCTTTTTTTAACGTCGTTAGCTTGATGACCTGTAAATTTTATTCGTTTGGCTCCTCAAAAAATAATTCCTCTACCACGTGTACTTGGAAATTCTTCTAAAAGGGTTTTAACCTTTGACCATTGACTTTAAAACATTTCCTGGACTCCTTACTTTTAATTTCAACTGTACCATGAAGAAATAATTTAGTGAAAAACAAAAGGACCAAGCCATTTGGTTCGAAGTTTACCTGCAAAAATCCTCAGTGCAAGGTCGTAAAGTAACACTTACTGACCAATTGAAAATTGTTTGCGGGATATTTTTTGGTCATGGAAACCTTGGTTTTGTTTTTATAAATTTGGGTGTTTTCATAAGCGTCACGCCAAATCTTTTCAAGCTGTTGAATGCCTAATTTTCAATAATCATTTGTAGCGTCCAACTCCATGTTGCATTTTTTAACAGCCCAAAATGTCTTATGTTCTAACTCTACTAGAAGGTGACACAGTTTACCGAATATAAGTTCGTAAAGAGACATTCCTATAGGTCCCTTGTAAGCAGTACGATACGCTCACAATGCATCGTTTAATCGAAGGCTCCATTCCTTTCGATCTAGTTTCACGGTCTTCTCTAAAATCGACTTTATTTCACAATTTGAAACGTCTGCGTGACCTTTTGTTTGTGGGTGATAAGTCGTAGCCACACGTTGTGTTACCCCATACTTTTTCAGTAGCATATCAATTACCTTGTTGCAAAAATGAGTTCCTTGATCATTGATTAATGCTCTTGATGTGCCAAACTTGGAAAAAATAACATTCTTTAGAAAATCCACCATATTGTTAACATTAGCACGGCGGGTAGCTTTAGGTTCTATCCATTTAGACATGTAATCTACAATGAGAATAATATAAACAATATTAAATGATGAAACAAACGACCCCATGAAATTGATGTCCCATACATCGAAAATTTCACATACATGTATAGTTGTTTGGGGCATATCATTCTTTTGACTTAAATTACCCAATTTTTGACATTTTTCACAAATCTTAGAAAATAAGTAAGCATCACGAAAGATGTGTGGCTAAAACAATCCATATTCAAGTACCTTATGTGTAGTGTGTTTAGGACTGAAATGCCTTCCACAAGCATAAGAATGAAAAAAAGTTAGGGTAGATTGTACCTCGATCTCTATGACACATCGTCGGATTACTTGATTGGAATAGTGTTTCCATGGGTAGGGGTCATCCCAAATATAATATCGCGAGTCTCACTTGATTTTGTCATTTTCAGAATGTGATGAGTTGGAAGAATCAATACCTGTAACGAGATAATTTACCATATCTGCAAACCATGGATAAACTGTCTGTATTGATAGCATATTTTCATCTGGGAAGTCGTCTTTAAGAGGAGTGTTGTCTTTTGGAAGGGATATTCGGCTCAAATGATCAGTTACCAAGTTCTCGCACCCTTTCTTGTCTTTGCTCTCGAGATTGAATTATTGTAGAAGTAATATTTGGCAAATTAGCCTTGGTTTCACCTCTTTTCCCGATTAAATATTTTAACGATGCATGGTTAGAAAAAAACAATAATTTTAATGCCTAGCAAATATGATCTAAACTTTTCCAAAGCAAATACAATAGCCAATCATTCTTTTTTAGTGGTTGAGTAGTTGCTTTTGGCGGCATCTAATGTTTTAGAAGCGTAGGATATGATGTGAGGTTCTTTCCCAATTCTTTGCCTAAGGAAGACTCCCACACTCTGGTCACTTGCGTCATACATGAGCTCAAACGGATAAATCCAATTCAACGGTTATACTATGGGAGTTGAAACAAAATTTTGCTTGAGAGTGTGGAATGCGTCCTTCCATGTTTGATCAAATTTGAACTCTTTCTCTTTCTGCAAGAGATTGCAGAGTGGTTACGAAATCTTTGAAAAGTCCTTTATAAAGCGCCTATAAAAACCTACATGACCAAGAAAAGAGTGAATTTCCTTCACAGTCGTGGGGTACAGAACTGAGTTGATAACATCAGTTTTAACCTTATCGACCGCGATCCCTTCAGTGCAAACAATATGTCCTAAAATCAATCCCTTATCTACCATAAAATGGCATTTTTTTATAATTTAGAATGAGATTAAATTCTAGGCATCTTTCCAAAATTTTAATGAGTTTGCCAGGCATTCATTGAAAAAATTACCATATACTGTGAAATCATCCACAAATACCTCAATTATTTTCTCGAAGTAGTCAAAGGGACTCCTCAATGTTGTTTTCTCTTGGTCCTCTAGTGCCACTGGAATTTGGAAAAAAACTGGATAACCATTAAGACAGCAGTAGTGAGTTTTTCCAGCTAGACGTTCCAACATTTGGTTAATAAAAGGAAGTAGAAAGTGGTCTTTTCGAGTTAAAGTGTTCAACATCCTGTAATCTACACAGACTCTCCACCCTTTTTGGACTCAAGTGGGAACTAAATCACTTGCTGCATTTTTAATTATGGTCATTGGTTTTCTTAGGTACCACATGAACTAGGCTAACCTAGTTACTGCTAAAAATTGGATAGATCATCCTGGCATCTAGTAATTTTTTAACTTCTTTCTTCATGACCTCCATCATTGGTGGATTAAGGCATCTTTGAGCTCCTCTTTTTGGACTCGCATTTTCTTCTATCGAAATTCTATGCATACAGGTTGAAGGACTTAACCCTTTTATGTCGGCGGTCATCCATCTGATTGGCCCTTTGTAGTCCATTAAGATTCGAATTAAATTCTCCTCTTCTAGTCTCGAAAGTTTATTAGAGACTATCACTGGTAAAGTGTTCCTATTACCTAAGTAGGCAGACTTTAAGTGTCTCAGTAATGGTTTAAGTTCTATTTCTAGAGCTTGCAAAATAGAAGGTAACAGTTTAGTTTTAGAAGGAGAAAGTTCAAAATATTTTCCTTTACTTGTAGGAAATTATGGAGCCTCCAATTGGTTCTCTGAACGTCATTAACTCCTTCAATTTATCCATCATTTCAAGGTTTAAACTCCTACAAAGCACAATTTGTAATCCATCCTCGTCATGATATTCAAAATGAAATTTCATTAGTGGTTTAATTTTACCACTTCACCGTCAAATTGCATAATAATCATTCCACTTCAAACATCAATTTTTGTATGTGTGGTGCTTAGGAATGGTCTCCCGAGTAAAACATTGGAAGAATTTTTTGAGTGATCATCCTCCATGTCAATGATGTAAAAGTCTGCAGGAAAAATTAGTTCATGTACCTTGACGAGGACATTTTCCAACACCCCTTTTAGATACACACATGACCTCTCTGCTAATTGAATAATCACCCCTATTCCTTTCAAAGGACCCGTGTTTAGCAATTTGAAAATAGATAAAATCATTAAATTAATAGATGCTCCTAAGTCACACATGACTTTCTTTATGCCAATATTATCTCTTTTGCAAGATATAGAAAACATACCTTGATCCTTACACTTAGGCGGGATTTTTTTTGTAGTACTGTAGAGACATTTTCTCCCACATTTACCCACTTATTCTCTTAGAGTTTCTTCTTGCCAATACATAATTCTTTCAAGAATTTTGCATACCGTGAGGCTTGTTTGATTGCATCAAAGAAGGGAATGTTAATTTCTACCTTTCAAAATATCTCAAGGATTTCTCTTTCTTCTCACTCCTTTTTACATTGGATGAGCCTTCCAGGAAATGGGGGTGTTACAATGAACGGCTTCAATGGTGCTGACTCCATGGGAGCTGTTGGTTCTAGTTCTTTGATGTGCATGATAAGTTTTAAATTTATGATTGATTGTACTTGAAAACTAACTATTATCACAATAAAGGCAAGCGCACCTATCGAATAGTAGTATAGCTTATAGCAAGACCGGAATGTCAAACCCATAAGAACTAAAAGTACTAGTATTAACCTTCTTTTTATTATCTAGCCTAAAAATAAGGGGATTTGCTTTCTCTAAACTAATCAACTAAACTAAGAATGCATAGGAAGAAAATTGGAGAAATACTGTTGGGAAAATTGACTAATTTGGACAATACCCAAGGAAAAAATCCACCTAGACTTCACTTGTTATTTGACTCTGAATTAGACGATTTATTCACTTGACTTGATCCGTAGAAATCCCTAATTTATATTATTACCTCTCTCGAGACTAACAACGTCTAACCCTAGATTGATTAATTGAAATCTCTTTCTAATTAAAACCCCTAGTGTTGCATTAACTCGATCTATGGATTCCCTTATTAAGTTTGACCCTAATTCGGCAGATTTATGTCGCCCTATGTCTAGGGGTGAAATCAACTCCGTTTAATTATGCTAGATCTACTATTAGACAGAGAGTTTTGCTCCTCTAAATAAGCACATCAATACTTGAATCAATATCCTGGAATATTAAAGCAAGAATTAAGAACACATAATTAAGAACAAATCAAGTATTTACCATATAATTCAGAAAATAGTAACAAGATCCATCTTAGGTTTCATTCCCCTTAAGTATTCCCCTTAGGTATTTAGGGGATTTAGTTCATATGTGTAAAAGAAAACATCTCAGAATAATAATAATAATAACAAAACATAAAGAAACCAAAAAACCCCTGAAGGAAATTTAAGGGAGATCTTCAGTCTTGAAGGAGAATTCGGCTTCTAAGATGGATCAATCGGCTTTCTTCGAGTAATTCCTTACCTCCTACTCCGTGTGTCCCCTTTAATCCTCCTCTAGGGTGTTTATATAGGCTTTAGAATGCCTCAGAACCCTCCAAAGTGCGCTTTTTCGAATAGAACTAGACTTGGGCCCGACAGGGACACGGCTGTGTGCCCCGCCCGTGTGAGGTGGCTCAGGCCGTGTTAAAGTCTGTTAAATAGACACGGGCCCGTGGTCTACCCGTGTGAGGAAGTCCGGGATGTGTTGATGTAACGCCCCCACGCCCGAGACCGTCACCGGAGTCGAGTATGAGGTGTTACTAAACTTAATTTAACATTTTAAGAACTTTAGATTATTTGTTTCTACATTCACAGCTTTTTAGCTACTTGCGTTATAGTCACAAGAAAAATCATATCTCGAGTTACGAAACTCGAAATCAAGATCCGTAAATTTTCCCTGAATCTAGACTCATATTCCTATCTACTAATTTTTTTCTAGAATTTTTGGTTGGGCCAATTAGTACAGTTTATTAGTTAAAGTTACCCCTATTTCAGGGCTTTACTGGTCTGACATCTGTTTACTACGAACCACTTTTATCTCTGTATAAAATTTATATGAATATGAAGTTTATTTCTCCTGAAATTAGACTCAATAAGGATTCTGAGAATATAAAATACACCACCTAATTATATCTGTACAATTTATGGTGAATTTCTAAAGTTGGAACAGGGGATTCAGAAACTGCTCTGACCCTGTTTCACTAAAATTCAAATATCATCCAACATATAACTCCTTTACCCATTTCATTTATTTCATGTAAAACTAGACACAATAAGCTTCAATTTTATATTTAATTCATCATGTAATTCAATTCCTATGATTTTTAGTAAATTTTCAAACTCACGTCAGTGTTGCTGTAATATTCTGTTTATGGCAAATTTCATCCTTTTTATGAATTTTCATGAACTAGGTAACTTATTAACTTTCCATAACATCAAACATATTCTAAACTAACCATTTCCATAATTTATCATTATCAAGCACTTCCTCAACCATTTCATCACCATACCATAAGATCATTTACACAAAATAAGTATTTTGCTATACATGCCATACTTAAATTTACAAGCCATTTTACCGAAAAGTTCTTAGGATAGTGTGGTGATCCTCGGACCAATCCCGACTCCTGAGCTGGCTTGTCCAAAACTACAATGAGTAAGAAAGAGGGGGTAAGCATAAATGCTTAGTAAGTTCATATGCAAATAATAAGTAACATAACAAAGCAATCATACCAAACAACATTAGCATGGTATCACCAAAACATAAATCTCATTTCTAATCATCTTTCATCATTTTACTACCTTATCGTTATTGTATCAATACTCAACCCGAGGGTTAAGTACATACCTGTCCGAAGTATCCATTTCACATCACTTACCAATACGTCTCTTTTCATCTCAAGTATTCCTTCATTTGAGTAGAACTTTACCCGTTGAACTCATCGGAATATAATTCGGATACGTAGGAAGTTTGCACATAAGTGCCACATATGTAGCCAAGCTACCATGTAACCCGCCCTTAAGCGAACTCGGACTCAACTCAACGAGCTCGGCGTTCGCATCCATAATGAACTCGGACTCAACTCAACGAGTTCGGATGCCTAGTTACATCTCACGAACTCGGACTCAACTCAACGAGTTCGAACATTCGCATCCATAAGTGAACTCGGACTCAACTCAACGAGTTCGGATGCTTAACCATCCTAGTGACATGTCACTTGTATCCTAATCTATTCCTAAGGTTCAAACGGGATTTTCCTCGAACACATATCCTTGCCGTCTCTCCGTAGAATGCGAAATCAATACTCGGTAACAATTTATATTCAACAAATAACTCACATAATTTGCATTTTATTCAAAATTAACCACAAAACATATATTTCATGATAAAAATCAGCATATCATATAATTAACATCAATGACTTAAAAATCACAATTATGTTACATTATTTACACATGAACTTACCTTGGTACCAAAATACAAAGGTTTTGCAATTTAATCCACAATCTTTTCTTTTCCTCGATTGGGGTCGTTTCCATGTCTTTCTTGATCTAAAATAACACATTTAGCTTATTTAATACTCACATTATCAAATTAATCCTTAATTCAAATTTTGGCAAAATTACAATTTTACCCCTAAACTTTTGCATATTTACATTTTTGCCCCTAGGCTCTGGATTAAACTTTATTCCTTATTCTTATGTTTTACAACATGCTGATCACTTTTCCTTCTATGGCAACATCAAATTCTCACTCTAACATGTACTTGTGACTATTAGGTATTTTTCTTGATTAAGCCCTTTTACTGCTTTTTTGCTTAAAATCGAGTAGTACAAGTTGTCTAACATAATTTAAAACATCATATTCTATCATAAAACATCAAAATACACAAATTTCACCTATGGGTATTTTTCCAAATATAAACCCTAGGTTAAATTATTGCTAACATAAGCTTTATCGAGTTATCGGGATCTCAAAAACATAAAAATCATTAAAAGCAGGGCTTGGAATCACTTACTATGAAGCTTGAAAGTTGAAGAAACCCTAGCTATGGAGACATGGAGCATTCGGCAGCAACTAATGGGGAAGATGACTATTTTGTGTCATTTTTCCCATTTTATTTCATTAATTATCCAAATGACCAAAATGCCCTTAATGCCTTTCTTTGAAAATTTTCATGTACAAGCCCATTTTTGTCCAAAATTTTAGAAATTGGTCAAATTGATATTTAAGACCTCCTAATTAATATTTCAAAGCAATTTCATACTAAAAACTTCTAGAATGCAAGTTTTGCAACTTATTCGATTTAGCCCCTAACTTCAAATTAAGCATTTTATGCATGGAATTTCTTCACAAAATTTTCACACAATCATGCAATCATATCATAAACCTCAAAATAATTATAAAATAATTATTTCTATCTCGGATTTGTGGTCACGAAACCACTATTCCAATTAGGCCCTAATTCGGGATATTACAACTCTCCCCCCTTTTAAGGATTTTCGTCCTCGAAAATCTTACCGAAATGAGATGTGGGTATTGATTTCTCATAGTTTCTTTGATTCCCATGTAGCTTCTTCTACTCCATGCTTTTGCCACAACACCTTTACAAGTGCAATATTTTTATTCCTTAGTTGTTTGACCTCTCGAGCTAAAATCTTAATCGGTTCTTCTTCATAGGTCATATCCGGTTGTAGTTCAATTCTCGTCGGTGAAACCACATGTGAAGGATCCGAACGATACCGACGTAACATAGATACGTGGAACACATCATGAATCTTCTCTAATTCAGGTGGTAAAGCTAGCCGATATGCTACCGGTCCAACTTTTTCAATTATCTCATACGCCCAATAAAGCGTGGACTTAATTTGCCCTTTCGCCCAAATCGAGAACCTTTTTCCACGGAGACACCTTTAAAAATACTTTATCACCAACTTGAAATTCAATGTCCTTTCGTTTTTAAATCGCATAAGATTTTTGTCTATCTCAAGCGACTTTCAAACAATCTCGAATTACCTTCACTTTTCTTGATTTCTTTTTTATTAGATCAACTCCATAAATCTGATTTTCCTTGAGTTCAGTCCAATACAAAGGCGTTCGACACTTACGACCATACAATGCTTCATAAGGTGCCATTTTCAAGCTCGTCTGATAACTATTATTGTAAGCAAATTCTACCAACGGTAAGTATTTTTCCCAACTTCCTTGAAATTCCAATACACAACATCGGAGCATATCTTCAAGAATCTGAATTACTCTCTCGATTGTCCATCACCGTGGATGAAAAAAGATCTTGAAATTTAACTTTGTACCTAACGCGTCTTGCAATTTTTGCCAAAACCGCGAGGTAAACCTTGGATCTCTATCTGAAATGATCGACAATGGTATTCCATGTAGTCTAACAATTTCTCTAACATACAATTCAGCCAACTTGTTGAGAGAATAATCTCATGACGCATCGGGATAAAATGAGCCGACTTAGTTAGTCATCAACTATTACCCGGATGGCATCTTTCTTTCCCGGAGTTAATGGCAATCCACGAAACAAAATCCATAGTAATCCGATCCCATTTCCATTCGGGAACCATAATAGGTGAAGTAATCCCGAAGGCACTTGGTGTTCACTTTCACTGTTGATAAATCAAGCATTTGGACACAAACTCGATATATCCTTTTTCATTCCATTCCACCAATACATTTTCTTCAAGTCATTATACATTTTCGTACTACCGGATGAATCGAGAAACAACCACTATGTGCTTCCTGTAGGATCTTTTGAATCAATTCCTCATTCTTTGGTACACAAATCCGATCTTTAAACATTAAGCACCCATCGAACCGATTCTGAAATCGACTCTGTATCAACATCACACACTGCTTTCTTTTGGCTTGCAAATCTTGATCATCTTTCTGAGCTTCAGAGATCTCTTGTAAAAACATTGGTTTTGCTCTTAACTCTGCTAGAATCGAACCATCATCTGACATTTTCAACTGAGTGTTCATAACTCTCAATGCAAACAACAACTTTCTACTCAAAGCATCAGCTACTACATTCGCTTTTCCCGGATGATAATCAATAACAAGCTCATAATCTTTCAGTAACTCCAACCATCTTCGTTGTCTTAAATTCAAGTCTTTTTGTGACATCAAATACTTAAGACTTTTATGGTCGGTATATACCCGGCACTTTTCACCATACAAATAATGTCGCCAAATTTTCAAAGCAAACACCACCGCAGCCAATTCTAAATCGTGAGTAGGATAATTCCTCTCATGAGGTTTTAATCGCCTCAAGCATAAGCCACCACTTTTCCTTCTTGCATAAGCACACACCCCAAACCATTTAGAGAAGCATCACTATACACCACAAATTCTTTACCTGATTCGGGCTGTACTAACACTGGTGCCTCTGTTAATAACTTTTTCAATTCTTCAAAACTCTGCTGACATTCTTCCGTCCATTCAAATTTAACATCCTTTCGGAGTAGTCTGGTTATAGGAGCAGCAATTATAGAAAATCCATTTACAAACCGTCGATAATACCCAGCTAGCCCCAAGAAACTTCTAACTTCAGTTACATTTCTCGGTGGTTTCCAATCAACAATGGCTGAAATTTTACTAGGATCAACCCGTATACCATCACCTGAAACAATATGACCCAAAAATCCAACTTCCCGGAGCCAAAATTCACTTTTACTAAACTTAGCATACAGCTGCTTATCTCTCAAAGTTTGCAAAACTATCCTCAAATGCTCAGCATGCTCTGTCTCATCTTTTGAATAAATTAAAATATCATCTATAAACACCACAACAAATTTGTCCAAGTATGGGTGAATATCGATTCATTAAATCCATAAAAACAGCAGGAGCATTTGTCAACCCGAATGGCATAACTAAAAATTCATAATGACCGTACCTTGTTCTAAAAGCAGTTTTAGGCACATCCGACTCTTTTACCCGCAGTTGATAATATCCAGATCTCAAATCAATCTTTGAAAACCATGTCGCTCCTTTTAGTGATCAAACAAATCATCAATTCTGGCAATGAGATACTTGTTTTTAATTGTCACCTTGTTTAGCGCCGATAATCAACACACAATCTCATAGAACCATCCTTCTTTTTTTCACAAATAACACGGGAGCACCCCAAGGTGAAAAACTCGGTCTCACAAAGCCTTTATCAGTCAACTCTTGCAACTGCGACTTTAATTCCTTCAACTCTGCTGGTGCCATTCTATACGGAGCAATCGAAATCGGAGCTGTTCCGGTATCAAATCAATACCAAATTCTACTTCATGGAGGCAAACCCGGCAATTCTTCCGGAAATACGTCCGCAAATTCACACACAACCCAAGACTCGATTCAACTTTCTTTTCAACTTCTTTTGTATTAATTACATACGCCAAATAAGCTTCATAACCCTTTCTCAAATATCTTTGAGCCAACATTGAAGAAATCACACTAGGCAATGACTCGATTTATCCGATTCAACCCGCATGATGTTTCACCATTTTCACACTTTAATTCTATAACTTTTTCTTTGCAATTTATTTTAGCATCATGCAATGTCAACCAATCCATGCCCAAAATAACATCAAACTCATCAAACGGCAACAACATCAAGTCGGCGAGAAAGTAATGATCCCGAATCATTAAAGGACATTTCTTACATACTTTATCAACAATCACACATTTGCCTAACGGATTCGACACTCTAATCATAAATTACGTGTTCTCAACGGTATATTCATACTAGACACCAATTTCATGCACACATATGAATGAGTAGAACGGGATCAATCAAAGCAATAACATTAACATTATAGAGAGAAAATGTACCGGTAATCACATCAAAGCGAGGAAGCATCTTCGCGTGCTTTAATAGCATAAGTTCTAGCCGGAGCCCTTCCTTGAGTCTAATCGGTGCATCTCGACTACATTCTTACCGCTTGCTTCGCTCCCAGCTTTTCTTAGATATCTTCCTCTCGAATCCGCCCCACTTGTTTTTATATTCTGAAATTTTTCTTTTCAGCTCTCTCTGGCGATCTCTAATAAAATGATCAGGAGAACCACATCGAAAACATTCATTTGCTCGCACGGACCAAAATGATTTCTACCACACACATTGGCACTCTGGTTTAACAAATCTCGGATTTCCTACACTCATTTCTTTGAAGTAGTCCGGGACTTAGAACCCACATTTTGCTTCTTATAGTTTCCATATGATTGCCCAACTGAAGTTTGAGAACGAGGATTCATATTTCTTGACTTTCCAGTTTTTGTGAGAATGAACTCGCTCATCGGTCTTTTCTTCCGACTTCTAGTCTCGATCTCGCCTTTTTTTCTTCTCTTTAAGTAACTCTTGACCTTACAAGCTCGATCAACCAATACTACCATTTCTTTTAATTCAAGAATTCCAACAAATACTTTGATGTCTTCATTGAGCCCGTCTTCAAATCGTCGGCACATCTTGGCCTTTGTAGGAACATACTCTCGGCATATTTACTTAATCGAACAAACTCTCTTTCATATTACAGAATCGTCATATTACCTTGCTTGATTCAAGAAATTCTTTACGCTTCGATCCATAAATCTTTCACTAATATATTTCTTCCGAAACTCTTCTTGAAAGAATTCCCATGTTACTCTCTCTTCGGTACCACGAAATCAAAGTCTTCCACCAATTGTAAGCTGAATCCTCAACAAAGATATAGCGCATTTCAAACATTCTTGGTGTACAAGATAATTCATCAAATACCGAATAGAATTTTCAAGCCAAAACTCGCTTTCTCAGCATCATCATCAATATTTGCTTTAAATTCTTCGGCCCCTTGCTTGCGGATCCTGTCAACTGGGTTTCTATGAAATTTCATCAGATCCATACCTTGAGGCATCTGGGGTACAGGTTGAGGAATTGGGGGAGGTGGGGGAGGTTGTACATTTGGGTTCGTACGAACGAACTCAGTGTACCATGCACTCATCATTTGGAGAAAGGCTTCCCGACCCCTTTCTCCTCCTCCCTGACCAACAGTAGGAGGTGGATTTTCAGTCGGTGCTGCTCCTTCAGCCGGAGCTGGCGCATTACTCTCTACTTCATCTGCCACAGCTGGATCGGGATCCATTTACTATAAAAAAATCATTTAAAAAGGTCAGAAGTCGTCACACTATCACAATTTATACATATGGCATGTATAGCAAAATCCGTACAAACAACACGTAGTCCGAGAACCGACTAAACCTGCTCTGATACCACTAAATGTAACGCCCCCACGCCCGAGACCGTCACCGGAGTCGAGTATGAGGTGTTACTAAACTTAATTTAACATTTTAAGAACTTTAGATTATTTGTTTCTACATTCACAGCTTTTTAGCTACTTGCGTTACAGTCACAAGAAAAATCATATCTCGAGTTACGAAACTCGAAATCAAGATCCGTAAATTTTCCCTGAATCTAGACTCATATTCCTATCTACTAATTTTTTCTAGAATTTTTGGTTGGGCCAATTAGTACAGTTTATTAGTTAAAGTTACCCCTGTTTCAGGGCTTGACTGGTCTGACCTCTGTTTACTACGAACCACTTTTCTCTCTGTATAAAATTCATATGAATATGAAGTTTATTTCTCCTGAAACTAGACTCAATAAGGATTCTGAGAATATAAAATACAGCACCTAATTATATCTGTACAATTTATGGTGAATTTCTAAAGTTGGAACAGGGGATTCAGAAACTGCTCTGACCCTGTTTCACTAAAATTCAAATATCTTCCAACATATAACTCCTTTACCCGTTTCATTTATTTCATGTGAAACTAGACACAATAAGCTTCAATTTTATATTTAATTCATCATGTAATTCAATTCCTATGATTTTTAGTAAATTTTCAAACTCACGTCAGTGTTGCTGTAATATTCTGTTTATGGCAAATTTCATCCTTTTTATGAATTTTCATGAACTAGGTAACTTATTAACTTTCCATAACATCAAACATATTCTAAACTAACCATTTCCATAATTTATCATTATCAAGCACTTCCTCAACCATTTCATCACCATACCATAAGATCATTTACACAAAATAAGTATTTTGCTATACATGCCATACTTAAATTTACAAGCCATTTTACCGAAAAGTTCTTAGGATAGTGTGATCGATCCTCGGACCAATCCCGACTCTCGAGCTGGCTTGTCCAAAACTACAATGAGTAAGAAAGAGGGGGTAAGCATAAATGCTTAGTAAGTTCATATGCAAATAATAAGTAACATAACAAAGCAATCATACCAAACAACATTAGCATGGTATCACCAAAACATAAATCTCATTTCTAATCATCTTTCATCATTTTACTACCTTATCGTTATTGTATCAATACTCAACCCGAGGGTTAAGTACATACCTGTCCGAAGTATCCATTTCACATCACTTACCAATACGTCTCTTTTCATCTCAAGTATTCCTTCATTTGAGTAGAACTTTACCCGTTGAACTCATCGGAATATAATTCGGATACGTAGGAAGTTTGCACATAAGTGCCACATATGTAGCCAAGCTACCATGTAACCCGCCCTTAGCGAACTCGGACTCAACTCAACGAGCTCGGGCGTTCGCATCCATAATGAACTCGGACTCAACTCAACGAGTTCGGATGCCTAGTTACATCTCACGAACTCGGACTCAACTCAACGAGTTCGAACATTCGCATCCATAAGTGAACTCGGACTCAACTCAACGAGTTCGGATGCTTAACCATCCTAGTGACATGTCACTTGTATCCTAATCTATTCCTAAGGTTCAAACGGGATTTTCCTCGAACACATATCCTTGCCGTCTTCCGTAGAATGCCGAAATCAATACTCGGTAACAATTTATATTCAACAAATAACTCACATAATTTGCATTTTATTCAAAATTAACCACAAAACATATATTTCATGATAAAAATCAGCATATCATATAATTAACATCAATGACTTAAAAATCACAATTATGTTACATTATTTACACATGAACTTACCTTGGTACCAAAATACAAAGGTTTTGCAATTTAATCCACAATCTTTTCTTTTCCTCGATTGGGGTCGTTTCCATGTCTTTCTTGATCTAAAATAACACATTTAGCTTATTTAATACTCACATTATCAAATTAATCCTTAATTCAAATTTTGGCAAAATTACAATTTTACCCCTAAACTTTTGCATATTTACATTTTTGCCCCTAGGCTCTGGATTAAACTTTATTCCTTATTCTTATGTTTTACAACATGCTGATCACTTTTCCTTCTATGGCAACATCAAATTCTCACTCTAACATGTACTTGTGACTATTAGGTATTTTTACCGGATTAAGCCCTTTACTCGCTTTTTGCTTAAAATCGAGTAGTACAAGTTGTCTAACATAATTTAAAACATCATATTCTATCATAAAACATCAAAATACACAAATTTCACCTATGGGTATTTTTCCAAATATAAACCCTAGGTTAAATTATTGCTAACATAAGCTTTATCGAGTTATCGGGATCTCAAAAACATAAAAATCATTAAAAGCAGGGCTTGGAATCACTTACTATGAAGCTTGAAAGTTGAAGAAACCCTAGCTATGGAGACATGGAGCATTCGGCAGCAACTAATGGGGAAGATGACTATTTTGTGTCATTTTTCCCATTTTATTTCATTAATTATCCAAATGACCAAAATGCCCTTAATGCCTTTCTTTGAAAATTTTCATGTACAAGCCCATTTTTGTCCAAAATTTTAGAAATTGGTCAAATTGCTATTTAAGACCTCCTAATTAATATTTCAAAGCAATTTCATACTAAAAACTTCTAGAATGCAAGTTTTGCAACTTATTCGATTTAGCCCCTAACTTCAAATTAAGCATTTTATGCATGGAATTTCTTCACAAAATTTTTACACAATCATGCAATCATATCATAAACCTCAAAATAATTATAAAATAATTATTTCTAACTCGGATTTGTGGTCACGAAACCACTATTCCGATTAGGCCCTAATTCGGGATATTACAGTTGATTTCCCATGTTGACCCATTTTCTTCGTTTTTGGCCTATTTCTCACTCTTTTTACTCTCCTATGCTCGCCTAAGTATAAAACAAGAAATTACGAGCATCAAATTCCAAAAATCTAATGATAATTCATCCAAAAATGTGCTAAGCATGGGATAAAAATATGTATAAATTACGACTTATCAAATACCCCCACACTTAAGCGTTTGCTTGTCCTCAAGCAAAATCCTCAATTCACAATTAAGAATTCATTTTTCTCAACTTATAACTCCTATCAATAGTATCTCAAAATAATCCATAAGTAACCATACATTGAGAATTCAACTTAGAAGAACATCAAATTTTCAAGCATTCCAAGTTGAGCATTTTATCACGAAAACATAGGTGTCTCCCCTCATCTAAGTAATCACCTTTGACTCAAAATATCATAGAGTTTAACATCCTCACTAAAGATTCACTCAAATCACTCAAGGTGTTTAAGGACAACAAAATTAGCAGTCAACAGTCAATATGAAAAGTGATTACCATACTTGTGTGAAAATCAAATCTCCACCACTATATATTGAGATGATACATCAATCAAAAGGTCTTTAGAGGGTTGTAACGTGGCTTTGGTTAGGGGGTGTGGTCACAAGTTGAAAGAGAAGGTTAGAATCGAGATTGAATTGAAAAATTATCTAACTAGAAAAAATACTAAAATTGACAAATTACATTCCTGATTAGATGATCCTAGAATTGAGCTTTTATTCATGGATATATCGTTTTAATCCAAGCATTACATAAATTCGTAATATGCTAGACGACAAATCTCAATTACAACAACTTCGTTATTTTTTTTTAAGAACAAATCATAGTAACATAGAACTTTGCTAACTATCAGAAATAAAACATAGCTAGGCAATTTATTCAAATCAAATCTCGACAAAAATAGAGATCAAATTAATTGAGGGGATTTCAACAATAATGAGTTATGGGTTAATATTGAGGGTAAATCAATGAATGAATTGTTAGGCTCAAGGGGGTTCACTAAGGGTTAATTATGACGGTAGACTTTTATGGAGTGAGTGGGTTAAACCTAAGTGCCTTTATCATCTCGACATATCAAATCAATGGTGTGGTCTTGACATGCATAATCGAAGCAAGCTCTAGAATAATAAATCAATATTGGTGCACTCATAACAACAATAAAAGTGAGCATGAAAGAAATAATATATGCTCTAAAGGCTCAAGATCTCATAAAAATTATGGCTTTTTTATGTTAACTCTGTGAATTTCAACTTCAAGATAATACCTAAACTTGGGGAAATAACCTAAATTTAATTCTCAAAAATCAACTTATCATGCTTGATTCTCTAATTACTTAAAGTTTAAACAATCAATGCATAAATGCCTATGTTTTAATTCAAGATATATCAATAAAAATCATAAATTAATCAAAATTCATTCTAATAGTGATATGAGTGAGTCACATGAGAATAAAACAAAATTCAGGGATTTTTCTGATAATGATATAAATAATCCCCTCACACTTAAGATGTACATTGTCCTCAATGTACAAAGATAAATTTACTGAAAAATATAGATATAAGATCATAAGATAGGGAGAGAAGTAAAACTTCTTGAATGTTAAATGGAATCCTTGAATTGATGTCATGGAAAGTAATCGGCTAAGGCAAGGGTGAGATTGGAGGAGGATACTCCGTGGTGGTAGAGGTTGTTAGTCCATAAGTGCTGTGCCAAAAGAATATTATAACTGGTGGTAACTATGGTCGTAGTCGAGCAGGGCATGGCAGTCGCGGTTGACCTTTTCCAGTGGAGTTGCAAATTCCTAAGTAGTAGTGAGCTTTGGAGCTCTTTATAACTGCGATAGAATCAATAACTCTTTAGGAAATATAAAGTAGCATGATTACTCGTAAAGAAATGGCCGAAAACATAAATTGCTTAATATAAATTGTAAAACCTAAAGATGAAGTAAAAATAGTATTAAAGAGAAATAAAAAGTAATTTAAAAAGATAAATAAAGATGAAAGTAAAAAATAAAAATAATAAATAAAAGTCTTTAAAAATCCTCACCGCCAGATGGTTCGCAAAGTGGGGGTGGCGATGAGATGTGAAGGTGCTGACAAATCTGATGTAGGGTTGCATCAATGTGATCAAAGCGCTGAAAACATTGCTGCTCGAATCGAGTGAAACGCTCAGAGATGTCAGAGAGTGAAGCAGCCACATGAACTGGACGATGAATAGATGGTGGCTGAGATGGTGGATCCTCGTGAGGTGGAGGGACATCATCAGTAATGTCCTCTGGGTCCTCCTGCTCGGCTGATTGGACGAAGCGATACTGAGGAGGATCAAATCCACGTCGTCGCTTGATCATCCTCATAAGGAGTATACTCGAGATGCCCTGTGAGGATATTTAACCAATGAGGGTGAGGGAGGATGATTGCGCCACCGTGTTAAGAAGACCGAAGTACCGTGCCAGGAGAGTCACATAAGGGCCGATTGAAAGGACTCCCTTCTTATGCCACCCTGTCTGATGGGGAATGGTGAGGGTGATGAAATAAGCGAGGTCGAATACGTGCCCATGTGCCATGCTCCATAAAAAATAGTGGTCGTTAGTGTTGACGACGCCGGTACTCTCTCGCTGTCCTGTCAGGGTGTGGGCTAGGATGACGTGTAAGTATCTCAGTGATGGGGCGAGTGTCGATGTCTTGGAGTGACTAGAGTCATAAGTGGCTGAAGCAAGGACTAGGTCCTTCCAGCAATTTGAAGGAGAATAGTGGATATGGTGATGGAGACTGTCAAAGTCGTCGTCGTCGTCCATGAACTCTTCCGTATATAGTCCTAATGCAACACCGAACTCAAGCACGCTCAACTGGTGAACTAAATCGCCGAGATAGAACTGGACTATTCCAGGATCATCAAACTCTATCATAACGGTTTGAAGGTGGAAGGTCGAACAAAGTTCTAATGTGAGCTCGAGATATGTCGACTCGACGATCTTGAAGAAGAGCCCCCATGGGTCAGTAATCAGAAGAGCTCGGACTGCGTCAGCAAGTTGGATATGCTCTAGAGCGGTCCAATCAATGCAACGGCCCACACCTAGAGACCAAGCCTGTAGTATCTGGAATAGTTCCTCCTAGGGTTCCAAGGGAAACTGTAGGAATGGGTGCCGTATTTCGGTGGTAGGACTCGAGGAGGATGCTACCCCTTTTTACTTTTTCGAGGTAAGGACGACGATTTTCTTACCATGTGGATTTGACATGGTATATCGATACTGGAGGACCAGTGGCCGGAGGAGCGATGACACGATGATGGGGTTTGTAGTGTGGAGAAAGAGAGAAGAAGGAAGGAATATGTAAGGAAAGGAGGGCAAGAGAGAAGATTTTGATGCGTGTGGGGGAAAAAGGGGGGAGAAAGGGTGGAGTTTAGGGTGCTGGTCAGAGCTTAGGTGGCGACAGCGGCGGAGAGAGCGACGACTAAGGTTAGGGTATTAGGGAAGGGGATGATGAATAGTGGGGGTTTATATAGATATTGAGGCACACGGCTGTGGGGCACGCCCGTGTGCCCTTATTTCAGCCCGTGTGTTTCGTGGTTTTCAAATTTGGGCACACCTGGAATTCAGCCGACGCCTATGTTCTTTGGGCGTGTTGGTGCACACGGCTATGTCACACGACCGTGTCCTGCTTCGTTCACTTCTCCCACACCCGTGTATATATGCGCACGCCCGTGTAATTTTGACAGTGTCAACCACGGGTGGTGGGCACGGGCATGTCGTACGCAAGTGTTAATTTCTCAGTTTCTACCATGGCTTATAAACACGGGCGTGTTGCACACCCGTGTAGATTTGGCAGGATTGCCCACGGCCATGTCGCACGGTCGTGGCAACGTATCGAATCCCGTGTTTTGGAAAAAAGTTTTTGCTCTGTTTTCATATGGCCGTGTCGCCGGCCGTGGTATGAGCACGGCCTAAGGCACGCCCGTGTGCCTGGCCGTGTGGATTTGGAAAACCTGTGTTCAAAGACTCAATTAATGATTTAGATGTTAAAAACTAAAATTTAAAGAAATCAACACCGCTAGTGCTCGGGTTTCCTCCCGAGAAGCGCTTATTTATAGTCTAAGCTTGATTCTACCTTAATTTCGTGTGATTACGGTGGATCGAGGAGTTTAAACTCCTCACCTCTGCTATCAATTCTATCAAAATATGGTCTGAGTTGATTATTATTTACCTTAAAAGTTCTATATATAGTATGTGTTACCTTGACTATACCATGTAGGAAGATGTTCATTATTGTGAAGGGAGTCGCTATGTCCATATTGTGCTCTAAAGTAGCAAATCGGGGGTCATTTTCATCTAACAATACTTTTTCCCCAACTTTAATTTGCTTTGTTTTATCCCTATGTTCATCGTGGTGTCGTTTTGATTTTTTGTGTGCTTTTGGTTTCTCCTTGACAGGTGTTCGTCATTCATCTAGTTCATCGATCTGAAGTCTTCGTTCTTCATGGGTCGACCTATTTTCGTGGCATAGATTAGGCTCCATCACGTTCTTCCTAAAGGACTCCTACAAAGAAGTTTGAGTTGTAACGTTATTTAAATTAACTAAACTTAAACAATCATCTCGATTACTAGATATTTTAGTGAAATCACGAGCTTGGAGAGTAATCGTGTCATCTCCCACAAGAAGTATCAATTCCCTTATGCCAACATCAATGACAGTTCGAGCAGTTGCTAAAAAGGGTCTTCCTAAAATTAAAGGTACTTCACTATCTTCATCCATGTCTAGAACAACGAAGTCAACTGGGAATATAAATTTATTGATTTTAACAAGCACATCTTCAATAATACCCCTAGGAAATCTAATTGTTTTATCTGCCAATTGAATACTTATCCTAGTTTGTTTGGGTTTCCCAAGACCTAGTTGTCTAAACATTTTATAGGGCATGACATTAATACTTGCCCCTAAGTCAGCCAAAGCATTGTTAACATTTAAACTACCAATTAAATACGGAATCGTAAAACTCCCTGGATCTTTCAACTTCTTGGGTAGCTTATTTTGTATAATGGCTGAGCAAACTGCGTTCAACTCCACATGTGACGCCTCATCCAAATTCCGCTTATTAGCTAAAAGCTCCCTTAAAAATTTAACTGCGTTTGGCTTCTGTGAAAGAGCTTCAATAAACGATAAGTTAATATGTAATTTCTTTAATAATTTAAGAAATTTACCAAATTGTTCGTCCGTGTGGTCTTTCCTTGTCGCACTGGGATATGGCACACGAGGTTTATATTCTCTACTTATCGGCTTTTGCTCACTGTGGTCCACCTTATCTTACCTTTACTTACAACAATTCCTTGCCTCTGTTCTGGTTCAGGTTCAACTAACCCTTCCTCATCTCGAACGGTAATCGCATTGAGTTATTCCCTTGGTTTCGATTCAGTATTACTCGACAAGCTACCTTGTGGTCGTTCAAAAATCAATTTAGCAAGCTGGCCTATCTAAGTCTCGAGCCCTTGGATCGACACCTGTTGATTCTTAAGTGCTGTTTCGGTATTCTAAAAATGAGTTTCTGACACTGATATAAATTTTGTTAGCATCTCCTCAAGGTTTGGCTTTTTTTCCTGCTGGTAGGGTGGTTTTTGAAAACCTGGGGGATGTTGTGGTATTTGATTTCCTTGACCACCCCACAAGAAGTTGGGATAGTTCCTCCAACCTGCATTATAAGTGTTACTGTATGGGTTATTTTGAGGTTTAGAATTATTATTACCCATATATTTAACTTGTTCCTCCTCGGTGCTAGGGTTAAAGGTTGGATAATCTGTGTGTACTCCTCCTCCACTTGAATCACACTTCATCACTGGATATACCTGAGTAGAACCATACAAACTGTCAATCTTTTTATTTAAAAGTTCTACCTGGTTAGATAGCATAGTAACCACGTCGAGGTTGAAAACACCAGCAACTTTCGTCGGCTTCGTTCTCATAACTTGCCACTGATAGTTATTCAGTGACATCTCTTCAATAAATTTGTAAGCCTCTTCAGGTGTTTTGTTGTTCAGAGTTCCACCGGTAGCTGCGTCGATAAGTTGCCTTGTTGAGGGGTTCACACTGTTGTAAAAAGTTTGAACCTGTAGCCATAGAGGTAACCCATAGTGAGGGCACCTTCTCAAAAGATCCTTGTATCTCTCCCACACATCATAAAGTGTTTCTAAATCCATCTACACAAAATAAGAAATATCATTCCTTAGTTTGGCTGTTTTAGCCAGTGGGAAATATTTTAGCAAAAATTTTTCGATCATTTGTTCCCAAGTAGTGATTGACCCTCGTGGTAATGAGTTTAACCACTGTTTAGCTTTGTTCCTCAATGAGAATGGGAATAAACGAAGGTGAATGGCATCGTCAGAAATGCCATTGATCTTGAAAGTGTCGTAGAATTCCAGAAAATTCGCCAAATGAGTGTTTGGGTCCTCGTCCTGCAAACCATGAAACTGAACAAACTGTTCTATCATTTGAATCGTGTTAGGTTTTAGTTCAAAGTTATTTGCAGCAATAGCAGGTCTAACTATACTCGATTCAGCTCCTGTTAAAGTAGGTTTAGCATAATCATACATAGTACGTGGAGTAGGATTTTGATTTACTGGATGTTCAGTAACCACAGGAGGTAGCTGATTATTCTGATTGTCAGCCATCTCCTTGGTTGTGTTATGGATATCGTCCTCTTGCCCTTCCTCTATGTATTGTAGGCTTCGCCTTACCTCTCTTCGATTTCTGCGAGCTGTGCTCTCGATCTCACTGTCAAAAAGTAGAGGTCCTGACGAGTTTCTTCTAGTCATAAACTATAAAAACCTGCCAGAAGTAAAGAAAAAGAAAAATTAGTAAAGAAAAATTAGACTAAAAATAAAAAAGTAAATTGCAATAAAAGTAAAAAAAATGGCTAAAGTAATAAAAATCAAGCATTCCTAATATCTTAGTTCCCGGCAACGACGCCAAAAACTTGATGTGCATGATAAGTTTTAAATTTATGATTGATCGTACTTGAAAACTAACTATTATCACAATAAAGGCAAGCGCACCTATTGAACAGTAGTATAGCTTATAGCAAGACCGGAATGTCGAACCCACAAGAATTAAAAGTACTAGTATTAACCTTCTTTTTATTATCTAGCCTAAAAATAAGGGGATTCGCTTTATCTAAATTAATAAATTAGGGGAAATACTTTTGGGAAAACTGATTGATTTGGACAATACCCAAGGAAAAATCCACCTAGACTTCACTTGTTATTTGACTCTGAAATAGACGATTTATTCACTTGACTCAATCCGTAGAAATCCCTAATTTATATTATTATCTCTCTCGAGACGAACAACATTTAACCTTAGGTTGGTTAATTGAAATCTCATTCTAATTAAAACCCCTAGTGTTGCATTAACTCGATTTATGGATTCCCTTATTAGGTTTGACCCTAATCTACCAGATTTATGTCGCCCTATGTCTAGGGGTGCAATCAACTCCGCTTAATTATGCTAGATCTACTCTTAGATACAGACTTTTTCTCCTCTGAATAAGCTCATCAATACTTGAATCAATATCCTGGAATATTAAAGCAAGAATTAAGAACACATAATTAAGAACAAATCAAGTATTTATCATATAATTCAGAAAATAGTAACAAGATCCATCTTAGGTTTCATTCCCCTTAAGTATTCCCCTTAGGTATTTAGGGGATTTAGTTCATATGTGTAAAAGAAAACATCTTAGAAGAATAATAATAATAACAAAACATAAAGAAACCCAAAAACCTTTGAAGGAAATTTAAGGGAGATCTTTAGTCTTGAAGGAGAATCCGGCTTCTAAGATGGATTAATCGGCTTTCTTCGAATAATTCCTTGCCTCCTACACTGTGTGTCCCCTTTAATCCTCCTATAGGGTGTTTATATAGGCTTTAGAACGCCTCAGAACCCTCCAAAATGCCCTTTTCCGAATAGAACTAGACTTGGGCCTGCAGGGACACGACCGTGTGCCCCACCTGTGTGAGGTGGCTTAGGCCGTGTTAAAGTCTGTTAAATAAACATGGGTGTGTGGTCTACCCGTGTGAAGAAGTCCGGGCCGTGTTGATTTCCCATGTTGACCCATTTTCTTTATTTTTGGCCCGTTTCTCGCTCTTTTTACTCTCCTATGCTCGCATAAGTATAAAACATGAAATTAAAGCATTAGGAGCATCAAATTCCAAAAATCTAATGATAATTCATCTAAAAATATGTTAAGCATGAGATAAAAATATGTATAAATTACGACTTATCATTCTTATTCTTCCTATTTAATGTCATGATCATGACATGTGTCAGGTATCAGTTCTAGCACTATTCCATCTTTGATGGTCATAGCACTCATATTTTGACGTGGGCTTGGCTCAGTTTGAGATGACATTTCTTGGAAATGCGCTTCAGCCTTTTGTTGGAACTTTTCAATGGTAATGGCTAACCTCTCTACTATGGTTTAGGTGATGACTTTGGAGGTTGATACTGTTGAGGCTGAGGTGGCTTTCGCTGATACAGTTGATTACATCGAAGGTTTGACCCATAGCTTAGATTTGGGTGGTCCCTCTACCCTGCATTGTATGTGTTCGAATATGCATAGTGGTAGTTGTTCATTTGGTGCTGCTGCAAGTTGGCGTATAGTTTGAACTGCCATTTCATTTGGTTCGTTGAATGAGAAAAGATATTCAGTATAAGATCCTACTTCAAAGTCAATATGTGGTTGTTTATCGCGTCGAATAGCTTCACCTCGCAATGTTCGAGCCAACTTCTCTATTTTCGGTTCAAATTCTAGAATCCTTGGTTTTGATGTTCTAACTTAATTGAATAGTAGTATAAAGTAGTAGGGTCAATCCCATAGGGATTAGGTTTTGTAATTTTACTGTTTATGTGTAAAATTGTAAAATTAATGAAAAATGGGGAATTTAGTTGATAGGGAAAATAAAATAAATAAATGTGTAATATAATAAAATGAAAAAAAAATTTAGATTGCAAAATTAAATTAAGCGAATAAAATAAATTGGTAAATAAAATATATTAAAGCTTAGCCTTAGCCTCGGTACACTCCGAACTCGAACCGATCCTTAAAAAAAAGGGTTTTCCCTTCCAACCAATAAGGTGGTTATAGCAATCAAGGACGCCTCAAACCTACAACTTTTCGTCTTGTAGTCAATTCTGGTACGACCTACAAATCAACCCATGTCAAATTTCTGATCACGTGACACGTGGCCGTAATTTAAGACTTTGATAGCAAGCTATCTGAAAATCCCAACTCAAATCAACAGCTTTAACCGCGTGGGTCGTTTAAGTCCGATCACTATTTCCCTTGAGGGGATACAACTACCTTTTTCTAATTGAACACGCCAATTTGTTCGCGGGATTTTGAATACAGCACGGCCGACTCAACTTCCCAACTATACGTCTGGAATGACGAAATGTGCAAGTGTACACAATCGCAACAAGTAATAAAGTGACAAGTAAATGTCGAGTTATCGTACCCACAGGGACTATGAAAAGAATTATTTATGAATGCAATTTTAAAAATGCTTTGGTGAAGAAAAATATTTTGATTTGAGGAGGTGATTAAAAACTAGGATTTTAACTAAGTAAAATAAATAAAAATAAAATAAAAGTTCCAATGCACGATTTCAAAATATGATTTTAATCAATATGACATAATTGTGCTAGATTAATTACATTTATTAACTTAGAATTATTAAACTAATGTTTATGTTGTTACGAATAAATTCACGGCAACTCGGTAATTTACTAACTTATGAACATACTTACCTACCAAAATCCATTTATATTTTGGCTATATCTCTATATCAATTCAACCAATTAAACAAATTTTAATAAGCAAATGTGTTAATGCACATACATACTTATGAAATTAAAATAATCTCTTGTACATATCTTTATGCCAATTCAAACAATTAATTCAATCTCATAAGCACATAAAAGATTACGTGGGGAAATAATGTAATTTTACCTTGAAACAGTTTAATCACAATAATCTTGCAAGTTATGCAAGGCTAATGTATCGTTAGATACTGTTGATAAATTAACCCTCGGCTACCTTAGATGATTAAACATGCACTGATTAAATATCGTGTCAATTAATTACAATTTTAGTCTATTTAAATAATTAATTCATTAGTTACCTTACAATTGTAATGCAAGAATAACTTAGTCATGGTTTTACTTAATCAAACATCTTATTGAGGCCTATAACAACACAAACACAAATTTAATAACTCAAGTAGACGAAATGCAATCAACCTAACACGAATTAAATTTAATCCATATTAATTAAATTAAAGAAATCAACATCACAAATATTCATAGACATGTTCATCATAACAACAACAAAATTAAAAGGATAGGGAACAAAAATCAAATCTGGTGTTCCTTGGGGGCTTGACTAGTTTCCTCCACTTCTCTTCTCCAATTGTTCTTGTTGAACCGAGGCTTCCATGAACACTTGAATGCTACTCCAAATGGTGGTTGAATGAATCTTTTTTAAGAGGTGAAATTGGCAAAGGAATAGGGGAAGAAAATGAAGAACAATGGAAGGGAATGAAGAGAGAAAAGTAAGAGAGAAGTGAAGAAATGAATGGGTTTGAGATGGGTTTGAAGTAAGCAGCCAATGTGGGTATTTATAGGTTGAGAAGGCTGCTAAAAATATCCAAAATCAGCAGCTAAGGACTCCCCCCATGACCAGCCACACATGTGGCATCTTTGAAGATTTCAAATATGCTATTTTTAGGTAGGGGCAAATCTTGAAAGACATGAATAGTGGTGGGGTTTGAATGCAAATTGAAGGAGTCTTCAATGGCCATTTTGCAAGCCAAATAATCAGCCAAAAAAGCTTATTGGATCAGCATGTGGGACGGTTTTGGGTTGCCCAGTGCTCGGTTGGATTGGTTTTCTCAGTTCAGCTCAACTGGGCCCCTTTTCATAATTAATTAACAACAATTTATTTAACCCAAATTAAATTGGATTAAAATTAAAATTAATTATTTTATGAATTAATACACATAATTTGGACCGTTTTAGGCTAAGAAATTATTTCACCTTGATGCTTCAAAATTGCTTCGCGGTTTTGTGCTTCTAGTAGTGTCTGCCGAGCTGTTTTTCGCCTTTTGTGCAAATCTGTCAAAAATAATAAAAAATAATCAAAATTTATTATGAAATTAAATAAAATTCAACATGTTAATAATTTAAGTACAATTTAATTATTTTATAATAATTATATATTTTTCGACAAGAATTTTACCGAAATTGCATGAATTTTAGTTAAAAATGGCATGAAAAAGTGTGTATATTTTCATGTTTCCACACCCCTAAGCTTAATTCATTGCTCGTACCGAATAATGTAAAAATTTGAAAAGAATTTCTTGCAAACACCTTTGAAAAATACCTTCAGAACAATATTCTTCCTAAAATTATGATTTTAGTATACTTATGCTCAAGAACATGAAATTTGATATTTATGCTACTTATGTATACATATCATTCAAATTAATATCAATTATTCTTATGATAACAAAAATAGACTAAATGTTTTCTCAATAAAGACATGCTAACTTCCTACCAATTTGATTTTATTCCCTTATTCAAGATTAAGTTGCAATAATTAAGTTTAACTTATGCCTTCATATATTGAACATAGCAATTTCTCTCCACTAATGTAGCTAGCATAGAAACTTGAATCAATAGGTCTTTAAAAAGATTGTAACATGGCCAGGCTAGGGGTAGGTAAAAGATAGATAAATTTAGGCTAAAACAACCTCTAGATTCGACTGGAATCGGACCTTCAGAATAACTACCTTCAGTACACCAACTTGTTTTGCTTTTACATGCTCTTTTGTACATATATTTTTTTCGAGTACATATGCTCTATTTTTTTCTTTCTTTTTCACGAGCATTTTGCTGTATGTACTACAATTTTTTTAAGCATTTGATACTTCTTTTCAACTCCCCCAAACTTATTTTCAAAGAATATTTTGAATAGTACTAATTTTAGTGTTTGGGACAATTTAAAGATAATTAAAAGAGAAGTGATGACTAAATATTGCAAGGGTTCAAATAACCATATAGTCTCAAAGTTAGGTTTCAAGGGATAAAATTTCATCAAGGTTGGCTTGAAAGGCTCAAACGGGGCAAACAAAAGTTGCCTAAATCATTTTCAATATTCCATGATTCCTAGGATTTCGCCTCAAGAAACTATTAAGTCAATTCTAAAGACTTAAACTTTCATGCATGCCTAACTTTCCTAAGGAACTAAAAATTTTATGGTATGACTTGCATGCTTTAAAAATACATTTATGTCATAATTCAGCTAACATAACAATTATTGAAATAATCAAACTTTATTTATACTGAAGTTTAGCATACTTAACAACAAAATTTCAAATTTTTGAACAAAATATATCCTGATCATAATTAAAAGAAAGATTTATTTTGAGAGCAAATAATTTCAATTTTTTTGTCCCCCTACTTAAGATGAACAATTTCCTTATTGTTAAAAGTGAATAGATACTATACACCAGGTAGGATTCTAGAAAAGAGAAGGTGAGTCAATTTGATTGCTTAAGTACCAAGCATGTATATATCTATTGCCACACTTTGTACTTTGCATCTTATTCATTTTTATTTATGATTTCCACTTCTTGTTTTATTATGCGAAAAATAAAAATTCCTAATAGAACCTAATCCTAAAATATTAAATAACCTAAGAACGAAAATAAAATAAAGTCAAGATCCCCCATTTTTATTTATTCACAGATCCTTCCGAATTCGACTCATATTTTGCTCCATCGTCTTTGTTTTTGCATGAATCGCTTCGCTCTCTCTTTGACATTGGACTCCATGGTTCATATAACAATAAATGAGTCATTGAATATTTTTGTTAGAACACTTCTCATTAAGTCATATCGTATTTTTAAATATCTCTAGTAAGCTTGTTGCTGCCACTGCATATGTTGCATTATGTCCATAAACTTTGACAGTTTACTCGAAGATCTGGGAGAGGCGATTGAGTTCTAAACATTGAGGTTGTCATGTCAGGTTCAGTTGCTGGTTTCATTGGTTCTGCCTTATCAGGTATTTCAGCTGACTGCATCAGTTTGATCTCTGTGGGATCTTCTTCTTCTTCTTCGGGATCCTTGCTCTCTTCAATTCATTGTTGAAGAACAGAGTCTCCAGCTATTCAGTAGAGGTCCTAATCTGTGATTGTACCCTGGCTATAACCTGTTTTCTTTATGTTTGCAAGAATTTTAGCTTTTAATTACAAAATTGTTATCGTAAAGGGAAAGTAAGTTGGGCCAGAACATCTAGCGGCACAATTCTGCATTTCTCTTAGAATGATTTTTCCCACATCAATGGTTTTTGCGATTAAAATCGAGTACAACAAGACCATTCGCTCTAATGAAATTGTAGTCCCATGTGAAATAGGGATAAGGCTAAACCAAATGAAATAGAACCATACCTTCGTTAGTGATGTCAAATATTCTCTATGACAAGTGTGAATTCCTTATTTTGACACAGTCCACTTAGAACCTGGAACTGTAAGTTCCTCGAGAATTTCTTGCAATTTTTCAACCTCAATATTTCTTATCAAGGAAGAATATTTGTCGTCTTTGAAATCAGGTAATTCAAAGAATCCATTAATAGTGTTTGAGCTTATTAGTACCTTAATTCCTCGGACAAAATATTCCGTCAATTTGCTTGAGGTGAAATTTGCATAAAATTCATGAACTAACTCTTCGTCTGCACTAGTTTTTTTTTCACAAAACAACTCCCAATTGAGAGCTTCAGCAATTTGTCGAATGCACACCATGAAATCAATATAGTTGCTTTCTTTTAGCATAAAGTCTTTTTTGGGGGGCATCTGTTTATTCTTGAAAACGCTTTCATATCTCGCTTTGGCTTCTTCACAGTGGAGTGATTCGTCAATTTGAGCAGAGGCACGAGTTCTTTTGAGAGGCATGATTAACTTGATTATAAGATAGAACAAATATTTTCCAAAAATTTAATTAGTATAAAATATTAATAATTCAATAAATTGAAAAATTAAATAGTTAAATAAAATTGAAATTTAGGAGACAAAATTTATCTTACGATATTTATATAAAAATTAAGAACTCAAAGAAAATAAATATAAATCAAAAGAGCTCAATTTAAGGATGGTTGGAGGGTTATTGGCTAAATATGGGGTGGAAGTGTTGTGCAAGGGTGCGCATGGCACAAGGAAGGTATAGAGCAACGTGCCTTGGTGTGAGCATATGCGCGGGCAGCAGACAAGTAGCACTGTCGAGCGAGTAGCAGGACTAGTGCGTGTGGGCTGTAGCTGGGGACAGTACAATGTGCGCGGAGCAGGGTGTGCAAGGCAGCAGTGGCATGCGATGGAGGCAGGTGTATGCGGCAGTAGCAACATGCAGGGTGAGCTACTAGCCAGGTGCAGCAAGTGAGTAGGCTATTAGCTAAATGTGGCTGCTGGACGGTGCTATTGCTGGTGGTTTTGGATGCTAGGATTGATGGTGGAACGGGTGAATGAAGGTTGGTTTGATGAGTGATGAATGATGAATGATGGAGAACGTTGGTGGAATTTATAAGAAAAAGGGTAGGAGTTTAATAAGAATTCTTAGAACATTTGCAAGGCCAATTTTCCACCCCAACTTCAATGTACCTACACAAGGCAAAATGCACAATTTCCATACACAAAAGGCAGCCAAAATCAATCCCAATTCATGCACAATTTATGCTATTCAAATAAAACCATTTCACTTACTCAATATATATACCAAAACAACATGATCTTGAACCTTAATTATATATAAACCAACTTAATATTCAGAACCAGAAACCATCCTCAACTTAATTAATTCATTCACTGTATTACATACTATTTAACTACCAAATTGACATATAAATTCATGCTGCAATAAGACCTTTTTCAAGCTTTCATCCACCATAATTCAAATAACCATGCCAAAACAAACCATCTCACAAGGAATTATGAACATCTTAAAAAAGTCATTAACAACCATTTCTAATAGCCAAACACATACCAATACTAACATAATTTACAAGCCAAATCTCATGGCTATAATCACAATCAAAATACCACATCTAGCCTATACATGCAATATACCATAAATGTATAATTCAAAAGTACCAACTTAGATGTTTGATAGTGTGATGATGTTCCCGACGATTCCCGGATCCGAGCTAGCCTTGATTCACTATAAAATATAGAAAAATAACACGAAGTAAGCTTCATAGCTTAATAAGCTCGTATGTGAATAACTTAATTCATCGAATAAATGCAAATCAACCAATTACACATGACAAATTTCTCATGTCTCAAAACATGATCAAATACAAACTCATCGAACTTTCACTATTTAATACTCGAATAGGTTCTGCACATACCTGTATCAAGTCGTACTAACCTCTTTCTCAAACACATCATTCGTTTACCTATTAAACCATTTAGAATAGAAATCAGATACTCAGGAGTCTCGTACGATAAGTACCTATACCATTGCCTGTAGCCAAATCAATGTAACTTATCCGAAGAACTATTATCATGACCTGAAGCCAAATCATCTGATATGCATGGCCCGAAGCCAAATCGGTAAAATATGCACCCGAAGTGCTAATATCATGGCCCGAAGCCAACTCAACGTATCACTTACTGACATGTCAATAGTATCCAAAACTATTCTTAAAGTTCAACCGGGCTTTCACACCTTTCGTTTCTATCATCGAATACATTTGTAGAGTCGTTTTCACAATTCAAACATTATCCAAATCTCGTTTTAACAATTTATGTAGTATTAAAGCATTTTAACATACATTTATAATGTAATCATCACATACGAACTCACCTCGTATTCAGAATTGACAGATCAGGTCGACTACTCGATAACCTTGCTTTTCCCCCGATCTAAATTCGAATTCTTTCTTTCTTGATCTATATGAATTCAAAATTAACTTATTTATTCATATATTCATTCAATTAATCCAAAAATACACATTTGGTCATTTTTACACATTAGCCCCTAAACTTTTGCATTTAATCAATTTAGTCCCTATTTCACAAATATACAAAATTCACAGAATTCAACAAAACCCATGCTTGGCCGAATTATATATATGTCCCTAGCAGCCCAAAATTTTCATTTATTTCGCATTTCAACCACACAATTTGCACTTTTCACAATTTAATCCCTATTATGCATTTTTATAAAAAAAAATCACTTAACAAAACATGTAAAACTATCATCAAGCTTTCATATTTCAACATCAAAAATCAAAGAACACATAGATTCAACAATGGCAACTCCTAAAATCTTTAACAGTTTCAAAATGTAAGGTACGGGCTAGCTAGAATACGAAGCAACGATCTCAAAAACGTAAAAATCATCAAAAATCGAGCTCAAAACACTTGCCAATTAAGCTATGAAGATGTCGAACCGTAATATGCATAAAAATGGTGTTTTTCACCTTGGAATTTTGACAATAGCCAAAAAGAATAAATAAAAATTAATGTTTTGTTATATTTTTATTAACTTAATTACATAATTACTTATTTACCCTTAATGAATAAACATAAAAATTTATAATGCATGTCCATTAATGTCCATTAACACTACCAATGGTCTAATATCATCATAAGGACTTTTAATTTAATTAATCATAGCAATTAAGCACTTTAAACAAATAGTATGCAACTTTTACATTTTATGCGATTTAATCCTTTTTATCAAATTAACCAACCAATCAATAAAATTAGCTTACGAAATTTTCACACATATCAAATAACATGCTGTAAATACTAAAAATAATATTAAAATATTTTTTCTCGAAACCACTGTTCTGATTTAGCAAAAATCGGGTTGTTACAACTCTCCCCCTTTAGGGATTTTCGTCCCCGAAAATCTTACCAGGGAATAGGTTCAGGTAATGTTTTCTCATAGCATCCTCGGGTTCCCATGTAGCTTCTTCAACCCCGTCAATGCCATAATACTTTCACTAATGCAATTCTCTTATTTCTTAACTCTTTGGCCTCACGAGCTAAAATTCAAATCAGTTCTTCAGCATATGACACATCAAACTGAATTTCAACCTCGATCAGGGAAATGAATGTGTAGCGTCGAATCGATATCGTTGAAGCATCGACACATAAAACACATTATGTATTTTCTCTAACTTAGACGGTAAAGATAGTCGATATGCCACTGGCCTAATTCGCTTGTTAATCTCATACGGTCTGATGAATCGTCGACTCAATTTCCCATTCCAACCAAACCGCAATATCTTTTTCCATGGCGACACTTTCAAAAACATTTTATCCCTGATTTAGAACTCAATATCTTTTCGTTTCAAGTCTGCGTACGATTTCTGTCGATCTGAAGCTGCTTTCAAACTATCGTGAATTACTTTCACTTTTTCTTTAGTCTCTCTGATCAAATCAACCTCGTGAATTTATTTTCGATGAGCTCACTCCAGTACAATGGTGTTTGACATTTATGACTGAATAGAGCTTCATACGGTGCCATCTTTATACTCGATTTGGAGCTATTATTGTAAGCAAATTCAATCAGTGGTAAATATTTCTCCCAGCTACCTTCAAACTCAAGAATGCAACAACACAATATATCCTCAAGTATCTGAATAACTCGTTTGGATTGACCTTCCGTTTGCGGGTGAAATTCAGTGCTAAAATGCAGTTTTGAACCTAAAGCTTCTTGCAATTTCTTCCAAAAACGCGAATTAAATCTTGGATCTCTATCCGAAACAATAGATAGGGGAACACCATGTAATCTCACAATTTCGGAAATATACAACTCAACTAATTTATCAAGCGAGAAATCTATACGTACTGGAATGAAATGAGCTGATCTCGTCAATTTGTTGACAACAATTGAGATTGCATTTTTCTTTTTCAGAGATAAGGGCAAACCCGATACAAAATTCGTTGTTACTCTATGTCACTTCCACTCAGGAATCATAATAGGTTGTAATAAGCCTGACGTCACTTGATGCTTAGCTTTGACTTGCTGACAAATCAAGCATTTCGAAACAAATTCTGAGATATCTCGTTTCATGCTGTGCCACCAATAAAGCTGTTTCAAATTGTTATACATTTTCGTACTTCCCGGATGTACTGATAAACAACTACTGTATGCTTCTTTTAGAATCTTTCGAATGAGCTCAGAATTTCTTGGTACACATATTCTATCACAAAACATCAAATAGTCATCAGGCCCTATTCAAAACTCTGAATCAGAAGTCAACTCACACTGAGCTCGTTTTGCTTGTAATTCATTATCAAATTTTTAAGCCATACAAATCTGTTGTAGAAGTAACGATCTCGCTTTCAACTCGGCTACTATCGAACCATCATCAGACAAGGTTAATTGTGTCTTCAAAGCACGTAAAATAAATAAGGACTTTCAACTCAAAGCATCAGCAACTACGTTCGCTTTCCCTGGAAGATAGTTAATCACTAATTCATAGTCTTTTAGCAATTCTAACCATCTCCGCTATCGTAAATTCAAATCTTTTTGAGTCATCAGATATTTCAAGCTTTTGTGGTCGGTATAAATATGACATTTCTCACCAAACAAGTATTGACGCCAAATTTTCAATGCGAACAGTATTGTGGCTAACTCTAGATCGTGCATCAGATAATTCTTTTCGTGCAGCTTCAACTGTCTCAAGGCATAAGCTACAACTTTGCCTTCCTGTATCAAAACACAACCCAGGCCATTTAACGATGCATAATTGAAAACTATGAATTCTTTACCCGACTCAGGCTGAACTAACACTGGTGCCTCTATCAATAATGCTTTCAACTGCTCAAAGCTCTGCGGACACTTTTTTTACCACTCAAATTTAACATCTTTTTGAAGCAATCATGTCATCAAAGTCGTAATCATAGAGAAACCTTTCACAAATTTTCTATAATAATCGGCTAGTCCCAGAAAACTACGGACTTCGGATACATTTCTCAGAGGCTTCCAATCTATAATCGCACGGATACCCGCGGCTGAAACTATATATCTTAGAAAACCAACCTCTCGTAACCAAAACTCAAATTTGCTAAACTTTGCAAACAACTGTTTGTCTCTAAAAGTTTGTAACATGATTCTCAAATGCTCGGCATGCTCAGATTCATCACGAGAGTAAATCAAAATGTCATCAATAAATACAACTACGAATCGGTCTAAGTACAGCCTGAAAATTTGGTTCATCAGGTCCATAAAAATAGGAGGTGCATTTATTAGTCCGAAAGGCATAACAAGAAATTCATAGTGTCCATACCTTGTTCTAAATGCAGTCTTTGGCATGTCTGAGTCTTTAACTCGCAACTAGTAATAACCCGACCTCAAATCAATTTTTGAAAACATTGTTGCCTTTTTTAACTAATCAAACAAACCATCTATTCATAGCAAAGGCTATTTATTCTTGATTGTCACTCTGTTGAGCTGTCGATAATCTATACACATTCTTATCGTGCCATCTTTCTTTTTTCACAAATAACACCAGTGCACCCCAAGGAGAGAAACTTGGTCTAGCAAAACCTCTATTTGTCAACTCTTGCAACTGAGCTTTCAATTCTTTTAACTCTTTCGGAGCCATTTTGTACGGAGCTATTAATATCGGCATTGTTCCCGATACTAATTCAATACCAAACTCAACCTCTCTGATAGGTGGTAAACCTGGTAACTCGTCGAAAATTACATTTGGATACTCGCACACAACTGGTACTAATTCAGTCTTTGTTTCTGTCACTTTCGTATTAAGTACATAAGCAAGATAAGCTTCACACCCCTTTCTCACAAACCTCTGAGCGTCAGATTCAATTCTAATAGTCTCATTATTCTGACATTTCAGTTCAATTGTCTTTCATCTACAATTCACTATAGCATCATGCATTGTTAGCCAATCCATACCCAAAATCACATCAAATTCATCGAATGGAAACAACATCAGATTAGCCAGAAAACAGAAATCCCGATTCATTAACGGACAATTCTTGTAGACTTTGTCAACCAAAACACATTTACCTAAGGGGTTCGATACTCTAATCAGAAATTCAGTAGACTCTACAGGCAAAGTCTTACTAGATACTAAATTCATACATATATATGAATGATTTGATCCTGGAACTATCAATGCAATCACATTAGTATCATAGAAAGTGAAAGTATCGGTGATAACATATGGAGATGATGCTTCTTCGTGAACGTGAATAGCGTAGGCTCTAGTAGGTGCTCTGGCCTCAGATCTCACAACTGAATCCTTTGTCACTCCTCTACTATCACTTACATTTCCAGCAATTATAAGTGGTCTACCTCTATTTGACGTGTCACTTGGTCTAACATTCTGAACTTTATCTTTCTCATCCAGCTCTGGGCAATCTCGGATGAAGTGATCTAGCGAACCACATTTGTAACAAGCTTTATTACTTTTATTCCAGCATTCTCCAACATGTTGTCTTTCACACTGTTGACACTTGAGTTTGTTGTCTCCCACACTGCCAACACTTGACACTGATATAGCTTGAGCTTTAGAACCTGAGTATTGTTTTCTACGATCTTTGTTCGAATATTCGTTTGAAGCATTTGGGCGAGCGTACGAATCTCTGGATTTCTTTGATAAAGATTGAAATGACTTACTCATCGATCTTTTTCTCAAGTCTCTAGCTTTTGAATCTACTTTTCTCTTTTCTTTGCTAAGATCCTCGGCTTTACAAGCCCTTTCAACCAGAACGACAAATTCTTTCAACTCTAGAATTCCGACTAGTAGTTTTATATCTTCGTTCAACCCGTCAACGAATCGCTTACACATAATCTCTTTGGTAGAAACATATTCCCTAGCATACTTACTCAACCGTACAAATTCTCTCTCATACTTGGTTACAGTCATTCGGCCTTATTTTTATTCTAGAAACTCTTTGTGCTTTTGATCGAGAAATCTTTGACTGATGTATTTCTTTTGGAATTCATATTGAAAGAACTCCCAAGTAACCCGTTCTTTCAGAACCACAGATATCAATGTGTTCCACCATTGATATGCAGTGTCTCTCAGCAAAGATACAACACATTTAATACATTTATTAGGAGTACAAGAAAATTCATCGAATACTCAAATCATATTTTTGAGTCAGAACTCAACTCTCTCAGCATCATCATCAGTAGTAGCCTGGAATTCTTCAGCCCTATATTTACGAATCTTATATACTAGTGTCTTGTTCAACCGTATCGGATCTATAACTTAAGGAACAACAGGGATTTGTTAAGGAATAGGTGAGGGTGGAGGTTGTTGAGCAGCCGAATTCGTTCGAACGAACTCCGTGAACCACTCGTTCATCATTTTGAAAAGGGCTTGTTTACCTTTCCCTCATGGCTACTCATTACAGGCCTAGAATTAGATGGCATTGCCCTTTAAGCGGGAGCGGATGCATTACTCTCTACATCATCAACTACAGCTCATTCAGGATTCATTACTATATGAAAACACAATTTAAGTTGTCAGGAATCATCACACTATCACAGAGTATATATGGCATGTATAGTTAGACTATCACACACGCTACATTAGTCCTAGAATCGACTAAACTGTATCTTTGATACCAATAAAATGTAACACCCCTAACCCGTATCCATCGCCAGAGTAGGGTTACAAGGTATTACCGATCAATTCACATCATTTAACATACATAACTCATACATTTATACATTCATACTCAAATACCATTTAACCACAAACATATTGTCCCTTATAAGGGCCGACGAGGCCTTAAACATACTTTAGAAGTGGTTCGGGACTAAACTGATAATATATGAAAATTTTAGAAACTTAGAAAAATCTCAACCATACAGGGGTCACACGCCCGCGTGAATTGGCCGTGTACCTCACACGAGTCCAGATATGCCCGTGTCTCAGGCCGTGTGGAAACATGGCATACATACTGACTTGTATTACACGGCCGAGGACATGCCCGTGTGCCAAGTCGTGTTAAAACTAGAGGGTATACTGACTTGGCCACATGGCCGACCACACGCCCGTGTGTCTAGGCCATGTAACTCACTGACTTGATTTTCAAGCATCATTAGGGGACACACGGCCGTATACAATGACCATGTGTCGCACACAGCTGAGACATATGCCCGTGTCTCTTTTCATATGGACAAAAATAGGCTATTTGCAAGGCCAATTTGCCACCCCAACTTCAATGTACCTACACAAGGCAAAATGTACAATTTCCATACATAAAGGGCAGGCAATATCAATCCCAATTCACGCACAAATCGTGCTATTCAAATACAACCATTTCACTTACTCAATATATATACCAAAAAAAACATGATCTTTAACCTTAATTCATATAATGTGTATATATATACAAACTTAATATTCACAACCGAAAACCATCCTCAACTCAATTAATTCATTCATTGTATTACATACTATTTAACAACCAATTTGACATATAAATTCATGCCCCAATAAGACCTTTCTCAAGCTTCCATCCACCATAATTCAAATAATCATTTTAACTTCCATAATGTATTGGTTACAACCATGCCAAAACAAACCATCTCACAAGGAATTACAAATATCTTACAAAAGTCATTAACAACCATTTCTAATAGCCAAACACATACCAATATTAACATCATTTACAAGCCAAATCTTATGGCTATAATCACAACCAAAATACCACATCTAGCCTATACATGCCATACACCATAAATGTATAATTCAAAAGTCCCAATTTAGATGTTTGATAGTGTGATGATGTTTCCGATGACTCTCGGATATGAGCTAGCCTTGATTCACTCTAAAACATAGAAAAAGAACACGAAGTAAGCTTCATAGCTTAGTAAGCTTGTATGTGAATAACTTAATTCATCGAATAAATGCAAATCAACCAATTACACATGACAAAACCATATACACATTAACTACAAACCTTTCTCATGTCTCAAAACATGATCAAATGCAAACTCATCGAACTTTTACTATTTAATACTCGAATAGGTTCTGCACATACCTGTATCGCCTCATACTAACCTCTTTCTCAACCACATCATTCGTTTACCCATCTAACCATTCGGAATAGAAATCGGATACTCAAGAGTCTCGTACGATAAGTACCTATACCATGGCCTGTAGCCAAATCAAGGTAACTTATTCGAACAACTATTATCATGGCCCAAAGCCAAATCACCTGATATGCATGACCCGAAGCCAAATCGGTAAAATACGCACCCAATGTGCTAATTTCATGGCCCGAAGCCAACTCAACGTGTAACACCCCTTACCCGTGTCCGACGCCAGGACAGGATACGAGGCATTACCGGACTTAAGCATGCATATATATGTAAAACTGAGCCATAAAATTTCAATCATATCATAATTATTCGATTACATGCAAAATGTACCATACACGAGCCTTCGAGGCTCTAAACATGCATTAAAAATGGTTTGGGACTAAACCGAGAACTCAAGAACATTTTTACAACACTTAGAAAATTTTCATGTTTGGGGAGAGTCATACGCCCGTGTGGGTAGGCCGGGTGGTCTCACATGCCCGTGTCCTCAGCTCGTGTAACTCTCTATTTATGACGTCAGCAAACATTTAGGGTCACACGACCAAGTCACACGCCCTTGTGCTAAGGTAGTGTCCTCCACACGGCTGAGGCATAGGGCCATGTCGTTGCACGTGTGGTCAACACATAGGCTATTTTCCAAGCCTTTTTGTTGCCTTAATCTTTCACATACTTAAATACTTTAAAAACACATATCATAGCATCATTTTAATGATTTAGCATGCCTCACTAAAGCATTTTTTTAACAATCAACCATAACATATCATCCAATAATTAATCATTACTTATTCAACAAATGTTCATGTTCAATCATTATCAACTTAATGCCAATTTACGCATTTACTCCATAGTCATGACTACCCCGAATGGTCCTAGGGCATTCTCATGCACTTATGTTATTTACAATTCATTCATGGCAGACAATTATAATCATATCACAAAGCATCAACACATGACAAGGATAATTAGGCTTACAAGCCAAAAAATTATAAGCCATATCTCATGGCTATATACAATGAATCAAGATAAACTAGTACATTTGGCTAAATCATAAGAAAACATATCAATAACTAAGCTCCTATACATGCCACTCACTTGAAGATGCTTAAGACTTATCGATATCCCCTATTGATAGCTCGATAGTGTGATGCTACCTCTGAAGATCTCCAACCCCAAGCTAACCTGACAACACTAAAGAAGTGAAAAGGAGGGGGTAAGCTATATAGCTTAGTAAGTCCATATGAAAATAATAAGAAATTTATCAACATGATTCCATCAATTCTTACAACATGATTCCAAGGTAAAATAATCATAATTGCATTTTTACTTATGTTCAAGTTAAGTTGTTTACTCGAGTCATAGTCACTCAGTTACTTATAACTTGAGCTACAGAACTCCAAATCAAGCTCCGCTAATTTTCCCTGAAACTAGACTCACGTATTTGCTTATCATAAAATTTTTAGAATTTTTGGATTAGCCAATATGTACAATTTATTCTTTAAAGTCTCCCATGTTTCATTGTTCGATAGTTTCGACCCCTCTGCACTAAAAATTAATTATCTCTTCGTATAAGATTTGGATAATGTTCCCATTTGTTTCTTTAAAAAATAGACTTATTAAGGATTTTAAGCATATAAATTATACATCATTATATTTGTACAAGTTTTAAAGATTTTTCCAAATTAGAACAGGGGATTCCAAAATCATTCTGACCCTGTCTCACAAAAATTCAAATATCACAAAATACAAAATTCTTTTTCTTTTACCGTTTCTTTTATGTGAAAATAGACTCAATAAGATTTTATTTCATATCTTATTCAACTTCTAATTCTATTTCCACCATTTTTGGTGATTTTTCAAAGTCACACAACTGCAGCTGTCCAAAACTATTTTACTACAAATTTTACTCTTAAATAATCTCACTTACTCCATTCCATTTTTCCGAAAGTTTGCTCAACTATCGAGCACATTGTTCATAAATTTTCACACACATATACCTACACTTATTCATCACATAGTCATATTCAATTACACTAGTCATTACATGATCACATGTAGTTTCACTTAGTCAATTTCCCGTTGAACTTATTGGAATAATAACAGATGCACGGTGGCCTGCACATATTACCACCCTTGTAACTGAAGCTATTTGGTACACATAGTAGCCTGCACTTAGTACTACATCTGTGACCAAAACCGTCTCTTACACATAGTGGCTTGCACTTAGTACCACACATATGATCGAAGCAATCGGGTACGCATAGTAGCCTGCACTTAGTACTACACATGCGACCTAACCATCTGGTACACATAGTAGCCTGCACTTAGTACAATACACGTGACCTAAAACCATCTTAAACACATAGTAGCCTGCACATAGTACTACACATGTGTTCTCACAACGAATCATTCGTATCTTTTCTATTCCAAAGGTCCAACGGGAAATTCCCCACTTTTCAACATTTTACCAATTCATCCATAATCAACTTAAATTCATAATTTACATCAAGTGATCATTCAATATACAACCACATCTCATATATTATAACATAAGTAAAAACGATATATTATTTACATACAAACTTACTCATTTCAAAGAAATATCATGTTCCATCAAATTTCTATTATATTCAATCATCCCATTACATGTTATCGACATTTGATCTATTGATTACTTCATGGGTACATCACGTTCCCATACACAATATCATTAACATATAAATCAATACAACCATAGAAAAATAGATTTCAAGTGTAATAACAATAACATGAATATCATGCTTGTTTAATCACATGAACTTACCTTAAATGCAATTACGACCAACTATTCCAATTTAGTCCACAATCTCGAACTTTCCCGATTTAGGCCCGAATCTTGGTTTTTTGGATCTAACATTTCAAATATAGCTCATTTATTATTCAAATTATTCAAATTGACCCAAAAATCATACTTTTACAAATTTGCATTTTTACCCCTAAACTTTGTCATATTTACACTTTTGCCTCTAGACTCGTAAAATCATTTTTATTCAATTTTTTGCACTTTAACCTAGCTGAATCATTTTCATAACTATAGAAGCCCACAATTTCCACTAAATCACACTTTTATAACAAATTTTATAACTTTTACTATTTAGTCCTTTTTAGCGTTTTCACCAAAAACTACTTAGTAAAAGTCGTTTCTCCAACCATAAAAATGCATAAACTACCATTAAATATCAAAATGCAAAAAATTCTAACATGGGTCAAACCCAAGACCTTTATCATAACTCAAATAAATGGTAGAAAGAGGTAGATCTTGTTATGAGGATTTCAAAAATGTGAAAATCATTAAAAACGGGGCTAGAACGGACTTACAATTGAACTTGGAAGCTTTAAAAACCATAGATATATATTCTCCATGCAATTTTCGGTCGTGAGGTTGAAGATGTACAAAAATTGGCTTTTATTTTTGTTTTTAATTCATTTTAATTACTAAATAACCAAAATGCCCCTAGCTTAAAAATATTCTATTTCACCCATTTCATGACCATTTTTGTCAAAAAAATTAAACAATGGTCTAATTACCATTTAAGGACCTCCAATTTAAAATTTCATAACAATTGGACACCTCTAGCATGTAGAACTCAACTTTTGCACTTTTATGATTTAGTCCTTTTGACTAAATTGAGTGCCCAAACGTCAAAATTTCCAGATGAAATTTTCAAAAAAAAATTCTATAGAATTTTAGACCATAAAAATAAAATAAAAATGAATTTTATTACATCAGATTCGTGGTCTCGAAACTACTGTTCCCACTAGGTCCTAATTTGAGATGTTACAACTCTCCTCCATTTAGGGATTTTCGTCCCCGAAAATCTTACTAGAAGAATGGTTTAGTTCCTCATAAACTCTACTATCTCATAAAAATTACTAAAAAAGTACTAAAGAACTTTTACTTTAGCCTTCATTAAAAACCAAGGTCTTATTTAGCTTCTGAATAACTCATAATATAGAATCTGGATCTCAATCCAATTAACCAAGACTAGCATTCCAAGAATCTGACAATCTCAGAGATACATGATTCTATTAACCCGTTAGGCAAAAATTTAACATATACCGAAATGATTTGCTGATTTCATCAAACACTTAATACAAGCCACATAACATTTGTAACAGCCCGATTTTGGGCCTAGTCGAAACAATGGTTTTGGTACCACCAATTCGAAGGAACAGAAAATATTTTATTAATATTTTAGACTTATAATATGTTTATATTAGTGCATGAAAAATTTGGTGAAATAATTTTAGCATTTGCCTGCTTAATTTCGAAAAAGGACTAAATCGCATAAAGTGCAAAAGTCTTAAATTAATAGCTAAGGGTGTTAAATTGTTATGAGCCTTAATTTGGGGGTCTTTAAAGTGCAAAAAGGCCTTCAAATCTTAGCTGGCCAGCCATGAGAGATAAAAATGTTGAAAAGTCATCATTAGGTAATTTGATGACATAATGTTTAATAAAATAATGCCTAAGCCTAGCTATCATCTTTTTCTTCCATTCTTTCTTCATTACCACTGATTTTCAGCCGTTTTTTGGGGTTTTTAGCTTCAAAAATTTAATGGATTTTCTTGAAAATTATTGTACTTTTGAGACCCTTAAAGCATGAGTTTTCAAATGAGGATACTATCTTGCAAAATGGTTAAGAGTTTAGGGTTTTGTCATGAAAGGAATTGTAATGATTTCTGAATTTTAATGAAATAAAATGAGTATTGGGTGTGCTATAGGCAACTTTTGTGAAAGGTGTTGCATGAAAACACCTAAAAAGACTATTTTGCATAGGTTGTAAAATAGATGATAAATGAGTGAAATAGTGGGAATTTAGGGTTACTATAAGAGAAAAGGGGTTCAATAGGCTTAAGATATGAAGAAATTCGATAAAAATCGATTTTTAGGTCTAGGGATAAAATGATCATTTTATCAAAAATGTGAATTTTTTATTGCCAAATTTTATTTAGTGACTAAATAAGTACATTTTGCTATTATAGATAAAGAAATACCGAATCTGAACCAAGATCAAGGGAAAGCCAAGCAAATCAACTAAATCGACTAGTCACCACATTTTGTAATCCGAAGTAAGTTGTATGTAAATAATACAACTACGTTGCTAATGTATATGTTGAATTGTATTTGAATTAATATAGCATGAATTGCTTGATTGTGGAATTGAGAAAGCATGATGATAATAGAGATAGTAGAGATTTCGCTTGAACCTAGGAAATAAACTGGATATTCATGCCAAGACATATAGGTTATTGTGGGATAGTGTAAGACATGTATGGGATATGCATCGGCCATATTATGAGAGCCAGTGTAAGACTATGTCTAGGACATGGAATCGACATCTAGACGAGTGCTAGTGTAAGGTGTGTCTGGGACATGCATCGGTCTCGAGACGTAAGCCAATGTAAGACATGTCTGGAACATGCATCGGCTACGGGGTGATAGTCAGTGTAAGACCATGTCCGGGAAATGGCATTGACTTGAGATATAAGCTAGTGTAAGACCATGTCTGGAACATGGCATCGGCACCCTACCCCATGTTTGAGGCTTATCGAGTATTCGGTAAAGTTCCGAACGGTTCAACAGTGAGAGATGCAGTTTAAGCTAATGAGTAAGGTATAACTGTGTTGTGAGTGGTACAGGTGCCTATTTGAAATGTATGAGATATGAGGTCGATATATGCTATGAGATTTATATCGATAGTGATGAGTAAGTTATGCTTATGCCCACTTTTGTGTTATGAGCGTGTTGATGAATGGTAAAATTATTGTTGTGTACTTATTTATGTGCAACTTACTAAGCTTTATGCTTACTCCCTCTCCTTTCCTTTTTCTTATAGTGCTGCTTTGCTAGCTTGAGGATCATTGGACGTCAGAGACAACGATCACGCTATCAGCCGAAGCATTCGGTGTAGTTAGACTATTTGCTCTTGAGAATGGCATGTATAAAGCTAGACTTTGATGTTTTGAGTCTTTGAAAAATTGGTCAAATGTGTTGGCATGGGTGACTCCCCTTCATTTTGTATTAAGCCTCAAATGATGGCTAATATTCATTTTGAGATATGCAAATGATGTTATTTTCATGGATGAGTGAATTGCATAAATAAATGTTGTCTATTGTGGTTTTTTTGGTTGCATGAAATAGTATTGTATTGGTTTTGGTTGCTATTGTGGAGGTTGGGTAAGTAAGGGTGGCAAAGAGGCTTGGTAAACAGCCTTATTTTGTCCACATGGATAGGCATACGGGCATTTGTCTAGGTCGTGTGTGACACACGGTCGGCCCCAAGGGCGTGTTGTCTGGCCATGTGTCCCCTGCACGTAAAATTTGCAAGACAGTATGGATAATAGTGAACACACGGGCAGAGGCACAGCCGTGTGTCTCAGCCACAGAAAGAACACGGCCTAGCACACGGGCGTACACCTTGGCCGTGTGATCTTTAAGAATTGCTGACGTCAGAAACAGAATGTCCAAGTTTTTGCACACAGGATAGGACACGGGCGTGTCATGGCTGTGTGAAGGAAACAGGCCAGGGACACGAGCGTGTGCCAGGCCATGTGAAAACCCCTGTAGGTGTGAACTTAGAATTAATTTTACACGGGTGAATGACACAGGCGTGTTGCCCCTCCCGCACGGGCATGTGCCCCTGTGTCAAGTGTCTTTTTTTTTCTAAAGTTGACTAAAGAGCCCAAGTTGGTTCCGAATGATTTTTGACGTGTGTTTTGGCCTCGTAGGCCCATATTAAAGATGTGTTGATAAGTTTGACAAAGTTTTAAAATTTTCCAAGTCTTGGAAACTCGGAAATGGTCATAAGCACGAGCTTAAGTTGGGTAACGCCTCATATTCCGTTCTGGCGTAGGATACAAGTATGGAGTGTTACATTTAGTGGTATCAAAGCTATGGTTTAGTCAATTCTAGTACTAACCTAGCATGAGTACGAGTCTAGCTATACATGCCATAACTGTATATTGATAGTGTGACGACTCCTCATGATTCTGTACTGTATATTTTTATATATAGTAAATGGATTATGATAGAGCCACGACGGATGACATGAGGAGTAATGCGCCGGTGCCCACTGAAGGGACCGCACCATTTGAGAGCGAGCCCATGACTATGGGCCAAGGCGGAGGGGCTAGAGAAGCCTATCTCCGAATGATGGATGCTTGGTACGCGGAGTTTATTCGTGCAAATTCGAACACTCCACCTCCCCCACCTCTTTTGATTCCTCAGTATGCTCCTGCAGCTCCGCAATGAGCGGACGTGTTTAGGAAGGAGAAGCCTCCAGTAGATAAGATTCAGAAGCAAGGGGCCAAGGAATTTCGGGCTAATATAGACGATAACCCAGAGAGGGCAGAGTTTTGGCTGGAAAATACCCTTAGGGTATTTGATGAACTATCGTGCATGCCTGAGGAATGCGTGAAGTGTGCGGTATCACTCCCACGAGACTTGACTTACTAGTGGTGAAATACTCTCGTGTCTATTGTACCGAGAGAGTGGATCACTTGAGAATTTTTCCAGGAAGGGTTTCAAAAAAAGTATATTAGCCAGAGGTTCATAGATCAAAAGAGGAAGGAATTTCTAGAGTTAAAGCAATGCCATATGACAATAGCATAATATGAAAGTGAGTTTGTAAAACTTAGCAAGTATGCATGGGAGTGCGTATCCACAGAAGCAACCATGTGTAAAAGGTTTGAGGATGGTCTAAATGAGGATATCCGAGTATTTGTTGGCATCTTAGAGTTAAGGGAATTCGTGGTACTCGTTGAGAGAGCATGCAAAGCAGAAGAATTGGTTAAAGAGAGGAGAAAGGCGGCTATTGAGTCACGTGATTCAAGAAAAAGACAGATGGGGAAATCACATTAGTCCTCATCTAAAAGATCAAGAGAGTTCACGACCCAAACAAATGCTTCAGTAGGGTTCTCAAATAGAACCAAAAGCGAGCAGAACACAACATCTAGAGCCCAAACTGCTTCAATCGCAAGTGTCGGTAGTGCTCGGTCAAATAGGCTAGAATGTTCAACATGTGGTAGGCGTCATTTCAGTGAGTGCCGAAGGAATGAAAGGGGTTGTTTTAGGTGTGGATCATTAGAACACTTCATTTGAGATTGTCTCGAATTTGATGAGAAAGAGAAAAAGCAAGATGTGAAAGCGAGTAGTGCTCCTTTGAGGGGTAAACCACAAAAGAACCTGGGGAGTGGGGCTAGTAGTAGAGGTGCTCCTAGAGATACTGTAGTGAGGTCTGAGGGTAGATCGCCTACAAGGACTTATGCTATACATGCTCGAGAAGAGGTAGAGTCTCCTGATGTGATCACGGGTACTTTTTCTATCCATGATATATCTGTTGTTGCTTTAATTGACCAGGGTTCGACCCACTCTTATATTTGCATGGAATTGATATCTCGTATGAATATGATAGTAGAGTCAACTGAATTCGTAATAAAAGTGTCGAACCCTTTAGGCAGACATGTGCTTGTTAACCAAGTGTGTAGAAATTGTCCTTTGACAATCAAAGGTCATTGTTTTCCGGCTAACTTGATATTATTGCTGTTTAATGAATTTGATGTAATCCTTGGGATGGATTGGTTGACCTCTTATAGTGTTGTAGTGGATTGTGGGAGGAAAGTATTGAGTTGAAATGTGAAGATGAGAATGTTCTTCGGGTTGGACTAGATCAATTGGATAAATTTTCTATAATGATGTTATCTTTGACTGCTAAGAAATATTTGAAAAAAGGATACGAGGCATATCTCACTTTTGTGTTGAATACTCTAGTGTCTGAGTCGAAGATTGAATCGGTACCAGTGGTTTGTGAGTTTATAGATGTGTTTCTAGAGGAGTTGCCCAGATTACCTCCAACGAGGGAAGTTAAATTTGGTATCAAGTTGGTCCCTGGTACAGTGCCTATATTGATCGTTCCGTATAGGATGGCTCTGTCAGAATTGAAGGAGTCGAAGTTACAGTTGCAAAAGTTAACGGATAAGGGCTTTGCGACACTGATTTTTTCACCGTGGGGTGCTCCAGTACTTTTTGTGAAAAAGAAAGATGGGTCGATGAGGTTATGTATCGACTATAGAGAACTCAACAAGGTAACAATGAAGAATAAGTATCCTTTGCCAAGGATCGATGACCTGTTTGATCAGTTAAAGGGAGCCACTGTATTTTCAAAGATTGAACTGAGGTCAGGATACCGAAGACTACGTTTTAGACAAGATACGGGCATTATGAGTTCCTCGTCATGCCCTTTGGTTTGACTAATGCCTCGGCGGTGTTTATGGATTTGATGAACCATATTTTTCGACTGTATCTGGATAAGTTTGTCGTCATTTTTATCGATGACATATTGATTTATTCGCATGATGTAGGTGAACACGCGGAGCATCTAAGGACGGTTTTACAAACCTTGAGAGATAAGCAGCTTTACGCCAAGTTCAACAAGAGTAAATTTTAGCTTAAAGAGGTCGGATTTCTAGGACACATTGTGTCAGGTGATGGGATTAGAGTTGACCCAAGCAAGATCTCGGCTACTGTTGAGTGGAAACCGCTGAGGAATGTGACGGAGGTTCGAAGCTTTTTGGGTTTGGCCGGATACTATAGACGGTTTGTAAATGGATTCTCTATGATAGCTACTCCGATGACAAGGCTGCTGCAAAATGATGTCAAATTCGAATGGGCAGAGAAGTGCCAACAGAGTTTCGAGAAATTAAAAGCTTTGTTGACCGAAGCACCAGTGTTAGTGCAACTAGAGTCGGGCAAGGAGTTTGTGATATATAACGACGCCTCCTTGAATGGTTTGGGGTGTGTGCTTATGTAAGAAGGTAAGGTTATAGCTTACGCTTCAAGACAGCTGAAGCCACATGAGAAAAACTACCCGACGCACGATTTAGAGTTGGCTGCCATCGTGTTCGCGTTGAAAATTTGGAGACACCATTTGTATGGCGAGAAGTGTCGAGTGTTCACCGATCACAAGAGCCTTAATTATTTGATGACTCAGAAAGAGTTGAATTTACGTAACGAAGGTGGCTAGAATTGATAAAGGATTATGAGTTAGTGATTGATTATTACTCGGGCAAGGCGAACGTGGTCGCCGTTGCCTTGAGTAGAAAATCATTATTTGTGTTGAAAGCAATGGACTCCCAACTGACCTTGTTAGATGATGGTTCGGTTCTAGCAGAGTTGAGAGCTAGGCCAATGTTTCTACAAGAGATCTATGAAGCTCAGAAGGGTGATAGGGATTTGCAAGCCAAGAGGATTCTGTAATATCCCGAATTAGGGCCTAATCGGAATAGTGGTTTCGTGACCACAAATCCGAGATAAAAATAATTATTTTATAATTATTTTGAGGTTTATGATATGATTGCATGATTGTGTGAAAATTTTGTGAAGAAATTTTTAGCATAACGAGTTTAATTTAAAAGTTAGGGACTAAATCGAATAAGTTGCAAAACTTGCATTCTAGAAGTTTTTAGTATGAAATTACTTTGAAATATTAATTAGGAGGTCTTAAATAGCAATTTGACCAATTTTAAGTTCATGGGCAAAATTAGGACATGGAAGGAATTTTTGAAAGTTTAGTAAGGAGGGGCATTTTGGTCATTTGGGTATTAAATGAAATTAAAAGGGAAAAATAACACAAAATTAGTTATCATCTTCATAGTTGCTGCCGAATGCTCCATCTCACCATAGCTAGGGTTTCTTCAACTTTCAAGCTTCATAGTAAGTGATTCTAAGCCCCGTTTTTAATGATTTTTACGTTTTTGAGATCCCGGTAACTCGATAAAGCTTATGCTAGCAATAATTTAACCTAGGGTTTATATTTGGAAAAATACCCATAGGTGAAATTTGTGTATTTTGATGTTTTATGATAGAGTATGAGGTTTTAAATTATGTTAGACAACTTGTACTACTCGATTTTAAGCAAAAACGAGTAAAAGGGCTTAATCGGTAAAAATACCTAATAGTCACAAGTACATGTTAGAGTGAGAATTTGATGTTGCCATAGAAGAGAAAAGTGATCAGCATGTTATAAAACATAAGAATAAGGAATAAAGTTTAATCCCGAGCCTAGGGGCAAAAGTGTAAATATGCAAAAGTTTAGGGGTAAAATTGTAATTTTGCCCAAATTTGAATTAAGGATTAATTTGATAATGTGAGTATTAAATAAGCTAAATGTGTTATTTTAGATCAAGAAAGACGTGGAATCGACCCCAATCGAGGAAAGAAAAGAGTGTGGACTAAATTGCAAAATCTTTGTATTTTGATACCAAGGTAAGTTCATGTGTAAATAATGTAGCATAATTGTTATTTTTAAGTCATTGATGTTAATTATATGATATGCTGATTTTTATCATGAAATATATGATTTGTGGTTATTTTCGAATAAAATGCAAATTATGTGAGCTACTTGTTAAATATAAAATGTTACCGAGTATTGATTTCGACATTCTACGGAAGACGGCAAGGATATGTGTTCGAGGAAAATCCCGTTTGAACCTTAGGAATAGATTAGGATACAAGTGACATGTCACTAGGATGGTTGGGCATCCGAACTCGTTGAGTTGAGTCCGAGTTCACTTATGGATGCGAATGTCCGAACTCGTTGAGTTGAGTCCGAGTTTGTGAGATGTAACTATGCATCCGAGCTCGTTGAGTTGAGTCCGAGTTCACTTATCAATGCAAACGCCCGAGCTTGTTGAGTTGAGTCCGAGTTCGCTTATGGGCGGGTTACATGGTAGCTTGGCTACATATGTGGCACTTATGTGCAAACTTCCCATGTATTCGAATTATATTCCGATGTGTTCAACGGGTAAAGTTCTACTCAAATGGAGGAATAGTCGAGATGAAAAGTGACGTATTGGTAAGTGTTGTGAAATGGATACTTTGGACTGGTATGTACTTAACCCTCGGGTTGAGTATTGATACAACAATGATAAGGTAATAAGATGATGAATGATGATTAGAAATGTGATTTATGTTTTGGTGATACCATACTAATGTTGATTGGTATGATTGTTTTGTTATGTTACTTATTATTTTCATATGAACTTACTAAGCATTTATGCTTACACCCTCCTTCTTACTCATTGTAGTTTTGGACAAGCCAGCTCAGGAGTCGGGATAGGTCGAAGGCTCAGTCACACTATCTGGAAGACTTTTTGGTAAATGGCTTGTAAAATCTAAGTATGGCATGTATAGCAATATACCTATTTTGTGTAAATGATCTTATGATATGGTGATGGAATGGTTGAGGAAACGCTTGATAATGATAAATTATGGAAATGGTTAGTTTAGATTATGTTTGATGTTATGGAAAGTTATTAGGATACCTAGTTCATGAAAACTCATAAAAAGGATGAAATTTTCCATAAACAGAACATTGCAGCAACACTGATGTGAGTTTGAAAATTTACTAAAAATCATAGAAATCGAATTAGGTGATGGATTAAATATAAAATTGAATATTAATATGCCTAGTTCCACATAAAACAAATGAAACAGGTAAAGGAATTATATGTTAGAATATATTTGAATTTTAGTGAAACAGGGTCAAAGCAGTTTCTGGATCCCCTGTTCCAAATTTAGAAATTCACCATAAATTTTACAGATATAATTAGGTGGTGTATTTTATATTCTTAGAATCCTTATTGAGTATAGTTTCAGTAGAAACAAACCTCATAGTCATATGAATTTTTTATTGAAAGAAATATGGTTCGTAGTAAACAGAGGTCAGTCCAGTCAAGTCCTGAAATAGGGGTAACTTTAACTAATAAACTGTACTAATTTGCCTAACAAAAAATTCTGGAAACAAATTAGTAAGTAGGTATATTAGTCTAGATTCAGGGAAAATTTACGGATCTTGATTTCAAGTTTCGTAACTCGAGATATGATTTTTCTTGTGACTGTGACGCAAGTAGCTTGAAAGCTGTGAATGTAGAAACAAATAATCCAAAGTTCTAAAAATGTTAAATTAAGCTTAGTAACACCTCATACTCGACTCCGGCGACGGTCTCGGGCGTGGGGGCGTTACATTTAGTGGTATCAGAGTAGGTTTAGTCGGTTCTCGGACTACGTGTTGTATGTACGGATTTTTCTATACATGCCATATGTATAAATTGTGATAGTGTGACGACTTCTGACCTTTTTAAATGATTTTTTTATAGTAAATGGATCCGGATCCAGCTGTGGCAGATGAAGTAGAGAGTAATGCGCCAGCTCCGGCTGAAGGAGTAGCGCCGACTGAAAATCCGCCTCCTGTTGTGTTGGTCGGGAGGAGGAGAAAAGGATCGGGAAGCCTTTCTCCAAATGATGAGTGCATGGTACACTGAGTTCGTTTGTACGAACCCAAATGTACGACCTCCCCCACCTCCCCAATTCCTCAACCTGTACCCCGATGCCTCAAGGTATGGATCGATGAAATTTCATAGAACTCCGGTTGATGAGAATCCGCAAGCAAGGGGCGAAGAATTTAAGGCAAATATTGATGATGATGCCGAGAAAGCAGAGTTCTGGCTTAAAAATTCTATCCGGGTATTTGATGAATTATCTTGTACACCTGAAGAATGTTTGAAATGCGCTATATCTTTGTTGAGGGATTCAGCCTATAATTGGTGGAAGACTTTGATTTTGGTGGTATCGAAAGAGAGAATAACCTGGGAATTCTTTCAAGAAGAGTTTCGGAAGAAATATATTAGTGAAAGATTTATTGATCAGAAGTGTAAAGAATTTCTTGAGCTGAGGCAAGGTAATATGACAGTTACATAATATGAAAGAGAGTTTGTTCGATTAAGTAAGTATGCCAGAGAATATGTCCCTACAGAGGCCAAGATGTGCCGACGATTTGAAGACGGGCTTAACGAAGATATCAAGGTATTTGTTGGAATTCTTGAATTAAAAGAAATGGTAGTACTGGTTGATCGAGCTTGCAAGGCTGAAGAACTACTTAAAAAGAAGAAAAAGGTAGAGGTTGAGACTAGAAATTGGAAGAAAAGACCGATGAGCAGTTCATTTTCACAGCAACCCGGAAAGTCAAGAAATATGAATCCTCGTTCCCAAGTTTCAGCCGGGCAATCATATGGGAATTATAAGAAGCAAAATGTGGGTCCTAAGTCCTTGACTACTTCGGCAGCCAGTGTAGGGAACTCGAGATTTGTTAAACCCGAATGCCAGCAGTGTGGTAGAAATCATTTTGGTCCGTGCAGAGCAAATGAGTGTTTTCGATGTGGTTCTCCAGATCATTTTATTAGAGATTGCCCAGAGAGAGCTAAAAAAGAAAAATTTTAGAATACAAAAACAAGTGGTGCGGATTCGAGAGGAAGATATCCAAGAAAAGCTGGGAGTGAAGCAAGCAGTAAGAATGCAGCCAGAGATGCACCAGTTAGACCTGAAGGAAGGGCTCCGGCTAGAACTTATGCTATTAAAGTGCGCGAAGATGCTTCCTCACTTGATGTGATTACCGGTACATTTTCTCTCTATAATGTTAATGTTATTACTTTGATTGATCCCGGTTCTACTCATTCATATGTGTGCATGAAATTAGTGTCTAGTATGAATATACCTGTTGAGAACATAGAATTTATGATTAGAGTGTCGAATCCATTAGGCAAATGTATGATTGTTGATAAAGTATGTAAGAAATGTCCTTTAATGATTCGGGGTCATTACTTTCCGGCCGACTTGATGTTGTTGTCGTTTGATGAGTTTGATGTTATTTTGGGTATAGATTGGTTGACATTGCATGATGCTATAATAAATTGTAAAGAAAAGGTTATAGAATTAAAGTGTGAAAATGGTGAAACTCTGCGGGTTGAATCAGACAAATCAGAGGCATTATTTAGTGTGATTTCTTCAATGTTGGCTCAAAGATATTTGAGAAAGGGTTATGAAGCTTATTTGGCGTATGTAATTAATACAAAAGAAGTTGAAAAGAAAGTTGAATCAAGTCTTGGTTGTGTGTGAATTTGCGACGTATTTCGGAAGAATTGTCGGGTTTGCCTCGAGGGAAGTAGAATTTGGTATTGATTTGATACCGGGAACAACTCTGATTTCGATTGCTCCATATAGAATGGCACCAACAGAGTTAAAAGAATTAAAGTCGCAATTGCAAGAATTGACTGATAAAGGTTTTGTGAAACCGAGTTTTTCACCTTGGGGTGCTCCCGTGTTATTTGTGAAAAAGAAAGATAGTTCTATGAGGTTGTGTGTTGATTATCGGCAGTTAAATAAGGTGACAATAAAAAACAAGTATCCGTTGCCAAGAATTGATGATTTGTTTGATCAGCTAAAAGGAGCGACATGGTTTTCAAAGATTGACTTGAGATCTGGGTATTACCAATTGCGGGTAAAAGAGCCGGATGTGCCTAAAACTGCTTTTAGAACAAGGTATGGTCATTATGAATTTTAGTTATGCCATTCGGATTGACAAATGCTCCTGCTGTATTTATGGATTTAATGAATCGCATATTTCGACCATACTTGGACAAATTTGTTGTGGTGTTTATAGATGATATTTTAATTTATTCAAAAGATGAGACAGAGCATCTTTGAGCATTTGAGGATAGTTTTGCAAACTTTGAGAGATAAGCAATTTGTATGCTAAGTTTAGTAAAAGTGAATTTTGGCTCGGGAAGTTGGATTTTTGGGTCATATTGTTTTGTGTGATGGTATACGGGTTGATCATAGTAAAATTTCAGCCATTGTTGATTGAAAACCACCGAAAAATGTAACTGAAGTTAGAAGTTTCTTGGGGCTAGCTAGGTATTATCGGCGGTTTGTAAATGTATTTTCTATAATTGCTGCTCCTATAACTAGACTACTTCGAAAGGATGTTAAATTTGAATGGACGGAAGAATGTCAACAGAGTTTTGAAGAATTGAAAAAGTTATTAACAGAGGCACCAGTGTTAGTACAGCCCGAATCAGGTAAAGAATTTGTGGTGTATAGTGATGCTTCTCTAAACGGTTTGGGGTGTGTACTCATGCAAGAAGGAAAAGTGGTGGCTTATGCTTCAAGGCAGTTAAAACCTCATGAGAGGAATTATCCTACTCAGGATTTAGAATTGGCTGCGGTGGTGTTTGCTTTGAAAATTTGGCGACATTATTTGTATGGTGAAAAGTGCCGGGTATATACCGACCATAAAAGTCTTAAGTACTTGATGTCACAAAAAGACTAGAATTTAAGACAGCGAAGATGGTTGGAGTTATTGAAAGATTATGAGCTTGTTATTGATTATCATCCGGGAAAAGCGAATGTGGTTGCCGATGCTTTAAGCAGAAAGTTGCTGTTTGCATTGAGAGTTATGAACACTCAGTTGAAAATGTCAGATGATGATTCGATTCTAGCAGAGTTAAGAGCAAAACCGATGTTTTTACAAGAAATTTCTGAAGCTTAGAAAGATGATCAAGATTTGCAAGCCAAGAGAAAGCAGTGTGAAGTTGATACAGAGTCAGATTTCAGAATCGATTCTGATGGGTGCTTAATGTTTAAAGATCGAATTTGTGTACCGAAGAATGAGGAATTGATTCAAAAGATCCTACAGGAAGCACATAGTGGTTGTTTCTCGATTCATCCGGGTAGTACGAAAATGTATAATGACTTGAAGAAAATGTATTGGTGGAATGGAATGAAAAGGGATATACCAGAGTTTGTGTCCAAATGCTTAATTTGTCAACAGGTGAAAGCTGAACACCAAGTGCGTTCGGGATTACTTCAGCCTATTATGGTTCCTGAATGGAAATGGGATCGGATTACTATGGATTTTGTATCAGGATTGCCATTGACTCCAAGAAAGAAAGATGCCATCTGGGTAATAGTTGACAGATTAACTAAGTCGGCTCATTTTATCCCAGTACGTACGGATTATTCTCTTAACAAGTTGGCTGAACTGTATGTTAGAGAAATTGTCAGATTACATGGAATACCATTGTTGATTATTTCAGATAGAGATCCAAGGTTTACCTCACGATTTTGGCAAAAGTTGCAAGATGCGTTAGGTACAAAATTAAATTTCAAGATCTTGCTTTTCATCCACAAACCGATGGGCAATCGAGAGAGAGTAATTGATTCTTGAAGATATGCTCGGATGTTGTGTATTGGAATTTCAAGGAAGTTGGGAAAAATATTTACCGTTGGTAGAATTTGCTTACAATAATAGTTATCAGACGAGCTTGAAAATGGCACCTTATGAAGCATTGTATGGTCGTAAATGTCGAACGCCTTTGTATTGGACTGAACTCAAGGAAAATCAGATTTATGGAGTTGATCTAATAAAAGAAACTGAAGAAAAAGTGAAGGTAATTCGAGATTGTTTGAAAGCTGCTTCAGAGAGACAGAAATCTTATGTAGATTTAAAACGAAAGGACATTGAATTTCAAGTTGGTGATAAAGTATTTTTAAAGGTGTCTCCGTGGAAGAAAGTTCTTAGATTTGGATGGAAGGGCAAATTAAGTCCGCGTTTTATTGGGCCGTATGAAATAATTGAAAAAGTTGGACCGGTAGCATATCGGCTAGCTTTACCACCTGAATTAGAGAAGATTCATGATGTGTTTCACGTATCTATGTTACGTCGGTATCGTTCGGATCCTTCACATGTGGTTTCACCGATAGAAATTGAACTACAACCAGTTATGACCTACGAAGAAGAACTGATTAAGATTTTAGCTCGAGAGGTCAAACAACTAAGGAATAAAAATATTGCACTTGTGAAGGTGTTATGGCAAAAGCATGGAGTAGAAGAAGCTACATGGGAATCCGAAGAAAATATGAGAAATCAATACCCACATCTGTTTACCGGTAAGATTTTCGAGGACGAAAATCCTTAAAGGGGGGAGAGTTGTAATATCCCGAATTAGGGCCTAATCGAAATAGTGGTTTCGTGACCACAAATTCGAGATAGAAATAATTATTTTATAATTATTTTGAGGTTTATGATATGATTGCATGATTGTGTGAAAATTTTGTGAAGAAATTTTTAGCATAATGAGTTTAATTTAAAAGTTAGGGACTAAATCGAATAAGTTGTAAAACTTGCATTCTAGAAGTTTTTAGTATGAAATTGCTTTGAAATATTAATTAGGAGGTCTTAAATAGCAATTTGACCAATTTTAAGTTCATGGGCAAAATTAGGACATGGAAGGAATTTTTGAAAGTTTAGTAAGGAGGGGCATTTTGGTCATTTGGGTATTAAATGAAATTAAAAGGGAAAAATAACACAAAATTAGTTATCATCTTCATAGTTGCTGCCGAATGCTCCATCTCACCATAGCTAGGGTTTCTTCAACTTTCAAGCTTCATAGTAAGTGATTCTAAGCCCCGTTTTTAATGATTTTTACGTTTTTGAGATCCAGGTAACTCGATAAAGCTTATGCTAGCAATAATTTAACCTAGGGTTTATATTTGGAAAAATACCCATAGGTGAAATTTGTGTATTTTGATGTTTTATGATAGAATATGAGGTTTTAAATTATGTTAGACAACTTGTACTACTCGATTTTAAGCAAAAACGAGTAAAAGGGCTTAATCGGTAAAAATACCTAATAGTCACAAGTACATGTTAGAGTGAGAATTTGATGTTGCCATAGAAGAGAAAAGTGATCAGCATGTTATAAAACATAAGAATAAGGAATAAAGTTTAATCCCGAGCCTAGGGGCAAAAGTGTAAATATGCAAAAGTTTAGGGGTAAAATTGTAATTTTGCCCGAATTTGAATTAAGGATTAATTTGATAATGTGAGTATTAAATAAGCTAAATGTGTTATTTTAGATCAAGAAAGACGTGGAATCGACCCCAATCGAGGAAAAGAAAAGATTGTGGACTAAATTGCAAAATCTTTGTATTTTGGTACCAAGGTAAGTTCATGTGTAAATAATGTAGCATAATTGTTATTTTTAAGTCATTGATGTTAATTATATGATATGCTGATTTTTATCATGAAATATATGCTTTGTGGTTATTTTCGAATAAAATGCAAATTACGTGAGCTACTTGTTAAATATAAAATGTTACCGAGTATTGATTTCGACATTCTACGGAAGATGGCAAGGATATGTGTTCGAGGAAAATCCCGTTTGAACCTTAGGATTAGATTAGGATACAAGTGACATGTCACTAGGATGGTTGGGCATCCGAACTCGTTGAGTTGAGTCCGAGTTCACTTATGGATGCGAATGTCCGAACTCGTTGAGTTGAGTCCGAGTTTGTGAGATGCAACTATGCATCCGAGCTCGTTGAGTTGAGTCCGAGTCCACTTATGGATACGAACGCCCGAGCTCGTTGAGTTGAGTCCGAGTTCGCTTATGGGCGGGTTACATGGTAGCTTGGCTACATATGTGGCACTTATGTGCAAACTTCCCATGTATCCGAATTATATTCCAATGTGTTCAACGGGTAAAGTTCTACTCAAATGGAGGAATAGTCGAGATGAAAAGTGACGTATTGGTAAGTGTTGTGAAATGGATACTTTGGACTGGTATGTACTTAACCCTCGGGTTGAGTATTGATACAACAACGATAAGGTAATAAGATGGTGAATGATGATTAGAAATGTGATTTATGTTTTGGTGATACCATACTAATGTTGATTGGTATGATTGTTTTGTTATGTTACTTATTATTTGCATATGAACTTACTAAGCATTTATGCTTACACCCTCCTTCTTACTCATTGTAGTTTTGGACAAGCCAGCTCAGGAGTCGGGATAGGTCGAAGGCTCAGTCACACTATCTGGAAGACTTTTTGGTAAATGGCTTGTAAAATCTAAGTATGGCATGTATAGAAATATACCTATTTTGTGTAAATGATCTTATGATATGGTGATGGAATGGTTGAGGAAATGCTTGATAATGATAAATTATGCAAATGGTTAGTTTAGATTATGTTTGATGTTATGGAAAGTTATTAGGATACCTAGTTCATGAAAACTCATAAAAAGGATGAAATTTTCCATAAACAGAACATTGCAGCAACACTGATGTGAGTTTGAAAATTTACTGAAAATCATAGAAATCGAATTAGGTGATGGATTAAGTATCAAATTGAAGCTTAATATTCCTAGTTTCACATAAAACAAATGAAACAGGTAAAGGAATTATATGTTAGAAGATATTTGAATTTTAGTGAAACAGGGTCAGAGCAGTTTCTGGATCCCCTGTTCCAACTTTAGAAATTCACCATAAATTTTACAGATATAATTAGGTGGTGTATTTTATATTCTTAGAATCCTTATTGAGTTTAGTTTCATGAGAAAGAAATCTCATAGTCATATGAATTTTGTACAGAAAGAAATATGGTTCGTAGCAAACAAAGGTCAGTCCAGTCAAGTCCTGAAATAGGGGTAACTTTAACTAATAAAATGTACTAATTGGCCCAACAAAAAATTCTGGAAACAAATTAGTAAGTAGGTATATGAGTCTAGATTCAGGGAAAATTTACGGATCTTGATTTCGAGTTTCGTAACTCGAGATATGATTTTTCTTGTGACTGTGACGCAAGTAGCTTGAAAGCTGTGAATGTAGAAACAAATAATCCAAAGTTCTAAAAATGTTAAATTAAGCTTAGTAACACCTCATACTCGACTCCGGCGATGGTCTCGAGTGTGGGGGCGTTACAGATTCAGTGTGAGTCGGGGGTAGAATCAGACTTTCAGATTGGTACCGACGGGGGTATTATGTTCAAAGATAGAGTTTGTGTACCCAAAGACAGCGAGATTATTCAGAAGATTCTACAAGAGGCACATAGTGGTTGTTTGTCCGTCTACCCGGGTAGTGTAAAAATGTACAACGACCTGAAGAAAATGTATTGGTGGTTGGGAATGAAAAGAGACATTTCAGAGTTCGTTTCCAAGTGTCTTGTGTGTTAGCAAGTGAATGCTGAACACCAAGTACCGTCAGGTCTACTTTAACCTATCACGATCCCCGAGTGGAAGAGGGATCGAATTACTATGGATTTTGTGACGGGTTTGCCAGTAACCCCAAAGAAAAGGGATGTTATTTGGGTTATTGTGGATAGGCTAACAAATTCGACGCATTTCATACCAGTGCGTACCGACTAATCCCTTGAGAGATTGGCCGGCTTGTATGTTTTTGAGATTGTGAGGCTTCATGGAGTGCCTTGGTCGATTATTTCAGATAGAGACCCGAGATTTACCTCGAGGTTTTAGGGGAAATTACAAGAGGCATTGGGAACAAAGTTGAGCTTTAGCATGGTTTTTCACCCGCAAACTGACAGTCAATCGGAAATAGTGATTCAAATTTTAGAGGACATGTTACGGTGTTGTGTTCTCAAATTTCAAGATAGTTGGGAAAGGTACTTACCATTGGATGAATTTTCCTACAACAATAACTATCAGTCAAGTTTGGAGATGGCGCCTTATGAGGCTTTATATGGGCGAAAGTGTTGAACGCCTTTATACTGGACTGAGCTCAAAGAGAGTCAGATTCATGGGGTCGATTTAGTCAAAGAGACCGAAGATAAATTTAAAGTGATTTGCAACTGTTTGAAGGCCACCTTGGATAGACAAAAATCCTACACGGATTTGAAACGGAGAGAGATCAAATTTCAAGTCGGTGATCAAGTGTTTTTGAAAGTATCCCCGTGGAGGAAAGTCCTCTGGTTTGGTAGAAGAGACAAGTTGAATCCTCATTTCATAGGACCTTATGAGGTCACCGAGAAAGTAGGACCTGTGGCCTATTGGAAAGGATTCACGATGTGTTTCATGTGTCCATGCTACGCCAATATAGACCAGACCCTTCGCATGTGGTTGTGCCATCAGAGGTTGAGATTCACCCGGACTTGACTTATGGCGAAGAGCCGGTCAAGATTTTGGCTCGAGAAGTCAAACATTTGAGGAATAAGAGTATAGCACTCGTGAAATTTTTGTGGCATAGACATGGAGTCAAGGAAGCTACATGGGAACCCGAGGAGACTATGAGAGATCAATACCCGAATTTATTCACCGGTAAGATTTTCGGAGACGAAAATCCCTAAGGGGGAGAATTGTAACAGCCCAATTTTGGGCCTAGTTGGAGCAGTGGTTTTGGGACCACCAATTCAAAGTCAAAGAAAATATTTTATTAATATTTTAGACTTATAATATGTTTATATTAGTGCATGAAAATTTTGGTGAAATAATTTTAGCGTTTACTTGCTTAATTTCGAAAAAGGACTAAATTGCATAAAGTACAAAAGTTTTAAATTGATAGCTAAGGGTTTTAAATTGTTATGAGCCTTAATTTGGGGGTCTTTAAAGGGCAAAAAGGCCCTTAAATCTTAGCTGTCCGGCCATGGGAGATAAAAATGTTAAAAAGTCAACATTAGGTAATTTGATGACACAATGTGTAATAAAATAATGCCTAAGCCTAACTATCATCTTTTTTTTCCATTCTTTCTTCATTACCACCGATTTTTTAGCCATTTTTTGGGGTTTTGAGCATCAAAAATTTCAGCAACTCATTCCTCTTGCAAGTAAGTGATTTTAGTGGCTTTTCTCGAATATTATTGTACTTTTGAGACCCTTGAAGCATGAGCTTTCAAATGAGGATACTATTTTGCAAAATGATTAAGAGTTTAGAGTTTTGTAATGAAAGGAATTGTAATATTTGATGAATTTTTATGAAATAAAATGAGTCTTGGGTGTGTTATAAACAACTTTTGTGAAAGGTGTTAGCATGAAAACACCTAAAAGGACTATTTTGCATAAGTTGTAAAATAGATGATAAATGTGTGAAATTGTGGGAATTTGGGGTTACTATAAGAGAAAAAGGGGTTTGGATAGGCTTAAGATATGAAAAATTTTGATAAAAATTGATTTTCGAGTCTAGGGATAAAATGGACATTTTGTCAAAGTCTAAGGGTAAAATGGTCATTTTACAGAAGATGTAATTTTTTTATTGCCAAATTTTATTTAGTGACTAAATAAGTACATTTTGCTATTATAGATCAAGAAATATCGAATCCAAACCTAGATTAGGGGAAAGCCAAGCAAATCGACTAAATCGACTAGTCACCACATTTTGTAATCGGAGGTAAGTTGTATGTAAATAATACAACTACGTTGCTAATGTATATGTTGAATTGTATTTGAATTAATATAGCATGAATTGTTTGATTATGGAATTGAGAAAGCATGATGATAATAGAGATAGTAGAGATTCCGCTTGAACCTAGGATATAAATTGGATATTCATGCCAAGACATATGGGTTATTGTGGGCTAGTGTAAGACATGTATGAGACATGCATCGGCCAGATTATGAGAGCCAGTGTAAGACCATGTCTAGGACATGGCATCAGCATCTAGATGAGTGCTAGTGTAAGACATGTCTAGGACATGCATTGGCCTCGAGACATAAGCCAATGTAAGACATGTCTGGGACATGCACCGACTACGGGGTGATAGTTAGTGTAAGACCATGTCCGAGACATGGCATCGACTTGAGATATAAGGCAGTGTAAGACCATGTCTGGGACATGGCATCGGTACCCTACCCCATGTTTGAGGCTTATCGAATATTCAGTAAAGTTCCAAACGGTTCAACAGTGAGAGTTGCAGTTTAAGCTAATGAGTAAGGTATAACTGTGTTGTGAGTGGTACAGGTACCTATTTGAAATGTATGAGATATGAGCTCGATATATGCTATGAGATTTATATGGATAGTGATGAGTAAGTTATGCTTATGCCCATTTTTGTGTTATGAGCGTGTTGATGAATGGTAAAATTGTTGTTGTGTACTTATTTATGTGCAACTTACTAAGCTTTATGCTTACTCCCTCTCCTTTCCTTTTTCTTATAGTGCTGCCTAGCTAGCTTGAGGATCATTGGACGTCGGAGGCAATGATCACGCTGTCAGCCGAAGCATTCGATATAGTTAGACTATTTACTTTTGAGAATGACATGTATAAAGCTAGAATTTGATGTTTTGAGTCTTTGAAAAATTGGTCAAATGTGTTGGCATGGGTGACTCCCCTTCATTTTGTATTAAGCCTCAAATGATGGCTAATATTAATTTTGAGATATGCAAATAATGTTATTTTCATGGATGCATGAATTTCACAAATAAATGTTGTCTATTGTGGCTGTTTTGGTTGCATGAAATAAATGTTGTCTATTGTGTAAGTAAGGGTGGCAAAGAGGCTTGGTAAATAGCCTTATTTTGTCCACACGGGTAGGCACACGGGCGTGTTTCTAGGCCGTAGGTGTTTTTCGGCCGCGTGTCCCGTGCACGTAAAATTTGCAAGACATTATGCATGATAGTAAACACACGGGTAGAGACACAGCCGTGTGTCTCAGCCGTGGAATGAGCATGGCCTAGCACACGGGCGTGCGCCTTGGCCGTGTGACCCTTAAGAATTACTGACGTCAGAAATAGAATGTCCAGGTTTTTACACACGGGCTAGGACACGGGCGTGTCATGGCCGTGTGATGGACACGGGCCAGGGACACGAGCATGTGCTAGGCCGTGTGAAAGCCTTTGTAGGTGTGAACTTAGAATTAATTCCACATGGGTGAAGGACACGGGCGTGTTGCCCCTCCCACATGGGCGTGTGCCCCTGTGTCAAGTGTCTTTTTTTTCTAAAGTTGACTAAGGAACCCGAGTTGGTTTCGAATGATTTCCGATGTGTGTTTTGGTCCTCATAGGCCTATATTAAAGATGTATTGATAAGTTTGAGAAAGTTTTAAATTTGTCCAAGTCTTGGAAACTTAAAAATGGTCATAAGCACGAGCTTAAGTTGGGTAACGCCTCATATTCCGTTCCGACATAGGATACAGGTATGGAGTGTTACAACATCTTTCCTTTTTAAAGACAGGAACAATCCGTATATGAAATGTAACATCCTGATTTTCGGATTTATTCGCGGGTTTCAATATTTTGTAAATATTTTAAAATTTTGTATTTGGAAGTGAGATTAATATTTTGAGTAGGTAGATGGGCTTATAGAAGGCCCATGTGTTGGCCAAAACCTGGGTGAATTTTTGAATTTTGGACATAGGAGTTAGGGGTTCTGGCTAGGTGGCCCTTGAATAGAGTTATGGGTAAATTGCATCACAAAAAGAGCCTTGGTAAAGTGGCCAGGGTGACGCCACTAGGCTCCTAGAAAGAGTGGCGTGGAGCATTGGAGAAGGCAAGGGATCGATTCCCTGTGCTGACAAATAGATGCATTTATTTTTAAATGCAGGAGGGGTAGTGTTGGAGTCCAGGTGGATTCTGCCAAAGGGGAGTTTGAATCAGTCCAAACGCTTGGATTAAGGAGTGATAAGGGGAGAGATTTAAGGGATTTGGAGAGAGGCTAGGAGTTGGCCGAATTAGGGGAATTAGAAAGGGATTTGTGAGAGGGTTTTAAGTTAGTATTTCGACATTTAGGGTGTTGAGTGGTGCCGTTTTCTTCTGCTTAAACACCTTGGGGTTGTTCTTTTCTCTCTTTTTCCTCTCTAGCCGAAACCACCATTCTCTCTATTCTTCTTTCTTTATTTTTCTTCTTCAAAACCGTTCACCAAACCTGCTGTTCTTCAACACTTGTGCCGAAACCACAAAAGTCGAAAACCCAAAAAATACATTAGTTGTACCGATTTCTTCCAAGCCAAATCCTATGATATTTTTGTGCCTAATAAACGACAGCCATCTTTTCTAAACCCTAGATACCTGTCGGCAATTTTACATCAAGGTTATAACCCCACATTGTCATCTCCTTCATCACTCAAAAGCCGAAAAACCATAGATTTGGGGCTTATAGCCGAAACTGTAAAACTCCGGGAGTCGAGTTCTATCGTCATTTGAAAGATAAATCTGCATCATATTGTGTGGAGATCAAAAAGGAGAAAGGGGTAAGTGTTCAACATCTCAGATCTGGTCCTATTTTACAAAGTTAGGAAAAGCCGAAGTCCCTAAAACCTAGAGAGGCTGTCGATTTGGGCATGTGGCTCTAAGGGTTTTTAACTGATGTTTTCTGTCTATGATTAGTGTCTTCCTAAGTGTTGGATTGAAGGCGTGGGTTGTTGGAGCAACCTGATCGGATTGAGCTAGCTATCGATTTTGGCAAAAGGGTAAGGTTTCAAAGGCTTTTAGGGACATGGGTCGATCAGGGATAAATATTGTGGGTTTAGTGATTTCTGTTTGTAAATAAGAACTGTGCTAATACATTGTAGGATATCGAAAGGGATCTCGGTGGCAGTCGTCGCGAAACAGGTGTGTACCGAACACCCTTCCTTAGTTTAATTCGGCAAAAGCCGAAATGCCGAAATTCCGACATTTCATGGGCTTGTGAGTATGCGAATGCTCTCAAGACATAGAGTAATTGTTGGATCTAGCACCGTAAAGTAGTAAGTAAGTTGTGTGACATTTTAGCGTGCTTGAATAAAGGCTCGATGGGCCAAAAGCGGGCCCAATGGGCTTACTGGACCAATATGGGTAAGAGATGGGCAAATTGCTTTCATTAGTTAGATGGTGGAACCAAATTGCATAAAACTGTTGAAAATTACTGAAGTAGCTAGTGTAGTTGCTAAGTTACGAAAATTATCTCTAAAGAGCAAAATTACCGATATACCCCTAGGGTTTAAATTGGCTAAACTGCATGATTGTTTGATATTTGCATGTTACATGATATGCATCTATTAATATCATTGCATGGGATTGGGGTATTGATGGAGGAAGTATTGAAAGTGGTTTATCCACGTCGATGGAGGCTTTGCCTCAACTTATCGATATTTGAGTGAGCGTTGTCGCAATCGTGTGGAGTGTGGTGGGTGGGTTGAGATATTCCCACATGGAGTGTAGAAAGTGGTATGCGGTGCGGTGTAGCGGATGGTGGGTTGAGTAGTCTCCCGGATGGGTTTGCATGCATTACTACTATTGTTACCTATGTTATGGCTGGGCCTATGGGCCACACTGTTATGTTAAAAGGGGCTAAGGCCTTGCTATCAGTGTATTACGAAAGGCCTTGTCCCACTTTGTGTCTTCGTTATCCGAATAGGGCTTAGGCCCAATGGGCTAGAGCGACTTGGGCTTTGGATGGGTTTTCAGATACACTGAGTTTTCCAAACTCACCCCTTTCTCTTCCATCCTTACAGGTGAGCCCTAGTTGGTGGACTTGGAGCTGGGCGGGATTCAGAGTGGCCATGGAGATTGATTGCCGGTTTTAATTAAGGTCAGCATTTTTTTTTGATTATTTCTATTATGGTTAAAGTTGTAATAAGGCCGCTCTTTTTAATTAATTTTATTTTGAGATTATTAAACTGGATAGCACTAGGGCACGTTTTATAAAAAAAAATTACATGTTTTAAAAGAGCATGAAGACACACAAAGTTTTTCGCAACGTAAATGTTTTTCCAAGAAAATAAATAATTCAAGCAGACTTAAACTTGATTTAATGTTCGTAGGCACGTAACCTGTTTAAAGTGTGGTAATGGATGTGTGCATGTCTAGGATTGGATCCGGGAAGAGCTTGGTACTTAAGCAGTCCAATAAGACTCACCTCCTCTTGGCTGGCTTCCTACCTGGTGCACAGCTTCCATTCACTTTAACTTAAAACAAGAACATATTTTCGCTAAACACTAAACAACGAATTTAGATAAACACATGTTTTTGAAACATCTCCATGTGACATACTAAATCGGCCGTAACGTCTGAAATTTGGGTTTGGGGTGTTACATTTAGTGGTATCGAGCCAGTTGCAACAACTCGGTGTGGATCAGTCTGAAATTTTTTTCAAAACTTAGGCCTAAGAAGGGTATTTTTGGAAATGGTAAGTTTTTGAAGAAGGTTCAAGTTTTTCTATTGTTAAACAGGTTAAGTCAATAGTCTTAAAATAAAAGTGTTTTCAAATTCTCGTAAGCAAAAACATGTTGGTGATAAGGAAGTGGCACATTTGAATCCTCGCACCAAGTCTGTAAGTTTTCTTTTTCGCTTTAAATATTTATAGAGCTGGATTGGAAATAATACTATAAATAGTACTTGAGCCTTAGAGATATTGCTATTGATAATATAGTATTAGGGCTACAAAGCGGGATTTGTAGCTAAATGGTGATTGCTTGTGAAAATAACTCTGAAACTCTATCTCATTCAATAAGACATTCTGTAATAAATAGTGAAACCGAAGAAACTAATGTCATAAAATTCGTAATCAGATAAATAGTTATGAGTACAAGGACTACTCGGGAAAGAGGCCGTGGTCGAGGCCGAGGTAGCACTCAAGCTGGAACTGCATCATCTGAACACATACCAGTTGGCGAGGCACGACCACCACCGGTCAATGAAAATGGGCCGTATGGACCGAGCCGCGAGGATGGACGCTTTGTCTCGTGCCATGTTGAGGGTTCCGGAAAGGGTGGCGGAGTTAACAGCACGGGCCCATGAATAGGGGTCCATTTTCGAACGACTTCGGGCCAACGGAGTGAGATTTTTAGGGCGTATCGGAGTGGCTCCAAATGTGGTCGAGCATTGGTTGGAAGCCACAGAGCGGATCATGGATGACTGGATCGCTCGGTGGAGTAGAAGTTGAAAAAGGCGGTGTCATTCTTTGCGGGATGAAGCGTATCGGTGGTGGATTATTGTGAGAGAGAGAGGGTACCCAGTGTGAGAGGGTAACATGGGAGCTGTTCAAGCGGACCTTTAAGGCAAAATATGTTAGAGCTAGCTATGTGGATGCACGCAGAAAGGAGTTCTTGAATCGACTCAAGGAAATAAGACCATTTTGAATATGAGGCGGAGTTTCACGATCGAGTCGGTATGCTAATGGCATCGTTTCCACCGAATCTGAGCGCAGCGTTCGTTTTGAGGATGGTCTTAGAGATGAGTTAAGGGTGCTCATAGCTCCAGAGAGAGCGAGATTATTTGCTGACGGTAGAGAAGGCTAAGATAGGCGAGGAGGTGAAACAAACCGAACGAAAGAATCGTGATAGGGATCGGAATCGGTTCGGGAGGGATCTTTGGACCAGTGAGTCTTTGCAAATCGAAATGTTAAGAGAGCTAGGATGGAGGAACCAGTTCGAGCAGTTCCGGTGAACACAGGTAGACCGCAAGCTTGTGGGGTTTGCGGCAGAATGCATCAAGGAGAGTGCTGGAAGCTTTCTGGGGCTTGTCTTCGTTGTGGGTCTAAGGAACATAGGATTAAGGATTGTCCTAGGAGGGCCACTCAGGCTCAGGTGGCCGAACAAGGGGCTGTGCGACTGGCTCAACCTATGAGGGAAGGACCACCGCTGCCGAGAGGTCGTGGACAAGGTCGCGGTGGTAATGGCCGTGGACATGGGGCACCCGGCAGGGGTATTGGTAACACGGATACTCGTCGGCCCGACTTTGGTGTATCTTTGCTTTCGTCGCGCGAGGAGGGTGGCGACTTTTGATGTCATAAGCCGGTACGTTTTATATTTGGTGTACCTTATACTGCTCTGATTGATGTGGGATCAACCCATTCATATGTGGCATATAACATTTCTGGGGCACTGGGTGTGCACTCCGAGGAGGCTGTGTGTGGGGTGTCTGTGATAAGTCCTTTGGGTCATTCGGTTAAGGTAGAGAAACTCTTCAAGGAGGTGCCTTTGGAGATTCAAGGCAGGGTTTTCTGTGGGGATTTGATGGAGTTACCGCTTGAAGAATTCGATTTGATACTAGGGATGGATTGGTTGACCAAGCATAAGGCAACATTGGATTGTGCAGCTAAGAGGATGGTGTTAAGGACTGTCAATGATGAAGAGGTAATGATTATTGGAGAACGAAGGGATTACTTATCTAATGTAGTATCAGCGTTGAGGGCTGAGAAAATGATGCACAAGGGGTGCGAGGCATATCTGACTTTGGTAAGCCAAAGTGAAATCGAGGATTTGTTGTGGAGACCATCGAGGCGTTAGGGAATTCCGGGATGTTTTTAGGAAGAGCTTCTTGGATTACCTCCGAATCGGGAAGTTGAGTTTGGAATCGATTTGTTGCCCGGCGGCTCCGAAGATCTATTGCACCCTATAGGATGGCACCAGAAGGAGTTGGTAGAGCCCTGAAGGCTCAAGTTCAAGAATTGTTAGATAGAGGCTTCATTAGGCCTAGTGTGTCTCCTTGGGGAGCACCGGTCCTATTTGTGAAGAAAAAGGGCGAGCGATGCGCATGTGCATCGATTATCGCATGATTGAACAAAGCGGCGATTAAGAATAGGTATCCACTACCAAGGATTGACGATCTGTTTGATCAACTTAGGGGAGCTTCGGTATTCTGCAAAATCGACCTTCACTCTGGATACCATCAGCTAAGGGTAAGAGAAGGGGATATTCATAAGACAGCATTTCGAACTCGATATGGACATTATGAGTTTTGGTCATGCCGTTGGGCTGACGAATGCACCTGCAGCTTTTATGGATCTGATGAATCGAGTATTCCAACCTTACTTGGATCGATTCGTAGTTGTCTTTATCGACGATATCCTGGTATACTCTGAAATGGAGGCGAAGCATGATGAGCATCTCCGTATTGTGCTGCAAGTGTTAAGGGAAAAGGAGCTCTATGCGAAATTCAACAAGTGTGAATTCTGGTTGAGGGAGGTAACCTTCCTAGGGCATGTGGTCTCTGCTGAGGGGATTAAGGTGGATCCTCGAAAAATTGAAGCGATTCTGGAATGGAAGCCACCTAGGTCAGTATCGGAAATTCGGAGTTTTCTATGGTTAGCAGGTTACTACAGAAGGTTTGTGGAGGGTTTCTCGGTGATGGTAGCACCCTTGACAAAACTTATAAGGAAAGGAGTACCATTTATGCGGACGAGAAACAGCAAAAAGCTTTTGATCGGTTGAAAAGGTATTGACCAAGCGCCGGTGTTGATTCAACGGTGTGCGGGAAGGACTTTACTATATCTGACGATGCGTCGCATGTGGGGTTACGTTGCGTACTGACGCAAGAGGGCAAGGTGGTCGCTTATGCATCGCGACAGCTTAAGGTTCATGAGGTGAATTACCCTACGCATGATTTGGAGTTAGCAGCGGTGATTTTTGCGTTAAAAATTTGGAGACACTACTTATATAGGGAGAAGTGCATTATATATACAGATCATAAGAGCCTAAAGTACTTGTTGACTCAGAATGAGTTGAACCTTAGGCAACGAAAATGGGTGGAGTTGCTTAAAGATTACGACTGTTCGATAGAGTACCACCCAGGAAAGGCTAATGTGGTGGCGGATTCGTTAAGTCGAAGGGTTGTTACGGATTTAAGAGCCTTGTTCACACGTTTAAGTCTGTATGACGATAGAAGCTTGTTGGCAGAACTGCAAGTAAGGCCTACTTGGACTGAGCAGATTAAGGAGAAAGCGGTTGAAGGGCGATTTATTAGCTCTTGGTTCCAGCAAGTTAAGAATGGTGAGAACGAGGATTTTGGGTTGAACAACAAGGAATTACGTGCTTTCGTGGAAGGGTTTGTATTCCAAAGGACCCTGAATTAAGGCAGTTAATTCTAAAATAGGCTCATAGTGGACTCTGTGCCATGCATCCTGGAGGGAATAAGTTATATCGAGACTTGCGAGAGGTGTACTGGTGGCTCGGATTAAAACGAGAGGTGACTGAATTTGTTGGGAAATGTTTGACGTGCAGCCAGGTTAAGGTGAGCATCAATTGCCTTCGGGATTATTGCAACCTGTGAAAATTCCGCTATGGAAGTGGGAAAGAGTAACAATGGACTTTGTGAGTGGGTTACCTTTGACACCCACCAAGAAAGATTCGGTGTGGGTGGTTGTGGATAGGTTAACAAAATCTTCTCATTTCATACCTGTTCGTACCGACTACTCACTGCAAAAGTTGGCCAAGTTATATGTGGCGGAGGTAGTGCGGCTGCATGGGGTGCCAGTGTCGATAATTTCTAATCGAGACACTAGGTTTACATCTCAATTTTGGCGGAAGTTGCAGGAAGCGTTGGGTACACGATTGGATTTTAGCACCGCCTTTCACCCACAGACGGATGGACTGTCAGAAAGGGTTATTCAGGTTCTGGAGGATATGTTAAGAGGTTGTATCATTGATTTTCGTGGAAGTTGGGAGGATTACCTGCCATTGGCGGAGTTTGCCTACAATAACAGCTATCAAGTAAGTATTCAGATGGCACCATATGAAGCACTTTATGGGCGAAGATGTAAATGACGCCGACGTGTTGGACAGAGTTGGGTGAACGACGAGTGCTTGGACCGAAATTGGTGGCTGACACTGAAAGCAAGGTTAGGCTGATAAGGGATCGGTTAAAGGAGGCATCCGATAGACAGAAGTCGTATGCAGATCTGAAGCGCAAAGAGATGGAATTCGCTGTCGGGGATATGGTTTTCTTGAAGGTTTCCCCTTGGAAGAAAATTTTGAGATTTGGTAAGAAGGGTAAGTTGAGCCCACGGTTTATTGGGCCTTATCGAATTGTTAAGCGGGTTGGACCAGTGGCCTATCAGCTAGAGTTACCACCAGAACTGCATCGTATCCACGACGTTTTTCATGTATCCATGCTGAGGCGGTATCGATCTGACCCAACTCATATCATACCAGTTACAGAAATCGAAGTGCAGTCAGATTTAACCTTCGAAGAGGAACCTGTGCAAATACTGGATCGTGACATCAAGGTGTTGAGAAGGAAATCAGTTCCACTAGTGAAAGTACCTTGGAGGAACCATGGCAAAGAAGAAGCTACTTGGGAGACGGAGGAGGCTATGCGTCAACAGTACCCTCAACTGTTCGAATAAGGTAAAATTTCGAGGTCGAAATTTCTTTAAGGAGGGTAGAGTTGTAACATCCTGATTTTCGGATTTATTCGCGGGTTTCAATATTTTGTAAATATTTTAAAATTTTGTATTTGGAAGTGAGATTAATATTTTGAGTAGGTAGATGGGCTTATGGAAGGCCCATGTGTTGGCCAAAACCTAGGTGAATTTTTGAATTTTGGACATAGGAGTTAGGGGTTCAGCTAGGTGGCCCTTGAATAGAGTTATGGGTAAATTGCATCACAAAAAGAGCCTTGGTAAAGTGGTGGGGTGGCGCCACTAGGCTCCTAGAAAGGGTGGCGTGGAGCATTGGAGAAGGCAGGGATCGATTCCCTGTCTTTGACAAATAGATGCATTTATTTTTAAGTGCGGGAGGGGTAGTGTTGGAGTCGGTGGATTACGCGCAAAGGGAGTTTGAATAAGTCCAAATGCTTGGATTAAGGAGTGATAAGGGGAGAGATTGAAGGGATTTGGAGAGAGGCTAGGAGTTGGCCGAATTAGGGAATTAGAAAGGGATTTCACAGAGGGTTTTAAGTTAGTATTTCGGCATTTAGGGTGTTGAGTGGTGCCTTTTCTTACGCTTAAACACCTTGGGGTTGTTCTTTCTCTCTTTTTCCTCTCTAGCCGAAACCACCATTCTCTCTATTCTTCTTTCTTCATTTTCTTCTTCAAAACCGTTCACCAAACTCTTTGTTCTTCAACACTTTTGCGAAACCACAAAAGTCGAAAAACCGAAAAATACATTAGTTGTACCGATTTCTTCCAAGCCAAATCCTTGATATTTTTGTGCCTAATAAGCGACAACCATCTTTTCTAAACCCTAGATACACTGTCGGCAATTTTACATCAAGGTTATAACCCCACATTGTCATCTCCTTCATCACTCAAAAGCCGAAAAACCATAGATTTGGGGCTTATAGTCAGAAACCTGTAAAACTCGGGAGTCGAGTTCTACCGTCATTTGAAAGATAAATCTGCATCATATTGTGTGGAGATCAAAAGGAGAAAAGGGTAAGTGTTCAACATCTCGAGATCTGGTCCTATTTTACAAAGTTAGAAAAGCAAGTCCCTAAAACCTAGGAGGCTGTCGATTTGGGCATGTGGCTCTAAAGGGTTTTTAAGCGACGTTTTTGTCTATGATTAGTGTCTTCCTAAGTGTTGGATTGAAGGCGTGGGTTGTTGGAGCAATCGGATTTGAGCTAGCTATCGATTTTGGCAAAGGGTAAGGTTTCAAAGGCTTTTAGGGATATGGGTCGATCAGGGATAAATAGGTTGTGGGTTTAGTGATTTCGGTTTGTAAATAAGAACTGTGCTAATCAATTGTAGGATATCGAAAGGGATCTCGGTGGCAGTCGTCGCGAAAGCAGTGTGTACCGAACACCCTTCCTTAGTTCAATTCGGCAAAAGCGAAATGCCAAAATACGGCATTTCATGGGCTTGTGAGTATGCGAATGCTCTCAAGACATAGAGTAATTGTTGGATCTAGCACCGTAAAGTAGTAAGTAAGTTGTGTGACATTTTAGCGTACTTCGGAAAAAAAGGCTCGATGGGCCAAAACTGGGCCCAATGGGCTTACGGACCAATATGGGTAAGAGATGGGCAAATTAGCCTGTTAGTTAGATGGTGGAACCAAATTGCATAAAACTGTTGAAAATTGCTGAAGTAGCTAGTGTAGTTGCTAAGTTACGAAAATTATCTCTAAAGAGCAAAATTACCGATATACCCCTAGGGTTTAAATTGGCTAAACTTGCATGATTGTTTGATACTGATATTTTACATGATATGCATCTATTAATATCTGTTGCATGGGATTGAGGTATTGATGGAGGAAGTATTGAAAGTGGTTTATCCACGTACTGGAGGCTTTGCCTCAACTTATTGATATTTGAGCAGCGTTGCTGCAACTATGGAGTGTAGGGCTGGGTGGGTTGAGATATTCCCCACATGGAGTGTAGGGCTGGTACGGGTGCAGTGTAGCGGATGGTGGGTTGAGTAGTCTCCCGGATGGGTTTGCATGCATTACTACTATTGTTACCTATATTCTTGATCGAACCTGGGCCTATGGGCCACACTGTTATATGTTAAAAGGGGCTAAGGCCTTGCTCTCGTATTCGAAAGGGCTTGGTCCCTTTGTGTAATTGTTATCTGAATAGGGCTTAGGCCCAATGGGCTAGAGCTAACTTGGGCTTTGGATGGGTTTCTGTATACACTGAGTTTCCCAAACTCACCCCTTTCTCTTCCATCCTTGCAGGTGAGCCCTAGTTGGTGGACTTGGAGCTGGGCGGGATTCAGAGTGGCCATGAAGATTGATTACCGGTTTTAATTAAGTTCAGCAATTTTTTTTTTGATTATTTCTATTATGGTTAAAGTTGTAATAAGGCCGCTCTTTTTAATTAATTTTATTTTGAGATTATTAAACTGGATAGCACTAGGGCACGTTTTATAAAAAAAAATTACATGTTTTAAAAGAGCATGATGACACACAAAGTTCTTCGCAACGTAAATGTTTTTCTAAGAAAATAAATAATTCAAACAGACTTAAACTTGATTTAATGTTCGTAGGCACGTAACCTGTTTAAAGTGTGGTAATGGATGTGTGCATGTCTAGGATTGGATCCGGGAAAAGCTTGGTACTTAAGCAGTCCAATAAGACTCACCTCCTCTTGGCTGGCTTCCTACCTGGTGCACAGCTTCCATTCACTTTAACTTAAAACAAGAACATATTTTCGCTAAACACTAAACAACGAATTTAGATAAACACATGTTTTTGAAACATCTCCATGTGACATACTAAATTCGGCCGTAACGTCTGGGCTGGGTTTGGGGTGTTACAATATCTTTCCTTTTTAAAGACAGGAACAATCCGTATATGAAATCCATAGTAACTCTTTCTCAGAGATCATACCATAACTATCTTATCATCATTTAACGATTCAAGTCAGCTACACTATCACAAACTTAAATCTGTCTATAACATCAGATACGTTGAGCTGTCACACTATATTTCTTATCTTAAAACACATCACTAAAAATAAAAAAGTCTTTGCTTAATGCAGACTAAACCAGTTCAAAGGCTTCGATTAACAATGTCCTCGTCTACTCAAATTTTTACTAATTAACATGTAATAGACCATCCAATTTTCACAAAACGAAAATTTTATCATTCATAGAAACTTTAAATCGTATCAAAGTCTTCTAAGATACATACACTTTCCATTCAGACTATTTGTCTTTTACCCAAAAAAGATAAAATCTTATTCTCAGGCTTGAGAAAAACGATTCAGACATAATTGTTTCATTAAATCTTTCAAACAATAACCCATACAGACTGAACAACCAAGTCGGTCTTAATTATTACTTGATAAAGCTTCAGGAAATCCTTCCTTTCATTTGATAGAACCGTTCAACATGCAATCATTTAAGATTCACTTATCATGCCTATCAAAGACCTTTACCATTGCTTTAGCTCAAAATAACAAGAATATCCCGATTGAGGGAAATAACTTTAATCAAATTCCTCGGGAGAAGAAATCCACCATAAAAATCGAAACTCGCAGTTTTGCCACTTATGTTTTTGCTGAGATAAAAACTTTACACAAAATTTAAAGAAATTCGAATACTAGAATCATCACGTTACTACTATCAACCCAGAGGCATAATCGTAATTAACATAGTCATCATATGCCCAAGAATACACTTTAGATACGACTCATGAATAATAATTTTCGAAATAAAGATGACAAGAAGACCAAAATAAAGAAATCCAAGATAGAAAAATCCAAGAATCATAATACCATATGTATTTCTTATAAAATTCCAATGAATGGATTGTAACATAATACCAGAGAGAAATAGAGCAGTTCTGATTATAAACCAATTAGGTTATCAATACTTTCGTCTATACATCATGATTAGAACACCTTCCCATATAATAAGAATTTTATCAGAAGAGTAATAGCCATAGGAATATTCCTGAGAACAATTAAACATATGGAATACCTCAAAAGAGACTGTCCAAAATCTGTTCAGCCATAACTGTCACACTCAATATCTTACCGTTCAAATATTATTCCTTTAACTATTTCTATCATCACTAATCCCGTACTATTTCTTTCACTAAAGAAAATAAGTTCAGAAGGAATTCTGATTACTACATTCTTTCAACGTCGTGCTGAACAAGTTGATTTGCCAAGGTTAATTTCTTCTCTCATTGTGATATTTCGTAAATTGAAAAAATCTATAAATCAATCTGATACCTTTTCTAATTCTGTCTTTACTTATCAATTCATTCTCAAACTCTGACCATATTTACAATCATTCTACCGCTGAACTCTTTTGGTCTTATACTCGTGAGTTTATTTCAGCACAAATCTCATGAAATCCTTTATAAACACCACTCTAATAAGGGGGTGGGGTTGTAAGATCCCTGACTCATCTCTCATACACATGTATATACCATATAACTTTCACCATTATAGTCATATTATTACCAACATATCATTCGCTTCAGACAAGCTAACATTAAAGTTTGCTTTACACAGACTTTCCAGTTACTTATTTAAACAAATGTACTTATACATACATTGTATGAATTCTGAATAACTTTACTTATCATTTTTATTTAATCAAATAGGTCAGGCACATAACATCATATGAGGGCCAAACAAACATGTATGAGTGTATCACAATCTGAGCTCTCATCTAGCACATCAACATATGTATATCATTGTAACCATATAACTCAATTCAATCAATTTAGCACATTTACTTAGACTATGAGAGTTTGCCAGTCATACTTATTCAAACAAGCATACCTCGACATTTATTCCATCAATATTGTTGGTAAGTTACCCAAATACACGCATTCGTTCAAGTAAATCAATCATATACATCATGGAATTATCGATTAAACATAGGTAGGCTCATTACATCACAATCTTTTGTCCCATTTCAATTTTTCATATTTCAAGGATGCCTCCCGTTGGAACATTGCAGTTTTGATGGATTCCCAGGTAGTATACTCAGGGTATATACATTAATCATTCATCAATTCATGTCTAGTAGTACCTTTCGGGTACACTCTCTCGAATCACGTATCATACAGTAGAATTACTAGTCCAGGCTAAATTCTAACTGAAACATATTCTCAATAGGCTCGTCTCAGGATTACCCATCCGAGCTAAATCCCTTATATAATGAGGCTAATTGATTACCCGTCCGGGCTAAATTCATTCTATCATATTTACTAGAGAGAGTTCAACTCGGGATTACCCGTCTGAGCTAAATCCCATTTTGCATCATTATACCTCTTTTCAAGAAATCATTGTAATCCATCGAAATTCAACGTCCAATTGGGGCAGTAACATTTTGCTAATATCATGCTATTATGAACCCTTTATTCATACTTTTATGAATTTCTATTTACCACATCCACTTAATCAAATAAGCCAAGTGTACATCAAATAAGCATGAACATTCATCGTAACATGAACATTCATCGTAACATAAACTTTCATCTCACATGTTATCACATATATCATGAAATTTTATTCATAATTTTCTGAATCCAAGCTTATCATGACTATACTTTACCCGAATACCTTAGCATCACATTTAACATGGTCGGCGTAGCTTGGTTGGAGAGTACCTCTGTCTAAACGAGATGGTTCTCATTTGCGTCGGGAGACATAACACTATCACAGATTGGTGGCATGTATAGTTAGACTCTTATTCTTGCTATGTTAATCTGAAAACTGACTAAACTATGACTCTGATACCACTAAATGTAACACCCCTTACCCGTGTCTGACGCCAGGACAGGATATGAGGCATTGCCGGACTTAAACATGCATATACATGTAAAACTGGGCCATTAAATTTCAATCATATCAGAATCATTTGATCATATGCAAAATGTCCCATACACGAGCCTTCGAGGCTCTAAACATGCATTAAAAGTGATTTGGGACTAAACCGAGAACTCACGAACATTTTACAACACATAGAAAATTTTCATGTTTGGAGAGTCACACGCCCATGTTGGTAGGCTGGGTGGTCTCACACGCCCTTATCCTCAGCCCGTGTAACTCTCAGTTTATGACGTCAGCAAACATTTAGGGTCACACGGCCAAGTCACACGCCCGTGTGCTAAGGTTGTTCCTCCACACGGCTGAGACACACGGCCGTGTCTTTGCCCGTGTAGTCAACACTTAGGCTATTTTCCAAGTCTTTTTGTTACCTTAATCTTTCACATCCTTAAATACTTTAAAGACACATATCATAGTATCATTTTAATGATTTAGCATGCCTCACTAAATCACTTTTTTAACAATCAACCATAACATATTACCCAATAATTAATCTCTACTTATTCAACGAATGTCCATGTTCTATCATTATCAACTTAATGCCAATTTACGCGTTTATTCCATAGCCATGACCACCCCGAATGGTCCTAGGGCATTCTTGTGCACATATATTATTTACTATTCATTCATGGAAGACAATTATAATCATATCACAAAGCATCAACACATGGCAAGAATAATTAGGCTTACAAGCCAAAACATTATAAGCCATATCTCATGGCTATACACAATGGATCAAGATAAGCCAATACATTTGGCTAAAACATAAGAACACATATCAATAACTATGCTCCTATACATGCCACTCACTTGAAGATGCTTAAGACTTATCGATATCCCCTATTGATAGCTAGATAGTGTGATGCTACCTTCGACGATCTCCAAGCCCGAGCTAACCTGACAACACTAAAGCAATGAAAAGGAGGGGGTAAGCTATATAGCTTAGTAAGTCCATATGAAAATAGTAAGTAATTTATCAACATGATTCCATCAATTCTTACAACATGATTCCAAGGTAAAATAATCATAATTGCACTTTTACTTATGTTCAAGTTAAGCTATTTACTCAAGTCATAGTCACTAAGTTACTTATAACTTGAGCTACAGAACTCCAAATCAAGATCCGCTAATTTTCTCTAAAATTAGACTCACGTATCTACTTATCATAAAATTTTCAAAATTTTTGGATTAGCCAATAAGTAGAGTTTATTCTTTAAAGTCTCCCCTGTTTAGTTGTTTGATAGTTCTGACCCCTCTGCACTAAAAGTTAATTATCTCTTCGTACAAGATTTGGATAATGTTCATGTTTGTTTCTTTTGAAAATAGACTCATTAAGGATTTTAATAAGATAAATTATAACCCATATTTATATTTGTATAATTTTTAATGATTTTTCATATCAGAATAAGGGATTCTAAAATCATTCTACCCCTGTCTCAAAAAAATTCAAATATCAGAGAATACAAAATTCTTTTGCTTTCACCGTTTCTTTTATGTGAAAATAGACTCAATAAAATTTTATTTCATATCTTATTCAACTTCTAATTTGATTTCCACCATTTTTGGGGATTTTTCAAAGTCACACAACTGTTGCTGTCCAAAACTGTTTTATTACAAATTTCACTCTTACATAATCTCACTTACTCTATTCTATCTTACCGAAAGTTCGCTTAACTATCGAGCACATTGCTCATAAATTTTCACACATATACCTGCACTTATTCATCACATAGTCATATTCAATTACACTAGTCATTACATGATCACATGTAGTTTCACTTAGTCAATTTCCCGTTGAACTCGTTGGAATAATAACAGATACACGGTGGCTTACACATATTACCACCCTTGTAACCGAAGCTATTTGGTGCACATAGTAGCCTGCACTTAGTACTACATCTGTGACCAAAACCATCTCTTACAGATAGTGGCCTGCACTTAGTACCACACATGTGATCGAAGCTATCGGGTAAGCATAGTAGCCTACACTTAGTACTACACATGCGACCTAACCATCTAGTACACGTAGTAGCCTGCACTTAGTACTATACACGTGACCTAAAACCATCTTAAAGGCATAGTATCCTACACATAGTACGACACATGTGTTTGCACAACGGATCATTCATATATTTTCTATTCCGAAGGTCCAACCGGGAAATTTCTCACTTTTCAACATTTTACCAATTCATCCATAATCAACTTAAATTCATAATTTACATCAAGTGATCATTCAATATACAACCACAACTTATATAATAACAAAATATTATAACATAAGTAAAAACGATATATTATTTACATACAAGCTTACTCGTTTCAAAGAAATATCATGTTCCATCAAATTTCCATTATATTCAATCATCCCATCACATGTTATCAACATTTGAGCTATCGATTACTTAATGGGTACATCACGTTCCCATACACAATATCATTAACATATAAATCAATATAACCATAGCAAAATAGATTTCAAGTGTAAAAACAATAACATGAATATCATGCTTATTTAATCACATGAACTTACCGTAAATGCAATTACGACCAACTATTCCAATTTAGTCCACAATCTCGAACTCTCCCGATTTAGGCCCAAATCTCGGTTTTCTGGATCTAAGATTTCAAATATAGCTCATTTATTATTCACATTATTCAAATTGACCCAAAAATCACACTTTTAAAAATTTTCATTTTTACCCCTAAACTTTATCATATTTACACTTTTACCCCTAGGCTCGTAAAATGTTTTTTATTTAATTTTTTTTCACTTTAAGCCTAGCCGAATCATTTTCATAACTATAGCAGCTCACAATTTCCACTAAATCACACTTTTATGATAAATTTTATAACTTTTTACAATTTAGTCCTTTTTAGCATTTTCACCGAAAACTACTTAGTAAAAGTCATTTCTGCAACCATAAACATGCGTAATCTACCATTAAACATCAAAATGCACAAATTTATAACATGGTTCAAACCCTATACCTTCATCATAACTCAAATAAATGGTAGAAATAGGTAGATCTTGTTACGAGGATTTCAAAAACATGAAAATCATTAAAAACAAGGCTAGAACGGACTTACAATTGAGCTTGGAAGCTTGAAAAACCCTAGTTGTGTCTTCTCCATGCAAGTTTCGGCCATGGGGTTGAATATGGACAAAAATTGGCTTTTAATTTTGTTTTTAATTCATTTTAATTACTAAATGACCAAAATACCCCTAACTTAAAAATATTCTATTTCACCCATTTCATGTCCATTTTTGTCCATCAAATTAATAAATGGTCTAATTACCATATAAGGACCTCCGGTTTAAAATTTCATAACAATTGGACACCTCTAGCATGTAGAAATCAACTTTTGCACTTTTTACGATTTAGTCGTTTTGACTAAATTGAGTGCCCAAACGTCAAAATTTCTGGACGAAATTTTCACAAAACAATTCCATAGAACTATAGACCATAAAAATATAATAAAAATGAAATTTCTTACGTTGATTTCGTGGTCTCGAAACCACTGTTCTGACTAGGTCCTAATTCGGGATGTTACACAACGTATCACTTACTGACATGTCAATAGTATCCAAAACTATTCTTAAAGTTCGACCGGGCTTTCACACTTTTCATTTCTATCATTGAATACATTCGTAGAGTCATTTTCACAATTCATACATTATCCATAATCCCGTTTTAACAATTTGTGCAATATTAAAGCATTTTAACATACATTTATAATGTAATCATCACATACGAACTTACCTCATATTTGGAACTGACGGATAGGGTTGACTACTCGATAACCTTGCTTTTCCATCGATATATATCCGAATTCTTTCTTTCTTGATCTATATGAATTCAAAATTAACTTATTTATTCATCTACTCATTCAATTAATCCAAAAATACACATTTGGGCATTTTTGCACATTAGCCCCTAAACTTTCGCATTTAATCAATTTAGTCTCTATTTCACAAATACACAAAATTCACACAATTCAAAAAAAACCCATGCTTGGTCGAATTATATATATGTCCCTAGCAGCCCAAAAATTTCATTTATTTCACATTTCAACCACACAATTTGCACATTTCACAATTTAATCCCTATTATGCATTTTCATAAAAAATCACTTAAAAAAACATGTAAAACTATTATCAAGCTTTCATATTTCAACATTAAACATCAAAGAACACAGATTCAACAATGGCAACTCCTAAAATCTTTAACAGTTTCGAAATCTAAGGTACGGGCTAGCTAGAATACGAAGCAACGATCTCAAAAACGTAAAAATCATCAAAAATCGAGCTCAAAACACTTACCAATTAAACTATGAATATGCCGAACCGTAATATGCATAAAAATGGTGTTTTTCACCTTGGAATTTCACCAATGGCCAAAAAGAACGAACAAAAATCATGTTTTGTTATATTTTTATTAACTTAATTACATAATTACTTATTTACCCTTAATGAATAAACATAAAAATTTATAATGCATGTCCATTAATGTCCATTAACACTGCCAATGGTCTAATATCATAATAAAGAATTTTAATTTAGTTAGTCATAGTAATTAAGCACTTTAAACAAATAGTATGCAAGTTTTGCATTTTATGTGATTTAATCATTTTTTTTATCAAATTAACCAACCAATCGATAAAATGAGCTCACGAAAATTTCACACATATCAAATAACATGTTGTAAATGTCATAAATAATATTAAAATAACTTTCTGACATCGAATTTGTGGTTTCAAAACCACTATTCTGATTTAGCTATAATCGGGTTGTTACATTCTGTGTTTCGTTGTAACTTCTACATTACAACCTGACCCATACACTTAAGGATACCACTTAATTTTTATATTTTTTTATAGTATTTTTTTTAAATCTCGATGTTTGCACATCAAGGTGGTGATCAAGTTGTTGGCCCCGTTGTTGGGGGGCTTCAGTAGAACCTTTCTTACCAACCTTCACATATGTAAAGAGCTCAGGAAAGGCCCATGGTGAATAACCATACTGTATGTGGTCATAGGTTGGATAAAATAAATGAGGAGATGCTGTCAATGAGGACCAAAATCAGACAGGTGTAGTCTGAGTGCACCTCACTCTCAACTGTTTGACATCCAAGACCAGCTTCGCCAAATGATGAGTATGATGCAAAGGCAAGTTGGTACAGGCACCCCTAGCAACAGAGAGAACAACCTTCATAGGGATAGGAAGGAGCAAGTGAAAGTAATTGCTCTCTATTCGGATAAAGTTCTTGAAAACTTGAATGAACCCATTCAAAAGGAGACAAAAGAGCGAGAATCCTATGATGTTGTGGATGACATCTCCCATGAAGACAAGCATGTGTAGAATGATGAGGTAACTAAACCAATAGTTGAGCCGAAAATATAAAAGAGTTCTAAACTTGTTGCAAAAGGCATACCATTCTTAGCAAGGTTAGAGGACAAAAGGAAAAGGGACGAAGAAGAATTTGTGTTTTCTAAACCTCTAAGTCCCTTAATGCTAATTTCCCCTTAATAGAGCTGATAGAGAAAATTCCAAAATATGCCAAGTACTTGAAAAAGTCATGTCTAGGCATAGGAAAATAAAGAAATAGGAAAAAACTAACATAGATGGCTTATGCAGTGCAATTATTACTAGGAAATGCCCTATGCGACCTGAGGGCCAATATTAATCTAATGTCTTTCTCTACTTACATGAAACTCAGGTTAGGGGAACTAAAAAAATACACGATTAACACTGTAATTGGCCAATTGGTCTTTGGTACATCCAAAAGGTGTACTTGAAGACATATTAGTCAAAGTGAGGAAATTTATAATACCTGTAGATTTTGATGCCATTTTTGGTAGGCCATTAATGAAGAAAAAAATGGTGGTATTTACTGCTTTAAAGTGAAATTTCGAACCCAATAGGTGAAGGGCATATGAAATTTGATCAACAAACAACAAGGACTGATCATATTCTTTCTTTACAACTCTCACAAGAAGAACAAAGGTATGTGCATGCTAACCAAGAAATAGGATATTCCAGGGGTAGGTCGATAATTAACCTGAAGAACAAGTCAATGATGAATTTGGAAAGTTTGGATGTCACGACTGGAGAAAGATTGGCTAAAGTAGAACCAATAAAAAAGACAGTTAATTGAGTTGTTACCAAAGAGAAGTAATGAACTACAAAGATAGTCTCTATGTTGTCAAAGCAAGAGAAACAATCATTAATGTGTCTTCCAAGGAATAACATGGACATCTTTGTGTGGTCTGCAGCAAACATGTCAAGAATTCATCCTACAATAGTACAACATAGTTTGAACGCTAATCTTAATGCAAATCCAGTAAATCAAAGAAAAAAGGAAGTTCCTGGAGGTGAAGATTTTGATAATCAAGAAGGAAATGTAGAAGTTTTTAGCGGCGAACTTCATAAAGGAGGTTTTGTTCCTCGACTAAATTTCTAAGGTTGTCATGTTCCTCAAGTCCAATAGAAAGTGGATGATGTGTGTTGATTTCACACACCTCAACAAAGCATGTCCCAAAGATAGTTTCCCACTTCCTTTAATTGTCAAGTTGGTCGATGCTTCAGCAGGCCACAAATATATGAGCTTTATGGATGTCTTTTCAATATATAATCAGATCTAGATTGCCCTAGAGGGTCAAAAGAATACAAATTTCATAACCAAATATGATCTATTCTATTATAAAGTCATGTCATTTAGATTGAAAAATGCTTAAGCAACTTACTAGAGATTATTCAATAATATTTTTTGCAACCAAATTTGCAACCAAGATCCCTCTAATTGAACAACATTTGGTAGACTTACGGGAAACCTTTGATGTTCTCAAACTGTATAATATGAAGTTGAATCCCAATAAATGTGCCTTTAGGGTAAGAGCAAGCATGTTCCTAGGTTTTATCATTTCTGGGAGGGGTATTGAAGCGAACCCAGAAAAGATAAATATCATATTGAACCTAAGCAAACCAAAGAACACAAAAAAGATTCAAAGGCTCAATGGGAAAATTATTTCTCTAAACAGGTTTGTTTCAAGCCTGGTTGATAAATGTTTGCCCTTCTTTAATGCCCTTAAAATTTATTATAATAATTCGAGAATAGTTGATATTTTTAATATAAATCAAAATTCACTATAATAATTAACTGAATATAATAATTATAATTACCATAATTATAATAATATTTGACTTAAAAATTACAATTACAATAATTGTAAAAATATTCTATCGTAAATTATAATTACAATAATTATAACAATGATTTCAATAAATTATGTTTAGTTAAATTTTATACGAATCAAATTGATATATATTAATTTAACCATGCTATCATTATGTGTGCAACATACTTGTACATATAATTCGTTCAATATTTAACTGCCTAATTAAATTAATTCTATAATAAATTTAATTCATATGACAGCTAAAAATAATACCAATTATGTTTGGATTCTGTTCGTTTCAACCATAAAGTGTGACCCTGTAGGTTCTTATAACGTTAGTAGTAATACTAGAATGATTCTAATATAAACAATGAGTGGCATCTAGCAATGCATCATTGTTACCTAAGTTACAAGAAGTCATGATTCAACATAACATCTCTATGATTAACCCTTCATATATTAAATCCCTTTATCCTTTATATCTAGAATGGACACAAGTCATGGAATAGTCACACTTGAATAGTCCACCTAATATTTCTTGATATCCTAAGTAGACTATGATAACAAATAAGTATGATATCTCATATCAACTTATTTGAGCATGGCCATGCATTTTTAGTCTCACTCAATCAAGTGGCCTAAGATATTGCTCCCATTATGTGGGAGGGACAAATCCTATATTGATCAACCATATCCCACTACATAGATTGTGGTACATCCAAAATTAGCCTTTATAGAACAACCAGTTATAGTGGACGTTTGACTATATCAAAATATACGACTCACGATGTTAGGATAATGATGATCTCAAGTCTAAGGATCGTATACATAGTAATCACTATGAGTAATGTTGCGACTATTACATAATAATCCAAGAAACATACTCATAGCGGGTCAGTCTAATATGTTGTTCCCTAACACACATACTCATATATTTATTTTCACTTCTCATGTCAATGATAACACTTTGTCATCAATAAACTACACGTTAGCCTTAATGCATTATTGTTGTCCACGCCCACAATAATACTCAACTAAGGACCTTTTAAGAATAATCATATTATTCTCAGGACATTATTATAAAATAGTTTATTTATATATACAGAAAAGAAACTGAAATAATAATGGCAATGCCTTATATTAATAAACAAGGTAAAACAAGTATGTTATTCCAATCATCTCATGATTGGTGTTTGGGCATACTCTAACAAAAAATCCTTTGAGCAGTTAAAATTTTATCTCACCAAGAAGTATGTTATTCCAATCATCTCATGATTGGTGTTTGGGCATACTCTAACAAAAAATCCTTTAAAATTTTATCTCACCAAGCCCCTTTTGTTAACTTTACCTCTCCTAGGAGATATTCCATACTTATATTTAGCTGTAATAAATTTTATAATTTAAAATTGGACAACCATATGTCTAAGTTAGTTGTTGATGTAATTTTTTTTATATTTTTATTAACTTATATACTTTAAAATTTTATTTATTATTAAATTTAATAATAATAACCTGATATTTTAAAAAAAAATAAAAACATATAAACTTACTAAAAAATACATTTGAAATAAATCTAAACAAATGGGTATCCAAATTTAGATGTATTTGTACAACAATTTGTACAAGCTTATTTTTATGTAAAAAAAATTATATTTTTTATTGATTATATTTTGAAGATTTTTATTTTTTTAATTTATGCCCATTATGTGTTATATTAAGAGGATGTCACGTGTCACCATTGGACTAGCCATCGGTATCATGTTAGTACAAATAAACGGTGTTAGTGCAAATGTACCAACTTGGGTGACAAAATACAAGTTCAGGGGGCAAAATACATATAAAACCTTTTTTTAAAATGCCAAACCTAAGTTTTCCATACAGTTGGTATGCAAATGTTTACAATTTAATACACGTGTTATAAATATACTCCTCATCATATTTGAGCTAGCATTCAACACCCAAGCTAATGGCTAGACTTGTGAAAGGATCTAACTAATACTTTGATGACTTAATTAGAACTTTTTGAAGTTTAAGAATCAATTTAAAATGGGATAACATATTTTTTGGCCATTGAACTTGGCAACTAGGTTCACTTTGGTACTTGTACTTTTTTCCTTCTACAAGTCTCGGAGAGACCAAACTGAACCCATGTCACCACAAAACTATTGAACTTGAAAATACAAAAATTTTTCATCACGATATGACATAAATGCTCTATAGTACGATACGCCTTCAATTTAAAGTAAAAATAGGGGTAAAATAGGTATCGTTTCGTGCCATAGGGGTCTATAGTGCGACATGCAAGCCATTTTTGGAAACTTTTCATTCGTGATTCGACGAGATCTTCAGAAATATTCACCAAGTCCTAGATGGCTTCTATATATTTTCCTTACTAGCTGATACACCCTTCAAGCTGTCATAACCACTCAAATCAATGTCTGCGATCCTTTTCTTCAAAATTCTACAAATTCTCTGCCTCTCTTTTGCTTCATAACCTAAAACCATGATTAGCAACTGCTCTAACAATCAACTATTGATAACTTTGAAGATCTTCAGGAAGAGGAGAAGGAAAAAAACTTGAGAGATATTCGGATGAAAGCTTCACTTCAGGATAGAGGTTTTGAGCTTTTACATCTTTGACGATTGAGACGAGAGACATAATCGAATCACTTGGTTGGAAAAAAAGCTTGTGTGACCCTTAAGGAACTAACATGTATCCCAATCATCCAAGAAATTTATGCCATCCTGAAAGAAGCCGAGATGAATCGTAGTATTATGCTTTTGCTATATCTCTCTATGATTCCGTACAATGAATAGATCTTATGCATTTTCTAAGAGAGAAAAATGATGACATAATCAATCTCCTAACAAATGGGTGAAGTGCGTGGGAACTACATCTCGAAACAAATTTCCCAACATCAATCATGCAAGATCAGCTAACTCTGAAAGCAAGAATGTGGTTACAATTTATCAATAATCGAGTTTATCCAACCTCTAATATGACCAACATAAATACGTTCTAAGCTACGATATTGTATGCCATACAACAAAAAGAAAGAATCTATGTTGGTATATGGATATACCAGAACATGTTGTTTTGTGTTAGGAAAAGTAAGGATGAATTGCTTTTTCCACATTTAGTAATGGCCTTGTGTAAACAAGCATGAGTACCAATGAGAAAATTAGAATGTTACTTGCAACTATAAGAGTTTCTGATACATGAACCAAGCCAAAAAGTTTTGGGGGGAAATAGGAAATGAAAGAGGGATATTAAGTCAAAACTCCATCTAGGTATGAATGTGTTACCTAATTTGGAATGGATGATTCAACGGATGCAAGAAGCAAAACCAATCTATGAGGACTATGCAAGGAAAGCTGATTTCAGACTGTAGCAGTTTCCAGCAGCTACATATGAGGCAAGGGAAAAATTTGGTAGGACAAAGATAAAAGGAAATCAAAAGGAAGAACCAGAGGAAGGTCCCGAAGAAAGATCCGGAAGAGGAGTAAGAATCTGATTCTGGCTAATTTTGAAAATTTTTAATTTGGATGGTGTACTCTATTTTAATTTAAAATGAGTTTTAATTTTTGTTTTAGTTTTAATTAGTTAGGATTTAATAGTCTATATATATAGTTGCGTGCTTTGGTTTTCCTTTGTAGGGAACCCCACAATTTGTGATTGGACTACATTTTTGAGCTAAACCCAAAAGGAGGAATAGTCCCACTAATTGAGTTGTGCGAACCACGCCAATTGGGTAACCTCTTTTCCTTACATTTTTAATTGCACATTAGGGACATTGTGTCGAACAAAGTATGGGGGCGACTTAGGAAAATTTTAAAATTTTTATTTATTTGTTTTTAGTAGTTTTTAATTTTAATTTTTTTAAATTGCATGTTTTCTATGTGCTTGAGCTTGTAGAAATACAAGTGATTATTTTAGGAGTATGGTAATAGGATTGTGTGAATAAATTGTAAATTTAGTTTGATAATAATTGATTCTAAACTTTTAACTTTAAATTATTTAGTTCAATTTATTACATTGTGAATAGATTTAAGATGTTATGTATACCACATGATAATTAGGTATATAAATAAAAAGTATGTTTAATTGAATTATAGATTTTAGAAATTGATAGACTTCGCCAATATAGAATTACCTAGGGGCGACCTAAGGCGTTGTTTGGTAGATAATTTCTCGAGCCTAAAAGTTATCTCGTAAATATTTTCCCCTAGTACCTAATTTGAGCCTTAATCCATTTTCTTGATGACCCTAAAAATGAAACCTTTTGCCTAATAAATAATCTGTTTGATCCTTTATTTCTTGGTCTTTGCATGGATTTAGACATTCAGCCATCGATATTGAGGGGTCAAGTAGATACATCTTAGTGGTTTATAAAAAGAGAAAAAAGATGAGTGAAATAAGGAATTGTATGGTATAGTGAGTATAACACTTTGATCTTGTAGAAAAATAAGGCAAAATGTCAATCGAGAAAATGTTGATGAAAAAATAAAAACAAAGTGAGTTGAAAAAAAGTTCACTCAGTTTTTTTCGAAAAATAATTTACGAGCTTGAATGATTGTACTCATAAATACTATATGATCCCATACTAAATGGAGAAATAAGGAATGTGAGGGAAGTGGATATAAGGTGGTGAGCTTATGTATACTTAAGGGAGTATCAGGAACAATATCATGTGCCAAACTACTTGTGACACCCTTAACTTGTATCTGTTGCCGGAGTAGGGTTACAAAGTATTACCGATCAATTCACAACATATAGCATACATTTATCAAACATAAAGCATCCATTCTTATAAATGTATTCAACACAATCACATTGTCCCTTATAAGGGCCTACGAGGCCTTAAACATTCTTTAGAAGTGGTTTGAGACTAAACCGATAACATATGAAAATTTTTGGAAACTTAGAAAAATTTCAACCATACAGGGGTTACACGCCCGTGAGAACAGGCCGTGTGGGAACAAGGTATACATACTGACTTGGGTCACACGGCCAACCACACGCCCGTGTGCTAGGCCATGCCAAACATGTAGGGTATACTGACTTATGCAACACGGCCAAGTCACACGCTCGTGTGCTAGGCTGTGTGCCAATTAGGGGTTTACTGACTTGTACCACACGGCCAATCATACGCCTGTGTGTGAGACTGTGTGGAGCATACTGACTTCAATTTAATTTTAACACCAAGGGACACACGGCCGTGTAACATGACTATGTGTCACACAAGGCTAAGACACACGCTCGTGTCTCTGCCCATGTGGACAAAATTAGGCCATTCGCAAGGCCAATTTGTCACCCCAACTTCAAAGTACCTACGTAAGGAAAAATGGTACCATTTCATTATACAATTAGGTAGTCAAAATCATCAACCAAATGCACAATTCATACAATTATAATTTCATCTATTCCAATTCTCAAATCACTACCATTTACTTAGCCAAATACATGACAAAACAATATCAAACAATATGGTTCATTTATCATAATTCACATAACCATTTTAACTTCCATAATGCCTTGGTTACAACCATGCCAAAACAAACCGAAATAAACCATCACTCATGGCTATATTTATACAAACCAAAACATATACATTTACAAGCCATTTCTAATAGCCAAACACACGCCAAACACACATCAATATTAACATCATTTACAAGCCAAATCTCATGGCTATAATCACAACCAAAATACCACATCTAGCCTATACATGCCATATACCATAAATGTATAATTCAAAAGTACCAACTTAGATGTTTGATAGTGCGATGATGTTCCCGACAACTCCTGAATCTGAGCTAGCCTTGATTCACTATAAAACATAGAAAAATAACATGAAGTAAGCTTCATAGCTTAGTAAGCTCGTATGTTAATAATTTAATTCATCGAATAAATGCAAATCAACCAATTACACATAACAAAACCTTGTACACATTAACTACAAACATTTCTCATGTCTCAAAACATGATCAAATATGAACTCATCGAACTTTCACTATTTAATACTCGAATAGGCTCTGCACATACCTGTATCGCCTCGTACTAACCTCTTTCTCAACCACATTATTCGTTTATCTGTTGAACCATTTGGAATAGAAATTGGATACTCAGGAGTCTCGTACGATAAGTACCTATACCATAGCCCATAGCCAAATCAGGGTAACTTATCCAAAGAACTATTATCATGGCCCAAAGCCAAATCATCCGATATGCATGGCCCGAAGCCAAATCGGTAAAATACACACCCGAAGTGCTGATATCATGGTCTAAATCCAACTCAACGTATCACTTACTGACATGCCAATAGTATCCAAAACTACTTTTACGGTTCAACCGGGCTTTCACACTTTTCGTTTCTATCATTGAATGCACTTGTAGAGTTGTTTTCACACTTCATACATTATTCATAATCCCATTTTAATAATTTATGCAATATTAAAGCATTTTAACATATATTTATAATGTAATCATCATATATGAACTTACCTCGTATTCGAAATTGACGGATCGGGTCGACTACTCGATAACCTTACTTTTCCCTCGATCTAAATCTGAATTCTTTCTTTCTTGATCTATATAAATTCAAAATTAACTTATTTAACCAACCATTCATTCAATTTAGTCCAAAACATACATTTAGGCCTATTTGCACATTAGCCCCTAAACTTTTACACTTTTAACAATTTAGTCTTTATTTCACAAAACACAAAATTCACATAATGTAACACCCCAAATTTCTCTAATTCTGGCTTTAACGTGTTAGGTTAAGTGGTTATATGCTCTGGGTTATGTTTGGGAGGTTCTAAGTTCAAAGCTTTAACTTGGGCTAAATTTTGGGTTTTTATTTGAATAAAGCCTGACTTTAGGTCAGTGGGCTTATAAAGAATTGTTGGTAGAAACTTAATAGAATGGGCCTACTGGTCTAGTGGTTAAGTGGCAAGGGATTACGTTTAGGGTTTGGAGTTCGATTCCCTACAATAGCGAGGAGATTTTTATTTTTGTTGTAAGTTTTAGTTAAGTGTTGGGTTTGATTAAAATTCTGAGTTAAGGGTTTTAGGGAAAAATTAGGGGTTTTCTTATTTCCTTCTTTTGGGCAAAATATTTTTGCTGCTGTTTTTTTTCCTCCAAAACCCCTATTATCGAAATTCTCTACTTCTTTTCCCATCTTCCCCCAATTTTTCTTTCTTTTCGTGTAGTTGTAGCGTGTTGCTAGTTTTCGTCAGTTCGGTAAGTTTAGTTGTTAATAAAATTAAGTGATTTTCGTTGGAGATTATTAACAGTGATTTTTTACTATTTAGGGGATATTCAAGGGTCTGTGGATCGCTGATCAAGTTTTTAATAGCGAGGAATCACAGTTCTACATTGAAGGTAAGTAGATCTTGCGTTGCGAGATTTGTCCATTTTTATGTAAGTCGATCTAAGTGACTAATTTGGGGCTCAGTTTTGTAAATTTTAGGCTTTGGAGTGCTCGTGGTTGGATTAGCAATGAAAATAAACTAGGTGTGTACTTCGATTACGCAGAAATCAAGTTTCGGCGAAAGTCAAAAAGTGGCCTATCGACACCATACAGGCGTGTGGTCTGCCCGTGTGGTAGCCTGCGTCGCGAGAAACGGGCGTGTCATTGACGAGCCAGGTTTTACGCGTGCCACACGGGCGTGTAAGGATGACGAGGTCTTGTGCGAGGAACAGGCTCAAGCAAATGGGCTGTGTGGGCCATACGAGTGTATGGGCCCATACGAGTGTATGGGACCATACGAGTGAACCACACGAGCGTGTGGGAATCTGGGCCAGGCCGTGTGATCCACACGGGCAAGGCCAATTTGGGCCGTGTGACCCACACGGGCGTGTGAGCCCAAAGTGAAATGTTCTGTAAGGTTGCACGGGTCCCCTAAGTCGACTGTGACCTAATTGTAGGGGCGGTAAGCATTACTCAGACCCCATACTCTGATTGATTACTGAAGTGTATGCAAAAGCATGTTATTATAAGTATGTGTAATTGTCTGTTTCTACATATATGTTCTGTCATGGTATTGATATGATCTGATATCTGCACATAAGCATGCCATTATATTTATGTTGTATTGCATTGGGTTGGGATTGTTGTGAAGAGAAGGAAGTCTGAGAGGCGATTAGCCTGGTATCTGAAGGCTACGCTGCCCTTATCTGTTGTGTATTGTTTTACGGCACCTTTTGGTGTGTAGGGCTGGATGGGTTGATTAAATCCCTATACTTGGTGTATAGTGTTGGGTGGGTCGATTCTATCCCCACATGGTGTGTTGGGTTGGACGGAGATGGTGTCCAGGGTTGGTGGGCATGTTTTCTGTTATCTATTTGTATGCATGCTGTTTGTGGGGATGTACACACTGAGTTTGCGAAAACTCACCCTCTTTGTCTATTTTGTCTGTTAGGTAATCCTCAGCAGTAGATGGATCGGTGCGATAGAGGGCTCGATGGTGACCACTGGTAGACATTTAATGGTTCTATGAGTAACACTTATTTTACCTATTTTACTTTAATATTTATTTTTGAGATTACTCATGTATTCGGACTCAAACTGTTTTAGGTTTACTTGAGATTTTAAATTTTTAAGTTTATGTATTTATAATTGAATGATGTTTTAGCTTCCGCGTTAATGAAATGTTTTCACATAATTATTGGAATAGAGATTTCACGACTTAAGTAAAGATAATAATCTGTACGATTTCCACTGGATAAGATTTTAAAAAAGGTTTTCTAAAAGTGCTCTCATGTGACGCCGCCAGATTTAGCCATAACATCTAGGTCGAGTTTGGGGTGTGACATTTGTGGTATCAGAGCGAGGTTGTAAAACTCGACTGTGGATTTGGGTTTCAAATTTTGGTTTAAAGAAAATGATTTGCAAAATGATTTGAAATATTTTTGATAATAAGTATGTGGTACACCGAGCCTCTAGCACTGATCCTGTAAGTTCTATGAAACTTTGACACATACTATTTGAAAGCATACTTATACTAAAATTTTGTCTGTATCTATCTGAAATACTGTGTAGGTGTTATGAAACACTTTAGGTAGTGTAAACTGAAAACTGTAATTAGCTTACTACTCGCGATAGTTGACTCTGAAACTCTAGTACTATATTGCATAAAATATCTGTTAATAATTATCAAAACTGTAAACTAATGTGCATAAAACTTCTAATTACAGATTAATTTAAAATTACGATGAGCACATGTGGTACTCGAGGATGGGGTACCAGAGGCCGAGGTAGAAGCCATAGAGGGATTCGAGCTGAGTCCTTCGCATCTAATACGATCCCTAATCTGGACACTAGTGAGACGCTGGTGTCACCTGTTACTAAGACTGGTGCCGAGTCTCAAGACCGTGCTACTGGGGACGACGCATTGTCCCAGGCCATGCTGAGGATCCTAGAGAGGGTCGCTGGGGCTAATGCTGGATCTGGAGGCCGTGGGTCGGTTATGGAACGACTCCGGTCCAATAGGGCTGAGGAATTCAGGGGTATCGTTGGAGTTGCTCCTAATTTGGCTGAGTACTGGATGGAGGCCACGGAGCGTATTATGGAGGATCTGGATTTTACTGCCGAGCAGAAGCTCAAGGGGGCTGTTTCGTTGCTTTGCGATGAAGCATATCAATGGTGGCTGACGATTAGGGATAGCACTCAACCTGATAGTCTGATGTGGGATTTGTTTAAGACAGCTTTCCAGAGCAAGTATGTGGGGCCAATTTTATCAAAAATCTTACTCAAGGAGACCGTTCATTGTCCGAGTATGTGGTCGACTTTCTGAGGCTGAGTCGTTATGCGCGAGGCATGGTGGCGACTGAGCATGAGCGCTGTGTTCATTTTGAGGATGGCTTAGGGATAACTTGAGGGTCCTAATAGCTCTGCAGATGGAGCGTGAGTTTGTCGTGTTTGTCCAAAAGGCAAAGATTGCGGAGGAGGTTAAGCGCGTTGAGTAATAGAACCATGACAAAGGGAAGGCTAAGAGGAATGTAGAATCTTCAAATGCTGGGGTAAGGCCTAGAAAAAAGGCCAGACCTGATGGGCCCGTGAGAGTTAGGCCTACTATTACACCTGCTGGGGTGGCGATTTGTCAGCTTTGTAACAGACGCCATCCAGGCAAGTGTTAGAGCTTCTGGGGCTTGCTTGAGGTGTGGGTCGACTGAATACCGAGTTAAGGATTGTCCACTGAGGGGTAATCAAATACAAGCACCGGCTACTGAGACTGCATAGTCACCGAGGGTAGTTCAGCAGCCACCTAGGCACCGAGGCCAGGCTAGGGGTGGTAACGGTATGGTCGAGACGCAGAGTATCGGGTCGATGTCTTTGGGCGATCGAGGTAAGTGTCGTAATATGCTGAATGAGGGCCTAATCGAAATAGTGGTTTCGTGACCACAAATCCGAGATAGAAATAATTATTTTATAATTATTTTGAGGTTTATGATATGATTGCATGATTGTGTGAAAATTTCGTGACGAAATTCTATGCATAAAATACTTAAGTTGAAATTAGTGACTAAATCGAATAATTTGTAAAACTTGCATTCTAGAAGTTTTTAGTATGAAATTACATTGGAATATTAATGAGGAGGCCTTAAATAGCAATTTTACCAATTTCTAAAATTTTGGAAAAAAATGGTCTTGTACATGAAAATTTTCAAAGAAATGTATTAAGGGTATTTTGGTCATTTGGTAATTGAAAGATTAAAAAAAGGAAAAAGATGGCAAAATATGTCCATCTTCTTCATTAGGACGAAAATTAAAGGGTTCTCCATAGCTAGGTTTAGTTTCAAGCTTCCAAGCTCCATAGTAAGTGATTCCAAGCCCCATTTTTAATGTTCCTTACGTTTTTGAAATTCCGATAGCTCGATTTAGCTTATGCTAGCAATAATTCAACCTAGGGTTCATATTTAGAAAAATACCCATAGGTAAAATTTGTGTATTTTGGTGTTTTATGATAGAATATGAGGTTTTAAATTATGCTAGACAACTTGTGCTACTCGGTTTTAAGTGAAAACGAGAAAAAGGGTTTAATCGGTAAAAATACCTAACAGTTATAAGTACATGTTAGAATGAGAATTTGATATTGTCATAGAAGGGAAATATGATCATCATGTCATAAAACATAAGAAAAAGGGATGAAGTTTAATTCCCGAGCCTAGGGGCAAATGTGTAATTTTGCAAAAGTTTAGGGGCAAAATGGTAATTTTGCCAAAGTTCATATTTGGGGCTGTTTTGATGAATGTATGTATTAAATAAGATTAATTTGGCATTATAGATCAAGAGAAACGAGATTCAAGTCGTGATCGAGGGAAAACAAAGTTTACGAGGAGTAGGCTTGATTGCTAATATTTTGTATCGAGGTAAGTTCATGTGTAAATGTAGTAACATAATTGTCATTTTAAGTAATTTAATATTATTTATATGATATGATACTTATTATCATGAAATATTATGCTTTGTGAATTATTATTTGGTAATATGCAAATTATGTGAACAACTTGATAAGTATGAGATGCTAGCAAGTATCGGTTTCTACATTTCGAAGAAGGTGATCAAAATGTGTAATTGAGAAGAATCCCATTTGAACCTTGGGAATAGATTAGAATACAAGTCACATGTTACTAGGATGGTTAGGCATCCGAACTCGTTGAGTTGAGTCCGAGTTCACTTATGGATGCAAATGTCCAAACTCGTTGAGTTGAGTCCGAGTTCGTATGATGTAACTAGGCATCCGAGCTCATTGAGTTGAGTCCGAGTTCACTTATGGATGCGAACGCCCGAGCTTGTTGAGTTGAGTCCGAGTTCGCTTATGGGCAGGTTACATGGTAGCTTGGCTACATATGTGGCACTTATATACAAACTTTCCGTGTATTCGAATTATATTCCGATGTGTTCAACGGGTGAATCTTAAGAGAATAAGGAGAATGCCTAAAACGAAGGTGACATGTTGGTAAGTGTGGTAAATGAGAAAATTTGACAGGTATTATGAAATCGTAGCATGATATTAAACGCAAATGTAACATGAATGTCTTGGTGTTGTTTATGCAAATGATGTTTTTATGTGGAATTGCATGATTATGTTACTTAATATTTGCATGTGAACTTACTAAGAATTTATGCTTACTCCTTCCTTTTCATTCATTGTAGTTTTGACAAGCCGGCTTGAGAATCAGGATAGGTCGAAGGCTCGCTCACACTATCCGAAGACCTAAATTGGTAAAAATGGCTTTTATATTTTGAGTGTGGCATGTATAGCACTATACTCACTTTGTGTAAATAATTTTATGATATGGTTATGGTTTGGTAAGAAAAGGTTTGGAAATGATTAGCCATTGGAATGGCCAATCTAGATCATATTTGATGTCATGTATGTTTAATGTGTTACTTAGTCCATGGAAAACCATAAAATTGTGAAATTGGTTATAAAACAGAATCACACAGCAGCAGTGACGTGAATTGTAAAAATCACTAAAAATAGTAGAAATAGAATTAGATGATAAATAAAACATTTAATTGAATCCTAATGAATCCATTTTCATGTGGAAGAAACAAAATAGGTAAAAGAGTTTTATTTTATAAGATATTTAAATTTTTGTGAAACAGGGCCAGAGCGATTTCTGGATCCCCTGTTCTGAATTTGGAAATTCACCATAAATTGTATAAAAATAATTAGAAGTCATGCTTTATATTTACAGATTCCTTATAGAGTTTAGTTTTAATAGAAACAAACGTCATAGTCATTGAAACTCTGTACATGGAGATATCTAATTCGTAATACACAGAGGTTAGAGCAGTCATACCCTAAAACATGGGAGAATTTAACTAATAAACTGTACTAATTGGCTTGATAAAAAATTCTAGAAAAAAATTAGTAAATAGATATATGAGTGTAGTTTCACGAAAAATTTACGGATCTTAATTTCAAGTTTCAGAACTCGAGATATGAATTTTTAAGCGACTGTAATGCAGGTAGCCAGCTTGTCTGGAATTTCTAAAATAAATTGTTTGAGTTGTTTAATTAATGAATTAAGCCCGTTAACACCTCGTGCTCGACTCCGGTGACAGTCTCGGATACGGGGCATTACATTTGGTGGTATTAGAGCCAGGTTTAGTTGGTTCTCGGACTAACGTGTTGTATGTACGGGTTTTGCTATACATGCCATGCCAAATATATATATTGTGATAGTGTGACGACTTCTGACCTTTTAAATGATTTTTTTATAGTAAATGGATCCCGATCCAGCTGTGGCTGATGATGTAGAGAGTAATGCACCAGCTCCGGCTGAAGGGGCGGTGCCGACTGAAAATCCACCTCCTACTGTTGGTCAAGGAGGAGGAGAAGGGGCTCGAGAAGCCTTTCTCCAAATGATGAATGCTTGGTATACAGAGTTCGTTCGTACGAATCCGAATGCACAACCTCCCCCACCTCCCCCAATTCCTCAACTTGTAGCCCCGATGCCTCAAGGTGTGGATCTGATGAAATTTCATAGAACTCCAGTTGACAGAATCCGTAAGCAAGGGGCCGAAGGATTCAGGGAAAATGTTGATGATGATGCTGAGAAAGTAGAGTTTTGGCTTGAGAATTCTATTCGGGTGTATGATGAATTGTCTTATACACCTGAGGAATGCTTGAAATGTGCTATATCATTGTTGAGGGATTCAGCCTATCATTGGTGGAAGATATTGATTTTAGTGGTACCGAAAGAGAAGGTGACTTGGGAATTCTTTCAAGAAGAATTTCGGAAGAAATACATCAGTGAAAGATTTGTTGATCAAAAGCGTAAAGAGTTTCTCGAGCTGAAGCAGGGGAACATGACAGTTACTAAATACGAAAGGGAGTTCTTCAGGTTGATTAAGTATGCTAGAGAATACATTCCTACAGAGGCTAAAATATGCAGACGATTTGAAGACGGACTCAATGAAGATATCAAAGTATTTGTTGGGATTCTTGAATTAAAAGAAATGGTAGTACTTGTTGATCGAGCTTGCAAGGCTAAAGAACTACTTAAAGAGAAGAAAAAAATAGAGGCTGAGACTAGAAGTTGGAAGAAAAGATCGATGAGCAGTTCATTTTCACAGCAATCTAGAAAATCTAGAAATATGAATCCTCGTTCTTAGGTTTCGACCGGACAATCATATGGAAATTCTAAGAAGCAAAATATGGGTCTTAAATCTCAGGCTACTTCTACGACTAGTGTAGGAAATACGAGATTTGTTAAGCCCGAGTGCCAGCGGTGTGGTCGAAATCATTTTATTAGAGACTGCCCAGAGAGAGTTGAGAAAGAAAATTTTCAGAGTGTAAAAGTTAATGGTGCAGACTCGAGGGGAAGATATTCGAGAAAAGCTGAAAATGAAGTAAGCAACAAGAATGTAGTCAGAGATTTAGCAGCTAAACCTGAAGCAAGGGCTCCAATTAGAACTTATGTCATAAAGGCACGTGAAGATGCTTCATCACCCGACGTAATTACTGGTATATTTTTTTTATGATGTTAATGTTAATGCTTTGATTGATCCCAGTTCTACTCATTCATATGTGTGCATGAAACTGGTGTCTAGTATGACTATGCCTGTTGAGTACACAAAATTTATGATTAGAGTGTCGAATCCATTAGGCAAATGTATGATAGTTGATAAAGTATGCAAGAAATGTCCTTTAATGATTCGGGGTCATTACTTTTCGGCCGACTTGATGTTGTTTCCGTTTGATGAATTTGATGTTATTTTGGGTATGAATTGGTTGACATTGCATGATGCTATAGTAAATTGCAAAGAAAAGGTTATAGAATTAAAATGTGAAAGTGGTAAAATTCTGCGAGTTGAATCAGGCAAATCAGAGGCATTATCTAGTGTAATTTCTTTGATGTCGGCTCAAAGATATTTGAGGAAGGGTTATGAAGCTTATTTGGCGTATGTACTTAATACAATAGAAATTGAAAAGAAAATTGAATTAGTGCCGATTGTGTGTGAGTTCGCGGATGTATTTCTAGAAAAGTTGCCGGGTTTGCCTCTAGTCAGGGAAGTAGAATTTGGTATTGACTTGATACCGAGAGCAGCTCCGATCTCGATTGCTCCGTATAGAATGGCACCAGCAGAGTTGAAAGAATTAAAGTCGCAGTTGCAAGAGTTGAATGACGAAGACTTTGTGAGATCGAGTTTTTCACCTTGGGGTGCTCCCGTATTATTTGTGAAAAAGAAGGATGGTTCTATGAGATTGTGTGTTGACTATCGACAATTAAACAAGGTGACAATCAAGAACAAGTATCCGTTGCCAAGAATTGATGATTTGTTTGATCAGCTGAAAGGAGCGACATGGTTTTCAAAGATTGATTTGAGATCTGGGTACTACCAACTACGAGTAAAAGAGTCGGATGTGCCTAAAACTGCTTTTAGAACAAGGTACGGTCATTATGAATTTTTAGTTATGCTATTCGGGTTAACAAATGCTCCTGCTGTGTTTATGGATTTGATGAATCGCATATTTCGGCCATACTTGGACAAATTTGTTGTGGTATTTATAGATGACATCTTAATTTATTTAAAAGATGAGACAGTGCATGCCGAGCACTTGAAGATAGTTTTCCAAACTTTGAGAAATAAGCAATTATATGCCAAGTTTAGTAAAAGTGAATTTTGGCTTCGGGAAGTTGGATTTTTGGGTCATATTGTTTCCGGTGATGGTATACGGGTTGATCCTAGTAAAATTTCGGCTATTGTTGATTGGAAACCACCAAAAATGTGGCGAGGTTAGAAGTTTCTTAGGGCTAGCTGGGTATTATCGGCGGTTTGTAAATGGATTTTCTATAATTGTTGCTCCTATGACTAGACTACTTGAAAGGATGTTAAATTTGAGTGGACGGAAGAATGTCAATGAGTTTTGAAGAATTGAAAAAGTTATTAACTAAAGCACCAGTGTTAGTACAACCCGAATCAGGTAAAGAATTTGTAGTGTATAGTGATGCTTCTCGAAATGGCTTAGGATGTGTACTTATGCAAGAAGGAAAAGTGGTGGCTTATGCTTCGAGGCAGTTAAAATCTCACAAAAGAAATTATCCGACTCATGATTTGGAATTGGCTGCTATAGTATTTGCTTTGATGATTTGGCGACATTATCTGTATGGTAAAAAATGCCGAGTATATACCGACCATAAAAGTCTTAAGTACTTGATGTCACAAAAAGACTTGAATTTGAGACAGCGAAGATGGTTGGAGTTATTGAAAGATTACGAGCTTGTTATTGACTACCATCCGGGAAAAGTGAATGTGGTTGCCGATGCTTTGAGCAGAAAGTTGCTATTTTCTTTGAGAGCTATGAATACTCAGTAAAGGTATCAGATGATGGTTCGATTTTAGCAGAGTTAAGAGCAAGATCGATGTTTTTACAAGAGATTTGTGAAGCTCAGAAAAGCAATGAAGATTTGCAAGCCAAAAGAAAACAATGTGAGGTTGATACAAGGTCAGATTTCAGAATCGGTTCTAATGGTTGCTTGATGTTTAAAAATCGGATTTGTGTACCGAAAAATGATGAGTTGATTCAAAAGATTTTGCATGAAGCACATAATGGTTGTTTGGTAGTTCACCCGGGCAGTACGAAAATGTATAATGACTTGAAGAAAATGTATTGGTGGAATGGAATGAAAAGAGATATCTCCGAGTTTGTATCAAAGTGCTTAATTTGTCAACAAGTGAAAGCTGAACACCAAGTACCTTCGGGACTACTCCAGCCTATCATGGTTCCTGAATGGAAATGGGATCGGATTACTATGGATTTTGTATCAGGGTTGCCGTTAACTCCGAGGAAGAAAGATGCCATCTGGGTAATAGTTGACAGACTAGCTAAATCGGCTCATTTTATTCCGGTACGTACGGATTATTCTCTTAATAAGTTGGCCGAATTGTATATCAGTGAGATTGTTAGACTTCACGGAATACCTTTGTCAATCATTTCGGATAGAGATCCGAGATTTACTTCGCGATTTTGGCAAAAGTTGCAAGAGGCATTAGGTACGAAGTTAAATTTCAGCACTGCCTTTCATCCACAAACTGATGGACAATCAGAGAGAGTGATTCAGATTCTTGAAGACATGCTTAGATGTTATGTATTGGAATTTCAAGGTAGTTGGGAAAGATACTTACTGTTGGTAGAATTTTCTTATAATAATAGTTATCAGACGAGTTTGAAGATGGCACCTTATGAAACATTGTATGGTCGTAAATGTCGGATGCCATTGTATTGGACTGAACTCAAGGAAAATTAGATTTATGGAGTTGATCTAATAAAAGAAACCGAAGAAAAAGTGAAAGTGATTTGAGATTGTTTGAAAGCTGCTTCGGACAGACAAAAAACTTATGCGGATTTGAAACGAAAGGAAATCGAGTTTCAAGTTGGTGATAAGGTATTTTTAAAAGTGCCTCCATGGAAGAAAGTTCTTAGATTTGGACGGAAGGGCAAGTTAAGTCTGCGTTTTATTGGACCGTATGAAATAATTGAAAAAGTTGGACCAGTAGCTTATCGGTTAGCATTGCCATCTGAATTACAGAAGATGCATGATGTGTTCCACGTATCTATGCTACGTCGGTATCGTTCGGACCCTTCACATATAATTTCACCGACAGAAATTGAGCTACGACCGGATATGACTTACGAAGAAGAACCGATTAAGATTTTAGCTCGAGAGGTCAAGCAACTAAGAAATAAAAGTGTCGCTCTCGTGAAAGTATTGCGGCAAAAGCAAGGGGTAGAAGAGACTACATGGGAACCTGAGAAAACTATGAGAAATCAATACCCACACCTGTTTACCGGTAAGATTTTCGAGGAAGAAAATCCTTAAAGGGGGGAGAGTTGTAATATCCCGAATTAGGGCCTAATCGGAATAGTAGTTCGTGACCATAAATCCGAGATAGAAATAATTATTTTATAATTATTTTGAGGTTTATGATATGATTGCATGATTGTGTGAAAATTTCGTGACGAAATTCTATCCATAAAGTGCTTAAGTTGAAATTAGGGACTAAATCGAATAATTTGCAAAACTTGCATTCTAGAAGTTTTTAGTATGAAATTACGTTGGAATATTAATGAGGAGGTCTTAAATAGAAATTTTACCAATTTCTAAAACTTTGGACAAAAATGGGCTTGTACAAGAAAATTTTCAAAGAAATGTATTAAGGGTATTTTGGTCATTTTGGTAATTAAAAGATTAAAAAAAGGAAAAAGATGGCAAAATATGTCCATCTTCTTCATTAGGACGAAAATTAAAGGGTTCTCCATAGCTAGGGTTTTTTTCAAGCTTCCAAGCTCCATAGTAAGTGATTCCAAGCCCCGTTTTTAATGTTCCTTACATTTTTGAAATCCCGATAGCTCGATTTAGCTTATGCTAGCAATAATTCAACCTAGGGTTCATATTTGGAAAAATACCCATAGGTGAAATTTGTGTATTTTGGTGTTTTATGATAGAATATGAGGTTTTAAATTATGCTAGACAACTTGTGCTACTCGGTTTTAAGTGAAAACGAGAAAAATTGCTTAATCGGTAAAAATACCTAATAGTTATAAGTACATGTTAGAATGAGAATTTGATGTTGCCATAGAAGGGAAAAATGATCAGCATCTCATAGAACATAAGAAAAAGGGATGAAGTTTAATTCCTGAGCCTAGGGGCAAAAGTGTAATTTTGTAAAAGTTTAGGGGCAAAATGGTAATTTTGCCAAAGTTTGTATTTGGGGCTGTTTTGATGAATGTATGTATTAAATAAGATTAATTTGGCATTATAGATCAAGAGAAACGAGATTCAGGTCGTGATCGAGGGAAAAACAAAGTTTACGAGGAATAGGCTTGATTGCTAATATTTTGTATCGAGGTAAGTTCATGTGTAAATGTAGTAACATAATTGTCATTTTAAGTAATTTAATATTATTTATATGATATGATACTTATTATCATGAAATATTATGCTTTGTGAATTATTATTTGGTAATATGCAAATTATGTGAACAACTCGATAAGTATGAGATGCTAGCAAGTATCGGTTTCTACATTTCGAAGAAGGTGATCAAAATGTGTAATTGAGAAGAATCCCGTTTGAACCTTGGGAATAGATTAGAATACAAGTCACATGTCACTAGGATGGTTGGGCATCCGAACTCGTTGAGTTGAGTCCGAGTTCACTTATGGATGCAAATGTCCGAACTCGTTGAGTTAAGTCCGAGTTCGTGTGATGTAACTAGGCATCCGAGCTCATTGAGTTGAGTTCGAGTTCACTTGTGGATGCGAATGCCCGAGCTCATTGAGTTGAGTCTGAGTTTGCTTATGGGCGGGTTACATGGTAGCTTGGCTACATATGTGGCACTTATGTACAAACTTTCCGTGTATTCGAATTATATTCCGATGTGTTCAACGGGTGAATCTTAAGAGAATTAGAAGAATGCCTAAAACGAAGGTGACATGTTGGTAAGTGTGGTAAATGAGAAAATTTGACAGGTATTATGAAATCGTAGCATGATATTAAATGCAAATGTAACATGAATGTCTTGGTGTTGTTTATGCAAATGATGTTTTTATGTGGAATTGCATGATTATGTTACTTACTATTTGCATGTGAACTTACTAAGCATTTATGCTTACTCCTTCCTTTTCATTCATTGTAGTTTTGACAAGCCGGCTTAATAATCGGGATAGGTCGAAGGCTCGCTCACACTATACGAAGACCTAAATTGGTAAAAATGGCTTTTATATTTTGAGTGTGGCATGTATAGCACTATACTCACTTTGTGTAAATAATCTTATGATATGGTTATGATTTGGTAAGAAAAGGTTTGGAAATGATTAGCCATTGGAATGGCCAATCTAGATCATATTTGATGTCGTGTATGTTTAATGTGTTACTTAGTCCATGGAAAACCATAAAATTGTGAAATTGGTTATAAAATAGAATCACACAGCAGCAGTGACATGAATTGGGAAAATCACTAAAAATAGTAGAAATAGAATTAGATGATAAATAAAATATTTAATTGAATCCTAATGAATCTATTTTCATGTGGAAGAAACAAAATAGGTAAAAGAGTTTTATTTTATAAGATATTTAATTTTTTGTGAAACAAGGCCAGGGAGATTTCTTGATCCCTTGTTCTGACTTTGGAAATTCACCATAAATTGTATAAAAATAATTATAAGTCATGCGTTATATGTACAGATTCCTTATAGAGTTTAGTTTTAATAGAAACAAACGACATAGTCATTGAACTCTGTACAGGGAGATATCTGATTCCTAATATATAGAGGTCAGAGCAGTCGTACCCTGAAACAGGGGAGACTTTAACTAATAAACTGTACTAATTGGCTTCACCAAAAATTCTAGAAAACAATTATTAAATAGATATATGAGTCTAGTTTCACGAAAAATTTACGGATCTTAATTTTGAGTTTTAGAACTCGATATATGAATTTTTAAGAGACTATAACACAGTTAGCCAGCTTGTTTGGAATTTCTAAAATAAATTATTTGAGTTGTTTAATTAATGAATTAAGCCCGTTAACACCTCGTGCTCGACTTCGGTGACGGTCTCGGGTACGGGGCGTTACAGAGGTAGCTTGTGCTTATGTATGTTACACGTCGTTGTGAGGATGGAGATGCTCCAGACGTCATCACGGGTGCATTCTTAATCTTTAATGTCCCTTATGTTACATTAATAGACATAGGCTCTACACATTCCTACATTGTATGTTTTGTGTCTGAGACTTTGGGAATACTGTATGAGAGCACTCTTAGTGAGATTTCAGTGGTGAGTCCGTTGGGGCTGTCTATTAAGGTTAGTAAACTATTTAGAGACGTTCCGTTGGAAGCCCAAGGGATGATATTTCTGACTGATCTGATGGAACTTCCGTTTGGGGAGTTCGACTTAATTCTGGGTATGGTCTGGCTGGTGAAGCATCGTGTAAGTCTGGATTGTGCTGAAAAGAGGTTTGTTCTGAGGACCGATGAGGATAATGAGATAGTCGTGATTGGAGAACGACGGAATTATCTGAGTAATGTGATATCTGCGTTAGTAGCAGAGAAGCTGGTGAGGAAAGGATGTAAGGCGTTTTTGGCCTACATCAGTGTTTCTGATTCTGGGAACTTATCGATTAAGGACATTCATGTTGTGAAGGACTTTCTAGATGTTTTTCCAGAGGAACTACTAGGTTTGCCTCCAAGCCGTGAGGTAGAATTTGGGATTGAGTTGATTCTTGGTACAGCTCCGGTGTCTATTTCCCCTTACTGAATGGCACCGAAAGAGCTAACGGAACTTAAAGCTCAGATGCAGGAGCTGTTGGATAGTGGGTTTATTCATCCCAGTTTGTCTCCATGGAGAGCACCTGTTCTATTCGTAAAGAAGAAAGACAGTACAATGAGGATGTGTATCGACTACCGTCAATTGAACAAGTTGACGATTAAGAGTAAGTACCCACTTCCGAGGATAGACTACTTATTCGATCAGTTCAGAGGGGCTTCAGTGTTCTCTAAGATTGATCTGTAATCAGGATATCATTAGTTAAGGGTCAAGGAGGCTGATGTGCATAAGATGGCATTTAGGACTCGTTATGGGCATTACGAGTTTCTAGTCATGCCTTTTGGGTTGACTAATGCACCAGCGGCATTCATGGACTTGATGAACCATGTGTTTCAGCCCTACTTGGATCAGTTTGTGGTGGTGTTCATCGATGACATTTTGGTGTATTCTAAGTCTGAGGACGAGCACAACGAGCATTTAAGAGTGGTTCTACAGATCTTTCGTGAGAAATAGCTGTATGCGAAGTTCAGCAAGTGTGAGTTCTGGCTTCAAGAAGTGACATTTCTAGGTTATGTAGTTTCAGCTGAGGGGATTCGAGTGGATCCTCATAAGATTGAGGCTATGCTAGATTAGAAATGACCGAAGAATGTGTCAGAGATCAGCAGTTTTCTAAGACTGGCAGGATATTATCGGCTTTTCGTAGAGGGGTTCTCCTTGATCGCCGCACAATTGACTAAGTTACTGCGTAAATGAGTTCCTTTTGTTTGGACTGACGCGCAGTAGGAGAGCTTTGAGATGCTCAAGATGGTTTTGACTCGAGCTCTAGTTCTGATACAACCTCAGCCTGGTAAGGACTTTGTAGTGTACAGTGATGCGTCACATGTGGGTTTGGGTTACGTTCTGATGCAAGATGGTAAAGTAGTTACTTATGCATCTCGTCAGCTCAAGACTTACGAGGCTAATTATCTGACACATGATTTGGAGTTGGCTACAGTTGTCTTTGCGTTAAAGATTTGGAGACATTATCTGTACGGTGAGAAGTTTACCATTTATACTGATCATAAGAGCCTCAAGTACCTCCTCACTCAGAAGGAGTTAAATCTTAGGCAACGTCGATGGGTAGAGCGGCTTAAGGATTATGACTACAGTATAGGGTATCACCCTGGGAAGGCCAATGTGGTGGCCGATGCATTGAGCCGTAGGGCTGTGGCTGAATTGAGAGCGTTGTTCGCTCAACTGAGTTTTTATGACGATGGGAGTCTTCTAGCAGAGCTGCAAGTGAAGCCAACATGGATTGAATAGATAAGAGCTAAGCAGTTTGAGGATAAGACTCTCGAGTTACGTTTCCGCTAGGTTGACCCTGGAACTACTACTGACTTTGGGGTTAATAGTGGTGGGTACTGTGTTTTCGAGGTAGGATCTGTGTACCTGGTGACGAGGATTTGAGATCGTCGATTCTGAAAGAGGCACATAGTAGTCCTTACGCTATGCATCTAGGTGGAAACAAGATGTATAGAGATCTTCGAGAGTTGTAATGGTGGCCAGGGTTGAAATGTGAGGTTACTGACTTTGTTGCTCACTGTTTGACATATCAGCAAGTTAAGGCTGAGCATCAGTTACCTTCCGGTGTGCTGCAGCCGGTTAAGATACCGACATGGAAATGGGAGCGAGTAACGATGGACTTCATTAGTGGGTTACCCCTAACACCCACTAAGAAGGATTCTATTTGGGTCATCGTGGACCAATTGATTAAGACCGCACATTTCATTCCTGTCAGGATAGACTTCTCTCTACAAAAGTTGGCCAAGTTTTATATTTCTGAGATAGTGAGGCTACATGGGGTACCTATCTCGATCATTTCTGATAGGGATCCTTGTTTTACGTCTCGATTTTGGGGGAAACTTCATGAGGCTTTGTGTTCTCTTCTTGACATCAGTACTGCTTTTCATCTTTAGACAGATGGACAGTCAGAAAGGTGATTCAGATATTAGAGGACATATTGAGGGGTTGCGTAATAGATTTTCGAGGCAGTTGGGAGGAGTACTTGCCTCTAGCCGAGTTCGCTTACAACAATAGTTATCAGTCTAGTATACAGATGGCACCATATGAGGCACTTTATGGTCGTAAGTGTCGCACTCCTTTATGCTGGACTGAGTTGGGTGAGCAGCGTGTTCTGGGTCCAAAGTTGGTTTCAGAGACGGAGGATAAGGTTCGCTTGATTTGAGATCAACTGAAAGCGGCTTCTAATAGATAGAAGTCCTATGTGGATTTGAAAAGAAAGGACATCGAGTATTCTGTGGGAGACATGGTTTTTCTTAAGGTCTCACCATGGAAGAAGGTTCTAAGGTTCGGCCGTAAGGGCAAGCTGAGACCTCGATTTATTGGGCTGCTGAAGCGAGTGGGGCCAGTTGCATATCAGTTAGAGCTACCTCTAGAGTTAGATCACATTCATGACGTATTTCACGTCTCGATGCTAAAACACTACTGCTCTGATCCTACGTACATTGTGCCCGTGGAGGAGATTGAGGTTAGGCCAGATTTGACGTTTGAGGAGGAGCTAGTTCAGATCTTGGATCTTGACGTGAAGGTCTTATGTAGGAAGTCTATTCCCTCGGTGAAGGTGCTGTGGCGGAATCATAGCACTCAGGAGGCTACTTAGGAGCCAGAGGATTAGATGCGACAGTAGTATCCTTACATTTTCTGTTCAGGTAAAATTCGAGGACGAATTTTCTTTAAGGGGGTAGAGTTGTAACGCCCCAAATTTCTCTAATTCTGGCTTTAACATGTTGGGTTAAGTGGCTATGTGCTCTGGGATGTGTTTGAGAGGTTCCAAGTTCAAAGCTTTAACTTGGGCTAAATTTTGGGTTTTTTATTTGAATAAAGCTTGATTTTAGGTCAGTGGGCTTATAAGGAATTGTTGGTAGAAACTTAACAGAATAGGCCTACTGGTCTAGTGGTTAAGTGGCAAGGGCTAACGTTTAGGGTTTGGAGTTCAATTCCCTACAGTAGCGAGGAGATTATTATTTTTGTTGCAAGTTTTAGTTAAGTGTTGGGTTTGATTAAAATTCTGAGTTGAGGGTTTTAGGGAAAAATTAGGGGTTTTCTTATTTCCTTCTTTTGGGCAAAATATTTTTGCTGCCGTTCTTTTTCTTCCAAAACCCCTATTACCGAAATTCTCTTCTTCTTTTCCCCTCTTCCCCCTATTTTTCTTTCTTTTCGTGTAGTTGTGGCGTGTTGCTAGTTTTTGTCAGTTCGGTAAGTTTGGTTCTTAATAAAGTTAAGTGATTTCTGTTGGAGATTATTAAGAGTGATTTGTTTACTGTTTAGAGGATATTCAAGGGTCTGTGGATCGTTGATCGAGTTTTTAACAGCAAGAAATCACCATTCTACGTTGAAGGTAAGTAGATCTCGCGTTGCGATATTTGTCCATTTTTATGTAAGTCGATTTAAGTGACTAATTTGGGGCTTGGTTTTGTCAATCTTAGGCTTTGGAGTGCTCGTGGTTGGATTAGCAATAAAAATGAACCAGGTGTGTACTCTGATTACGTAGAAATTGAGTTTCAGCGAAAGCTGAAAAGTGACCTATCGACGCCGCATGGGCGTGTGGTCTGCCCGTGTGGTAGCCTGTGTCGCGAGACCGGGCGTGTCACTAACGAGCCAGGCCATGCGTACACCACACGGGTGCGACAGACACGGGCGTGTAAGGCTGACGAGGCAGTGTGCGAGGCACAGGCTCAGGAAAATGGGCCGGGTGGGCCACACGAGCGTATGGGCCCACAAGGGTGAACCATACGGGCGTGTGGAAATCTAGACCAGGCCGTGTGATCCACACGGGCAAGGCCAATTCGGACCGTGTGACCCAGACAGGCGTGTGGGCCCACACGGGCAGGGCACACGGGCGTGTGAGCCTAATGTGAAATGTTCTATAAGGTTGCATAGGTCTCCTAAGTCGATTGTGACCTGATTGTAGGGGCGGTAAACGTTACTCAGACCCCATACTCTGATTGATTACTGAAGTGTATGCAAAAGCATGTTATTATAAGCATGTGTAACTGTCTGTTTCTGCATATATGTTCTGTCATGGTATTGATATGATCTGACATCTGCACATAAGCATGCCATGATATTTATGTTGCATTGCATTGGATTGGGATTGTTGTGAAGAGAAGGAAGTTTGAGAGGCAATTAGCCTGGTATCTAGCGACTACGCTTCCCTTATCTGTTGAGTACTATTTTACGGTACCTTTTGGTGTGTAGGGCTAGATGGGTTGATTAAATCCCCATACTTGGTGTGTAGGGTTGGGTGGGTCGATTCTATCCCCACATGGTGTGTTGGGTTGGAAGGAGATGGTGTATAGGGTTGGTGGGCATATTTTTTGTTATCTATTTGTATGCATGCTGTTTGTAGGGATGTACACACTGAGTTTGCGAAAACTCACCCCCTTTTTTTATTTTGTCTGTTAGGTAATCCTCAGCAGTAGATGGATCAGTGCAATAGAGGGCTCGATGGTGACCACTGGTAGACATTTAATGGTTCTATGAGTAACACTTATTTTACCTGTTTTACTTTAATATTTGTTTTTGGGATTACTCATGTATTCGGACTCAAACTATTTTGGGTTTATGTGGGATTTTAAATTTTTAAGTTTATTGATTTATAACTAAATGATGTTTTAGCTTCTGCGTTAATGAAATGTTTTCACATAATAATTGGAATAGAGATTTCACGACTTAAGTAAAGATAATAATATGTACGATTTCCACTGGATAAGGTTTTGAAAAAGGTTTTCTAAAAGTACTCTCATGTGACGCCGCCAGATTCGGCCATAACGTCCAGGCCGGGTTTGGGGTGTTACACATAATTTCAATAAACTCAAGCTTGGCCAAATTATTTATAGGTCCCTAGTAACCCAAAAATTTCATTTATTTCATATTTGAACCACATAATTTGCACATTTCACAATTTAATCTCTATTATGCATTTTCATCAAAAATCACTTTACAAAAAATGAAAATCTATCATCAAGCTTTCATATTTCAACATTAAACATCAAAGAACACATAGATTCAACAGTGGCAATTCTCAAAATCTTTAACAGTTTCGAAATTAAAGGTATGGGCTAGCTAGATTGAGCTGCAACGATTACAAAAACGTAAAAATCATTAAAAATCGAGCAAAAATGGACTTACATGCTTAAATATTTATGGCCGAACGTTTGAAACTCTTTTAATGGTGTTTTTGTTTCCTAAATTCGGCTAGATGAAGAAGAAACAAAGTGATATCTTGTTTTTCTTTAATTTAATTCATCATTTAATACCTAATTACATTAATAACCTTATTATAAACAATTTAAACTCCTAATAATATGTCCATATAAGTCCACTCACCTTTAAAATGGATTAATTACCATTTAAGGCCACCATAATTTAAAGCCAAAGCTATTTGACACCTTTAACTAATAGAACATGCATTTTACATTTTACACGATTTAGTCCTTTTTATCAAATTGACCAGCCAAACGATAAAATTAGCTCACGAAATTTTCACACATATCAAATAACATGCTGTAAATATCGAAAATAATATTAAAATAATTTTCGAACATCATATTTGTGGTTCCAAAACCATTGTTCCGATTTAGCTAAAACCGAGCCATTACACTACTTTCCTGCTTAATCATTTTGTTGAGCTTATTATTTGAAAAACCTAAGCCGTAGAACGTTACAAGTCAGAAAGTCCTATGTGACTTAGGTAGTACCTTATGTGGATAAAATCATGCCAAGCTTTGATGTTTTTACCACTTATATTCATTTGAGCAAACGTGTATATTTGTTTTGATGGAACCCTATATTTAATATTCTTTTATTTGTTTGCTTTGTAATTTATTTAACTAACCCGTCTAACATTAGAAATTGTGAGTCAATTGTATATCACTCTAAAGTTATATATTTGTTTACATTGTCTTATTAATATACTTCTATCCAATTTCATGTATCAAGCTAGCTTGAGTACAATTTATTTTCTTTGCATGTTTATTTTTTTTTAGTTTGGTATGATTTTAGTTTTTATTTTGTGTTTTTTAGTTTGCTTGAGGACAAGCAAAGACTTAAGTGTGAGGGTATTTGACACGTCTTCAAATGTACTACTTAATTTGGGTCTTTTTCGCACTTAAGGAGCTTGTTTTCTAGGCAATTAAGTATTTAATTCGATATTTAGTAGCTAGAATTAAATATTAGTAAAATAACTATTTTTAATATATTTTATAAGTTTTGTGACCCAATAGGCTGACACGAACCTTAAGTAGTACTAATATATTCAATTGAGTGTGTAGGATGAATGATTATAGGCCCAATTGACGTGGAAGTAAGGGACAAGTGATACACAAGCTTCTAGAGATGTCAAAGCACAAAACAAGTGACACAAGGCAGAAAATGCATGTCGTGTCACGCCATGCAAGGGCTATGGTGCGACATAGGTCGACATGTTGCCCAAGGAAGTCGAGGCTATTTTTTTCCACGCAATCAACTTTATAAGAAGACATAGGACGTGTTGAAAACTTAATTTGGGCTGCCAACACTTCTATAAATAAGACATTAGTGGTTTAATGTAACTAAGTCATCCTAGGCGCATTCAAAAACCCTAGTAGTTTAGGAGTAGGATTATATTATTTTTCTTTCGGCTTTTCATAAGTTATTTGTTTTTCATCTTGGAATCAGTTTCGATCTAAGAGTTTATCTATATTATTCAAGTATTTCAATTTATTTTCTCTTTAGCATTCGATCTATTTCATTATTTCAATCAATTGATTTACTACTCCGTTCCCCTTTCAATATCAAATCCACGATTATTCAACTCTCGTTTCTCTTCTGAATCAATTGTGTTCTTGACATGATTTATTCAATTGAGATTGAGATTATGAGCAACATGAGTGGCTAAATCTCTTAGGGGAGATTACGAGTTGATGGGGATGTGATTAGCAGATGATTTATGGTTTTCTCAAGAAGGTTAGTATGTATAGATTATATGCTCTTAAACCCTAGGCCTAACAACTCTAAAAAGTTATCATAGGCTAGACGAGGTCGGGAGATAAGTCAAACTGAGTTGTAACAGCCCGTTTTCAGTTAAATCAAAACAGTGATTTTGAGACCACGAATCTGATGAGTAAATTAATATTTTATTATTATTTTAATGTCTATAGAATGTTAGTAAGGTCGTACAAAAAATTCTTAAGAAATTTTGACGTTTGCATGATTAATTACGTAAAAAGGATTAAATAGTAAATGGTGAAAAAATAGAGTTATATTAGTCAAAAGTGTCAAATAGCTATGAAATTTTAAAGTGAGAGGACTTAGGTGGTAATTAAACCATTCATGAAGTTAGTAGATGTGCATGGCATGATTTTTATGAAATTATTAAAGATTTTAATGGTTATAATGGTAATTTGATAAATAAGAATTAAACAAAATGACAAAATGACATCATCTTTCTCAATTTATTAGCCATCACCGAAATTAAAAGAAGAAAAACACCATGGAAGCTTGTTAGGCATTCGGTTAGGTCATTTTACTTGCATGGTATGAATTCCAACATCGTATGGATTTTATGTTTTCGTGATCGGTTTAGCTTAACCTAGCTAGCCCGTGGATCAATTTGTAAAATTGTTAAAGGTTTAAGGTTTTTCCATGAATGTTCTTGCATGATTCTTGATGTTTGAGGGTAGATTATAAGTCCTTGTTTATAACTAAACAAGTTTTGTAAAGTGACTTTTCATGAATATAACATTTAGGGACTTATTTTGTAAAAATGATAAAATTTCATGGTGAAATTGTGAAATGATGGGTTTTATGAATTGATATAGGTCGTTAGTGAATTCAGCTAGCATGAAATGAGAATTAAAATGCTTAGATTTCAATTTATGACCTTAAGGATTAAATTGTAAAAAGTTAAAATATTAGGGGAAAAATTATAATTTTGTAAAAATATGAAATGTGGACTGAATAGAATAATAGAGATATTAAATGGATTGAATTTGTTTATTTAGATCAAGATATCCCATGAACGAGTTTAGATCAGGGAAAAGCTAAAGCCTCGAATTAGTCGATTTCGTTTCTACGTTCTGATTGTCAAGGTAAGTTCGTATGTTTTTAATATGTAATGGACTTTCTATTTTTGTTCTCGTATTATGATGCTTTAATTATTACGTTATTAGAAGAATAATGAGGAATTGCACTTACATGCCCCTGTTTATACTTCGGTACCCCCTGAATTGCACTTGTTGTAACACCCCTAACCGTATCCGTCGCCGGACTAGGGTTAAGAGGCATTACCAAACATATCGGAACATAGCATAATCATTTCACAATCAAATAATCATACATCATCATATCATGACAATTCATACACATATAGCCCCTTTAGAAGGTTTACGAAACCTTAAACATCCTTTGGAGAAGGTTCGGGAGTAAACCGATCTCATATAAAATTTCTCGGAAACTTAACAAATTTTCAAAGTTACAGAGGTCACCCACCCGTCCGAACAGGCCGTGTGCCTCACACGGCATTAGACACGCTCGTATGTCTAAGCCCTGTCAAATTAGGGCATACATACCGACTTATTCACACGGGCACTAGACATGCCCGTGTGCCTTAGCCGTGTTCGAAACTGACTTGAGTCACACGGCTAGCCACACACCTGTGTGCCTCGGCCGTGCTCAAGACTGACTTTAAAATGTAGGGTACCCCAGGGGACACACGGCTGAGACACACACCTGTGTCTCTGCCCGTGTGGACAAAAATAGGCCATTTGAAAAGCCAATTTGCCACCCAATTTGGGTCATACCTACAAGCATAAAACCAAGCACATTTGCACCATAATTTCAACCAATCTCAATCACAAAATATGCATCTTTCAGGCTATATAATTACCAACCATCTTCATGCTTAAATCCATACTAACTTATATTAAAAACACTTACCATGAACATATGATTCATATCACATTTACAACCATTTCACTCACAAAATTAACTTACCAAAAAGACCATTTCACTAGGCCATAAATATACACCAAATTTACCATTTTATATTACATAATATACCAAAATCACATCATAAGTTCAACCATAACCAAGCCATATTACATGGAAAAATATACACTTCACAAAACATATCATATTAATCCTAGCCTATACATGTCATACATTGATATCTACATTTTCAAAAAGTACCAAAATAGAGCTCGATAGTGTGGTGATGATCCTCGACGATCTCCGAGCTTCCAGTAGCTTTGATATCTATAAAACAAATGAAAATCACACAAAGTAAGCTTTCAGAAGCTTAGTAAGCCATATACAAATAAACTTATCATTTTAAGCATATAAGCATCATCAAATTTCATATACTCCATAGCCAAATACTATCATAATTCACATAGTTCATATACATCTCACATATTCCCAATTCATTTGCACATATAGCATATTTTCTCATACTTATATCACATATTAAAAATTTCACATGTACTTACCTTCTATTCTCAAATATAGTATACATTTCAAACTTACCTGAATAGGATACACAATTTCATAAATTCATTCTTTTCTCGGAATGCCCGTTGAACCGTTCAGAATCATAAGGATACACGAATAGCTCAGAAAACTTGCACAATGCCAATGTCCCAGACGTGGTCTTACACGAAATCTCAATATCAATGCCAACCTCCCAAACGTGGTCTTACAAGAAATCACATATCAAATCCTATGTCATGACATATGTCTCCTAACTATTCCTATGGTTCGTACAGGGCTTTTCGGACGTCGTCACATTATCAGAACTTTCTAAGATATCTCATATTCAGCTCGAATAGTCATTCATCACAATTAAATATCATATAAGCAATAATAATTCAATTCAAACACATTTATTTGTATATTGACTTACCTCGTACGAATTCGAATGAACGGAGTCGACTATTCGACGACTTTCGACTTTCCCCAATCTAAATCTATTTTCTTTGGTTCTTGATCTATATAAATTCAAATTTAACTCTTTTATTCAACAATTCACTCAAATAAATCCATAAACACACATTTTGGGCATTTTACAAATTAGCCCTCACATTTTCACATTTTAATACTTTAGTCCCTAATCACAAAAATCACAAAATATAAAAAATTTCCATATAACCATGCTTAGTCGAATTTTCATAGTGTTCATATAAGTCTACATATTTCATTTATTTCACATTTTAGTCCCTCAAAATCTCATTTTTACAATTTAGCCTAAATTACTCAAATTCATCAAAAATTCAAAGACAAAATATGTCAACCCAACACATATCTTTCATTTTCCATCAACTAACATTTCAAAGCTCACAAAATCAACAATGGCATAACTCAAAATCTTCATTAAAATCAGAAATTGAAACATGGGCTTGATAGAGCACTAAGCAACAATCACAAAAACGTAGAAATCATCAAAAACCGATAAAAAATCATACCTCAATTGAGCTTTAGCTTAGCCGAACCCTAGATGGTTCTTTTTCTTTTATTTTTCTTTGATTGTCGACAATAGATGAACATAATGGCTTAATTTCATGCTTTTATTTTAATTATAATAGATTTATTTACAAATTACTTATTTAACCTTTGTTAATCCATTATAAAATCACATATATTAAGGCTATTAATGTTCATTAACAATATCAGTGGTCTAATTGCATCATAAGGACCTCTCCTTTAATAAGGCATAGCAAATAGACACACTTAACAAATAGGTCACTTTCACCTTTTATGCAATTAGGTATTTTTATCAAATTAAGCACACAAATGATAAAATTAACACACGAAACTTTCACACATGCTTAAACACATATTGTAAACACGAAAAATAATATTAAAATATTTTTCTAACTTAAATTTGTGGTCTTGAAACCACTATTCCGACAAGATCTAAACAAGACTATTACAACTCTCCCCCCTTAGTGATTTTCGTCCCCGAAAATCTTACCATTGAACAGATTTAGATATTACTGTCTCATAGCATCTTCGAGCTCCCATGTAGCCTCTTCAATACCATGTCGATGCCACATTACTTTTACTAATGGAATTTTCTTATTTCGTAATTCTTTAACCTCGTGAGCTAAGATAAGGATCGATTCTTCATCGTAGGTCATATCAGACTGAATCTCAATCTCAGACGGAGACATTACATGCAAGGGATCATATCTGTATCGCCGAAGAATCGATACATGAAATACATTGTGAATCTTTTCTAATTCTGGTGGTAATAACAATTTATAAGCAACTGGCCCGATACGCTTGATAATCTCATATGGTCCAATGAACCTCAGACTTAGCTTGCTTTTACGGCCAAATCTAAGTACTTTTTCCACGAAGACACTTTCAGAAATACTTTGTCACTGATCTCAAATTCAATATATTTTCTTTTCAAATTCTGATGATCGAAAGTTGTTTTCAAACTATTTCGGATAACTTTTACTTTCTGTTCAATCTCTTTTATCAAGTCAACCCCGTGTATCTTATTCTCATTGAGCTCAGTCCAATACAATGGTGTACGGCATTTACGACCATATAAGGCTTCATATGGTGCCATTTTAATGCTCGATTGAAAACTATTATTATAAGAGAATTCAATCAATGGAAAATATTGTTCCCACGTACCTTCAAACTTAAGAATGCAACATCTTAACATATCCTCAAGAATCTGAATAATCCGTTCAAATTTTCCATCCGTCTGTGGGTGAAAAGTAGTACTGAAATGCAATTTCGTACCTAAAGCCTCTTGTAGTTTCTTCCAAAACCATGAAGTGAATCTCGAATCTCTATCAGACACAATAAGTATTGGCACCCCGTGCAATCTCACAATATAAAAAATGTATAATTCAGCTGATTTATCAAGCAACTAATCAAATCGTATCAGAATAAAATGAGCTAATTTCGTCAATCGGTCAACTACAACCCATATCGCATCTTTCTTTCTCGGAGATAGGGGCAAACCTGAAACAAAATCCATCGACACTATATCTCATTTCCATTCTGGAATCATAATCAGCTGTAACAAACCAGATGGCACTTGATGTTCAGATTTAACTTGCTGACAGATCAAACATTTTGAAAGAAAGTCAGAGATATCTCTTTTCATTCCAGACCACCAGTAATTCTGTTTCAAATCATTATACATTTTTGTACTTCCCGGGTGCATAGATAAATGACTACTATGAGCTTCTTTCAAAATCATCTGTATCAACTCTGGATTTCTCGAAACACAAATTTGATCTCGGAATCTCAAACAATCATTGCCATCAACTCTAAATTCTGAATCAGAATCTAAATCACACTGAGCTCATTTCGCTATAATCTCATTATCAGCTTTCTAAGCTTCACAAATCTACTGAATAAATAACGGTCTCGCTTTCAATTCAGCTAAAACTGAACCATCATCAGACAGATCCAAATGAGCATTCATCGAACGTAATGCAAACAATGATTTCTGACTCAATGCATCAGCAACAACATTGGCCTTTCTCGGATGGTAGTCAATAACAAGCTCGTATTCTTTTAGTAGTTCTAGTCATCTTCTCTGTTGCAAGTTCAAATCTTTTTGAGTTATCAGATATTTCAAACTTTTATGATCATAATATACGTGACATTTTTCACCAAATAGATAGTGATGCCAAATCTTCAAAGCAAATACAATCGCAGCTAACTCAAGGTCATATGTCAGATAATTCTTTTCTTGTGGCTTTAACTGGCTCGAAGCATAAGCTATAACTTTACCTTCTTACATCAAAACACAACCTAAACCATTTAACGAAGAATCACTATAAATCACGAATTCTTTACCCGATTCTGGTTGCACCAACACTAGAGCTTCTGTTTATAGGGTTTTCAACTTATCAAAGCTTTTCTGGCACTTTTCTGACCACTCAAATTTCACATCTTTCTGAAGCAATTTCATTAACGGAGTTGCAATCATTGAAAAGCCTTTTACAAATCTTCGGTAATAACCAGCAATCCCAAGAAAACTGTGAATTTCAGAAATATTTTTTAGAGGCTTTCAATCCAGAATAGCTGAAATCTTTCTCAGATCGACTCAGATACCTGATGTTGACACAATATGGCCCAGAAAACCAACTTCGCGTAACTAGAAGTCACATTTACTGAACTTCGTAAACAACTGCTTATCACTCAAAGTCTGTAGCATTATTTTCAAATGTTCAGCATGTTCAATCTCATCATGCGAATAAATCAAAATGTCATCAATGAATACAACAACAAATCGATCTAAATACGGTCTGAAAATTCTTTTCATTAAGTCCATAAAGATAGCAGGTGCATTTGTCAATCCAAAAGGCATAACTAAAAACTCATAGTGGCCATACCTCGTTCGGAAAGTAGTTTTCGGAATGTCTAAATAATTTACTCACAACTGATAGCTCATTTTAACTAATCAAACAAATCGTCAATTCGGGGCAGAGAGTATTTATTCTTGACAGTCACTTTATTCAACTAATGATAATCAATACACATTCTCATCGTGCCATCTTTCTTTTTCACAAACAGAACAGGAGCACCCCAAGGTGAAAAACTCAGTCTTGCAAATCCTCTATCGGTCAACTTTTGCAATTGAGACTTTAGTTCTTTTAACTCGGTCGGAGCCATTCTATACGGAGCTATCGAAATCAGAGTAGTTTTCAGTACTAACTCAATACCAAACTCAACTTCTCGTATTAGAGGTAATCTCGAAAGTTCTTCAGGAAACACATCAGGGAATTCACAGACAACAGGTACTGATTCAATTTTCTTTTCAATTACTTTCGAATCGATCACATAGGCAAAGTAAGCTTCACAACCCTTTTTCACATAATTCTGAGCTTTGATCTAAGATATCACAGCCAGTAATCCATTCAAATCACTAGATTCAATTCAAACTATTTCATCATTCTTGCATCTCAAATAAATAGTTTTCCGTTTGCAATTCACACTAGCATCATGCAAAGTTAACCAATCCATACCCAGAATTATATCAAATTCGTCAAATGGTAACAACATCAAATCAGCCAGAAAGCAATTATCCTGAATCATCAACAGACAGTTCTTGCATACTTTATCAACCAAAACACACCGGCCTAAGGGGTTTGATACTTAAATTACAAATTCAGTAGACTCTACAGACAAAGTCTTACTGTTCACTAAATTCATGCATATATATGAATGCATCGATCCAAGATCTATCAACGCAATCACTGAAGTATCATAAAGTGTAAAAGTACCAGTTATAACATTAGAAGATGAAGATTTCTCATGAGCTCGAATGGCTAGGCTCTAGCAGGTGCACGAGCCTCAGATCTAGCAGTCGTATCTTTGGTTCCCCTCTGACTGCCACTCATATTACCTGTATTTCTGGGTGATCTACCTCGAGCTGTATTGCCACTAGGCCTCGAATTTTGCATAATCTCTTGCTCTACAAACTCAGGACATTCACGGATAAAGTGATCTAAGGATCCACATCTAAAGCAAACTCGGTCATTCAATCTACAACTTTCTAGATGTCTTTTTCCACTATGTCTACACTCGAGTCGATCAGATCAGACATTTCCAACACTTGCAACAGAAGTAGCTGGAGTTCTGAAACTCAAATGCGATCTAGTACGATCTCTACTCGGATGTCCCACATTAGCCTTTGAACGGTTATAATCACCTCAAAATTTCTTTGAGGCAAACTGAAATGACTTATTTGATGATCTTTTTCGTACCTCTCTAGCTTCTTAGTCGGCATTTCTTTTCTCTTTCCCTAGTTCTTCAGCTTTACATTCTCGTTCAATAAGCACAACAAACTCTTTTATCTCAAGAATCCCGACTAACAACTTGATGTCTTCATTCAAACCATCTTCAAACCTTTTACACATTATTGCTTCAGTCGAGACACATTCTTGTGTATACTGGCTCAACCTCACGAATTCTCGCTCGTATTCTATAACAGACATACGGCCCTGTTTTAGTGCAAGAAAATCTTTGCGTTTCTAATCTATAAATCTTTCACTTATGTATTTCTTTTAGAATTCAGCTTGAAAGAAATCCCAGGTGACTCGTTCTCTCGGAACCAGGGATATCAGTTTCTTTCACCAATGATATGCCGTATCTTTCAAAAGCGACACGGCACACTTAAGGCATTCATCAAGAGTCAATGATAATTCATCAAATACTCGTATCATATTCTCTAGCCAGAACTCAGCTCTCTCAGCATCATCATTAGTAGTTGCACAGAACTTTTCAGCCCCATATTTTCTAATTTTATCGACCGGAGGCTTAATCAATGGAGTCGGATTAACTTGTGCCATGACAGGAACTTGCGGAGGATTGAGCGAGGGTGAAGGTTTTGGCATAGCCAGATTAGTTCTAACATATCGAGTGAACCACTCATTCATCATTTAGAAGAAATCTTGTTTTGCCTCTCTCTCGTGGCTACTCGTAGCAGGTCTAGAATCAGATGGCGCAGTCCCTTGGGCAGGAGCAGGTGCATTACTTTTAACATCGTCCGCTACGGCTCATTCGGGATCCATTTACTATATAAAAGCACATTTTCATTATCAGGATTCATCACACTATCGTAGTTCATATATATGGCATGTATAGCTAGACTCACTTACGCTACGTTAGTCCTAGAACCAACTAAACCGTAACTCTGATACCAACCAAATGTAACACCCCTAAATCGTATCCGTCATCAGACTTGGGTTAAAAGGCATTACCAGACATATCGGAACATAGCATAATCATTTCACAATTAAATAATCATACATCATCATATCATAACAATTCATACACATATAGCCCCTTTAGAAGGTTTACGAAACGTTAAACATGCTTTGGAGAAGGTTCGGGACTAAACCGACCTCATATAAAATTTCTCAAAAACTTAACAAATTTTCAAAGTTACATAGGTCAGACGCCCGTGCGAGCAAGCCGTGTGCCTCACATGGCATTAGACACGCCCATGTGTCTAGGCCATGTCAAATCAGGGCATACATACTGACTTATTCACACAGCCATTAGACATGCCCCTGTGTCTTGGTTGTGGTCAAAACTAACTTGAGTCACATGGCTAGCCACACGCCCGTGTGCCTTGGCCGTGCTCAAGACTGACTTTAAAATGTAGGGTACCCCAAGGGACATACGGCCGTGCAACATGACCGTGTGTCGTACACAACTGAGACACAAGCCCGTGTCTCTTCCCGTGTGGACAAAAATTGGCCATTTGAAAAGCTAATTTTCTGCACAATTTGTGTCATCCCTACAAGCATAAAACCAAGCACATTTGCACCATAATTTCAACCAATCTCAATCACAAAATATACATCTTTTATGCTATATAATTACCAACCATCTTCATGCTTAAATCTGTACTAACTGATATTAAAAACACTTACCATGAACATATGATTCATATCACATTTACAACCATTTCACTCACAAAATTAAGTTACCAAAAAGACCATTTCACTAGGCCATAAATATACACCAAATTTACCATTTTTGCATCACACATCATATACCAAAATCACATCATAAGTTCAACCATAACCAAGCCATATTACATGGAAAAATATACCCTTCACAAAACATATCATATTAATCCTAGCCTATACATGCCATACATTGATATCTACATTTTCAAAAAGTACCAAAATAGAGCTTGATAGTGTGGTGATGATCCTCGACGATCCCCGAGCTCCCAGTAGCTTTGATATGTATAAAACAAATGAAAAAAATACAAAGTAAGCTTTCAAAAGCTTAGTAAGCCATATACAAATAAACTTATCATTTTAAGCATATAAGCATCATCAAATTTCATATACTTCATAGCCAAATACTATCATAATTTGCATAGTTCATATACATTTCACATATTCCCAATTCATTTGTACATATAGCATATTTTCTCATACTTATATCACATATTAACAATTTCACATGTACTTACCTTCTATTCTCAAATATAGTATACATTTCAAACGTACCTGAATAGGATACACAATTTCATAAATTCATTCTTTTCTCGGAATGCCTGTTGAACCGTTCGGAATCATAAGGATACGTGGATAGCTCAGAAAGCTCGTACAATGCCAACGTCCCAGACGTCGTCTTACATGTAATCAAATATCGATGCCACTGTCCTAGACAGGGTCTTAAACGTAATCAAATATGATGCCAATGTCCCAGACATGTTCTTACACGAAATCTCAATATCAATGCCAATGTCCCAAACATGGTCTTACAAGAAATCACATATCGGATCTTTAACGCCCCAAAAATCCTGAAATCTCAAATTTTCTTTTTTTCGGTTCTGATAAAAAAATGTGTTAGGTATTTTCAGTTAAATAGGTAATAGTAGGGCTTGGCTAAGGTTTAAGTTCGAACTTAGGGGAAAAGAAAATTATGCATTAATAATTAAAAGGACATTTTTGGCAAGTAGTTAGGCTTTTAAATAAAGATAGGGGAAATTGGCATCAAAAAGCCTTATGGTGGAGTGTCTAAGTGACGCCACTTAGAGTGTAGAGAGGTGGCGTTAGTGGCTAGCAAGGAGATCCAAGGTTCGAATCCTAGCTTAGTATTTTTAGGAATTTAATTTTGGCCTTCTAGAAGGTTGAAAGTGGCGTGAAGATGGACTCTAAAGGGAGTGTTCAGAAGAGAAAATTTAGGAAATAGATTGGGGAGTTATCAGGGAGAAAAATGAGGAGATGAGAAGGGGGAAGTGATGGAGCTGAATTGGGAATTGAAGGTCAGGCAATTTGGCTAGAGGCTATAAATATGTGCCGAGTTTGGAATCCTAGGCTACTACCAAATTTTTCATTTTTTTTCTTTAGTGTCGATTGGCTTTTCCATCTTTGCTAGCTGATTCTTTTGCCATTCTTTCTCTCCTCAGATCTCTTTTAATTTACCCTTTGGGTTAGCCGATTCCTTCTACTACTCTTCTTCTTTAATTTGTGCCAAATAAACCTTATTCACCATATTAGTTTGAAAGTTGAATCTCCCAAGGGCCGAATACTCTTTGGTCGAATACTCTTGGTGCAATTACTACTCCTTCTACTTAGGTCAAATCTAGTGTAAGTGTTGTTCTCTCAATAAATTTTGCTAAGAATCTATTACGCTGTTCTTTCCTCACCCTTTCTAATCAACTATGGTAGGAAATTAGTATCGGATCTAGGATCTTAGCTTTCTGCCGAAATTGCTCCTTAGGTGTTTGCGGTTTTGGTAAGTATTCCTCTTCCATTGGCTAAGGTGGTCAAATGTTCATAGTTAAGGTAAGGGGACTTGTGTTGGATATGAGTCACCAATTTTCTGGTTTTAATAGTTAATATTGGTGTAGATATAGGAGTTGAACGTGGTTAGTGATTTAAAAAGGGGTTGTTATACTTATTGCGCAAGGTAAGGTTAAGGTGAGGTTTCTATTTTAGTAAAGATATGTATTAAGCATGTGATTAATTGAAAGGTGATATCGTTTTTAGGTTCGCAGCATGCTTGCCTACCAGCTGTGTACATACACTGCACACACACAATGAATCGATAAAAGTCGAAATGCCAAAAAGCCAAAAAGCTGAAATGTCAAAAAGCCGAAAGTTGGGCTACGATAGTCTTGCGAGTGCGCGAACACTTATGAGGAGGAAACTGATAGGTTGTCTGAGGCCCAATGGGCGATTCCATGGGCTTGGGCTGTGAATTGGCCAACCGGACTAGAATAGGCTTAATGGGCCTGATGGGTTGTTGGGCCCATAATAGGCAAATTTTGATAATTAATGCTATGTGATAGAAATTCGTATGTGAGCATGTGTATAATGTGATTTGGGCCTAATGGGCCATATAAATGTGATTTGGGCCTAATGGGCCATATACAGGTGATTTGGTCCTAATGGGCCATATGAATGTGATTGGGCATAGTGGGCCATATGCAGGTATGTGAATTTTACTGGGCTTTGTAAGGGGTTTTGGGCCTAGTATATGATGACTACATAAAAATTAATTAATTTATTGCAACCGTGGACAAGTCAAAGGGTTAAGGTGTGGCAACGGGTATATGCATGTCTAGGATTGGATCTAGGGAGAGCTTGGTACTTAAGCGGTCTTAATGAGTCACCTCCTCTTCTCTGGAATCCTACCTGGTGCATAGTATTCGTTCATCTTAGCTCACGAGATTTGTTAATGAGCCAAGGTAAGTGAAAACCGTAAAGAAAAGGAAAATTATCGAAATGCCCCTAAGGGCAAAAATGACCAAAATACCCCTAGGTGTTGAATGTAAGTTTTATGGATGTGACATGCATACATATGATATTCTGCTTAGGTTGCATATGGGTTGGGAATTTTGGAACGGAGGAAGTATATGAGGATCGCATGGTTGCTTGACGACCGTGGATCCACCAAAGGCTTTTTAAGCCCATTATATGATTAGCAGCTTGCTGCAATGAAGGTAGTTCCGCAACTGGGCTACCATTGAAGTGTATCGGTTGGGTGGGTCGATATTTATATCCCCACATGAAGTGTACCAGGGGATGGAGCGAAAGTGTAGCGGATGGATTATTGGGGTAGGTTGCATTGCACTATATTGCATGTGTAATTTTATAATGATTGATGAATGCTTACTGCTCGACGAGGGTGTCCACGCTGAGTTTGCAAAAACTCACCCCCTTTTTTATTTTTCTCAGGTAATGATCAATAGGAGGTTCGAGGTCTTGAGGGACTCTGGGTGGCCAGCTAGCAAGACAACTTGGACTTGGTTGTTTTAAAAGCATTTAGTTCCTAATTTATTAAGTGATTTTAGACTGGATTGTAATAAGGCCACCCCTTTTTGTTATTATTTGGATTATTATTCTTATGCATTGTAATTGCGAGAAGTTGAACAGGGATTTTCTAAACCATAGTTTTTATATACTACGTTTCCACAACCAAACTTTTATTTGATAAACTTTCTTAAATCAAATGTTTTAAACAAAGCTTTCGCAACTGAAAAAAGTGTTTTCATAAGTTAACTAAGGTTTCATACCTTAAGGAAGGGTTTTCAATGAAAACAAGGTTTTCACTAAAACACTTCAATGTGATGCGCCAGATTTGGCCATAACGTTTGGGCTGGGTTTGGGGTGTTACAGGATCCTATGTCATGACATATGTCTCCTAAATATTCCTATGGTTCATACGGGGCTTTTCGGACGTCGTCACATTATCGAAACTTTCTCGGATATCTCATATTCAGCTCGAATATTCATTCATCATAATTCAATATCATATAAGCAATAATAATTCAATTCAAACACATTTATTTGTATATTGACTTACCTCGTACGGATTCGAACGAACGGAGTCGACTATTCGATGACTTTCGACTTTCCCCAATCTAAATCTGTTTTCTTTGGTTCTTGATCTATATAAATTCAAATTTAACTCTTTTATTCAACAATTAATTCAAATAAATCCATAAACACACATTTAGGGTATTTTACAAATTAGCCCTCACATTTTCACATTTTAATACTTTAGTCCCTAATCACAAAAATCACAAAATATACCAAATTTCCATATAACCATGCTTAGCCAAATTTTCATAGTGTTCATATAAGTCCACATATTTCATTTATTTTATATTTTAGTCCCTCAAAATGTCATTTTTACAATTTATCCCAAATTACTCAAATTCATCAAAAATTCAAAGACAAAATATGTCAACCCAACACATATCTTTCATCTTCCATCAACTAACATTTCAAAGCTCACAAAATCAACAATGGCATAACTCAAAATCTTCATTAAAATCAGAAATTGAAACATGGGCTTGATAGAAGACTAAGCAACAATCATAAAAACGTAGAAATCATCAAAAACTAATCAAAAATCATACCTCAATTGAGCTTTAGCTTAGCCAAACCCTAGATGGTTCTTTTTCTTTTATTTGTCTTTGATTTTCGACAATAGATGAACATAATGGCTTAATTTCATGCTTTTTTTTAATTATAATGGATTTATTTACAAATTAGTTATTTAACCTTTGTTAATCTATTATAAAATCACATATATTAAGGCTATTAATGTCCATTAACTGTATCAATGGTCTAATTGCATCATAAAGACCTCCCCTTTAATAAGACATAGCAAATAGACACACTTAACAAATAGAAGGCCATTTTTACCTTTTACGCAATTTGGTCCTTTTATCAAATTAAGCACACAAATGATAAAATTAACACATGAAACTTTCACACATGCTTAAACACATACTGTAAACACGGAAAATAATATTAAAATATTTTTTTGACTAAGATTTTTTGTCTCGAAACCACTATTCCGACTAGGGTCTAAACCAAACTATTACACTTGTGTGCTCCTGTTTGTACTTCGGTACCCCTGAATTGCACTTATATGCCCCTGTTTGTACTTCGATACCCTCTAAATTGCACATATGTGCCCCTGTTTTTACTTCGATACCCCTGGATGTACTTTTGTACTCTGTTTAGACTTCAGTAATTCTTAATTGAAGAATATAAGAACTGTATGCAATTTATTGATAGATTAAACGATATGATACGTTCTTACCAAACTATATAAGATTATTCATTTTTGTTAATTGTTTTGTAGATCATTTTTGCTAGCACTTTGGACAAATCAAATCTTTGGCTCACACTATCCTCCGACTTTGGTAGTTTTTTTGTATCTCTTGAGGTAGAGGCATGTATAAACTTAAGTAGTTGAATTTGGGGTTGAAACTTATTTAGGATGTTATTAAATGGTGTTTGATGAATGTGTACATAATAACTAAATATGTTTGTGTTTTGAAGTCATGTATGCATAAGAGGTTATTTTGGCATGTACAAATTGTTTTAGTACTATTTGATGTTGGTTAGTTTGTGTCATTTTAGTACTTATGATGTATGATAAATATGGCTAAAATGGTAAGTTATGTTGAAGTGTTAGTAATAATATTTGAGGTATGGTTTGGTAAAACTTGAATTATGTTTGGTAGTCGAAATGTGATCAACATATGCATGTTTTTGTTAAGTTTGTATGTTTGCAATTGAGGTGCCTTGTATGACATAATGGTTGAATGGTTTTAAAATTTTGGATTGGTCATTTCATGTTGGTTTTGGTCATGTTTTAATGCTTTGATTAGGTGTTATAAAGGCTTTTAGATGGTTGCATGAATTGGTGATGCAAAATGGCTTGTAATTGGAAAAATTCATGTCCACATGACTTGAGACACGGGCATGTGACTAAGCCATGTGTGACACATGGACAAGAAACACGATCTTGTGTCCTCTGTAGGTTTTAGAACATGCAAGTTAGGTTGTTACATGGCTTAGCACACGGCCTGGCACACAATTGTGTGGCTTGGCCATGTGACCCAACTCAAAGAGTTACATGGGAGAGGAAACGAGCTAGGACACAGTCGTGTGTCCATATTTCAATTATTACACAACCTGATATACAGGCTTGTGTCTCAACCGTGTGACCCCTACAATTTAATTTTTCTAACTTTTTCTTATACTTTTTGATTGTATCCAATTTGATCACAAATTGTTCTTAAGGTATTTTTAGGGCCTCAAGGGCTCAAATAATGGACGTTATGTATGTGTTTGAATGTATTAGATTATGTTTAAAATAATGTATGAAAAGAACACTTTAATGTTAGGATTGTATGGTAATGCTCCATAACCCTACTTCGTCGACGAATATGGGATAGGAGTGTTACATGAGTAAATTATAATTTATCTTGGTTAAGAAAGTGAGGTCGAGAGCTAAGCCAGTATCAACCAATCAATTAGTTAATTAGAGGTCAGGAGGTAATAATTTGTTAATTGGTAGTTAATCCACTCTAAAACCCTGATCTGAAGTTGATTACAAACCCTGAAGCGAGTTAATCTTCCTAATTGGTTTATTGATTTTAGTCATTTATTATTTTCTTTCTTGTTTATCTATTTATTTTCTCTTGATTATCTATTTTATGGTTTACTTTAATATAGTATTTAATTACTACTACTTAGACTTATTATTGTAAAAAAGTTTTCATAAACTTATTCCATCATTCCTTGGGTACTATCCTCGAAATGCTTCCAAATGTTTTGTTGTACTAACAATATTACAATTTGACTCGTGAACTTGCAGACACTGTTGTCTTAAATTTTTATATATTTTTGGTTTTTTTTACTATAAACGATAACTCGTTTGTTGGTGGTTATCACCCCAATGTGACTTGATTCAATGGATGCAGGAATTATCGTTGCAATGACTTAAAAATGATTTCAAGGTTTAATGTAAGATGCATGCATCATCTTAATGCATATTGTAGTGTTGCAAAACATTTTCAAACATTTGCTTAATACAAAGATATTAATATATGAATGTTTTATTTTTAGTTTAAAAATGGCACCAACTCCCTTATCGAACATATTTACTGAAACAAACTGAACGAAAATAACTATAAGGAATAGAAAAGGAACCTAATAATTGTCCTAAGTTGTGAGAAACTTAAATCAATTCTTGAAAATAAGTTCCTTTCGACCACTCAAGTTGAGGCTAGAAAACATTAAGAGTAGTCTGATGAGATAGCTTGTTGCTATATGCTAGCAAGTGTGACCAACACCCTATATAAGCAACTGGAGAGTTGTAAGTCTACCAAAGTGATTGTGGATAAGTTAGAAAACATGCTCAAATGCCAAGCTACCTTGGCTCCACAGTCTGCTATAACTAGCTTGATGAATTCCCAATAAAAGCCTGGTATTCTGGTCAAAGACCATATGGGATACTCTTATGGGATACTCTGACGAGGCCATGGACAATGAGGCCAATTTAGACCAGAACACTCAAATTGAGATGGTGTTCAAGAGCTTGTCCAAGGACTTTGCTAGCTAATGGGCCGCTATAACCTTGGCAACAAAACCCTGACGCTTACACAAATCATGACATAGTTGCAATCCTATGAGTTGATGTTGAATGGCGGTTAGCCGGTCCGAAAAGCATAAGAAAACATAGTTGTCACTTCGTCCTTAAAAGGGAACATAAAGCATACTAAGAAAGGCAATGTGAAGATCTCTAGGCCACCATAACTAGAAAAGAAGAGAATCAGAAAGCCTAAAGACTTATCTAAGTCTAAATGCTTCTTCTATAGTTAGAAAGGACACTTTAAGGTAAACTATAAAGAGTGGAAGGAATACCAAAGGCAAACTGTAAAGTCATTTTCTATGTACCAAGTTTTAAAAGAAATTTAATTTCAGTTGTATGTTTATATAAAGACGGCTTGACCGTGACTTTTAATAGTGGAATTGCAATATTTAAAAATCGTAATCTTATCTGTAATGGATGGGTGTCAAATAATATCTATTTCATCAAACCAAATATGTACACATTGCTTGAGACTGAATTAACAAATAAAAAACTTAAAACTTCTCACTCTAATGAGACGTACCTTTAGCATTTGAGACTTGGTCATATTAACCAAGAAAGAATCACTAAACTTGTGAAAGACGGCATCTTAAGTTCGCTTAAAAAAGTTAATCTTTCACAATGTGAATCTAGCTTAGAAGGTAAGATGACCAATCAATCTTTTAATGCAAAATGAAAGAGGGTCATAAAACCCTTAGAACTTGTACACATTGGCGTATGTGGCCCCATGAGCGTCTGTGCAAGATGTGGTTATGATTTGATCGAGGTGAGGAATATTTATTGATAGTTATTCCAAATATGGATATGTATACCTTATGCACAACAAGAGTAAAATCTTTGATCTATTCGAGGTGAGGAATATTTACCAAATGAGTTCTTAGGGCACCTCATAGAGAATGAGATTTTATCTCAATTAACCGTGTCAGACACTCTACAATAGAGTGGCATGGTAGAGAGAAGGAATCGAACATTTTTAGACATGGTACTTCGATGTTAAGTTATTCAAAGCTGTCAATCTCTTTTGGGGGATATGCAGTACAAACAGCTTGCTATATTCTGAATGATGTGCCAACTAGGGCTACATCAAAAAATCCATACGAATTGTGACATGGCTAGAAGCCTAGTCTAAACCATTTGAATATTTGGGGATGTTTGACCCACATATTGGATAAAGATGCGAGGAAATTAGACTCATGGATAGAATTGTGCATGTTTGTAGAATATCCAAAAGAAACAAAGGGTGGTTTGTTTTATAACCCAAAAGAAAAAAATTGTTATAGTGTCAACTCATGCTACTTTCCTTGAAGAAAGTTACATGAATGAATTCAAACCTCGAAGTAAAGAGGTACTCAAGTTACTTTTGAGAAATATACAAAACTCTATAAAAAAGATTCCTGAACCAACTCCTAATAGTAGACTTGCAAATGATCAGCAACATAAGGTGTTTAATCGCAATGAAAGGGCCTCTCGTGGGCCTAAGTTCTTCCAATCTGGCGAATGTGTTTTTAACACTAAGTCTATTGAACAGGAAGATGATGACTCATTCACGTATGATAAAATGATATAGAATGTTGATTCCAAGCTCTGGGAAATAGCTATGAAAGCTTATATGGACTCTATGAACTCTAACTCAGTGTAGGAACTTGTAAACTTACTAGAAGAGATAAAAGTCATAAGGTGTAAGTGGATCTACAAAATGAAAAGAAATGCGGATAGAAAAGTGGAAACTTATAAGGCCAAACTTGTAGCAAAAGGTTATACTCAGAAAGAAGGTATCGATTACGAAGAAATCTTCTCTCCGGTTGTTATGCTCAAGTGAATTTGCATATTGTTATCTATTATGGTGGCTCTCAATTATGATATTTGGAAAATGGATGTCAAGACAACATTCTTAAATGGCTATCTTGAAAAGAGAATCTATATGATCCAACCCACCGAATATATAGCTGAAGGAAACAAGCAAAATGTCTGCAAACTGCTTAGATCCTATATGAACTTAAGCAAATGTCCTGCTCATGGAATCAAAGATTTGATCAAGCGATCAAAACATTGGGATTTGAGCAAAATGTAAATGAATCGTGTATTTATAAACATTTAGAGGATAGAAAGGTGGTCATTCTCGTTCTATATGGTGGTCATTCTCGTTCTATATGTCAATGACATTCTACTCACTTGGAATGGAGTGAGGATATTGTTATTAACTAAACTATGGTTAACTTAATAGTTTAGCATGAAGGACTTAGGAGAAGTTAATTTTGTTCTAGGAATTTGAATCCTAAGGGATTAAAAGAATAAAGTGATAGCATCATCTCAGGTTTCATACATAGACAACATATTGGAGCGTTATGTAATACTGATTCAAATAAGAGAAATCAACCCTCCGTATCAGGATTTCATCAAATTTTGGAGGATTGTCCTAAGGTAGCGAAAGAAAAAGAGAACATGAGAAAGGTTCCTTATACTTCGGTAGTAGGAAGTCCCATGTCTGTTATGTTATGTACACGTTCAAATATATATTTTGTATTAGGATTGGTAAGCCGATATTAGGCGAATCCAAGACTGAGACACTACCAAGCAGTTAAGCATATACTCGAGTATTTACGAAGAACGAAAGATTATATGCTTGTGTATTCCGGAGGATATCTTATTCCTATCGAATATATTTATTCTAACTTCCAAACATGTCAGGATTTGAGGAACTCAACATCAAGCTGTATTTTGTCCTAGATGACGAGTCCATAGTGTGAATAAGTATCAAGAAGGGTTGTACTTCTAACTTCACTATAAAGGGCCGAATATGAGGTATGGAAAATCTATATAAAAACTATGGCACTATAACAGTGTGGATATAACTAAAGTTTAAAGAAACCACATAAGGACAAAACATATTGATACAAAGTATCATAAGGGAGACGGTAATGTTTGACGGTACAGTCAAAGATCGCATATGAGGACAAACCTTGGGGATATGTTTTTCCAAGACTTTACTAGCTACAGATATTTTGGGAAACATATGGAGGGGCATAAGAATATAAAGCATGACTCATCGACTTCACTAGGGCAACAAGGAGACTGTTGGATCTAGTGCCCTAAGTGCAATATTTTCATCTAAGTACACTTGTAATTTTTCGAACAGATTGGTTAATAAAATTATTCATGAATTACATTAATACTTTGTATATTTTTCTCATATGGTTTTAGCATGCAATGCAAAATGGAAATAAATGTTGCTCATTGGTTGTCTAATGTTTAACTAATACTAACCGGTATTACGTGATTGGGTCGTAATACAGAAAGATAACTTATATTAGCAGACAAACTTAAACATGTCCTTAGTCTAATTGGAAATAAAAAAACTGAGTAAAAGACTAATATGTTGTCTATCAAGTCCAATTGGGGAGATGTTTTTTCTTAAGCATCGAAGCGGATGACTCCCAGAAGGTAGAGACATAGATGTGACTAACTGAACTGATAGTACATCAGACTGGACTCGAGAAGAAGAGATCCTGAATCTATTTATGGATTTATTCACTTGTAAATTTTATAGTGTGGCATACCTGAATCTTAAATGGATGACGGACTATGTATGCGTGACTCGTACACTTTGATATAAGTAAAAGTCTGAGTTTGAATAGATAAGGAACTAAAAGTTGGTGCGTTAGGTGTACAAATTCTACAGTATGTAGCATCATTTACAACAGTGGAATTCATAGCCTGAGACATGGGTAAATGATATCCTCTCACTGGCATTACATGGTTGATAAAAAGTAAACGTGGTCATAGGTCGTTCATCTTTGTGATGAATGACTTGATTAGTATTCGATAGTAATTGAATTTTCATGAAGGAGGATGTAATGGCTACCATGAGATAAAATAGGATCATATTGGGAGAACGAATATTATCTCAAAGAGATTAAGGATAATCTATGAGGGTAACATACTTATGAAAATTTCATTGGACAAGCACTAACTGAATTGCTTTTGTAATAGTATGTCGTTAGGGAAATCTCAGTATGATACTATAGTGGAATAACTTCGTGACTAAATAAGTTTATAATTAATAGGTGAAAAGCACAAACTTAATTATAAATCATTTGTGCCTCAATTGCATATGTCCAGTCAGTCCCTCCGGTAGCTCGTTAAAACCATAAATGAATTGCATGTTGAATCAAAATGAACAAATTAAATAGAAATGGAGAAATGAAAAAAAAATCAGAAATGGTCATGGTTTTCTCCGAAATGAAGAAATGGAATCATTTGGAAATAAATGTGGTTTTCTCAAAATGAAAATGAGAAATGACTCATTTGCAAATGAACATGGATTTCTCAAAAATGATCGGAAGAATGAGTTTATGTTTTGAGATATTTTAGAGTATGAAAATGAAAATAAATCATTTGATAATAGTGAACAGGTTGAACGGTTAAATATTAAATATATTTTCTCAAAATTTTACCAGTGGTATAATCATCATAATTTTACCTATAAAATTGGGATGAGAAAATTATTTGATATATATTTACTGAAGTTTAGTTTGATAAATAGAAAAACAAATATTAGGTTAGATCAAATTATAAAGTATTGGGTTAAAATCCCGAGAAGTACTTATAATTGAACCTGATATGGAAGAAGCCCAAAAGCCCCTTATGTTAATAGGGTGGACGGTTAACCCTAGTTAATATTAAGTGGGGTTCTCGCCACCTATACTCCTAATTAGACAAGGAGTTTGTTTTTCTAGTTGAAATAAACTTCTACAATTCAATAAGGGTTCTACCTTCTGTTCCTATACATAGATGACACCGGTAGAACTAAAAATACAACTTTAAGATCTTATTACTCTGTTGAAAAATAGAGAGAATTGATTCTCAACTATTAAATCTATTTTTTCAAAATAACAATTTTGTCTGTTTCTATTTGAGAAGAGAATTTTGTTTTCACCCCAGAAGAAAACAAAACTATTTCTAATTCTATGTTGTGATTCAATTGGTTCGAACCCACACTCGAAGCAGTTCGTGGTACAAGAATAGTAGAAAAGATCCTTCGGTTGAAAGCCAGGAACAACAAGGATCCGTTTATCAAAAACACAAGTACAATTTTGATCTAGGGTTTATTGTTATAAATATCACAAACTGGGTTAATTTTCAAAATTTTAATTTTTCGCTATGCAAGAAAATCGATTTCAAAATGGATTTTTCCCAACAAGATCACTTAATTAAATGGAGCTCATTTGACCTGTATGACTTGGCTGAAATCATGGAATCCACAAAGAAGCCCATCAAATTGAAACCTTGGTGGCCCAGTGAAACATTCCAATATAACTAGAGTTACCAAGGAAAATACTGTAAATCCTAAAGAGATAAGTTTGTATAGAGTTTAAATCCCTTAGGACTCTTAATTGTAGATGGGAACTAATTTTAGTTGTTAATGTAAATCAATTTGTACCGTTGAATGTGGGGGAGCTAAGTATAAATAGAGGTCTTCCCCTTCATTTGTGATTATTTCATTCTTTCTAAATTAATATATATAATGAGTGCATTTACCAAACAGTTGGTGTGCATTCTCTTTTTTTGACTTTCTTCGTTCATAACTTCTTCCTTTTCTGAGTTTGCTTCCGCTTTGTCTCTGTGCCTTAGAGAACTTCTGCAAGAATTCTCTTTTTTCGAGTGTTAGGCTGCCTTAGGCCTACTTGAAGATAAAAAATCACCTAAAGCCGCATAGATTACGAGGCAAAAGTTCTAGTCCCATGACACAGTGCAAGTCTAAAACATTAAAAACAAGTATCACGTGAAAGATTTAAGCATGGAAGTAATAATTTGTCGTACGAAAATTTTTTAGATTTTAAGATTTTTATTTTTATTTGAACTTTATATGTAAAAATAATATATTTAGGATTTTAATTAGGATTTATATTTTTCTTTCTTTTATTTAATTAGATAAATTCTTGATTTTCTCTTAAAGGAAATTAATAAAGAAAGAATATTTGTTTAAATTTAGCTTTAACAAAAGCTAAAGAAACAAGACGTGAGACATGTTTTGGATTGAGAGTACGGTAAAAATTTAAATTTTCTTTCATTAATTTTCCTTTGTTTCGGTCTTAGTGGAATTTAAAGTCACCATTCGGTCCTCTTCGACTCTATTTCTTTGTTTTAATCATTATTAAATTTTATTTTATATCTTTAATTGATCTTTATTATGGTTAACTAAATCTTAGTTTTGGATTTAGGTGATAATTAATTTGAGTTAAAATTGTGAGCCTTGAAACTATACGTACACTTTTTACTCTGGTATTCATTAATTCTTAAGTTTAAGAGATAGACTCAACTATCTTAAAATGTTAATTTTGACATCAAATAAAAAAGGACCTCTTGATTCAGCGTTGAATAGCATATCGTTGGTAATCTAATACGACCAACACTTGATTTATTCATCCCACCGAATAACAAATTGACATGACCAATTCAATGAGTGATTGAATGCTTCAAAAGAATTAACAAGCAAGTTTAAACGACTCACATAATTAAGGTCTGGCTGTTTTCAATGCTATTCACTTGGTAAGGGTTAACTGTCGGGCTAGGCCTATAGTTAATTTACATACGAAAGTGCTGGTGGTCTGAGATTGTTCCTCGACCACTCTATCTGACTTATCAATTAAAGAAGGAAATCCATTGCCCGAGATCAATTCAATATCAGAGTCAAAGCCACACCTAATTCTAGAGATTAGGTTTTATTGGTTTATTCCTATTTATTTTTTATTTTCTTATTTCCATTGCATTTTTATTTTATATATTAAGTTTTATTTATTCATTTATGTAACACCCCGAAATTTTAGGAATTTTATTGTAAGAATCTGCAGTAATTAATTTTTGTATCTCTAGTTCTATGCTCTACTTCTAGGTTTAAGGTCTGGAGTTCGAATTGTATTGCTAAAAGTTTTGTTACTTTAAAATCAACCCTTAGTCATATATTACCTAGTTAAATTCAATTCAGTGTGAAACTGTGCCAAGAATGAGCCTGCTGGTTCACTGGTTAAGCATCTATCTATATTTTGTTAGGTCCCGTGTTCGAGTCCTGATAGGACAAATAGGAAAATTTTTGCCAAATACTAGAAATCTGCTTGGAAGTTAGGAATTTAATTAACGTTAGTTTACTTTTACTTTTATTTTCTTCGTGATTTAAATTTTTGTTGCTAATTGGAATTGTGGGAGATATAGGATCAACAGAAATTTTGTTGTTAGTTACTGGTCAGAAGGTTATCGGGTAAGTAACTGTCAATGTGAACATTCTCACGAATTACTTTCATTTCCGTGACTTGCGATGAATTGAGTATTCTTTGAGTTTGAGAATATTTGATAAATGATTATCTGTTTCCTAATAGGCGAGAATATTAGCATTAAGGAATAGCAACTCAACAACTTTTGAAGTTGTTGCTGAAGTTTCAGTGAGTTTGTTTCCGTCAAAGGTTTCATGTCGAAACATTCAACATAAGCATTAAGCATGTGGTTTGGAAACTCTGCTAATTAAATGGATAAATTATATTACCTTATGATTTTGTTAGGCTCTGAGAGTCTATTGTGTTGTTATTACTTCGAAATTTCTCTAGGTGCGTACTGAAAACCTTAGTTTTTACAAGTTTTGAAAGCCAAAAATGGTGGCTGTCGATGCCACACGGCCGTGTGGTAGGCCGTGTTATTGGGTGTGTAACTCATTGTTCATCGATTTGGGGCCATACAGGCAAGGCACACGGCTGTGTGTGGCCATATTAGTGCAGAGTTCACACAGCCATGGACACAGGCGTGTGGCCAAACCGTGTAACTCACTGTTTGTAGTACAAGACCACACAGCCAAGGACACGAGTGTGCGCCAAGGCTGTGTAACTCACTATTTAGGGCGCAAGGCCACACGGCCAAGGACACGAGCAAGTGTCCAGGCCGTATAACTCACTATATATGCTTCGAAACCACACAGGTAAGGCACATGGGCATGTGACCTGGCCGTATGGCATGTTTTTAGGGCCCGAAACCTATTTTCGAGGCTAAAAGTATTACCTAGCATTGATACTGGCCTCTTCAATGTACGAATGATCGAATTTGTTAATATGAGAATTGTCTGATACTCTGAGACTGATCTGTGAGCAACATAATTATATGTGCACTGTAATACTTACTCTAATATTGAATTGTCTTATTTGATTGTATAATGAATTAGAATGATTGAATACATATTATAGGTATTTGGGTTCTACATTGGCATGTGTTGGGAAATTGTGAAGGGGGAAGAAGTGTGTTATGAAATCGTGGCTATACCACAATGAGTATTACTCTGATTTTGGCGCTTGTCACATATTAATCTAGTAGCTAAGCTGCATCTCTGAGAAAGTGTCAATGAACACTCTAAAGGTGTGCAAGGTTGGTTGGGCATTGAATGTCCATAATAGTGTGTTGGGATGGTCGAAGACGGTGTATAGCGGACGAAAATAGGAATGTTGCATCTGAATCTGATCTGTACCATATTTGAACTGAAATTGCATATATATATATGTAACTCATCTGTGCTGAATATGAACTAAAATTACTTTTTAATTGAACTGAATCTCTAAATTTGGAATTACTTTATAAACGAGCATTAATTGAATAAACTTTCTTTTACGCACTGAGTTCACAACTCATTTTGTTATTGATTGGATTTCAAGTGGTCCCCAGTCTTGATCGGGTCTGTGCCGTGGGAGCTCGGTCAAGCTTTTCTTTTTCTTTTAAGCATTACTATTAGGGATTTCGGTATTCCTTGATGTTATGGTATTTATGAAGATTATATGTTTAATTAATTGTGTGATGAATGATTCATTTCGACTGCATTATGATAGTAGAAATTTTAGTATTGGTGATGTAACTCTCTAAACGTGGTCTGGACGTCTAGGCCGACTTTTGTGTGTTACAATTTATATTAATAATTCATCCCCATTTTTTTTTACAGGTCGGTACAAGTTGTTGGCATGAAAACTGCCTACAATATGTCTTGATTATAAAAAAATACATATAAGGATAGATTAGCATAGCACCCCACACTCAATTCGAACAGCGGGTCCAAACGCGAGATGTCACATTTGTTACTAGAGCAATTCAAATGACAGTCATTCATTACATCAAGTTCAGAAATTAAGTTTTAAAAAATTTTATAAAATCGTAGAAAATAAATAAACTTAATTTTAGAACTTTAAAATCATATTGATACCATTTACAACAAATTTATAAGGGTTCAAAGATGTCCAAGATCAAAAACTAGTCTCAAAAGGTAAAAACTCCTCAAAATAAGGCAATGGCCTAGGCCCTGCACTGTGGTATCAATACAAGTGGGAAGATGTACCAATGCTTCTCCCCAGTACTGTAGATTTTGACATTCTATCTTCATTGTTGCAATACCATAGGGGCTTGGTATCGATACCTCTATCCTCAAAGCCAGGAATTGACTTGAAAATCACTTTTTTTGGTACTTAGAAGCTTAATACTAAAATATGGACTTAGGGCAGGTTTGGATGTGCAATGGGGTGCAGTGCAGTGCATTTAGCTTCCATTTTGTCTTACGCTATAGTATTGCTACAGTATTTAATCTCACCGCCATTGTTGTTTTTACACTAACCACAAGTAAACGCACCGTCCATCTAAGCCCGCCCTTAAAATACTCAAAATCAAGTTTAAAACACCGAAATATATACCAAAACACTCGACAAACATAAAATATACTAAAAGAACAACCGTCTACAAGAAAAATTATTTCATGAAACATACCCAAAACTAATTCATCAATCATCTCAATATATGTTCATCATACATACAATTACACAGTATAACCTTCATTTACACCATATGAACAAACCATTTAAGTGATAAAAATCATCATATAGGACTTGTATAGTTTCCTAGACTTGGGTACAATGCAGTTTTTTTTTTATTTAGTTGGTTTGTGAATTCGTATTCCATCACTCAATTCGATACCTCCATAATAACACCATTAGTTTGTGTTGATGTGACATTGATGACCAATCAAATGGTAACATGTGACAGCCTTAGTTTGAATCTGTCCAAATTCATTCTATGCGTTTTCTTGACACTTTATATATTTTTAATTTTGTTATAAAATATTAAAGTTTAGGTTGTTATTATATTTAAAATATAAAAAGGTATATAATATTTTGAAGAATATATAAAAATTTAAAATATATAATATAGTAATAAAAAGTTTAAATTTATAAAAATATATAAAAGAACTAAAATTTATAATAAATATAAATATATAAAAGAACTAAAAAGCGCATCTACTATGAAAATACATTTGAAATTGGACAACCATACGTCTAAATTCATTCTTGATGTAATATTTTACTAATTTATATATTTTAAATTTTGTTTTATTTTATTTTCAATAATAATAACTTGATTTTTCTAAAAAAATTAAAATAGATAAAATTACTAAAAATTACATCTAAAATAAATCTAAATAAATAAGTTTTCAGATTCAAATGCATCTAGCTAACAATTTGTCCTGGTTTATTCTTAATCTCAAAAATAAATTATACTTTTTTTATTAATTTATATATATTGAAGATCAAAAAATTATTTGATACAATTAATAAAAAAAATTCAATTATCTAACTCAATAGATTGAATCGAAAATAGAAAATAGGATGAACTCAACTTCCAATTCAAAATTTTAACATCGCATGTAAGAGTATAACTTGATTAGCATTGAATGGTGTTGCTGATGAAGAGGTGGAAGCTAAGGCAACGTTATATGGTTAATAGGAAGAGGAAGATGATGAATTATTGGAAAAAATTTGCAGGCAGATTTTTTTTTTTTTTTTTTTGTAAAAGATTTTTTTTTAAATATACTTTTTTTCTAATGTGGTTGACACATGGTAATTTTATAGGTTCCACCAGCTAAATTAATCGTTAAACCAATCAACTAAGAGTTCCGTTAACCTTATTTTTGGAAATAGATACTTTTAATTTTGGTATTCATTGTTCACTTTTTATGTAAGTCTAGTGCAAGTAAAAAATATTAACAACAAATAAAAACATGAAATCACATTAAAGATTTAGGATTGAAAGTCATAATTTGTCGTACATTTTTTAGATTTTAAAATATTTTATTTTTTTATTTAAAGTTAATTTGTAAGAATAATATATTTAGGAGTTTAGTTAGGATTAATTTTTTTCTTTTTTTATTTAATTAGATATGTCGAAACCCTTTCTTTTTTTTTAAAAGGGGGTCGACTTAATTTTAAAAATGAAAACGAATAAAAACGGGAGTCGTCACCAATCCTTTTTTGATGAATTGTGAATAGGTTATTTCGTAAAAGTGGTTGTTTTTAATAAACGGTTTTATTTATTTAAACAACGATTTTGGTCCACGAAATTCAGAAAGATGGGTTTGAGAGTCGGTTACGCACGAAGAAGGATTAGCACCCTCATAACGCCCAAAATTGGTACCTAGTTGATTAATTAGTGTCTTAATGTCGAAAATTTGAGAACTTTGAAAAAAAATACGATCAATCGTTAAATTACTGCTTAATTGAAAATTTTTTGAGAAAAAGGGCGTATTTCACATTAATCGACGAAAAGAATTATGTCCCGTAAGTTAGGACACAATATTTTAAATCCCCGAAACGAGAATAAACACTGAAAATTATTTATTTTTTTGAAAGATATTTGATTATCTCGGTTTTAGAAAGAAATCATATTCCGTAAGTTAGAATACAATCTTTTCTTAATACCCGAGAATATTTAAAATTCGGGCTTAAAAAACGTTCGTTTATTTGGATTCATCGAGAAAATCGAAACCTTATAAGTTAGGGAACGACTTTTCAAATTTTCAATTGTGTGAAAATGAATATAACATTTGAAATGCTCTTTTTTATTTATTATTCGAGACATGATAGAAATGAATAAATATTTAAAAATGGCTCATGGCATGATTGTAATAATAATAAAGTGATGATACATACACATGAAATGATAATATAACTAAAATAATAAATAAACAATGGCATTAATCAATTAAATCTAATATTAATCAAGTAATAATAGTAATAAAACATAAAAAAAATAAAAAATGAAATAAAATGGTGATAAGAAAATTAATGAAATTCAAATACATGAAATTAAATTTAAGTATTTTGAAAACGAAACAATGAAAAATAAATAAATTAGTATAAACAAATATAAAATTTAGGTAAAAAAATGAACATAAAATATTAATAACAATAATAATAGTAAAAATAATAAAAATAAATAATATAAAATTTGAAAGTATATAAAAAGATATAAATAAGTAAATAATAAAATGATAATAATAAGGGTAAAAGTAAAAATAATAATAAACAAACAAACAAACAAATAAATATTAAATATTAACTAAATCAGTTTAATAGTATAATAATAATAATAATAATAATAATAATAGTAAAAATACAATAGTAGTAATAGTAATAATAATAATAATGATAATAAATAATAATAGTAAAAAAATAATAATAGTAATAATAATAATGTTAAAATTAATTAATTTAATAAAATAGCCGAAATAATAAAAAAAATGACTGAATTGAACTTAAAACAAAAGTTTGAGGCAAATCTTAAAATAAATAAAAGAGGAAAGGACTGAATCAAGTGTGCGAATAACAAGGAGGGACTAAAGGGGAAAATATCCCGCCCTCCAAAACGCCGCACTTTACACGGAGCTAAAATGAAATCAAAGCAAAATTCTAGGGCAAAATTAGAAATAAAAGAAACTTAATTACAAAACTATAAAAAAGTAGAAGGGCTAAAAGTACAATTAGCCCTTCCGTTAAAAACAAGTGGATCCTAGGCCTAGAGCGGGTCGGGTTGCGGGTTAAGGCTCAAAACGATGTCATTTTGGGCATTTGAGGTCCCGTCGTTTTGGAGGCCTATATAAGTCAATTTTTTTTGAAAAAAAATCATTTCATCCTTCCCAACCCCTCCCCCCCCCCCAAAAAAAGCTCTCAACATCCCTCTCTCTCAGCTTCTATTCTAGTCAGAAGTCCGGCCATCGACCGTCACGTCGATCGCCGGTCGCCTCCGAAGGCGTCGCCGTCCACGGCAGCCGAAAAAAGTCAGAAGTTTTCTTTTTTCGGCAATCAAAAACAGGTAAAATTCCTTTTCTTTTTGTTTATTACTATAAATATATATAAAAAATCATAAATATATATAAATAAATAAATAAAATAGAACACTTTTGAATCTGTTTGCTTCTCTGCCTTTGCTATATTTTTTTTGAACTCTCTTTTTTTATATATTGATTGTAAAAAAAACCTCTCTTACATTTGATTTGTAATGGCTTTTATAGCCATTTTACAATGTTTTTTTTAATCTATTTTACTGTTTGTTGCCACTTGCTTGCGTGTTTCTCTTGCAGGTGCAACTTGAGGGCGGTGGACGTGACAAAACGGCGGCAGAAGGTAGTGCAGAGGCTAAGACGGTGCATCTAGGGTTTCAAAAACCCTAGAATCAGTTTAGGTTCTGGGTCTCTATTGGGCCATTAGGGTTTGGGCCTGTTTTAGTAGGTTTGTAATTAGGTTTTAATGTTTTGGGTTGTTTGTGTTTTAGCTTAGGTGTGGGTTTGAGGTTTGGGTTTGGGGTTTAGTAATTTGGGTCTATTTTGTGTTGTTGGGGTCTTATTGGGCCCCGGGCTAAATTGGGTTTGTATAGCTGCCCCTCTTTACTCGTTGTCATGTAACGAGAATAGGGCAAAGACTTTTAAGAAAGAACAATTTTGCCTGGTCTCGCCGAGTCTTTACTTCTTTGGTGCTCCTCTTCTTCAGGTCGTCTCGTTCCAGTCCACCACATCTTGTTACTTCGATACACTCCACCGCCACTTTAGAGAGATAAGACTTGTAGCTTCAATCTACTCAGCTGCAACTTCAAGGAAATGAGATTTGCTATCTTTAATCTACTGCAACTTCAGAGGAATAGGACTTGTTGCTTTTATCCGCACTACTGCAACTTCAGGGAGATAGGATTAATAGCTTCAATCTACTCCACTGCAACTTTAAGGAGATAAGACCCGTAACTTTTAGCTTCAATCTACTCCGCTGCAACTTCAGGGAGATAAGACATTTAATTTTAGTCTGTTCCAGTACAACTTCAGGGAGATAAGACTTGTAATTTCAACCTGCTCTATTGCAACTTCAGAGAGTTAAGGTTAGTGGCTGTAATCTGCTCCACTGCAACTTCAAGGAGATAAGATTTGTCATTTTTAGTCTACTCCACTGCAACTTCAGGGAGATAAGACTTGTAAATTCAACTTTGCCTCACTGCAACTTCAGGAGGATAAGGTTTGCTATCTTCGATCTACTCCACTGCAATTTTAGGTAGATAAGATCTGTGGTTTTAATCTGCTCCACTGCAACTTCAGGAAAATAAGATTTGTCATGGTAGATTTGATCCGACCTACTGCAACTTCAGAGAGATAAGATCTATCATAATTTATAGTTTCAATCTGTTCTACTGTAACATCAGGGAAATAAGATTCGTTGTCTTCAATCTACTCCATTGCAACTTCAGGGAGATAAGATTTGTGAATTCACCGATCTTGCTACATCGTCCTCTAGGGGACATGACCTGTAAAATCGATTTCATGGGCCTATGCTTATGTCAAATGATTAGGATGTCATGATCAGAATGAATCAAATGCTCCTAACTAGATGTGTATCAATGATATTTGCATGAATGCAGAATGTCATGAGAATGATCCATTCTTAATGTTTGGGTTGTCATTGCTCATTGTTCATCAAGGTTCTATCACTGATGCAATATACTATCTTCTTATTCAGCTGATATTTTTGACAAAAAACCTGAAGAAATAGCCACAATTTAGACTCTTCTTTCTCAAATATTTCCAACCCTTAGGTTTGGTTAGTTCTAACTAGTGGTCCTATTTCAGGTCCCTGTACTATTTAGAAGTTTTCATAGTAATATTAGTCTGATAATCGTTATTTCAATGTAGAATGCTTGAAAAAGATCATAATGATGGACAGAACTGAAATTTATCAGGAACAAAATTTTAACAGAATAGATTAATCCAAGAAAGCAAACATTGCTGAAATACAAAATGAATAAAAAGAAAATAGGTGCCTCAAATATCACAGCATGAGCTTCTCTGCACAAACTTTTTGAGGACCATTTTGAGCTCAATCATGCGTTGAGAAGATAAAAAGTACTTTGTCGATGCCCCAAGATGTAGCATACCTCCTCCTTATTAATTCAGGCATCGTAAGACTACCGCATGCCCCACCTTTGATCAAAATTTGAATTGCCCTTTTCTTGGATTTTCAATTCAAAACCCCTTTGGTCTCAAGGCGCCCTTTGCGGGTTTTCATTTTGGCCTCTCCTTTTTATTTTTTTTAAGTGAAGTACTTTTTAACTGAGTCTGAATTCGCTGGATTAGGTCTTGCCATCCATTTCAGTTAAGATCAACGCTTCTCCGGAAAAGGCCTTCTTTACCACATAAAGTCCTTCCCAATTCAGCATCCATTTTCCTCTGAAGTCCTTTTGTATGGGTAAGATCTCTTTCAATACTAGGTCCCCCTCCTGAAATTATCTGGGATGAACCTTTTTGTTGTAAGCTCGCATCATTCGCTTTTGGTACATCTGACCATGATGGATGACTTTCAACCTTTTTTCTTCGATCAAGTTTAGCTGGTCATATCGGGATTGGATTCATTTTGCTTCATCCAACTTCAGCTCTGATAAGACTCGAAAGGAAGGAATCTCAACTTCGATGGGTAAAACTGCCTTCATTCTATGAACCAATGAGAAAGGCGTTACCCTGGTAGAGGTCCTGACAAACGTTCAATAAGCATAGATGGCAAATGATAACTTTTTATGCCAATCTTTATAAGTTTCAGTCATTTTTCCCACGATCTTTTTAATGTTTTTATTGGCTGCCTCGATTGCACCGTTCATTTTTGGATGATACAGTAAAGAGTTGTGGTGTTTGATCTTGAACTGACTGCAGACTTCGGATATCGTGCTATTGTTCAAATTCAATGCATTGCCAGATATGATCCTTTCTGGCATTCTATATCGACAAATGATTTCCTTCTTCAAGAATTTGCTAACTTCCTATTTTGTAACATTGGCATATGAAGCGGCCTCCATCCACTTTGTAAAGTAGTCGATGACCACAAAGATGAATCGATGCCCATTTGAGGCTTTTGGCAAAATTGGCCCAATAACATCCATGCCCCACATAGAGAAAGGCTATGGAGAAGTCATAACATGCAGAGGTGAAGGAGGTACATGAATTTTATCTCCATAAATTTGGCATTTATGGTATTTCTTGACATAATTGATACAATTTTCTTCCATGGTGGACCAATAATACCCGAATCTCATTATTTATCTGGCCATTGTGAAACCATTAGCATGCGTTCCATAGATACCCTCGTGGACTTCTTCCAAGATTTTCTTAGCCTCGATAGTGTCTACACATCTTAGTAGCACCAGATCCTTTCTCCTTTTATATAGGATCTCCCAATCTAAGACATAGTCACTAGCCAGTCTTCTTAGTGTCCTTTTGTCATACTCAGTAGCTTGGTCAGGGTATTCACAATTCTTCATATATCACAGTATATCGTGGTACCAAGGATGATCATCATTTTCTTCTTCTTCGATGCTGTAACAATAAGCCAGAGCCTCGTAAATACTTATCTGGATCGGTTTCACATCCTCTTGTTTGTTCACCTTAATCATGGAAGCTAAAGTTGCTAGGGCGTTAGCCATCTGATTTTCTTCTCGCGGGAGGTAGCAGAAGGTGATATCATCAAACTCTTTAACTAATTCAAGGACCAGCCTTCGATAATCGATCAACTTGAGATCTCTTGTCTCCCATTCACCTTTGAGTTGATAGATAACTAGCACAAAATCTCCATAGACTTCCAACACTTTGATCTTGCATTTTATGGGTACACGAATTCCCATGATACATGCTTCGTATTCGGCCATATTGTGTGCAACCAAAATTTAATTTACTAGTAAAGGGATAGTGATCTCTATTTGGGGATACCAAGATTGCCCCGATTCGTTACCCACAGCGTTTGAGGCTCCGTCAAAGTTTAGCTTCCAAGGATGACCTTCTTGAGAATCTTCTTCAGTGGTTGCCACATACATTAGATCTTCATTTAGGAAATTAAAGTTTAAAGGCTCGTAGTCTTTTAGAGCTCTACTGGCTAGAAAATATGCTATTGCACTCCTTTTTACAGCTTTTTGATTCACATAGACTATATCAAATTCAGAAAGTAGAATTTGTCATCGGTCCATCCTCTCATTCAAAGTAGTTGTCTCCATCATGTACTTTAGAGGGTCTAGTTTCGAGATAAGCCAAGTTGTGTGGTACAACATGTACTGTCTCAATCTTCGGGTTGTCTAGATTAAGGTGCAACATAACTTTTCAATTGGCGAGTATTTTGTCTCACGCTCAGTGAACTTCTTGCTGAGGTAGTATATCGCCCTTTCCTTCCTTCCTGACTTATCGTGTTGGCCAAGCACACATCCCATAGAATTCTCAAATACTACTAAATACAGTATCAGTGGCTTATCTGGACTAGGTGGCGTCAACACTGGGGCATTGGATAGGTATTGTTTTACCTTGTCAAAGGTTTTCTGGCATTCATCGTCCCATACACCTAGATTGTGTTTCTTAAGAAGACGGAATATGGGGTTACATTTTTCAGTTAGTTGTGAAATAAACCAAGCGGTATAATTTAATCTTCCTAGGAAACCTCAAACTTCTTTTTGAGTGCATGGCGGAGGAAATTCTTGTATAGCCTTGACTTTATCTAGCAGTTTCCCTAACCTAGCCCCTAAGGTACATTTTGCTAGATTGAGCTTGAATTGGAATTTCCTTAACCTCAAGAATAATTTCTTCAAGACTTGCACGTGCTCCTCTTTTGTTCGAGATTTGGCAATCATGTCGTCGACATAAACTTCAATTTCTTTGTGCATCATATCATGGAACAGGGTTACCATGGCTCTCTAATATGTCGCTCCCGTGTTTTTCAGTCCAAATGACATCACCTTATAGCAAAATATACCCCCACATGGTTACGATTGTGGTCTTATCCATGTCTTCAAGATGCATCTTTATCTGATTATACCCTAAAAAGCCATCCATGAAATAGAATAGTGAGTAACCTGCCGTGTTGTCTACTAATGTATCAATGTGAGGCAATGGGAAATTGTCTTTTGGACTGGCCTTGTTTAGATCCCTATAGTCTACACACATTCGTACTTTCCCATCTTTTTTAGGGATAGGGACGATATTGGCTACTCATTCTGAGTATTTGACCACTTGTAAAAAACTAGCATCGAATTACTTTTTAACCTCTTCTTTTATTTTTAGCAAAACATCGGGACTTATCCTTCAAAGCTACTGTTGAACTGGCTTGTACTCTTCCTTTATGAGGAGCGATGTACCACGATATCTGTACTTAGTCCAGGCATATCTTGATACGACCATACGAAGACATCTTTGAATTCTTGGAGTAACTCAATGAGGTCTCACTTTGTCTCTGTGGTAATGCAAGCTCCGATTTTCACTTCTTTCTTTTCTTGTCCGTCTCCTAAGTTCACAATTTCTACTAACTCTTTGTGAGGTAGAATATATTTCTCCTCTTGTTCTACCATTCTTAACAAATCAGGAGATAGGTTACAATCTCTATCATTTTCAAAGTCCTACGATTCCTCTAAGCACATATATTACTCAAATGGAGATTCTGAGCTAGTAGCAGCGTCGCTCATATCATTGATATCTGGAAACCTGTTGTAAGAATGAAAGCAGATACAAAGAACAAAAGAATCTAAGAATGATTGTCTGTATGGTATGATTATGAATGAAATGGAAAGAATAAAAGAATTTTTGCTTAGAATGAGATAAAAAGATATATTTTTATTGAAATAAAGATGTTGGACATAGCCTATTTCACAAAAGACTCTTATTGCTCCTAGACCTAGAGCAATAAGCATGTGTTCTAAATATTACTCTAAATTATCTCTAAAAATTACAGGAATCTCTTTTGCAGTACAGTTGTTAAGAACACTTCCAGGTACATAGGGGGCGAATGCCCAATAAATCTCCTTCCAAAAATTCCTCTTTCGATATGGTGTTGATGCTCAGATTTCCCATCATTTCTTCAGCAGCTTCCTTTCTTGTCATCTTCTGTTCAGGGTGAATGATTCCTCTTGACACAAATGTTCTGGATATGTAGGGAAAGATCATTGGTTCCCATTTGACTTCTGCCCCGCTTAATCGTGCTCTACTTCTTTCTTGCTTCTTCTCCAACTCTTCCTTCTTTTGTTTTGTATCTGGCTTATATCCCAGGCTAAAGCGATCTCCTTTATCCATCAGAATTGGTACTTCGACCCTTTCTTGGAGATATTTCTTAAGTCTTTTTCCTAGCATGACTCCCTTTTCGACTGTCAATCGTAAGCCCATCTTCGTAGCTTTGGATATTTTAGGCATAGGGATCTTGTTCCCTTCGACGATGAATGTTGCATTTATAAATTCTAGCGATCGAAAAGAACATTCTATCGCTTCATCGTCTGCCCCTATGTATGGCGCGTCGTTGGTCACAAATGCAATGATGTCTTTCTCCGCGTTTATGGTTACCAGCCGACCCTCATTTACCAACTTTAGCTTTTAATATAGTGATGACGGTACTGCCCCAGTTGAGTGAATCCAAGGCCTCCCCAATAAACAATTGTAGGAAGGCTTGATGTCCATTACCAAGAAGTCTACCTCGTATGTGTTTAGACTGATCAAGAGAGGAATTTCAATCCTTCCCATTACTTTCCTTTCAGTACCGTCGAATGATCTCACTATGTTTTGGCATGTTTTTATATGAGAACTATCCACAGGCAACCTATTCAGTGTAGATAGGGGCAGGATATTTAGTGCAGATCCATTGTCAATCAATACCTCTAGCAATGTATACCCCTTGCAGCGGGTGGTGATATGTAGAGCTTTAGTCGATCCCATGCCTTCAGGTGGTATTTTTTATCATTAAAAAAGATGAAATTATCAGCGCTTATGTTACTGACTAGACGGTCTAGTTTGTTGACAGAGATATCATTAGCGAAGTAAATTTCATTTAATACTTTCATCAACGCACTACGGTGTACCTTCGAGCTTAAGAGTAAAGCTAGCACTGAAATGCGAGCTGGTTGTTTATGCAGTTACTCCACAATGCTATACTCGCTATGCTTTAAGAATTTCAAGAACTCCCTAGCTTCCTCTTCAGTTGCTGGCTCATTAATAGGCGATTCAAGTCTGGCCGCCTTTTCTTTCTTTTGTTCAATCGCCAAGGCTTTTCCTTTTGCGGACTCAGCTTTTGTATTTGATGGGTCGTAGGACCTCCCACTGCGCGTATAGAAACCCATATCTCGACCTTCTTCTGAAGCACTAATTGGGTTCTCTTCTTCCAGGATCGTCATGTTACAGTTATAATTCCAGGAAACCCGTTTGTTGTCCTTGTAGAGGAAGGTTACAGGTTTTTGGATTATAACTTTTGGTGCAATTTGTACTCTGGTTTCATTGCTCCTTGGTCATGAGATGATAACCACTGGGAGGTTGACTTTATAGATCTTCTCTGTTGACCACTCTTCTGAGGCGTATACAACTTTTCCTTCTGGGCTTTCGGTATACTCAAAGAATTTTAGCTCCTTATTGTCCATCAGACCCTGTACTAGAGCCCTAAATTCACTACGTCTTTGAATCTCATAACCCTTTTCATCATGGAACTTGCAGTAGTTCCTTGCTTTTCGGGATTCCCCCCTAAATTCTATGTGATTAATCCACTTTCTACCATTTTCTTCCAAACCTCTCTCAGCGGGGTTTTCACTTCTGCTACATGCAACTTGATTCTCCTCCCCGTGTTCTCGATTATCACATTTACCCCTATATCAGCATGGTTGGGTAACGGATTTTTTGCACCAAATGGATCATCAAATTTTACAATGCCCATTTTTATGAGCCATTCGACTAACTTTTTAAAAGCGGTACAATTTTCTATCGAGTGTCCCGTGATTCTCGCATGGTATTCGCATTGAGCATTCGCATCATACCATTTAAGGAATGGAGGTTGCATAGGTTTCAGATAGAATAGGAATATCACATGTGCATTAAACAAATTTTGGTATAACTCCCTATACGTCATTAGAATGGGCGTAAACTGAAGTTTCTCTGTATTTTGCCTTGTGTTAGACTCTTATTTTGGTGGGCCTTGATGGTTAGTGGTTACCATTCTCAGTTGGCTCACAGTGATTGGTTTCAAATAACTCGTGTTATATGTACTTACATTATTCACCTCGTTTCCTTTTTATCTCGGAGTAGATCTTTTGGAGTTCTCTCCCGCTTCTATCTTACCACTTCTCACCGCGTTTTTGATCATTTCACCAAACATCACTATATCCGAGAAACTCTTAGTAGCGCTTCCCAACATATGATTGATGAATGGGGCTTTTAAAGTGTTGCTGAAAAGCATTGTGGTTTCTTTCTCCTAAATAGGTGGCTGCACTTGCATTGCCACCTCTCTCCACCTTTGGGCGTATTGCCTGAAGCTCTCATTTTGCTTCTTCTCTATATTCTGCAACGTGATTCTGTCAGGTGTCATGTCCGTCACATAACTATATTGCTTCATAAAAGCTTGTCCTAGGTCTTTCCATGAATTGATTTTGGTACGACTCAGTTGGTTATACCATTTAGCTGCTGACCCAATCAGACTGTCTTGAAAGCAGTGGATTAACAGTTGATCATTATGAGCGTATCCTGTCATCCTTCGACAGAACATTGTAATGTGAGCCTCAGGGTAGCTGTTATATTTTTTAAACTCCGGCATTTTAAACTTTAGAGGGAGCACTAGATCTAGGACCAGGCTCAATTCCTTAACATCAATTATGCAATGATAATCAGCATTTTCTATTGCTTTAAATTTTTCTTCTAACCATCTGCATCGATCCTCAAGTTGCTTTGGTAGTTCTACTTTTTTTTTCCATTTCTGTCATATCATCTAGATCCAGAACAATAGGATTGGTTGGGTTATCTCCCAGATTAGAACTTGAGCCTGTTTGGTAGTTCATTGGTGCCAAAGTACCAGTTTGATGCTATTGGGGTCTGATTGTAACGGGTAACCTTCGTGGGTACAACTCTGGCTGTGCCTGAGTGTTTATCAGGGCAAAACCTGAGGGATAAATAGGATCCTCATTATCATCCCCTGAGTTGACTGTAGTGTTTTTTCCTTTTTCACGTTCTCCAGTCAGTAACTGTGCCAATTGGTTCATCATGTTTCTTTAGGATTCTAGAATCTGATCCTTCATCTTCTGTTGTACTTTCGCTAACTGTTCTTACAGTTGCATTTGCAACTGGTCTTACATCTCTTTTTGAAACTGTTTTAATCTTTGGTCCATTTCTTTGGTTTTTGTGCAAGTACTATAATGATATTCGATTGGTTGACTCTTGTTGGTTTCCAGATTAACTAAAATAATTTTGTTTAATTAGGTCTTTCCGTGAAATTTAATGCCTATGATACAATGTAATGAAAATGTATGAAATGCAATGAATGCAAAAAAGGCATTGATTCTGATTCAATTTCATTAGAGTAACTTTCTAGAAAACAAATTTATTTACATAAAACAGATTACATATAAGGCTTCGCCTTAATACTTAAAGCCTTGACTTGCTTAAGAAGCCAAGCTAAATCTTGGGCCCGGTCTGATTCTAATTTATATTTCACACTTAGCACATCAGCCTAAACTGCTAGGGTTTGTAAATAATCGACCATCTCTCGTATCTAAGCCACAGTTTCACCCATAATATGATCTCTGTCCCTAACTTGATCCTGAGAACGGTGGAGTTGCCCTTGCCACTGCTCATTACTTGCTTCTAGGAGTTCGACTCGAAGTTCATAGTTTTGTAACGCAGTCTCAAGTTCTTCTACTTTCCTTTTCAACTCTTCAATCTTGTTTAAACTCACTTTCAACTCAATTGTAGAGTTGCGACTACGGTGCTGATAAAGTGACTTTTCTAGTTCTACTACTCTATCCTTTAATTTAATTTTTTTCATTTTTGCCTTCTAACAAGCTCTTTTCTAGGGCCTCTTTTCGAACCTGAGTATCTTGAAATTTTCTTTCCCATCGATCGACTCTGGTCTTTTCTTCTTGAATTTCTTGTCGCCACTGTTCTGATGTTTTTCCCAAACCAGTGGTTCTCATTGACCTCCGTAGCTTCTTGTAGTCTATTTTCAAATTGTCTAATCTTCTTCTGCCTTGTTCTTTCCCTTTCTCAGCTTTTCGGCTTCTAGTTTCTGGACGTCAACATCCAGTCCCAGCTGTCTTTTCTCCTCCTCTAGTTGCTCTATCCTTTTTTTCTAGCTCTAAATTCTTTCTCTCAAAATCTTGTTTGATGATTTCTAGCTCAGATGGGATCACCTTCAAGTTTTCTTACATTGATTGAGTGTTTTCGTGATCTGACGTAGGGATTTTATCGTTGATTCTCTGACCCCTACCACCGGTCATACTTAGGGATAGTCATTGGGTTAGCAGCAACCTTTTCATTCTACGAGTTTGGTTCCAAGCATTCGATATCTCACGAACTTTTTTTTGTAATTATCTTCCTTGTATACAAACTCGCACTGAGCTAACCCGTATGTTGTTGGCGTAAATTGTCTCGATCTGTACTATCTTAATACGAGCAGAGGAGCATACCCAACAGCTCTCCATTTTTCAAGTAGGGGAACTCAATCAAAGTCTCCACACTGATATAAGATCTCATCAGGAACTATCCAAGGGGCTCTCCATTCGACGTCTTCCTCTTGCAGATTCTGAAGAATCGTCATCCACTTTTCCTCTGTAATATCCGTCTCTGCGTAGCCACTATCTCTTTCAGCGGTGAATAATTTTCAGAAAAGATTCGATATGAGACCTTCTCCAGTTTCCAAAAATGGCCGTGGAACCATGCCAATAAGAGTTGTGCGCATCTGATGAGTCTCCCTTCGCCCGTTTTTCGGCAAGCGTTCAATGATCTAAAGTTTCGGCCAAAATTACGGGCACCGGTGTTACCTTTTTATTAAGTCTGTCAAATAAATCGGAGACCGCTTCGTCTATATGCCCCAAAGCCTTAGGGAAGATAATCAATCCATAAATGCTTAACGCGAAGACATCAATCCTTTTCTTCACATCAGGATGCGCTAGGATTAAATCCCTCAAATTTCTCCAAGGGATACACTTACAATCTCCTTTTTTTCTTGATCCGGGCTGTAATCCACTGCTCGTTCATCTCTGTAATGTTCATCAGCTTTTTAAGAATGTCGGGACATTGGCGGCTCTTGAATAAGTCTTGTCAGTTTCAATCTTCGGGCAACGGAGCAAGGCTGTGTACTCTTATACAGTAGGTACCAAATCCACGTTCTCAAAAGTAAAACAACTATAGGCAGGGTTCCAATACTGGGAGAGGGCTCGGAATAGGTGCTCGCCCACCTTGATGTCGAGTAGATAGGGAAAATCACCATAATTGCAGTAGAATAGTTATTTGATTTCGTCATCCCACTGATATCATATTTCTTTCATCTCTTGAAGATTATTTTGGGTTACGCTGATCCGAGTGAAATCCCACAACTCTGACACATATCCCTCGGTAAGACTGTCACCTTTCTTTTGTTACGTTGTCTCAGCCCATATCCGAACGGCCGCATTATCCTCCACTTTATTAAGAAACTCCTTTTCCATGATAAGTTATCTATTTAGCAATCGAATGTGAATCAACACATTTTTGTGATGAAAATGTCATGCAAATACAATCAAATTAAAACAAAGCAAGTCAACATTTCATATGCAATTTAAAGCAAGTAAGGAATAATAAATATAGCACCTGCTCGGGTAACCACTAGGGTTTGGTGTAACTCTACCTAAGACGGGTTCCTACGGCTCACTATATGCGGTTCGGTTCTAAAGTAAAGGTACCTGAACCAACAAATTCCTCAATCCTCACCCATTATAGGATCATATAGACTGAGTTCAGTTCAGGAGAATACATTTCCCTATGGTTACACGGAGATGAAAATCTCACAAAGACATAAGTACAGATGTATCCCGAAAGCGATCCACTATCCTACATGGAGGTGAAAACCTTACGAAGGAATAGTTTCTCACTCCCACTTAAAAGGGTAAGATCAACCGATCCTGTGATGCAATATGCAGAAAGATACCAAAACTTAAACCAACACAGCAATTATAAACCACAATGATGAAGATCGTAACAAAAACGGATAAAAAGCAACGAAAGGAACGTACATTTAAACCACGTTTTCAATTTTCGACAAAAAGTAATCAACCCGTGGCTTGACTCTCTTTTTTAAGTCCCTAGTGGAGTCGCCAAGCTGTCGAAACCAGTTTTTTGTAAAAGGGGGTTGACTTGATTTTGAAAATGAAAACGAATAAAAACGAGAGTCGCCACCAATCCTTTTTTAATAAGCTGTGATCGGGTCACCTCGTAAAAGTAGTTATTTTTAATAAATGGTTTTATTTATTTAAACAACAATTTTGGTCCACGAAATTCAAAAAGACGGGTTCAGGAGTTGGTTATGCACGAGGAAGGATTAGCACCCTCGTAACGCCCAAAATTGGTACCTAGTTGATTAATTAGTGTCTTAATGTCGAAAATTTGAGAACTTTAAAGAAAAAAATACGATCCATCGTTAAATTACTGCTTAATTGAAAATTTTTTGAGAAAAAAGGCGTATTTTACATTAATCGAGGAAAAAAATTGTTACAGGCCAATTTTTGGGCCACTTACTAACCTAAGACCCAATATTACCAAACCCATCTAAACTAACCCACATTAAACCCAATCCCTAAACCCATCAATACCCACAACCCATAACCCAAACCCATTTACATATTACCAGTCCACCTAAAACCCGGTAGGCCCACTTACAAATTTAACCCCATTTTTAAGCCCAACACAAATATAACCCAATCTGACCCAAAACCCAACAACCCAAACCCACTAACCTACCCAATACACAGAAACCCTAACCCTAGCCCCTTGACATTCGGCGCCGAATCACCTGCCCACCAACCCTCTGACGGCCCCATGCCCTCTGACGTTGCCTCAACAACCGCTCCACCGTCCTTCATATGGCACCATCCCCTGCAAACATTAAAAGGGAATAGACAGCAAGCAAGAGGAGGGCAATATATATAATCGAAACATACAATGTAAAAAGGGCTCTCTTTTCTCAGTTTAAAAAAAAAAAAAAAGAGAAAGTAAGATCAAACCATTTCAAATATAAAGCAGCAATAGCATTTCCCCCATTATAGAGACGCAAAAGATAGCAGCCAAACAAAAGAACATCTCAGATCAAAGAATCAGAAAAAAAAAACCGAAAGGTGATTTTTTTTATTTTTTTTCATTTCGTTTTTTTTCTTACCTATTTTAATCTACCATATACATCAAAATATAATAAAATAATATTATAAAACGTAAAAAAAAATTGAAAAATTTTACCTTTTTCGGCCACCGCATGCTGTGATGGCTAGCGGCGACAGTCAGGTGACCACTTCCCTGGTAGGAGCTCACTCCTTCCCTCCTCTCTCCCTTTTCTCTCCCTCCCCTTTTCTTTTTTTTTCTTTCCCTGATGCAAATGAACAAAAAAAATTTTTTTTTGTCTTATATAGGGACCAAAACGGTGCGTTTTGGTCCCTGCCTTCTTATTAAACGAAACGGCGTGGTTTTAAGGATCCGCGTGTTTTTAAACGCAGAAGGGAAAATTGCACGTTCGGCCCTTCCGCTTTTCTGGGATCTTACAATTAAGTCCTTTTTAGTTTTAAATCGGCCCCGAGGATTATGCTTGGATTCCAATTAAGTCCCACGTGATACTGCGCGTTTTGGAGGAGTGGGTAATTATCAGATCTAGTCCCTCTTGTTAATTTGCGCATGCAATTTGGTACTTTTTTCTGTACTTCTTTTAAATTCACCCTAGAACTTCATTTCTAATTCGATTTCATCCTTTTTTTTCACTATCTCTCATTATTTTATTTTAATTTTATATTATGAATGCTATTATATCGTTTACTATTATTATTATATTTATTATATATTCGTATTAGTATTGTTTTATACAATACTTGTATATATATATATATTATACCGTATTATTAATAGTTTTATTTCGTTATCATTATTTCTCTTAACTTTTATATTATGTATTTACTCTTTTAATATATTAGGTATATCTTATACTCCATATTACGCATATAAATACATTTTTATACTATATTATGTGTATGTTCTTAAATATTGTTAGTTATATCTTTATATTATTATATATATATTTTAAATACCATATCAAGTTTGTATATATTATATACGTTTTTTAAATATTATATTATATATGTATTTAAATACTAATATTATGTATATATGTTTCCATGTATGTATATATGTTTACATATAGGTAGTATCATTAATTTTCTTTATTTGTTTGTTTTTATTTGCACTTGTACAATCGTTGTTTGTTTATATTCTTTTATGAATATTATTCGTTAATATTTTACTATTACCATCATTAGTATGTATATTATGTTTTTTTAAATACTATATTTTTAAATATCATATTAAGTACACATTATTTATTTTTATTCCTATCATATTATTAATATTAGTACATGTTTTATTATATGTATATATATACATTTTTTTATAATATTATTCTCATATGACATTATATTCATTATTGTACTTATTATTTTCGCCATTATTATTTGAGTATATATATATATATATATATGTAAATATCTTAACATTTTTGTATATATTGTGTGTATGTATCTTTAAATATTGCATTTTTATATGTTATGTATATACCACTAACATCACATTATTTGTATTTTTTTTATATATTTTTCATACCTTCTTGAATAATATTACATATATATGTCTCTTTTTAATACCACATCATATATATAGACTATTATTTTGTTTGCTTTTATTCCTAATATATTTATTATTAATATTAGTGTATGTATTTTATTATACGTATATATTTTTTAAAATTAGTATTATTGTCATATATTCTTACACTTATTATTTTGTTCTAACGTATCTTGTACGTTCATTTTATATATATATGCATGTGTATATTACGTATATATTTTAGTACTACTATGTATACATTTTTCACTCTTACCATTACACATACTTTAATATATATATATATATATATATAGCACTATTTATATTTTTAATATTATGTCGGCGTTATTTCATTTATTATTATATGCTAATGTATATTCCATTTTTTATTATTTATTTCGTGTTTGATACTATTATTATGTTTAATATTGCATATATCATCGTTGTTTTTAATATTATTATCATATTCATTATTTGTTTCGATGTATTCCTAACTCTCTTATTTTTCTATTTCTCGTCCGTTTATATCAATTTTGCTTCGCATAACTTCGAGAAATCTTGTTCATGTTTTCTAATTTCATTAATCAAGGCAATGTACCGATTTAATATTAAGTCATCGAATTTCATCGCTATGTTGGATGGGATTTGTCGGCTCGTGTTAAATCGATATATCCTTCTCAAAGATCAAAATCTAAAATTTCTCTTCTTTTCAACCGGACCACGTTTAAATCTTATGTTTGAACTCATATTTACGAAAATCAAGACAACACGTGTTTATGAGATACCAATTTTGGGCGTCGCGAGGGTGCTAATACCTTCCTCGCGCGTAACCGACTCCCGAACCCAAACTTTTCTCTGGATTTTAACGTAGACCTAAACTCGGCCTTCTCTTTTAAAAATAAATTTATTAGGTGTCCGATCACACCTAGAAAAAGATCGGTGCCGACTCCCTTTTTAAATCAAAACTTTGGCTTTCAAGTTTTCACTAAATCGCCACAATTAGCGACCGAGCTAAATTTTTACGTCGCTACAGCTGGCGACTCCACTGGGGACCCTTTTTGAGAGTCGTGTCTGGAATTAAACTCGCGTTGTCAAAATTTTCAAGTTCCTTGTTCAAATTAATATTTAGTCGTGATCTTCAAATTGTGTTTTCAAAATGTCATGCATTCGCATTATGTTTTTCTAACTCATTTCGTTTGTTTTATTTTTAAGCTTTTAATTTTTGTGGTTTTAGTCTTGGTTTAGTCTTTAAATAAAACATAAAGGTTTGTGAGTTTCTCCCCACACACCGTGCACTTGCATTTTGCATAACATGAGCTCTCTACCCGGGCTCTGTCCGTTTAAGTGAAAGTAAACGCTACGCCTTCGTGAGTTAACTCGTCCCTCCGCACAGGCTAGTGAATACTTTCGGGTTACATACGACTCATGCTTTCGTGAGTTAACTTGTCCCTCCGCATAGGCATAAGTAAATGTAATCCCTCGAATTGAACTCGTGAGCCTGTGATGGGCTACGACCGAGGCTTCGTACTAGTCTCAGTAGATGATAGTACGAACAATTCGAGTACCTGTCTAGAACTGAAACCACATATAGTGAACCGTACGAGCCACCTAATTATAGCCATGCAGAACCTCTGTCCGTTAATAGTCACCAAAATGAGTACACGGGAGGAATGCCTCTTACCTTTTGTGTTTTCACTTTCTATACAAAGGGGATAGGGTCTGTTTAATAAACTAGTTCGAATTGTTGAATTTTCCATGTTTTTTCTGCCTGTATTTAATTGCTAATCAAGGTTATTTGTCTTTGCCTTATTGTTTTTCTCATCATGCATTATAGGCATCACATTAGGAGGGTGTTGATTAAAGATTAGTGGCCAAAAAATGGGTTTCTAATGGAAGAGCCAATTATACAAGCGATGAGAAGAATGCCGTAGTAGTGTGGACTGGTCTCTAAGAACTCAAAAGGAAAAAGGGGATAGTCTAGTGGAGGGATGTTTTGCCAATCTGCCTGAGCACGTAACGGTCAATGCTCGCCAGAATAACCTTGAAGACTTGGTTTGGATTTGGAATCAGTGGGACTCGGACGTTAAAGGAATATTCACTGAGAAGTACGGAGATATAGCCCACTTGATCACTATCAACATAGATGAGTGTTTGATTCAAGCCATGATCAGATTTTGGGATCCGGCCTACCAATGTTTTACTTTTAATCAGGAGGACATGACCCCAACTATAGAGGAGTATACTGCTCTGCTTCGTATTGATAATGCACAGCCATATAAGATATATGTGAAGGAGCTTAAGCCAATGACCTTTAAGAAAAAGCTAGTGAGCTTGACAGATATGACTAACGCATGGGCTGAAAAGCAGATAAAGAAGAAGAATGAAGCTATTTGCATTCCATGGTCTTCCTTACGAGATTTGGTTCTGAACCATCCTGACATGATGAAAAGGGTGAATCTATTCGCTTTGGCTATCTACGGTTTGATCATCTTCCCGAAAGTTCTCGGACATCTTGAAGTCACGGTAGTTGATTTCTTTGAAAAATTGAAACAAGGAATCAACCTTGTCCCGACTATTCTAGCCGAAACCTTCAGATCCTTGAGTAGTTGTCGAAGAAAAGGAGAAGGTCGATTCATTGGATGCGCGCAGTTGCTCAATGTTTGGATTATGAGCCATTTTTGGAAAGTCAAGCGCACTCCGTTTCACATGTTTTCAAAAACATTTGCACCATTGGAAGCCTATCTCAAGAAAGAATGGCCCAAGGAAGTCACCGAGCAACACTGGGTCTCAGTTTTTCAAAACCTTCGCGCCGAGGATATAACATGGAGAGCACCGTGGATACGCCCGTCAGTTCTGTTATACAAGGTCAGAAAACAAGACTGGGTGCCACTACTTGGTTTATGGGGAGGTATCGGATATGCCCCGCTATTAGTTCAAAGGCAATTTTCTTCGCGACAATTCATACCCGCCACAGGAGGGTTAGCACAGTCCGAGTTCGCTTTTGCGGGTGAGGGTTACATGAAGAGGATCCGAGACACTGCAAAATCTTGGAAGAAAATTTATCTGGTGGAGTTGGCCCTGTACGCTGACACTCTCACTCAAGACTATGACGTATGGAGGATTCAGCGGATAAATAGTCAGCAAGTCTCGTCAATGAGTTGCGCTTTTCAGAATCCCTTCCTAAAGGAATTGCCATCCGAGTTAGAAGTGGCAAAGCAAGAGTTTGAACGCGAGAAGACCAAGATGTCAAGGGATCTCAGCGCTCTGCAAGAGGAAAATTACTAGTTAAAAATCGATGTTCAGATTGAAAGGTCTAAAACCGAGAAAGTGCAAAAGGAAATAGAAGTTGTAAGAAATGATTTAAGGGACCTTCATCTGGAAAACAAGAAATTGAGAGTCACTATCAAGAATAGCGGGTTGGGCAAATCATCATCGGAATGGAAAGAGGAGATAAGCAACATCAAAGGGGGAATGGAGTTCTGGAAGGGAAAGGCGAAAAAGGAAGAGGAAAAGGCCGCACGGGCTATGATGGAGTTAAGGAAAAAGAACGCAGAATATGAAGCCGTGTCTGCTGAAGTAAGGACTAGTCGATCTAAATTTCAAGAACTAAAAGAAAGGATACGGGATTTAGAGGTCATACTACAAGATCGTCAGCAACAATTGGATAGTCTCTTAAAAGCCTTGGAAGAGAAGAACGATCAATATGATAGAGACATTCACGCTTATAAAATGGACCTCCAAGAAAGAGAGATGCAACTAGGCTTCTTGATCAACAAAATCCGTGAAGCGGCCAATCAAATGGTACAATTATCAGATGAAGCAGAGGATCTCAGCTGCCAATTCCCGCCAAGTCAACGATCGAGCATATCAGAATTCTTAGAGCGAATAAAGAAATATAGCGAAGTAGCTAGAAAGTTTGTGTAATAGACAAATCAAAATGACGAAATGTTTTGTAATGAACTCTTTTGATGAATGAAATGCCTAAATAGGGGCTATCTTGAAATCAACACCAAATTCTTGCATATTCATTCGTCATTTATTCAACATTTATTTGTCATGCATTCATCTTATTCGTTCATTCATTCATTGCACATTCCATAATCGCTCGCTAAGGTTAGGATCATATAATGCGCAGTTGCAATACTTCAAATCTGGAATCATGCCACTCGTATAGAACGCGTCGACAGGCTAGAACAATGGAGGCTGAATTCAATGAAAGGATTGAAAGAATGAAAAGAATCCAAAAGGAATTACAAGAACAATTGGCTAGGTCACAGCAAGAGACGAGAGACTTAATGGTGAGATCACGAGAAGAATCGCTCTAACAGAAAGATCAAATGAACAAGATGATGGAGATGATGTCAGTTTTGGTTAAAGAAAAAGGACCCATGCAGAGCCCTGACATCGAGGAACCTCAGTCAAGAGTTAATCACAATCAAGACCCGCTCTATCCCCCTGGATTCACTCCGCCACACGCCCACGCAGCACAAATATGGAACACCCAAAGGGAACCCACAGATCTAGAGCAAAGGCCGGTGCCACCTGCTCATTTAGGGCAAGGAATATTCATATCAAATCCTGGTGCCAATCCTGCCAATCCAATTGTTCCAGATTTGGACGATCCAGTGGAAATAGCCAGGTTGAGAATGGAGGATCACGAGGCTCAAGAGAAGTATAAGAGTTTGGAGGAAAGACTTAAAGCAATCGAAGGCACTGAAGTCTTCTCAGCATTAGGTGCTAAAGAACTCAGTTTGGTACCTAATCTAATTTTACCTCCGAAGTTCAAAGTACCGGATTTTGAAAAGTACGACGGGACAAGATGCCCGAAAGCGCATCTCATCATGTTTTGCCGGAAGATGACCGGCTATGTAAATGAAGACAAACTACTCATACATTGTTTTCAAGATAGTCTAATAGGATCGGCTCTTCGGTGGTACAACCAGCTTAGTAGAGAAAAGATCCGATCTTGGAAAGATTTGGCGTCAGCATTCTGTGAGCAGTACAAGCATGTATCGGATATGGTGCGAGCCGGATGACCTTGCAAATGATGGAGAAAAAGCCGTCAGAGACTTTCAGACAGTATGCACAGAGATGGAGGGATGTCTCGGCCCAAGTGGAACCCCCACTAACAAAAACGGAGATAACCGTTCTCTTTATCAACACCTTAAAGGCTCCTTTTTATGACAAACTAGTGAGAAGCACTACAAAAGATTTTTTGGATATCGTAATATCTGGAGAGCTTATCGAGGGTGCCATCAAAAGTGGGAGGATGGAAGGTTCAGAAAGTTCAAGAAGGACAGCACCTATGAAGAAGAAAGAACCAGAAGCCCACATGGTGGGAATGGGAAGCCGTTATGCCCCTAATCCGTATCCAAACCAACCCCAACCTCGAAACTATCCACCTCCAAATTTCTATTATCCTCCTCAAACCCCATACTACCAAGCTCCACCTCCTGCCTACCCCGTATACGCCGCGAATCACCAAAGACCCGTCACCACATTTCCACAAAACACGGGACCCAGCCAAAGCCAACCCAGAAATGAGCCAAGGCCAGCAAGACCTAACCCCGAGAGACCATAATTTACCCCGATCCCTGTGTCGTATGGGGAGTTATATCCTAAGCTTTTGGAGAAACAGTTGATCTCTCCTCATTACATGGCACCCCTGAAACCCCCGTACCCGAAATCGTACGATCTGAATGCCAGTTGTGCATACCATGCCGGGAACCAGGGGCACTCTACGGAAAACTGTCTGGCCTTCAAAAGGAGAGTTCAAGGACTCATCGACGCGGGCATTCTGCGATTTGATATGATACGGACTATGGCCCGAAACCCCATTCCCAAACCACACCGAAGGGAATGTGAGTGCAGTAGGAGAGGAGGACAAACGACAAAGTAAAAGATGGGTTTCTGAAATAAGAGCACCTCTGCAGAAAATCTGGGAGGTACTAGTTGAAAAGGGTTTACTTTGTCATCCTAACGGTGTGTTCGAAAGAAAAATTGCAAAAGGTCAAAGTTTTTGTGGATTCCATAGTATTAAAGGACACAACATTCAGTCCTGTGAAGAGTTTAGGAGACTGCTGCAAAACATGATAGATAATAAGGAGATCGAGATTTTTTATAAAGGCGAAGAGACCGATCGAGGAGAAATATGTGCCTCCGACAATCAATCTTCAGGTTTCCCGTATAGCACCGATCGACCGTTGATAATTTATTATGATGCGAAGAAAGAGCCGGTAAAACCGAAGATGATCATTGAAGTACCATCTCCTTTCCCTTATAAGGACGATAAAGCTGTACCATAGAAGTATGACATTAATATCATCACACCGGAAGGTGGAAAGTCTGAAGCCATAACTGGAGATGTTGGGGAGGTAGGTCATTTTACCCAAAGTGGGCGGTGCTATTCTAAAGAAGTCGAGCCAGCAAAGAAAAACAGTGACTTGAAACAAAAAGGAAAGGCAGTAATGAATGAGGCCGAAGTCGAGCAGGAAGTTCCACCCGTACAAGAAACTAAAAGCCTGTGGATGAAGAAGAAGCACAGGAATTCCTGAAGTTTATCAAGCACAGCAAGTACAACGTGGTGGAATAGTTAAATAAGCAGCCAGCCCGAATCTCAGTCCTATCTCTACTGTTAAACTCAGAGCCATACCGAAACGCTTTGTTGAAGGTGCTGAATCAAGCTTACGTAGCCAATAACATATCTGTTGAGAAGCTTGATTGGTGGGTAAATAATTTGAATGCGGATAATTTCATTTCTTTTAGTGACGATGAAATACCGCCAAACGGTAGAGGCTCTGTAAAGGCACTGCATATTACGACTCGCTGCAAGGGCTATATAATACCAAATGTGCTCATCGACAATGGGTCGGCACTCAATGTTATGCCTTTGGCCACGCTTTCCAAGATCCCGATGGATCTGTCCTATTTAAGGCCTTGTCATTCCACGGTAAGGGCTTTCGATGGGACGAGGCGCGAAGTTATGGGAAAGATTGAAATTCCTCTGGAAGTAGGCCCGTGTATATACGATGTGGAATTTCAAGTCATGGACATTACACCGTCATACAATTGCCTCTTGGGAAGACCCTGGATCCATTCTGCTGGAGCAGTCCCATCATCCCTCCACCAAAAGGTGAAATTTATTATAGATGGCTGTTTGGTCACCGTCGAGGGAGAAGAAGACATTGTAGCATCTATTTTTACTGACGCACCGTACATTGAAGTGAATAAAGATGCTGTGGAATGTTCCTTTCAATCCCTTGAATTTGTCAATGCCACATTCGTCGCCGAGGGAAACAGAATTCCTGTACCAAAACTCTCAAGAAATACCAAAATTGATGTCAGTTGACCGTAGGAAGAGGGGCTCGAGCAAGAAGAGGTTTAGGGAGATATCTGCAAGGAATAGCTAGGGCTCTGAAGCCAGTGCACCACAAGGCCAGATACGGTTTAGGTTTTCAGCCGGACATACGTCAAAGAAGGAGACAATGGAAGAAGGATCAGGAAAGAAGGGTCGCAAGGACCTTAGGCCAGGAAATAGAATGGGAGCCTATAGCATACCCTCATTTGTCAAAAACATTTACGTCTACAGGAACGATGTACCCCGAACAAGACAATACACGAAGCACACTGTTAGTCATTGAAAGGGGTCTCCAAAATGTCAGTATAAATGTCATTGACAAAGGAGATGGTGCAAGTAAAGACATCACAAGGATACGCCCTTGTCCCTCGGACTTCATGTTGAACAATTGGACTGCTGAAGACCTTCTTGTAGTTTATAAGTCTTCAGAGTAATGCTCAAACATTAACCCTCTATTGTGTCCTTAGATATAATAGAATTCTTTTGTAAGAGCTGGCATTCGCTCTTTATCATTCAAATGAATATCAATGAAGATGCATTTTGTTACGATCTTTCGCATATTTAATTTCATAATCATTTTCTCATTTCATAGCCCATCCTGACATCTGCTTCATACCATTCCATAACATTTCATCTTGGTTCCAATGCTTGGATGCCCCTCTATAGTTTCCTTTTCCATTCAACTTTCAGGTGCTCAGATATCAATGGCATGAATGAACCCGTTACGAGTCCTGAAATCGATTTTGAGAAGGCTATTTGTTTAGGAGAATTCGAAGCCGAAGAAAATGCCGAAGACTATGTCTCGTCTTCCGACTTGTTAAGAATGGTGGAACAAGAGGATAAACAGATCTTGCCTCATCAGGAATCTGTCGAAACAATAAATCTGGGAACTGAAGAAAAGAAGCAAGAAGTGAAGATTGGGACCTCTATTTCGGGGAACACCAGGCATAATTTGATTGCTTTGCTCCGTGAGTACAAAGATGTATTCGCATGGCCATATCACGCCATGCCGGGATTGGATAAAGATCTGGTGGTCCATAAACTCCCATTAAAACCAGAATGCAAACCCATTCAACAAAAGCTAAGACGGATGAGAACTGAGATGTTGTTGAAAATAAAAGAGGAAGTCAAGAAGCAATTTGACGCTGGTTTCTTACAAGCCTCCAAATATCCTGAATGGGTGGCTAACATAGTCCCGGTACCAAAGAAAGATGGCAAAGTACGAAAGTGCGTGGATTATCGTGACTTGAATCGAGCAAGTCCAAAAGATAATTTTCCTTTGCCACACATCGATACATTGGTGGATAACACAGCCAAGCATTCGTTATTTTCGTTCATGGATGGATTCTCGGGTTATAATCAGATAAAGATGGCTCCGGAGGATATGGAGAAAACTACCTTCATAACAATGTGGGGAACGTTCTGCTACAGGGTGATGCCATTCGGATTAAAGAATGCCGGGGCAACATATCAGAGAGCTATGGTAACGTTATTCCATGACATGATGCATAAAGAAATAGAGGTCTACGTCGATGATATGATTGCTAAATCTTGAGGGGAAGAAGAGCATGTAGTGAACCTAAAGAAATTGTTCGACAGACTAAGAAAGTTCCAGCTAAAGCTCAATCCGGCCAAATGTACGTTTGGGGCTACCTCAGGGAAATTGCTTGGCTTCATTGTCAGCGAGAGAGGCATTAAAGTTGATCCAGATAAAATAAAAGCCATTCAAGAGTTACCACCCACGCGCACGCAAAAGGAAGTCAGAGGATTTTTAGGGAGATTAAACTACATCGCCCGATTTAACTTACCAACCAATGCGACCCAATCTTTCGACTCCTTCGAAAACATAATCCCGGAGAATGGAACAAGGAGTGCCAAGTGGCCTTTGATAAGATAAAACAATATTTGTCTAGTCCTCCAGTGCTAGTACCACCAATTCCGGGAAGACCACTGATATTGTATTTGACTGTGTTCGAGAATTCAATGGGTTGCGTACTGGGGCAACATGACGAGTCAGGAAAGAAAGAAAAGGCGATCTACTACCTCAGCAAAAAGTTCACTGAATATGAGGCAAAGTATTCGTCCATTGAAAAATACTGTTGCGCTTTGGTTTGGGTAGCTCGGAGACTCAGGCAATATATGTTGTATCATACGACGTGGTTAATCTCGAAAAATTTGGATCCAATAAAATACATGATGGAATCTTTGCACTCTCAGAAAGAATGGCACGATGGCAAATCTTATTATCGGAGTACGATATCGTCTATGTGAGTCAAAAGTCGATAAAAGGCAGTGCAATAGCGGATTTCTTAGCGGTTCGAACGACAGAGGAGTATGAGACCTTGAGATTCAATTTCCCAGATGAAGATTTAATGTGCATCACAGAAAAGGAATCCGAGTCGTCAAATGAAAAGCCATGGAAGATGAGCTTTGATGGTGCATCAAATGCATTGGGGCATGGGATCGGAGCAGTCTTGGTATCGCCGGAAGGGAACCATTACCCGTTCACTGCAAGGCTGAATTTCTTCTGTACCAACAACATAGCAGAGTATGAGGCCTGTATCATGGGACTTCGTGCAGCAATTGAACGAAACATCAAAACTTTGGAGGTATATAGAGACTCAGCATTGGTGATATACCAAATCCGCGGAGATTGGGAAGTAAGAGATTCGAAATTAGTCAGATACAGAGATCTAGTGGCAGGATTAAAGAATTCAAAGAAATAAATTTTAATTACTTCCCACGAGAAGAGAACCAATTTGCTGATGCCCTGGCCACTTTAGCTTCAATGTTCAAAGCAAACAGAGAAACGGAAATAATGCCTCTTCAAATGAGCATATATGAAGTCCCTGCGCATTGCTTCAGCATTGAAAAAGAGCCAGATGGACGGCCATGGTTCCATAATGTCTTAGAATATATCAAGAATCAAAGGTATCCCAAACAAGCTAATGAGAACGACAAAAGAACAATCAGAAGAATGGCAGCAGGATTTATCCTTGATGGGGACATCCTGTACAAAAGAGGAAAAGATCAGGTGCTCTTGAGATGTGTAGACGCCGTCAAAGCCAGGAAAATACTTGAAGATGTCCATGAGGGAATCTGTGGGACACATGCCAATGGTTTCACTATGGCCAGGAAGATCATGAGACTCGGCCACTACTGGCTGACGATGGAAAGCGACTGCATTAGCTTTGCAAGGAAATGCCACAAATGCCAAATTTACGGCGATAAAATCCATACAGCCCATTTGCCCCTTCATGTCATGACTTCTCCGTGGCCTTTTTCTATGTGGGGCATGGATGTTATAGGGCCAATTTTCCCAAAGGCTTCTAATGGGCACCGATTCATTTTTATGGTTATTGATTACTTCAAAAAATGGATAGAGGCCGCATCGTTTGCCAATGTGAAGAAGACTGCAGTTTGTAGGTTTTTGAAAAAGGAAATCATTTGTCGATATGGTTTGCCCGAAAGAATCATTTCAGATAACGCTTTGAATTTGAACAACAAGATGATGAAAGAAGTGTGTGAGCAATTCCAAATAAAACATCACAACTCCTCGCCCTATCGTCTAAAGATGAATGGAGCTGTTGAAGCAGCAAACAAAAATATTAATAAGATCATTGGGAAAATGACCGAGACATATAAAGACTGGCACAAGAAGCTACCATTTGCCTTGTATGCATATCGTACATCTGTGCGGACATCTACGGGTGCAACTCCTTTCTCTCTGGTTTATGGAATGGAGGCTGTGCTACCTATCGAAGTTGAGATCCTTTCTCTACGAGTCTTAATGGAGTCGAGACTAGAGGAAGCAGAATGGGTTCGGGCTCGATATGACCAATTAAACCTCATCGAGGAAAAACGTCTAAAGGCAATTTGTCACGGACAGATGTACCAGAAAAGAATGATCGCAGCCCATGACAAGAAAGTATGGCCAAGAGAATTCTATGAGGGAGAGCTCGTGCTGAGAAAGATTCTCCCAATATAAAAAGACTTGCGAGGAAAATGGGCACCGAATTGGGAAGGACCATACGTTGTGAAGAAGGCTTTCTCAGGCGGAGCTTTGATTCTCACTGAGATGGATAGGAAGGAGTTACCTAATCTAGTGAATTCAGATGCTGTGAAGAAATATTATGCCTGGAAAAAAAAAAGAAAAAAAAAAGGGATCAAGGTGAAAACCCGAAAAGGGCGTCTTGATTAACACAAAAAGATTAGGATGAAAACCCGAAAGGGCGTTCTAATTAAGCAAGCACTAGCTTAAAGAGCAAGGCGTTTTGAACGGGGGGTCAAATTGAGAGACTACAGTATTTGAAGCATTTCTGAAAGCTCGAAATCTTCCACGCAAGAAGCCATGCTCGAAAAGGTTCTTGACCGAGGAACGGGGAAGAGTTCATGCGTTGAATATCTAGAGCATTTGTATTTGTTGAAATGCCATCCCTTTTCTCTTTGTGACATTTTTACTATCATTCGATTGACTTTCTTTGTTTGAACTAAATAAATATGAGGTATCTTTTTGTCCCTACCTGACCATTTTCATGCATCTCATTATGTGGTTCATTTACATGATAAATAGTGAAATGACATACTCTAAACAAAAGAAATGTTAAGCATTACCCGGATAAGAACTTGATAAGTACAAGAGCCTCAAAGCAAGGACAAAAGTTCAACCGGGGGCAAAGAGTGATATCCGAGAAATGTAGATTGTGCATGAAGCTAGAAGACGGGCACAGGGCTTGAAGAGAAAGTCAAGAGTCAAAATAATGAACGCAGATCATCAAAAATCATGACGGAAAAAGGACATATGACAAACAAGCCCAAGGCGCATAGCATAATCATGTAGGCATAAAGGCATTTAAGACCAACATGTGCATATCATGATAACATCATGCATGACATATACAGGTACTCCAGTAAGAGCAAGAGGATGTGATGATAGCTGTACTGAATCAAAGGAAAAGACACCTGAGTTCCACCAGTTGACATCTTTTGGTTATATTAAGAGAAGTGAGTTGAGCCTCAAGACACGTTGAGGTATTTTCAATTTCTGTTCTTCAAAAAAAAATTAACTCATAGTGCGAGAAGTGAGTTGAACCTCAGGGCATGCTGAGGTATTTTTAAATTTTCATTTTTAATTTATGTTTCAAAAATCAACTCATATTGCAAGAGGTGAGTTGAGCCTCAAGTCACATTGAGATATTTTCAATTTCTGTCTTTCAAGAAAAGATGAACTCATATTGCGAGAGGTGAGTTGAGCCTCAGGGCACGCTGAGGCATTTTCAAGTTGTATTTTCAAAATATCAACTCATATTGCAAGAAGTGAACTGAGCCTCGGGTCACATGCCGAGTTATTTTCAATTCCTGTTTTTCCAAAAAAATCAACTCATATTGCGAGAAGTGAGTTGAGCATCGGGGCACGCTGAGGTATTTTCAATTTCTACTTTACAAATTCTGCTTTTAAAAATCAACTCGTATTGCGAGAAGTGAGTTGAGCCTTTTAATTTCTATTTTTCAAAAGTCAACTCATATTGCGAGAGGTGAGTTGAGCCTTTTAATTTCTGTTTTTCAAAAATCAACTCATATTGCGAGAGGTGAGTTGAGCCTTTTAATTTCTGTTTTTCAAAAGTCAACTCATATTGCGAGAGGTGAGTTGAGCCTTTTAATTTCTGTTTTTCAAAAATCAACTCATATTGCGAGAGGTGAGTTGAGCCTTTTAATTTCTGTTGTTTCAAAAAAAGTCAACTCATATTGCGAGATTTGAGTTGAGCCTTTTAGTGTCTGTTTTAAAGAGTCAATTCATAGTGCGAGAAATGAGTTGAGCTCAGGATCACATGCCGAGTAAAGAATAAAAATTGAAGTTGATTGAAGACACCAGATTTTGTCTCCCTGAAGTTGCAGTGAAGCTGATCGAGGATATCAGATATTGCCTTTCTGAAGTTGCAGAAGAGAAGATCGCAAACCCTATCTTACTAAAGCAATAGAAGAGCAGATTGAAGTTGTAGGCCTGAACTTTATGAAGCTACATGAAAGCAGATCGAAGCTACAAATCTCACATCCTTGAAGTTACATTAGAGAAGATTGAAGCTACAAGTCATATCAGAAGATACAGTGGATTGAACCAAAGCTACAAGATACAATGGAATGGAAAGAGACTACTTGAACAAGAAGAGCGACAATGAAGTCAAGACTCAGCAAGACGAGGCAAAATTGACCTTTCTTTATGACTTTGCTCTATTTCCGTTATACGACAATGAGCAAAGAGGGGCAGCTGTTACAGGCCAATTTTTGGGCCACTTACTAACCTAAGACCCAATATTACCAAACCCATCTAAACTAACCCACATTAAACCCAATCCCTAAACCCATCAATACCCACAACCCATAACCCAAACCCATTTACATATTACCAGCCCACCTAAAACCCGGTAGGCCCACTTACAAATTTAACCCCATTTTTAAGCCCAACACAAATATAACCCAATCTGACCCAAAACCCAACAACCCAAACCCACTAACCTACCCAATACACAGAAACCCTAACCCTAGCCCCCTGACATTCGGCGCCGAATCACCTACCCACCAACCCTCTGACGGCCCCATGCCCTCTGACGTTGCCTCAACAACCGCTCCACCGTCCTTCATATGGCACCATCCCCTGCAAACATTAAAAGGGAATAGACAGCAAGCAAGAGGAGGGCAATATATATAATCGAAACATACAATGTAAAAAGGGCTCTCTTTTCTCAGTTTTAAAAAAAAAAAAGAGAAAGTAAGATCAAACCATTTCAAATATAAAGCAGCAATAGCATTTCCCCCATTATAGAGACGCAAAAGATAGCAGCCAAACAAAAGAACATCTCAGATCAAAGAATCAGAAAAAAAACCGAAAGGTGATTTTTTTTTTTCATTTCGTTTTTTTTCTTACCTATTTTAATCTACCATATACATCAAGATATAATAAAATAATATTATAAAACGTAAAAAAATTGAAAAATTTTACCTTTTTTGGTCACCGCGTGTGGTGACCGGCGCCGGCGACGGTCCGGTGACCGGCCCCCCTGGCCGGAGCTCCCTCCTTCCCTCCTCTCTCCCTTTTCTCTCCCTCCCCTTTTCTTTTTTTTTCTTTCCCTGATGCAAATGAACAAAAAAAAATTTGTCTTATGTAGGGACCAAAACGGTGCGTTTTGGTCCCTGCCTTCTTATTAAACGAAACGGCGTCGTTTTGATGCGGGTCGGGTGTAAGGATCCGCGTGTTTTTAAAAGCGGAAGGGCAAATTGCTCGTTCGGCCCTTCCGCTTTTCTGGGATCTTACAATTAAGTCCTTTTTAGTTTTAAATCGGTCCCGAGGATTATGCTTGGATTCCAATTAAGTCCCACGTGATACTGCGCGTTTTGGAGGAGTGGGTAATTATCAGATCTAGTCCCTCTTGTTAGTTTGCGCATGCAATTTGGTACTTTTTTTCTATACTTCTTTTAAATTCACCCTAGAACTTCATTTTTAATTCGATTTCATCCTTTTTTTTCACTATCTCTCATTATTTTATTTTAATTTTATATTATGAATGCTATTATATCGTTTACTATTATTATTATATTTATTATATATTCATATTAGTATTGTTTTATACAATACTTGTATATATATATTATACCGTATCATTAATAGTTTTATTTCGTTATCATTATTTCTCTTAACTTTTATATTATGTATTTACTCTTTTAATATATTAGGTATATCTTATACTCCATATTACGCATATAAATACATTTTTATACTATATTATGTGTATGTTCTTAAATATTGTTAGTTATATCTTTATATTATTATATATATTTTTAAATACCATATCAAGTTTGTATATATTATATACGTTTTTTTAAATATTATATTATATATGTATTTAAATACTAATATTATGTATATATGTTTCCATGTATGTATATATGTTTACATATAGGTAGTATCATTAATTTTCTTTATTTGTTTGTTTTTATTTGCACCTATACACTGTTGTTTACATATTCTTTTATGAATATTATTCGTTAATATTTTACTATTACCATCATTAGTATGTATATTATGTTTTTTTAAATACTATATTTTTAAATATCATATTAAGTACACATTATTTATTTTTATTCCTATCATATTATTAATATTAGTACATGTTTTATTATATGTATATATATACATTTTTTTTATAATATTATTCTCATATGACATTATATTCATTATTGTACTTATTATTTTCGCCATTATTATTTGAGTATATATATATATATATGTAAATATCTTAACATTTTTGTATATATTGTGTGTATGTATCTTTAAATATTGCATTTTTATATGTTATGTATATACCACTAACATCACATTATTTGTATTTTTTTTATATATTTTTCATACCTTCTTGAATAATATTACATATATATGTCTCTTTTTAATACCACATCATATATATAGACTATTATTTTGTTTGCTTTTACTCCTAATATATTTATTATTAATATTAGTGTATGTATTTTATTATACGCATATATTTTTTAAAATTAGTACTATTGTCATATATTCTTACACTTATTATTTTGTTCTAACGTATCTTGTACGTTCATTTTATATATATGCATGTGTATATTACGTATATATTTTAGTATTACTATGTATACATTTTTCACTCTTACCATTACACATACTTTAATATATATATATAGCACTATTTATATTTTTAATATTATGTCGGCGTTATTTCATTTATTATTATTATATGCTAATGTATATTCCATTTTTTATTATTTATTTCGTGTTTGATACTATTATTATGTTTAATATTGCATATATCATCGTTGTTTTTAATATTATTATCATATTCATTATTTGTTTCGATGTATTCCTAACTCTCTTATTTTTCTATTTCCCGTCCGTTTATATCAATTTTGCTTCGCATAACTTCGAGAAATCTTGTTCATGTTTTCTAATTTCATTAATCAAGGCAATGTACCGATTTAATATTAAGTCATCGAATTTCATCGCTATGTTGATGGGATTTGTCGGCTCGTGTTAAATCGATATATCCTTCTCAAAGATCAAAATCTAAAATTTCTCTTCTTTTCAACCGGACCACGTTTAAATCTTATGTTTGAACTCATATTTACGAAAATTAAGACAACACGTGTTTATGAGATACCAATTTTGGGCGTCCCGAGGGTGCTAATACCTTCCTCGCGCGTAACCGACTCCCGAACCCAAACTTTTCTCTGGATTTTAACGTAGACCTAAACTCGGCCTTCTCTTTTAAAAATAAATTTATTAGGTGTCCGATCACACCCAGAAAAAGATCGGTGGCGACTCCCTTTTTAAATCAAAACTTCGGCTTTCAAGTTTTCACTAAATCGCCACAATTAGCGACCGAGTTGAATTTTTACGTCGCTACAAAAATTATGTCTCGTAAGTTAGGACACAATATTTTAAATCCCCGAAACGAGAATAAACACCGAAAATTATTTATTTTTTGAAACATATTTGATTATCTCGGTTTTAGAAAGAAATCATATTCCGTAAGCTAGAATACAATCTTTTCTTAATACCCGAGAATATTTAAAATTCGAGCTTCAAAAATGTTCGTTTATTTGGATTCATCGAGAAAATCAAAACCTCATAAGTTAGGGAACGACTTTTCAAATTTTCAATTGTGTGAAAATGAATATAACATTTGAAATGCCCATTTTTTATTTATTATTCGAGACATGATAGAAATGAATAAATATTTAAAAACGGCTCATGGCATGATTGTAATAATAATAAAGTGATGATACATACACATGAAATGATAATATAACTAAAATAATAAATAAACAATGGCATTAATCAATTAAATCTAATATTAATCAAGTAATAATAGTAATAAAAAATAAAAATAAAAAATGAAATAAAATGGTGTTAAGAAAATAAATGAAATACATATACATGAAGTTAAATTTAAGTATTTTGAAAACGAAAGAATGAAAAATAAATAAATTAGTATAAACAAATATAGAATTTAGATAAAAAAAATGAACATAAAATATTAATAACAATAATAATAGTAAAAATAATAAAAATATAAAATTTTAAATTTTATAAAAAGATATAAATAAGTAAATAATAAAATGATAATAATAAAGGTAAAAGTAAAAATAAAATCAATCTATAAAAAATAATAAATAAATAAATAAACAAACAAATATTAAATATTAACTAAATTAGTTTAATAGTATAATAATAATAATACAATAGTAGTAATAGTAATAATAATAATGATAATAAATAATAATAGTAAAAAAAATAATAGTAATAATAATAATAATTTTAAAATTAATTAATTTAATAAAATAATCGAAATAACAAAAAAAAGGACTGAATTGAACTTAAAACAAAAGTTTGGGGCAAATCTTAAAATAAATAAAAAAAAGAAAGGATCGAACTGAGTGCACGAATAACAAGGAGGGACTAAAGGAGAAAATATCCCCGCCCTCCAAAACGCAGCACTTTACACGGGGCTAAATTGAAATCAAAGCAAAATTCTAGGGCAAAATTAGAAATAAAAGAAACTTAATTGCAAAACTATAAAAAAGCGAAAGAGTTAAAAGTGCAATTAGTCCTTCCATTAAAAACACGCGGATCCTAGGCCAGGAGCGGGTCGGGTCGCGGGTTACGGCTCAAAACGATGTCGTTTTGGGCATTTGAGGCCAGTCCCAAAACGACGTTGTTTTGGGGGCCTATATAAGTCAATTTTTTAAAAAAAAAAATCATTTCATCCTTCCCAACCAAAAAAAAAAGAAAAAGGCTCTCAACACCCCTCTCTCTCAGCTCCTATTCTGGTCAGAGGTCCGGCCATCGGCCGCTGCGTCGGCACCGTCGCCTGCGGCCAGAAAAAATCAAAAGTTTTCTTTTTTCGGCGATCAAAAACAAGTAAAATCCCTTTTTTTATTACTATAAATATATAAAAAAATCGTAAAAAAATATATAAATAAATAAAATAGAACACCTTTGAATCTGTTTGCTACTCTGCCTTTGCTATATTTTTTTGAACTCTCTCTTTTTTTATATATTGATTGTAAAAAAAACACCTCTCTTACATTTGATTTGTAATGGCTTTTATAGCCATTTTACAATGTTTTTTTTTTTAAATTTATTTCATTGTTTGTTGCCACTTGCTTGCGTGTTTCTCTTGCAAGTGCAACTTGAGGGCAGTGGACGTGACAAGGCAGCGACAGCAGGCGGTACAGAGGCTAGGACGGCGCGTCTAGGGTTCCAGAAACCCTAGAATCAGTTTAGGTTCTAGGTCTCTATTGGGCCATTAGGGTTTAGGCCAGTTTTAGTGGGTTTGTAATTGGGTTTTAATATTTTGGGCTATTTGGGTTTTAGTTTATGTGTGAATTTGAGGTTTAGAATTGAGGTATAGTAATTTAGATCTGTTTTGGATTGTTGGGGTCTTATTGAGCCCCGGGCTAAATTGGATTTGTACAAGATACATACTTAATTTTATCTTAAAGGAAATTAATTAGGAATGAATATTTATTTAAATTTAGCTTTAAAAAAAAAGCTAAAGAAATAAGCCGTGAGACATGTTTTGCATTGGGAGGGAAGTAAAAATTTAATTTTTCTTTCATTAATTTTCCTTTGTTTCTCTCCTGGTGGAATTTAACGCCACCATTCGGTCCTCTTTGACTCTATTTCTTTGTTCTAATCATTATTAAATTCTATTTTATTTACTAAATTGATTTTTATTATGAGTAGAGTTGTTCATGGGCGGGCCGAGTTTGGGTCAGACTCAACTAAAAATTTAGATCTATTTATTGGGCTCAGGCCGGACCCGAAAAATAGGCCTAAAATTTTATCGAAGCCCGACCCGAATAAAAATATTAAAACCTGAGCCAGGCCCGGCTTGCCTATATTAAATTTTTTATATTATTTTTAAATATTTATAATATATCAAAAATACTAAAAACATTAAAATAAATATTTCCCAATAAATTAAAAATAAATTTTAAAAAATATGTAGACTTAAATAACATTAGGATAGATGCAATTTAATAAGCAAATGCTTGTAAAATAATAAAAAATTAACAAATATCTTTAAAATAATAACAAAATTAACAATAAAATAAGTTTTATACAATATCCAAACAATAACAACAAAATAATAGCAACATAATAGTAACATGGTAGCAAAATAAAGAGAAAACAATAAGAAAATAACATTCAAAAACAAAAAAAAATAATTCAGATTTTTTTGTTTTTTAGTGAATTTGGGCCGGGCTAGGTCGGGCTCAGGCAAAAAATGCCTTACCTGAGGCCTGACCCATTTTTTAAATGGGTCTTATTTTTTTTGTCTAAGCCCATTTTTTGGACTTATATTTTTGCCCAAACCCTCCCACATTTTGGGCGGGCCTTCGAGTCGGGTTAGGTGGCCTGACCCATGAGCAGGTCTAATTCTGAGTAACTAAATTTAGATTTCGCTTTAGGCCGTAATTAATTTGAGTTAGAATTGTACATTTTTTACTTTGGTATTTGTTAATTCTTCAATTTAGGAGATAGACTCAATTATCTCAAAATGTCGTTAAATATCAAATCAAGAAGGGTGCCCATTGTTGTATTCATCCCACCGAAGACCAAATTGACCTGACCAATTGAATGAGTAGTTGGATATGTCAAGGGAATTAACAATAAAGTTTAAACGACCTACATAGTTGAAGCCGTTGATTTAAGTTGGGTCCTTCTGGCTAGTAAGGTTGTCGAGGAATTAAATTGTGAAAGTTGCTTTCAAAGTTATTCACTTGGTAAAAGGGTTAATTGTCAGGCTAAGCCTGCAGTTAATTTACATACAAAAGGGATGGTGGTCTGAGGTTATTCCTCGATCATTAAACTAACTTATCGATTGAAGGAGAATATCCATTGTCCGAGATCAATTTAAAGCCAGCGTCAAAACCACGCTTGAAGCAATATATTACATTTTATTAGTTTATTCCTATTTAATTTCGATTTCCTAATTTCTATTGTATTTTTAATTTGTTTTATTTATATTTTTATTAGTATTTAATCTCCATTTTTGTTTCGTACATGTTGGCACAAGTGGGCATAGAAATTGCCTACAATATATCTTGGTTATAACGAAATACATATTTAGATAAATAGATGTGGCACCCCACACTCGATTTGAACAACGGGTCCAAATGTGAGATGTCAACATGAGTGAATAATAGAAAATAAGTTTTGAAACATTTTATAGAATTATAGAAAATAAATAAACTCAAATTTAAAACTTTAAAATCATATTGAATCCATATAGAGTCGATTTATAGGAGTTTGGAGGTGTCTGAGACCAAAAACGAGTCTCGAAAGGTAAAAAATGGTCAAAGTAGGGCAATGGCCTAGGCCCTACACTGTGGTATCGGTACAAGTGGGGAGATGTACCAATACTTCTCCCCGTAAATTTTGGCATTTTATCTCCCTTGTTGCGATACCATAGGGGCTCGATATCAATATACCTCTATCCCCAGAGCCAAAAATTGACTTGAAAATCACTTATTTGATACCTAGAAGCTTAATACTAAAACATGAACTTGAGATACTCAAAAATCAAGTTTAAAACACCAAAATATCTACCAAAACACCCAATTATAACTTACATAAAATATGCAAAAAGAAAAACCATCTACAAGCAAAATTCTTGCATAAGCATACTCAAAACTAATTCATCAATCTTCTAAAAATATGTTCATCATATAGAAATTTACATACACAAAGTCTAACCTTCATTTATGCCATATGAACATACCATTTAAGTGTTCAAAATCGTCATATAGGAATAGTATAGTTTCCTAGATTTACGTACATGCCAGTGTTTTTCTTTACTAATTGGTACGTGAATTTGTATTTCATCACTCAAGTTGATATCTCCGCACTAATATCGTTAGTTTGTGTTGATGTAGCACTAATGACCAATCAAGTGATAAGACGTGGCAGCCTCTAAATATGACATGTGACAGACATAAATTTAAAAATATAAAAATTAATAAAAATAAGTATAAGATTTTTTCACATAAAAAATGAATTTGTCAAAATTCATTCTAGATATATTTTTATACAATTTATATTTTTTAATATTTTTTATAAAATATCAGTTTTTATATTGTTATTATTATTTTAAAATATATAAAAATATATACAATTAAAATATACAAAATGTCTATAATATTTTGAAGAATATAAAAAAATTTAAAAATATATAATATAGTAATATTTTTTTTTGAATTTATAAAAAATGTATAAATATATAAAAGAACTAAAAATTTGTAATATATATATATATATATATATATATATATATATAAATGAACTAAAAAGCACATCTACAATGAATATGAACAAACAATTGTCCAAATACATTTGAATTGGACAACCATATGTCTAAATTCATTTCTGATGTAAAAACTTTTTTTATTAATTTGTATATTTTAAAATTTTATTTATTTTAACTTCAATAATAATAACATGATATTTTCAGAAAAAAAAATATTACTAAAATTTACATCCAAAATAAATCTAGACAAAGGTGTCTAGATTCAGATTTATTTGGATAGTCATTTGCCCAGGTTTGTTGTCATATTAAAAGGTTACCACGTGTCACTATCAGATTGGTCATCAGTGTCACATTAGCACAAATTAACAGTGTTAGTGCGGAGATACCAACTTGGGTGACAAAATATAAGTGCAGGTACCAACTAGGTTGAAAATGAAGTTTAGGTACTTTTGGACAAGTTCAGGTGGCAAAATACATATTAACCATTTTTTTAAAATGTCAAACCTAAGTTTTTCATGCACTAGGTATGCAAGTGTTCACAATTTAATACATGTGTTAAAAATATAGTCCACATCGTATTTCAGTTAGCATTCAAAACCCAAGCTAATTGCTAGACTTGTGAAAGGACCTAATTGATACTTTGATAACTCAATTAGAACATTTTGAAGTTTGAGAATCAACTTAAAATGGGATTAACATATCTTTTTGGTCATTGAATTTGGTAACTAAGTTCACTTTGGTACATGTACTATTTTTATATACTTTGGCACACGAGCTGGATAACTAAGTCCACTTTGGTCCCTGAACTTGAAAAGTATAAAAGTTTGATGATATGAGACTTTAAAATTGTGTCACATCATCACTTGAAAAAAATTTATGTAAATTTGCAGGTGATGATGTGGTGTACGGTTTCTGATTCAACCAATTCAATCATTCGACGGTTGGACCAACAATCATTAATTATAAAAATTCATAAAAGTCTAAGAAATTTAGTAAACTAGTTCAACTGTTGATTTTTGTCTCAATTTTCAAAATTTACCAATTTCAAGTAATTTTTAAGTCAATCAGTTGAACCCATTTGTTCAGACCATTATATCGATCAATTCTCGACATGTCTAATCCGATCATGTTTTAATAACATTAGTCACATCATCAAATATTGACAGAATCTAATTGTCAAGTTTAAGAATGAAAGTGGACAAAAAAAAAATTAAGTATTAAAGCAAATTTAGTTACCAAATTTAAGGGTTAAAAAATATAATTTTTCATTTAAAATCTATAATTTGAGAATATTTTGTATAATTAAATAAAAAATTTGAAATATCTAAATTAATGAATAGAATCGAAAATAAAAAATGGAATGAATTCAACTTTGAATTCGAAGCGTATAACTTGATTAGCACTGAATGGTGGAGACATCGTATGGTTGAAATAAATTTGGAGGCAGATTCAGATTTTTGTTTAGAATGTGTTGTTGGGAATGAGTACAAAGGTGAGCTAATTTTGGAATGTAGCATTTTCTTCACATTTCAGTTATCATTTATGAACACAAGTTTTCCCAACTCAATTACGAAATCTAAATCTTTTTGGCAAATTTGTATGCAGCAAGTACATCAATGCCTCCACTCCACTCCAACATGACAACATCACTCACTTCCAACACAAACTTCTCCACAACATTCCCATTCATCTAACACAAACCTTGTGTTATTTTCACCGCAAAATTTGTTGTAAATATAAATGTACAAAATAAAATTTCATATTTGTTGAAAATTTATTTTTCTATTATTATTTACATCCATTAATTATATTATATATTTTTTTTATCATCAACAAAAATATTAACTTTGTGTTTGATAAATTTATTTTATTGAAATTCAAAATTTTTAACCTTTAATATTTTATATGTGTTTAATCATATTAATTTTTTATTTAATATAAAATTTTCAACAATTAAATTAGACAATTGGGTACTAATGGAAATTGTTAAGTTAATTTTTTTAAAATCATGTTTGAAATAAATTATTTTTTATTATATTATTAAATGGGTATCAAAAGCAAACTAAAATAATTAATTAAATTAAGAATTAATGGTTGGATCGGAACAGTTAAAAATTTTTGAATTGAGTTTAATTTGATATGGATATTTAATTTTGATGTTATAATTTCTTAAATAAATTAATAAAAAAAAGCAATGTCTATTTTTTAAATTTTTATTTTATTTTATAACATTGATGGCATCGTCCAAGTCCAACTAACCCAACGGCATAATTTATGGGCTGAGTAGCCAAACTTTTCCCGCAATATTCAAAACACCACAAATGCAAAAGAAATTAAATTAAGAATAGAAAGAAAATTTCATATTCATACAATGATGCTTCTCCCATTCCAATCCATTCTTCATTTCGATTCCTTCAATCCTTCCCGCTCCGACCCTGTACCCGAATTCCCATATTCATTTCGCCGCAGGAGGACCCGGTCGCCTGCTCTTACCAAAGCTGCATTCAAGAGAAACGTAGACAACAAGAATGATAAGGAGAAGAAGCCAAATATCTGTACTGCTGACGAGCTTCACTACGTTCATGTAGACAAATCGGAATGGAAGGTGGCTCTTTGGAGATACCTTCCTTCTCCACAGGCACCAACCAGGAATCATCCATTGATGCTTTTGTCAGGCGTAGGAACCAACGCTATTGCTTACGATCTTTCCCCTAAGGTTAGCGTTTTCTTTCTTCTCATTGCATTGCATGCAACTAATATCACGAGGTTTTTTGTTTTTCTTACTGAGATTATGATTCTTAAAGCTAAGACCTTTTCTGGGTTTGTTTTTGTTTCTCTCGTTGAATTATTTCTGTCGGTGAATTAATGCAATTTCCAGGCTTCTACCCTTGATGGGTTTGTAATTTTCTAAACCTCATAGCTTTTATGGGTTTCTTTTTGTTATTAATTTTTTAGCTTTTAATTGTATTTCTCGGTGTTCTTACATTTTCTTCCATTGGGTTGTGGTTTCGTAGCTTATGGCTTTGTGGGATTATGCTTGTTCTATTTATAGAGTTTCTTCCATTGGATTGTCATTTCTAGGCTTTTAGCTTTCTTGGGGTTCTTGTTTTTAAGTCTATTGATAATGCAAATTCATGTTCAGTCCTCGTTCGCACGCTTCATGTGCAGTCAAGGATATGATACCTGGATTCTTGAACTCAGAGGTGCTGGATTGAGTACACAAGGAATGGATTTTGGACAATATAAAGACCCTTTAGATTCTATTTCTCAGAGGAAGGATTTTTATGGTAAGGGTACAGATTATAAGAGTTTTTCGGAAACAGAAAAAATATATGCTTTTGCTAGTCAAATTACAGATTTAATTGAAAAGCTTGTAAATATAATTGAAGAAGTTGAAAGATCATCTCCAGTACGTGCTATTGATATGCAAAACAGCATTTCTACAGCACTAAAAGATATGCATAAACAACTTGATCTTATTGCCAAGTATGATTGGGACTTTGACAACTACCTAGAAGAAGACGTCCCTGCTGCGGTGAGGTGCCATTCCTTATGCGATGCATACACCAGCTGACAATTCGTAAGCCATAACAACTAACTTGAGTATTGTTAAACTAAAATTTTTATCTTAGATGGAATACATAAAGGATAAGAGTGAACCAAAGGATGGCAAGTTACTTGCAATTGGTCATTCTATGGGCGGTATCTTGCTATATGCGATGCTATCACGATGTGGTAAGATTCTGTAAAAACTTGCTTGTTCATCTACATTTATGACCTATGTAAAACCCATTACTGCATATCCTTTTGGCTATTACCTTTTTGGTATTGCAAAATAGTTCGCTATATTAACTTATAACTGCATGTTTAATTTCTCTGTTCTGTTAGATTAGAATTTATTTAGCATTTTGAAGCTAAGACCAACTTGAATTTCATTTCCTTTGGACACAGCATCGAATGAAATAGACTTGTAAACAGTTTATAATCACTTCTTAGACTGGTTAAACATTTTAACAACAAATTTATTTATAGATAAAAGAATGGAAAACTTTGTGCACAAATTATGTTGATCTAGGTACTGATAATATTGGTTAAACTCACAAAAGAAAATGCTAAGCTTGGTTTAACTATCTTATGCTTGAACTTTTTTATTTTGCTTATTGAGGCTGATCTAAGAGTTCAAACTGTTGCGTTTTAATTATCACAGCTAAAGCATGTCAGCCAGGATGATTTTGAGTCCTTTATGAGTAGAGCCAATTAATTTTGAACTCTTTAAGGCCCTTAGATGGAATCAAAATCGTTGCTGTATAAGTCCAAAAGAGCTCTATATGTCCCGGTAGGCTACTTGATGAATAGTTTTATAAGCAATATAAAAGAAAAAGCTCCTTACATAGTCACAACTTCAAAAAAGAAAGTTTGTCTCTCTGGCTGTGTCTCTGTCTCTCTCTCTTTTGATACATGGCATTGCTAGGATCAAAACCTGAACATTGGAACAAAGAGTCTGTCCTCTACCAACTACACTGTTGTTGGCTAAAACAATCAGTAAACTTTCATCTTACTTCGACTTTGTATCTTGAACAATATATAGGAGTGCTAAAATGTCTTGTTTTTATAAGGTTATGAAGGAAAGGATCCTGGATTGGCAGCAGTCACTACCTTGGCATCATCGTTGGACTATATGTCTTCTAGATCGTCACTCAAACTGCTTTTACCCCTGGCAAGTGTTATTTAAGCGAAATTGCTTAAGCATTGTTTCTCTTTGAAGTGTTATTATCTGCTTGTATATATATATTGACAATAATCTGATGTTATTTCTCTTCGGTGAGTAGGCAGACCCTGCACAGGTCCTGAATGTTCCTGTTATTCCAATTGGAACATTGCTTGCTGCTGCCCATCCTTTTGCAGCTAACCCTCCCTACCTCCTGTCTTGGTTGAGTCCTCAAATTTCTGCCCCGGACATGTTGCAGCCAAAGTTGTTTGAAAAGCTTGTTACGGAAAACTTCGGTAAGAAAATACTCTTCACCTTTGGCTTCCATCATAATGCACAAATGCTAAATGTAGACCCTGGCATTGATGCTTTTAACTGTCATATTATACGAATGCTTCAAAATGCTTTAGAAGTACAATGGTACACAGAAAATTGTAGGGTCTTTCAGTTCAGAAGGCACTGTTCCATGTGTTGATGATTCCTCTGCTGTCGTTTTCATGGGCTTGTCAGCTTGTGTTGGATCCTACTTACATAATTTTGTCCTTATTTTTTTGCCCCTTTCAACCTATTGAAGTTGCTCTTTCATGTCTTTCTCGTTGATACTTACATCCTTGACAAGTCTAGAGTAATTTAAATGAGTCTTCAAATCTCCCTTTGACCCTGGCACAGTTAGATTTTATTTACTTCCTACTTTTTTGGACCATTTCATGAATGACAATTAAAGCATAATTTACAGAGACAGTGCCTGCCAAGCTTCTCTTGCAGCTAGCAAAAGCCTTTGAGGAGGGAGGATTGCGTGACAGGAGTGGGACATTCTTTTACAAGAATCATCTCAGTAAAAGCAATGTCCCTGTCTTAGCAATTGCCGGAGACCAAGATCTGATATGTCCGCCTGATGCGGTATATGGTATGATGTAATTCATCCCTCCTGTCCAAATTGCATCTAGTTTTATTGTTTGGCTTTGCTTTGTTTTTCTCATTTAGTTTGTAATGATATCAATCGAGCAGAAACTGTGAAGCTTATTCGTGAGCCATTGGTCACATACAAAGTTTTTGGAGAACCAGGTGGTCCGCATTTTGCTCACTATGATATAGTAGGTGCCCAACGGGTAAGATTTAATACTTTCATATTTGATGCAACATAATTAGCTTCTCCTAAATATTTACACTTCCTTTTGATGCAGGCCGTAGATCTAGTGTATCCTTGTATAATAGAATTTCTCAATCATCATGACGCAGCTTGAAGTCGTCGAGACTTCTTCTTCATTCAAGCTTCGTTCTGTATATTTTTCCCCATGAAGGAAGGAGCCGACTTAGGAAGAATCTTCAAGCTAGTCTTGCCCTTAAAATTCTACATCAACTAGTACATATACATACATAAAAGGAGGTAAAGGATCAATACGATGCATGTAGTTGTATTGTTGTATTAAAGTTTGTTAATATGTACAGACATTTAGAAAAAGTAGTGTATGTATATATGGTATACATATATCACTACTCTCTCTCTTAGACAACAATACTTCATCATTTGTAAATGGTTAACCATTAGAAATTTTGACTCTCACAAAACATTTGATGATCTTAAGAGAGATGTTCGATTACCATAAAGCTTATACTTCATTTTATAGAGAAAGGTTGTATTAATTGTGTCAAACTCCCAAGCTTTGATTGATTTTTGACCAAATTAATCACAAGTTTAGTCTATTGGGAATTTAATTATTGCTCAAGAATGTTGTATTGTATGAAGTTTACTTCCCATTTAACAAATAATAAAATAAAAAAGGTAAATTTTTATCCATTTCTCTTCACTTTTTTTCCAACTAATAAGAATGCATTAACTTTTTTTTTCCTGGTCATTAATGATATAGCCATTAACGGATGATATATGGTAATTGGTCGTTGACTGACATGTGCGCACACATATATTTAAAAAGTAGTTTTTAGAATTTCTCTTTTTTTTTAATTAATTTCATTTTATATAATGTTCTATAATTCCTTGTTTTAAATATTGATATATTATTAATTTTTTTGAATTTTTTTAATGCAATACATTTTTATAATTTTTATATATTTTTTATTTGTTTTATGAAGTTTTTATATATTTTTATAATTTTAAATCTTATATAATTTTTTTTACAATTTTTATTGCTTGAATTCTTTTAAATTTAATAAATTGTATACATTTTTAATTACATATATTTGATTTTTTATATTTTACAGATTATTTTATAAAATTTATATAATATAATAAATTTGATTTTTTATATGTCTTTGTTCGGGTAATATTTTAACGATCCAACAATTGAATTTAATATTTTATTCATATAAATTAAGCATGTCAAATTTGATGTAAATTAAAAAAATTTAACTATTTGTTTTATGTAAAAAATATTCAGTCATTGAATACATGTTAATATACTGAGTATGAGTTTGGATGGACGGTACTGTATTTACTTGCGGTTAGTATAAAAACAGTAGTAGCGATGAGATCAAATACTATAGTGATATTGTAGCGTGAGATAAAAAGTAAGCTAAACACACTGTACGGTCTATCCAATCCCACACCGAGTATTGTAGATCAATATGGTAGAGATATCGGGTTTATTCAAAAATTTACATACATGACAAGTACAATGATATCAATAAATTCAACGGTTGAATCTTTAAAATATTTACCGTACAAAGAGATACGAAATGATGTAAAATAACTTTAGTTTTACACTGATGTAAGTGGATCCCTTCCTATTTTATATATACACATATTAGCTTTGAATATTTCTTAAAAAGGATAAACTACAAAAATGGTTACCCAACTATGCCTTTTGTTCTATTTTGGTCACTCAACTATTAATTTTTTCGATTTAGTCGATAATTTTTTCAAATTCAATATTTTAGTCACTCTATCGTTAGTTGCCATTAGATGAGTGGTAGGAAGCTGAAATGAGCTTTTTTATTGGTCTAATAATGAATTTATCCCTCTAATATTTACGCATTCTATCAATTTGATCTTAAATATAAAAAATTCAACAAATTTAGCCAACAATGTTTACAAAATTTGTCTTTTTAGTTTAAATTATAAAAAATTCAATAAATTTAACCCTCATCATTTACAAAATTTTCAATTTAATTCTAGTTCTAAAATTTAAAAAATATGTATATATTTTTTTAGAAAAAATCATTTTTAGCCCTTTATCAAGTCCCTCACGAACCATAACTATTACCTTTCTTAACATGGCTACCACAATTATTTTGACAGTGATAACACTGAATACAGGGGCGAAGCCATGTAGAGGCCCAAGGGAGCCATGGTCCCCCCAAAGTTTAAGGCGAAGCCATGTAGAGGCCCAAGGGAGCTATGGTCCTCCCAAAGTTTAATTTTTTTCAATTTAGTCCTTTGTAAATATACTATAGTCTTTCCAAAAATATAAATAACCCTCCTAAAGTTTAAGATTTTTTCAATTCCCCCCTTTGTATATATTATAGCCCTCCTAAAAATATAAGCAAGTCCCTCCAATATTTTTATAGTATTAAAAACAATATTAAAAAATTATTATTGATAAAAACAAAGGGAAAATCTTCTTGAAGAAGCTAAATTACTAATGATGACTTTTGAAGGATATTTTTGTTAAATAATAAATTAATGTTTATTTAATATTTTAAATAAAATAATAATATCTTATAATTAGTATAATAATATATAATAAAAAAAAAGAGAAAAGATGAAGAGACTTTTTTCATCTTTCTTCTTCATATTGGTGCCTTGCAAGAAAAGAAAAAAATTCTTCATCATTTTTCCTCCAAATTTTAAGTATAAGGTATATTTTTGTAACACCCTAAACTCGGCCTAGAAGTTTAGACCGAATTTCGAGGGTCACATTGATCACCGAAGTGATCGTAGAAAAATTTTATAAAACATATTGTCTCATTCCACTACATAAAACATATTGTCTCATTCCACTACAACATTTTAAAGTTTAACAAACCAAAAACAATTAAACGTTAGCTTTCAATCAGAAAAGTTATAGTTAAGTTTACTAAATGTACAAAATAAAATGTACGGTTGAAAATTTAAAACCAAACTTGTACCACAGTTTTTATAAATCCCTACATATCTAAACGGTAAATCAAAACGAAAACTGAAAAGACAACTAATAAATTATTTCAACCGAGGCTGATACGACCACGCCCCGAGAATGCCCTTGGTTCAGCTCATCAAGCGTCGTCGTTTGCAATCTTTTGCAAGCTGATCTAGCTCGTTCTAGTTTAATGGAGCTCAATTCAGCTAGATGCTAACTCATTGGGCTTGTTCTATTTTATTTAATTTCATGCATTTTAAGTTGCTAGAATAAACTTAGCTGTTTTATTAAATTAGTTAATTTAGTTTCAGTTCATAAATGTGTCTTATTAATTTAGTGTTAAATGTGTTTAATTTTAATGCATGTTTTAAGTATGTCATAGTTAGTACATGATTTTAATGTGTCTAAGTAATTAAATGTGTTTTGAATCCTACAGCGATTTAATTTGTCTTAGATTCATTTAATTTGTCCTAGCTCAAACAGCTCATTAAAGTGCCTTAAGCTTAGGCAAAGTAATTGAGCTAATTATTATGTCTTGACCGAATTTATTTCATGTTATAGGTGTTCACACAAGCTAAATTCAGCTAGTTGAAGTCTAAAGAGGAGTATGTATTTGGCTGGAACATTAAGTGGAATTAATTCAACTGCTATTTTGAGTTTCTCTAAGTGGCTGTTCAAAGAGCTCTCAAATGGAATCCATTTGGCTGGTGGCTAATCAATTTCGTCCCTTCACACTTGGAGGTTGTTGGAGTTCAAGTATTCACACTATTTGAGCTGTTCGTGCTCCAAAACTCCCATTAAAATGCTGCTGCACGTTCAGCTTCTCGAGGCGGGATTAAGGGAGCTCATTTGAGCACTTGGCCGAACATAGACATGGCCAATCAGATCCCAACTCTTCCAAATACATTCAGCTGACTTTCCTTCATCTAGAAGTTGTCCAATGGCATTCTAAAGAGCTGAATATAGACATGGAATTTATTTGGTTTTATTCTAGAATTTTCCAGCTTATTTAAGTTGAATTACTTAGCCATTAAGTTATGAATGTGCCTATTTGGCTAGCATTGTTTCTAGCTATAAATATTTAGCTAATTTGATGTATGAAAGACTTTTTGCCATATTATTGAATGAACATTGTTCTTGTGAGGTTTCTTCCTCTCTATTTCGTTTAAGTCTCGCTTGACTTATCTAGCTAGCTAGTAGCGTCAACCCGAACTCCTTCCTAAACTTATCATCAACCTTGGTGTGGCGTTCATCCATCAAATTATACCTTTGGTTTCTACCTCTTTAGGTAACGGGTCAAGGTCCATCTTCTATCGTCCACTTAACCGCCTTATGCAATATAAGTCCAGGGGCAATACTCCTTATAGTATTGAATCGTTCTGAGAGCTTGAGTTCACTTTTCCATTCCATCCTATTTATCAACTATTTACCTATTTCTTTGTTAAACCGAACCTACCAAAATCATACGTAGCCTATCATTCGAACCACTTTGTCAACTTCTGCTCAACTTAATACGTCCATTTCTTAAGTCGAACGATACTTCCCCGACGACGATCGGGCAACTTAGGTGATTGGACTCAACATTATCGAGCTGGTTCACATCATTTGGTATCAGAGCTACTTAAAACGAGAAGTACTGACGTTCGTAGCAATCCTGAAATAGGTTAGTAAAAAAGGTTTTAAAAAAAAGAAAAAAATTATTTCATGTATCAAAAGTACTCTATTATATCCAGCATATTATAATTAAAAAAAAGAGAAGAAATTTCGAAGTTAAAAAAAAAGTGTTGAAAAGTTTATGTTCATTGTTATTGAAACCCGATCAGCAAAGTTCCTCTTCATTTTCATCATCTACCATCCTACACGCCACACCCTAAACCCGAATTTTATTTTCTTTCAGCCTACCCTACACCCTTTACATTAATTCCCTTGTAAACCACTTTGAAACCGACCCCTAAGCAACAAATAAGTCATAAAGAGACGAATTACAAAATCACAAGTGAAAGAATTAAATGGTAAAGGCACGAGTGTGTGAGTGCATTAGAGAGAAGAAAAAAAAACCTTAAGATGAGTGCAAACACGAGTACGAGTGCAAAATCATTAATTTTTCTTTCCGAGTGACTAGTGAGATTCTTGTGGTAAGGATTATAAATTTTTTACATCAAGGAGCCCGAAGCGAAATATGGCGGAGAGACCCGAAAGACAACTAGTTCACAACATATCGGATCTCAATCTTCAAGCTCTTTTGCGTGAAGTGGAGCGATTATTCGATCGAAAGCTCGAGCTCATACAAGAAAGACTTGACCATGTGGAAGGAAGAGCCCGACGGGGGAACTCCCCAAAGTCTACCAAGAAACTGAGGCCGGCAACGAGTTCAAGAAGATGATTTGTCTAAACCTAGCGATGCTGAGAGTGATCAAGGTTCTAATATAAGTGACCGGCAGAGGGGCCAACGAAACCCTGGCCAAAGAGAACGTGAGAGATATGATGATTGTAACACCCCACACCCGTGCCCCACGCTGGGACGGAATGTGAAGCGTTACTAAACTCAAACACATGCATTTTAACTTTTTCGAATCATCACGATTTGACTAAATTTAAACTTTTTAAAACTTTATTTAAAACTCCTTAACACGGGCCTACAAGGCCCCAAACGTCCATCAGAAACCATTCAGGACCAGTTGGAGTCCTTAACCAACTTTAGAAAAATAATCTTTGAAATAGGGCACACGCCCGTGTGGAAGGGCAACACGCCCGTGTAGCTAGTATAACCTGGCCGTGCTGATAGGGACACGTCCGTGTCCCTTGTCTGGTGAATTTAATTCCAAATTCAAACCTACAGGGGTTTTCACAGGGCCTAACACACGCTCGTGTTTATGGCCTGTGTCCCTCATACGGCTATGACAAACCCGTATCCTAGCCCATGTTTAAAAACCTTGACATTCTGTTTCTAACGTCACCATCCAATTTAGGGCACACGGCCAAGGCACATGCCCGTGGCCAAAGGCCGTGTCCTCCACACGGCTGAGACACACGGCCGTGTCTTTGCCTGTGTGTTTACTACCATGCATATTGGCTTGTAAATTCGAGGTGCAGGGGACACACAGTCGAACAACATGCTGTCACACACGACCCAAACACATGCCTGTGTATCTACCCGTGTAGACAATATAGACTATCTACCAAGCCCCTTGCCACCCTGAAACACAATCTATCATACCCAAGTCTATCATAACATGATTTCTCAACCAAGCAACCATAACTAAGGCCTATATACATTGCATACATATACAACCATGCCACAAATTTTCACATTCATGAAAGATTTTCTCGCTTCCATAAAAAAACTTTCAATATTAGCTATTATTCACGGCCTTATACAAAATGAGTCAAGTACTAGTTTAAGCTAAACATTTGGCCCCAAAACAATGATACGAAACTCAAAAGCCAAGCTCCTATACATGCCATAATTAAAATGAAAGATCTAACTATACTGAGCGCTTCAGTTGATAGTGTGATTGGCTTCTCCGAAGTAAGCGATGATCCTCGAGCTACTTTAGCGGCACTATAAGAAAATGGAAGAGAAATAGGGTAAGCATAAAGCTTAGTAAGTTGCATGCAAATAAACATAACAACAACTTTACCATTCATCATCATGCTCATAATGCAAAAGTAGGCATAAGCACAACTTACTCGTCACTAACCAATACAATTCACATAGCACATATATATATTGAGCGCACGTCTCATATATTTCAATTAGGTACCTGTACCACTCACAATATGGTTATACTTTTCTTGTTTAACTGAAACTGTAACTCTCACCATTGAACCATTTGGAAAGCTATCGAATATTTACTAAACCTCAAACATTGGGTATAATACCGATGCCATGTCGCAGACATGGCCTTACACTAGCTTATCCTTTAAGTCGATGCCATGTCCCAAACATGGTCTTACACTGACTATTGAAATCGAGGTCAACACCATGTCCCAAACATGGTCTTACACTAGATCTCACATATCTATGTTGATGCCATGTCCCAGACATGGTCTTACACTGACACATCTCGTAGCCGATGCATGTCCCAGACATACCTTACAGTGGCTTACGTCTCGAGGTCGATGCATGTCCCAAACATGTCTTACACTAGCTCTCGTCTAATGCCAATGCCATGTCCCAGACATGGTCTTACACTGGCTCTCATAATATGGCAGATGCATGTCCCAGACATGTCTTACACTAGCTCACAAATGACCCAAATATCATGGCATGAATATCTGATTTGTTCCTAAGGTTTACCCGAGAGTTCTATTATCTCACTTATCATCATATATAATCATTTCCACAAATAAGAAATTTATGCTATATCAATTCAAACACATATAATAACAATGTAGTTGTATTATTTACATACAACTTACCTCGAATTACAAAATGTAGACGACTAGTTCGGCTTAGTCCACTTGCTTTGCTTTTCCTTGGTCTAGGCTCAGATTTTGTAATTCTTGATCTAAAATTATATAAATTCATTCATCTCATCAGCATATTACTCTAGGCACTCAAAGATTCATAATTGGGCAAAATGACCATTTTGCCCCTAGACTTTCACAAAATGACCATTTTACCCCTAGATCCGAAAATTAATTTTTTTCATATTTTCTCACTAATCAAGACTAGCTGATTACTTTTTATACTAGAAAAAGTTCAAAATTCTCAATATTTCGTACATTTATCACCTATGTTACAACTTATGCAAAATGGTCCCTTTTAGGGTTTTCACATGAAATCTCTTCACAAAAATTGTTTATTACATTACCATGACTCATATTCTTCCATAAAATTTCAGAAAATAACATGAACACACTCATGGTAAAACCCTAGGCTTTCAACCATTCTGTAAAATAGTCCCCTCATTTGAAAGCTCATGTTATAAAGGCTCTAAAAGTACAAAAATCATCAAGAAAAGCCATCAAGATCACTTACTTGTAGAGAGACTAAGTGGCTGAAATTTCAAGCTTTAAAAACCCCTCTAATGGCTGATATTTTCTGTCAAGAAGAAAGGATGGAAGAAAAAGATGATGCCCAGGCTTTTAGGGTATTATTTTATCACATATTAGGTCATCAAATACCTGACACCTTGACCATTTAATTTATTTGTCTCATGGCTGGCCAAGCTATAATCTAAGGGTCTATTTGACCTTTAAAGACCTCCAATTTAAGTTTCATGCAAATTTAACACCTTTACCTATCCATTCAAGACTTTTGCACTTTATGCAATTTAGTCCCTTTTCGCGATTAAGCTCACAAATGCTAAAATTATTTCACCAAATTCTTCATGCACTAATATAATAATGCCACAACACATAAAATAATATCAAAAAAATAATTTCTCTAACCTTGGGTCAGTGGTCTCGAAACCACTGTTTCGACTAGGCCCAAAATCGGGCTGTTACAATGATGACATTAAAAGCATCAAATTGACAATTCCACCTTTCTAAGGCCGATCGGACCCGAAGGCATATCTTGAGTGGGAGAAGAAGATAGAACTCCTGTTTGAGTGCCACAAATATTTCGAAGCCAAAAATGTCAAGTTGGCAGCAATCGAGTTTTCCGACTATGCCATGATATGGTGGGACCAACTTACAACGAGTAGGAGGCGAAATGGAGAATGACCCATTAACACGTGGGTCGAAATGAAATCGATGATGCACTAGAGATTCATTCCATCATACTATCACCGCGAGCTCTACCAAAAGCTCTAAAATCTTACCCAAGGGATGAGAAGCGTAGAAGATTACTATAAGGAGATGGAAGTTGCTATGATACATACAGATGTGCAAGAAGACTGCGAGGCGACTATGGCACGATTTCTAGCCGAACTTAATTGTGACATAGCCAACATTGTGGAGTTTTAGAACTATGTTGAAATCGTTGATATGGTGCATATGACCATTAAAGTCGAAAAGCAAATAAAAAGAAAGGGTGTTGTTGAGGCTTCTCCACTTCCAACATTTCCAAATGGAGTCAAGGTGCAAGTAAGAATGCTTTAACGTGCCAAACTAAAGAGCCAACAATACCGGTGAAGTCGACTAAACATGTGGCCTAATCTAGCAAAGGCAAGGCTATCGAAAGTTTCCTAAACTGATCGAGAGACATTAAATGTTTTAAGTGTCTCAGAAGGGGACACATTGCTAGCCAATGCCTAAACCAGAGTGCAATGGTGGTTCGAGCCAATGGCGACATTGAATCGGAGGAGGAGAATGAAAAGGTTGAAAATGAACCCGACACACCTACCGACAACGATGAAGAGTTGGAATACACGGTCGAGGGTGAGATGCTTGTTGTTAAAAGAAGTTTGAGTGTGCAAAGCACCGGAAGTGAACTGCAATGGGAAAACTTGTTCCATACCCAATGTCATGTCCAAGGTAAGGTTTGTAGCTTGGTCATTGATGGAAGAAGTTGCACAAACGTTGCAAGCATGCTCATGGTGGAAAAACTTGCTCTACCAACCACCAAACACCCAAGTCTATACAAGCTGCAGTGGCTAAACGTAAGTGTCGAGTTGAAAGTGACTAAGCAAGCCCTTATTTTTTTTCAATTGAAAAGTACCATGATGAAGTTTTACGCGACGTGGTACCCATTCATGCGGGACATTTGCTATTTGGAAGACCATGGCAGTTTGATCGGAGGGTCAAACATGACGGATTCGCAAACCAATATACTTTCAAGCACCAATGTAGAAACGTAACTTTGGCACCTCTATCGCCAAAACAAGTGTTGGAGGATCAGCAAAGATTGAAACTTTCTATGGAACAATCGAGAGAAAAAGAAAATAGTAAAAATGAGAATGAAAAGAAAGAAGAAAAATCGAGAGAAAAGAGTAAAAATTGCAAGAAAATCATGAGTGGAGATAAAGAAAAAGAAGAAACGAGTGAGAAAAAGAAAGGTATCTTGACTAGCCAATGTGCTTGTTGTCTTTGTGTTTTCCCTTCATTTCAGGTTAATCCAAGTAGTGAGCTTCAACTTCAATACCTTCTGAAGGCAAGATGATTCACGTTGGTTGGAAAGGGTAACATTCTGAACAGCCCTAGTTTACCTACGCCAAAAGGTAAGCAAGGTATGGGTTTTGAAGTTTTCCAGTCACATGAGCATCATTCGATTGTTGATGAAAACATTATTAATGATTTGGTCTTAGCAAAGCAATCGTACTTTGATGTGGGTAATTGTTCTTCTTTGAATAGAAATGATTTGTTTGTTTCAAATGGTGATAAGGAGAGCATTACTAACGAAGATTGTGTTGTTGACAAGCAAATTGGTAAGGTAATATCTAATCGGCAATTGCAAGGCTTGGATATGCTAGATAATGATAATGATTCATATAACCCTTTCTATTTGCTCAATTGTGGTGAAAATGTGCGTCCATTAATCTATTGTGCGAAACCAATTAGTCTGAACAAGGATATGCGGATGAGATTCACGACATATGTCTGTTTGAAAACATGCATGTCTAATTTACCTTTGATGCGATTGTGTGATAAAACGACGACATGTAAAATGGTTAATTCATTTGATTGTAATGATGGAGTATCGAATCTGCCGTGTTGTATAAATTATGCATGTTTGAGTAAATTTGATTGAGTGAAAATTGGATTACATGAACGTTTGGATTATTTCTTTATGCTTTTTGATTATAATTTTAAATTGATTCCTATGCCTTCAATGTTGTTGATCATGGATATCTATTTTGAAAAGGTAAGACCCATTTATACTCTTGAATTTGGCAATGGTTTATTTGCTCAAGTTTGGATTGAGAATTCGGAAAGAGTTTGTAAGTTTTTAATTTATCGTGTCCTTAATCATTTTCTTTATCGTGTAGATGACACTTTGAAACGGCTCATCCCTAAAGAGGGAGGGCATGTGAACAAGCTAACGTCTTTTCGTGTTGTGAGTGATATTCAGGCCATAGGGAGCAATTATGTCAAATGCGATAACCAAGGGCCTTGTGTCGATGAACGCTTTGTCGCGAGCAAATGACCCGATTTGAGGACTAATCGCTTCAAAGATGGAGGGGATGATACGACCACGCCCCTGGAACGCCCTTGGTTCAACTCATCAAGCGTCGTTTGCAATCTTTTGCAAGCTGATCTAGCTCGTTCCAACTTAATGGAGCTCAATTCGGCTAGATGCTAGCTCATTGGGCTTGATTCTATTTTATTTAATTTCATGCATTTTAAGTTGCTGGAATAAACTTAGTTGTTTAATTAAATTAGTTAATTTAGTTTCAGTTCACAAATGTGTCTTATAAATTTAGTGTAAAATATGTTTAATTTTAATGCATGTTTTAAGTATGTCATCTTTAGTACATGATTTTAATGTGTCTAAGTAATTAAATGTGTTCTGAATCCTACAGCCATTTAATTTGTCTTAGATTCATTTAATTTGTCCTAGCTCAAACAACTCATTAAAGTGTCTTAAGCTTAGGCAAAGTAATTGAGCTAATTATTATGTCTTAACCGAATTTATTTCATGTTATAAGTGTTCACACAAGCTGAATTCAGCTAGCTCAAGTGCATGTAACAACATTAAAGAGGAGTATGTATTTGGCTGGAGCATTAAGTGGAATTAATTCAGTTGCTGTTTTGAGTTTCTCCAAGTGGTTGTTCGAAGAGCTCAATGGACAAGACTGTTCAAATGGAGTCCATTTAGCTGGTGGCTGATCAATTTCGTCCCTTCACACTTGGAGGCTGTTAGAGTTCAAGTATTCACACTATTTGGGTTGTTCGTGCTCCAAAACTCCCATTAAAATGCTACTGCACTTTCAGCTTCTCAAGGAAGGATTAAAGGAGCTCATTTAAGCACTTGGCCAAACATAGACATGGCCAATCAGCTCCCAACTCCTCCAAATACATTCAACTGACTTTCCTTCATCTAGAAGTTGTCCAATGGCATTCTAAAGAGCTGAATATAGACATGGAATTTATTTGGTTTTATTCTAGAATTTTCCAGCTTATTTAAGCTGAATTACTTAGCCATTAAGTTATGAATGTGCCTATTCAGCTAGTATTGTTTCTAGCTATAAATATTTAGCTAATTTGATGTATGAGAGACTTTTTGCCATATTATTGAATGAACATTGTTCTTGTGAGGTTTCTTCCTCTCTATTTTGTTGGAGTCTCACTTGACTTATCTAGCTTGCTAGTGGCATCAACCTGAACTCCTTCCTGAACTTATCACCAACCTTGGTGTGGCGTTCATCCTTCAAATTATACCTTTGGTTCCTACCTTTTTAGGTAACGGGTCAAGGTCCATCTTCTATTGTCCACTTAACCACCTTAAGCGATATAAGTCCCGGGGCAATACTCTTTATAGTATTGAATCATTCTTGAAGCTTGAGTTCACTTTTTCATTCCATCCTAACTATCAACTATTTACCTATTTCTTTGTTAAACCAAACCTACCAAAATCATACCTAGCATATCATTCGAACCACTTTGTCAACTTATGCTCATACTTAGCTTAATATATCCTTTTCTTAAGCCGAACGATACTTCCTCGATAACGATCAGGCAACTTAGGTGATTTGACTCAACATCACCGAGTCGGTTCACATCAAAGACTGTCCGAGACCTCCACACACCGAGTCTAGCGTCAGAGTTTTAGAGACGTACCTACAAAGGGAAACACTAAGGGGGTGAGCTACGCTAGCTCAGTGTGAGTTCGAATCGAAACTAAGAACAAAATTATGGAATTTAATTCAAAAGTGCAACAGACTTTCAGGTACTCACAGAGATAGAAAGTAAACTTGGATCTAATGTCCCAATAGAATGTAACAACTCAAGCACACCAAGTCACTCACTGTCAACAGATTATAGTTAGATGGTCTTACACCCAAAACTCTCAAACGGATGCGTATGAAATGCAGTCAAGTAATAAAACCCACCCATCCAGCCAACACACCTCTTCGTCCCTTGGTCACACCCTATAAAAGCTTATTAAGCTCATGCAACCGAAGCACACCACATAGGACCTCGAAAGGCCCATCCAACCCTACACACTATGTTTGTGAACTAAGCCACTAAAATATCAATACGCAGCAGAGCTGACGTATATGCAGTACAATGTAATGTGGTATTCAGCTGTACAATCAAGATGCAGTTTAAATTGCCAGTTCAGATAATGGTACGCAACAAAGCTGACGTACGTGTAATATAATGCGGAAAACCACTGTACAAATAAGCTTGCAGTTAAACTGCCAGATCAGAACAGAATCAATCTTCCTTCTCTTCACAACCAATCCTAAAATAATTTATGCAAGTGCATGAATGCATTTGATCCTACAAAAACAATGAACACGTCAATCGATAATCAAATAGAAGCAGATATGCATACATACCAATAGATCAGATTCAGAATCAAACATCTCACACAATAGTCACAGATAACACATAAGCCAAAGCCCAAAATAGAATTCTTAGCCACCCTATCTAAAGATCAACCAAGGCCGAAACACACAGACACATTCTCAGATTAAAAACACACACAAAACCAAAATAAGTGACTTAAAGCCACACGGCCGTGTACTCTGACTGTGTGGAAAAAAACTAGGCCATGTAGGGGTCAAAACGTCCGTGTGGGGGAAGGCACACGGTCGTGTTGCTGAGGCACACATCCGTGTGAAACAAGGACACAGCCGTGTGAATAGGCCATGTATCTCACTGTCCAAAATGTGCTAAAATAGGGTATAGGGCAGACACGACCGTGTGAGGCTCTCACACACCCGTGTGCCCACCAAACATAACCGTGTGTCCAGAACACACACCCGTATAGGATATCTAAATTCCCAAATTAGCCACACGGCCGTGTGGTACCAAATCACTGAATCTCTAATTCCCAATCACACATGCCTGTGTACCCAAGGGACACGACCATGTGCAAACACGGCCGTGTGGTACCAAATTTTTCCTAAAAACCCTAATTCCTAACTCTACATTGTCGTGTGAACCGGCACACGCCCGTGTAAACCGGCACATGCCTGTGTGGCCACAAAACACCCACAATCAACCTGAAAATCAAGTTTTCCGATCACTATAACAACTTTCAATCATGTCGCTTCAAAAACCAACCATAACGCACTACATTTTAGAAAATTGCAAACAACACGAGCCTAACTTGCCCAACTACCGAACACACAAAAAGATCACCGAATTCCATAACAAATCAACAATCTTGCAAATAAAAATAAAAGAGTTTTGAATCCCACACTTGATTCGCGATCAGAGACGTTCAAAACCCGACTCGACAAGGAAATCAAAAGCTCTTCAAAAATCCACTCGTAAGATCCTTTTTCAAAGAAAAATATAAAAGAAGCAAAAAGAAAAAGAAAAAAAAAAGAACGTCCAAAAACCCAACAAAAATAATAAAAATAACTAAAAAGTAATAATAATAGTTTTATAAATTAACTTAAAACAAACCTGCTACTTAACAAAATAAAACGAAATAAAATGTTTCTCCAAAATACACACACAAGACTCGAACTTAGAACCTAGAGGTTCACTAACACCCACTCAACCACCAGACTAGCAGGCCCATTCTGACGCTTAAACACGCGACTAAACAGAATAAATCACCCTACTCTCTGACCCTAACCACAAAACTCAAAACTTCTAACCTAAAAAATTCAGGGTGTTACAATTTTTCTTCCAACTTTTCATAGATTTTGAATATTTGAAACTTGTTTTACATATATGTACCAATAGTTTTTTATTTTATTAAGTGTATTAAAAGTTTCCATTAAAGGTTATTGATAGAAACTTATAAAATTAAGTGAAATATGTATGTTTTTTGGTGGAAAATGATTAGGAGACAGTTTCTAAATTGTTAGAAGTGTAAAAATGAAATAAAAATAGCTAAATAATGTTATAGTAAGTTTTAGCCAAAGTGAAGGGGAGGAAGAAAACATTTGTCACTTTGTTTAAAATTATACCAAATGATAGCTTGTGAAAATGGAATAAAAAATGGTTAACCGAGTCGAAAGTTATGTGAACTACAGATAAGGAAACTTAAGTTGTCAACTTGATAAACCATGTATGTTCAAATTTGTCATTAGTGTTGATTTACTATATCTAGCTATATTATTTTTATTTTTATGATTTTTGAATGATTTAATTAGTATTTAAAAGATTATGTTTCGAATTGAAATCTATGATTTCAATTATAAAATTAGTAAATTATTAATCTTAAGTTGAATTTGAATATTATGATTTCGAATGGTTGAACAAGCACAAGTATGAGTATGTTTGGTTAAAAATAAAAATTTTATATTATGTAATTTATGATTTGATTATGAAATGAGAATGATATGAAAATGGAAATGGAAATAGATGTTACAATCATTTTACTTTTTATAATTTTATAAAATTAAACTTTAAGACGATTGCAAAAAATGAAGAAGGTAAAGACAATTGATACTTTTTTAAGAAGAAAAGTAGTGATAATTGTGATGCGAGTCGACCAGTGAACAATGAAGATTCTCCAACTATCGAATTTAATACTTCTAAATGCTCAAGATTTGAAAATAAAGATCATCCAAATCTTTCTTTTGATATTAATAATCTAGAGCGGAATTTGGGATTATGTCCTCAAATATGAGAATATCTTGTTAATTAACGAGATGAAGTCAATCGAGCATATTTAGAAATGGGGTCATATCAAATACATTTGTCTGAGTACCCACTTTCTAGTGACAAGTATCCTCGAAGATTTCAGTCTTTTTGGTTTTGAAAATTTCTTCGGTTGGAGTATCCCTACTAAAGATGCAACATATTGTTTCTCCTACTAAAGATGCGACATATTGTTTCTCATGCTATCTTTTCTCAAAACATATTGTTCATCATGGAACGGATGCATTCACTGTTAAAAGGTTTTAATAATTGGAAAAGGAGTTAATGATGGAAAAAGATGTGCTTTCATGAATCATGTTGGCCGAGATCCATGCTCTCTACATAATAACACTAAGAAAAGTTGTCAAGATTTGTTAAATTAATCTCAGCACATTAGCAAGGTTATTAATGCACAAAGTTTAGATAAAAAAGAAGTTAACTGCTTACGAGTCAAGACTTCAATTGATGTTGTTTGATGGTTAACTTTGCAAGAATGTGCTTTTAGAGGTCATGGTGAAACCTCTAATTCAAGAAATCAAGGTGTGAAAAAAATAAAATAGAATAAAATAAATTAAATAAAGAACACACAAATTTTACGTGGAAACCCTTTCGGGAAAAAAACCACGGGCAGAGGAGAAGAAAATTCACTATGTCGAAAAATTTTGAATCAATACAAGAGGAATAGACTATGTCTATATATAGGCTTGTAAAGCCATATTCTAGTAGGATTGAAACACCCTATCCTAATCAATATAAAATAGATGAAGTTTAATAAGGTTTAAAAAACCTTATTCTAAAATAAAATAAAAGAAGTCTAGTTCTATATGGATTTTACTTTTATTTTATTTTCCATCGTATTTTATTTAAATAAGAATTTGGGTCACTTAATTCTAACAATCTCCACCTTGACACAAATTCTCAATGAACAAGTTCTTCATCATGAACTTTCAATAAACAAGTTCTCCACCTCTTCCATAAAACCCTTAAGGGTTTAACTTCAACAATGAACACCAACCAAGTCTAAGCAATGCTCAAACTTGGTTATAGGAAGTGACTTAGTCATCATATCTGTAGGATTTTCATGAGTACTAATTTTGCTCACAACAATATCACCACGAGCAATAATATCACGAACAAAATGATACCGAACATCAATGTGTTTTGTTCTCTCATGAAACATTTGATCTTTTGTAAGAAATATAGCACTCTGACTATCACAAAATACTGTGCTGATTTGAAGGTCTTCATTGAGTTCACTAGATAGTCCCTTCAACCAAATAGCTTCTTCACAAGCCTCAGTAATCGCCATGTACTCAGCTTCAGTGGTAGACAAAGCGACTGTAGTTTGCAAAGTGGCTTTCCAACTAATTGCACAACCTCCGATTGTAAAGACGTCACCTGTAAGAGATCTTCTTCTATCAAGGTCTCCAGCAAAATCAGCATCAACATACCCTATGACTCCATCTTTAGTTCTTCCAAACTGTAAGCAAACATCAGTAGTGCCTCGTAAGTATCTTAAAATCCACTGAATTGCTTTCCAATGTTCTTTTTTGGGATTTGCCATGTATCTCGCTAATCAGCATCGATCGTGCATATGATAAATCGGACATGAACAAACCATAGCATACATGAGAGATCCCATTGCACTAGAGTATGGAACATGTGACATGTACTCAATCTCATCATCCGATTGTGGAGACAAAACCGATGAAAGTCCGAAAAATTTGCTAAAGGAGTACTAACAGCTTAGCACTGCATATTGAACTCGCAAAGAACTTTCTCAATGTACCCTTCCGACTTAGGTACAATTTACTTGATTTTCTATCTCGAGAATCTCCATACCAAGTATCTTCTTTGCTGGTCCTAAATCTTTCATATCAAATTCTTTACTTAGTTGGGCTTTGACCTTTCTTATCTCTTCTTTATCTTTTCTTTGCTATCAACATGTCATCAACATAAAGAAGTAGATACACAAAAGAACCATCACTGCTTTTTCTTAAAGTGAACACAAATCAAAACTACTTCTTTTGAAATCATGAGAAGTCATAAAGGAATCAAACATCTTGTACCACTGTCTTGGTGACTGTTTCAAACCGTAAAGGGACTTTTTCAGCAAGCAAACATAGTCCTCTTTTTTCAAATCTATGTAAAACCTTCTGGTTGTTGCATGTAAATATCCTCATCAAGTTCTCCATGCAAAAATGCAGTTTTTACATCTAACTACTCAAGCTCCAAATCATGCATAGCCACAATACCAAGCAAAGCTCGAATCGAACTATGCTTAACAACTGGGGAGAACACATCTGTGAAGTCCACTCCTGAAATTTGACTGTAACCCTTTACAACAAGCCTTGCTTTATATCTGGGCTCTTCAACTCTTGGAGTCCCTTATTTCTTTTTAAACACCCATTTACAACGAACAGCCTTTTTACCTTTAGGAAGTTTCACAAGGTCCCATGTTCTGTTTTTGTGGAATGATTCCATCTCTTCTTGCATAGCAAACATCCACTTTCTCGAGCCTTCTGACTAACCGCCTCGAGAATAATTAGATGGCTCTTGATTCGCATCTATATCTTCACCACATTTAAAGCATAAGCAACTAGATCAGCTTCGGCATACTTCTTTGGAGGTTTAATTTCTCTTCTAGTTCTATTTTTGGCGATAGAGTATTGTGGTGAAGAAGCAACTCTATTCTCAATTTTTGTACTGGCTTGAGGAGTTGACTCTGTATTAATCTGTCTGCACTGCTGTTTTTGATTTTCTTTATTGGAATAGTCTTTAAGAGATAAGTTAGGTAGCATAGCAGTTTCATCAAAAACAACATCTCTACTAATCACAACTTTTCTATTTTTAGGACGCCATAACTTATACCCTTTTTACACCAGCTTTATAACCAAGAAAAACACATTTAATGGATCTCGGTTCCAATTTTCCATTATCAACATGAGCATATGCGGGACACCCAAAGATCTTTAAATCGAATAATTAGCAGGATTACGCACCATACCTCTTGTGGAGTCTTTTTCTCAATGGCAACGGATGGAGATCGGTTGATCAAAAAACATGCGATGACGCCGCTTCCTTACGCCCAAAATGACTTGGTAAGTTGGCATTTGACAACATACATCGAACCTTCTCCATGATCGTTCTCGTTCATTCGTTTTCTGTATTTGTTTTGTTGTGGAGTATGACAAACCGTCAAGTGTCTCATGATTCCTTCCGATTTGCACAATCTATTAAACTCATCGTAACGTAACTCTAAGCCATTGTGCATGCATGAGGTATTTTATCTGTTTTCCCGTCTGTTTTTCAATCATAATTTTCCAAGACTTAAATGCAAAAAACACATCACTTTTCTGCTTCAAGAAGAACGCCCAAACTTTTCTGGAAAAATCATCAATAAAGGTTAGCATATAATTAGCTCCACCTCTGGAAGGCACTCTAGATGGCCCCCACAGATCAGAATGAATATACTCCAATGTTCCCTTCGTGTTATGGATTCCTCTAGTGAATCGAACTCTCTTTTGCTTCCCAAAAACACAGTGCTCACAGAAATTCAGTTTGCAAATTCCTTGCCCATGAAGAAGTCCTCTTTTGCTCAATTCTGCCATGCCATTCTCACTCATATGCCCTAGGCGCATATGCCAAAGTTTAGTAATATCATCATCATCGACAAGGAAGAGGAAGCGGCAAATGCATCACCGAGAATGAGAGAACCCCGCAAAACATATAACTTGGCAATCTTTCTCTGTCCTTTCATCACAACAAGGGACCCTTTGGAAATATTTAAAACCCCACTTTCATTGTGTGTATCTGCACCCTCTTTGAATCAAGAGTACTCAATGAAATTAAATTTCTTTTCAATTTCGGAACATGCCGTGACGTCACTAAGTGTTCGACAACTCCATCAAACATCTTAACTTTAATTGTTCCAACACCTGCGATTTTACACGAAGCATTATTTCCCATCAAAACAACACCTTTAGACACTGTTTCGTAAGTTGTAAACCAATCCCGATTGGGACTCATGTGGAAGGTGCAGCCTGAATCAAGTATCTACTCCTCGCTTACTTTAGAATCATTGACAGAAGCGACTAGAAGTTCACCATCGCTGTAGTCTTCTACAACATCAGCTTCACCGGAATTTTTTGGTTGTTTTCCCTTTTGATTCGCAGCCTCCCTTTTAATCTTATTTTGTAGCTTATAGAACTCAGATTTAATGTGCCCTTTCTTCTTACAGAAGTTACAAGTTTTACCTCTGTTTGAAGACTTCGATCTACCCTTAGATTTACCACGAGGATTCCGTTCCTATGTCCTACCACGATCATCATCAGCATTCCGATCTTGTCTCTCACGAACAATGAGACCCTCTCCCTGAGAGTCGGGTTTAACCACAAGATGCTTCATCTTATCATACGAGGTTAAAGAATCATAAACCTCATCAACTGTGAGAGACTCGCGGCTATACAAACTGGTGTCTCTAAAGGTTGAATAAGACGGGGGCAACGAACAAAGTAGAATCAACCCTAGATCTTCCTTATCATACTGAACCTCCATGGCCTCCAAGTTTGAGAGAATTTCTTTAAACATTGTTAAGTGTTAGGTACTGAATGCACCTTCCTCCAAACGATGAGCATAAAGACGCTGCTTCATATGCAACTTGCTTGTTAGAGTTTTCGACATACATATTTGTTCTAGCCTCTTCCATAATGCAGCGGCAGTTTTCTCTTTCATCACATCCTGCAAAATTTCGTTGGACAAATGCAGATGTAATTGTGTTAATGCCTTTCGATCCTTACGCTTTTTCTCTTCATCTGTTAATGTCGAAGGCATCTTATCCATCCCCAGCAGGGCATCCTCCAGATCCATCTGTGCAAGAACTGCTTGCATCTTAATTTGCCACAACGCAAATCTGGCGTTGCGATCCAACAGCGGAATTTCATACTTCAAAGACGCCATTAACGTGATCGAGATGAATAACCCGGAAGCTCGGATACCAATTTGTGAAAAAATAAAATAGAATAAATTAAATTAAATAAAGAACACACAAATTTTACGTGGAAACCCTTTCGGGAAAAAAACCACGGGCAGAGGAGAAGAAAATTCACTATGTCGAAAAATTTTGAATCAATACAAGAGGAATAGACTATGTCTATTTATAGGCTTGTAAAGCCATATTCTAGTAGGATTGAAACACCCTATCCTAATCAATATAAAATAGATGAAGTTTAATAAGGTTTAAAAAACTTTATTCTAAAATAAAATAAAAGAAGTCTAGTTCTATATGGATTTTACTTTTATTTTATTTTCCATCATATTTTATTTAAAAAGAAATTTGGGTCACTTAATTCTAACACAAGGTAATTTTCTTGAATTGGTTACATTGTTAGCTTCCTATAATGATAAAGTTTCCAAAGTTATTTTGGACAATACTCCAAGAAATGCTAAATATACTTCTTATATGAACCAAAAGGAGATTTTACATATTATTGCAAATAAAGTGCATCATAAGATTCGTGAAGACATTGGAGATTCTAAATTTTGTATCATTATTTATGAGGTACTTGATGAATCTAAAAGGGAGAAAATGACTACTGCTTTAAGATATGTTGATCAGGAAAGATTTATAAAATATAATTTCTTTGATCTTGTATATGTCTAAGATAGTGTAGCAATAACTTTGAAAGAAGAAATATGTGTTATTCTTTCTCGGCATTGTCTTGATGTTCAAAATATCTAAGGTCAAGGATATAATGGTGCTAGCAACATACGGGGTGAATGGAACGGTTTGCAAGCATTGTTTTTAAATGATTGTCCCTATGCATATTATGTTTATTGCTTGGCGCATCAACTCCACTTGGCATTACTTGTTGCTTCTCGAGAGGTAATTTTTATTCATAATTTTTTTCTCTGACTTGGACTTTATTATTAATATAATTAGTGTCTCTTGCAAATGCCATGATCAATTACAAGTTGCCCAAGCAATTGAAATTGCAAATATGTTGGCAATTGATGAGCTTGAAACTAGTAAATGACTTAACCAAATTGGCACTGTGAAATGAATTGGAGAAAATCGTTGGAGCTGTCATTTTAGTTCTGTTTGTAGCTTGATAAGGATGTTTGATGCTACTTGTTCTGTTCTAGAAAATATTATTGAAAGTCACTCTAATTTTTCTATCCGCGGAGGTGCAGCTGCAACATATAAGAAGATTACATCTTTTGATTTTGTTTTTATCTTATATCTAGTGAAAGAGATAATGGGTATTACAGATATTCTTTGTCAACATTTACAACAAAAATCCCAAGATATAGTAAATGTTATGTACTTAGTCTCAAGCACCAAAATTTTGATACAAAAATTGAGAGAAGATGGTTGGGACAATTTCTTGGATGTTGTGAAAGAATTTTGTGAAAAGCACAATATTGAGGTTCTTGATATGGATTCTTCATATGTGGTAAAACATGGTAGTCACCAACATGTTGATTTCAATATGGAGCACCATTATCGGGTTGAGATATTCAATGTTGCTATAGATTCTCAAAGTTTTAAGCTAAATAGTAAATTTAATGAACGGACAATTGATCTTCTTACCCTTAGCTCCATTTTGGATCCTAAAGATCCTTATAAATCCTTCAATATGGATGATATTTGTTGTATTATGAAAAAATATTATCCTCTTGATTTCACTGAGTAAGAGAAAGTAATCTTGAAGTATCAGCTACAACATTATAAGCAAAATGTTCCAAATCATCCAAAACCACAGAATCTGTCTATAATATATGATCTTTGTCAATGATTAACAAAGACACAAATATCAAAGGTATATTTTCTTGTTGATAGATTAATTCGTCTTCTAATGACTCTTCCTGTTTCAACTACAACTACAGAAAGAGTATTTTCGGCGATGAAAATTGTCAAAACAAGGCTTTACATCAAAATGGAGGATGAGCTTCTTACTGATACTCTTGTTGTTTATATTGAGAGCGAGATTGCTTAAACTTTTTATTCAAACTCTTTATTTTCATGAACAATTTTAAGTTATAATATGCTTTTTTTTCTTAATTGTTGGAATACTGATTCTTCTGAATCAATTTTTTATTTGTTGAAATCGATTGTTATGTTGGAAAACTACTTCTTTTGAATCAATTACTTATATGCTTAAATCAATTATTATGTTGGAAAACTAAATCAATTGCTTATATGTTTAAATCGATTGTTATGTTAGAATACTGCTTCTTTTGAATCGATTGTTACACAGCATGTCTGATTTTAGTTTGCCCCCTCTAAGATTAACATCCTGACTTCGCCACTGACTGAATATATAAGAAAAGAAAGGAAATTTAGGTGGCAGGTGATAGAATTGGTAAAAGGTTAAAAATGAATTTTTTTCGAAAAAAATATTTTCTTTTTCTTTAATTTTTAGAATTAGAATTAAATTGACAAATTTTGTAAATGTTGAGGTTAATTTTATTGAATTTGTTAGAATTCAAACTAAAATGACAAAATTTGTAAATAGTGAAGGTTAAATTTATTGAATTTTTTTTTATATTTAGGATCAAATTGATAGAATATATAAACATTAAAAGGCTAAATTTGTTATTAGACCAATAAAAAAGTCCACGTTAGCTTATTATTACTCTTCTAACGGTAATTAACAAAAGAATGACTAAAATATTTAATTTCGAAAAGTTTAGTAACTAAATTAAAAAATAATAATAATTAAATAATTATTTTTATAGTTTACTCTTTTTAAATTGATACCACATTATCAATTTTTATACTTATACATTAATTAAACATGGGTTTAATCTCTAGACTTGTTATTTTTTAGTTATTTTATTTAAAAACTATATAAAAGTATTAATAAAGATAAAAAAATGCCATTAAAATAATAATAGTAGTCATTTAATAAAATGGTATATTAGTTATTTCCTAATCGAGTTGGTTCTGGTTAATCCGTGACAACTGATAGAGATAATATTGTGCATTTTATAATAAAAATTTATAAAATATATTAAAATGAAGCATTGATTTAGTGGTAAATTTAAAGTTTTACTAATCTAATTGATGCGGTTTCAAATTACAAAATAAACATATTTTATTAGTTTTTCTTTAAATCAAAAGATTAAAATATCCTCAAATAATATAATTTATTTTAATTACAAAAAGATCCCTAATTAAGTTAGTGCCCAATTAACTCGTAACACCAACTGAATTAAGAGCTTTATTAATAGAATAAATATACAACTAACTCCACAATATGCATATTTTTATTGATTTTTTTAAATAATATAAATTATTTTTATTACCAAAAGATATTTATGTAATTTTTGTTGGTAGAGAATTTTTATGTATTCCAAGAAAACAAATGCACCCTTTTTGACTTATATGGAGTTTCATTGCGTATGGATGCTATACTTTGAAATTATTTATTCAAAGCTACATTTCTTCTTGCTTTAACTTTCATTTTTCCAATCACGCCACGTTAATTATTTTCCTTTATGAAAGCAAAACAATCACCATCATATTTGATTTGGAGGCAAAGTTGCTACCATTGTCATCCATATAAACACTAATTTTGGACTAAACTAAAATAAATGAAACAGTAAGTAAACCACCAACAAGTGGATTAAATTGAATCCATCCATGGCTGCTGCTGCTGCTGCTATCATCAAGGTGATGCCTCAGTCTTACAAACAGGGCAAGCATTTTTCTGCAGCAGCCACTGCTTTATACATTGAATGTGAAAACTGTGTCCACAACATAGCTTCCCCATCTCTTCATCTCCTTCATCTTCATATTCCTCCTATATATACATATCCATGAATCATCAGTTTAACAAGAAATCAGGGTAACCACTACAGTTGAGTTGCAAATACTGAAAAACCTGACAAATGCTGCACTTGTTATCCACATGCATGGGTATGTTTGGTGCTAAATCATTCTTCATCGACCCCTTAATTTTACTTATGCATCTATTTATCTCTTCTTCTTTCAATCCAGTGCTGACATACCCTATCTTATCTGCAAGCTCCAGTAATTGCTGTTTAAAAATAAAACAGAACACGTTACTCGGATTCTTCATTGTCTTATTAAAGTACTCTCATACCTAAACTCACTCAGATGTAGATAACATAGTGTTGCAGGCAAGTATCTGTTTTGGAGTGTCTCACTCTCTCAACGATGGAGGTATTGTTTCCGGAGTATCTACACTCAGTTTAGCCCTGGAACAATATCTCCGCCGTTGACGGAGTGAGACACTCCAAAACAGATACTCGCGCTCAACATATAGATTATTTGCATTCATTTCTACCGAATCAAGAGTAGACAAGGATTGATAGAACCAATAACAAATGATGGATTTCTTTTATATGAAGAAATATATAACAAACTTAAGAACATAACATTACCTCATATGACATGTTGTCAATATCAAGCCTCCAGTTGCTAAATCGGTCTCGTGAATGTATTCTTTCCCCCATAAGCATATTACGTACTATCATTGTCTGCACCAACCACCATTACCACCAAAAGTTTGATTTGCAGGGCAAACAAAGGTCCTACATGAACTAATTGATGAATCTCAAAGTTTTTTCTCTTTTTTTTTTTTTTACTACTTTACCAAAACAAGAGATTATATATACCCCATACATTCCAAATGCACACATCAGGGATTTTAAGAATTTACGAGTCCAAATAAAATCAACCCCAAATCCATGATCGTTTCCTTGCTTTTTTCTGTTGAGCATTTATTAGAACCTGCCCTACAGAACCACATACAAACATTGATAGTTGATACAAAAGTGAACATTGCAGTACTGTGTCCAACACCACACTATTTCTTCAGTAGAGAGTAAGCCCCGTTTTTCATTGCGTTTAGGGTTTTAAAATGCTTTTTCACCGCAGAAACAACGGACAACACTCGGGTTTTAGGGTCAAAAAAGCGGTGAAAAATGTTTTTCCACCCAAACGCAAAAGCTGGAAATGGAGAACTAGCCTAAGAGTCTTTGAATTTTCAACCACAACAGCAATGGAGAACTAGCATCTTAAATTCTGACACTCAATAAAAATTTTCTTGATTAACCCGGTTGTTTCATGTGATTGAAGTAGTCAAGGTTGGATTAGTCTCACGACTGAAACTAATAAACCCAGATCCTACAAGTAAGTTCATTTCTAACCACTGAAAAAGAAAAATATATGTTTTTGGTTTAACTGCAATGAATCCTTTCTAAAGGCTCTGTATTTATGTTCATTTATTTTCAGAAAAAAAAAAAAAGAAGAAGCAATTTTCTACTAAGAAATAAAAAATGAAACTTTAAAAGCTATAATCAGAGAAAAAATCCCAACTCATAAATACATGAAATCAAACAAGAAACCCAGAAAATATACCACAGCAAGGTGCTCTGGAGAAAGATGAAATGAATGAAGCTTCCAAAGAGGGGTTGAGATCAGCCAAACATAGAAAAAGAAGGTAATTTGAAGTGGGAAATGAATGAAATTTTGGATGGATAATTATGATTCATAAATTATGAACATAAAATTATATTAGAAGTAATAAAAGAAGAGAGAGAGAGTTGTTAAAAATGATTCAAACACTGAATTCAGTGCTTATCAGAAGCTCCATATAAAATTATCTCCTAATTAACTAATTTTCATGAATGGGTGGGACCTACGTTGATAGGCTCTTTATTCAAAGATAATACTCCGCTTTCGTCACTAACCCAGATAAGCTAATTTATACGTGTACGCCTTTTTTTTTTTTAAATTATTTATTAGGGTAATTTACCTTTTAGGTCACTTAATTTAATATTAACTTTCATATAAGTCACAAACCTTTACTTCTTCTTCTTTTTTTTTTTAATCAAATTACATAACTAAATTTATATTATTAACTAATTAAATTACTTATGTTAACTCATTTATGTAATTCTTATGAAAATAAATACATTACTCAACACGAAAAATCTCAAAGTTGATTTCATATTATGCATGCTAAGGTTGTTTCTAGATTAAAAATAATTAACAAAGATGGCATAAGTGATCTAATTTGTTAATAATTAAAGTTTAGGGATATAATTTGATAAAATTAAAAGTTTATTACTTAAAGTACAAATTACCCAAATTTCTCTGTTAATTATTAAAGGAAGAGGGAGTTATAGTTAGTTAACACACTAAAAACAAAACAAAATAAGCAGAAGAAAGATAAAAGTAATGTTTTAAAAGAGATTTCATATTTAATGAACATGAGTTACACGTAATGGAATTTAAATCAAAACATAAACTTTAAGTGTTTTTATCCAAATTGAATAAAAGGTCCCTCTATGATATGTAAGGGAAAGTATGTTATCATTAGGAATTCCTTCATTTTTAACCCTAATAATTACATCCACCCTATTTCCAAAATATACATCACATAATAACAATTTTAAGTTAATTTTAGTTTTCAATCTCTAAAGCCTCTAATTCACTATCAATATTTATATATATATATATATATATATGGCTTTCTCATCCCGTTAGTATTTTTTATCAACAAATTATTGAGAATATTTGTCCATTATCTATTTATATCCATGCGTTATAAAGCATTTCTCAGAATATAAATGCTTGTAAAAATCTACCTTTATAGTCAATTCTTTTATTTATTTGCTCAAGATTAATTCTTGAAGATTTTTCCATAATGATCTGTTAACAAATAAATATATATATATATATATATATATATATATAATATTAAAGCATATGTAAAATACTTAATTAATAATTCTAATTAGATTATTATTTAAAACTTATTGAATTTTATTTATAAAATTGGAAAAAAAATCATATAATTAAAATCTAAGAAAATATAATAAAATTTAAATTACAAATAAAAAAATAAGAATTAAAATTAAACCCAAAACAACAATCATATTTAAATGAAAATATAAAAAAGAATATGAATATATAGGAAAGGAGTGATAATGCATTTAAATCCCATTTTAAAATCTTATAAAATATAAGTTAAATTTTGTTATCAATATTTTATTATTAAGTAGAGTTCTATATCATGCATATCAATCTATATTATTAGTAGAATTTTTTATTATATATATTTCTTATGTCTATAAATATGGACTTTGGAGAAGTATTGTAAATTAATCTTTATTTATCAATAAAATATAAAATTTTATTTTGCTCTCCTATTTCTAGTTCTTTTATTCACTTTATTATTTATTTCATAATACGTTATCAGCACGATTTTCTTCTAAACTTTTTTTCTTCTTTAAATTATTTCCCTAACACAAACAAAATTCTAAATTGGAAATTCCCAAAGAATTTTTTTCTTTCTATAGTTTGGTTTTAAACCAACGCCACAAAGCACCCACTTTTCAATTGATTATTAAATTTTGTAATCAAATATAATGGCAAACTCTTTGAGTAACGGTGGCGGTAATGAAACTCGATCTTCTGAGGATTGGCATACTAAGAAAGTAAGGTTTAAGGAAGTATACGGTGAGGCGAATGTTGATATGGTTGTAGATCTAGAGCCAACTTCGACTCTATCTTATAAGGATAAACTTTTAGGGAAAGGTTCAACTGGCTTTGGCAAGGAGGATATTGGATCTGGCGGTGGAAGCAACGAAGACCTTGTTTTGTTTGAAGGCAATATGATAAGGTCTACTGTTAACGGGATCTCAACAATAGAATTTTCAGATCGCATTAAGCAAATTCTTTATAAGGAGATAGAGACTATAGTAGTCCTGAAGCTATTGGGTCGTAGTATTGGTCATGTTGCTTTCCATAATAGGATTAGTAGCCTCTAGAAGCCATCAAAATCATTTCACCTTACAGACATAGAAAACAAATATTATTTGGATAAGCTCCAAAATACCGAGGATTATGATAAAGTGTTGACTCAAGGACTCTAGGTTATCTATAGCCAATACCTGACTGTCCAACCATAGACCAAATATTTCTCTCCATTGCAACCGTTTTTTAGCGTGGCTATGACTTGGATCAGGCTGCCGATACTTTCGGGGTTTATGCACAAAAGGATGATTCTCGAGGCAATTGGAGGCATGGTAGGAAAGGTAGCAAAACTTGACTTTAAGATGGATAGTAAGACCAGGGGTCACTTTACCAGAATGGCAGTATTCATCAACCTTGATAGGCCACTTGTTTCTCAAGTATCGATGAACGAAGAAATTCAATGAGTGGAATATAAAGCTCTTCCAATGACTTGTTTCTTTTGTGGTAAGTACAGGCACGTCAATGAGTTATGTCCCTCAGTGGTCATAGATCTAAATCGTGAGAGTGGAAAGCAGTCAGCAATTATTGAACCAAGAGAGATTGAGATCAGAGTCAGAGGAGCGACTAGAACGTTAAATGGGCCATAGATGATGGTGGAGTGGAAATCCTAGTGTGGCAAGAGTGAATCACGAATTTTCAAGGATAGAAATGCAGAGAAAATAATCTTGGGTTTAAGATTACCAACATGGGCTGAAAATAATCTTGGGTTTAAGATTGCCTATGGTGTGGCAAGAGTGAATCACGAATTTTCAAGGATAGAAATGCAGAGAAAATAATCCTAGTGTGGCAAGGTGTGACTAGTGAGCATTCTTCGGATAAGACGAAAAAAGAAAAGGAAAGTATACCAACAGTTGCTAAAGGTTCTAGGGTTAAGAAAAATTTTAAGGAAAATTTAGGTAATGGGTTGGTACAAGTCGGTGATTAGATGAGGGTTTTGAAACCCTAGTGGGGCTTGCTAAGTTGGTTGGGGTGTGTGTTGAAGGAGAGGCCAACTTATGTTATGTTTATGTTGGGCTAGCAACTAAGAAAATGAAGAAGCGACTTGTGTAGGAGTTTGGTTCTGACCATGATAGCTTTGGGCCAGCTATAGTGGATAGGCTTATTTCCAGCCCATGTTGTAATTTTTCTTCTACAGGTGACGCCAACGACTGTTCGTCTAGTGGTTTAATCCATTCAGCTTTTGTTACCTAAGTTGCTAGTGCCCAGAAACGTGGCTTGAGATCTGTAACCGTTATACATTTTAATCATTTTGAAGATACTGGAGGTGCGATTGTAACTTTGAATGATGTGGTGTTTGATCCAAGGAAACATTCGATGATTACCTTTAAAGAAAATATTGATCCAAACAAAGGCGATAGCTCGGGTGAGGCTGATTCTACTAATTGAGGTACCGATAGTTCTAGCTCTAAAAGTAGAGGTGGTAAAGGTGACTCAGTTTGTATTGGTCAAAAGCTTAACCGAACCATTAGAGATCGTAGGGACAAGTTTAAATTAATCGAAACTACTTGTGTTTCCTTGTCTGACTCCATAAAATCCATGGTTGAGTTAATCAACTCTTAACTTAGCAATGAGGTGGACAAAGATTCCTTAATTTTTTATGGAAAGCAGTTGGAGGAAGTCGGGCTTCCCAAGTAGTAAGGTTGGTTCTCTTTTCTCTATTTGTTGGTTTTTATGGATTTGCCTGTTTTTTCTTGAAATTATCAGAGATGTGCCAACATCAAGTTTCCCCTAATTTTCTACGAATACAATGGAGAATACAATCCCGATATTGTTAGTTTGCTTGAAACAAGGGTCAATAGAGGCAAAATAGATAGAATCATTACTAGTTTAGGATTTCATTATTCTCTCAAGGTTGAGGCTGTTGGGTTTTGTGGAGGCATTTGGATTGGTTGGAAGGACTCAGTTATAGTTGAGGTAATTCGTGACCATCCCCAATTTTTTTGCATTCGAGGAGGGTTCATTCTCTAGTTATTCACATTGTTTTTGTTTATAGGAGTCCTGATAGACAGAAAATAAGAAAGCTTTGGGAGGGTCTTAATTCATTATTATTGTCTAGAGATATTCCCTGGGCTGCCATTAGAGATTTTAATGTTTTATATTTTTCTAGTGACAAAAAAAGAGGTAGTAGGATTGGAGTAGGGTGTCATTTATTTAGAGAATTTCTTGATAGGGCCAATTTGCAAAATTTAGGGTTTACGGGTTTAGCCTTCAAGTGGCATCGGGTTGGGACCTTTGAGAGGCTTGATAGGGAAATTAGAAATGATGCTTGGGTGCTTTTCACAATTTTTGTGTCACTCATCTTTTTAGGCTTAGTCGAATCATTGGCTGTTATTCTTTTCTTTCAAGCTAGTAGTTAATTTACCGAAGAGGGGTCTTTTTAGATTTCATGCCAGTAGGTTAGAGCATACGAATTTTTTGAGTTTTGTCAAATAAAATTGATGTTTCAATGATAACATGGTTGAGTCTCTGCATCAATTGACCTCAAATATCAAAGACTAGAACAAGTCTGCTTATGGCCATATTGGTACTCGTAAAAGGTATCTGATGTAGAAATTGTCAAAGGTTCAAAGGGCTTTGAAAAGGTCAAACTCTGTTACCTTAAGCTAGTTAGAACCACAAGTTAGGGAGGAATTATAATGTGTTCTACACCACAAGAAGCTGCTATGGAAACAAAAAGCTCAATGTGGTTGGTTGTATTTGGGGACTGTAATACTAAGTTTTTTCACTCTTACGCAATTCAAGTGAGGAAACATAATTGGATTTTTGCTTTGAAAAATGAGGACAGTGAATGGATTTATTATGAAGTGGAGCTTCAATATGAGGTTATTAAATTCTTCTAGAAATTCTATGGTGAATAGCCGAAATGAATAATGGATTTACCTCGTAGCTCATTTCCTAAACTTGATCGTAGTGATGTGCTTTTCTTGGGTAAAAAGGTATTAAAGGAAGAGACTAAGGTTGCTCTATTCGATATAGCTCTATTGAAAACACCAGGTAGTGATGGTTTTCACGCCCTCGTTTTTCAAAGTCAGTGGGACTAGATTGGTGGAGCCATTTGCGAATGGGTTTAGAAAGTTTTAGCTAGACACGTTAAAGATAGAAAGCTCAATAATACTTTGATTGTTCTAATTCTTAAGGTCTTGAATCCCAAAAGTTTCTCTCTTTTTCATCTTATCAACCTATGCTCAGTTCTCTATAAAATTGTCATAAAGGTTATTGCTAATCACTTCAAGGTGGTCTTTCCTAGGATTATTGGTCTAGAGCAGGCATGATTCATCGTTGCCAGAAATATCACAAATAATATCATCCTATCACAAGAAGTGATTAATTCCATGATAACTAAAAGAAAAAGTAAGAGATAGATGACAATCAAAATTGACTTGGAGAAGGAATATGATAGGGTACATTAAGAGTTTATTGAAGCTTCTATACAGGCGTTTGGTATCCCAAAATTCTGCCAAAAGGTTATTATGTCAACAATTACAAACATGACTATGTAGATCTCGTGGAATGGGGTTCTGATTCAGATGTTTAGTTGGGTTAGGGGAATTAGACAAAGGTATCTTTTATCACATTATTTGTTTGTCTTATGGATGGAATGACTTGGACATATCATTCATTCTTCTATTACCTCAAGTTAATAGAATCCCATTCACACGTCAAGATCAGGGCTGACATTCTTCCATTTGTTTTTTTTACAGATGATCTGGTTATTTTTGATAAAGCTGATTTGGAACATGCCAAAATTATCAAAAAAATACTAGATAATATTCGTGCCTTTTTTAGACATCGGATCAATGCTCATAAAACGAATGTCTTCTTTTCTAAGAGGGTTGATAAAGACTTTGGGGCGTAGTTACATGGAGTTCTTAGCTTTCGTAAGGTCCATAATCTAGGTTCATATTTGGGTGTTCTGCTCTTCCATGAAAGGTCCACTAACAACTCTTTAAGGTTTGTGGTGGATAAGGTCAAGGCTAGACTCTAGTGGTGGGATACAAGGTAATTATCTTTAGCTAGTAGAGTCACGCGAGCATAGTCAGTTCTTCTCACAATCCCTAGTTATTTTATGCAGTCCATGATGATTACTCAAGGAATTTGTGAGGAGATTAAACGCATCGCCAAACGATTTATTTGGGGGAATTCTAGAGGGAGCAAAAAGATGGCCGTTATTAATTGGAAATCAGTTTGTCAACCCAAGACTTGTAGATGACTTGGGCTTTGATAGTTAAAGGATCAAAATACTTTGTTTATGTTAAAATTGCGGTATAACATCTTGACTAACATTGATTCTCTATGGGTTCGTGTTCTCCAATCAAAATATAGGATGGAGGAAGGCATTCCTAATAGTATTTATTGAGGGAAATTTTCATTTTTATGGAAAGCTCTTTCTAAGATTTGGCTTCTTCTTTATGAAAGCATTTTCTAGTTAGTAGGAGACAATACAAGCATAAGATGTTGGAAGGATAGTTGGATTCTTGGAATTAGACCCCTAATCAACCTTATTCCAGCTCGAAACAATCTTTATATGAACTATTTCCTCTGGGAGATGGTTACAAAGGATGTAATGACCCAAAATTCACGGGCATCGAAAAAGTACATTATCGGGCCTCCGTCTTAACAAAATAGGTTCGTAAATAATTATTAGAGATATTTATGAGTATAGTGGTGTGTTTAATTAGGTTTTAATTAAGTCAATTTAGCTTAATTTAGAGTAATTAGGAAAAAGGACTAAATTGAATAAAGGGTAAAAGTTTAATTATAGATTAAAAGAAAATAATAGGGACCAAATGGGCAATTAAGTCACATTTGGAGGTTGAGGTGGCATAAGATTGTAAAAATCTTAGATTTTTACATGATTTAATTATATAAATATATAAATTGATTATAAAGTATATTATTAAATTAATTATATTATAAATATTATATTAAGAAATAAATTAAATAAAGACAAATGTATGGTGATGATTTGATACAAGTGTATTAATAAAAATACATACATTTGTAATACTTATAATTAATTATTAAATAGATATTTATTTTAACTATTATTATATTAAATTAATAAACAAATAAAAGAGAAACAAAACATAAAAAGAAACATAAAGCATTTGAAACAGAGCTGGAAAAGAAAGAAGGTAGAAAAATAAAAGGAAAAATTAGGGTTTAAGGTTTTAAAGCTTTAAAAGGTAAGTCAATTAAGTCTTTTTTACTTAATTTTGATGTTTTAGGAGTTTTAGAACAAAGTTTTGTTAAATTTAAGTCGAAATTTTGGAAGTTCTTAGAGTTTTTAAGCATGGTTCATGTTGAATAAATTGTTGAAGTAGGGATCTAATTGAATGAATTTAAAGTTAGGATTGGTAAATGGATTAAATTGTAAAAGAAGCTATAAGTTTTGTGGTTAAGGAATTAAATTGAAAGATGTTTTAAATTAGGGTTTTATTATGAACACTTGATAGTTAGGTTGAATTTGATAGGAATTTGAATAAGAATGAAGTATAAATTAAGTTAGTAAAGTGAATGAGTTAGTAAGGACCTAATTGAAAGTAAGGTAGAAAATGAATAAAAAATCAATTATTCAATATAAATTAGTGTTGTAGTAATATTATAAATTATTTTTATTTTCGTAGCTAACAAAGAACCTGAGACATCGAAAAAGAAGGAAAAAGAGAAGGTTGACGAAAAGTAATCCGAGAATTACGGTTTGTATTTCTATAAACCGAACTTAACATTTAAATTGTTGTTTTTATTATTATATGTGTATGGAAAGATATTAAGGTAAGTATTAGTGTTTTGATATTGAATTGAATGTATGTGAATATGCAATTATTGTGAAATGGATATTGAAATGATCAATTACTATGAATTGAGAAATGAATTAAATGCCCTATTAACTGTATCGGGCTGAGTCGGATATAGTTGGCATGCTATAGGATTGGAAGTGTTCAGGGATACTTCAACCTTAAGTCGATGAGGCACTATAAGTTTCGTACTGCTACTTCGACTTCGAGTCGATGAGGCACCATGTGTGTTGTACTATTACAGTTACTTCGGTTTAATCCGATGAGGTACTAAGTATTGTACTACTGCTGTTTACTTTGGCAAAGCCGATGAGGCACTGAGTGCCGTATTGGTGTGTTAGTTGGATCTGTGTATCTGTCTAAGTTTGAGTTATGTTAATAGGGGTAAACTATTGCACTCAATGACTGTATTATTGGACTGAATAACTAATTGTTATTGATTGTTTGATACTGAATAACTGATTGTTATTGAATAACAATAAACAAATAATTGTTATTTAAAAGTAATGATTGATATTGAGTTTGAAATAAAATAGAGCACTGGATTGAAAGGTGAATATTTGAATAGTTATTGAATTTGAGTAGTGTTATATATGTATTTTATAATTATTTAAGTGTTGGTTTATAGAAATACCACTGAGTGCATGCTCAGCGTACGGTTTGTTTCGGTGCGCAGGTTAGGTACAAAAGTGACTAACGACTCAACATCCAAGTCAATCCCGAACTCAAATACGTGGTGATGTATTTTCTCTTTTGAAAATGGCATGTACCTAGGTTGTAATTTGTTGTTATTTTGATACATAAATGTTAATGATAAATGATGGTAATAGTTGTTCCATACAATTACATATGTCTTAAACATAGTCTATATCATAGCTTTGGGCAATTTTGTTGAATGATAATTTAAATGAATCAATTAGACATCTTATGTTAGATTGCTATAAACATAAAAATGTTAGAACTTTATATTATTAGTTTGTTATAATTAGAAATGTATAATTTCATGAATTGATTTGTTTAGATTGGTCTCGATTTGAATTTGCAGGGAAGGTTAGATATTTATAAAGGGGTTATATTGAGTTCGCATGAAATAATAATAATTTTTGGAGTACCCGAATAAGTCTCGATTCGATTCTAACATGTGATTTGGACCTCGAGGGTCCATTATAGGGACTTTATAATTAAATCAAGATATGTATGTCATTTATTTTGAATTAATTGTAAATTGTTCGATAGGTCCGGTAATGCTCTGTAACCCTATTTAGGAGACGGTTTGGGATAAGGGGTTTTACATTTTATTGGTATCAAAGCTATTCAGGTTTAGTCGATTCTAGGATTAAATTGAAATTGGGATTGAGTCTAGAGGTACATGCCATTATTAAGTCAAATTGAGTCGGGAATTGGATGCTGATGTATATTGTTTGCTTCTGTTTTATAGTTAAAGATGTCTGATGAATACAATGAAGATACTGATCAGGAAATGTACAGTGAAGATGATGAATCATATGATATAATTGAATCAGAATCTGCAACACCTAGTGTAAATTCGATAGGTAATTAATAGCCAAATGTTAGAAGGGGTGAAACTCGAGAAAGAGATAATTCAGAAATTCTTAGAGTCATAGTTGATGCTCTTCAACGAGCAGTGGGAACTATACCTGCTATGACCTCTACTCCTACAGTCCGACGGGCTCCGATTAAAGAACTTCGTAAATACGGTGCTACAGAATTTATGGGTTCGAAGGGAGTTGATCCATCTATAGGTGAAAACTAGATAGAAACAACAAAGAGAATCTTGAAGCAACTAGAATGCACCCCACAGGAAAGTTTATTGTGTGTCATTTCTTTGTTACAAGGAGAAGCGTACGTATGGTGGGAATTGGTAACTCAACATGTATCAGAAGAACAGATAAGTTGGGAATTCTTTCTAAGAGAATTTCAAAAGAAATATTTGGGAGAATTATATAAGGAAGATAGGAAACAGGAGTTCTTAATGCTGAAACAAGGTGACATGTCTGTAACAGATTATGAACGGGAATTTTTAAGACTGAGTAGATATGCAACAGAATTTGTACAGACTGAAGCTGACAGATGCAAATGATTTCTACGAGGATTGCGTGATGAATTACAACTACAATTGGTATCTATTCGAATTATTGAATTTGCAGATTTAATTGAGAGAGCCAAACTGGTTGAACAGGTGTTGGGATTAGATAAAAAGCCTGAAATGTTTCGTTCACTTGGAAAACATCCTAGAACTACAAGCTCTAATCCACAACCTAAGATATCAAAAGAATTTCGAGGTAGTTGGAGATTTGGTTCTAAATCAGATAGAAGTGACAGAAATCGTGGCAGGCAGACGATAGTTTTCACTAGTAGCATCGGAGGGCCAACTTAGAATACTGAAATTCTAGAATGTCAATACCGTGGAAATAAACATCAGGGAGAGTGTTGGAAATTAACTGGGGGATGTTTCCATTGCGGATCCACCGATCATTTCGTAAAAGACTGTCCAAAGATTAATAAAGCAGCACCAACGGTATCACAGAGATCTGAATCTGCTTCCAGAGGTCGAGAGTCAGGCAAAGGTGGCTCAGTTAGTAGAGGAGGTGCTAGAAGAACAAGTGAAGTTGCCACTCAACAATTAGAAGCTAGAGCCCCGGCCCAAGCATACGTTGTAAGAACTTGTGAAGAAGGAGATGCACACGATGTGGTGACAGGTATATTTTTATTACATTCAGAACCCGTTTATATTTTAATAGATCCGGGATCGTGACATTCTTATGTTACTACAAAATTAGATGAGACGGGAAAATTAAAACTTGAACTGTCTAGAGTAATAGTAGAGGTATCTAGTCCTCTAGGGCAAACTATGTTAGTGAATCGAATATGTTGAAGATGCTCGTGAATGATCCAGGATAGAATCTTTACTGTTGACCTGTTAATTATGCCATTTGGCGACTTTGACATTATACTGGGTATGGACAGGCTATCAGAACATGGGGTAATTTTGGACTGCTATAAAAAGAAGTTCACTATTCAGAATGAAATTGGTGATCAGATTGAAGTGAATGGTATTCGGACCAGTGGATCAGTTCATATTATCTCAGCAATTAAAGCTAGTAAGCTTCTCTATCAGGGTTGTGATGCTTTCTTAGCATATGTTATTAATTCAGATTTGGTGGAGAGCAAATGTAGTAAATTTGGACTGTATGTGAATTTCCTGAAGTATTCCCTGAAGAATTTCCTAGATTACCTCCTGATCGGGAAGTTGAATTTGTGATCAAAGTATAACCGGGTACAGATCCAGTGTCGATACCTCCATATCGTATGTCACCTACTGAATTGAATGAGTTGAAGGTACAACTGCAAGATTTACTAGATCGAGGTTTTATACGACCTAGTACGTCACCGTGGGGAGCTCCAGTGCTATTTGTTAAAAAGAAAGATGGTTCGATGCGGTTATGTATTGATTATCGACAGTTAAATAAGGTGACTGTCAAGAATAAATACCTGTTACCTTACATTGATGATTTATTTGATCAATTGAAAGGAGCTTCTGTGTTTTCGAAGATTGATTTAAGATCGGTCTATTATCAGTTAAAGGTAAAGGAAAGTGATGTACCAAAGACGGCGTTTCGAACATGGTATGGGCATTATGAATTCTTAGTGATGTCATTTAGGCTAACAAATGCCCCAGTTGCTTTTATGGATCTTTTGGATCAAATTTTTCAGCCATACTTGGATAAGTTTGTGGTAGTTTGTATTGATGACATTTTGGTATATTCAAAGTCGGAATCTGAACATGAGCAGCATCTTCAAATTGTTTTACAAACGTTACAAGAGAAACAGTTGTATGGAAAATTGAGTAAGTGCGAATTTTGGTTATCAGAGGTGGTATTTCTTGGTCATGTGGTGTCAACAGATGGAATTGGAGTGGATCCAAAGAAGATTGAAGCAATCGTCTAGTGGAAAACTCCCAAAAATGTGTCAGGGGTACGTAGTTTTCTTGGATTATCTGGGTATTATCGAAGGTTTGTGAATGGATTTTCAAAAATAGCTTTACCGATGAAAAAATTATTGCAAAAGAATGCTTCGTTTGTCTGGAATGATCAATGTTAAGAAAGTTTTATGAAATTGAAGCAAATGTTGACAGAGGCACCGGTTTTGACTTTACCAAAATCAAGGAAAGATTTTATTGTGTATAGCGATGCTTCTTTAAATAAGCTCAGGTGTGTACTGATGCAAAGTGAGAAAGTGATAGCTTATGCTTCTCGACAATTGAAACCACATGAACGTAACTATCCGACACATGATTTGGAACTAGCAGCTGTGATCTTTGCTTTGAAGATGTGGAGACATTATTTGTATGGTGAAAAATGCTACATTTATACTGATCATAAAAGTCTCAAGTATTTTTTATCACAGAAAGAATTAAATTTGAGACAACGTCGGTGGATAAAATTTTTGAAAGATTATGACTGTGTGATTGATTATCATCTGGGGAAGGCAAATGTTGTGGCTGATGCATTAAGCAGGAAGGCAGCGAGTGAATTACGAGCAATGTTTGCATAGCTCAGTATCAATGATGATGGAAGTCTGTTAGCTAAATTGAGAGTTAAACTAGTGATGTTTGATCAAATTAAGTTAGCACAGTTGGAAGATAGTGAGTTGATTAAGAAAAGAGAGATGGTTCAGAACAGTATGGCAAAAAATTTCAGCATTGATGAGTATGATTGTCTGAGATTTCATAATCAGATTTGTGTTCCAGCTGTTACAGACCTGAAGGAGTCAATACTTCGTGAGGCACATGACAGTCCTTTTGCAATACATCCAAGAGGAACAAAAATGTACCATAATCTATGAGAGTCTTACTAGTGGCCAGGTATGAAGAAAGATATAGTGGAATATGTGGCTAAATGTTTAACTTGTCAACGAGTTAAAGCCGAAAATCAGGTTCTGATAGGACTACTTCAGCCTATTAATATTCCTAAATGGAAATGAGATTGTATTACGATGGATTTTGTAATAGGGTTGCCATTGTCAGCAAGTAAGAAAAATGCTATTTGGGTGATTGTTGATCAGCTTACTAAATCGGCTCATTTCATAGCTGTTAGAACTGATTAGTCACTTCAGAAACTTGCGAAAACATACATCTGGGAAATCGTGAGATTGCATGGTATTCCTATATCGATAATCTCCAACTGGGATCCACGGTTTACATCTAGATTTTGGAGACAACTGCATGAATCTCTTGGTACTCGACTTAATTTTAGCACAGCATTTCATCCGAAGACCGATGGAAAATCAGAACGAGTTATCCAGATTTTAGAAGATATGTTTCGAGCTTGTATTACTGATTTTGAATCAGGATAGGAACATTATCTATCATTAGCTGAATTTGTATACAATAATAGTTTTCAATCAAGTATTCAAATGGCGCCATATAAAGCTTTATATTGTCAAAGATGTCAGTCACCAGTGTGTTGGACAGAACTGAATGAGAGGAAAGTGATTGGACCAGAATTGATTCAAGAAACAGAAGATACTGTTAAGAAGTTTTGAGAAAGACTGAAGACAGCTTTCGACAGGCAGAAATCATATACAGATCTGAAATGTAGAGACATTGAGTACGCGGTTGGTGATAAGGTATTTCTAAAAGTTTTACCTTGGAAGAAAATTATAAGATTCGGTCGAAAAGGAAAACTAAGTCCTCGTTTTTTAGGCCATATGAGATTATTGAGAGAGTTGGACCAGCTGCATATCATTTGGCTTTACCTCCAAAATTGCAAAAGATTCATGATGTTTTTCATGTTTCTATGCTCAGAAGATATCGATCAGATCCTTCTCATATTATTTCTACACCCCTAACCCGTATCCGTCGTCGGAATGGGGTTATGAGGTATTACCGGACAAAACACATATATAAATGAAAAGTACACCTATTTTACATGCTTATTACAAAGCTTATGTACATTTGCATATCAAATAAAAAACAAACCATTTTATACAACTTATTATTTATCTATAGAAGAGACATTATCAAACATTCACAAATGGTCAATTATAATTGTCATATAAGATTTACTTAATAATTAAAATACAATAACAAAGCCACATATCAACTTGTATCAAATCATCTTGTTTAAAAATAACTTAAGTTACCATTCATAAAGTCATTTACTAAAGCTTTAGCCAAACATATATAACATGCTAAATACATATACCTATTTAATGTCAACTTCCATTATGCTATATCACATAACAAGCATGAAACTTTTCAAAGAATTAAACCAATAATCAAGCATATTATTTTACCTTTAACATCAACACATCATATATATATAATACTTAATATCTATTTGTCCAACATTCTAGCATAACAAAACCGAATTTTTAACATGCTATTATCAGTTATTACACAAAGTAACAAATGTCATATTCAAAACTAATTCATTATTGCCATATTCGGCTAAATACATATATAAACATATATAGTCAAAACAATCCAATTTTAATCACAAATACATGTTACTCCAATTATCTAATATCCACCAAAAGCTAATTCACCTTGTTTGCCAAATCTAAACATGGTCATTTCACAAGCTATTCATTATGCTTAACATCTCATTTATATTCAATGATTAAAGGCAATAAACTATTATCTATTTCTATTTCATTCCACAACCGAATATCAACACTTCAAATCATAATCATTTACCTAATATATCCCACTTATAATTCATGTAAATTGCTCAACAAAAATATACAACCACAATTTCACTTCAAACCAAATATACCATACACATATACTTTGGCATAACCTCACTACCATTAGCAAATGTATCAAACATGAATCACACATATTTATATTGGTCGGAACATCAAAACCACAACCAAACATATTCATAAGTTGTTCAAACCTTGAAACTGATTCTAACAAAATAAACAAGTCATTTTCGCATGGCTTATATATATACATAAACCAAAATCCAACATTTTAAAATATAATCCAGCCTATATATGCCATAAGTTCGAAAATTTAGCTTATAAAATACCGAAGACAGTCGACAGTGTGATAGACTTTGACGATGATCCCTAAGCACGTAACTTGATTCCAATATCTATAAAACAATGCAAACAAACACATACAGTAAGCTATCATAGCTTAGTAAGTCATAAGCAAATAAATAATTCAATATCAATTTCAACTCAATTTAACCAAACTAATGTATACTATCATGATCAGTTTTATTTTCAAGTTCACAATTTCATAAATAACATATACTTCCATATACAAATTTACCTTGGCCGAATATACATGTATCTATTATCAAAGTAACATTAAAATTCAAAACCATGATACCATTTTATAACCTAATATACATAAAATCATATACATACATTAATAAGACCGAATATAATCGTTCATATATATTTGCATATAAATCACCATTATAATATCACTATACAAATCCTTTGGCCAAATATACATTTCATATATACATTTAATTTTTCATTTACATCATAATTAATTTGCAACACAAATCAAGTAACCAACTTACCTTACTTCAAATAAGGAATAGGTTATTACATACTTGATCACCTTTATTCGTTTTACACATTTGATCACAACCTATCATTGCCCGTTGAACCATTCAGAATTGAATAGGATACTCGGATAATCACATATATATTACAATGGCAACGTCCCTGACGTGGTCTTACATGCTATCACGTATCGATGCCACTGTCTCAGACAGGATCTTACACGAATTAAATACGATACCGATGTCCCAGACATGGTCTTACACGTAATCACATATCGATGCCAACGTCCCAGACGTGGTCTTACACGAGAACACATATAGGAAGTCCTATGTCATGACATATGTATCCTAGCTATTCCTAAGGTTCGTACGGGTCTTTCGAACGTTGTAATTCGGTCGAATCGAACTCGTAAACTTAGCTCCCAAGCATATGTACATTTGGTTTAATTCCCTAACCCTTATACGTCGCCAGAATGGGGTTATGAGGTATTACCGAACAAAACACATATATCAATGAAAAGTACACCTATTTTGCATGCTTATTACAAAGCTTATGTACATTCACATATCAAATAAAAAACAAACCATTTTATACAACTTATTATTTATCCATATAAGAGACATTATCAAACATCCACAAATGGTCAATTATAATTGTCATATAAGATTTTCTTAATAATTAACATACAATAACAAAGCCACATATCAACTTGTACCAAATCATCTTGTTTAAAAATAACTTAATTTACCATTCATAAAGTCATTTACTAAAGCTTTAGCCGAACATATATAACATGCTAAATACATATACCTATTTAATGTCAACTTCCATTATGCTATATCACTTAACAAGCATGAAACTTTTCAAAGAATTAAACCAATAATAAACCATATTATTTTACCTTTAACATCAACACATCAAATATATATAATACTTAACAACTTTTTGTCCAACATTCTAGCATACCAAAACCGAATTTTTAACATGCTATTATCACTTATTACACAAAGTAACAAAAGTCATATTCAAAACTAATTCATTATTGCCATATTCGGCTAAATACATATATAAACATATATAGTCAAAACAATCCAATTTTAATCACAAATACATATTACTCCAATTATCTAATATCCACTGAAAGCTAATTCACCTTGTTTGCCAAATCTAAACATGGTCATTTCACAAGCTATTCATTATGCTTAACATCTCATTTATATTTAATGATCAAAGGCAATAAACTATTATCTATATCTATTTCATTCCACAACCGAATATCAACACTTCAAATCATAATCATTTACCTAATATATCCCACTTATAATTCATGTAAATCGCTCAACAAAAATATACAACCACAATTTCACTTCAAACCAAATATACCATACACGTATACTTTGGCATAACCTCATCACTATTAGCACATGTATCAACCATGATTCACATATATATATTGGCCGGAACATCAAAACCACAACCAGTTGTTCAAACCTTGAAACCAATTCTAACAAAATAAACAAGCCATTTTCGCATGGCTTATATATATACATAAACCAAAATCCAACATTTTAAAATATAATCCAGCCTAAACATGCCACAATTTTGAAAATTCAGCTTATAAAATACTGTAGATAGTCGATAGTGTGATAGACTTTGACGATGATCCCTGAGCTCGTAACTTGATTCCAAAATCTATAAAACAATGCAAACAAACACATACAGTAAGCTATCATAACTTAGTAAGTCATAAGCAAATAAATAATTCAATATCAATTTCAACTCAATTTAACCAAACTAATTTATACTATCATGATCATTTTTTTTTTAAGTTCACAATTTCATAAATAACATATACTTCCATATACAAATTTACCTTAGCCGAATATACATGTATCTATTATCAAAGTAACAATAAATTTCAAAACCATGATACCATTGTATAACCTAATATACATAAAATCATATACATACATTAATAAGACCGAATATAATCGTTCATATATATTTGCATATAAATCACCATTATAATATCACTATCCAAATCCTTTGGCCAAATATACATTTCATATATACATTTATTTCATTTACATCATAATTAATTTGCAACACAAATCAAGTAACCAACTTACTTTACTTCAAATAAGGAATAGGTTATTACATACTTGATCACCTTTACTCGTTTTACACATTCAATCACAACCTATCATTGCCCGTTGAACCATTCGGAATTGAATAGGATACTCGGATAATCACACCTGACTTGGTCTTACATGCTATCACATATCGATGCCACTGTCCCAGACAGGGTCTTACACGAATTAAATACGATGTCGATGTCCCAGATATGGTCTTACGTATAATCATATATCGATGCCAATATCCCAGACGTGGTCTTACACGAGAACACATATAGGAAGTCCTATGTCATGACATATGTATCCTAGCCATTCCTAAGGTTCATATGGGTCTTTCGGATGTTGTAATTCGGTCGAATCAAACTCGTAAACTTAGTTCCCAAGCATATGTACATTCGGCTTTCACACATATAATTTCACATAATTTAATTTCAGCATATAAACTCGTATATAATTAAAAATAACAATATCTATTTGCTTATAAACTTACCTCGGACAACGATAATCGGAACGGGACGACAAATCGACAACTTTGGTTTTCCCCCGATCCAAATCCAATTTCTTTGGTTCTTGATCTAAACATATTCAAATTAAACTCATTCAAACATAATTTCATTCAATTTAGTACAAAAACACATAAAATGGGAAAATTACCATTTTACCCCTAACATTTTACACTTTTTACAATTTAGTCCAAATTGCACAAAACACAAAACATGCAAAATTTGCACATACCATGCTTAGGCCGAATACTACCCATGTTCATACAAGTCCATACATTTCCTTTATTTCATATTTTAGTCCCTCAATTTATTATTTTTGCAATTTAGCCCTAATTACTCAAAATCATCAAAAATTCCAATACAAAATATATCAATCCAAAACATATGTTTCATAATTCATCAACTAACATCACAAAAATCAAATATTCATCAATGTCATAACTCAAAATATTCATCAAAATCAGAAATTCAAGCATGGGCTTTGTATATTACACTGCAACGATCTCAAAAAAGTAAAAATTATCAAAAACCGAGCTAGTTACATACCTTAGGCTTTGTTTCTTTCTTTTCTTTTAGTTTTTGGTCACCAAAAACAAAAGATGAATGCATTATGATTATTTTATGTTTTATGATATATTAACATGTTAATAAATTTACATATTTAACCTTAATGATTTAATAACAAAACTATATATTACATGCCATTACCGTCCATTCATATAATCAATGGCATAATTGCAACATAAATGCCTCAATTTAAAAAGACAACAAAAATTCAACCCTTTTATATTTAGCCATCAAATTTTCATTTTACGCGATTAAGCCCTTTTATTAAATCGGGCACTCAAACGATAAAATTGAAGCACAAAAATTTCACAGATATAAATTCACACATAATAAACACAGAAAATAATATTAAAATATTTTTCTAACTCGAATTCGTGGTCTCGAAACCACCATTTTGAATAGGGTCTAAATCTTACATTCAACCTGATTAGTCATATGAAGAAGAACTCGTTAAGATATTGGCTCGAGAGGTAAAGGAATTGCGTACTAAACGAGTTCCTTTAGTGAAAGTATTATGGAAAAGTCATAATATTGAAGAAGGAACTTGGGAATCAAAAGAGACTATGAGATCACAGTATCCCCACCTCTTTTCAGGTAAATTTTGAGGACGAAATTATTAAGAGGGGAGAAATGTAATGACCCAAAATTCACGGGCATTAGAAAAGTACATTATTGGGCCTCCGTCTTAACAAAATGGGTTCGTAAATAATTATTAGAAATATTTATGAGTATAGTGGTGTGTTTAATTAGGTTTTAATTAAGTCAATTTAGCTTAATTTAGAGTAATTAGGAAAAAGGACTAAATTGAATAAAGGATAAAAGTTTAATTATAGATTAAAAGAAAATAATAATGACCAAATGGGTAATTAAGCCACATTTGGAGGTAAAGGCAGCATAAGATTGTAAAAATCTTAGATTTTTACATGATTTAATTATATAAATATATAAATTGATTATAAAGTATATTATTAAATTAATTATATTATAAATATAATATTAAGAAATAAATTAAATAAAGACAAATGTATGGTGATGATTTGATACAAGTGTATTAATAAAAATACATACATTTGTAATACTTATAATTAATTATTAAATAGATATTTATTTTAACTATTATTATTATATTAAATTAATAAACAAATAAAATAGAAACAAAACATAAAAAGAAATAGAAAGCATTCGAAACAGAGCTGGAAAAGAAAGAAGGAAGAAAAATAAAAGGAAAAATTAGGGTTTAAGGTTTTAAAGCTTTAAAAGGTAAGTCAATTAAGTCCTTTTTACTTAATTTTGATGTTTTAGGAGTTTTAGAACAAAGTTTTGTTAAACTTAAGTTGAAATTTTGGAAGTTCTTAGAGTTTTTAAGCATGGTTCATGTTGAATATGAAACATCCCCTACCCGTATCCGTCATCGGAACAGGGTACGAGGCATTACCGGAGCTTATAGAATCATTATTAATTAGGGGAAAAAGTAAACAAAGTAAACATATAATATTTAATAAATTCGTATAACATGGTAATTAACTTACCGTTTCTCTATATTCAACATAATTATGCAAAGCATAATTATTCGAATTGATCATGAGCCCTAATACCTATTCTTATCACATTGTTAGTCATATAATTCATATAAATATCAAGAAACATGTATGAGCTCAACTTTCATAAAATTTCTCATATGCATATACTTTTACACATCATTTATTCACATAACTTATAACAATCATATCTATGTATTTTAAATACACTTTCATAACAATTTGTCTTGATTTCAGACTATCTCACATTGGAGCTTTACTCATCAAATCATTTGAAATACTATCTTTGTACAAATAGTAGACTTGAGTTGCACAATTCTATAATTATGAATGAACACATTTATAAAATATATTCCATGTTCATATATCATACTCTCATGTCTCCATATATCAAATATATAACCATCATTTTCTTGTGTTTCAGATAAATACATATAACCATACATAAGCATGCCATTCACTATTTCGTTCTGTCTATCACAATTTCAAATGACAGATTCATGTGAATGAGCTCAATAATAACCATGAAAATACTTATCACATTCTTTCACACATGTTCCATTTATAACATTTTTTTTTATATTTGGCTTGACATTTACTAAGCAATATCAGAAATTCATTTATTAGGCAATATCAAATATTCAAATTATTCTTTAACATATATAACATTTAATTCAAACATGAATTTATAATATTTTTCATTTTAACAAAGTTTAACATTTACCAAATATAATCGAGCATGTGATCAATTTATGCACAAGTCACTCACATATTTTTCTCCTCCTCCACTCCATTCCACATCCTTAATTTATATAACACGTTTATAAGTAACATTATCTATAATTTCACTATTTACTTATATTTATATTCCAAAGATGTCTATCCATGTCATAGTCACTTAATTATTTTTAACTTGAGCTATATAGCTACAAATTAAGATCCGCTAATTTTTCCCGAAACTAGACTTACATATCTTCTTGCCATAAAATTTTTAGAATTTTTGGTTTAGCTGATAAGTACAGTTTATTCATTAAAGTCACCCCTGTTCTACTGTCTGACAGTTCCGACCATTCTTCACTAAAAATTAATTATCTCCTCGTACAGGATTCGAATAATATTCTCGTTTGTTTCTATTGAAAATAGACTAATTCAGGATTCTAAAACTATAAATTTAAGCCCCTAATTATTATTTTTTTCAATTTTTTATGAATTTTCAAATTCAGAATAGGGGAACCCGAAATCATTATGACCTTGTCTCACAAAATTTATTATATCTCATGATTTACAATTCTATTACTTACATCGTTTCTTCTATAAGAAACTAGACTCAATAAGATTTAATGTCATAATTTATTCATCCTCTCATTAGATTTCTATAATTTTTTGTGAATTTTCAAAGTTAGACTACTGCTGCTGTCCAAAACAGTTTTAATGCAAAATGTTAATTTCCATTTTACCCCAAATTTCACAGTTCATACAATTTAGTCCTTGCTCAATTAACCCCTCAATTGAGCTAATTTTTCTCAATTAATACTTTAGTATATCATTTTAAACTACTTCATAACCCTTGAAAATCAGAACTTTAGCACTAGACCGTAATTCCAAACTCTTTCATAATTAGGTCCTAAAATCAATTTCCATCAATTTTACTTGATAAAATCATCATATATCAAAATTAAAGCTTCAATTCTATATTTATTCATCATATGCTTCCAGCACTAATCCATAGAAACTTTAAAAATTAGCCATGAAATCAAAAACTAATGACATAGTAAGTTGGACCCAATTGTAAAAGTCCAAAATCTTAGAAATTTCAAGGAGAAAGTAAGAATTAAACTTACATGAAGCTAGAGTATGAAAACCAGCTTGAATCCTCTTCCATGTCTATTTTTCAGTTGATGAAAATGAAGAGAATTCTAGATATTCCAATTTGGTCCCATTTTAATTTAGCTAATTGTGGCAATTTTCCAATTTTGCCCTTATTTCACTCATTTCCTGATTTTTCTCAGCTACTGCAGCCCAAAATATCTCCTTTGGGCTTAGTTTCACTTTAGGTCCTTCCTCATTTGACAGTTGAGCTATTTAATCCTTCTAGCAACTTTTACACCTTTTTCAATTTAGTCCTTTTTATTTAAATAATCATCCAAACGTCAAAATTTTCAAACGAAATTTTAATACTACCTTATTGACACTCTGTAAATATTTATAAAAATATTTATGGCTCGTTTTATAACACTGAGATCTCAATAATTTTTTTCTCAATTTCTTGACCAAATAAATCTTTATAAAACACAATTTACTATTTCAAAAATCTTTTAAAAGTTACATTTGGCTCATAAATATTAAATAATATAATTTACGAGTTCATTTGTTGGATTTGGTGGTCTCGAACCACTATTTTCGACATCGCTAAAATTTGGGCTATTACAGAATAAATTGTTGAATTAGGGATCTAATTGAATGAATTTCAAGTTAGGATTGATAAATGGATTAAAATGTAAAAGAAGCTATAAGTTTTGTGATTGAGGGATTAAATTGAAAGAAGTTTTAAATTAGGGTTTTATTATGAACACTTGATAGTTAGGTTGAATTTGATAGGAATTTGAATAAGAATGAAGTTTAAATTAAGTTAGTAAAGTGAATGAGTTAGTAAGGTGAATGAGTTAGTAAGGACCTAATTGAAAGTAAGGTAGAAATTGAATAAAAATTCAATTATTCAATATAAATTAGTGTTGTATTAATTGTATAAATTATTTTTATTTTCGTAGCTAACAAAGAACCCAAGACATCGACAAAGAAAGGAAAAGAGAAGGTTGACGAAGAGTAATCTGAGAATTACGGTTTGTATTTCTATAAACCGAACTTAACATTTAAATTGTTATTTTTATTATTATATGTGTATGGAAAGATATTAAGGTAAGTATTAGTGTTTTGATAATGAATTGAATGTATGTGAATATGTAATTATTGTGAAATGGATATTGAAATGATTAATTACTGTGAATTAAGAAATGAATTGAATACCCTATTAACTGTATCGGGCTGAGTCGGATATAGTTGGCATGCCATAGGATTGGAAGTATTCAGGGATACTTCGACCTTGAGTCGATGAAGCACTATAAGTGTTGTACTGTTACTTCGACTTCGAGTCGATGAGGCACTATGTGTGTCGTACTGTTACTATTACTTCAGTTTAATCCGATGAGGTACTAAGTACCGTACTACTACTGTTTACTTCGGCAAAGCCGATGAGGCATTGACTGCCGTACTGGTGTGTTGGTTGGATCCGTGTATCCATCTAAGTCTGAGTTATGTTAATAGGGGTAAACTATTGCACTGAATGACTGTATTATTGGACTGAATAACTAATTGTTATTGATTGTTTGATGCTGAATAACTGATTGTTATTGAATAACAATAAACAAATAATTGTTATTGAAAAATAATGATTGATACTGAGTTCGAAATAAAATATAACACTGGATTGAAAGGTGAATATTTGAATAGTTATTGAATTTGAGTAGTGTCATATATGTATTTTATAATTATTTAAGTGTTAGTTTATAAAAATTCCACTGAGTGCATACTCAGAGTACGATTTGTTCTGGAGCGCAGGTTAGGTACAAAAGCGACTAACGACTCAACATCCAAGTCAATCCCAAACTCAAATACATGGTGATGTATTTTCTCTTTTGAAAATGGCATGTACCTAGGTTGTAATTTGTTGTTATTTTGATACATAAATATTAATGATAAATGATGGTAATAGTTGTTCCATACAATTACATTTGTCTTAAACATAATCTATATCATAGCTTTGGGCAATTTTGTTGAATGATAATTTAAATGAATCAATTAGAAATCTTATGTTAGATTGCTATAAACATAAAAATGTTTGAACTTTATATTATTAGTTTGTTATAATTAGAGATGTATAAATTCATGAATTTATTTGTTTGGATTGGTCTCGATTTGAATTTGCAGGGAAGGTTAGATATTTATAAAAGGGTTATATTGGGTTCACACGAAAAAAAAATAATTTTCAAAGTACCCGAACAAGTCTCAATTTGATTCTAACGTGTGATTTGGACCTCGAGGGTCCATTATAGAGACTTTATAATTAAATCAAGATATGTATGTCATTTATTTTGAATTAATTGTAAATTGTCCGATAGGTCCGGTAATGCTCCGTAACCCTATTTTGGCGACGGTTTGGGGTTAGGGGGTGTTACATTTAAGATTTTTACAATCTTATGCCGCCTCAACCTCTAAATGTGGCTTAATTGCCCATTTGGTCCCTATTATTTTCTTTTAATCTATAATTAAACTTTTACCCTTTATTCAATTTAGTCATTTTTCCTAATTACTCTAAATTAAGCTAAATTCACTTAATTAAAACCTAATTAAACACACCACTATACTCATAAATATTTTTAATAATTATTTACGAACCCATTTTGTTAAGACGGAGGCCCGATAATGTACTTTTTTATGCCAAAGAATTTTGGGTCATTATAGAGGAAGGATCGCGGAACTTAAACTTTTTCTGGGTTTGGCTACCAGGTGAGATTATTAATCGCATTGCCAGCATTCCACCCCCATATCCTTCTGCGGGTTTAGAAAATCTCAGTTAATAATAATGTGACAAGATAATAATTTTTATGGATAGTTATTAAAGAACTTAAAGATTCTTCATTTATCAAGAGTTGTTTTTTCTCAAAGAAGATTTATTAAACCGCACTAGAAAAAGTTTAGATTGAAACTCTTGCATTTTTTTAAAGAAATATGGACCCATTTATCCTACAGTGGATATTTTGATAGATGCATCTACAAGTTAATCACATGTCAAACAGCCCGATTTAGGGCCTCATCGGAACAGTGGTATCGAGACCACAATATGAAGTTAGAAAATTTATTTTATTACAATTATGAGTTTATAACATGATTATATTAGTGTATGAAAAATTTGGTGAGTTAATTTTGATGTTTATGAGCCCGATTGCGAAAAAGGACTAAATCGCATAAAAGGCAGAAGTTGCATTTTAGTACCTAAATGTGCCAAATAGCTAGAGAATTAAAATTTGGGGCATTTAAAGAGCAATTATACCCTTAGAGACTAGGGTAGCCGACCATAGGAGACAAATTGATGGGAAAGTCAAAATTAGGTGGTGTTTGGTCACCAATTTTGACTAGTTTTAAATTAAATAAAACAAAGGCCTTTTCCTCTTTATTTTTATTCTTCTCCACCGATTTTTACCAGCCATAGGAGGGTTTTGAAAGCTGAAAAATTTCAGCAACTTATTCCTCTCATAATGTAAGTGATCTTGATGATTTTCTTGATGATTTTTACATTTTTGAGACCCTTGAAGCATGAGCTTCCAAATGAGGGGTCTATTTTGCAAAAATGATTAAGAGTTTGGATTTTTTTCATGAATGGATTTGTGATAGTTGCTGAGTTTTTATGGAAGAATATGAGTCCTAGTTGTGTTATAAACAACTTTTGTGAAAGGTGTTAGCATGAAAACACCTAAAGGGACTATTTTGGATAAGTTGCAAAATAGATAATAAATGTGTGAAATAGTGGGAATTTGGAGTTGCTATAAGATTCAAAGAGGTTTGGATAGTCTTAAGAAATAAATAAATTCGATAAAAATTGATTTTCGGGCCGAGAGGCAAAATGGTCATTTTGCAAAAGTCTAGGGGCAATATGGTCATTTAGCCCAATTGTGAATTGTTGAGTGCCTAGGTTGATAAAGTGACTTGATAAATGCATTTTGTTATTATAAATCAAGAAATACCGAATGCGAGCCTAGAATGGAGGAAAGCCAAGCAAATCGACTAAATCAACTAGTCGAGTACATTTTGTAAACCGAGGTAAGTTGTGTGTAAATAATACAACTACATTGTTAATGCATGTATTCGAATTGTTATTGATTTGATATAGTATGAATTGCTAGATTGTGAACTGAGAATGCATATTAATGATTGAGATAATAGAAAGATCTCGTTGGAACCCTAGGAAACAAATCGGATATTCAAGCCATGACATTCGGGTTATTTGTGTGCCAGTGTAAGACATGTCTGGGACATGCATCGACTACATAATGAGAGCCAGTGTAAGACCACGTCTGGGACATGGCATCGACATTGAGACGAGTGCTAGTGTAAGACATGTCTAGGACATGCATCAACACGTGTATACGAGAGCTAGTATAAGACCATGTCTAGGACATGGCTTTAGCCTCTATGATGATAGCCAGTGTAAGACCATGTCTGGGACATGGCATCAGAAATTTATCCCATGTTTGAGGCTTATAGAATATTCGGTAGTATTCCCAAAAGGTTCAACTTTAAAGGTTATGAAAGTGATTTAATAAGGAAAGTATAATAATGTTGTGAGTGGTACAGGTACCTAGTTGGTATGCATGAGTAATGAGCTCAAAGTAGAAAATGCGACTTGAGTAGTCGGTAATGAGTAAGTCAAGTTTATGCTTACCTTTGAATTATGAGTATGATGATCAATGGTGAAGTTGTTGTTGAATATTTATTTATATGCAACTTACTAAGCTTTATGCTTACTCTCTTTCCTTTCCCTTTACTTTCAGTGCCGCTTAACTAGCTCAATGATCCCTTGAAGTCGAGATATCAATCACACTATCAGCTGTAATTCTCGGTATAGTAGGATTTATATTTTTTATTATGGCATGTATAGGACTAGACATTATTATTTTGTGTCTTTGAGAATTGGCCAAATATGTTGGCTTGGAATAGATTCCTCACTTTACAATAAGCCTTAAATGAGGATAACATTCATTTTGAGTTTATAATAGATGCATCATCATGGTTAAATGAATGTCTATCATGCTTGATTTGGTATTGGTTAGTATTGACATGAAAATAGGCAAACTACGGTGGCAATGAGGCTTGGTAAATAGCCTCATATTATCCACATGAGTAGACACACGGGCCTGTGTCTAGGCCGTGTGTGACACACGGACAACCCCATGGGGTGTGAGAAGGCCGTGTGTCTCCTGCACTTAGAAATTTCAAGTCAGAATACATGGTAATGGTCACACGGGCAGAGACACGACCGTGTGTCTCAGCCGTGTGGAAGGGCATGGTCTAGTGCACGGGCGTGTACCATGGTCGTGTGATGCTGACGTCAGAAATAGAATACCCAGGTTTTTGCACACGGGCTGCGCCACGGGGGTGTCGTGGCCGTGTGAAAGGACACAAGCAAAGGACACGGGCATGTGTCCAGGCCGTATGAAGTCTGCACCTATTTTATGAAAAATTGTGGGATTAAATTGGCCACACGGGTGCGGGACACGGGCGTGTCCCTATCACACGGGCGTGGGCCCTATACCCACACCAGCGTGTGGAGCCTTAAAGCATGAAATTTTCTGAGTTTTTCTCGAGCCCTCGGTTTGGTCCTGAACCACCTTGAATGTATGTTTTGGTCCCCGTAAGTCCTATTAAGGGACAAATTGTATATGAAATGAAAAGTTTTAAATTGATCAAAATTTTATGGCCCGATTTCCTAAGAATAGTTGAGTTTAAGTTTGGTAGCACCTTAAACCCTATTCCGGCGTTGGATACGGGCGAGGGGTGTTACAACATGTGAGTAATCAACTTGCAACCTATAGTTTGCGAGAGTACTTGATTTGTTTAAGAGCATAACTTTCAGATTATGCAATCAAGACAATTCTTACTAATGGTTGTGAGTTTATTTCTCAAGCTTTCAATGATAATTGAATGCTAGATTGTCAATGTGAGTAAGTAACGAAAAAGCTTATTGTTTATACATATAAAATAGTTTAGCAAAATTTATAAAGTGCCTCCAGTTAGTACGTAAACCATATCTTTTGAAAACAAAATTTATTTTATACGTGTATAAGGATATAATATTTTATATGAATCAACACTTGTACCCATCATGCCAAGTCTTATATACCAGCTGATGTGTTGACGTCCCTGTAGGACAACCTGTTAGAATAAATTGAATATAATGCATGCCTGAAGTATGGTAGTTCGATTGGTTCCAAATATGAAAATTATTGTAAAAGAAAAGAATAAATCTAGATGATAATATAGTGGAAGAGGTGCTCTTGAAGATACCTAAGGTATAACTAATTATTAAAACTAAAGAATAGATTCAAATACCTGGAGATGGAAATAGTGAAAATAAAGGGTCTTGATAAGTTATGTCAATATAATAAAATATGGAATCACGAAATAAAAGTTATCGACAATAGTTTTGTATGAAATATTATTGTTTCAATAATGAAAGAAAAGGAGAATCCTGAATAAATTTGTCAAGAAATATAGACATGGAATAGATTGACCAAAATGGAAATATGCAATTCAAATAAAATTAAATTTGGGAAGTTTCTAGATCAGTAGTCCAAACATATAAATGTATAAAGCTAGTGGGGTACAAATGAATATTTTTGCAAAAACAAAATAAGAAAATGAAGTTTTTCGCTAAGTCCTGACATTAATTATAAAAAATATTTGTTTGTGGTAGATGCAATAACCTTTAAATATTTTATTAGTCTGGTAGTTCATGAAAAATTTGACATGTGTCTAATGGTTGTTGTTAAAATCTTCTATATAAATAACTATATATTAAAGTTTATATAAAATCCTTGAAGAATTTAGAATGCTGGAAGCATATAGAAATTTTCAGGAAATTGCTCAATACGTTTGCGTAAATATTTGTATGAATTAAATTAATTTGAACATATGTGATAAATTTCAACTCCGTGAATAGTTGAAAGAAGATTATAAAATGGTCTAACATATGTATGTATAAAAGAATCATAATCAAAGTTTGTTATGCTTATTGTTGGAACTCCTGAAGAAATCAAAATATTTTTCCTTAAATGTCTTCCTCATTCATGACTTTCAAATGTCTTCCACACTTATAACTTTCAAAAAAATGATGATATAAATGCTTAGCAAAAACGTTAAAGTGATTTTGAAAAGTTGACGTGCAATATTGAATACGTAGAATTTGAGATATCATATGATGTCATCACGAGGGGAGTAAATATACGTTATAATTTTTTCCTTTAATCGAGGTTTTATCCTACTGAGTTTTTTTGGTGAAGTTTTTAATGAGACAATATGTTACATGTATTATAGATATGTCTATTCTTCTTCCTTCCCTAAGAAATTTTTTCCATAAATTTTTATCTTAGTAAGGTTTTAACAAGATATATTGTCTATCAATGGACATTCAATAGAGAGTGTTATGGATTTTTTTATTAAGTGGATGTCCATAAAGATCAAGATAAATTTAATGTTTTTAAGTATTCTAATAGTCATTATAAGTAGAGTTTTATATCATGTATACTTCTTATGTCTATAAATATAGACTATGGAGAAGCATTGTAAATTAATCCCTATTGATCAATAAAATATGAATTTCTCTTTTGCTCTCCTATTTTACTTCTTTTATTTTCTTTATTATTTATTTCATAACAAATTTAAGAATATAATAAACTAAAATAGAATCAAGCAATAAATCAATTAAGTTAAAAGACTAAATCTAGGGATTAAATTGAATAAATGTAAACTATTTTTGGAGACTAAATTGAATAAAAAATAAATCTAAATATATACTAAAATAAGTAAACTATAAAATGGAATCAAGGGTTAAATTAAAATAAAATTAAAGGTTAATATGGGATTAAATTAAAACAAAATATGAAATAAAATGACTTAAAATGAAAAAATTCCACATTGTTAATCTGACGGTCAATGTCGAAGACTGGAAAAGAAAGTTATTTGGATTTTAGTTCGTAGATTTGTAAGATTCAAGACTATTTCATAAAAAAAACTGAGCTATAAAAGAGAATGGAAAAGAGAGCGGAAAAGAGAGCTTTTGATTGATGTAAGCAGTGTGAACAAAGAAAGCCATACAATAATAATTTTAATAACCCAATAACTTAAATCAAACTTTCAAATAGTCCAGTGATCATTTTATAACTTTTTTAAGTTGAATGAGCAAAATATAATCTTACTAATAGTTAAGTGACCTTGAGTATAATTTACCCTAAAAAAATTTAACAACAGTTTTTTAAAAAAATATTATGGTAAAATATTAAATAGTATTTTAACAATTATTATTAAAAATAGTATTTAATAATTATTATAAAAATAATATTTCTTTTGAATAAATGTTTAAACAGTTTCAAATTAAGTATAGGTTGTTAATTTTTCTGAATAATATTTAATAATTTTTTTGAAAATAGTATGGTAAAATATTAATAATTATTTAATAATTAAATAGTATGGTAATTGTTAATTGAGTCTTAGCTTGACTGGCATGAATATTGTTGCCAATGCAGGAGAATATGGCTTCAAATATGCTGTAGCACATTATCATTCTATTTATGGGTTAGGAAGAGGCTTTATGTGATTCTAGTTATTTTCTAACAAAAAGAACAGGTTAAAAAATTAATAGTATTTTAAAACACAATTACTGTTTTAAAACACCATTTTTAAAAGAAATGGTAAAAATTTTAATTTTTTTACCAAACATAATTTGATATATATATATATATATATATTTATATAGTTTGGTAAGAAAACGGTTTAACACTATTTTAATAAAAAAATAGTACAGTAAATTAAAATAGTTTGGCAAAAACTCGTATGTACTTTTAATATCATTAATTGAAATTAATAAAATGTATGTATAATTTTGATTAGTAAATATAAACAATCATTAGATAAAGGAAGTTGTTCATTAACATTTAATAGTGACAAACCAATAAAAAATTATATATACCTAATATTATATTTTTTAAATTTAATACTATTTAAAAAAAGAAAGAAAGCTGAGGACAATTTCATAACTTTAGATCGATAAAATAATTACAAAATTCTGAAAAAATATAAATAATATTATTAAAAATAATTTAAAAATTAAATAATTATATATAAATTTTTTAGAATTTAATTATTTTATGTTATATAAAAATATGATTTAATGACAAAAATTGGAAGTTAAAGTAATAAAACATTTCGTAAATATAAAACAAATAAAATCAATAAATCAACAATAAATTTATTTAAAAAAGAAACAAATTGAAAGTAGGAACAAAGAAAAAAAAAATGGAAAAATTGAGATAATATAATTGAAAATGGTTTTATACAATAGTTGTTATCATTTATATAGACTTTTAAGAGTTTTTTTAAAATTAATAAATTTATATATATTGTTATCTTAAATTTAAATTTAAATTAAATCATAAAATTTTAAGATAAATAATAAAATTTATTTTTAATCAATTAATTAAAAATAGAATTTTTTCGATGAAAAAACGAAACATTACAAAGAACTAGAAAAAAAACTAGAGGAGAAACTACATATAACTGTGAGCCTTCCTCTCTATCAAAAGCCAACTTGGTAATTTGATCAGCTTCCATATTATCTTCTCTAGGAACATAATCTATGGACCAGTTTGCCTCCTTCTGTAAGAGTTGTATAATGCTCTTGATTAATGCAGAATGTGATCCCTTCAATAAGGACTCCTTGATAACCCCAATAACTTCCATATTATCGGTTTGTATCAAGATTCTATCATGAAGACTTCCTTGTGCCAATGTCACACCATCGAGAATGACCCACAATTCAGCTTCTAAAACAGAACATATCCCCAATTTGTGATTGAAACCAAGGACCCATTCACCATTTTGGTCTCTCAAAACTCCACCTACTGAAGCGGAACCTGTGATGATTTTAACAACTCCGTCATACCGTATATGAACCCTCCTTTCTGTTTCCACCATTTCCTCCCTTGATATGTGACTCACAGATCTCCCTCTATTTGCGAATAGAAATGTATTGTTTAGCCCAACTATACGCGCCTTTGAAAATCTCCTCTATACTCCACAAAACTCCTTGAAAAGTGCATATATTCCGGTTCTTCCAAATTCGCCAAGCACAAGGCCAAAGAAGCACAACCAATCAATATTCCTCTAGTCAATATTAAGATGAATTTCCAAATTCGACTCAAGCCACTCATACAAATTACTTGAAAAGAAAGCAGTTAGTTTATGAGGTGGAATGATTCGATACCATACCTTCTTCGCAGCATCTTAATCCCTTATAGCATGAAGAACATCCTTTATTCCATGGCCACAGATTGAACATCTTGTGTCACTACTCACACCATGCCTTAGTCGTTCTTCTTGAATAAGCAACCTCTATTTAAGAGCTAACCAGAGGAAAACTTGAACCCTTTAAGGACCCTCAACCTTCCATGTAAATTTCCAAGCATCCTCCCTAGGATCCCACGATCTCTCATTAATCTTATAATAAGCACTTTTAATAGAGAAGCATCCTGATGAGGTTCCCATACAAGCAATTATGTTAAGACATGCAAAAAGATGCGAATGTGGGATACTAGTAATACGTCCAATTAAATCTTCTGATAACCAAACCCGAAATAAATCTAGATTCCAAATTCCCTCTTCTGTAATCATCTCCTTAAAACAACAATCTGTAGCAACGTTAGCATTAGCTGAGATTAAATTAATCAAGGGCCCAACCTCCAGAATCCAACTATCTCTCCAACATCTAATTGTGTTACCATCTCCCACTAACAAAAAAATGATTTCTCTAAGCAGGGGCCATATCTTAAAAAGAGATATTGTGACGCACCAAACCCGATCGGGACGGACCTGCCCGAATTCGAAGCGTTACATTAGCCACCTAAGTTACTTTCCGACTAACGACCTCCCAAGACACACCCCAACCTTATAACACATCAATCTTATCCATTTATTAGTTATTTATTAATGCAAAAGTAATTTGTGAACCAATTTTAAACTTTTTATAAGTAATTTAACCTAAAAGCATTTTTGTCATTTTACCACCTATAGTTAAACTAACCCGAATTCAGATCTATACACTTACCAACCCTCTTTTAGTCAATTTATGTAAGCCTTAAAAATTTTAGCTTATTCCGAATTTATTTTCTATGTCTAATTCAAGTTTTATCATTAAGGACTAAATCGTAACAATTTCAAACTATTAGTACTATACCTGAATAGTAAATTGAGTGCGTTTCTAACAAATTTATTCAATTACAAGTCTAATCCTAAAATTTTATCAAGTTTCCTTATCATTTAAGGCTCTAATTAGACTTATTAAGTTACAGAACTAATTTGTAATTTAAACGGACTAGAGAACCAATTTAAAAAGACCAAAATTCAAACCCCCAACAATCCACTGCAGTTTTTTTTTGTGTGAAAATTTCAATTTTAAACCCGATTTTGAGTATTTTAATGGCCAATTAAACCTGATTTAGCTACAATTAAATATCATACATATTCATAAACCTTCAATTGAATTTATTAACACTAATTAAGCATCAATTAAATAGAATTAAACATTCAATTTCATGCATATCACCCACGGTTAACTTAAACAAGTGGCGTACCTTAGTCGCTAGTAAACCACTCCATCGAAGCTTCATTTAAACAATGGTTAGTGTAAACATCATGCCTCATACACCGTGTTATCAAGCAACAATACACCGTAAACTATTCAATAATCAAACTCAAACATGCATATATGATATTATAAAACCTTCAAAAATAAAAAATGTCCAATGTCCAAGTCCAGTAACAACCAAAATTAAACAAAGTCCCGGAAGTTCCACAATGCCCGATTAACATCTCTAAAACGTGTAACTAAATCTCTACTGAGCCTTAATCTCTTGGAACTCTCTTGCTCGGCTCCTTAGCTCCTCAATCCTGTCGGTTAATTGCACAAATGTGAGGGTGTGAGCTTAAAAAGCTAGATGAATGTTAACAAAACGACGAGTAAATTAGCACCCAAATCATGCTTAAATCAAAACCAATCAAATACAAATTTTCAGTCACAATATCAATCCATAATAGTTCAATGTCATATGATCAACCATGTATCAAAAATCATAATTAATCATGGCATATAATCATCAATTTAGCATATAACATTCCTTACATTTATATTGACATATACAATCATGGCTTAATCGGGTTATCATACATCGGATAAATGAATCTCCTTACTCCTAATTAGAATCAGAATTAGTCCCGGATTGAGTAGGCTAAGGCTACATTCTCTCTTTTATCGCCTCAAATCAATCCTGATGAGTGGAGACACAAGCTCAACACTCCCTTATCTACTGCAAATTAGTCCACCCAGAACCTTATTGCTCACAAATAACATATCAATATGGTGAGTACACACAAATCCTATGGCATGCCGACTATATCTAATGGATCCACCATGCTATAATGCCAATATAATCAATCAATCATAACATAATTTCAGTCAATAATGTGCTCAATTTAAACTGTCAAAATGCATATGTGAATCATGTAACATAGCCATTTTAACATCAAATTAAATCTGGCATACCAATTACCTATTATCAATGTTCATTTAAAACTTGAAATATCAACCTACCATGAACCAAAAACTCTAGCATGCTTGCTTAGTTCACCATTATAATCAATTAAATCAAGCACATAAAATCACTAGATGATCACTTACCAACATTTAACATAAATTTCATCACTTAAACATATATCAATAATCTTGCAAAATTTACCAACCAAAACTCAATTAAATATTTGCAATCAGTAATTAATCATCCAATTAAACATAAGTGAGGGCCAATTTACTAAATCATCCTTTAATAGCACTCACAACACAACTAACTTAACCACAACCAAGTGATCAACCAAGCAAATACAAGCTTCAATTTCGATTAGCTCGATCCTCTTCAAGATTCAAAGCTTCAATAGAGATAAAATAGATATTACCACCTTTCAAAATATATAATAAATATAAATTTTCATCAACTAGGCTACATGAAATTCTCACTCAAAGTTACCTTACCAGATTTGTACCATCAAGTCGAAAACTCGATTCCTCACAAAATCGACCATTCTAGCCCTCCTAATCTCTTCCAAATATCATTTCTAGACCAAATAAACATATAATAAGCATCAATTTCACATTTAAATAAATTTCACAAAAATCCAAAAAATTGATTCATAAAGATGATGAAATTCGAATTTCTTTAAATTACCTTACAAAACATGTTTAATATTGATAAATAAGATCAAAAACATTCTAATAGACCAATTTTGAGTTGGAACATCCATTAATTTGTGGATTTCCTCTCAAAAATTCAAGATCAACCATTAAAGCACCTTAAGTTTTTGAAGAAGATGACATTTATAAAAAAATCATGTAATTATCACTTAAATCATGTAAAGATGCTTCTAATCATCATAAAAATAAGTTTAGAAATAATAATTACCTTTGATTCATTCTAAATCATTTGATTGAAAATCTTGATTCAAGATTCTTGAGAAATTTCAAATATTTTTGGTTACTTTTGTGAATAATTTCGGGTGAAAAGAGAGTATTTTGAGAAGGAAATTTGTTGAATCTATTCTCTGATGATAGATCTTTAAAACCACGCAAAGAAAACAAATTTTATAGCTCTTTAATCTGATGTAAATGGTGTGAAAAGTAGGATAGATGCATTGTGTTTAAAACTGAAACAACCCATCAGAAATTTAAAAATTAGAAAATTTGCCCAATGGCCACTCCCACATTTCCCTTACTTTACCAATTGATCATTTCCCTCCAAAATTCCGAATTTAAAGGTTTATTTTCCAAATAAATGCTACAAAATTTCCTCTTTTTTAGAATTAAACCTAATTTAATTAACATTTAAATTTAACTTAAATTAACCCCCAATAAAAATTATTTTAAATTTCATTTTCGACCCAAATTAATTATTTTTACTAATAATTATTTAATTACTTTAAAATTACTTTTTCAAAAATTTTTTTATTTTTTTGGATTATTGTTTAATCGATTTTAGATGAAATTGACCTCCTAAATTAAATTAAAAATTGCTATTAACCCGATAAATTCTAAAATTCACACTCGAAACCCGAAAAATATACTCAAAACTACTAGACCTAATTTAGGGATATTACAGCTATCCAGAGAAAAAAATATTTGCTACGAGAGATACTGAGGGGTAGACCATCTTTAATTTTGTACTTTGCACGCAAAACACGCACCCACAAAGCCTCTGCGTTTCTTAGAATACTGAAGCCCAAATTCAATAAAAATGAGGTGTTCTAATCTTTTAACTGTCGAAACCCAAGCCCACCACGAACCTTTAGTTGACAAACCGAGTTCCAGCTAACAAGGGCCATATTTTTACTCCCTCTAGTTGATCCCGATATAAACTGTTTGATAATGATCTCAATTTCATTTCAAATTCCTTACGGGATACTCAAAGACTGCATGAAATAGCTAGGGATTATAAGAATCGATTGAGCTAACGTAACTCTGTCAGCTAGAGACAATGCCTTGCATCCCACCTTTGTAGCTTCGACTTGACTTTTTCCACCACGAATTTTAAGGAACTAATGGTAACCCGATCATGAAAGAAGGGAACCCCCAAATACAAACCCAAATTATGGACCTTACGGAAACCAAGAGTATCAAAAAGATGTCCTGCCATATTTTCATCCACTCATTTGGAGAAGAAAATTTTCATCTTTTGAGTGTTCACCTGACGTCTAGAATAACCACAGAAGTTATCCAGCAAGTCTTTAATTAGCCTAGCCCGTCTTACATTAGCTTTCCCAAAGATAACAAGATCGTCGGCAAAAAAAAAGTGAGAGAAAGTAGGACCTAACCTAGATAAACAAATGGGAGACCAAATGCCTGATCTTATAGATGAACTAATGCTTTGACCTAACCAATCCATGCAAAGAACAAAAAGATAAGGAGAAAGGGGATACCCTTGTAGGATGCCTCTAACTAGACTGAACTTTTGAGTATGAACCCCATTCTAGAGGATCTGTATAGTTGAACTCGTGATAGCTGACATAATGACTTTTCTGAGGAAATATGGAATGTTTGCCACTTGGAGAGAGGCATCAATGAACTCCCAACTCACTCGTTCACAGGCTTTTTCCAAATCAATCTTAATAGTTATCCATTTTTTTTTTGCTTCACACTGAATGGATAACTTCTTGGGCTATTATAATATTGTCTGTGATGTTCCTTACAGCAACAAAACCAACCTGCTCTTTTCCTATGATTCTGGGAAAAACAACTTTAAACTTATTCACAATAATCTTCATGACCAATTTGCAGAGGACAAAGCACAAACTTATTGGACGAAATTGTGTGAAATTCAAAGGAGCTTGAACCTTATGGATAAGCACAAGCAAAGTGTTGTTAAGATCCCTATCAATTACCTAACCATCAAAAAATTTCCTGACCCAATCGCAAATAACTCCACCGATCAACTCCTACTGACTCTGAAAAAAAGTGCGTGATAACCATCACTCCCTGGCGCTTTAAAAAGAGCCATGTCAAACATGGTCTCCGTTATCTCTTCATTTGAAATTGCTCTCCTCAAAAAAATCTCATCATTACGGTCAATTTTTGGAAAAGAGCTAGCGGGTAAAGCTTTCATACAAATCGAAGCTTCACCATACAAATTTTGGAAGAGCCTAACAGCCTCAGACTGGAGACACCCATCCTCAAAAATCCATTCACCCTCAACATTCTAAATAGCAGATATTTTGTTATGATTCCTTCTCTAAATCATGAAGGAATAGAAAAACTTAATGCTCCGATCGCCAAACTACAACCAATAACACCTAGCTTTCTGTTTCCAAAACAACTACTAATAATATTAAATACTATTAGTATATTTTATTTTGGATATAATTATATTATCATACATTTTTTATATTATTTCACTATTATTTTCATTATTATCATATAGTATTTTTAATTGAATATTTTTCATTACTGTTATTATTATTTCTTATTATTGTATCCATTATAATATTGTCATTTTATTTTATTACTTATGTTGTTATTTTTTGTAATACAATAATTTTTCCATCTTCGTACATTGTAAATATTGCTACATACACTCATTCGTTTTTCAGCACAAGCGAATGATAGATAATTAAAACTGAGGTGATATTCGTTATTTTCATGATTTGAGGAGTCATGTTCCTAACTTACAGAGTATGGTTTCTTCTTAGAACTGAAATAACGAAACATCCTATTTAAAATTCAAGACATGTAGGATTTATGTAATAATCAAATGACGAGTATTCTTGTTTTCAAGGATTCAAGATATCATGCCCTAACTTACGGGACATGATTTTTTTTCTCGATTAATTTGAAATAAGAAGGTCGTTTCATAAAATTTAATTTAGTTAACGATATTTTAATCAAATAACATCATGCAAAAAAGGGGATCGTACTTTAAATTTGTTTGAATCATTAATTCTCAACACTAAGACATTAAGTAATCAACTAGGTACCAATTTTGGGCGTTATGAGGGTGCTAATTCTTTCTCATGCATAACCGACTCTCGAACTCATTTCTTGGATTTTGTAGACTGAAAATCATCACTTTAGTAAATCTAACCTTTTATTAAAATGATCAAATTACGAGGTGATCCGATCATACCTAATAAAAAAGATTGGTGGTGACTGCATCTTCATTTTTAAAAAATAAAAAGTCGATTCCAAAAAGGTATCGACAGCTTGGCAGCTCCACTGGGGACAAAATAAGAGAGTCAAGCCGCGAGTTGATTACTTCTTGGTCTTTTTGTCAAAAATTGATAATTCGGTTTAAATTGACGATCCCCTCCTTATATTTCATCATTCATGTTTTATTTTAGTGGTAAATAATGTCTTTGTTATCTCATGTTACATAGCGATGTAATACATCTGTTTTATTGATTTGAGAGTTTCTCTTTATGTTTTCACATATTGAATGGCAAAATTATTCCATTCTACCCTTCTTAAGTGGGAGTGAGAAGTTATTCCTTCGTGAGGTCTTCACCTCCAAATAGGATAGTGGACCACTTTCAGGATACATCTGTACCTATATCTTCGTAAGGTCTTTACCTCCGCACAGACATAGGGAAATGTATTTCCCTGAATTAAACTTTGTTCATGTGAGCCTATAATGGGTGAGGATTGAGGAATCTGCTTGTTCAGTTACCTTTATTCTAGAACCAAATCGTATGTAATAAACCCTAAGAGCCAACCCTAAGAAGGACCATGTCAAACCTTTAGCGGTTACCCGAATAAATTTCTATTTTTTATTTTTTGCTTTGTATTCTAGCTTTATATAAAATGAATTGACTTGTTTTGTTTTGTTTTGGCTGTGATTGCATTGCATTTTCATCTTTAAAAAAAGGTATTGATTCGTGTTCAGTTGCTAAATAGAGAGTTTGTCATGGAAAATGAGTTTCTTGATAAAGTGGAAGTATCTGTTTTATGTAAAGAAAATCATTTTCTAGTAAAGTTGTTCTAATGCAATTGAACTAGAATCAGTGCATTTTTGCAAGCATCTTTTCCATTCATTAACATTACATTTCATTACATACATTAAATTTCATGAAATCCAAAAGTGCACCAGATTCAGGGCTTTAGTGCAAAGTCTGATGGATAACAAAGAATTAGAATTCTTTGAAGATATCAAGGGTTCGGAAGGAGAAGATATTTGTGCCTCCGAAAAGGGAACTGAAGAAGAGAACCTATTGAGAGTTTGTCCTTACATCCCCAGAAGTGTTCTGAATAATTGGACTGCAGAAGAAATCTCTATAGTTTTTAGGGCCATTTCAAAGTGATATTCAGAACACGCCTATTGCTCTAAGCCTGAGAGCAATAGAAATTCTTTTTTGAAAAAGGCATATGTCCACTATTTTTATTTCAATAAAAACAAATGCGTCTTTATGTCTTATTTGGAAAATATTCTTCTGTTTTTTTTTCATTTCATTCATACTCATACCACATAGATAATTGTTCTTAAATTTATTTGTTCTTTGGGTATTCTTTTATTCATATAACAAGTCTCCAGATATCAATGATATGAGCAACATCGTTGCTAACTCAAAGTCTCCTTTTGAGCGGGATGTGTGTCTAGAAGAACTTCTGGACTTTGAAGATAATCGAGATTGTAACTTATCACCTGATTTTTTAAGGATGGTAGAACAAGATGAGAAACAGATCCCACCTCACAAATAGTCGGTGGAAATTGTGAGCTTAGGGGATGAATAATAAAAGAAAAAAGTAAAAATCGGAACTTGCATCACTACAGAGATAAGGTGAGGCCTCGTTGAGTTACTCCAATAGTCCAAAGATGTCTTTGCATGGTCGTATCAAGACATGTCTGGTCTAAGTACTAATATTATGGTACACCAGCTTCCCATAAAGGAAAAATACAAGCCAGTTCAACAGAAACTTAGAAGGATGATTCCCGACGTCCTGTTGAAAATAAAAAGAGGTCAAGAAACAATTTGACACTGGTTTCTTACAAGTCTTCAAATAATCAGAATGGTTAGCCAATATAGTCCCCGTCTCTAATAAAGATGGGAAAGTACAAATGTGTGTATACTACAAGGATTTAAACAAAGTCAGCCCGAAGGATAATTTCCCGTTGCTTCACATCGATACCTTAGTAGACAATACGATAGGTTATTCACTGTTCTCCTTCATGGATGGTTTCTTCAGATACAACCAGATAAAGTTGCATACTGAAGATATGGAAAATACCACATTCGTAACAATGTGGGAACATTTTACTATAAAATGATGCCATTTAGACTGAAAAATGCGAGAGCAACATATCAAAGAGCTATGGTAAATTTGTTCCATGATATGATGCACAAAGAAATCAAGGTTTATGTCAATGATATGATCGCAAAATCCTGAACAGAAAAAGAGCATGTGAAAGTCTTGAGGAAACTATTTTTGAGATTGAGAAAATTCCAGCTAAAGCTGAATCCAGTAAAATGCACTTTCGGGGCCATGTCAAGCAAATTGCTGAGATCTATAGTCAGCGTGAAAGGGATAGAGATTAACCCGGATAAAGGCAAAGCCATATAGGAGTTACCACCACCATGTACCCAAAAGGACGTCCAGGGTTTCTTAGGGAGATTAAATTATATTACCCAGTTCATTCCACAACTAACCGAGAAATGTGACCCTATATTCCATTTCCTTAAGAAACATGACCCAGATGTATGGGATGAGGAATGCCAGAAGACCTTCGATAAGGTCAAACATTACTTGTCCAACGCCTCAGTGCTGATTCTACCTAGCCTAGATAAACCACTGATACTATACTTGGTAGTATTTGGAAATTCTATGGAATGTGTACTTGGCTAACATGATGAGTTAGGGAGGAAAGAAAGACTAATATATTACCTCAGTAATAAGTTCACTGAATGTGAGATAAGATATTCGCCAATTGAGAAGTTGTGTTGCGCCTTAATCTGGACAACCCGGAGGCTAAGGCAATACATGTTGTACCATACGACTTGACTCATCCCGAAAATAGACCCTCTAAAGTACATGATGGAGTCGACCGCAGTGGATGGAAGAATAGCCCGATGGAAAACTCTGCTATCTGAATTTGATATAGTCTATATGAACCAGAAGGTAGTAAATGGGAGAACAATAGTGGATTTCCTGGCTAGCAGAGCTCTAGAGGATTACGGGAATGAGGATCTGATGTATGCTGCAACCACTAAAAAAAATGCTCTAGGAGAATATCCCTAGAAGCTAAATTTTGACGGAGCCTGAAACGCCATGGTTAACAGAATTGGGGCACTACTGGTATCCTCAGACGGAGATCATTATCCTCTCACTAGTAAACTTGACTTTGATTGCACAAATAACATGGCAAAATACGAAGCATGCATCATGGATATTCGTGCAGCTATAGAACACAAGATCAATATACTGGAAGTATATGGGGATTCTACATTAGTGATCTATCAACTCAAAGGTGAATGGGAGACAAGAGATTCTAATTTGGTCGATTATCAAAGGCTGGTCCTTGAGTTAATTAAGGAGTTTGATGACATCACCTCCTGCTACCTCCCGTGAGATAAAAATCAGATGGTTGATGCCTTGTCTATCTTAGCTTCCATGGTTAAAGTGAACAAACAAGAGGATGTAAAACCTATTCAGATGAGTATTTATGAGGCTCTGGCCCATTATTACAACATCGAGAAAGAAGAAACGGATGATCACCCTTGGTACCACGACATATTGTATTATGTAAAGAACCGTGAATACCCTGAGTAGGCAACCGAGAATGATAAAAAGACGCTAAGGAGACTAGCCAATGAGTATGTCTTAGATGGGGTGATCCTATACAAAAGACGAAAGGATCAGGTGTTACTAAGATGTGTAGATGTTGTCAAGGCTAAGAAAATCCTGAAAGAAGCCCATGAAGGTGTTTGTAGAATACATGCTAATGATTTTACAATGGTCAGGAAAATAATGAGATTTGAATATTATGGTCCTCTATGGAAAGGGATTGTATCAATTATGCCAAGAAGTGTCATAAATGTCAAATTTATGGAAACAAAATTCATGTGTCTCTTTTACCTCTTTATGTTATGACTTCTTCATGGCATTTTTCTATATGAGGCATGGATGTTATTGGGCTGATATCGTCAAAAGCTTCTAATGGGTATCGATTCATCTTTTTGGCCATCCATTACTTTACCAAATAGGTAGAAGTTGCTTCTTATGCCAATGTCACAAAGTTGACAGTTAGCAAATTCATGAAGAAAGAGATCATATGTTGATATAAAATGCCAGAAAGGATCATATGTTGATATTTAAACAACAGCATGATATCAGAAGTCTGCAGTCAATTTAAGATCTAACATCACAACTCGTCACCATATCACCCAAAAATGAATAGTGTAGTGGAGGTAGCCAATAAGAACATTAAGAAGATCTTTGAGAAAATGACAGTCACTTATAAAGATTGGTATGATAAGTTTCCATTTGCCCTCTTTGTTCACCGAACATCTATCAGAACCTCTACTAGGGCAACACCTTTCTCATTGGTTTATGGAATGGTGGCGGTTTTGCCCATTGAAGTCGAGATCCTTTCTCTCCAAGTTTTATCGGAGTTAAAGTTAGATTAAGCAGAATAGATCAAATCTTGATATGATTAGTTGAACTTGATCGAAGAGAAGAGGCTAAGAGTTATCCATCATAGTTAGATATACCAAAAACGAATGATAAGAGCTCATAACAAAAACGTCCACTCTAGAGAATTCTATGAGGGGGACCTGGTGTTGAAAAAGATCCTGCCCATACAAAAAGACTTTAGAGGAAAATGGATGTTGAATTGAGAAGAACCTTATGTGGTAAAGAAAGCATTTTCTAGAGGAGCATTGATTTTGACCGAAATAGATGACAGAGATTTGCCCAGCCCTGTGAATTCAGATTCAATTAAGAGGTATTTTACCTAAAAAAAAAAGAAAAAATAAGAGGCCAAGGCAAAAACTTGCAAAGGGCGCCTTGAGACCAAAGGAATTTTGAGTTGAAAACCTGAAAAGGACAGCTCAAATTTTGACTAAAGAATGAGCATAAAATAGTCATTTCCCCGCAAAGGCAACAAGGAGGAGAAACTTTACATTATGAGGCATCAACAAAGTATTGTAGTCCTCTTAAACACATATCAGGCTAGGAATGAGCTTCAGCAAGTTTGCTCGGAGAAGCTCATACTGCAATATCTAGGGCAACTTATTTCATTTTCACTCACTCTGTGTTTTTGCAATGTGTGCCATTTCGATTAATTTTTCATAAAGGGCTTTGCTCCCAATAAATTTCAGTCTTATCTATTTTTTATGACCTTTTTCAAGCATTTTTTCATTGAAATAACGGTTAGTGGATTAACAATAAAAGTATACAAGGATTCCTGCATATCGCTCTAAAAATTTCTAAATAGTACAGGGACCTGAAATAGGACAACTAGTTGAACTAACCAAATTTGAAGGTTGGAAAGATCTTGGAACGAATAGTCCAGATTGTGATTACCACTTTGGGTTTCCTATCAAAGATACCAGACCTGAACAAGAGGGCATGGTAACAACTTAGTGATAGAACCTTGACTAACAATGAGCAATGTCAGCATAAGCACTAAAAGGGGACCATTCTTGAAAATGACATTTTGCATTCATACAAATATCATTCTTATACATCTAATTAGGAGCATTTGATTCATTCTGATCATAACATCCTAATTGTTTGGCAAAATATAAGCCTATGAAATATATTCTACAGGTCATGTTCCCCAAAAAGTGGTGTAACAGATTAGTGAAATAGTAAAACCTATACTCTTGAAGTTGCAGTGGGTCAGATTGAAGTTACCATAGCGAGTCTTATCTCTCTGAAGTTGCAGTAGAGAAAAATGAAGCTACAAACCCTATACCCCTGAAGTTGCAATGGGTCTGATCAAAGTTACCATGGCGAATCTTATCTCCCTGAAGTTGCAGTGGAGTAAGATGAAGCTACAAATCCTATATCCCTGAAGTTGTAGTGGATCGAATTGAACATATAATTTCTATACCCCTGAAGTTGGAGTGGGTCAGATTGAAGTTACCATGGTGAATCTTATCTCCCTGAAGTTGCAATGGAGCAAGATGAAGCTACAAATCCTATATCCTTGAAGTTGCAATGGATCGGATTAAAGATACAAATCCTATACCCTTGAAGTTGTAGTAGGTCAAAATGGAACTATAATGGCAAATCTTATCTCCCTGAAGTTACAGTGGAGCAAGATGAAGCTACAAATCTTATATCCCTGAAGTTGCAGTGGATTAGATTAAAGTTATAATTCCTATACCCCTGGAGTTGCAATGGGTCAGAATGAAACCACAATGCCGAATCTTATCTCACTAAAGTTGTAATAGAGCAAGATGAAGCTACAAATCCTATACCCCTAAAGTTGTTGTGGTTCAGATTGAATCTACCATAATAAATCTTATCTCCCTAAAGTTGCAGTGAAGTAAGATGAAGCAACAAATTTTATACCCCTGAAGTTGTAATGGGTTGGATTGAAGTTACCATAGCGAATCTTATCTCCCTGAAGTTGTAGTGAGCAAGATGCAGCTATAAATCCTATATCCCTAAAGAGGCAGCGGATCGAATCAAAGTTACAATAACAAATCTTATCTCCCTAAAGTTGCAGTGCAGCAAGATGAAGCTACAAATCCTATAAACCTAAAGTTGTAGTGGGTCGGATCGAAGTTACCATAGCGAATCTTATCTCTCTGAAGTTGTAATGGAGTAAGATGAAGCTACAAATCCTATACCCTTGAAGTTGCAGTGGGTCGGATCAAAGTTACCATAGCGAATCTTATCTCCCTGAAGTTGCAGTGGAGCAAGATGAAGCTACAATCTCTATACCCTTGAAGTTATAATGGGTCGAAATGAAATTATAATGACGAATCTTATCTCCCTGAAGTTGCAGTGGAGCAAGATGAAGGTAAAAATCCTATATCCCTAACGTTGCAGTAGATTGGATTGAAGATACAATTCCTATACCCTTGAAGTTACAGTGGGTCGAAATGAAATTACAATGGCGAATTTTATCCCCTTGAAGTTGCAGTGGAGCAAGATGAAACTACAAATCCTATATCCTTAAAGTTGCAGTAGATCAGATTGAGGATACAATTCCTATACCCCTGAAGTTGTAGTAGGTCAAAATGAAATTACAATGGCGAATCTTATCTCCTTGAAGTTGCAATGGAGTAAGATGAAACTGTAACACTAAATCTTGTCTTTCTAAAGTTGTAGCGAAGCGAATACTGTGAAGTAGAATAACCAATAGACTGAAGAAGTAGGAGAAGCACCACAGAAGTCGAGATTCAGTGAGACCGGAAAGAATTGGTCCTTTTTTAAGGTCTTTTCTTCCTTTTTGTTACATGACAACGAGCAAAGAGGGGTAGCTATAGTGGCCCAAATTTGTTCGACCTAGACAAAACGAAAACCAAAAAATAAAAAATAATATTAATATCAAGGTCCATTTACAAAAAAAAAGAAATCCATTTACAAAAAAAAAGAAACAGATTGGCCCAAATTATAAGCCCAAACCTAAACTACCCTAACCCAAACCTACTAAACCTAATAACCCAGCAGCCCAAAAGCCTAAAACCTAAAAATTTTAGAAACCCTAGCTCTTTCTCACGCCATAGTCTCACCATGTCAGCAGGCTTATTGTCTGACACCCTCTTTGCCACCATCACCTGCAAAACAGAGAAACAAAAGCAGAGAAAAGAAATATACATATACCTTGTAATATATTTGGCTATAAAAGGCAAAATCATCTCGTAATACAAAAAAAATTAAATACAAAAAAAATAGCAAAGTTAAAAAGAAAAAACAAGGTTGTTCATTTCTTTTTCTTTCTTTTTTTTTTACCTTTTATTTCGTAAAATACAAAAAAAAAAGAGAGAGAAAGGATTTAAGTTTTTACCTATTAGGCGCCACTGAGGTGCCCTTTTTCTTTAACTCTAGAAGCCTCGAAACCCCCTAGGGCTCTGTCGAGGACCTCGTCAGAAAGGGGAGATCTCGAAAGATTTCGTTGCTTTCGGCCAAGCTTTGATTGATTTTCTGGGGAATTTGGACTCTAGATCTGTGTCCCACACGAAAAAAGGAAAAAAGTGGAGCTTTTCTAAAACTTTTTGACCACCGAAGGTGGCGGTCGCCATCACCAATGACGATTGCCATGGCGGAGCTGTGACGCCCTCACAGCCAAGTGAAGGGGAGAGTTGAGAGAAAAAAAGGAAAAAAAAATTAATAGAGAAGAGAAATGATTTTTTTTAAACTTAAAAATGGTTTTAAACTTAAATAGGCTACCAAAACGACGTCATTTTGGTCTTGGCTTTTGACGCCCCAAAACGGCGTCGTTTTGAAGCTGACCCAAATGACCGATCCGTGTGTTTTTGAAGGGAGGGGATATTTGCTATTTTGGTCCTTCTACTTTTTTTCTCCTTTTTAATTTCGTCCTATTTCTTTTTTATTTATTTTAATTTTTACCCTATAATTTTAATTTCTCTACAAATCAGTCCCTTAACCCACTGTTGACCTACCAAAGGAATGACATGTATGCTGGATTGGGGAAAATAACACCCTGGATCCCTGTACTTTTTATTTTGTTTTGATTTAATCCTTTGTTTTACCTTTTTTTAATTTATTCTTAGAATTTATTTTGTATTTCAATTTAGTCCTTTGCCTACTTTTTTTTTGTTATTTCATTATTTTATTTTATAATTTCGGGCACATTTATTTTATGATTATTTATATTTTTCCTCTTGTCTAAATTATGCAATTTTATTTACATGTAGTTATTATTATTATTATTATTATTATTATTATTATTATTATTATTATTATTATTATTATTATTATTATTATTATTATTATTATGTTATAGTTATTTACTATTTTCCCTCTGATTTCCCAATTTATTTTATTTTGGTCTTTTACTTTTAAATGTTGATACTATTAATACTATTAGTATATTTTATTTTGGATATAATTATATTATCATACATTTTTATATTATTTCACTATTATTATCATTATTATCATATGGTATTATTAATTGAATGCTTTTCATTATTGTTATTATTATTTCTTATTATTGTATTCATTATAGTATTGTCATTTTATTTCATTGCTTATGTTGTTATTTTGTTAATACAATAATTTTGCCATCTTCGTACATTGTAAATATTGCTACATACACTCATCCGTTTTTCGGCACAAGCGCATGAAAAATAATTAAAACCGAGGCAATGTTTGTTATTTTCGTGATTCGAGGAGTCATGTTTCTAACTTACAGAGTATGGCCTCTTTTTAGAATCAAAATAACCAAACATCCTATTTAAAATTCAAGACATGTAGGATTTAGGTAATAATTAAATGATGAGCATTATTATTTTCGAGGATTTGAGATATCATGCCCTAACTTACAGGACATTTTTTTTCTCGATTAATTCGAAATAATAAGGCCCTTTCATAAAATTTAATTTAGTTAGTGATTTTTAATCCAATAACATCATGCAAAAAAGGGGGTCGTACTTTAAATTTTCTTTTAATTCTCAATTCTCGACACTAAGACATTAACTAATCAACTAGGTACCAATTTTAGACATTATGAGGGTGCTAATCCTTCCTCATGCTTAACTTACTCCCGAACTCAATTTGGTAAGTCAATTTAATTCCTTTTCTTGTAATTTTAAAGTTTTTATGATCCTAGAATAAAATACTACTTACTATATGTTGAAATTTTGAAAGTTAGTAAATTTTTGGACATGGTTTATGTTGAATTAATTGATGAATTAGGGTTGAATTGATAGAATTTCAAGTTAGAATTGGGTAAAGGATTAAATTGAAGAATAAGTTAAAAGTTTTGTGTAATAGGGACTAAATTGTAAACTTGTGAAATTCAAAGAAAAATTCAGCATTTTGTAAAACATAAGTGCTATAAATGATATATGGAAATTTCGGCTAGGCTTGAAACAAAGATTAGATTACATAAATTTTATTTTTCAAGCCTAGAGACGAAATTGGAATTAATGAAAAATTTAGGAGCAAAATAGTAATTTTACCTAGAGTGTAAATTGAGTCCAAATAAATATGAAATGTATTAAATTGATGATTAAACTTATTTATTTAGATCCGAAAAACTCAAATACAAAACTAGATCGAGGAAAGGAAAAAGTCTCGGATTAGTAGACTTTGGTATACAAACAAGTATTGAGGTCAGTTCGTGTAGCTTAATAATGATTCTTGAAACGTTGGATTGTATGATTATGTGATATGAATGTTAATTGAATATTTAAAATATATAAAATGTGATCGTATGTTTGACATGACTTGAGAAAAGAAATAAGTCCCGGTTGAATAAAGAAAATTCGATGGATTATTGTAAAGGTGATTTTGCATATGATGCAAACAGGATTTAGCTCGGACGAGTAATCCTGATAAGTCTCTCGAGCATTATGAGGTATTAGCATAGTAATTGGTAGTCGCATATGTTGTGGACTACCGTAGCTCTTTGTGAGCATCGAGGTATAAATATAGTGATTGGTAGCAATTCCGCATAAGTTGTGGGCTACCGTAGCTCTGTGTGAGCATCGATGTATTTGTAGTAATTCCGCATAAGTTGTAGACTACCGTAGCTCCGTGTGAGCATCGAAGTATATAGTTTACCCAAATGACTTGAAAAGGTGGCTCGAGAGTTTCGTACACTTTAAGTTTACTATATGAGAGTATCCATCAATATTCCGATAATTTCAATGGGAAAAAAACTTACAAAATGGTTAATGGGTTTAAATAAATTTCTCTTGAAAATGTACATGTGGTATGGAATTATAAACAAGTATAAATTATGATATGATGAGCTCATCTATTTGATATTATGTGTAATTGCTTGACTAACTTTGATGATGAAGTTGTATGTGATAGGATAATGATTTATTTGCTTGAATGCATGCATGTTTGATTAAATTTAATGGAAACACTTGGTAAGTTAGTTTCTGGTTACATGAACTTACTAAGTATTAAATGCTTACTAGGTTTTATTTTCTATGTTTTATAGTGCTCAGAAGCTCGAAAAGGTTGGAGATAAGTCGAAGCATCATCACACTATCAACCTTCTCATTTTGGTATACAAAAATGTTTTTATTTTAGTATAATGGCATGTATAGGCTACTAGTACCAATGTTAATGATGAATTGGATGAATATAATCTAGCCATTGGAATGGCTAGTAATGACTTGATTTTGGTATGTTTATAAAGTAAATCATGGTTATACATGTATGCTTGGTACATTTTGGGGTAATTAGATTTAAACATGTATGTTATAGAAATGTAATATATAAATTAAATGTTTGAAATTGGCTTGTAAATAATGCTTGAATTGGTTGGTTGGTATTGGAAAAGTTTTGTGCAGGTTTTGGATGAAATGGGTGAGAAATAGGGCTCGAAAAATAGCCTTATTTTTCCACACGGGTGTGTGACTCCTATAAGTAAGAAAATTTTTTTGGAAGTTTGCGAAAAATTTCCTCGAGATACCGATTAGTCCCGAATTGATTCTAATGCATGTTTTGGGCCCCGAGGGTCCATTTAAGGGATGTTATGACTAATCTCGAGAAATGAATAGTGTTTGACTCAATTTATCTGAATATGTTCTATAAACTCTAGTAATGCCTCGTGACCCTATTTCAGCGACGGATACGGGTTGGGGGTGTTACATAAGGGCTGGAAGATAACAACGGTATTCTTAAAATAGAAGAGGAAGAAATGGAAGAGATTATACGAGACTACTTTGTAAGGCTCTTTCATTCTAATGGAATTGGTGATACTAGCCATCTCCTTTCAGGTGTTGATCAGAATATCAGTGAGGAAATGAACTACATGTTAACTGTGGAATATAAAGAGGAAGAAATTATTGAGGCACTCAACAGTATTAGCCCGACAAAAGCCTCTGGTCCTGACGGATTCCCAACAATTTTTTTCCAGAAATTATGGCATATAGTGGGAAGAGAGGTTAGTGATTTTTGTTTAGAAGTCCTTAATAAAGGACAATCTTTAGAAATTTTAAATTACACAAATATTGTTTTAATCCCAAAGATTCCTCATCCAAAAAATCCTTCAAATTTGAGACCAATTAGCCTTTGCTCGATTTTTTTAAAATAATCTCAAAAACTATTGCAAACAAGTTTCAAAAAGTTCTTGATTATTGTATTGATCTGGCTCAAAGCACCTTTGTACCGGGAAGATAATCACTAATAATGTGTTGCTTGCCTATGAGATTCTCTATTCCATGCAGAATAAAAAGGTGGGGGAAAAGGGTTTTATGGCACTTAATATTGATATGAGCAAGGAGTATGATCGGATGGAATCGGAGTTCTTGAAGCAAATGATGGTCAGAATGGGTTTCGATGAGAGTTGGATTCGACTTATTATGAACTGCATTAGTATAGTCTCATACTCGGTTATTCTAAATGGTGCAGCGGGGAAGACCTTTTTTCCGGAGAGAGGTTTTTGCCAAGGAGACCCCCTAAGTCCTTTTTATTCCTCATCTGTAGTGAGGGATTATCTACTTTATTTAAGACTTGCAAGGGAGGAAGAGATTTTGAGAGGAATTCAGGCAAGCAGGAGAAGTCCCTAGATTACTCATCTCCTTTTCGCGGATGACTGTATTTTATTTTGGAAAGCTTCTGGAAAAGGCTCAGTAATTTTCAAACAGGTATTAAAAGAATATGAAATTTGTTCGGGGCAATACGTCAATTATGGGAAATCAACTGTGTTCTTTAGCTCAAATACAAATGATAGGGTCCAATTAAATATTTCAAATAGATTGGGGGTCAAAAGGTCAAATAACTCCGAGAAATATCTAGGCTTACCAAACATGGTGGGCAGGAAGAGACACCAGGCTTTTCAACCTCTAAAAGATCGCATTAAGATGAAAATTGATAGTTTGAGTACACGACTGTTATTGCATGGAGGGAAAGAGGTCTTCATAAAGGCTATTTTACAAGCAATTCCAACTTATACGATGGGATGCTTTCTTTTACCGAAATCAATATGTGAAGATATGGAACAAATAATAAAAAAAAATTTGGTGGCAAAAAAGGGTACGGGAAACGTGGGATACATTGGTGCTCATGGAGTAATTTATGCGAATTAAAAGAGAATCGTGGTCTTGGATATCACAATTTGGCAAAATTCAACTTGGCCCTCCTCGCAAAGTAGGGTTGGAGATTAATTAAAAATCCTAAATCTCTTCTAGCACAAACTTTAAAAGTAAAATACCACTTGAACTCTAATTTCCTAAATTCAGAACTAGGGAACTTACCTTCATATACTTGGAAAAGTATATGGACTGCAAAGGGTTTCTTGTTAACAGGTCTTTGTTGGAGAATTGGCAATGGGCGTGACATTAGAATTGATATGGGTTCCAAATGCTGAAAATTTACATATTCAATAGTTGGTGAGAAACCAGAATATAACGAAGGTAGCAGATCTAATCGATAGCAACAATAGATCTTGGAAAATAGAGCTGATCGAACATACCTTCTCAACAGGAGATGCTCAAAAAATTCTCTAAATTCAACTGGCTAGTACTCCCCACGATGAATTTCTGGCTTGGGGGGAGTCAACAGGTGAGTACACAGTGAGGAGTGGGTACAAATTGCTATTACATGGTAGTTTTCTTACTGATAATAGATACAACCCGATTGAAATCAGAAAATGCTACAAAAAGCTATGGAATAGTGACCTCCTTTCAAAATTACTTATTACAGCTTGGAGAGCCACTCTAAACTATTTGCCTACTCTAGTAAATCTAAGAATCAAAAGATTAACAAACGAAGCGGTATGCCTAAGATGCACGCAAGGATTGGAAAATAGGGAGCATATCTTTCGCGACTTTGCTGCTACAAAAGAAACATGGGATAAATTAAATTATGCCTGGCCCCAGGATTTTTCTCATTTGGAATTCTTGGATTGGTTTAACTAGATTATGCTAAATAGTGGAAGAGACGTCTACCGAACTTTCATTTGCGCCATTTGGGCTATCTAATCTGCTAGGAACCAATGAATCCATGAAGGGCGTAGGCGATCTGGAGCAGAGGCAGCAAGTTTTATCTTACAGTATCTCCAAGAGCTGAATAATATTAAGCAAATAGCCCTTGCCTCAAGACCGTTTTCTGAGTTTTGGAGGCCTTCGGAGTAAGGGTTATGCAAAATTAATTTTGATGCTGCAGTGGATATAAAAAATTACAGATCCTACTCGGGAATCATCGTCCGAGACTGTAATGGAGATGTCATAGCTTCAAAAACCATAATACATGAGAATGTACCTTTTGGGTTTGTAGCCGAAGCCATTGCATGTCTACAGGCAGTCAATATAGGGAAGGATCTGGGATTAAATTTTGTTGAAATTGAAGGAGATTCTCTGACGGTTATCAAGCGAGTCAAAAGCAAAGGCAGAGATAAATCGGTAATAAGACCATATATTCAAGATATCAAAGAACTAATTAAGGGTTTTCGCGAAAGTAAGTTTCAACATGTAAGAAGAACAGTAAATGAGCATGCGCATATATTGGCAACAACAGGATTAAAAATGGAGAATAACACTCACCTTGTCTAGAGAAACGATGGTCTGAATATTACAGTATCGGAGGTTGGTCGAGGATGGCGATGAAGGCTAACAAAAGGACTATAGGAATACGAGAAGAGAGCTATTTGATTTCAGACGATTGATCTTCTCCAGGGGCTGTTTCAATAAGAAGTAGATATTTTTTTTAGAAGTTTTCTAGAAAATGACATCTCATAATAACTGGGTTGTTTTTTTCTTTCCTTTTATTATGTCGTTTTTATTTTCTTTCCTTAATTGTATTGGTAGACCAATTTATGTTTGGGCCATGTTTTGTTACTCTTAGGCTTTTTTTGGACCTATTCCTATATTAATACAACCCGACTTTTTAGTTCAAAAAATAATAATTATATTTACTAATTTACCAAACAATTTTCTAATATAAGTTCGACACTTCTAAAATTTAGCAATCAAAATCAGCACTTAAATTTTCAGTTTATCAAACACACCATTAAATAAAAAATTCATCTAATTATTAAATTTAAATTAAATAATAAAAATATTAAGATAAATATTATTTAACTTTTACAAATTTTTTATATTATATTTGATTTTTGAACTTTAAACATTCATGATAGTTTTTGAAATATAAATAAAAAAACTTTTTTATGAATTTTTTTTGCCAAAATTCTTTATGAAATTTTTAACTTGCTGTTTTTTTTTTTTAAATACACATATCATTAAACATTAATTAAAGCTATTCATATAAGCATAATAGATTTTGTTAGGGAATATAGTTTGTCTTCTTGTAGGAATTTGTCGGGGAATTTTGCCATCAAACATACTTTGGAACCTCTAAGATGTGAATAATTGTTTTTCCTTTACCTCTAAAGACAACACAAATAGTAATCAATCCCTTCCTTTTGTAGATTAAAATAAAATGGGTAAATTCATTAGTAAGTTTACATTTTGATTATATAACTTTAAAAATTTATAAATTGGTCATTGAACTATTTAAAAATTTTTATTTAAATCATTGAATAATTAAAAATTTTTATTTAAATCATTAAGTTGTTAAATTTTTTAAAAAGTCAAGCTAGCGAGATCTACATTATGATTCGATGATTGGTATGGTGGATTGGTACTTATCGATGAGTAGAAAAATATACTTTAGATCCAAGTTGATTTGATGGTTAATGCCAGAGATTGGGGAACAAAGCTATTTGGATTTTGGTTTGCAGATTTATGACGTTTAGAGTTGTTTAATAAATAAAACTGAACTGTAAAAGAGAATGAAAAAAAAAAGAGTTTTCAATTAGTGCAGGTGGTGCGGATAGAGAAGGCTATGCATTAGCAAGTAACAACCTAATAACTTAAATAAAAACTTTTGAATAATTCAATAATCATTTTATAACTTTTTTTAAAGTTGATGATAATTTATTTAAATAAAATAGATGGTACCGCAAAAAAAAAAAAAACTCACAAATGTTGCATAAACTTCATTTAATGTGTAATATATTACCTATAAACTTTAATTCTCTATAATTATATATAAAAAATTAATTTTAGTTGATTTTCACAAATTAATAAATTTGAAATTTACTTATCACAAATTTCAAACATACGATTCATATTGCATATTTTAAACATGACATTAATATATGTATATTTGAGTTTAGTTGGATTCAATCATTTTTATTTCCATATTATTTTTTAAAGCAATAAAATTATATATATCAAAATTTACATAATCGTTATTAATTTCTCATATTAAATTTTAAAATGAATGAATATAAATATTCATAAAATAATATGTTATATAATTAAAAATATACATATATTTTTCATTAAAAAAATAACGTATTTATTTAACATTTTTTTTTGAAAATAATATTTTCCTAACCAAATATTTTTGAACACCTACAAATAATAAATTAATGGTTTTTTTTTATAAAAATAATATTAAAATTAATTATAAAAAGAAAAGTTAATTACGAAAACGGTGTCAATTGACACGCCTCTTTTCGGCCAATGATGAAACAATTATTACATTTTTAAAAAATATATAACTTTAATGCTATCAACATGTATTTTAAAAAATACACCTACTTTTATAAATATACACGATGAAAAGAAATAACAATTTTTTTTTTAAAAAAAAAAAATTGACCGAAAAGAAGCTGGTGCTGCTGCAGTTTTTGTAGTTTCTTCAACTATTCCTTCACTGCTTCTTTCACCTTCTCTCTTGTTCCATTACTAGCTAGCCTTACACGGGTCTTTCTCTACTATCCCTCTAAAACTAACATCCACCATATGTTCAGTAGCCTTCTTTTTTCTAAAAATAAAGTCCCCATAGCCATAAAAATTATTTCTTAATTTTTTTTTCATGTGTATCTATGAAAATGTAAGTATATTTTAAAATTTATATTAAAAATAACTTTTTTTACAAAAATGAAAGTGGCTCCACCAGTTTTTTTGATGGATAATTAATTATTATTGTATACTATTTATGTAATTAATTAATTTTTAATATTATTTTTATAAAAAAAACCCTAAACCAATCTTATAGTCTACATAGGGTAGGAAAAGTCAAATTTGTGGGTTAATGTGGATGCCGTATCAAACTGCCCTGCTCACAAAATCAGAAGGACAAAAGAAAATGTAACTGAAAATTGTGGATCACATACATTACAGGCTTGATGGTTTTTGTTGGTATTTCTGTATTTATCCAAATGGTAGCAATTATGTGACATGCTCTTATTTTGATTCAAGTAACGTCTTAAGTGGATAACATGCTATTTTATGTCTTATGTATAAGAGTACGGGATCGCTTTCGCTCAAAATTTTAAAATGTTTCAGATAAAAATATTCGACTCGAAAAATAAATTTAGATAAAAATAATAATTAGATTTGTTTAACTTATGAGCTGGACTTAGTATAAATATTCAACGTTTGAACTTAATTAGTTTACTAAATTTGTTATATAATATGTTATATTATTTTATATATTATGTAATTGATAGTACATAAAAATTAAATTTATAATACCGCCAACCCTCATGACTACTATTTATAACAACATTTCGTTATAACATCCGTTGAACTAAGCTTTATTTGATAAATTATTTTGATATAACAAATAAAAATAATTTTGAACAAAGAATTGATGAAAAAGTAAAATTTTTTAAGTCTCCAAATACTTTAGAGAATACTTTGAGCACTTAGAATTTTTTGGGACAAGTTCAAACACTTCAAATATTTCTAACTCAAGTGAAACAATTTTAAAAATCAAGTGAAAATTTTTAAATCGAGTAAAACAATTTTTAAATCGATTAAAACATTTTTTAAACAAGTGAAAAATTGTTCAAAACAAAAAGTATCGATATTTTTCAATAAGTATCAATACCTATAAATTTTAATCTATTCATTTTTTGGTATCGATATGAAATTGTCATTCTAGAATTTTGATCAAAGTAAAAATATCGAAACTTATCATTAAGTATCGATATCATGATATTTTTATCAATACCTTTTTCAATATCAATACAAAATTGACATTTTGATTTCGAAGGATTTTTTGAACAATCACATTCAGTATTGATACCTATTAAAATTTATCGATACCTTTTATCAAATATCAATAGATTTCTTTCGGTATCGATGTAAATAGGGCTAACGATCACTAAATTGATGCATTAAATGCTAATAGTATCGATACCAATCAAACAGTATTGATTCCTATTATTGCAGGTCACATATATGCACTGGTATTTTCATCTCTAATAGCTCTAATTATTATTGTAAGGTTAAATCTTGTCCTCAAAGGTTGATCAATAGTGAATTTGAGAAAATCCTTAGTTGTGAAAAACTAAGGTAGTGAAGTAGGCAATTGGGGCCAAATCACTCTAAAATCGTTGTGTTCATTGTTTCATTTTCTAGCTTTGCTTCCACCAAATTTTTAAAGGGTCAATTCACTCCCTCTTGATTATTTCAACTGAGTTATCGAGCTAACAACATCCAAGTTTGTTGTGGAACCGATTTTTATGCTTTGTTTTTGCCATTTATAATAGTTTTTCACCCCTAACAACAACAACTATAAATTATAAAGTATACTCTTTACTAAGCTAAATATTTATAATAACCTCATATCTAAAATTTTAGTGAAATTAATTCTATTCCTAAATAAAATAAAAATAATAAATTTTATTTAATATATTATTTTAATAAAATATTTAAATTTCTCATAAAAATATATTAACGATATTTCATTAAATGAAAGTAATCTTAAATGGAATTCTATTTGTAAATTTTATTAGAAATATGATTTACATCTCACTAATTAATTTTATATTAATAAATTATAGTTTTTTAATTTAAAAATTAAAAAAAATCAACTATAATATAAATCTCAAATGTTATATTTGTATAATAATTATCTGTAACGCCCCATCTTTTTATTTCTGCTTTTGTAGAAACTTGATATAAATATATGTTTGCTTTAGTGGTTAAGTGTTCTGGGTGTATGTGAAAGGTTTTAAGTTCAAGCCTTACCTTAAGCAAAATTTGATATTTTTGGATTCAAGCCTTATCATTGATTGGTAGGCTTATATTAAATTACTTGTAATTTCATATCAAAATGAGCTTGTTGGTTTGAGTGGTAAGGGTATTTGTGTGTTGGAGGTCTTGTGTTTAAGTCATTATGTTAGCATGAATGGTTAATCTTTTTGTCTCTATGGACTGCAAGAGTTCAAGTGGTATTGAAAGTTTGAGGAGGTTGAGTTAGTGGGAGTAAATCAGGGGATTAGTGTCACATTTTAAGTTAAATTTTATTTTGTTACTTTTCCCAAAATTCTCTTTTCTTTTTACGTTGGTTCCTGTTTCCCTACCGTCTTCCTTTCTTTTTTCTTTTCTTCAGCGTTGCCTCCTTTTGATTGTTGTTGTAATTTAGATGCTCTTCATCTCAGTATTCATTGCGCGACCTAGGTAAGTGAATCTATGGCATGTTGTTGCTGGAGTATTTCAATCACAGAATGGGATTTGGTTTTTCTTGATTGTGGCGGAGAGGTGAGTAATTAAGGGGCTGATTTTATGTATTCTTCTGGATTAGGAGAACGGGGTGAGAAGTAAAGTTACTTTCGGATAGCCTAAATCGCACTAAAGACTCTTTATTTCATCGGTAAGTTATTTGTGTGATTTTGAGTTTTTGTGTTGTCTCGTAAATCGTTTGCTAAAGTGGCAATGAGATTGTTGTTCTTAGGTTTTGGAGGGCTCGGGTTCGCTGTTGCATCTTTTTCAAACCAGTTGTGTACCCAAAATGCAAAAAATAAGGTTTCGATAAAAGCCAAAAAAGGCCACTATCGATGCCATGCGGGCGCGTGGTAGGCCGTGTGCGACGACACGGTTGTGTGATCTACGAAGGCTAGGCCATACGCAAGACACGGCCGTGTAATCGACAAAGGCCAAGCCATGCGTAAGACACAGCCGTGTTTAGGCCGGAGTGTGGCTGTGTAGGCCACACGGACTAAACCAAACTAGGAGTGTGGGTTTTTGGGCTAGGTCGTGTGATACACACGGGCAAGACCAATCTGGGCGTGTGGGCCTACACGGGCATGTGAGCCTATTATACTGAAATTTTTCGTAGGGTCACACGGGTCATCCTAATCGACTGTGGGCCTACCATAGGGTCGGTAAACGCTATCTAACCCTAAAACCAAGTAATCTGTTAGACTAAAATATGGTTATGAGCATGCCTATGTTTGTATATCTGTTATCCGTTTATAAAAGCATGATAAGTATGATTTATTTGTTAATTGTGCATGTATGTTATGTTATCTGATATTGGGGATGGGATGATGTATTTTGGAGGAAGTGTTCTGAAGGCATTTTGTGCATATTATCTGGCAGCATGACTGCATTATATCTGTTATGTACCGCATTAGTACAACATGGTGTGTGAGGCTGGATGAGTATTTTAAAACCCCACATGGTGTGTAGGGATGGTCGGAGATGGTGTGTAAAGGATGGGGGTAGGATATTTGATTTTGATTCTGGTTTGCACATCTGTATCTATATCTGTAATGGACTTAAGCCCCGAATCTTTATCTATCTGATTCTGATTTTTAGTTGTGTGCATGCTTAATTCTGTGGGGTTACACACTGAGTTTACGTAAACTCACTCTTTTTTGTCTATTCTGTACAGGTAATCCACAGTCTTAGGCGAATCGGTGCAACGGCGGACTCGACGGTGACCATTCGCCATAAATTGTTTTATTTTATTTATTTACAGTTTTATTTAAGTTTGGCGTTAAGATTTGAAAGTTTGTATTTTCTGGGCTGTATGGACTTTTAACTGTGGTTTTGGTTTTATTGTTCGTTTTATGCATGCTTTATAAAAAAGTTTTCTTTTAAAACGACGATTTACTAAAACAAGGTTTTCTAAATCATGAACTGTATTGCTTAACCTGCATGATTTTTCGTAAGCTTCCGCCCTAAATGATTTTTAGGCAAATGGATTGATTTTTTATAGTAAATATAGAAAATTAAGAGTTGAGTTAAAGTTTTTGAATTTGTTAAAAACAAATAAGAGCTAATAAACTGAAATAGTTTTTATTGTGACAACTTAGTTTACAAAATCCATTCCATGTGACATCGCCAGATTCGACCATAATGTCTAGGCCAAGTTTGGGGTGTTACATTATCTCTCTAAAAAAATCTAAATATTGGCAGACAAATGGGACTATTATAGAAAGGGTTGATGGTAATATATAGTATAATAATGTAAACATTAAAAAATATGGCAAATTGCTTATGTTTAAAATTTTAATAAATAAAAATTAAATTTATTAAGTATTAAATTAAAAATAGTATAAATATATTTTTAAATTTAAAATTAATATGAATGGGCCTTGGTAAATTTTGAAGCTCATATTTTGCGTCGAACTAGACTTGGGCAATAAAAGAGTATGCTAATATCACACATAAGCTCGAATTGTTCACAACTCTAGTGGCAAGTAGTGGTTAGTAAGTAGAGAAATGATAGAATAAAGTTGAACAAAGGAATGAATTTGGAGAGATCTTCAAGAGAATTCCGAGGGATTTCTAGTTGAATGTAAAAAATGTCTAAAAATTTTCCCACAAAATGTGAATAGCTCCTATTTATAGGTTGCAAGAACTTAAATTTCAAGTTTGGGCATAAAATATGAGTAACAATGTAAAGCTATGATTTTCAAAGTGTTTTGATATAACAAAGTATTTTTTTACATATTTGTACAAAAAAAGTATTTTTTATATTCCTTTATCAAATTTTTAAAGAACTAAATATTAAAGGCCTAAATCCTATTTGACCCGACCAATTTACTAAGTTTGTAATATAATATGGTATATTGTTATATATATTATATAGTTAATAACACATAAAATTAAATCTATAATGCTATGAACCCTCTTTATAACAACCACCGTCTAGAACAACATTTCACTATAACATATAAGTTTGTTATAAAACCAATTTTCATGTTTTATTTTTGCCATTTATATCAAATTTCACCTCTAGCCACGAAAATCATGAATTATAAAGTATACTCTTTACTAAATTAGTTTTTCATAACAACCTATTTTAGTGAAATTAGTCGTATTCCTAAATAAAATAAAAATCATAAATGTTAGTTAATATATTATTTCAAAATTTTAGTTAATATTTTATTAAATGAAAATATTATTTGTTAAATGGAATTGTATTTGTAAATTTAATGCTCTCAATAGTTGAAAACTCCCTCCAACAACCCTAAATGGTTATATAAACCAATGAATGAGTATAAATAAGGTACAAGAACACTTAAATCAATGCAAGAAACAAGTTTTCAAAGATCAAGTGCCAAAATCCAATATTTCATTTGTTTTACTCATTTTTCTTTCAAAAACACTTGTGGGTTTTATTTAACTTTTATTGTACAAGTGTTTGATTGTATTTATGGGAGTATAGATGATATTTTTGCTTCGGTTGTTTGGTAGAGATTCTGTGGATTTAGGAGTCTAAGGTAGTTGGATATGGTTAGTGTGTCAGATTTGGTGGGATAAGGCTGTTAGTGGTTAGTGGTTAGTAGTTAGTGGGGGAGTGGGATTATGGGTAGTTTTAATTTAATTTAATTTTTCCCCTTTCTCAAAACAATACTGACGTTAGTTCTTTTCTCTATTTGTTTTTCTTCTTTGTTATTCTTTTTGGTCTTTTCTCTTTACTTCGATTGACAATCGACTGTGTCGATCGCTTCATTGTGGTTTTTCGGTGGTTCCTTTTTTATTTGGGTAAGTTTTGAAAATTCATTTTGGGTCGTTTTCCTTTCTTTTGAATTGTCGTAGTGGTGTAGTTAAGGAATTTTCTTCTTCTGCGAATCTATGGCATAAGTGAAGGCGGTGGAACAACGAATTTTGCTCCAACAGCTTGATTCGAGGTCGTGGTTGTATTTGTTAACGGTAAGTCAGTTTATGTGTAATTGGTTAAATCATATTAGATTCATAAAATGATTGCTAAAAAGGTATTGGGTATTCTGTTTTTAGGTGCTAGTGGTCTTGGGAGTGGCTTCGCATAAAAATCGTACCAGGTGTGTTCACCTAACACGAAAAATCAAGTTTCAGCAAAAGCCAAAAATATAGTCTGTCGATGCGGCACGGGCGTGTAGCCAGCCATGTAATTGGCTGTGTGCAAGAAACGACCATGTGACTGATCAAGGCTTGGTCGTGCATAAGAAACGGTCGTGTAACTGTGTGAGTGTGGCCATGTGAGCCACATGGGCTAGGCCAGGTTGGGCGTGTGGGCCCATACGGGTGTGTGGGTTTTGGGCCAGGCCGTGTGGGCTACACGGGTAAGGCCAATCTAGACATATGGGCCACACAGATATGTGAGCCCACATGGGCATATGGGCCCATAATTCTGAAATTTTCCCTAGGGTCGCCCAGGTCGTTCCGATTGACTGTGGGCCTACTGTAAGGTCGATAAGGGCTAACCAAACCTTATTTTATGAGATTTGATATTCTGTTTGACTGATCTGAGTAGGATACTGATACGTATGTCTGACTGTACTATTTAAATATGTTTCTATCTATATACGACCAAGTTAAGCATGTTTAATCTGTATCTAACTGTATATGTTGCATGTTTATCTCTAATGGGTTACACATTGAGTTTATGTAAACTCACATTTATTTGTCTGTTATGTTTAGGTAATAAACTCACATTTATTTGTCTGTTATGTTTAGGTAATCCCCAAACATAAGCAGGTTAGTGTGACGGAGGCTTAGCGGTGACCATTCGATGGGAAACTGTTTCCAGTTATTATTTCATAGTTTTTACTTAAATTTCTAACTTTCGTGAGAGTTTTGTATTTTTTGGACTCTCCGGGCTTTTTGGACTGTTAGGTTTAAATTTTTGGTTTGGTTGTGTTATGATTTCTAAATTGCGATGATTCAAAAAAATATTGATTTCACGCGAACAAATGTTATTTTTGAAAACACGAGCATGGTTTTGTTTTTAACGATTTTTCAAACTTCTGCTGTGAAATAATTTGGTTAACCTTAAAGGATAAAATGTAATAGTTTCAGTAATAAACATATAAAGGAATACGTTTTATAACTTAGATGTTATATCAAAGCATTATCAGTTTCAAAACCTTTTTTCGTAACACTCTCGGATTCAACCATAACGTCTAGGCTGGGTTTGGGGTATTACATTTAGTAGTATCAGAGCCAGGTTACAAAAATCGAGCTGTGAATTTTTTGGGTTCCAAAATTTTATTTTGAAAAAAGATTAATTTTTTAATTATTTAGATAATTTTGAGTAAGTATGTGGTACACCGAGTTTTCAGCACCGTCTTGTAAGGATCTCTGAATTTAGAAAATAATGTAGTTAGTACTTTCTAAAATTATATTGAGTTAGCTAGAGACTAAAACCTCTGAAATACTTCTGAATTTCTAATAACTTTAGCATAAAATATTTGCTAATAAACACTGGAACTGATGCATAAAATTTTATAATGCAGATAAAATTGAAAATATGATGTGTGCTTGTGGAACTCGCGGTTGTGGTATTTGTGGGCGTGACGAGCGCCGTAGGGATGCTCGACCTGAGTCTTCCTTTCTAGGCAGTATGCCAAATTTAGACACAAGTGAGACACCAGTTTTACCTACTACTGAGACTGGGTCTTAAAGCCGCTCGGTTGGGGACGACGCACTATCCCAAGCTATATTAAGAGTGTTGGAGAGAGTCACTAGACCCCATTCTAGATCTGGGGGTCGTGTGTCGGTAACTAAATGACTCCGGTCCAATAGAGCTGAATTGTTTAGGGGTGTCACTGGAGTCGCCCTTACTGTGGCCGAGTATTGGTTGGAGGCCACTGAGAGGATTATGAACAACATTGACTGGACTCCTGAGCAGAAATTGAAGGATGCAGTTTCATTGCTTCGTGATAAAGCCTATTAGTGGTGGTTGTCGGGTGAGGAGGGTACTCAACCAGATTGTTTAAACTAGGATTACTTTAAGACTGCCTTCCAAAGGAAGTATGAGGTTGAGTTTTAGAGATTGAGTCGCTACGCTCGAGGCATGGTGACATTCGAGTATGAGAAATATGTCCATTTTGAGGATGATTTGAGGGACAGTTTAAGGGTTCTGATTACTCTGCAGAGGGAGTGTGAGTTTACTATTCTTGTGGAGAAGGCGAAGATCACCAAGGAGGTTAAGCACGTGGAGCGCCAAAACAGAGACTGAGAGAGAGACAAGAATAAGAGGGATTCGGAGCCCTTTAGTTCTGTTTAGAGGTTTAAGAAATGGGCCAGACCTGATGGGGCCTATTAGAGTGGGAGTTTCTGTTGTTCCTATTGGGATTCAGCCTTATGGTAATTGTGGTAGGCGCTATCTGAGCGAGTGTTGGAGGAGATTAGAGGCTTGTTTTTGGTGTTGGTCTTTAGAGCACCTAATTAAAGAGTGTTGACATCATGCTAATTAGATATAAGCTTCGGGACCGAGTTCTGTTTAGCCTCGGAGGGTAGTACAACAGCCACTTAGGGGCCGTAGACTAGCTAGGGGAGGTAATAGTATGGGCTGAGGAAAGAGAGCACTAGGTAGAGGTGTTAATCAGACTGAAGCAAGACAGCCTGCACTAGTTTATGCTGCTCGATGCCAAGAGGACAGAGACGCCCCTGACCTGATCACAGGTACATTTTTAATTTATAATTCTTCATATACTGCTTTGATAGACATAGGTTCTACACACTCTTATGTAGCTAGTTCTGTTTCCGAGAACTTGGGGATTTCTGTTAAGTGTACTTCTGGTGAGATTACTGTACTGAGTCTGTTGGGGCAATCTGTTCAGGTAAATAGACTTTATAGGAATGTTTCATTTGGAAGTACAAGGGGTTGTGTTTCCGGCAAATCTGAAGGAGCTACCACTAGAGAGTTTGACTTAATTCTGGATATGGACTAATTAGTAGAGCACCAAGTTAGTTTGGACTGTGTGACTAAGAGGGTTTTTTTTAGGACCGAGGATGATAAGGAAGTGGTTGTGATCGGTGAGTGTCAAGATTACTTGTCAAATGTGATCTCCACTCTAGTGGCTGAGAAATTAGTTCGGAAAGGGTGTAAAACTTATTTGGCCTACGTTAGTGTTTTAGTTTCGGGGGACTCTTCTGTTAGGGATATCAAAATAGTAAAGGAATTTTTTTAATGTCTTTCCTAAGGAGTTACCGGGTTTATCTCCGAATTGGGAAGTTGAGTTTGACATTGAGCTACTACTAGATACAGTTTTAGTGTCCATCGCTCCTTACCGTATAACATCGAAGACCTTCAAAAGCTTTTGAATCTTGGTTTCATCCATCCTAGTGTGTCTCCGCAGGGGGCACCAGTTCTGTTTGTGAAGAAAAAAGATGGTACAATGAGGATGTGCATCGACTATCAGCAAATGAATAAGTTAACTGTGAAGAATAAGTACCCACTTCCAAGGATTGACGACCTGTTTGGTCAGTTTCGTGGGGCTGCGGTATTCTCGAAGATAGATCTTCGTTCTGGGTATCATCAGCTTAGGGTTAAGGAACCTGATATTCATAAGACAACATTTAGGACTCTTTATGGGTACTATGAGTTCCTAGTTATGCCCTTTGGTTTGATGAATGCTTCGGCTGTATTCATGAATATGATGAACCAAGTTTTTCAGCCGTATCTGAATCAGTTCATCGTTGGCTTCATCGATGATATTCTGGTTTACTCTAAGACTGAGGATGAGTATGATGAGCATCTTAGAGTAGTGCTTCAGATACTTCGAGAGAAGTAGCTCTACGCTAAGTTGAGCAAATGTAAATTTTGGTTGCGAGAGGTAACATTTCTGGGGAACATGGTTTTTGTTGAGGGGATCCGAGTTGATCCTAGAAAGATTGAGGCTGTGCTTGGTTGGAAATAGCCTAAGAGCATTTCTGATTTTCACAGTTTTTTAGGTCTTGCGAGTTATTACCAGCGGTTTGTTGAGGGGTTTTCACTATTGCAGATCCTTTAACTAAGCTTATGTGCAAGAGTGTTCATTTCTTCTGGACTGATGTGCAACAATCAAGCTTTCAAAAGCTTAAGTATGTTCTAACTCAGGAACTTATTCTGATACAGCCTGAATCTAGTAGAGAGTTTGTGGAGTATAGTAATGCATCGCACGTCGGTTTGGGATGTGTACTGATATAAGATGGTAAGGTTGTGGCTTATGCATCCTGTCAGCTTAAGTCACGCGAGGGAAATTATCTGATGCATGATCTCAAGTTAGCCGCTGTGGTGTTTGCGTTAAAGATCTAAAGGCATTATCTATATGGTGAGAGGTGTATTATCTACACCGATCACAAGAGCCTCAAGCACCTCCTTAATCAGAAGGAGTTGAATCTTAGACAGTATCGATGGATTAAGCTGCTCAAAGATTATGACTGCACGATAGAGTATCATCATGGTAAGACCAATGTGGTGGCTGATGTTCTCAGTCGTAGAGCAATGATTGATTTGAGAGCAATGTTTGCTCATCTTAGTCTGTTCGATGATGGGGGTCTGTTGACCGAGTTGCAAGTTAAGCCGACTTGGATTGGGTAGATTCAAGAAAAACAATTAGGAGATGAGCTTTGGTTCTGCGATTTTATCAGGTTGAAAGTGGCAGTATATCTGATTTTGGAATAAATAAAGATGGGGTTTTGTGTTTACGATGTAGGGTTTATGTATCAAATAATTCTGATCTGAGACAGTCGATTTTGAGGGAAACACATAATAGCCCTTATGTTATGCATCCTGGTGGTAATAAGATGTATCGGGATCTCCGTGAACTATACTAGTGGCTGGGATTGAAACGAGAGATAATGAATTTCGTTGCTCGTTGTCTAACATGCCAGCAAGTTAAAGCTAAGCACCAGTTGCCTTCGGGTTTGTTACAACCTGTTAAGATTCTCTTATGGAAATAGGAACGAGTGACGATGGACTTCGTTAGTGGGTTGCCTTTGACACCCACTAAGAAGGATTCTGTTTGGGTCATCATGGATTGATTGACCAAGTCCGCCCATTTATTCTGGTCCAGAATGACCATTCTTTGCAGAAGTTAGCGAAACTCTATATTTCTAAGATTGTGAAACTGCATGGAGTTTCGATTTCGATAATTTTTTATAGGGATCCTTACTTCACTTCTCAGTTTTGAAAGAAACTGCATGAGGCTCTGGGTTCGAGATTAAATTTCAGTATTGCGTTCCATTCTCAGACCGATGGCCAATCTGAGAAGGTGATTCTGTAACACCCCTTACCCATATCCTACGCTGGGACAGGGTACGAGGCGTTATAGGACATTAAACACATGCATACAAACATTTTCAGGTCATAAAATTTCACTCAAATTTAAGACTTTCAAACTTCTTCTTAACGTCCCCAATATGGACCTACAAGGCCCAAAACACTCTTTGGAAATGGATTGAAAATAAACGAACACTTTTTAAAACTTTAAAAGAAATTTCAATGCAAACAGGGGAACAGGCCCGTATGGAAGGGCGACACGCCCGTGTGTCTTCTTAGCATGGCCATGTTGTAGGCCTGCGTAGCTCACACGGCCTGAACCTATAGAGACACGCCTGTGTCCCTATCCTGTAAACCTACAGGGGTTTTCACACAGCCTGTCACACACCCGTATCCATGGCCTGTGTCCCTCACATGACCGTGATACGCCCGTGTCTCAACCCGTATATAGAAACTTTGACATTCTATTTTTGACGTCATCAACCATTTGGGGGCACACGGTTGTGTGTTAGGCCGTGTGGTGAATTTAATTTCGCATTTAATGTGTAGACTTCATAAGGCCTGGGGACATGCTCATGTACTATGGCCGTGTCCTCCACACGGTTGAGACACACGGCCGTGTCTCCGCCCGTGTGGTTACTACTGGGCATTCTATTTAATCCTCATTAAATGCATTTAGCAATAATAAATATTAGCCACCATCCATGGCCTTATACAAAATGAATCAACCTTTATGACAAGCCAACATATTTGGCTAAAACAAAATGACACTTAGCAAAAAGACCAAGTCTCTATACATGCCATACTTAAAATGATAAATCTAACTATACCAAATATTCTGATGGATAGTGTGATCGAGCCTCTGACGTCCTTTGATCCCTGAGTTAGCTTGGCGATGCTATAAGAAAAAGGAAAGGGAAGGAAGTAAGCATAAAGCTTAGTATGTTTGCATGTAAATAAGTAATAATATCAATCATGCATTATCACGCACACAATATATTATAAATTGGGCATAACTTACTCATTTTCATCCTCACTATTCATATAACATAAACCGATGCTCATTTCTCATGAGTTTCGTGTAGGTACCTGTACCACTTACAACGTAATCACAACTTTTCTTATTTTTGATAAAATTTTTAAATTACCTATTGAATCTGTTGAAATACTATAAGATGCCCGAGAAGCCTCATACAAAGGAGTAAGATGTCGATGCCATGTCCCAGACATGGTCTTGCACTAGCTCTCGTAAAAATATCGATGCCATGTTCTAAACATGGTCTTACACTAGCTCACATATTGAGGCCAATGCCATGTCCCAGACATGGTCTTATACTAGCTCTCATATCAATGCCGATGTCATGTTCCAAACATGGTCTTACACTGGCTCACAAATGCCTCAACGTCATGACCTTGGTATCCTAATATTTCTAGGGTTCAACCGGGAATTTACCATATCAAGACCCTTTGAACATATTTGTAACATTAATTAAACAACCCATTATAACATCAATTATTAATTACATAATATAAACTACATTATTTACACACGAACTTACCTCAGTTTGCAAAATATAGGCGACTACTTTGATTTAGTCCACTAGCTTAGCTTTCCCCCGGTCTAATTCTGGATTCCGTATTTCTTGATCTAAAATGAAAAAAATTATTTATTTAATTATTACATTAATCAAGACATTCCAAAATTCCTAGTTTGGCAAAATAACCGTTTTACCCTTAAACTTTTACAAAGTTACAATTTTGCCCCTAGACTTGTAAAACGATTTTTATCGAATTTCCACATTACCCAAGCCTAGCCGAATCTACTTTAAGCTTATAGCATCTCAAAATTTCCATTATTTCACACATTTACAACCTATTTATAAACTTCACAAAATGGTCCTTTTAGGTGTTTTCATGAAAACCCCTTTCACAAAAGTTGTTTATTTGATAACCAAGATTTATTTTCTTCCATAAATACTCAGCAAACATCATAAATCCTCTCATGGTAAATCTCTAGACTATCAACCATTTTGCAAGATAGTCCCATCATTAGCTAGATTAAGCTATAAGGGTTTCAAAAACACAAAAATCAATAAAAATGACTATCAAAATCACTTACTTGCAATGAATAGAAATTGTTGAAATTTTGAGCTCTCAAAACCCCCCTTTTTGCTGTAATTTTTGGTGGTGAAGAGAAGAAATGAAAAAGATGATAGCTAGTCTTTTAGGTTTATTTTTGCCAGGATTACCTCCTGATCGGGAGGTTGAGTTCGCAATCGAAGTGTTCCCTAGTACAACTCTGGTGTCCATATCTCTTAACCATATGGTACCGATAGAGTTAAATGAATTGAAAGTTCAATTGCAAGATTTACTAGAACGTGGTTTTATATGCCCTAGTATATCACCCTAGGGAGCTCCAGCTTTCTTCGTTAAGAAGAAAGATAGTTCGATTTGACTTTGTATTGACTACCGACAATTAAAAAAGTTGAAAATTAAGAATTGGTACCCTCTTCCTCGTATCTATAACTTGTTTGATCAATTGAAGGGAGCCTCAATCTTTTCTAAGATTGATTTAAGATCGGGATACTATCAGTTGAAAGTAAAGGATAGTGATGTACCGAAAAATACTTTTCGAACGCGTTATGACCACTACGAATTTTTAGTAATACCTTTCAGATTTACAAATGTTCCTGCGACATTTATGGATCTCATGAACTGTATTTTCTAGCCATACCTTGATCAATTTGTGGTTGTTTTTGTTGATGATATTTTGATTTATCCCAAATCAGAAACTGAACACGAACAACATTTACATATCATTTTACAAGTTTTGCGAGAAAAGCAATTGTATCAAAAATTCAATAAATGTGAGTTCTGGTTAACTGAAGTAGTATTTTTGGGACATGTGATATCAGCGGACGGAATTCGAGTGGATCCGAAAAAGATTGAAGCAATAATTATGTGAAAAGTACCGAAGAATGTGTCAGAAATCCATAGTTTCCTTAGTTTAGTTGGTTACTGCTGAAGATTCATTAGCGGATTTTCAAAGATAGCTTTACCGATGACAAAGTTGTTGCAAAAGAACGTACAGTTTGTTTGGAGCGGGCAATGCCAAGAAAGCTTTGAGAAACTGAAACTGATGTTGACTGAAACACCAATTTTAACTTTACTAGAATTAGGAAAGGATTTTGTGGTTTATAGCGATGCCTCGTTGAGTGGATTAGGCTGCGTTTTGATGCAAGAAGGTAAGGTAATTGTGTATGAATCCCAACAGTTAAAATCTCACAAACGAAATTATCTGATACGTGATTTGGAGCTAGCTATTATGGTTTTTGCTCTAAAGATTTGGAGACACAACCTGTATGGTGAAAAGTGTCATATTTTTACTAATCATAAAAGTCTTAAATACCTCTTAACTCAAAAGGAGTTGAATTTAAGACAATATCGTTGGGTTGAGCTTTTCAAATATTATGACTGTGTTATAGATTACCACCCTGGTAAAGCTAGTGTCGTAGCGAATGCGTTGAGCAAAAAAATGGCAGTAGATTTACGAGCGATGTTCGCTCAACTTAGTATTAACAATGACGACAGTTTACTAGCCGAGTTAAGAGTCAAACCAGTGTTATTTGATCAGACGAGAGAAGCACAGTTAGTGGACACCAAGTTGGCGGGGAAGAGAAAAATGGTTCAAGATTGTTTAGTTGAAAATTTTAACATTGGTAATTGTGATTGTTTGAGGTTTCGTAATTGAATCTGCGTCTAAATGTTGTTGAGTTAAAATAATTGATACTTCGTGAATCGCATAATAGCCCTTTTGCTTTACACCCTGGTGGAACGAAAATGTATCGCGACCTTCGTGAGTTGTATTGGTGGTTTAGCATGAAAAGGGAAATAGTTGAATTCATGGCTAGATGTCTAACCTGTCAACGGGTCAAGGCAGAACATCAAGTTCCCACCAGATTGCTTCAGTCTATTTCTATTCCTAAATAGAAATAGGAACACATAACGATGGACTTCGTAACTGGATTACCGTTATCTCTAAATAAGAAAAATATTATTCGGGTGATAGTCGACCGTTAGTCAGATCATTTTATTCCAGTTAGAACGGATTGGTTAATGCAAAATTTAGTTGAAGTCTACATTTGAGAAACTGTTATGTTACACGGCGTACCTATGTCCATTATCTTTAATCGGGATCTTTGATTCACTTCAAGATTTTAGAAGCAATTGCATAAGTCACTTGGTACGAGGCTAAATTTTAGCACGGCTTTTCACCCCCAAATGGATGGGTAATCTAAACGTGTTATTCAGATTTTGGAAGATGTGATTCGAGCCTGTGTGATTGATTTTGTATCGGGTTGGGAACGTTACTTACCTTTGGTTGAATTTTTGTACAATAATAGTTTCTAATCGAGTATCAAATGGCTCCATATAAAGCCTTATATGGTCGCAGATGTCAAACCCCTGTCTTCTAGTCGGAATTAAGTGAGAAGAAAGTGGTTGGACTGGAATTAATTCAAGAAATAGAAAATATGGTCAAAGTGATTCGAGATAGATTGAAAGCAGCTTCCAATAGATAGAAATCGTATGCAGATTTGAAACGTCGAAACATTGAGTTTGCAGTAGGTGATAAATTATTTTTAAAGGTCTAGCTATGGAAGAAAATTCTCCGATTTAATCGAAAAGGGAAGTTGAGTCCTAATTTTATAGGACTGTATGAAGTTATTGAAAGAGTTGGACCGGTTGCTTATCGATTGACGTTTCCTACAGAGTTACAGAAAGCGCACAATGTGTTTCACGTGTCTAAGTTCAGAAAATATATATCAGATCCATCTCATATAATTTCTACAGAAGAAGTTGAAATTCAACCTAATATATTATACCAGGAAGAACCGATTGAAATTTTAGCTCATGAGGTGAAAGAGTTACGTAACATATGAGTTCCGCCAGTGAAAGTTCTTTGGCATAGCTATAACGTCGAAGAAGCGACGTTGGAGTTGGAGGAAACAATGATGTCTCAATATCCCCACCCAGGTAAATTTCAGGGACAAAATTTCTTGAAGGGGAGAGATTTGTAACAACCTGAAAGTTAGTGGTGTCAGGAAACGTACTCCCAGAACTCCATTTTCATGAATCGGGCTTATTATTATTATTATTATTACTATTATTATTATTATTATTATTATTATTATTAAATATTTATAGAGTTGCCCTAGAAGGAAAATTGAATGATAGTTAGATAATTTTAAGTATTAAGTGTTTAATTAAAGTAAAGGGTCTAAATCAAATAAGTTGTAAAAGTAGGAATTAATACTAAATTATAAGGTGGATCCAGATTAAGGGGCTTATTAAACAAATAAGCCATTATTTATATAAGTATGTGATGGTAGACGGTTATAGTAATATTATAAGTATTATATGCGTTAAGTTATTTTAATAATTAAGTTAAAACTTTGTTATAAAAGAAGATATAATATTAATAATAAAAGGGGATATTATTGACTAGAGTGAAGAAAGCCAAGGATATTTCTTTTATTTCTTTTTTCTTTTCGAAACGAAAAGGAAAGGGGGAGAAGTCGCACGACCAAGGGCTCATTGTTGCATGTTTAATTTGGTTAGTAAATTTTGGTTATTTTTACATGAAATTTATATTTTTAAAGTCTTAATCTTATGAGCTAATTTGCCCATGTTGAAATTTTGAGAATTAATTATATTTGTGGAAGTTGTCATTGATGAGAAATTCAAATGTTTGGTGTTATTTTGTTGTTGGGTGTTAAATTTGTGAGTGATTATGAAATTATATTTATATATATGTAAGTGTTTAGAGCTACCATTTTAGTAAATTTTGAAGCTAGATCAAGCTTAAGTAGGGACTGATTTGATAAATCATGAAGAGTGTAGGTACTAATTTTTTTAGAATGTTAAATGTCCTTGAGGTGATAGATTAAATTATAAGTCTTATGGGTTAATTTGGTTAAATTGAGTGGTGATTTTTGTTGATATTAATCTCTAAGGACTTAAATGTTGTAAACTCAAAATAACATGATTTAAATCGTGATTTATAGTTAAGGGACTGCTGGAAAATAGTATAAATTGGTTAGTTGGGAATTGATTTGGGAAAACTAAAATTTAGGGGTTTTGGATTAAGGATTGAATGGTATATATATTGAATGTAAAAATGTCAAATTTGTTTAAAGGGTTAAATGTTAGAGTATAAATATTCTTGGTGGTTGAATTATTAAATTAAATTATTGTTTTTAGATCAAGAAATGAAAGGATCAGTTGCTAATCATGGAAAGGAGAAGGTTATCGAGTTATCATCTTCGATTTTAATAGCTTTCGTAATTCGGTAAGTTTGTAGTCCTTGAACTCGAACTCATTAATTCATTTTAGTTAATTTAGTTAGTACTTTATGTTAATGATATTTTTTATGGTAATTGATTAATTCAATTGAATTGAGGAATATGAATTATTATATGATTGAATATGAGATAAAAAAAATGTACTTTAGTTGTGGTTGTGTTTGATGGAATTGTGAAACAAGGTATTGAGGATGTAATAACTGTATAACGAATATTATCAGTTTATCTGACTAGTGCTGGGCATATCATTATATTTGTCGGTTTATACGACTAGCGTTGGGTGCAACTTTTGTCAGTTTATCTGACTAGTGTTAGGCACATCATTATATCTAACGATTTATCTGACTAGCGCTGGGTGCAACTTTTGTTAGTGTATCTGACTAATGCTGACATATCATTATATATGCCGGTTTATCCAACTAGCGCGGGTGCAAAACTTGATTAGGGTTTAATCGTTAGGCACCGGGTGTCATTCATTGAATGACTCTTATTGACAGGGTATAATGAATCCAGTGAAAAGATTGGTATGTGAAAGATATCATGGAAGAGGTATTAAATGAATTATTGAGTAGTATGCTAAATTCCATAGAGATAAACTTATACATTATGGAATGTAAATTTAGGTCACTAGGTGTAAGTGTGATTCTTTGAAGGATTGAGTTTGCTTAATGTTTGAACCCTTCTTTGAATGCAGGTTAGGTACTTACTTTTGTCCATCGACTCAGCATCCACGACAAATCCCGAACTCAATGTTGGTGACGTATTTCTTTTTTTGTCGTGGCATGTACCTAGGACAATGATATTTTGAGTAATAGTCTTCTAGTCTATGGTTGAATCTAGTATAAGTTACTTATATTGAAAGTCATATAAACTTTAGAACTATGTTAAGTCTTAAAACAAATGTTTGTATATAGTTATGAATGAAATAAGCATGTTGATAAGCTTGACTCTTTTGGATGTGTATAATTGTTTATGTGAATTGGTAAATGCTTTATGAAATGGCAACTTGGTAAGATTGGTTGTATTTGTTCATTTTGGTGAATGTTGATTGAGGATGAGAAAATGGTTAATGTCATATGCTCTTTAACAAGGCTATAGAATAATTAGTCTTTGTTTGAGGTGCCTTTGAATGACACATTGGTTAGGCACATAAATTGTAGGTAATTGATATGTTTTGACTTGTTTGAGAGTATTTTTTGTTATGGTTTTAGGTTTGGATTGGTAGCCAAGTTAGGTGTAAAGTTTACCTTGTTTTTGAAGCAAAATTTGTAACGCCCCCACGCCCGAGACCGTCACCGGAGTCGAGTATGAGGTGTTACTAAACTTAATTTAACATTTTAAGAACTTTAGATTATTTGTTTCTACATTCACAGCTTTTTAGCTACTTGCGTTACAGTCACAAGAAAAATCATATCTCGAGTTACGAAACTCGAAATCAAGATCCGTAAATTTTCTCTGAATCTAGACTCATATGCCTATCTACTAATTTTTTTCTAGAATTTTTGGTTGGGCCAATTAGTACAGTTTATTAGTTAAAGTTACCCCTGTTTCAGGGCTTGACTGGTCTGACCTCTGTTTACTACGAACCACTTTTCTCTCTGTATAAAATTCATATGAATATGAGGTTTATTTCTCCTGAAACTAGACTCAATAAGTATTCTGAGGATATAAAATAAGCCACCTAATTATATCTGTACAATTTATGGTAAATTTATAAAGTTGGAACAGGGGATTCAGAAACTGCTCTGACCCTGTTTCACTAAAATTCAAATATCTTCTAACATATAATTCTTTTACCAGTTTAGTTTGTTTCATGTGAAACTAGACATAATAAGCTTCAATTTGATATTTAATACATCACCAAATTCAATTTATATGATTTTTAGTAAATTTTCAAACTCACATCAGTGTTGCTGTAATATTCTGTTTATGGCAAATTTCATCCTTTTTATGAATTTTCATGAACTAGGTAACTTATTAACTTTCCATAACATCAAACATATTCTAAACTAACCATTTCCATAATTTATCATTATCAAGCACTTCCTCAACCATTTCATCACCATACCATAAGATCATTTACACAAAATAAGTATTTTTCTATACATGCCATACTTGAATTTGCAAGCCATTTTACCGAAAAGTTCTTCCGGATAGTGTGACTGAGCTTCCGACTAATCCCGACTCCTAAGCTGGCTTGTCCAAAACTAAAATGAGTAAGAAAGAGGGAGTAAGCATAAATGCTTAGTAAGTTCATATGCAAATAATAAGTAACATAACAAAGCAATCATACCAAACAACATTAGCATGGTATCACCAAAACATAAATCTCATTTCTAATCATCATTCATCATTTTACTACCTTATCGTTATTGTATCAATACTCAACCCGAGGGTTAAGTACATACCTGTCCGAAGTATCCATTTCACATCACTTACCAATACGTCTCTTTTCATCTCAAGTATTCCTCCATTTGAGTAGAACTTACCCGTTGAACTCATCGGAATATAATTCGGATACGTAGGAAGTTTGCACATAAGTGCCACATATGTAGCCAAGCTACCATGTAACCCGCCCATAGCGAACTCGGACTCAACTCAACGAGCTCGGGCGTTCGCATCCATAATGAACTCGGACTCAACTCAACGAGCTCGGATGCCTAGTTACATCTCACGAACTCGGACTCAACTCAACGAGTTCGAACATTCGCATCCATAAGTGAACTCGGACTCAACTCAACGAGTTCGGATGCCCAAGTATCCCGATGACATGTCACTTGTATCCTAATCTATTCCTAAGGTTCAAAGCGGGATTTTCCTTGAACACATATCCTGGCGTCTTAGTAAAATGCCGTAACCAATACTACGGTAACAATTTATATTTTATTGAAAATAACCACAAAGCATTTATTTCATAATAAAAAAATTCAGCATATCACATAATTGACATCAATGACTTAAAATAACAATTATGCTACATTATTTACATATGAACTTACCTTGGTACCAAAATACAAAGGTTTTGCAATTTAATCCACAATCTTTTCTTTTCCTCGATTGGAGTCGTTTCCACGTCTTTCTTGATCTAAAATAACACATTTAACTTATTTATCACTCACATTATCAAATTAACCCTTAATTCAAATTTTGACAAAATTACAATTTTACCCCTAAACTTTTGCATATTTACATTTTTGCCCCTAAGTTCGGGATTAAACTTTATTCCTTATTCTTATGTTTTACAACATGATGATCACTTTTCCCTTCTATGGCAACATCAAATTCTCACTCTAACATGTACTTGTGACTATTAGGTATTTTTACCGATTAAGCCCTTTTACTCGTTTTTGCTTAAAATCGAGTAGTACAAGTTTTCTAACATAATTTAAAACCTCATATTCTATCATAAAACATCAAAATACACAAATTTCACCTATGGGTATTTTTCCAAATATAAACCCTAGGTTAAATTATTGCTAACATAAGCTAAATCGAGCTACTGGATCTCAAAAGCGTAAAGAACTTGAAAAGCGGGGCTAGAATGGACTTACAATCGAGCTTGGAAGCTTGAAAAACCCTAGCCATGGTTTCTCCTTGCTATATTCGGCCATGGGGTTGAAGATGAGCAAAATTGGCTTTTAATTTTGTATTTTAATTCATTTTACCCTAAATGACCAAAATGCCCTTACTACTAAACTTTCAAAAATTCCTTCCATGTCCTAATTTTGTCCATGAACTTCAAATTGGTCAAATTGCTATTTAAGACCTCCTAATTAATATTTCAAAGCAATTTCATACTAAAAACTTCTAGAATGCAAGTTTTGCAAATTATTCGATTTAGTCCCTAACTTCAAATTAAGCACTTTATGCATAAAATTTCTTCACGAAATTTTCACACAATCATGCAATCATATCATAAACCTCAAAATAATTATAAAATAATTATTTCTATCTCAGATTTGTGGTCACAAAACCACTATTCGATTAGGCCCTAATTCGGGATATTACAACTCCCCCCTTTAAGGATTTTCGTCCTCGAAAATCTTACCGATAAAATGAGATGTGGGTATTGATTTCTCATATTTTCTTGGATTCCCATGTAGCTTCTTCTACTCCATGCTTTTGCCACAACACCTTCACAAGTGCAATATTTTTATTCCTTAGTTGTTTGACCTCTCGAGCTAAAATCTTAATCGGTTCTTCTTCATAGGTCATATATCTGGTTGTAGTTCAATTTACGTCGGTGAAATCACATGTGAAGGATCCGAGCGATACCGGCGTAACATAGATACGTGGAACACATCATGAATCTTCTCTAATTCAGGTGGTAAAGCTAGCCGATATGCTACTGGGTCCAACTTTTTCAATTACCTCATACGGCCCAATAAAGCGTGGACTTAATTTGCCCTTCCGTCCAAATCGAGAACCTTTTTCCACGGAGACACCTTTAAAAATACTTTATCACCAACTTGAAATTCAATGTCCTTTCGTTTTCAATGCATAAGATTTCTGTCTATCTGAAGTTGCTTTCAAACAATCTCGAATTACCTTCACTTTTTCTTGATTTCTTTTATTAGATCAACTCCATAAATATGATTTTCCTTGAGTTGAGTCCAATACAAAAGCGTTCGACACTTACGACCATACAATGCTTCATAAGGTGCCATTTTCAAGCTCGTCGATAACTATTATTGTAAGCAAATTCTACCAACGGTAAGTATTTTCCCAACTTCCTTGAAATTCCAATACACAACATCCGAGCTTATCTTCAAGAATCGAATTACTCTCTCGATTGTCCATCGATCACGTGGATGAAAAGCGATCTTGAAATTTAATTTTGTATTTAACGCGTCTTGCAATTTTTGCCAAAACCGCGAGGTAAACCTTGGATCTCTATCTGAAATGATCGACAATGGTATTCCATGTAGTCTAACAATTTCTCTAACATACAATTCAGCCAACTTGTTAAGAGAATAATCCGTGCGTGCAGGGATAAAATGAGCCGACTTAGTTAGTCATCAACTATTACCCGGATGGCATCTTTCTTTCACGGAGTTAATGGCAATCTGAAACAAAATCCATAGTAATCCGATCCCATTTCCATTCGGGAACCATAATAGGTGAAGTAATCCCGAAGGCACTTGGTGTTGACTTTTCACTGTTGACAAATCAAGCATTTGGACACAAACTACGATATATCCTTTTTCATTCCATTCCACCAATACATTTTCTTCAAGTCATTATACATTTTCGTACTACCCGGATGAATCGAGAAACAACCACTATGTGCTTCCTATAGGATCTTTTGAATCAATTCCTCATTCTTTGGTACACAAATCCGATCTTTAAACATTAAGCACCCATCAGAACTGATTCTGAAATCTAACTCTGTATCAACTTCACAGTGCTTTCCTTTGGCTTGCAAATCTTGATCATCTTTCTGAGCTTCAGAAATCTATTGTAAAAACATCGGTTTTGCTCTTAACATTATAGAGAGAAAATGTACCGGTAATCACATCGGGTGAGGAAGCATCTTTCGCGCTTTAATAACATAAGTCCTAGCTGGAGCCCTTCCTTGAGTCTAATTGGTGCATCCACGGCTACATTCTTACTACTTGTTTTGGTCCAGCTTTTCTTGGTTATCTTCCTCTCGAATCCGCCCCACTTGTTTTTGTATTCTGAAATTTTTCTTTTTCAGCTCTCTCTGGCGATCTCTAATAAAATGATCAGGAGAACCACATCGAAAACATTCATTTGCTCTGCACGGGCCAAAATGATTTCTACCACACATTGGCACTCGGGTTTAACAAATCTCGAATTCCCTACACTTGTGTTTGCCAAGTAGTGCGGGACTTAGGACCCACATTTTGCTTCTTATAGTTTCCATATGATTGCCCAGCTGAAGTTTGAGAACGAGGATTCATATTTCTTGACTTTCCAGTTCTTTGTGAGAATGAAGCGCTCATCGGTCTTTTCTTCCGACTTCTAGTCTCGATCTCTGCCTTTTTCTTCTCTTTAAGTAATTCTTGACCTTACAAGCTCGATCAACCAATACTACCATTTCTTTTAATTCAAGAATTCCAACAAATACCTTGATGTCTTCGTTGAGCCCGTCTTCAAATCGTCGGCACATCTTGGCCTCTGTAGGAACATACTCTACGGCATATTTACTTAATCGAACAAACTCTCTTTCATATTTACAGAATGCTTAGTCATATTACGTTGCTTTTGATTCAAGAAATTCTTTACGCTACGATCCATAAATCTTTCACTAATATATTTCTTCGAAACTCTTCTTGAAAGAATTCCCATGTTACTCTCTCTTTCGGTACCACCGAAATCAAAGTCTTCCACCAATTATAAGCTGAATCCCTCAACAAAGATATAGCGCATTTCAAACATTCTTGGTGTACAAGATAATTCATCAAATACCGAATAGAATTTTCAAGCCAAAACTCGCTTTCTCGGCATCATCATCAATATTTGCTTTAAATTCTTGGCCCCTTGCTTGCGGATTCTATCAACTGGATTTCTATGAATTTCATCAGATCCATACCTTGAGGTATCGAGTGCAGGTTGAGGAATTGGGGAGGTGGGGAGGTTGTACATTTGGGTTCGTCTGAACGAACTCGGTGTACCATGCACTCATCATTTGGAGAAAGGCTTCTCGCCTTTCTTTCTCCTCCTCACGACCAACAGTAGGAGGTGGATTTTCAGTCGCGTTGCTCCTTCAGCCGAGGCTGTCGCATTACTCTCTACTTCATCCGCCACGGCTGAATCGGGATCCATTTACTATAAAAAATCATTGAAAAGGTCGAGGAAGTCGTCACACTATCACAATTTATACATATGGCATGTATAGCAAAATCCGTACATACAACACGTAGTCCGAGAACCGACTAAACCTGCTCGATACCACTAAATGTAACGCCCCACGCCCGAGACCGTCACCGGAGTCGAGTATGAGGTGTTACTAAACTTAATTTAACATTTTAAGAACTTTAGATTATTTGTTTCTACATTCACAGCTTTTTAGCTACTTGCGTTACAGTCACAAGAAAAATCATATCTCGAGTTACGAAACTCGAAATCAAGATCCGTAAATTTTCTCTAAATCTAGACTCATATGCCTATCTACTAATTTTTTTCTAGAATTTTTGGTTGGGCCAATTAGTACAGTTTATTAGTTAAAGTTACCCCTGTTTCAGGGCTTGACTGGTCTGACCTCTGTTTACTACGAACCACTTTTCTCTCTGTATAAAATTCATATGAATATGAGGTTTATTTCTCCTGAAACTAGACTCAATAATTATTCTGAGGATATAAAATAAGCCACCTAATTATATCTGTACAATTTATGGTAAATTTATAAAGTTGGAACAGGGGATTCAGAAACTGCTCTGACCCTGTTTCACTAAAATTCAAATATCTTCTAACATATAATTCTTTTACCAGTTTAGTTTGTTTCATGTGAAACTAGACATAATAAGCTTCAATTTGATATTTAATACATCACCAAATTCAATTTATATGATTTTTAGTAAATTTTCAAACTCACATCAGTGTTGCTGTAATATTCTGTTTATGGCAAATTTCATCCTTTTTATGAATTTTCATGAACTAGGTAACTTATTAACTTTCCATAACATCAAACATATTCTAAACTAACCATTTCCATAATTTATCATTATCAAGCACTTCCTCAACCATTTCATCACCATACCATAAGATCATTTACACAAAATAAGTATTTTTCTATACATGCCATACTTGAATTTGCAAGCCATTTTACCGAAAAGTTCTTCCGGATAGTGTGGTGAGCTTGGAGACCAATCCCGACTCCTAAGCTGGCTTGTCCAAAACTAAAATGAGTAAGAAAGAGGAGTAAGCATAAATGCTTAGTAAGTTCATATGCAAATAATAAGTAACATAACAAAGCAATCATACCAAACAACATTAGCATGGTATCACCAAAACATAAATCTCATTTCTAATCATCATTCATCATTTTACTACCTTATCGTTATTGTATCAATACTCAACCCGAGGGTTAAGTACATACCTGTCCAAGTATCCATTTCACATCACTTACCAATACGTCTCTTTTCATCTCAAGTATTCCTCCATTTGAGTAGAACTTTACCCGTTGAACTCATCGGAATATAATTCGGATACGTAGGAAGTTTGCACATAAGTGCCACATATGTAGCCAAGCTACCATGTAACCCGCCCATAAGCGAACTCGGACTCAACTCAACGAGCTCGGGCGTTCGCATCCATAATGAACTCGGACTCAACTCAACGAGCTCGGATGCCTAGTTACATCTCACGAACTCGGACTCAACTCAACGAGTTCGAACATTCGCATCCATAAGTGAACTCGGACTCAACTCAACGAGTTCGGATGCCCAAGTATCCGAGTGACATGTCACTTGTATCCTAATCTATTCCTAAGGTTCAAGCGGGATTTTCCTTGAACACATATCCTTGGCGTCTTCCGTAAAATGCCGTAACCAATACTCGGTAACAATTTATATTTTATTCGAAAATAACCACAAAGCATTTATTTCATAATAAAAAAAATTCAGCATATCACATAATTGACATCAATGACTTAAAATAACAATTATGCTACATTATTTACATATGAACTTACCTTGGTACCAAAATACAAAGGTTTTGCAATTTAATCCACAATCTTTTCTTTTCCTCGATTGGAGTCGTTTCCACGTCTTTCTTGATCTAAAATAACACATTTAACTTATTTATCACTCACATTATCAAATTAACCCTTAATTCAAATTTTGACAAAATTACAATTTTACCCCTAAACTTTTGCATATTTACATTTTTGCCCCTAAGTTCGCTTATGTTTTACAACATGCTGATCACTTTTCCCTTCTATGGCAACATCAAATTCTCACTCTAACATGTACTTGTGACTATTAGGTATTTTTACCGATTAAGCCCTTTTACTCGTTTTTGCTTAAAATCGAGTAGTACAAGTTTTCTAACATAATTTAAAACCTCATATTCTATCATAAAACATCAAAATACACAAATTTCACCTATGGGTATTTTTCCAAATATAAACCCTAGGTTAAATTATTGCTAACATAAGCTAAATCGAGCTACCTGGATCTCAAAAACGTAAAGAACTTGAAAAACGGGGCTAGAATGGACTTACAATCGAGCTTGGAAGCTTGAAAAACCCTAGCCATGGTTTCTCCTTGCTATATTCGGCCATGGGGTTGAAGATGAGCAAAATTGGCTTTTAATTTTGTATTTTAATTCATTTTACCCCTAAATGACCAAAATGCCCTTACTACTAAACTTTCAAAAATTCCTTCCATGTCCTAATTTTGTCCATGAACTTCAAATTGGTCAAATTGCTATTTAAGACCTCCTAATTAATATTTCAAAGCAATTTCATACTAAAAACTTCTAGAATGCAAGTTTTGCAAATTATTCGATTTAGTCCCTAACTTCAAATTAAGCACTTTATGCATAAAATTTCTTCACGAAATTTTCACACAATCATGCAATCATATCATAAACCTCAAAATAATTATAAAATAATTATTTCTATCTCGGATTTGTGGTCACAAAACCACTATTCCGATTAGGCCCTAATTCGGGATATTACAACTCTCCCCCCCTTTAAGGATTTTCGTCCTCGAAAATCTTACCAGTAAACAGATGTGGGTATTGATTTCTCATATTTTCTTCGGATTCCCATGTAGCTTCTTCTACTCCATGCTTTTGCCACAACACCTTCACAAGTGCAATATTTTTATTCCTTAGTTGTTTGACCTCTCGAGCTAAAATCTTAATCGGTTCTTCTTCATAGGTCATATCTGGTTGTAGTTCAATTTACGTCGGTGAAATCACATGTGAAGGATCCGAGCGATACCGGACGTAACATAGATACGTGGAACACATCATGAATCTTCTCTAATTCGGTGGTAAAGCTAGCCGATATGCTCTGGGTCCAACTTTTCAATTACCTCATACGGCCCAATAAAGCGTGGACTTAATTTGCCCTTCCGTCCAAATCGAGAACCTTTTTCCACGGAGACACCTTTAAAAATACTTTATCACCAACTTGAAATTCAATGTCCTTTCGTTTTCAATCTGCATAAGATTTTGTCTATCTGAAGTTGCTTTCAAACAATCTCGAATTACCTTCACTTTTTCTTGATTTCTTTTATTAGATCAACTCCATAAATATGATTTTCCTTGAGTTCAGTCCAATACAAAGGCGTTCGACACTTACGACCATACAATGCTTCATAAGGTGCCATTTTCAAGCTCGTCGATAACTATTATTGTAAGCAAATTCTACCAACGGTAAGTATTTTCCCAACTTCCTTGAAATTCCAATACACAACATCGAGCTTATCTTCAAGAATCTGAATTACTCTCTCGATTGTCCATCGATGCGTGGATGAAAAGCGATCTTGAAATTTAATTTTGTATTTAACGCTGCGTCTTGCAATTTTTGCCAAAACCGCGAGGTAAACCTTGGATCTCTATCCGAAATGATCGACAATGGTATTCCATGTAGTCTAACAATTTCTCTAACATACAATTCAGCCAACTTGTTAAGAGAATAATCCGTGCATGCAGGGATAAAATGAGCCGACTTAGTTAGTCTGTCAACTATTACCCGGATGGCATCTTTCTTTCACGGAGTTAATGGCAATCTGAAACAAAATCCATAGTAATCCGATCCCATTTCCATTCAGGAACCATAATAGGTGAAGTAATCCCGAAGGCACTTGGTGTTCATTTTCACACTGTTGACAAATCAAGCATTTGGACACAAACTCGATATATCCTTTTTCATTCCATTCCACCAATACATTTTCTTCAAGTCATTATACATTTTCGTACTACCGGATGAATCGAGAAACAACCACTATGTGCTTCCTATAGGATCTTTTGAATCAATTCCTCATTCTTTGGTACACAAATCCGATCTTTAAACATTAAGCACCCATCGAATCGATTCGAAATCTAACTCTGTATCAACTTCACGAGTGCTTTCCTTTGGCTTGCAAATCTTGATCATCTTTACGAGCTTGAGTAAATCTATTGTAAAACATCGGTTTTGCTCTTAACATTATAGAGAGAAAATGTACGGTAATCACATCGGGTGAGGAAGCATCTTCGCGCTTTAATAACATAAGTCCTAGCTGGAGCCCTTCCTTGAGTCTAATTGGTGCATCCACGGCTACATTCTTACTACTTGTTTTTGGTCCCAGCTTTTCTTGGTTATCTTCCTCTCGAATCCGCCCCACTTGTTTTTGTATTCGAAATTTTTCTTTTTCAGCTCTCTCAGGCGATCTCTAATAAAATGATCAGGAGAACCACATCGAAAACATTCATTTGCTCTGCACGGGCCAAAATGATTTCTACCACACGCTGGCACTCGGGTTTAACAAATCTCGAATTCCTACACTTGGCTGCGAAGTAGTGCGGGACTTAGGACCCACATTTTGCTTCTTATAGTTTCCATATGATTGCCCACTGAAGTTTGAGAACGAGGATTCATATTTCTTGACTTTCCAGTTCTTTGTGAGAATGAAGCGCTCATCGGTCTTTTCTTCCGACTTCTAGTCTCGATCTCGCCTTTTTCTTCTCTTTAAGTAATTCTTTGACCTTACAAGCTCGATCAACCAATACTACCATTTCTTTTAATTCAAGAATTCCAACAAATACCTTGATGTCTTCGTTGAGCCCGTCTTCAAATCGTCGGCACATCTTGGCCTCTGTAGGAACATACTCTCTGGCATATTTACTTAATCGAACAAACTCTCTTTCATATTCTGTAACCGTCATATTACGTTGCTTCAGTTCAAGAAATTCTTTACGCTTCTGATCCATAAATCTTTCACTAATATATTTCTTCCAAACTCTTCTTGAAAGAATTCCCATGTTACTCTCTCTTTCGGTACCACCGAAATCAAAGTCTTCCACCAATTATAAGCTGAATCCCTCAACAAAGATATAGCGCATTTCAAACATTCTTCAGGTGTACAAGATAATTCATCAAATACCCGAATAGAATTTTCAAGCCAAAACTCTGCTTTCTCGGCATCATCATCAATATTTGCTTTAAATTCTTCGGCCCCTTGCTTGCGGATTCTATCAACTGGATTTCTATGAAATTTCATCAGATCCATACCTTGAGGTATCGAGTGCAGAGTTGAGGAATTGGGGAGGTGGGGGAGGTTGTACATTTGGGTTCGTACGAACGAACTCAGTGTACCATGCACTCATCATTTGGAGAAAGGCTTCTCGGCCCCTTTCTCCTCCTCCCTGACCAACAGTAGGAGGTGGATTTTCAGTCGGCGCTGCTCCTTCAGCCGGAGCTGTCGCATTACTCTCTACTTCATCTGCCACAGCTGAATCGGGATCCATTTACTATAAAAAAATCATTGAAAAAGGTCAGAAGTCGTCACACTATCACAATTTATACATATGGCATGTATAGCAAAATCCGTACATACAACACGTAGTCCGAGAACCGACTAAACCTGCTCTGATACCACTAAATGTAACGCCCCCACGCCCGAGACCGTCACCGGAGTCGAGTATGAGGTGTTACTAAACTTAATTTAACATTTTAAGAACTTTAGATTATTTGTTTCTACATTCACAGCTTTTTAGCTACTTGCGTTACAGTCACAAGAAAAATCATATCTCGAGTTACGAAACTCGAAATCAAGATCCGTAAATTTTCTCTGAATCTAGACTCATATGCCTATCTACTAATTTTTTTCTAGAATTTTTGGTTGGGCCAATTAGTACAGTTTATTAGTTAAAGTTACCCCTGTTTCAGGGCTTGACTGGTCTGACCTCTGTTTACTACGAACCACTTTTCTCTCTGTATAAAATTCATATGAATATGAGGTTTATTTCTCCTGAAACTAGACTCAATAATTATTCTGAGGATATAAAATAAGCCACCTAATTATATCTGTACAATTTATGGTAAATTTATAAAGTTGGAACAGGGATTCAGAAACTGCTCTGACCCTGTTTCACTAAAATTCAAATATCTTCTAACATATAATTCTTTTACCAGTTTAGTTTGTTTCATGTGAAACTAGACATAATAAGCTTCAATTTGATATTTAATACATCACCAAATTCAATTTATATGATTTTTAGTAAATTTTCAAACTCACATCAGTGTTGCTGTAATATTCTGTTTATGGCAAATTTCATCCTTTTATGAATTTTCATGAACTAGGTAACTTATTAACTTTCCATAACATCAAACATATTCTAAACTAACCATTTCCATAATTTATCATTATCAAGCACTTCCTCAACCATTTCATCACCATACCATAAGATCATTTACACAAAATAAGTATTTTTCTATACATGCCATACTTGAATTTGCAAGCCATTTTACCGAAAAGTTCTTCCGGATAGTGTGACTGAGCTTCCAACCAATCCCGACTCCTAAGCTGGCTTGTCCAAAACTAAAATGAGTAAGAAAGAGGGAGTAAGCATAAATGCTTAGTAAGTTCATATGCAAATAATAAGTAACATAACAAAGCAATCATACCAAACAACATTAGCATGGTATCACCAAAACATAAATCTCATTTCTAATCATCATTCATCATTTTACTACCTTATCGTTATTGTATCAATACTCAACCCGAGGGTTAAGTACATACTTGTCCGAAGTATCCATTTCACATCACTTACCAATACGTCTCTTTTCATCTCAAGTATTCCTCCATTTGAGTAGAACTTTACCCGTTGAACTCATCGGAATATAATTCGGATACGTAGGAAGTTTGCACATAAGTGCCACATATGTAGCCAAGCTACCATGTAACCCGCCCATAAGCGAACTCGGACTCAACTCAACGAGCTCGGGCGTTCGCATCCATAATGAACTCGGACTCAACTCAACGAGCTCGGATGCCTAGTTACATCTCACGAACTCAGACTCAACTCAACGAGTTCGAACATTCGCATCCATAAGTGAACTCGGACTCAACTCAACGAGTTCGGATGCCCAAGTATCCCGATGACATGTCACTTGTATCCTAATCTATTCCTAAGGTTCAAAGCGGGATTTTCCTTGAACACATATCCTTGACGTCTTCCGTAAAATGCCGTAACCAATACTCGGTAACAATTTATATTTTATTGAAAATAACCACAAAGCATTTATTTCATAATAAAAAAATTCAGCATATCACATAATTGACATCAATGACTTAAAATAACAATTATGCTACATTATTTACATATGAACTTACCTTGGTACCAAAATACAAAGGTTTTGCAATTTAATCCACAATCTTTTCTTTTCCTCGATTGGAGTCGTTTCCACGTCTTTCTTGATCTAAAATAACACATTTAACTTATTTATCACTCACATTATCAAATTAACCCTTAATTCAAATTTTGACAAAATTACAATTTTACCCCTAAACTTTTGCATATTTACATTTTTGCCCCTAAGTTCGCTTATGTTTTACAACATGCTGATCACTTTTCCTTCTATGGCAACATCAAATTCTCACTCTAACATGTACTTGTGACTATTAGGTATTTTTACCGATTAAGCCCTTTACTCGTTTTTGCTTAAAATCGAGTAGTACAAGTTTTCTAACATAATTTAAAACCTCATATTCTATCATAAAACATCAAAATACACAAATTTCACCTATGGGTATTTTTCCAAATATAAACCCTAGGTTAAATTATTGCTAACATAAGCTAAATCAGAGCTACTGGATCTCAAAAACGTAAAGAACTTGAAAAGCGGGGCTAGAATGGACTTACAATCGAGCTTGGAAGCTTGAAAACCCTAGCCATGGTTTCTCCTTGCTATATTCGGCCATGGGGTTGAAGATGAGCAAAATTGGCTTTTAATTTTGTATTTTAATTCATTTTACCCCTAAATGACCAAAATGCCCTTACTACTAAACTTTCAAAAATTCCTTCCATGTCCTAATTTTGTCCATGAACTTCAAATTGGTCAAATTGCTATTTAAGACCTCCTAATTAATATTTCAAAGCAATTTCATACTAAAAACTTCTAGAATGCAAGTTTTGCAAATTATTCGATTTAGTCCCTAACTTCAAATTAAGCACTTTATGCATAAAATTTCTTCACGAAATTTTCACACAATCATGCAATCATATCATAAACCTCAAAATAATTATAAAATAATTATTTCTATCTCGGATTTGTGGTCACAAAACCACTATTCCGATTAGGCCCTAATTCGGGATATTACAACTCTCCCCCCTTTAAGGATTTTCGTCCTCGAAAATCTTACCACGAAATGAGATGTGGGTATTGATTTCTCATATTTTCTTGGATTCCCATGTAGCTTCTTCTACTCCATGCTTTTGCCACAACACCTTCACAAGTGCAATATTTTTATTCCTTAGTTGTTTGACCTCTCGAGCTAAAATCTTAATCGGTTCTTCTTCATAGGTCATATCTGGTTGTAGTTCAATTTCTGTCGGTGAAATCACATGTGAAGGATCCGAACGATACCGACGTAACATAGATACGTGGAACACATCATGAATCTTCTCTAATTCGGTGGTAAAGCTAGCCGATATGCTACTGGGTCCAACTTTTTCAATTACCTCATACGGCCCAATAAAGCGTGGACTTAATTTGCCCTTCCGTCCAAAAATGAGAACCTTTTTCCACGGAGACACCTTTAAAAATACTTTATCACCAACTTGAAATTCAATGTCCTTTCGTTTTAAATCTGCATAAGATTTCTGTCTATCTGAAGCAGCTTTCAAACAATCTCGAATTACCTTCACTTTTCTTGATTTCTTTTATTAGATCAACTCCATAAATATGATTTTCCTTGAGTTCAGGTCAATACAAAGGCGTTCGACACTTACGACCATACAATGCTTCATAAGGTGCCATTTTCAAGCTCGTCGATAACTATTATTGTAAGCAAATTCTACCAACGGTAAGTATTTTTCCCAACTTCCTTGAAATTCCAATACACAACATCCGAGCTTATCTTCAAGAATCGAATTACTCTCGATTGTCCATCGATCTGTGGATGAAAAGCAAGATCTTGAAATTTAATTTTGTATTTAACGCGTCTTGCAATTTTTGCCAAAACCGCGAGGTAAACCTTGGATCTCTATCGAAATGATCGACAATGGTATTCCATGTAGTCTAACAATTTCTCTAACATACAATTCAGCCAACTTGTTAAGAGAATAATCAAATGCGACTTAGGGATAAAATGAGCCGACTTAGTTAGTCCGTCAACTATTACCCGGATGGCATCTTTCTTTCCGGAGTTAATGGCAATCCTGAAACAAAATCCATAGTAATCCGATCCCATTTCCATTCAGGAACCATAATAGGCTGAAGTAATCCCGAAGGCACTTGGTGTTCAGCTTTCACCTGTTGACAAATCAAGCATTTGGACACAAACTCTGATATATCCTTTTTCATTCCATTCCACCAATACATTTTCTTCAAGTCATTATACATTTTCGTACTACCCGGATGAATCGAGAAACAACCACTATGTGCTTCCTATAGGATCTTTTGAATCAATTCCTCATTCTTTGGTACACAAATCCGATCTTTAAACATTAAGCACCCATCAGAACTGATTCTGAAATCTAACTCTGTATCAACTTCACAGTGCTTTCCTTTGGCTTGCAAATCTTGATCATCTTTACGAGCTTGTAAATCTATTGTAAAACATCGGTTTTGCTCTTAACATTATAGAGAGAAAATGTACCGGTAATCACATCGGGTGAGGAAGCATCTTCGCGCGCTTTAATAACATAAGTCCTAGCTGGAGCCCTTCCTTCAGGTCTAATTGGTGCATCCCTGGCTACATTCTTACTACTTGTTTCGGTCCCAGCTTTTCTTGGTTATCTTCCTCTCGAATCCGCCCCACTTGTTTTTGTATTCTGAAATTTTTCTTTTCAGCTCTCTCTGGCGAGTCTCTAATAAAATGATCCAGGAGAACCACATCGAAAACATTCATTTGCTCTGCACGGGCCAAAATGATTTCTACCACACACTGCACTCGAGGTTTAACAAATTTGAATTCCCTACACCTTTGTTTGCCAAGTAGTGCGGGACTTAGGACCCACATTTTGCTTCTTATAGTTTCCATATGATTGCCCAGCTGAAGTTTGAGAACGAGGATTCATATTTCTTGACTTTCCAGTTCTTTGTGAGAATGAAGCGCTCATCGGTCTTTTCTTCCGACTTCTAGTCTCGATCTCGCCTTTTTCTTCTCTTTAAGTAATTCTTCACCTTACAAGCTCGATCAACCAATACTACCATTTCTTTTAATTCAAGAATTCCAACAAATACCTTGATGTCTTCGTTGAGCCCGTCTTCAAATCGTCGGCACATCTTGGCCTCTGAGGAACATACTCTCGGCATATTTACTTAATCGAACAAACTCTCTTTCATATTCTCAGAATCAGTCATATTACGTTGCTTGATTCAAGAAATTCTTTACGCTTCGATCCATAAATCTTTCACTAATATATTTCTTCCAAACTCTTCTTGAAAGAATTCCCATGTTACTCTCTCTTTGGTACCACAGAAATCAAAGTCTTCCACCAATTATAATTTGAATCCCTCAACAAAGATATAGCGCATTTCAAACATTCTTCAGTGTACAAGATAATTCATCAAATACCGAATAGAATTTTCAAGCCAAAACTCGCTTTCTCGGCATCATCATCAATATTTGCTTTAAATTCTTGACCCCTTGCTTGCATGGATTCTATCAACTGGATTTCTATGAAATTTCATCAGATCCATACCTTGAGGTATCGAGTACAGGTTGAGGAATTGGGGAGGTGGGGAGGTTGTACATTTGGGTTCGCATTGAACGAACTCGGTGTACCATGCACTCATCATTTGGAGAAAGGCTTCTCGGCCCCTTTCTCCTCCTCCACGACCAACGAGTAGGAGGTGGATTTTCAGTCAGCGCTGCTCCTTCAGCGGAGCTGTCGCATTACTCTCTACTTCATCCGCCACACTGAATCGGGATCCATTTACTATAAAAAATCATTGAAAAGGTCGGAAGTCGTCACACTATCACAATTTATACATATGGCATGTATAGCAAAATCCGTACATACAACACGTAGTCCGAGAACCGACTAAACCTGCTCGATACCACTAAATGTAACGCCCCACGCCCGAGACCGTCACCGAGTCGAGTATGAGGTGTTACTAAACTTAATTTAACATTTTAAGAACTTTAGATTATTTGTTTCTACATTCACAGCTTTTTAGCTACTTGCGTTACAGTCACAAGAAAAATCATATCTTGAGTTACGAAACTCGAAATCAAGATCCGTAAATTTTCTCTGAATCTAGACTCATATGCCTATCTACTAATTTTTTTCTAGAATTTTTGGTTGGGACAATTAGTACAGTTTATTAGTTAAAGTTACCCCTGTTTCAGGGCTTGACTGGTCTGACCTCTGTTTACTACGAACCACTTTTCTCTCTGTATAAAATTCATATGAATATGAGGTTTATTTCTCCTGAAACTAGACTCAATAATTATTCTGAGGATATAAAATAAGCCACCTAATTATATCTGTACAATTTATGGTAAATTTATAAAGTTGGAACAGGGGATTCAGAAACTGCTCTGACCCTGTTTTACTAAAATTCAAATATCTTCTAACATATAATTCTTTTACCAGTTTAGTTTGTTTCATGTGAAACTAGACATAATAAGCTTCAATTTGATATTTAATACATCACCAAATTCAATTTATATGATTTTTAGTAAATTTTCAAACTCACATCAGTGTTGCTGTAATATTCTGTTTATGGCAAATTTCATCCTTTTTATGAATTTTCATGAACTAGGTAACTTATTAACTTTCCATAACATCAAACATATTCTAAACTAACCATTTCCATAATTTATCATTATCAAGCACTTCCTCAACCATTTCATCACCATACCATAAGATCATTTACACAAAATAAGTATTTTTCTATACATGCCATACTTGAATTTGCAAGCCATTTTACCGAAAAGATCTTCCGGATAGTGTGACTGAGCTTCCGACCAATCCCGACTCCTAAGCTGGCTTGTCCAAAACTAAAATGAGTAAGAAAGAGGGAGTAAGCATAAATGCTTAGTAAGTTCATATGCAAATAATAAGTAACATAACAAAGCAATCATACCAAACAACATTAGCATGGTATCACCAAAACATAAATCTCATTTCTAATCATCATTCATCATTTTACTACCTTATCGTTATTGTATCAATACTCAACCCGAGGGTTAAGTACATACCTGTCCGAAGTATCCATTTCACATCACTTACCAATACGTCTCTTTTCATCTCAAGTATTCCTCCATTTGAGTAGAACTTTACCCGTTGAACTCATCGGAATATAATTCGGATACGTAGGAAGTTTGCACATAAGTGCCACATATGTAGCCAAGCTACCATGTAACCCGCCCATAAGCGAACTCGGACTCAACTCAACGAGCTCGGGCGTTCGCATCCATAATGAACTCGGACTCAACTCAACGAGCTCGGATGCCTAGTTACATCTCACGAACTCGGACTCAACTCAACGAGTTCGAACATTCGCATCCATAAGTGAACTCCGGACTCAACTCAACGAGTTCGGATGCCCAAGTATCCCAGTGACATGTCACTTGTATCCTAATCTATTCCTAAGGTTCAAACGGGATTTTCCTTGAACACATATCCTTGACGTCTTCCGTAAAATGCCGTAACCAATACTCGGTAACAATTTATATTTTATTCGAAAATAACCACAAAGCATTTATTTCATAATAAAAAAATTCAGCATATCACATAATTGACATCAATGACTTAAAATAACAATTATGCTACATTATTTACATATGAACTTACCTTGGTACCAAAATACAAAGGTTTTGCAATTTAATCCACAATCTTTTCTTTTCCTCGATTGGAGTCGTTTCCACGTCTTTCTTGATCTAAAATAACACATTTAACTTATTTATCACTCACATTATCAAATTAACCCTTAATTCAAATTTTGACAAAATTACAATTTTACCCCTAAACTTTTGCATATTTACATTTTTGCCCCTAAGTTCGGGATTAAACTTTATTCCTTATTCTTATGTTTTACAACATGCTGATCACTTTTCCCTTCTATGGCAACATCAAATTCTCACTCTAACATTTACTTGTGACTATTAGGTATTTTTACCGATTAAGCCCTTTTACTCGTTTTTGCTTAAAATCGAGTAGTACAAGTTTTCTAACATAATTTAAAACCTCATATTCTATCATAAAACATCAAAATACACAAATTTCACCTATGGGTATTTTTCCAAATATAAACCCTAGGTTAAATTATTGCTAACATAAGCTAAATCGAGCTACCTGGATCTCAAAAACGTAAAGAACTTGAAAAACGGGGCTAGAATGGACTTACAATCGAGCTTGGAAGCTTGAAAACCCTAGCCATGGTTTCTCCTTGCTATATTCGGCCATGGGGTTGAAGATGAGCAAAATTGGCTTTTAATTTTGTATTTTAATTCATTTTACCCCTAAATGACCAAAATGCCCTTACTACTAAACTTTCAAAAATTCCTTCCATGTCCTAATTTTGTCCATGAACTTCAAATTGGTCAAATTGCTATTTAAGACCTCCTAATTAATATTTCAAAGCAATTTCATACTAAAAACTTCTAGAATGCAAGTTTTGCAAATTATTCGATTTAGTCCCTAACTTCAAATTAAGCACTTTATGCATAAAATTTCTTCACGAAATTTTCACACAATCATGCAATCATATCATAAACCTCAAAATAATTATAAAATAATTATTTCTATCTCGGATTTGTGGTCACGAAACCACTATTCCGATTAGGCCCTAATTCGGGATATTACAAAATTTGGTACACACGGCCAAGGACACGGGCTGTCACACGGCCGTGTGACCCATACGGTCTATCCATATGGTCGTGTATCTTATTGTCTTTAGGTGCATGTTTTACACAGCCTTTTGTCTTAAAATAGATTGTTACACGGTCTGAGACATGGTCAGCGACACGGCAGCGTGTCTTAAAACAGATTGTTACACGGTTTGAGACATGGCCAGCAACACGGCCGTGTGACTCAACATCAAATGTCACGGTCTAGGTTGTGACATTCGGTCTAGCCTTACGGCCGTGTGTCCCTTGTTTTCAAAATTTTTCAAATTTTCTTAACTTTTCCGTTTGGTTCCGAATTGACCCAAGAATGTTTCTAATTTATTTTTATGACCTCGTAGACTCATTTTAAAGCATGTAAGTGTATATTAGATTATGAATGAATTGAGATTGATAAATTGTAGTTATGATTGAATATTTGTTGGTATGAATTGTTAAATATTTAAAATGTCATCGTAATACCCTATGACTCCGATCCGACGACAGGGACGAGTTAGGCGTGTTACACCTATACATCGCTTAGTGCCGGTATGACACTTTTCAGAGTATTCACAACTTGGCTGCTTGATAATTAAGCGATAAATTGCCATTTACAGAAATATGTGTGGCTGTGCCACAAGATATGGCAGAGGTATATCTGCCCACACTTCCTCCATATACACAAATCCCCCCTAATACACATACATGAATTAATAGATAACAAAATATACATGTCATACATGCTTTCATAACAAATACAGATTAGACCTACCATAAACACAGTTCATATCATATTTATCATACAACACAAATTAATATTTTTATGCTAATAGAACATCAGGACTCATATTTTAAAGCTTAATTAGTACCATATAGACCTTATGAAAGACCTATGTTCGTCCCGAATGATGCTTACGACCCTAGGTTAAAATTTAAAATTTTAAGCTCACATGCCCATGTGGCCCACACGACCTACATGGTCTGCCCATATGGTCGGCCTGGCACACGGCCTCATACACGCTCGTGTGGCCCACATGGTCCAATTGGCCCAGATTGTGCGTCTCACATGGTTCAACACACGGCCATGTGGTGTCAGCAATATTCTTTTTCGACTTTCACTGTTTGTTATTTTTTGGGTTTTCGTTACACACCTTATTTGATTTGATATGGAAGCAATCACAAGACTTCTTGTACTTAAAAACAATGTTCAATCAACTAAATTAGCCATGATTCCTCAATTTTTTTTTTTCCAAATAACTCACTCGATCAAACGCGAATACATGCATTACTAAATCCAAAATTGAACTCTTAATCATTTAACAACTTACCCAAACGTGGACAACAGCTCCTCACACAATTAATTCGCATAAGTGGAAATTCGGCCTTTTTTATTAACACCTAACAACGAATGTTTCATAAGATTAACCCATACTCGAAAAGAGTAATTAAAGCATTAACCATAAGCCCTTATAAAAATCTACAGAGAACATTTACTTACTAGAACCCGGAAATTTACAATCGCAAAGAGAGCTGAGATTGATCCTTACCAACACAAGAACAAAATTGAAAGCTCAAGAACCGATTGAAGAGAAAGAAAGAAGAAAAAACAAAATGGAAAGAAGGGATGCACAAAACGATGGAACAAACAAACGAAAGAAAGAAACAGAAGTGAAACTATTGGGGAAAGTGGGAGTAACAAAATAATTAAAAGAAAAAACAAAATGAACATGAAACAGAGGGGGGAAACGTGGGATATTTTGGGAAATGGAAAATTAATTAGTTAATTAAAATCAAATCCTATCCCACTTTGGACTTGCTCACAAAGAAATTTGAACTTATAACCAATAACATGCATTCAAAGCCCTAAACTACTAAACAAAATATTTTATTACAACAAATTTTATCAAATTAAAGATTAGATTTTTGAGATTTTAAAATTTAATTATGTAATCGATTCGTGTATTTAGAGTCATTTTCTATGAAAATCGATGGTTTAAAAATAACGAAGAAAGCTGAAAAACGACTAGACTACTTAGTAAAAAACATAGATAATAAAGAAAGTCCTGATTTATAAAATTTTAACATTTTCACTATCAAAATTTTCCAATGAGTTACTTTGGATTGCATGCATGCGGTTGGCCAGGTAGATTGGCTTCGCCAGAACCCGATGCTCTTCCCTCCTTCACGCATGGTGGTTGATGTGAACAATCCTAAGGTTGTTTTAGGGTTGGTTTATCTATATCTTAGTTGTTTTTATAAAATTGAAAACTTATATTTTTTATTTAATGTTATTGGTTTAATTATAGTTGTATTAATTGTTTTATTAAAAAAAAATTTAAATTAAGATTTAAGAGTTATTATTTAGTTATAATTCGAGAGGAAGAATGAAATTTCTTAAAATCGAATTTAAATTTTCATGCTTACAACATATTACTAATTTTAAAATATAAGAATAATATTATAATAATATTTATTATTATTAAATGTTAATATAATAAAATAATAAACAACAAAGATAATATTTTAAATTTATTAATTTATATTAGCAGCCGGAAATACTGTTCTAACTTCTAAAACATATTTTAAATTGAAAAGGAATAGAAATGAAATATTGATTGGGGAGAGATGAAATTCAATTTCATCAAGTCAGTCTAATATTTGTATTAATCATTAATCAATTATACATAATAGAAAGAGCCATCTCCAAGTGGGTAGCTCAGGCCTGAGGGCACAGTTTCTAAGAGTGCAAATTGGGCAATTTCTACATTAAACTGCTTTGGAGAATTCGGGCCAAGGCCCATCGAGATGCAGGTGAGATAAGGCGGCTGAGTCGAGCCCCTTGAGTGGGCAGCAAGGTTGCACGCCATTGCCAGCCGTATGCATATGCTTGAAAGTTGAAACATCATAACATGCCCATATTTTAACTCGGTTGTTTTATGGTGACGAATTAGTCTCTGTTTTCCTTTAGCCCCAAGCCAATCCTTCCCTATATATACTCCCCCTCTCCCTCTACCTCTCCACCCTTTCTACCTGTCGGTTTTCTCATTTTCGAGAAAAGGGAGACCCCCCTCACTTGTTATACCCCCACACAAACAGGAATCAAAAGCATTAAGTTTTGGTTTTCATTTTCTTCATCAGGTGCGTTTCCCTTTCTCATCTCTTTGCATGATTCCAGATTTGGTTTTTTGGGATTTCCAGTAACTGAGATGTTTTTCTCTTTTTGATTGAATATCAATTTCTCGACTATTCGTTTGATTCTTTTGTTTGTTTTGCCTATCTGTTTACCCTTTCGAACCAAGGGATTGCTGGGGTTATTGATGTTCTTTTATTTTTGTGGTATTACAGTTTTAGGAGGAGGATCAAAGCTATAAAGTTAGTATTTGAATCTTTTGTTTCGTCCACACACACACAAAAAAATTCAATCGGATTTTCAAAGTTCGTTGACGTCAAACTACAAAATTATGAGCTTTCAAGGCCGAAATAGATCAAGAAACCCTTCACAAAGCACTCGTCAAGAATGGGTTCCTAGAGGATCTTCATCCACAACCACCACCGTTGAAAGCAGCTCAACGGCCGCCTCTAACTCAACCCCTAGTGTCAACCAAACCTTAACTCGAAATGATAATAGGTACAGACAAACTGGTCGGCCCACCAATCATAGGAGAGAGAGGGAAAAGGGAAGGAGTGAGACTCAGGTGGCGGTAAGGAAGGAGGTTGATCCTAATTTGCCACAGCTTGTGCAGGAAATTCAGGACAAGCTTATAAAGAGTACGGTTGAATGTATGATTTGTTATGATATGGTACCGAGGTCTGGTGCTATATGGTCGTGCTCAAGTTGTTATTCTATCTTTCACCTCAATTGTATTAAGAAATGGGCGAGGGCACCCACTTCTGTTGATTTGGTGGCCGAGAAGAATCAGGGTTTTAATTGGCGTTGTCCGGGCTGTCAGTCTGTGCAGTTCACATCCTCTAAGGAGATACGGTATGTTTGCTTTTGTGGAAAGAGGACCGACCCTCCTTCTGATTTGTACTTGACTCCACATTCATGCGGGGAGCCCTGTGGAAAGCCCCTTGAGAAGGAGCTGGGATTAGGTTCTAGGGTGATGAATGATGAACTTTGCCCTCATGTTTGTGTCTTGCAATGTCACCCTGGTCCATGTCCTCCTTGTAAGGCGTTTGCTCCACCACGTTTGTGTCCTTGTGGTAAGAAAGTTATTACAACCAGATGTTCTGATAGGAAGTCAGTTCTTACTTGTGGTCAGCGGTGTGGTAAACTTCTTGAGTGTGGGCGCCATCAGTGTGAACGTATTTGCCATGTCGGAGCTTGTGATCCTTGCAAGGTTCTAATTAATGCCCCCTGTTTCTGCAAGAAAAATGTTGAAGTTGTCATCTGTGGTGACATGGTTGTGAAGGGAAAGGTGAAAGCAGAAGATGGCATTTTTTCTTGTAGTTCAACGTGTGGAAAGAAGCTTAGATGTGGTAACCATTACTGTGCTGAAAATTGCCATCCTGGTCCTTGTGGGGATTGTGAGCTGATGCCAAGCAAGATCAGGTCTTGTTACTGTGGGAAAACAAGCTTGCAGGAGCAAAGGCAAAGTTGTTTGGACCCAATTCCAACTTGTTCAGAGACATGTGCCAAGTTCCTTCCTTGTCAAGTGCACCGATGTGACCAAGTCTGTCATGCTGGGAATTGTCCACCTTGTCTAGTTCTTGTCACCCAAAAATGCCTCTGTGGATCAACTTCTCGGAGGGTGGAATGCTACAAAACAACACTTGAAAATGAGAGATTTACATGTGACAAGCCCTGTGGGCGTAAGAAGAGTTGTGGTAGACATCGATGTAGCGAGCGATGCTGCCCTCTCTCGAACTCTAATAGTCTTCGCTCCGGTGGTTGGGATCCACACTTCTGCCAAATGGCATGTGGAAAGAAGCTGAGGTGTGGACAGCATTCTTGTGAATCTCTTTGTCACAGTGGTCACTGCCCTCCATGCTTGGAAACGATCTTTTCTGATTTGACATGTGCTTGTGGAAGAACTTCAATCCCTCCTCCATTGCCTTGTGGTACACCACCACCTTCATGTCAACTTCCATGCTCAGTTCCGCAGCCTTGTGGCCATTCGTCTTCTCACAGCTGCCATTTTGGAGACTGTCCACCTTGTTCTGTGCCTGTGGCAAAGGAATGCATTGGAGGACATGTTGTTCTTAGGAACATTCCTTGTGGGTCAAAAGATATCAGATGTAACAAGCTCTGCGGGAAGACCAGGCAGTGTGGATTACATGCATGTGGGAGAACGTGTCACCCAGCGCCATGTGATGCATCATCATCTGGAGCTGAACCAGGTGTCAGGACCTCTTGTGGGCAGACATGTGGTGCCCCTCGGAGAGACTGCAGGCATACATGTACTGCACCTTGTCATCCCTCTGCACCATGTCCTGATGTTAGGTGTGATTTTCGAGTTACAATCACGTGTTCTTGTGGCCGGCTAAGCGCAACTGTCCCTTGCGATGCTGGGGGCTGTACTGGTGGTTTCAATGCTGATACAGTTTTTGAAGCTTCTATTATCCAAAAATTGCCCGTGTCTCTTCAACCAGTGGAATCAACTGGCAAAAAGATTCCTCTTGGACAAAGGAAGCTTATGTGTGATGATGAATGTGCTAAGTTGGAGCGCAAACGGGTTCTTGCAGATGCCTTTGACATCACTCCCCCAAATTTGGACGCACTTCATTTTGGTGAGAATTCGGTTGCGTCAGAGGTGCTTTTTGACCTGTACAGGCGTGATCCAAAGTGGGTTCTAGCTGTAGAGGAGAGATGCAAGTTTTTGGTACTTGGCAAGAACAGAGGAACAACAACGGGTCTGAAGGTTCATGTGTTCTGTCCAATGCTGAAGGATAAGAGAGATGCTATCAGGATAATAGCAGAAAGGTGGAAGCTTACTATTAGTGCAGCTGGTTGGGAGCCCAAACGTTTTATTGTGATTCATGTTACTGCCAAATCCAAACCACCAGCTCGCATCATTGGGGCTAAAGGGTCGACCGGTACTGGGGCAGTACACTCTCCTGTTTTTGATCCTCTAGTAGACATGGATCCAAGGCTTGTTGTTTCTTTCCTAGATTTGCCCCGAGAATCTGATATAAGTGCATTAGTGTTGAGGTTTGGTGGGGAGTGTGAACTTGTTTGGTTGAATGACAAGAATGCATTGGCTGTATTTAGTGATCCTGCTCGAGCTGCAACAGCTATGAGGAGATTGGATCATGGATCAATTTATACTGGGGCTATTTCCTTTGTTCAAAGTGGTGGAGCATCATCTGCTAATAATGCGTGGGGAGGAACAGGGCCAAGTTCTGCTGTAAAGGGAAATCCATGGAAGAAGGCTGTGGTGCAGGAGCTTGGTTGGAAGGAAGATTCATGGGGTGGTGATGAGTCTCTTGGTGTCACTTCAGATCCTGGCTCTGCATGGAAAGGCAAAGATGCTCCAATTGCTGCTTCAGTTAACCGCTGGAGTGTTCTGGATTCTGAAACAGGTGTAAGCTCATCTTCTGGAGCAGTTCGATCAGAAGATCCTTCAAAGCTGGCTGGGGTTCAATCCTTGTCAAAAATGGATTCAAATGCTGCCAATTCAAGTTCAGCTGGGCTGCTGGGTGGGGGTTTAAATGAAACAGAGCCATTGGAGGTTGTAGATGATTGGGAAAAGGCTTATGAATGAGAGTGAAGAGAGAAATATACCTCTAACCTTGTGGTCAGGGAGATGGGGCTGCCCAATTTCATTTTCAAGTGGTTGGAAAAATTTCAGTTTTGTTTTGCTTGTCCAGTTTACACCTGATATTAGCATATAGGTGTTATGATGATCTTTCTAAATTTTTTTTCTCGCCAAGACTTATGCCCCTTTGGCTGTAATGGTGAATTTTTGTTGCATTTGAGAAGCAGCTAAATATACAACCTTTTTTCAATGGAGGTTTTCCAATCTTATTTATTTTATTGCAGTAGAACTGTATTATCATTACCATGGACTGAATGAACCTGCTTACATACCTTGTTTAATTTTCATAAAGTGGTGGTTTCTCCTTAGGAAAGAGAACTTTTAGGCACATTTATTGTTCTGTCTTCTGGTATTGTGCTTCTGCTAGATGGATGACTGGCATTAAGTTCATACCAGATGGAGGGAATCTTTCTATTGAATTTCTGTTATACAAACAGTTATACCTCATTAATAATTCTGGGCGGTTTGTGTTGAATTTGATTGCACATGTAATTCCTATAGACGAGGATAATTTTCTGCAGACATGAGAGGTGCTAAATGCATTTGCAGTAATTTGCAAAGGTGGTTGGGAGAAACTGTGGAAACTGAGGGGTCGGCAAAGAGATGTTGATGTGTAACTCAGGAGATGAATTCACTGAAGAGGCAATAACTGCGCCCTCCTACCCTGCTGCTTTTCATTTTTTCTGTATAAGTAGAAGGGAATTGACATAGCTTATTGTCCCAAAGATGAATTCACTGATGTGGTAACTTTCTATTTGTCTCTATGATTATTTCTATTTTCTAAAGCCAGATGCTTAGGGTTGCTGGATTAGCTGCTTTTCTGCAGTATAATGATGCAAACGGCAGTTAAAGTATATGTATTCCTCCAACCATTATCATAAGAATGCTTTTTATAACAGACCAATTGTTGACACTTAAAACCTGGTGTTAGAATCTTGGTTGGATGGCTGTGTTGTCCATACAGTAGTCATTTTGATTAATGCTTTGGTGGAGTCAATTGGAAACAGAGTTGAATCAACAACCATGCCTTGTTTCTAAATTAGTTCCATTTCATGGATGCTAATGCTATATTTGAGATTTCTTCTGCATTGAGAAATGATGAGGTTTGATATGTCAATCTCAGCTCTAGAAAGTAGAATGAGTTCATGTCGGGGAAATCCCAAGTGTAACTTCAAGGGTTCATGTTGTGTGTACTGGCCTTTTATTCATTGAAGTTCAATGGAGAAATGGAAAATTTAAAAGATTGCATATCATTTCTCAACTTTCATGGGTTGCATCCCACGTTACGAGCTATCTATTTGAAGACTTTATTAGTTTAACCAAGCTCTGGCCAAGACTAAATATGTGTCCTCTTTAGGTAATTTAATATTAGTTACTCCGAGAGAATGAACAGGTACAAAACTGCTATCTTAAATTAATAGCATGAGTGCAGAGCAAATGAGAGCTACTTGCTAAGGGAAGTTCTCAATTAGTTGCAAAGCATAAGTTGATCAATATGGTCCATCCAATCATTTGGGCATACTTGGGGACAGACATTGTTGTCCTCAGTTTGAGTAGCAGAAGTAATGAGTCGAGCTGAATTCGAATGTATTGTATTTGCTTTGGTAAAATCAAGAACCGAACCAAGTTCAAAATTTTCAGAATACATATATATATATATATACCATTCTTGTTTGCTTCATTAGCTATATATAATTGAACTCATGTTTACTCAGCAATAACTGCTAGCTCTATATTAATAGGTTTTTTATATTTGAAAGCACTCATCTTCATATGATCTGCGGATGCAGAAGGATTTTGTGGCTTAGTGAGACTGTCTGCTTCACCTTCCAACATTTGAATCACAACTTTCATTGAAGGACGATCTACTGGATACCATTGAATGCACCAAAGTCCAACAATCGTAAGTTTTCTTGCAATCTCAGAATGGCTTTCGTTTTCAATTCTTATTCCTGTCTCTTCTCCGTTGTCCAAATGATTATACGCCCATTCTGGGAAGTACACCTGGCCTGTGTTCTCCACTGTGACATCGATGTTTTTTCTCCCTCCAACCATTTCAAGTAGTAGCATTCCGAAACTATAAACATCTGATTTATATGAAACGTTCCCAAAGTTCCTAGATAAGACCTCGGGTGCTATATATCCCATGGTTCCTCTGGCTGCTGTCATAGAAACTGCACTTTGATCCTTGGAACACAACTTAGCTAGACCAAAGTCAGATATCTTAGGATTGAAGTTCTGGTCTAACAAAATATTGTGAGGTTTGATGTCGAAATGTAGGATCCGTTGCTCGCAACCTTGATGTAGGTATTCAATCCCTTTGGCTATGCCTAAGGCAATATCTTGAAGCTTATTCCAACCAAGGACATGATTCTCACCCTTGGCTGAAAATATGAACTTCTCTAATGACTCATTCGGCAAGTACTCATAAACAAGTGCTCGTTTGTATCCATCAGCACAAAATCCGACTAAGCGAGTCACGTTTACATGGTGGATTCTGCTCATGGAGCCCACTTCGTTGATGAACTCTTCCCCATTGCCTTTGGAGTCATTGAGGATCTTAACAGCTACCAAAACATCATTAGAAAGCCTTCCTTTGAACACGGTTCCGTAACCACCCTGCCCGAGTTTGTCCTTGAATTCATTTGTTATCCTCTTAATATCAGCAAAAGAGTATCTTGAGGGCTTAAAAGCTTTATAATCTTCCAAAAACTTTTCAATCTTGCCTTGGCTCTCTTTCTTTTTCTTCTCCTGATGGTATACATAGTATAGTCCAATGACAGTCAGTAGAATAAGAAACGAAGCTAGGATTGCACCTGCAGATAAAATATGCTCCAGCTTAGTACGTTTCCTCTGATAGCAACTTAATTAGAGAACTGCAATGAAGTTGACAACTCACACAAGCCTTGTGTAAAATCGTATGCAATAACAGAGAGAAACATTGCATACCTGTAATAATTAGCTTTACCTTTGTAGGAAGCCCTGTAAAATAATGGAAATGTATCAGCTTTCTGTGTTCCTAAATATAATTTTAACCATGACTAAGCGTGAAAAGGCATGCAAGTTAAGTGCTACTACGGTATCAGGGGATGAGGAAGAAAGGAGTTATATATAGTGAGATCGGTAGGGAACAATAAAATTATGAGTTTTTAACATTCTAATCATAAATCAAGAGCAGGATGATTAGCACAAGAGATAGGACCAAATAATTTAATACTCGGAATGTGTTAGAATTCATATAATATGAGTAATTAAGGTGTCAGTTTATGTAAACATAAAATATAATATGATACAAAAAGTAATATAAATACACAAATAAAGCATAGTGAAGCTGTAAATTAAATGCTGGGTTTTAGAAGTTCCTGTGTTTAATTCCTGGAAAAGCTTTTTAAATTTATTATGACCTATTTAACTTTCTTGATTTAATAAGAGAGTGAAGTATAGCCAAAATTCTTGTAAAATCTATTAAGGTTTCTTCAGTAAACAATGAACTCCACTTTTAACTCACCCAGCCTAGACTCTTAAACGGGTCAAATTATTGGTTTAAGTTCATAAACTAGTATATAGTATAAGGTTAAATATCACTAAATATGAAATTATACGTATAGTAGGTTGCAAATAAACCAAAAAAAATGTAACTTATTGTTCAGAATAAAAATGTAATTGTACTCGCAAATTATTCTCATTGAAGGAGTAACTAGTTGGTTTACAAATTTGTAGCTTTTCATTCACTACTGGTTTTAGTTATAAACTTGTAAAAGTAAATAATTGAAAACATAAGTAAGTTGGTAAATTAATTATAACATGCGAAAGTGTAAAGCAGCCAAGAAACATACAAGACAGTTGAAGTAGAAGGGCATGTACCTGTTTGGGTTCTGGGTTTGGGGGTGTCATAACACTCTGTTCGAGGTGGTGTACTAACATTCTTCAGTCTACAACTTCTTCCTTGTGCTTCACATTCAATGCACATGGGTTTGGACCATTGTAAGGTAATACCAAATCCAAAATCTCGAGGAACTGCTGAGATGTCAACAAATTTGGTGCAATTGACGAGGTTAAAGTTGTTGCGAGTATCGGGAGGTAAAGCTATAATTGGACAGGCACCGACTCCATAGCTATCTTTGTCTGACTGTTCTGAACAATTGAACAAGGTAATGTTTTGTAGTTGTCCGAAGAATTTGAACGGGGTTGCTGATAAATTGAGGGAAGGAAGCTGCTGATAGAGGCAAGTCTCAGATCTCCATGCAGTTGGTATGAAGCAAGTGCAGCTGGAAGCTAGCCATGCAAGCTCGTGACAAGCAAGCAGCAACCTTGGTTGTGGGTTGCTGTTGGATTTGAACTAATATTTTGTTCATTTTGAAGTATGGTTTGCTATAAGTTTTTTGATTGATGTAATTTGATGTTGATGGAGTTGTTAACCAGCTTTGTGTTAATGTACAAGTTAAGTTTTTGTTATTTGAAAAGCTTAGTGGAAGTAGGTATATGTTTAGGTAGAAATTTGACTTGTAAGTTTTTTTTTATTCTGATATATGTAATGGCAACATGCCAATGGTAAAAAAATGAATGAAATCATCAGATTTTCTTCCATATGCTCCATTCTTCCTTTGCCTTTTAAAAATTCTAAGTTCTGTTCTCCATTCTTGACAGTAGCTAAAAGCTTGAACTTCAAGCATTTTTCTTTCATATTTTACCCGGGTATAATACGTTGTTGCTGGTGCTCTGTTTGAAATTCTTCCTTACCCGGTTAAAGTGTGTTTAAAACCCAACACACCATCCGGACCAATTACGTCAATTGTCTGTTTTTCGTAATTTATATACTGGACCGCCATCTTCACTGACCGTGGCAGGTGGAGCAAGGTCTGTTTATTTTCGGAGCAGGAGAGTTGGAAGCCAGGATCAGGGTAGCCACAGCGCTGGTCTTTTAACCAGAAGGGAAATCGGACAGGTGGGCCGTAGCGTTTACAGTTTGTGACCTTGCATATTTCAGAATCTACTGCTGCTACACCACATTCATCCACCATCAACATGAAGGCAACAAGGAGAAGGAACATCACCCCTGTTAACTTGGGGTAGGATCAGTTTAGAAAAGCAAAGAGATGTGGTTTGTGGTTTTAGCATTTATTATTGCATGCAGATATCTAAGAAAATTCCAAGCTGCCTGCTTGCCTACCTTTGGATTGGACTGTTTCAAACTGCATACGCGTAAAAAATAATATATGCCTCAAATCCAATTCAGTTCATTAATCTAACCATTAACCTATACAAAGTCAACAAATTTAATGAAGTCAGAGTCCTAGTGATTGGAAAATTCCAAGCTCTCTTTGGCATGATATGTTGACTTATATGAACTGCAAACGCGTACACGTAAAGCTATAAGCTCCCATTGCAATCAAACAAAGTGACCAACATCTTCACTAAACTTTAAACTTCTTTTGGGCAAGTGATTAGGAGGATTTATGTTTATCATCTTCTCGTCATTCTTCTTCCTCTTTTGACTTACTAAATTTAACATGTTAACAAAAGTTGCAGCAACATTAGGCTTGCTTTCTCTTGCTGCTTTCTCATTTTTTGAAGCTGTTAATGGTGCAAGACGACTCACAAGTGTAGGCTGTAACCCCTCTTCCTGCGGAAATTTAACCAACATCAGGTCCCCTTTCAGATTAAAAGCCGACCCTCCCCAGTGTGGTTTTCCTTCCTATGAACTGATTTGCCAAAATAATCGCACCTTTTTGAGCAATGATTTGGGTTTCTATGTTGCAGACATCTTTTATGATGGCTTTGATACAATTCGATTGGTGGATCAGAGTCTGGACGCTAAACAATGCTCCATTCTTCCTAAATCCCTTGTATGCGGGGAAGTTACTGATTTTATCTATTTTTTGAGTTGCCGAGCACCCATGGCCTCTTCTCTCTACGTCGACGCCGCTCCTTGCGCGAACGCCTCCTCTCCCTACCCTTACTTTTATGCTTTATTTAGCGCCGACTCGCTGAACGCCACTGGTTTTGATGAGTCTTGCACCGTGGAAATCCAGGTGCCGAGACCCGTTCGGTTGCAGTCTTCTAACATCACTGCTCTGCGTCGTCTATCCATTTTTGTTAAGTTTTTCACACAGGAAGAATAACAAATCTATTTTACCCGGGTAAAGTATGAACAACTTGTTGAAACTGGAGCAACAAAGTATTATACCTGGGTAAAGTATGTGTTAAGTTTCGATCTAATGATCAAGAACAAAACAAAGAAATCTTGTGTTTGAAAGCTCAAAACAGAAGCAAAAACGGATGAACAAAGATGAGAGAACAAGTTGGCTATACTTGTTACTTCATTCATAAAAAAAATACATAAGTAGATGGGTTACATAGAAAGAAAACAAAGCTTGCTTGTGTAGGTATCTAAGGTGTAAAATCAACATAATGACCTCTAAAAAACTGCTAAATCAGCTAAGAATCATGATTAATCTTAGCTGAACATTACATAAAAGGATAACAAACAAATTAATAAAAGTCAACTATTACAAAAGTGGTTCTTCAACCGGATTACACCATGGACATTTCAATGCCTCAATTTGGACTACTTGGTCACTTGCATGCTCGTGCATGATTGCATGGTAGCATGCATGTTGTCTCTTTGTAGTTGCCACCTTTGAACACTCCTCCTTGGCTACAAGGCAGCAAACTCAATCTCTTTCGTAAACATTCAAACCTTCCGAAGCTAATGGCTTGGTCGAACATCGCAAGTCGATCCTCGAACAACAATGTACCAATGATTTCCTTAGCAAGTTCAAACTTCTCTTACAAAGTGATACTTGATCTTGAAATGTTTTGTTTTGCCATGGAACACGGGGTTCTTGGCAATGGCAATAGCATGATCGTTGTCAACCTTAATTTGATTGCTTCCATCTGTCTAGCATTTAAATCATCCAACAACTTTCTAAGCCAAATGGCTTGGTTTATGCAGATGATAGCTTTTTGCAATATACTCAACCTCTGCGGTGGATTGATCTCTCTTTTTTCTTCGCTTCTTTGAACTCCAAGCTGAAAACACTTGATCCTAGGATGAAGAAGTAGCACGATGTGCTCTTCATGTCATCAATCGAACCAGCCCCAGTCACTATCTGAATAACCAACAAGTTTCATCTCCTTTGACCTTCCAAACTTTACACCAAAATTCAAAGTCCCTTTGACATATCTTAGGACCCTCTTTCTTTGTGTTTTAAAATGTGCAACATTGCAGTGATTGCATGAACTTGAGAGTAAGCCAACAAGATACGGGATATCGGCCTTGTTGTTTGTTAGGTAAAGCAAGCAACCAACCAAACTCCTGTACCCCCTTTCATCAACTCGATCGTGCTCACTTGTGCTTGATGCGCCTTCTCTCCTAGTGCAACTGGTGTGCTAGCAGGCTTGCACTTTGACATGCTGAATTTGCTTAGAACTTTCAATGCAAAGGCTTGCTGGCTTATAAAAATTCCTTGTTCTCCTTGATTTACCTCCATACCAAGGAAGTATGTCATCAGACCAAGATCAGTCATCTCAAAAATATCTTGCATTTGCCTCTTAAAGTCTTCAATCAGCTCATCTTTGCTGCCAGTAACTAGCAGATCATCAACATATAGTGACACAATCAGCAGTGTCTCCTTTTCATCCTTCTTCACATAAAGAGTGGGCTCACTTATGCTTTTTGTGAACCCGAGCCTTGACAAGTAGGCATAAATTCTATCATACCAGGCTCTTGGAGCCTGTTTCAAGCCATACAAGGCCTTCTTAAGCCTATAGACTTTATGTTCCTCACCAGAAACCTCAAACCCTTCAGGCTGCTCAATGAAGATTTCTTCTTTAAGAAATCCATTTAAAAAGGCTGATTTCACATCTAATTGGTGCACTTTCCATTGTTTCTGAGCTGCCAAGGCAAATAGCAGCCTTATGGTATCCAACCTTGCAACAGGTGCAAAGGTTTCAAAGAAATCGACCCCTTGCTGCTGACTGTAGCCCTTCACAACCAACCTGGCCTTGTGTTTGTTCAGAGACCCATCTAAATTTGTCTTGGTCTTGAACACCCATTTAACACCAATGACTTTTCTATTTTTTGGCCTATTGACCAGCTCCCAAGTGTCATTCTTCTGAATTATCTTCAGTTCAGCCTCCATAGCCTCTTGCCAGCATTTCTCTTTTACAGCTTCAGTATAGCAGGATGGCTCAACTATGGTCATGGCACATCTTTCATAGACATCTGCCAAAGTTCTAGTGCCTCGAATAGGTACATCATCATAGTCATCTTCAACTTCAGCTTCAGTTTCAGTAGGCTATAGGTCAGGACTATTTTGATCTTCCTCAAGTAGGCTTGCATTAGTTCTATCCCATTTCCAATACCCTTTTTCATTGAACTTTACATCTCTGCTCACAATGATCTTCTTGGTCAATGGATCAAAGATCCTATAACCTTTCTTCACACTATTGTAGCCTACAAACACCCCTGGTATGGACCTTTTTTCAAGCTTAGTCCTTTTCTCTGCTGGAACCAGTACATAGCACAAATAACCAAATACCCTCAGGTGTGACATTGTTGGTTTTTGTCCAAACCAGGCTTCAAAGGGTGTTTTTCCTTTTTCATCGCATTAGTTGGAAGTCTGCATTTTAGTAAGTAAACCTGAAGTGTTCACTTTGCCTCACCCAAAAATTGTTAGGCATTTTAGCCTCAAACAAAAGGCACTGGCCATATCAAGAAGCTGATTACATTCTTCCTCTCATAGACACCATTTTGCTGTGGTGTGTAGATGGTCGTCAGCTGATGAAGAATTCCAAGCATCATCACATATCTTTTGGAACCTTTGAGATACATACTCAGTCCCATTATCTCGACCTTAAGCATTTGACTTATTGTTGGCTTGGTTTTCAGCCAAAGCCTTAAATTTGCAAAAGAAGTCAGCAACATCTGACTTTTGCTTCAAAAAAGTTACCCAACAGAACCTAGTGCAGTCATCAATAAAGAGTGCAAAGTACCTGTTCCCGTTTGGAGAAGTGGTCTTCATGGGTCCACAAATGTCTGTATGAACCAACTGGAGCCTCTCTTGAGCTCTCCACGTTTTGTTTGCAGGAAATGGCAGTCTGGTCTGCTTGCCAAGCTGACAGACTTCACACACATCTTTCTTTGGCTCAACGCAGGACATGTCTTCAACTAGACTCATTTTGTACAGTAGGCCAAGTGACTTGTAGTTCACATGGCCTAGCCTTCTATGCCACAAACTTGACTCATCAGCCTGAGCCACATGTGTCTTCGGCTCTAGCTGATTTACATCCAAAGTGAAACTTCGATCACTCATGGCTACTGTTACTAACACTTGGTTAACAGCATCTTTGATCACACACATCTTGTCTTCAAAAATGAGAGAATACCCTTTCTCCAGTAGCTGACCAACACTCAACAAATTTTGGTCAATGTCAGGTACATAAAGAACCTCAGAAATAGTTTTGTTACTTGACTTTGTGTCGATCACAGCCTTGTCTTTGCCTTTGGCCTCTATGAGCTCACCATTCCCTACTCTGACTTTGGTCACAATGGTGGTGTCTAGCTCCTTGAACATGCTTCTGTTTGAAGCCATGTGATGAGTACACCCACTATCAATCAACTACATCTTGCTAACCTTGCTCGAGCTTGCAAAACAAGAAGCTGTGAAGACATGCTCTTCTTGTGCTTCAACATCTTCAGCAGTCTGAGCTTGATTTTGATGGTGTAGCTGTGGTTTTGGTTTGTTTTTACACACCTTTTCAATGTGTCCAAGTTGTTTGCACCCCCTCTGCATGAATGTCGGGCTTGTACCAGTGAGTATTTTCAAGGTGATTGGTCTTCTTGCAATGAGCACAAGGTGGAAACTTTCTTTTGGTGGCTTCCTTCTTGCCTTTGTCCTTCTTTTCTGTCCAAGGCTTCTTGCCTTTGAAGTTGGAGCTCGAGTTTGAGCCTTCTCTGACTCCTTCATCCTTAGATTCTCAAAGTCCTTTCTTAGGTTTATTAGTTGCTGTTGCCTAGTCTTCTCAGATCCTTGAAACTCCTCCTTGAGTTTGTCTCATGCCCGCTTTGGATCATCATGAGGCCATTATCCTTGTGAAGATCACATCTGAAACTCCACTTTGAAGGCATGACATGGCCTTGTACTTCTTTGCACAGTCTTCATTATACTGCCTGATCTGAGCAATGGTCGGGTTTGCTCTTAGGGGAGGTGGCTCAGTGTCATTTTGGACCACATTCCACAGGTCATGTGCCTGCAGATATGTCCTCATTTTCACAGCCCAGATGTTGTAATTTTCACCAGCAAAAACAGGTGGTGGTGGTGGTGAGAAGCTCATACTTGCAGCAACTAAAAAACAGACCAACAACAAAAGCTCCTGCTTCTTTCTTTCAAACACGAGTCAGCCACAAACTGTGCACAACCAAGGCCCTCAAAGACAACAGGCTCTTGATACCATTTGTTAAGTTTTTCACATAGGAAGAATAACAAATCTATTTTACCCGGGTAAAGTATGAACAACTTGTTGAAACTGGAGCAACAAAGTATTATACCTGGGTAAAGTATGTGTTAAGTTTCGATCTAATGATCAAGAACAAAACAAAGAAATCTTGTGTTTGAAAGCTCAAAACAGAAGCAAAAACGGATGAACAAAGATGAGAGAACAAGTTAGCTATACTTGTTACTTCATTCATAAAAAAATACATAAGTAGATGGGTTACATAGAAAGAAAACAAAGCTTGCTTGTGCAGGTATCTAAGGTGTAAAATCAACATAATGACCTCTAAAAAACTGCTAAATCAGCTAAGAATCATGATTAATCTTAGCTGAACATTACATAAAAGGATAACAAACAAATTAATAGAAGTCAACTATTACAAAAGTGGTTCTTCAACCGGATTACACCATGGACATTTTAATGCCTCAGCTGGACTACTTGGTCACTTGCATGCTCGTGCATGATTGCATGGTAGCATGCATTTTGCTGCTGTAGTTGCCACCTTTGAACAATTTTCGATATTCACCGGGAGCTTCTCATAGGTTATGACGTGCCATCGGATTGCGCATACACGCCTCGTTCCAGCAACAACATCACACTTGCCAAAATGTAAAACTTCACAACAATCAATCAATTTTATGTTGCCAATGTTGTTGAGGGGAGCCGTCAACATCGGGGAGTCTTTGAAGTGTCTACGATACTTCAATAATTGCTCCTAAAGAATTCGGCTTTCTCAACAATGATAAATTTCCTTTGTTACTTTATGGAAAAACGAACATTGTATTTATTGAATTAGTCTTTGAAATGTAGATTATGGCGGTTGAAGTTCATCCTCTATAATTACTTCAATAGCTTTCGAATATTTCTCGCCCACGGCTTTCCATCGCTGGTCATGTATTCTAATTATTATACTTCAAGTACGCTGTTTTTCAGTGTTCCATTGGAATTCCCTGTGTGTTTTCTTTAGAATTACTAATCTTTACTCATTTTCACTTGACAGGGACCCAGTTTATCTTCCTTATTCTAACATGTGAGAATCAATTTTACCAGCACTTTTGTTTTTATTATACGATGATTAATATAATCAATCATTGGTTTTCATTATATAATTATGAGTCGAATCAACATAACTCTAATTCAGATAAAACAAGAAATTTTTGTCTTTATGCTTTTTATGTCAGCCTTTGTATTACTGATTTTCTTGTACAGGAGTTGCTATTGCTATTAGAACTCTAATCGGGGTCTCAAGCTTGAGTATAGTTGTAGTATTTAAGTTCCGAAGAAGACACTTATGTGTGGATGATACAATTGAAGAATTTCTTCGAATGCAAAACAAGTTAATGCCCATGAGATATTCTTATTCAGACATAAAGAGAATGACAGAATCTTTTAAAGATAAATTAGGGCAGGGTGGTTTTGGATCTGTATTCAAAGGAAAGCTTCGAAGCGGTCATTTTGTTGCAATAAAGTTGTTAGAATTGTCAAAATCTCAAGGGCAAGATTTTATCAATGAAGTTGCTACCATTGGAAGGATTCATCATGTTAATGTGGTAAGACTTGTTGGGTTTTGTGTAGAAGGATCAAAACAAGCCCTTGTTTATGATTTTATGCCAAATAGTTCTTTAGATAAGTTCATATTTTCAAAAGAAAAGAACATCAATTTGAGCTGGGAAAAAGTATTTGAGATTGCAATCGGAGTGGCTCAAGGAATAGAATACTTGCACCAGGGATGTGATATGCAGATTTTGCATTTTGATATCAAACCACATAACATTCTTTTAGATGAAAACTTCACCCCAAAATTCTCAGATTTTGGTCTTGCAAAATTGCATGCTATAGATAACAGTATTGTGTCTCTCACTGCAGCACGAGGTACTCTCGGATATATTGCTCCAGAATTGTTTTACAAGAACATTGGGAATATCACACATAAGGCTGATGTTTATAGTTTCGGAATGTTGTTAATGGAAATGGCGGGAAGGAGAAGGAATTTGAATACACAAGCCAGACAATCTAGTGAAATATATTTTCCTTCTTGGATTTATGACCGATTTGATAGAGGGGAGGATTTAGAAGTGGAAGATGCCACTGAGAGCGAAAAGAAAACTGTAAGGAAAATGATCATAGTTGCTTTCTGGTGTATACAAATAAAGCCTACAGATCGTCCTTCGATGAGTAAGGTTTTGGAAATGCTTGAAGGCGATGTTGAGCTCCTTGAAATACCTCCAAAGCCATTTCTATTATCTATGGAAAGATCATCTGAGGACTTTGAAGATGAGCTCACCACATCAGCCGATGATGCTACTACTACCATGAGCATGGAAGGGGCAGAGTATAATATTCATAGCTCAAATGACTGACTGACTGAGTTAGAGTAAGAATTTGCCTTCTTTCTCTTTGTTATCCTTTTTTTGTTTGCACTTATCACTTGATCTTTAACCTGTTAATAAGGTTCAAATTCTGAAACTTCCATTAATTTGGTTTATGAAATCCCTATATAGAATAATCATGTTTTTATCTTGTAAGAGCTTACAAGTAGAATACTAATAGCAAATAATGCAGTTATGATCAACTAGAACCAGAGTAAATTCAATAGAAAGGGCAACAAAGTGAAAATTGGAATATTTTCAGATAAGGTGTACATGTAGTAGGACATAAAAACTAGAATAATTTTGAGAGAGAATTCACATATAACATATGGTAAGATTGGACATGAAACCAAACTTTACACTGTCAAATCCTTATATATGTATACAGAATATATACTCCTTATTCTCTCAACTTGTTTCTTCTGTGGATATTCAGGGATCTGGCACTTTGATCAGATGGCTCTCCATGAAGGAAAGGAAGCTATTGTACGAAACCAAACTTTGCTCTGTTCCATATAAGAGATTGCTGTACAAGGTCGTCTGTCAATCTTTGCTTGTGTTTTGTTAGACATTTTGATTGTAAGTTGTATAAATAGTGCGGAAACAATGTTGATGACAAAATAAAAATGTTGGTTGTATAAAGAATATTTCGAAGCAGTTAGTTATATATTCATTGACTAATGGATTAATTAATTTATTTAATTTATATGATGTGAGCTTTAATTTAATTAAATCTAGTGAGATAGTTTTTATTAATTATTATATAAACATTTATATAATTAAAAATTAAATGTCTATTTTAAAAATATTTACTAAAAATTTGTAATTATGTTTATGTATTGTTTAATAAAAAAAAATGTTTTATTGGGTTTGTAAATAAAATATAATTACAAAAAAAAAAAAAAAACCTATTTAGTGACCATCCTTCAAAATTAAATTTAACAGTAGTTGTGAATGATAGTTTAAGAAAGCACAAATGCTACCCAAAAGAAATGACATAAATATAGCACAGTCTTGATTTTATGATTTGAGTTTTTAGGAAAAATTTGGTGGAGAGTGATTTAGATGTTATCATGAGTGTGAGACTGTTATATGATAATTATCACTTGTAAAATTATGTAACTTACTTGTTAGTTTCCTCAATTACAACTACTTGTATATCTACTCACATGAACATCACAAAGTTAGCCAGGCTGCAAAATTGAAACTTCAATCAGCAATAGGTCATCCTTACTACGAAAATCCAAAAAGGAGTTTGGAGGACTATATGTGCATTAGTGTTGGTGCCATCGACTGCCTAAATAAAGCTACAAGTTTCACCCAACTCACTACCATTTTGTAGTTGTAGTGATTTGTTTTAGTTTCCATCTCGATGTTATGTCTTAAATATTTGTAAATCCAAGGTATTGTGGGTTTTAAGCAATCAAATTTTGTCATTTTATTAAAATTTTCACAAAATTTTATATATATATATATATATATATATATATATATTTAAATAAATGAAGAGTCTCTTTCAATATACTATTTTATGTAATTTAATTATATAGGTAAAAGCAAATTTTGTTCATTTAAATTACTGACCTCGAAAAAAAAATTATTTAATAACTCAAATTGTTATAATAAATTGTTTAATTTACATAATATCATCACTTTTCAAAAATAAGGTTTTTTATTATTATTAAAAGTATGTCTTTTTAACCCATACATATACTTAACCTAAAAAGATAGCTGTGAATTGGTTTTGTATTTTTTTTTTATAAAAATTATACTATTTTTTATATAATTTTTTACCTTTAAATTTGGTAACTAGATTCACTTTAATATCTGTATTTTTATTCATTTTGGTACATGAATTTGTCAACTAGATTCATTTTAATTGTTGAACTTAGATTTTATCAAAATTTGATGATATGACCAGTATTTTTGATATACTAGTCCAAACAAAAGGGTTGAACCAAATGAATCGGAAACTACTCAAAATTAATAAAAATCGAAAATTGTTACAAAAACCAGTAGTTGAACAGGTTGAACCAATTCAATAAATATTTATTTTTTAAAAATTTTATGATTATTTATTTATTTATTGTTGGTAAATATGAGTAAAATTCGATTCGACTTGAAAAAATTGAAAAAAAAGTTCAAAATTTGAATTATTCGAATCGAATTAATCAAGTTAAATGAACCAACTCAAATTTTTTTCGAATTTACTTTCCCCTAAAAATATTACTTCCCCTCAAACCTCCAAAACTTTTTTTTCCTTTTGTTTTCCCCCTAAAACTTTTACTTCCCTAAACCCCCAAAATTTTTCCTTTTACTTCCCTTAAACCCCTTAAAATTCTTTTCCTTTCACTTTCCCCCAAAACCTTTATTTCCTGCTATACCTCAATTTTTTTTTTTAAATTTATGTATACTATTTATATTATTGAATTAAATTTCACATTTTGTATTATTTATTTTATTGAATTATTTAATCATGCTGAATATTTATTAATTTATGTTAAAATTAAATTATTGACGATGCCATAAAATATTCATGTTAAAATTTTTTGTTGGTATCAATTTCACATTTTATATTTAAAATAACTTTTATTAAAAAAATCACATTTTTTTACATTTAATATTTTTTTAATTTCTGGTGACAAGAATCAAAAGATAATTGAAGCAACTAAGCAAGTAAAGAAGCTAATCCGTATGTAAAATATTAATAAATAAATATAATGGGATACAAGTTAATAACAAATTTGCTTATGGTAGGTGACAATGGCTACAAGGATTCAAAGTAATTTTTTTAATTTAATTCGAATAAATATATTTGATTCGAATTCTATCTCACGCAACTCAATTCGAATAAATATATTTGATTCGAATTCTATCTCACGCAATTCAATTTGAGAAAATTTTAAATCAAATTAGGATGATAAAATAAGATTCGTCAACTCGATTAACTCAAAAAAAATTCATTTGATTCAATTCGACTTGATCAAAGGCTTACTCCTAATTGTTAGTCTAGCAGTTGAATCGATCAAACCTATTGAATTGAAAACCAGTGGTTTAATCGATTATTAGAACATTGTATGCAACACTTTAAGATTGTATCACGCCATCAAACTTTTTTATATTTTTTAAAATCATGAACTAAAATGAATTTAATTGCTAAGTTGAAATGCGAAATTGAAAGTAAAAAAATTTATATCATCTCCTTCAATAAAATTCATATTATATCATAATTATATGAGTAACTGTTATGATGATTAGAAATAACATATGAAAAGCATAATTTTATATAATTCATCCAGAGTTAAGTTAACAAGTTTCATATATTTTCATGCTTACATTTACCTTTAAAAATTAACATCCAAAAAATATAGGAATATTGAAGTCTCAAATTTTGTATTGTATATTTTAGTAGTAGAGCTATGACTTATTATAGTCATCATTTTTCTTAAGTCTCTTAAGTTTTATTTTAATTAAATTGATTTTTGAGGTTCGTATCTATTACATAAATTGGTGCCTACGATTAATAACATAACATAAGCATAGAGGTGACACGTGGACAAACAGAGGAACATGTCTTCCTCTTTAATTATTCTAAAAAATAAAATTAAAAAAAAACAATAAATATATATTATAAAAGTTCAAAAATTGAAGATAAATCAAATTTTAAAAATAAAAAATAGTTTAAATTTCAAAAAATATTTTAAAATTTCAAAAAATAAAAAATACTTACAAATTTAGAAAATTACAAAAAAAAAGGTAAAAACTTTTAAAAAAAATTCAAAAATTTAGTTCAATTTTCAAAGAATTGAAAAAAGGGAAAAAGTATTAGAAATATTCAAAAGATTGACTGACATTGACCACGTATTGACCGATCAAGTTTTTTTTTTTTTTATAAAACATTTTTTAAATTATTTGAAATTTGTATACATTTTTTAATATTCTAAATTTTTAACTATATTCTTTATTTTTCTAAAAATTTAACTATTTTTTTTGAATTATATATGTTATTTTTTTAAAATTTTAAATTATATATTTATTTATATTTTAAAAATTTTAGGATAATTAAAGTGGAAAACACATGCATTTCCTTATTTGCCCACTTGTCACATCCTAATTTGGCCACTTTATCCAATTGTTTAAAAACAAATGATGTAAACTGTAAGGGACCAATTGTGTAACTAATAGTAACCTCAAGGATCAATTTGATCCAAAAAAAAATTCAAGGGTCAATCTATATATTATTAATTAACATTTAACGGGTTTTTTTTTTTCTGAAAATGCCTATCTTTATTATTCATTAAGAAATTATGTATTTTATAATTAAGTAATTTTCACATATCATTTTTTATATTTTGTTGATATAGAGTAAAATAAGGGAGGAAGATAAAGAGGAGTTCGGAGTGGATAATGGAGGTTGATTCATCCGTAGAGGCCGAGAGCCAGAAAGGATAGGCTAATTGAGAAGACAAGTGCTCAGGTTGTAAAAAGGTCGATCCTCTATGCATAGTTTTTTTAGGGTATTTATAGGAGAGGTCCCATTGTCTACTAGTATGATATGGGTAGAAGAATTCAATCCCATTAAATGTGTAATGGATAATCATATGCACGTATCATGAGATTCTGTCAATACAAGTTAGTAGAACCTAAATAAACTCTTTATTGTATTGGAAGTATGTTCACAGGTGGGACGGGCAGTCATGCTCAGGAAGTCAATGTAGAGTCAACAATACCTCTTGGGCTGACACGTGTTCTCTTGACGAAAGGATATAACATATTTATTTATTTCATTGGTTAATAAATTATGTATGAATCTTATATATTATAAGTACTAATTAAATTATTATATTTGCATGTGTCGTATTTTTTGGTATTCTTCATTTTTCGTTTTATAGTCCATGTTCGGGGTTTATGATTGTTCTTCCCAACAATATTATCTCCAAGGTTAAAATATGTGTTCTCCGTTTAAAAATACAATTTGACTTATCATTGCACCCAACACTTATTTATATTTACATGAATCATTATTATATGCTAGAATTTTTATTTAAAATTTTGATAAATTAATTATTCGAATATATAACATCATTTAATCTTTAAATTGATAACATTTTTTTTATTTTTTTAAAAATAAAGATATAATTATTTTAACATAAAAATGGTTAAAAATTTTATAAATTATATAAAAAATATTTTATTTTATCAACTATTTTTACTATTAATTATATTTTTTTGTTATATTTCTATTATTATGTTAATTATTTAAAATATATACTATTATATTAAATAGTTTCATCCAATTAGTTAACGTAAATAGTTGTAGTGGGCTGCTAGCCCAGCCGTTATACTTAAAAGTAAAAATACAAAAGTTGTCAAGAATGGGATTCGAACCCATGCCCTTTCGGACCAGTACCTGAAACTGGCGCCTTAGACCAACTCGGCCATCTTGACTTTTTGTTTATAGCATAAAGATATTTATGCTAATAAATATTAAACAAATGGAAATAAAATATCCATTAAAAGAAAAAAGAAAAATGCAAACGTTTTACACGCTTCTGTTAAATGGGTTGTTTTCTTTGCTGCCGCTATTATTTTTTTAGTTGATTTAATCCATAATAACATTTATTCAGTTGACCTTTGCAATAATAAATAAAAACAAAAAATGCAAGTGTTGAGGGGACTTTGTGCCTTTTTGTCTGTCTGTCAGTTCTAACTCAAGTCATTCATGGCGATGAGTATAACTCTTTATCTGTAAATTGAATTTCAAGGGCTTTAAACTTTATTGGTTTAAACATTCTCTATTAAGTAATAACATATGCTTGGAGTAGACAGCAGAACGATATGCACATGCTTTGTCGATTTGCATGACTGGACTGAAGTGAAAAGACAGCAATAAACAAGCAACTTAAACTTGATCTCATTATATAGACATAATTGTTCTCATCAATTATAATCATGCACTGCTATATCCTCGCAATACATATGTATGATCTTCAGCCCGCAACTCAGTAATACCCTGAGAATGCATCTGTGTAATTGCATAAACCTTTATAGTTAGTACTAATTAGTACATCATCTTTGAAGTTCTATGTTTCAAAGTAGCAAAAAGATGCTCAAGACAGAATGAGTAAGCTAAAATGGAACATGTTAAAGTTTTGAATTCAAGGATTTATGCACCACAAGCTGCACCACATCCAGCACCCCCACATCCAGCAGTACATCCTCCACCATAAAAATTGGTATCACCTGAGTCCGTTTTCTCCTTGGATACACCATCCGCACAAGAGAATAGTATGGCTGAAATGGAAGAAAGGGTGAGCAAAGCAGCCCATAAGACTAGGAAAAGACCACCTATCCCACCTCCATCCACATCACTAATTACTTTCAGTTCCCTAACCATCTTCTTCTTCTTCTTCCCCAAGCCTTGATTAGTGATATTGATGGATGGTGTGGTTTAATTTCCTTGAGTGAAATGAGCATCCAAAGACTAAAGTAGTGAGTCTTCTTATATATTTGCTAGTAGCTAGGTCATTGACTTGTCAAAAACCATAAGAATGATATAATAATATATGCTCCAAGATCCGGAAAGCCTTAGTGAGATATTTCCTTAATTTTCCACTCAGCTTTTTGTGATTCTTCTTGTTTGCACTAGAATTGGCAGGCATGAACCATCAGAAATTGACATGAAATATTAGTAGTGGGTCAACATGCAGCACTACAAATGTATTATGTATGATGCATGGTTGGTTTATATGCACTTCCACTCTTTCTTGTCACTCAAAAGATTGATAAAAAAAAAAAAAAAAAAGCTATATGTTAACTGCTTTAATCCATGACAGTCAAATTCTGAGAATCTGTGTGTGATCAGCACTAATTAGATGGTTGGCTAGTAGTGGCCACCATCTTGAAATACATATATATATATATATATATATAATTCTCAATTATTGAAGGGCAACTTTTTCCTTAGTAGTAACTTGGGCAGGCTGGAACTAGTCCAATCTTATCCTAAATTAACTGTGGAGAAGAGAGTTTAAAAATGCAATTATTTGCCTAATTAGTGGACACTTCCCAAAAACAGCTTTAATAATAGAAACTTTTTAGAGAGTTTCCACATCCTGAGCATAATAATTTATTTAATTTTCATAACTTTTAAAAACTTTATTTTAGTTATTCATTTAATTTATTATTTTTTTACTTTTTAAATTTACTCTTTTGTCAAATTACTATAAAATAAATAAATAAAATTTAACAAACATTAATTTTATTGATGTGGGTATACATGTGGACTGGGCCATACGGATATTATGTTAACAATTAATTAATTTTTAAAAAAATTAAAAAATATCCAAATATATATATATATATAGAAAGTTATTAAAATTATTTAAAATTTTGTAAAAATAAAAATAAAAAAATAAAAAAAATAAAAATTTTAATTTTAATTTTAATTTTTTTAAAAATTAAAAATTAATTAATTATTGATGTAGTATTCATCTAATAGTCGAGGAGTATGTCAACATCAGCAAAGTTTACATTTTTTATTTATTTTAAGATAATTTATAAGTTTAAAAGTTAAATGAGACAGATAAATTAATCAGGAGTTAGAATAATTTTTTATGTAAACCAGGAGGGATATTGTTTATAGCATCACAAAACACATGTATGTACCACTCATTCATCATGTTTTACTTGTTTTGGTGAAGATTCTGAATTGAATTCTGACAAAAAGTATGGTGCTATCATATATCCCACTATCATTTAAATCCAAAGCACTGCACTGAAGCCATTAACCTATGCAATGCAAACCAATTAGTGGTGTAAATGTGGACAGCAAACAGAGGAGACAGAAAATGGTTTTTTGCTTTCATTTAGATTCATTAATCAGACTGTAAATCTGTTTTATTATACCACCCCATCAAACATATTTCATTATTTTACAGGATTTTATTTACATTTACATGTGGAATGGTAACATTTGGGCTATTTACGAATGTTTCTTTTCCTTGACTGTTCCTCTGGGTATCTTGTTAAGAAACCTTTTGTACACTTTACTCCCCTTTCTAGTCATTTGGCCAGCATGATAATCAACTTCATCCTCATATCGAGTGTACAGATATGGCAGTGTTTCCATGCTCACAAGCCCTTTAAAGAAAAACTATTATTGCTTGAATGCTCTCAATGCTTTAAAAATCATTAATGATGATATGATTAAATCTTACCAATGAAGAGAAGGTTGACGAAGTCGAAACAAGATCCAATCACCGATAGTACGTAAAGAGAAATAATGACCAGAAAGAAATTGACAGGATCATTCCCACTAGCAATGTGGAGGAGCTTTTGAAGGAACTGATTGAACCTCCAATGGAAGAAGTAAACAACTTCACTGAAGGCAGCTTGATCCGATAACAACTGAGGGATCATTGGACGTTTCCTTGTAGATGAAATGTGAATCAATATTAGGCTTGGATTAATGAATGTTAGGGTGTAGGGTGGGGATCAGCAAAAAGAAAAAGAGAATATATATATACCATCCAAAATAGTCAGCAGAAATGCACCAGATGAAGATGGCAAGCATGGCGGTGATGGAGATGTGACAGAGGAGGGTGACGAAGTTGTACTCGACCACCTCGAAGAGAAACCAAATGGTTGTCACTCCCGTTAACAAGGCGGCTGATACCTTTGGGTTCCTCCATAGTAATACATCAGCAACTGAAATTTTTATTTACTTTTATTAGACTCCCATTAACAAAATTTAATATCGTTAATTAGCCAATATTAGTTCATTAAAAATATTGAAATATATATATATATATATATATATAAATGAATTTATTTTTGATGAGGTCTTATTATAAAATAAAATAAGTTTGTTTTCTATAAAAAGGTTATTGATAATGTCAAAAACATCCACATAAATGATTTATTGAGAATATTAATATATGGTATGAAATATAAATTTAATTAAAAAAGTATTCTTACTTATCCACTATTTTCATATTAAATTTGTTTATTTTTTTTTTAATTGCTACCACAACACAAATAACTAAAACTTTGGTTGAAATTCTTTTCGATTTCAGTTTGCAATAGCACCTCACAATTAACACAAGGCTCTTTCATTCCAACCTTATCACCAGACACCAAACACAAAAGTAGTGAATATATATGGGTATGTCAAAAGAGAGATGGAAAGAATACCTTTTCCTCCACCAAGAATGGCATGCATAGGCCTTTGGCGTCCAAAGAGCTTTCCGCGTGGGGTGATCTCATTCTCGGACTCTGATGATGAGTCATATATCGGCATGGTTGAATTTCTGTATATGTATATATGGCTTTTGTTGTTGATGCTGGATATAATGTTTGTCTGTGAATCACCAGTTTCATTGAACCAATTTTATATACGAAATTGGATTGGGGGAGGGTGTTCTAAGCTTGGTAAGAAAGTAAGTGAATAGTGGGCATAAAGAAGAAAGGAATGGCTTGGGGCCTTTAATTTCCTTTGCAAGGGTTATTACTTTGCATGCCCGCCACTGATCATATAAAGTAGTGAATCTTATTTTTCCATCTTGCCTTAGGAACCCCCCCCCCCTTCCCCTTCACATATACTCTTTTATTAACAGGGAGTTGAAGTAGCTTCTGCTTAATTAATAACCCTTTTCCATTAGCTTTTATTTCAGGCATAACTTGATGCCTCCAACCCCACCTATTGTTCTTTCTATTTACTTCTATATTTTTATTAGAAAGGCGTCTTCATGAATAATCATTTCCTTAATCTAAAGTCACCAATTATAGTTAGATGACATATACTTTACTACATCAAGCCATACCAAATCCATGTAGGTTATTAAGAGGTAGCGTCTCCATAGGCTCAAAATATGAGCATTATTTTATGATAAACCAGACTTGACATATAAAAAAAAATAGTTGGATTGTCTTCTTCTCTATTAGCAAAATGGATTTTTAATATTGAAGTCTTTCTTTGGTTGTTTTATGATATTTGTCTTCATTTTCTTTGTGGGTATTCTTACATTTATTTTCAGCATTCGTAAAACATACATATGCTATGGCACATTGCAATAATATATAAAACCAAAAAATTTAGAAACAAATTAACTAATATAACTTTGTATGTAATTTTAAACATTTTATTATTTATAAATAATAATTTTAATTTAGCTAAATAAATTTAATTAATAAAAAAAATTCATCGTAAATATTTTTATTCTATTAAAATATTTGTATTTACTTCAAACTCAAATTTTTCAGGTTCGAGCTAGGACCAATCCAGGTGGGCTCTAATGAATTTAAAGAATTTTAAATTTTATAATTTATAAATATTTTAATTTTGAATGTAATAAATCATTTTACTTTTATACAATGACAAGAAATTTTAAATTTACCTTATAAAAAACATAATATATATATATATTTAATAGAGTTCTTTTATATAAAATAAGTAAAGTGCTTATTATATAATATTTATTACGCTATGATATTATATAAATTAATGCAAATATCTTTTATTTTTTCATTATTATTAAATTTATAAACATAATACTCATATTTTAAAATATTTATTCCAAAGCTCAAATATATTATACTAAGTCCAAACCCAAATAATATATGGATTATTATCCAAACTAAAAAAATACTAATTATAACCCAAATCTCAAGCCCAAAATAAAAAGAAATTAAACCTAATACATAAATACAATTTGTAAAAGTTAAAGCCCAATTCAAAATCTAATTCAATAAAAAATAATATTTTATAAAATATATTAAATTTTTAATAATATTTTATGTATTTTCAGTTATATTTATAAACATGTATTTTAATATACTAAATTACACATATATCTTTTATTATTTTATTATGTAATACTATATCACATACTATTATAGTAGAGTAGTAGATAACATATTAATTATTACCATATATTATTTTTTATTATTATACTGGTTGAGATATACTCTAAGTCCCTATACATTTCGTACACTTGAAAGTTAGCTCTTCTACTATATTATATAATGTTATACCATATTATATAGTATATAATATATTAATAGTTTATATATATGCATCAATGATTAAACATTATAATATCATGTAATACTATATCTTGTATTATAATCTATAATATTATAGTTATATATAATAGTAGCACATTATATATTATTGTTTATTATTATATTATTTAAAATATGCTATAAGTCTTTATACTTTTCATATATTTAAAAGTTAGCCTTACTACTATATTATAAAATGTTATATCATATCATATCATATATTATGCAATATAATAATAGCTATATATGTATTGATAGTTATATACTTTATGAATTTCATAATATATTTTTGGAATAATATATTCTATTTGGATATTTTATTTTTTCTTTTAATTGTTAAAAAAACTTTTAAAAATTTGAATTTATATTGTTATAGATTTTTTTTTATTAAAATATGTATGGTTTAAAATTAATTTAATAGTAATGTTATTAATATCCTATAATAAATTAGTTACTTGTGATAAGTATAAGGCAAGTTATCGTATTATTAAATTAATATATATTTTCATTATATATTTTATATTATCATTAAATTTAAATTTTGTAGATTTTAATAATTAAATATTTTGGTGAATTATAATAATAGGGTAAAACTCGAACAATTAACGCGACTTGAACTCAGGTCAGACCTGAGTAATGAACACTCTTACCCATCAGGCCATCACATGGGTTCAAATTTTAATAATTATTAATTTTATATATTTATTATAAGTATATAATTATAGTATTAAAAATATTTTATATAAAATTAATTTTTTTTGAAATCACTTTATAAATGAACATAAAAATATTATTAATTACTTTTCCTTTTTGTTTATATATATTTTTATTTTAAGAAATATCGTAAAAGTATATTAATTATTAATGTCTATTGTGATTGTTAAGTTATAAATTCGAGCTTTGGGTTGAATTTTTTGGGGCTCGGGCCATATCAGTCTCAAACTCAGATTCTTACGTACCAAGACTTTTCTCGGGCTCGGACTTTTTTTAAGCTTGGATCTATTACGGATTCGGGTTTTCTCAGACTCGGATTGCCAGGACTTTTTTACTCGGGGTTGTTTTGCGAACTCTACTTTTATTGAATGAACTTATATATGATAAATAAGTTAAATTTAATATTGAATTATTTCATATTTAAATTATTATCTTTCCATTAACAAAAAAAATTATTTATTTATATAATATATAAAATTTTATAAATAATGCATTTATATAATAATCTAATGTATTGTAATTATATTAATTATATATTGTCTATGAATTATGATGGTTAATTTATTGACTATTAAGAAAAGAAAAAATAAAATTGAAGAGTGATGAGTTTAATTTACAATAATATCAAATTTTTTTTTTAATAATTTGTACAATGGCTAATGATGTTTAAGACTTTTTATTATAACTATATTTGAATGATGAAAATAATTTACATATGTTAATCATTTTAAGCAATATTGCTTTGTATAAATTATATGAAGTAAACATTGAAAATCATAAAAAATCTTTAAATATGATTGGAATTATTATTATATTTGAACTATTAAATAAATTAATAAATTTTTATTATTTTAACCAATAGAATAACAAATATTATTTTACACTGATCACGATAATTAAAAATATAGCACTTAAAATTTTAAACATGTAAAATCGCATACAACACATGTGACATTAGAGACTAGTATAAATAAAATACATGTTTATTAATTGACAATTATTTTACTAAATTGATATGTAAAACATAAAATTTAATTGTAATTGAACAAGACACAGATTTGCACATTGTTCCAACTTTGATGTTTGAACTACTATTAGAACAGATAATTTGGTTGGTTACAAAATAGTTTCATCTTAACTTCTGTTAGAACTAAGAATGGGACAGAACAATTTTAAGACAAAATGAAGTAAGGAAAGAAATAACATGCAATATTTGTCAACACAGTTTGGATTCACCAATCCTACTTCATGGACCCTCATTTAGAGAATGATTTTATTCCACAAATTGTCCAAATCATCTATTGGCTAAAGTCCAAACTATCCTTAGAAAGAAAAAATCCTTGGCAAATCAATTATCGAATTAGAAATCAATTCAACTCCCCTTTTTTTGTCAAAATGCACAAGGAGCTCCCCCTTACTAAGAGATCTTCTCCAAATAGCAAATCATGTCAACAGACTTGACCTTTTAGCCACTCGAATTAAATTTTAGCATAAATTCAATTATTTAAACTCTCAAGAACTCCAACACATAAGCCTTTTGGACAGCCAAAATAGAAGAATTTGTTGCATTTTTAGTTAGAACAAGAACAATGGTAGATTACATATTAGCTCAGCAAAATTTTTCTTTCTTAGCCACCAATCACTTCAATGTCATAATCAAACGATGTTGTTTAGTTAGCAAAATAACCTCCTAGAATCAATAAGAATATAACAACAACAACATCCAACAATATCATATAAAATGCATCAATTCAGAGCATAAAAACATTGAAATCAACCATAAGTAAAATTAGTTGTAACACCTCTAACCTATCTTCATTGTCGGATTAGGATTACGGAGCATTACAACGCATATCATAACAATTACTAACATTTAATCATTCAAATATCAAATTAAATAACATATAAACAAATTCAAATGCCATTCATTGCATAAATATAATTATTGACTTTAAGTCGGACTTACAGGGCCTTAAAAATAATTTAGGAGCAATTGGGACTAATTTGAATCAAAACATAAAGTTTTAGAAATTTTCAAAAATTTTGAAAACATAGGTCACACGTAGAGGTGTGCATGGGCCGGGCCGGGAAGGCCCGCCCGAAATATGGGAGGGTTTGGGCAAAAATATAGGCCCAAAAAATGGGCTTGAGCAAAAAAATAAGGCCTGTTTAAAAAATGGGCCGGGCCTCGAGTAAGGCATTTTTGGCCCGGGCCCAGCCCAAATTCACTAAATGATAAAAAAATCTATTTTTTAATATATTTTCTTATTGTTTTCTCCCTATTTTGCTACTATTTTACTATTATGTTGCTACTATTTTGTTGTTATTGTTTGGATATTGTATAAAACTTATTTTATTGTTAATTTTTTTATTATTTTAGAGACATTTATTAATTTTGTTATTATTTTAGAGACATTTGCTTGTTAAGTTGCATCTGTTTTATTGTTATTTAAATATACATATTTTTTAAAATTTATTTTCAATTTGTTGAGAACTATTTATTTTGATGTTTTTAGTATTTTTGATAGTTTATATATTTTTTTAAAATTATATAAAAATAATATAAAAATTAATATGGGCGGGCCGAGTCAAGCCCTGGCTTTAGCATTTTTATTTGGGCCGGGCTTGGGAAAAATTTTAGGCCTATTTTTTGGGCCAGGCCGGGCCTAGCAAATGGGCCTAAATTTTTAGTTAGGCTCAACCCGAACCTGGCCCGGCCCAGCCCATGCACACCTCTAGGTCACACGGTCATGTGACATAGCCCAGACCATGTGGGTAATTGAAGTTTGGACACATAGCCGTGTTCCAGCCCGTGTAAGTATTCGAAATAGGGCTACACGGCCGTGTCACAAGCCGTGTGCCAAATCATATGTGCATTCGATATTAGATCACACGGTTGTGTTATAGGCCGTATGTCAGACCGTGTTACATATTGACTTGAGTCACACGGCCATGTCGCAGGTCGTGTCTCAGACCGTGTGAAACCTGCACTTAGAACAATAATGACACACAGTCGTGTGAATTGGCCGTGTAAGGTACACGACCATGTGATAGACCGTGTCCCAGGCCATGTGCTACCTAGATTACCTCTAATACAAGCCACTTTCTACCCAATTGCTTATGTGCCAAGACATTCCAAAAACACATGATTACAGGCCTTCAAAACACAATCAAATATACTCAAAACATCCCAAAATAATCAACCGATGTTCCTAACCAATGTGCCATCATTAACAACATAGTTTAAACACTTAAACAATCCAACATTTAGGCTATGTTATCAAGTCACAAGCATATATCAATTGGATGCTTTTAAGTTCAAAATCTACCTTACATTCAAGTTAAAACTTACCATTTCTTTACTCATCCATTCATATTCAAATATACCATAACTTAACACCTATACAAGGTTTATACCAAATGACCAAACAACATAACAATTCCATAAACACGCAATGTCTTTGAAACACCCCAAACCTGGTCTAGATATTATGGTTGAGTCTGGCGATGTCACATGATAGTGCTTCTAAATCATAACGACGCTAAAACAATTTCTCCTTTTAAACAACCATTCATTTTCTTATATTAATTCTAAATCGCATCGTTTGTTTCCAAAACGTTATTCATTTCCAAAGCGTTATACTTTACAAATCATTATTCATTTCCAAAACGTTATACTTTGCAGAAGCTTTTAAAATAGTTTGCGTATACTTGGTATTTAGATAAAACGTTCATCTAATTTGGAAACCCGAGTTTTACCTACCACTAGCAGCTATAAAACATAAAACACTATAAAATCCAAATTTTAAACCAAAAATTTGTAGAGACCATAATTACGGTAAAATACTCAATTAAACTTAAAATTATAAATAAATAGTTTAAAAGAGATCGTGTGGCCACCGCTGAGTCCTCCGCTGCTCCGATCCACCTAAGTCTGGGGGTTACCTATACAGATTAAACAGAAAGGTGAGTTTTCGTAAACTCAGTGTGTAACTCCCATACAGAACAAACAAACAGTATACGAACAATCACAGTCTGGAACTAAGCCCTTTTTCAGTATCAGTATCAGTTCAGTTTGAGCCTTAGCCCATCTAAGTACAGTAAGTATTAGGGCCTTAGCCTATCACAGTACAATAACAATATTAGATATGCAATCACAAAATCATACCCAACCAGCCTCTACACTCCATATCCGTCCAACCCTACACTCCATGTCGTGATATAATCAACCCACCCATCCCTACACTTCAAATAGTACCGAATGCGGCACTAGATAGTAATTTCCAGCTGTGCTGCCAGTAAATTAGGCTTGAAACCTTTTAGTACACTTCCTCCGATCAGTATTAACCCATCCCCATGCAATGCATCATACAATCATGTCATGCCAAATCATGGTATTATACATATATTCAGTACAGTATTAACAATATGCTCAGTATACAGTCATACATAAATATACATATCATGTATGGATATTACAATCATTCAGTTAGGGGTCTACGTATGCTTACTGACCCTACAGTAGGTCCATAGTCGACTCGGGCAACCCGTGCAACCATAGTAGTCAAACAGTAAAAATGGGCCCACACGTCTATGTTGTCTGTCCGTGTGGACCCATACGTCTGTGTGGCCCACACGACCCAGATTGGCCTTGGCCGTGTAGATCACACAACCTGGCCCAGAATCTTAAATACCCGTGAGGCCCACACAACCCAAATTGGTCGAGCCCGTGTGTCGCACACGGCCTACCTGGCCATTACACGGCCATGTCTACTGCACACGGCCTGGTTCGTCGACCACACGCCCGTGTTCCATCATACGGCCTACCACACGGGTGACCACAGGCCCATCTGGCGTTGACAGAATGGTTTTCGGCTTTCTCCGAAATCTCGCTTTCTGCATTTTCGGGTACACACCTAGTATCGGTTGATGTTAAAATAGTACACGAGCACTCCAAGACCTATAATTGAATAAATAACACTAATTTAATCGATTAAAATGCAATCCCAAATCGAACTCATATCGAGGATTTAACCCAAAAGTGACTAAACCTTACCTTCAACAAAGCAACGATGACTTCCCACTGCCAAAGTGCCGATTAATAGCCCACAGATCTTTGATTAACCCCTAATTACATAACGAACTCTTATCCATCCATTCAATAAATCAAAACGAAAACACACATCTAAACTTACCAATTACGCATGTAGAACACAAGAGTAGAGAGTCGTGGTTAAGCGATAATAGGAAAAAGGTAAAAATTGAAAAAAACAGCAAGAGGAGAGTATGAAGAAAACGGAGCAAGGAGAGAAAGGGAGAGAGGAAAAATGGTGAACGTTAGTTTTTCTGTAAGAGAGATTTTTGGGATAATTGATTACCCCAAATCCAACTAATTCTCATCCTAACCACCCACTACTCAGAATTCCACTGCCACTAGAACTCTAACGCAGAGCCAAGTAAAAATAAAACTCTCTCGTTCGCACAGGGATTCGAACACAGAACCTCTAATATATCAATACACATCTTAACCACCAGACCAGCAGGCTCATTCTGATATAAGCTTACCAACAATTAAAGTTAAACCCTTTTAGCAAGGTTAGGGCTTTATTCAGAAATATACTAAAATTTGTCAAATGAAAGGCTTGAACCCAATACCTCACACACACACCTAGAACACTTAATTACTGAAGCATATACACATCTTGTGTCACATTTTAACAGAATAAAAAATATAAATTTTTAGGGCGTTACAACTCTACCCCCTAAAAGAAAATTAGCCTCGAAATTTTACCTGATCAGAACATATGAGGATACTGATGACGCATCGCATCCTCAGACTCCCACGTGGCCTCCTCAGAGTTGTGATTATGCCATAGGACTTTAACCAATTGGATAGACTTCCTTCTCAGAAACTTTACGTCGCGATCCAATATCTGAACCGGCTCCTCCTCGAAAGTCAGATCTGGCCAAACCTCGATCTCCTCCACTGGAACAATATGCGTTGGATTAGAGCGGTAACGCCTCAACATTGAGACATGGAAAACATCATAAATCCAATCCAACTCTGAAGGTAGCTCTAACTGGTAGGCAACCGGTCCTACTCGTCTCAGAATGCAGTATGGCCCAATAAATCTAGGGCTCAGCTTGCCCTTGCGACCAAACCTCAGAACCTTCTTTAAGGGCGAGACCTTCAGAAACACGAAGTCCCCCATAGAATACTTAATCTCTCATCTCTTCAGATTAGCATAAGACTTCTGTCTATCAGAAGTTACCTTCAGATGGTCCTTAATCAGCCAAACCTTATCCTTAGCCTCGAAAATCAACTCAGGACCCAACGCTCAGCCTTCACCCAGTTCAGTCCAACACAAATGAGTACAGCACTTACGACCATACAGAGCCTCGTAAGGTGCCATCCGTACACTCGACTGGAAACTGTTATTATAAGCAAACTCTGCTAGTGCCAAGTACTCATCCCAACTGCCACGGAAATCAATCACACAACTCATTAGCTTGTCCTTTAGTATCTGAATCACCCTCTCAGATTGACCATCGGTTTGAGGATGGAATGCAGTACTGAAGTCCAATATAGTACCCAGAGCTTTATGTAGCTTCTTCTAGAATCGAGACGTGAAGCGAGGGTCCCTATCAGATATGATTAAAACCGGTACCCCATGCAGTCTTACTATTTCAGACACATACAGCTTAGCCAGCTTCTATAGAGAGTAGTCAATACGAACCGATATGAAATGAGCGAACTTGGTCCATTGATCTACGATGACCCATACAAAATCCTTCTTAGTAGGTGTGAGGGGTAACCCACTAACGAAGTCCATAGTCACTCTCTCCCACTTTTAAAGTGGAATCTTGACTGGCTGAAACAAACTCGGAGGTAACTAATGCTCAGCCTTAACCTGCTGGCAAGTCAGACATTTACCCACGAAGTCGGTAACCTCTCGCTTAAGTCCTTGCCACCAGTATAACTCACGAAGGTCTCGGTACATCTTATTTCTGCTAGGATGCATAGCATAAGGGCTACTATGCACCTCTCTCAGTATTGAATGCCTCAATTCAGTATATTTTGGTACACGAATTCTCCTTCAAAAACAGAGTACCCCTTCGCTATTCAGCCCAAAATCTACAGTATTCCTACTCTCATCTTGTCGGAAGCGAAGACTCAAAGACTCGTCCTCCATTTTTTTACCCTTAATTTGCTCTATCCACGTCGGTTTAACCTGAAGTTCAGCTAACAGACTTTCATCATCAAATAAACTGAGGCGAGCAAACATCACCCTCAAATCAGTCATAACCTTACGGCTCAATGCGTCAACCACCACATTGGCCTTCCAAGGTGGTATTTAATTGTACAGTCGTAATCTTTAAGCAGCTCAATCCATCTCTGCTGCCTAAGATTTAGCTCTTTCTAAGTGAGGAGATACCTGAGGCTCTTGTGATCCGTGTAAATGATACACTTCTCACTATACAGATAGTGCCTCCAGATTTTCAGTGCGAATACCACAGCGGCCAACTCTAGATCATGCGTCAGATAATTCGCCTCATGAGTCTTAAGCTGACAAGATACATAAACTACCACCTTACCTTCTTCCATTAATACACATCCCAAACCGACATGTAATGCATCGCTGTAGACAGTAAACTCTTCTTCAAACTCTAGCTGTATCAAGACAGCGGCCTCAGTCAGTACAATTTTGAACTTCTCAAAGCTCTCTTGTTGCACATCAATCTAATTAAATGGCACACCCTTACATAAAAGTTTATTCAAGGGTGCCGCAATCAATGAAAACCTTTCTACAAAACGTCGATAGTACCCTACCAGTCCTAAAAAACTGCGGATCTCAGATACAGTCTTAGGCTGCTTCTAATCCAAGACAGCCTCAATCTTTTGAGGATCGACTCTAATCCCCTCAGCAGAAACTATATGGCCTAGAAATGTTACTTCTCGTAACCAGAACTCACATTTACTGAACTTGGTGTATAGTTGTTTCTCTCATAAGATCTGCAGAACCACTCTGAGGTGTTCATCGTGCTCATCCTCAGTCTTCAAGTACATCAGTATATCATCAATAAATACCATCATGAACCTATCCAGATAGGGGTAAAACACTCGGTTCATCAGATCCATAAAAGCTACCAGTGCATTAGTCAGTCCAAATGGCATTACTAGAAACTCGTAGTGGCTGTAACGAGTCCTAAATGTTGTCTTATGCACATCAACCTCCTTAACTCTCAACTGGTGATACTCTAATCAAAGATCAATCTTAGAGAAGACCGAAGCTCCTTAGAACTGGTCGAACAGATATTTATTCTCTGTAGGGGGTACTTATTCTTAATGGTTAGTTTATTTAGTTGCCGGTAGTCAATGCACATTCGCATGGATCCATCCTTCTTTTTCATGAATAAGACTGGTGCTTCCTACGGAGACATACTAGGGTGGATGAACCCACGATCCAGTAACTCTTGAATCTGAGCCTTAAGCTCCACGAGATCCTTCGGCACCATTCTATAAGGGGTGATGGACACCGAAGCTGTACCAAGAAGGAGCTCAATCCCAAACTCTACTTCACGATTCAGAGGTAACCTAGGTAGCTCTTCAGGAAAAACGTCTGGAAAGTCCTTAACCGTCTTAATATCCTTAATCGAGGAATTCCTAGAATCTAAAACACTGATGTAGGCCAAATACGCCTCACATCCCTTACGAACTAACTTTTCGGCCCTCAGTGCAGAAATCACATTCGACAAATAATTCTGACATTCCCCAATTATGACTACCTCGCTGTCCTCATCAATTCTCAGTACTACCCTTTTTGTGGCACAATTTAAGCTCACTCAGTGCCTGACCAACCAGTTCATCCCTAGTATCAGATCAAATTCTCCAAAAGGTAATTCCATCAGATCAGTCAGAAAGATAGCCCCTTGGACCTCTAGAGGAACATCTCTAAATAGTTTGTTAACCCTTATCGACCACCCCAACAGACTCAGTACAGTGACCTCACTCAAAGTACTCTCAACCAGTATACTCAAGTTTTCAGATACGGCAAAAGCTATATAGGAGTAAGTGGATCATATATTTATCAGTACAATATAAGGTATATAATAAATAAAGAACGTACTCGTGATGATGTTCAGAGTATCTCCATCCTCTCAGCGATGTGCAATACAAACTAGAGCCAGCTGCCTCATCTCAATATGCCCAGCACCTCTGCCCGGTGCTCTCTGACCACGGCCCAAACCATTCCCACCTCTAGCCTAACCACGGCCTCTCGGTGGCTGCTGAACAACCATCGGTGGTGGTGCAGTACCAGTACTCGGAGCTTGCATCTGATTGGACCTTCGCGGACATTCTCTAATATGGTGCTCTAATGAACCGCACCTCAAACAAGCCTCAGTTCTTTTCCAGCACTCGCTCTGATAGCGTCTACCATAGTCGGTACACGGTAGTTGTCCAATAGCAGCAATAGAAGTCCCCAACTCTGATCGGTCCATTAACTCTGGCCTTTTTTTTAAGCCTCTGAACGGAACTTGAGGGCTCTAGATCCCTCTTGCTCCTACCTTTCTCTCGATTCTGGTGCTCAACGCGTTTCACTTCCTCGGCGATCTTCGCCTTATCAACCAGTACAGCAAAGTCCCGCTCCCTCTGTGGAGCTATCAGAACCCTCAGATTATCCTTGAGGCCATCTACGAAGTGAACACATCGCTCATACTCAGTCACCACCATACCTCGAGTATAGCGGTTCAATCTCAGAAATTCGGCCTCATACTTGGCCACTGATCTATCTCTCTGAGTTAGATTTAGGAACTCTCTCCTACGGGCATCCACATAACTGGCCCCCACATATTTTCCCTGGAAGGCGGTCTTAAAGAGCTTCTAGGTCAGACGATCGGGCTGAGTGCCCTCCTTAACAATGAGCCACCACTAATATGCCTCATCACGTAGCAGCGATACAGCACCCTTTAATTTTTGCTCGAGGGTGTAGTCCAGATTGTCAATAATCCTTTCTGTGGCCTCAATCCAGTATTCAGCCACATTAGGGACAACTCTAGCAATACCTCTAAAAGATTCAGCTCCGTTAGACCGTAGTCGTTCAGTAACCGACCCTCAGCCTCTAGCTCCACTGTTGGGCCCAGCGACCCTCTCTAGAATTCTTAACAAGGCTTGAGACACTGCGTCGTCGCCAGTTGTATGATCATGAGACCCAAATCCAGTCTTAGTCACCGGTGAAACAAGCGTCTCATTAGTCTCCAGATTAGGCAGATTGCCTGATGACGATGACCCAGCTCGAACCCCTCTACAGCCTCTACCACGGCCTCTAGTACCCCAGCCGCAAGTACCTCTCGTACTCATTGTCTCAGCGTGTTTATCTATATTAACAGTTTTATGTATCAGTTTACAGTTTCAGTAATTATTAACAGATATCTTATGTGAAGCAGTATCAATAGTGCAAAGTTTGTTTTCGTACACCGCAGTGTCTATCAGTGTTTATCGATTTTACTATAGTATCAGTATACACTAACTTAAGTGTTTTCAATATAGTCTATCTATAGCAGTTTCAGTTTAAAACACATAGCAATTTCAGAGAACTTACAGGATCGGCGCCGGAGACTCGATCTACCACACGTTCAATAAAAGTACTTTCAATTTCAATCATCAAAAGTCAGTTCTTTAAAAACCCAAATCGATAACCGAGTTTTGTAACCTGGCTTTGATACCACTAAATGAAACACCCTAAACTCGGCCTAAATGTTATGACTAAGTCTGGTGATGTCACGTGATAGTCTTCTGAAATCATAACGGCGCTAAAACAATTTCTCCGTTTAAACAACCATTCATTTTCTTATATTAATTCCAAATCGTGTCATTTGTTTCCAAAACGTTATTCATTTCCAAAACGTTATACTTTGCAGAAGCTTTTAAAACAGTTTACGTAAACTTGGTATCTTGATAAAACGTTCATCTAATTTAAAAACCCAAGTTTTACCTACCACTAGCAGTTATAAAACATAAAACAATATAAAATCTAAATTTTAAACCAAAAATCCGTAGAGACCATAATTACAGTAACATACCCAATTAAACTTAAAATCATAAATATGCAATAAACAGTTTAAAAGAGATCGTGTGGCCACCGTTGAGTCCTTCACTGCTCTGATCCACCTAAGTCTGAGGGTTACCTGTACAGATTAAACAAAAGGATGAGTTTTTGTAAACTCAGTGTGTAACCCCCATACAGAACAAATAGACAGTATATGAATAATCACAGTCTGGGTCTGAGCCCTTTTTGAGTATCAGTATCAGTATCAGTCCATTTTGGCCTTAGCCCATCTCAGTACAGTAAGCATTAAGGCTTACCCATCACAGTACAGTAACAGTATTAGATATGCAATAACAAAATCCTACCCAACCATCCTCTACACTCCATCTCCGTCCAACCCTGCACTTTATATGGGGATATAATCAACCCACCCATCCTTACACTCCAAATAGTACCTAATGCGGCACTAGACAGTAATTTGTAGCTATGCTGCAAGTAAATTAGGCTCGAAACCTTTCAGTACACTTCCTCCGATCAATATCAACCCATCCCCATGCAATGCATCATACAATCATGTCATGCCAAATCATGGTATTATGCATATATTCAGTACATTATTAACAACATGCTCGATATACAGTCATACATATATATATACATATCATGCATGGATATTACAATCATTCAGTTAGGGGTCTAGATATGCTTACTAACCCTACAGTAGGTCCACAGTCGACTTGGGAGAACCGTGCAACCTTAGCAGTCAAACAGTAAAAATGGGCCCACACACCCATGTTGTCTGCCCGTGTAGGCCAACACACCCGTATGGCCCACACGACCCAAATTGGTCTAGCCTGTGTGTCACACACGGCCTATCTGGCCATCACACAGTCGTGTCTGATGCACATGGCCTGGCTCGTCAACCACACGCCCGTGTTCCATCACACGGCCTACTATACGAATGACTACATGCCCGTGTGGTGTCTACAGAATTGTTTTTGGCTTTCAATGAAACCTCGCTTTCTGCGTTTTCGGATACACACCTAGTATCGATTAATGCTAAAATAGTCCCCAAGCACTCCAAGACCTATAATTGAATAAATAACACTAATTTAATCGATTAAAACACGATCCCAAATCGAACTCGTATCGAGGTTTAACCTAAAAGTGACTAAACCTTACCTTCAGCGAAGCAACGACAACTTCCTACTGCCAAAGTGCCGATTAATAGCCCATAGATATTTGATTAACCCCTATCACATAAAGAACTCTTATCAATCCATTCAATAAATCAAAACAAAAACACACCTCTAAACTTACCGATTATGCACGCAGAACACAGGAGTAGAGAGTCATAGTTAAACGATAATAGGAAAAAGGTAAAAATTGAAAAAAAACAGCAAGAGGAGAGTATGAAGAAAACGACAGCAATGAGAGAAAGGGAGAGGGGAGAAATGGTGAATGTCAGTTTTTCTGCATGAGAGATTTTTGGGAAAACCGATTTACCCAAATCCCACTAATTCTCACCCTAACCACCCATTACTTAGAATTCCACTACCACTAGAACTCTAACGCAGAGCCGAGCAAAAATAAAACTCCCTCGCTCGCGTAGGGATTCGAACACAGGACTTCCAACATATCAACACACATCTTAACCACCAAACCAGCAGGCCCATTCTGATATAAGCTTACCAAAAATTAAACTTAAACCCTTTTAGCAAGGTTAGGGCTTTATTCAGAAAAATACCAAATGAAAAGCTTGAACCCAAGACCTCTCATACACATGCTGAACACTTAACCACTAAAGTAGATACACATCTTGTGTCACATTTTAACAGAATAAAAAATATAAATTTTTGGGGTGTTACAGTCATGACATGATCACATTTAGCTATTACGAAACATAAACATCATTTCATCCATCTAATCATTACCATATACATGATCTATTCAAAACTTATACAACTTCACCTATTACATGACAAGTTCCACACCATATTTGAATTTTCATACCAAACCATGAACTAGCACATTATTAACTAAAGCATATATTCATCACAGAAGTAGAAAACATACTACTTGAAATAAGTACTTAAAACATATAAAAGATACTCCTATTACATGCCACATATCCCAAAATTAAACATTTTCAAAATCTACCAAAAAGAATCTAGATAGTGTGATATTTGCGTTGATCCAATAGCCCGATTCTACAAAATGTTATCTACAAGGAAACATGAAATGACACAAGTAAACTTTAATAAGCTTAGTAAGTTCACAGGTTAAAATGATAAAACTTACCAAATAAACATAATAAATCATTTAATAACAATGTTAATATACATTAGTCCTGCCAACCACAATCAATCAATGGTGAGTTATACAAATATACAAGTTGAACAATCCATTCAATCATATGAATTCGATCAATATCAAGCCACAATATACTATCAAAAATCAGACAAATGTTTGGACAATTCAATATGCAAGTCATTTAACCATTTTAAATTTGTCTGATGAATGATATAACATATATGGATATGCGATTATCCACTGAAACACACCAAAATGCTCCAACGAGCCAAACCAATCGAGAACACGCCTTGACACCAAGTGCCTTACCCATAGGCTAACATTCCTCCAGAACACACCTCGGCACCAAATGTCAAGCCCGAAGGCTTTACATTCGCTCCCAGTAACACGCCAGAACCATTATAAATATAACCAGTAACATGCCAGAATCATTGTAAATATAACACGATAGTTCGCAACAAATGGTGGACTCCAGTATATTCAGTGGATAGGAATAGATCAAAAATCATCATCTCATCTCCAGTCAGACCCGTACAGTGCACGGTATAACCTATTGACATGCCAATTGTATCCTATCCTATGTTCATCCAGGTTCAGTATAGGTAATCGTATAACATTTTACAATTTAGTTTATTTTCTCACCTTATACCAATGTATTATAATTCAATTACATGTATATATTTATTAACATACCACAACTCAGAAATCAATATAATAATATAAATCATATCTAATTAAACCGTATGAACTTACCAAGGCTTAACTGCAAAGATTGCAAAATTCAGAAACTAATAAGCAATTTTATCTTTTCCACAATTTTCTACTGGTTCATGATCTATACGATATTTTATTTCAATTATCAGCCCCAAATATTTTAAAACAACTTAATTTAAAGCATATAACTTCTTAGTTGACATTTACACAATTGCCTCGCACTTTTATACTTTATTAAATTAGGTCCCTAAACCAAAACAAAATTATTTCCACAATTAAACCCATTATGCGGAATGCTAAACTACTCCAAATTAACCACCAAACCTTTTAAATTTTATAAAGAACCCATGATAAATTTGCATACTTCTAATTTAATCCATAAACTTACAAATTATTTAAAATTACTTTGTAAACTAAATCAAAATCAACCCCAAGCTTAAAATCAACCCAATTACCACTAAAAAGCTTCAAAATATCTCAATGACATATTTTTTGTACTTTGATAATTTCACAAATTAGCCACTAAACTAGTTAGATTTCATTACAACTAGCTTAAAACTTAAATTTCATGAGAAATAAATCAAGAAAACCCTTACATGCATGGGCGAGAAGCAAAGCCGAAACTTCAAGGTGCTAAAATGGTGTTTCAGTTCTCAATTTGGTGAATGGAGAAGATGAATACCATTCTGATTTTGTTTTTATTAATTTAATGTTAAATTTAATAATATTTTAAACTATAATTTCAATTAATATTCATATAGCTGGCCACTGACTTTAAAAATGGCCTAATTGTTATCTAAATCTTTGCAACAATATTTTCCATCATTAAAGTCCAATAAAATATTAGCAATTAATTATTGCACTTTTTACGATTTAGTCATTTTTCCTTAATTAACCAATCAACATCAAAATTTCTAGACCAAACTTTAATACACCTATATAATAACTTCGTAAATATTTTATTAAATATTTACAGGCTTGGTTTATAAAAATGAGGTCTCAAAACATCATTTTTTAAAACTACTTGACTTTAGAGATAAACCACTTGAACTTAACTAATCATTCAATTAACTAAAATTATCAATTCAAAATTTACTGTAATACTATATTTGACTCGTAAATATTAAATAATAATATTTACGGACTCACTCATTAGATTTGTGGTCCTGAAACCACTATTTTTGACACCACTGGAAAACATATTGTTACATTACCAGTATTACTCTCCTTTACTCTATTTATCCCTAATCAGATTATTTCAAGTTGTTTAGAGGGGATGAGATTAAAAGCTACCTTGTCAGCAGTAAGGGTTGTAGCTTGTGGAACAACAATATCATTTTCCAAAAAATCCAGATGGAGTATGCCTAATCTTCGGTATGTCTTCAATATGGTCAAATGAGTTGCAATCTCATGCTTTACATGAGCATCAATCAAATGTTGATATTTATAACTTAAATATGCTCGATCCTTCCTCACACAAATTTGCCTATGTTGTGATATCCCCATTCTATTTGTTGTTCGAACATGTTTAGCAATTGTGCTAAAATTCTTTCAATCTCACATCATTTTAAAACAGTGGGATCTAAAGTGCCCTTCTTTCCTACAATAATTACATACACATTTTCCTTTCTCCTTGTTACATATATGTTGTTATCTCGGTGTTGTTCCATTAATTGTTGCAATATTACATTGAATATTCCTTGTAGTTCTCTTCTTTGATCATTCATCAACTTGTAACAAATAGATACAGTATGTTCGACCTTTCCACAATGGTAACAAACATGTTTTCTATTCTTCTTTTTACTTGTCTGAAAGGAAGAAGTAGCAATCATCTCATTATATTTAACAAAATTCGTAGGAGAAATAAGTTTCTTACAAAGTTTATTACAACCAAGTTTGAATCTCCCAACAACTAAGATATTTTCACTTTACCTTCCATTGTTTTTTAGAATAGCTTTGACATCATTTAACTCTTACTCGTTTGCTTTCAAAGTTGCATTTGTTTTAGAAATCATCTTATCATTTTCTTTGATAGTTTTATAAAGTATTGTGTTAATCTTCTTAAGATTGGTAATAAAATCATCTTTTTCTTTAACCACAATTTCAAATTCTTTCTTTTTTCCCCTTTGAGAATGATAACTTCTTCCCTTAAGAACTCGTTTAATTGGCACAAAAATTTCATGTTCTTCAACATATGGCTAAAAGCTTCCTCTTGGTTGTTAAAAGAAACATCATTGTCATGGTTTGAATCTGATGCTTTAATCCCTAAAGGTAGACGCTAGAACGACCTTTTTTCTTAGACTTCATTATTGCAAACTGTAGCTCAGGATCTCTTTCAAGTGCGTTTGAGGCCTGCTCTGATACTGAATGAGAAAGTATTGGTTTGCACTTCATTCCAACTTTGGTGTTCAAATTGTTGTTGGAGCAGATAACTTGGTTGGCTACAAAATAATTTCATCCTAACTTCTGTTAAAACAAAGAATAAGGTAGAACAAACTATGCCAAAATAGTTTTAAGACAAAGTGAAGCAATGAGAGAAATAACACACGATATTTGTTAACAAAGTTCAGATTCCCCAATCCTACTTTATGGAGCCTCGCTCAAAGAATGATTTTATTCCACAATTTTTTCGAATCAACTATTGGCTAAAACCCAAATTACCCTTACACCGAAAAATATTTGCATCCCCAATATTGAACCCAAATTGTTACAAATTACTCTCCCTAAATACCTTACAATACATTCAATAAAATCTCTAAAGAATACCTAAAAGAGTTTCACAAAATATCCTAAGGAAAACACGATAAAGATAAAGATAATGATATTTTCTATAAGGAAAACTTGAGCCAGTCATTCTTAGCAACACTAAAATGGGCTTCCACCACGTTTATGACTTTTCTAGTTTGGCCAAAGATAATCATTGCCATTTTTTTATCAATAATGCCAACTTAAAAGAACTGTGACTAGAGCAAGCACTTGTTCTAATACCAGTTCCAATAGTCCATGAGATAACAAGAGATAATTGAACACACCATGGAACAGTCAAAAGTTCCAACAAAAATCATAAGGATATATTAATTTCTTGATTTTATCATGACATTAACCAAACAATAATTAAATAAATTCATATGGCAACTCTTATAACACTTAATTGCTAGTACTTAATTAGTGATTTTGTTTTTTTACTAGTGATAAATTATAGTTATCATTTTAGATTAATTATCATTTAGGCTATTTTTGTTTCATTTAAAATAACTTTAGAAAAATGATTTCTAGAAAATAGATTACTTTCCTTGATGATTCTGGATAAAATATTTTTTGTTGTTTGACAAACTTACTTGAATTTTTTAAAAATTTTTTTAGTAAAACAAACATAGCATAAATTATATTTGCTACAAAATATTTTTCGCGAAGAGCACACAGACAACACTTCAAAGACTATTTTAGAAGGGATAATTTTGTATTGTATTTTCATTGTAATTTAAACTATTCAAATTTAAAGATAAGCGATATCTTATTATTTTAAATTATTTATTGCTTGAAATAAGAAAATATTTTACTATTAGATTAAAACAAAATAAAATTTTTGATTAGATAAAATATTGAATTACACTTTATACACATTTTCACAAACATTTTTATTATAATTTAAACTGTTGAATTCTATAAATAATTACTATCTTATTATAAGATATTTTAATTATTTTATATTACATATAATAAAAATAATTAATCATGTATATTTAAATACAAAAATATTCACATTAATCAAATTAAATAAAAATAATTAAACACATAAATACATGTAGCTAATAAATATGAAAGAAGGTTATTATAATAACAAATAATACAAATAACTTCTCTATTGTAAAATGTAACTATTAAACATAAATAATATTTTTCGGGTTGGGTTGTATTCAGCTTAAAGTTCTTTCCTCAAGGCATGCTCCGTTAGGGAAACTAATGGCTAAATTAGTCTTAAAGGCCATTTTTTTCTTTAATTAGGCATCTGGGCCATTTTTATTATTTATCTAGGGAAACAGATCGATTTTACAAGAGAGAAACGGAAAGCGCGTTCAGCTGGGTGCTCTTTTTGCACAGTTGGCAGGAAAGCACGCTCAACTGAACCCACTTTCCCTTTAAGTTGCAATTTTTGACTTTTTTAATATAATTAATTTCTTTGGTTAGATGGTTAAATACTAGTGGCTTTATCCTTAAGTCTTAAGTTTAATTCCTCTCTTACTCCTATTAGTATTTTTTATTTCATGTTGTTTTAAGTTATTATTATTAATTAATATTTTTAGCATATCAACTTCCTTAGTTAAATGGTTAAATATAATAATTTCATCCTTGAGATCCAAGTTTAATTCCTCTTTTCTAAATATATTTGTAATTTTTATTTTATATTGTTTCAAGCTTTTTTATTTTTAATTAATAAATATATATTTTTCAAATTATTTTTTATTTTAATTCAATCTTTTTAAATATTTTTAATTAATAGCTCTGTTATTCATAAAATCAAATAATAAATATGTAATTATATAATAAAATACATATTTTACACATATCGTTATGTTAAAAATATAAAATTAATAACTCCTTTATATATATAATATAAACATCAACTAAATTTTTTTATATAATATTTATATGTAAAATATTTATTTTTTTCCATGTATATTGTAAATACTGTGATTTCTAATATTAGAAAATAATATATCTATTAATTAAAACTAAAAAAATCTTAAAACATCATAAAATATAAAATAAAAATATATTTAGAAAAGGAGAATTAAACTTAGGTCTCAATGATGAAATTATTATATTTAACCATTTAACTAAGGAAATTGATATGTTAAAAAAATAATAATAAAAGCTTAAAACAAGATGAAATAAAAAATACTAATGTGAGTGGCAAAGGAATTGAACCTGAGTCTTAAAGACAAAACCGCTAACATTTAACCATATAACCAAAAAAACTAATTGTATTAAAAAAGTCAAAAAATGTAACTTAAAGAGAAAGCGTGTCCAGCTAAGCGTACTTTCCTACCAACTGTGCAAAAAAAAGGCACCTAGCCAGACGTGCTATTCATTTCTCTCTCTTAAAATTAACCTATTCCCTAAATAAATAAAAAATAAATAAAAAACAAGCCTAAAAGCCTAATTAAAGAAAAAAAATGACCTTTAAGGCTAATTTGGCTGAAACTAATTTGTTAATTCACGGTGAGAAAAAAAAAAGAAAGAAAGAAAGATTAGAGTATAAAAATGTTCATCCAACTATTTTTATTTATTTATTTTGATTATTTAATTATTTATTTTTATTTATTCACTAAACATTTCAAAATTAAAAAATTTAATCATTCTGAACTAATGTGGTTTTTTTTATTAGTCTAGTAACAAAGTTAGCACTCTAATATTTTACACATTCTATCAATTTGATCCTAAATATACAAAATTCAACAAATTTAGCCCTTAATGTTTACAAAATTTGTCATTTTAGTTCTAATTCTAAAAAGTTCAATAAATTTGGCCCTCAACATTTACAAAATTTGTCAATTTAGTCCTAACTCTAAAAATAAAAAATAGTTTTAGCCTTTTATAACTCATTGACTAACCCATGTGAGATATTAAAATAAGAAAATAGTACCTTCTTTCAAGTCACTTGTAATAAATTTTTTTACTATATTTAGGTTTCACATTGGCCAATCCAATTGATTTGGAATCTATCTAGAATAATTGATTGCATTACTACCTAAACAAATAACGTTTTTAATGTCTTTATTTTCTTTTGAATCTTAATTTTTTTTTTGTGTTTATCCCAACTTTTTCTTATTTTAATATTTGGCATGGGTTAGTCGGTGGGTTATAAAGGGCTAAAAATGATTTTTTTTTCTATTCTCTTTTAAATTTTTAGAGCTAGGACTAATTGACAAATTTTGTAAATATTGAGGGTCAAATTTATTGAAATTTTTAGAATTATAACTAAATAAAAAATTTTGTAAATATTGAGTGCTAAATTTGTTGAAATTTTTTATATTTAGGATCAAATTAATAAAATTTGTAAACATTTAAGGGCTAATTTTGTTACTAGACCAATAAAAAAGCCCAATTAAGCTAAAATATTTAATTTTGAAAAGTTTAGTAACTAAATCGAAAAAATTAATTTTTAAGTAACCAAAATAAAGTGAAAAGCATAATTGAGCGACCATTTTTATAATTTACCCAAAAAATCAAATGTTTTAGATGATGTCATATGTTTTTTTTCCTGATATTAACATAATTTTAAACATTGTTTTTATCTTACTGACGGCAGTCAAAATGCCAAACTAGATATGGTTTTGGGTGTTGAGAGTTTGGTCCCAAAAAAATCCACTCCCCCCTTCTTCACACCGATAGTTACTAGACTATTAGTAAAGTTTACGTTTTAATCGTTTTTAAAAAATATCATTAAAATATTTAAAATTTTTATTTAAGTCATTGGGTTGTTAGTTTTTTATTTTTTTAAGTTCAACTAACAAGCTCTAAGCGACAATTTGACTATCGGTACAGTGGATTAGTACCCATCAATGAGTGAAAAATCATATTGTAGATCCAATTCGATCTGATAGTTGTAATAGGCCAATTTTGGCCTGGCCCAATTTATAAAATAAAAACCAAACAAAAATCCAAATATTTTTACAGTTCATTAAATGCTCACTTACAAAACTAAATCAGCCCAAATTTTAAAACCCAACTACAAACCTAATAACCTAAACCCTAACCCAATTCTTGATGGCCTAATAGGCCCAACGCCTAAACCAGTTTCAGTAAACCTGAAACCCTAGCTAACCCTAGCGCCGCGCCTTCCTCATGGAAGCCACGTGCGTCCCTGGCGCAAACATCGCTTGAGGGTCGGCTCTGCCAGTCCTTTGCACCAAAACGAAAGCCCCACTCGTAAACCTTCCTCCCAACCTGCAAGCAGACCAAAAAAGGGAACAGAAACAACACAACACGCAAAGGCAACAGAGACCAAAAATATGTATTCGGCTATATAGCCAAGAGAAAAATGTAACTTTTTTAGAGGCATACTACGAACAAGAAATACAGACAGTAATCGAAAACAAAGATCAAAAGGTTTTCTTCATTCTGTTATCTTTCTTTATTTTCTTTCTTTTGCAAGTTTATTCAAAATACAATACGCATATACACATTCAAAAAGGAAGGAATACCGTTACCTTTCTGGAGGACGGAGAAGTCAGAGCCGAACGGTTCTCGTGGCTTTATTCGATTTTCTAAGAGGCCTTTGCTTGTTTGGAACCTGAATCTGGGGTGAAAGGACGAAAGGGTCGAAATAGGGCTATTTTTGCGTCTCTGGCCGCCGTGTACAACAGTCGCCGGTGATGGATGGGTAGCAATCCGGTGGCCGAAAATCGCCCAAGCCAGAGGAACCCCCCTCTCTCTCTCTTTTTTTTTTTAAAAGCACTGATGAAATGAAAATTTTTCAAAAAAATTTTGGCTTTATAGACCCATGGAACGACGTCGTTTGGAGTTAAGTCCAATAACCCCAAAACGACGCCGTTTTATGCCATGCCCGTGCAACCCGACCCGATAAATGAAGGATCAACGTGTTTCTTTTGGATTTTGGGATATTTATGATTTGAGTCCTTCCGCTTTTACAGCGTGTTTCAATTCGGTTTCATTCATTCATTTTGTTTTTTTTTTTTAATTTCACCCCGCAACTCTTGCATTTATTTCATTCCGATCTATATCGAAAAGCTACGTTTAGGGGAACCTGGGAATATTGCATATTTGGTTCTCCCTTATTATTCGCATGTTTCGATTCGGTCCCTTACCTTATTTTCGTTACTAATTTTCCCCAAAAATTTTGTTTAGCTTTCAACTTCACCCTTATTTATACTTCATTTTATTTTCTTTTTAAAGACACTTTTGCTTTTTCTTTTTTAAAACTGTAATAGTTTCATTTATTTTAAGTTTGTTTTCATGTGTTATTTATCTTAAATCATCTTATTATCATGTATTTTATGTTTATCTTACACATTTTTAAATATTGTTCTTTTCAAATTTTTAAAACGTTTTATTCACTCTGAAATTATTCATATATTACTTTGTTAATTTCATTCTTTTGTGATTATCAATATTGATCTCTTAAAATGGTGTATCTTGTGAACATGTCCATTATGTGCCCTAGAAATTATTTTTTGATATATTCATGTTGTTGACATTCATTTACCTAGCATTTAATTCATGTATTATTATTTCATGTTTCATATTCTCTTTTATTTCATTCCTTTTAAATCATTAACCCCAAATGTATTTATCCAAATACGGACCTTTTTATTCCAAACAAAATAAACGCACATTGCTAAATGTTGCATTCGTTTTATTCAAAGTAAGCCAATATTTCGCGTTTCGGGAATTCAAGAAATCGTACCCTAACTTATTGGATTTCGATTTTCTTGTTAAACCTAAAAAGCAAAATATCCTTTTAGATTTCAAAATACACAAACTTTCGATAAGGATTAAAGGCAAACTTGCTCCCGAAGATTTAAACGTCGCGTCCTAACTTACTGGATGTGACCCTTTACTATCTCGAGACGAGTAAGTCTTTGATACTCGTTTCAACGTAATTAGGCGTTTTACAATTAGCATTCATGAGAAGGGATCATATTTTAAAATTTATTTTAAAATCTTTTCAACTTTCGACATTGGGACGTTAATTAATCAACTAGGTACCAATTTTGGGCGTGATGAGGGTGCTAACCCTTCCTCTCACGAAACCGACTCCCGAATTCATTCTCTCAATTTTCGTAGACCAAAATCATTTGTTTTAAATAAAATTGAAATATTTTATTGAAACGGCTAAATTTCTAGGTGATCCGATCACACCTAAATAAAAAAAGATTGGTGGCGACTCCATTTTCGTCTATAAATAAGTCGACGCCCCCTTTCAAAAAATGGTTTCGACAATAGTCAGTGTTGAAAATTGGAGAAAAAAGTTATTTGGAGTTTAATTTATAGATTTGTGGCATTAAAATTGTTTCATGACAAATAATTGAACTATAGAAGAGAAGATGAAGAAAAACTCTCGATTCGTGCAATTATTACGAGTAGAGAATATCATATAACAACAAATTTAACAGTTAAGTGACTTAAATGAAAACTTTGGAGTGACTTAATGATTATTTTATAACTTTTTAAAATTAAGCAACTAAAATATATAGTTAATAATAATTTAGTGTTTTTTTATTTCATATTTTATGCTGCCTTACTGTCCACCTCCATCCTGGACAAAATCAAACGAATGAAATCCAACAAATTAATATATGAAGAGAAAAATTGAAAAACCATATATCAAAGCACCCAATCAAATTTAGTATTATTTTCCTTTAACTTTTAAATATAAGACATTGATATTTTTAATTATATTTATAAAAACAGAAGGAAATAACCCACCGACGATGATTGAAGTTATTTACGTATATCATTGGGCCACGCGGATACACAACAGTAACGTTCCACTTCAATTATTTCATACTCAGGGACAGGCATGCTTCATCATATTCCTATCAAATCAAGAGCAAATTAATGATTGAGAGTAAGGCGGCATCTTTTTTGACTCCCTGCCACCTCTCCCTTCAACTATCTCTATTTTGCTTTTCACTGGTTTTTTCTTTTTTTCCCAAATTTATCTTCTTCACTTTTATCTCTTTTTCATTTAAAATAATATTAAGTATTTTAAAATTAATAACATTACTTAAAATTAAATACAAAATATAATCAAACTATTTGATAAATGTAAATTCTGAATTATCAAATTTTTATTTTATATGTTCATCCTTACTCTCTTTTTTTCAAAAAAAAAATTACATTATTTTTAAAAAATTCAAAATTCAAATGTAAAGTTTTTAAAGTATAATATAATATTAAAATAAAATAAAAATACATTCACTGATAAGTAGATATTTATTTTTGTATCATTTTTCACACTTTTTATAGAAAAAAATCATTCTTTATTTTCTTATTATAAATTAGGGTAATCTATAAAAATAGTCACTTTTATTTGCCTCAGGTTACATTTTAGTCATTTATGTTTGAAATGTTACGTTTTAGTCACTTATGTTACTATTTTGTTACGAAGTGATCATTCTACCGTTAAGTTCTGTTATCTCTCTAACAGTAATCTTACGTGGCAGTCCAACTAAATTTTAGATGCCAACTTGGATTTCTAAATGGGATAAAAATAGATTTTTAATTAAAAAATTAATTAATTAAAATTTTTAAACCTAAACATTAATTAAAAAATCTGTTCATCTACTCTTTTTAATTTTTCTTCAGTCTCTTCTTTTTTTCAATAGTTTTTTTTTTCATTTGATTGGAAAAACTATTATTAAAATCAAAATAGTTGAAATCAAATTGACTGCTTCATAAAGATGGATTCAATGGAGGGTTCAGGTGTATGTCTTCTTTGCATTCCTCTATCTCTTTTATTCAATACTGAAAAACAAAAAATTGGATTTTTTATTGTTTAATGAAAAGCCTAAATTAAAATTCTTGATATGAATATTAACAACTAAAAGAATTTCAGATCAGAAAAAAGGGATACCCACAAAGGGATTGTGAACAAACAAGCCGATTTAGATAAAAAAAATCGGATTGAGAAACTAATTATTCAAGAACGTGAAGAATTGAAAAATACAATGATTAGGAACAAAAATGATTACCATATTCTTATTTGTCGACAACCACTTCATTTTAAGTTTTAGAACATAAATTTGTCGATGAAGAAGACATACCTGGATTCTCCATTGAATCCTCTTTTGTTTTTGTACGTGAATAAATTTTTTTGATGATAATAGCTTTTTTAGTCAATTGAAAAAGAAAACTAAAAAAAGGGGGAGATGAACGGTTTTTTAACTAAGATTTAGGGTTTAAAATTTTTAATTAATTAAATTTATTTAATAATTAAGAAATCCAAGTTGGCACTTAAAATCTAGTTGGACTGCCACGTAGGATTACTGTTAGGGAGATAACGGAACTTAACGGAAGAGTGATTACTTCGTAACAAAAAAAATAACATAAGTGACTAAAACGTAGCATTTCAAACATAAGTGACTAAAATGTGACCTGAAACAAACAAAAGTGACTATTTTGATAATTTACCCTATAAATTATCAAATAAATTAAAAAAATTAAATCAAAATATTAATTTTCAGCTAATTTAAATTTTAAAAAAATTAATCCTTTCATAGTTTAATTTTTTTATCTATTACTAAAAACATCACATTATAATCCACAACCTTTCAAAATATTTCTCATCTATCCAATTTTTTTTTAAAAAGCCATCCCACCATTTATTAGTCAAAGCTTAAAATGTTATTTTTAGTGTCATGTTAGCTCCACTTGGCAATATACATGGCTTGATATACACGTGATTTTATCCCAAAATGAGAATGAGTGAGAAAATAGGCATTAATCCAACATGGTAAATTAAATTAAATTATTTAAAATAAAAGTAAAAAAAAAACATTATTTAGTAAAATTTATAACTCAAAAAATATTTAATTCATATGCTATTTACGAATACTAAAAATATAAAATAAAATTAAAAAAAAGGTTAAATGAGCTAAATACTTGTACAAAAACATTTCAAATTTTTTACAAGGTATTGCACTAATTTTTATATCTTTATTCTAACTCAAAAGTAATATAATAATTAATAATATTTTCAGTTATAATTTTAGTAAATAATGTATATTCTATAAATCGAAGAATAATTGTATGAAAATATAAATTATTAAAAATTAGCATAAATTACCCTCAACCTCTTAAAAAAATCAATTTATTTAATTAAAATTTTTTTATCTCTTTTAAACCTTAAGCAATAACATTTGGTTAAAATGGTGACCCGCATGGGTACCTTTAATACAAGTGTTTTTTCACATGTTTATTCAAAAAACTAACACGTGTTAAATAGAATTAAATGGAAAAGAAACATTAATAAAATGAGGAGAAATCTTTAATTCCTCTACACTCACAATCTCTTCATCCTCAATTTACAGATCTAAAAAACTCTCAAATTTTCAAAAAAAAAAAAAAAAAAAGTTTATAAATACTCGTCAAAAAGAGAATTTTGTGACTCCTTCTCATAAGGAGTACATATATGATAGTGAAAAAGTTTTTGTTATTCTAGTAAATGAGCACCACTTGACACTTCATGGAGTGATTTGAATCTAATACTACGGTTCTATAGATGCAAGAATTTTTGGGTAAGGTTAATTTAAGATAGAACTGTTAGATAATTTTATGTTAGGAGTTCAATTTTTGGAATTTCGAACAATTAAGATTTTTAGATTTGAAAATATGTTATCTGTAAAATAGTTTGACTTTTAGGGTTTTTCCAATTTTAAGTGGTATGATGTATTTTATTTTTCTACTTGTTGAATTCGGGAAAAAAGAAATTCTGGAGTTAATGGAGATTTTGTTGAACATTTATTCCTTAGAGATGAGATTCCTCTTTGTATTGTTGTAGGTAGGTGGTTGCCCTTTTTTTCAATAATCAATGCCCTTATGTGTAATCGAGAGAATGAGGTACTACGGAATTTATGAGATAGTGAAAGGAATCTAGCAAGTGAGATTGCTTCAATGCGAAGGCATGGTAGTTTTTATGAGTGTATATGTGGATCTCAAAACAACAATGTGTCTAGGTTGGTGAATAGCAGTATGCAAGTGGAGAAGGAAGGGATGAAGCAGTATGATGCAAGTGAAGAAGATAACGGAACAAGGAAGCTGAAATTAAAGTTGGAATCTTTGAAGAGTAAGAATAATGAGCTGAAGATTACATGTTTATCACTTTAGAATGAGATAAACTTGTATAAAACCTTCTTTATTTGTTGCATTTATTGTATGTGTATGACAATAAGGTTCTATGTTGGCAAATGTGCTGAAAAGGTGGTTCTACGAATACATTAGCCAATATATTAATACAAGTCTATGAACACTTACATAAAATGTGTAATAACCTATTTTTTAATTGTGTCAAAAATGGTGGTGTCGAAAACAGTGGTTTCAAGACCACAATTTCAACCAGTGAGTTAGTAAATATTATTTACTTAATATTTATGAGTCTATTAGAGTGTCTTATTAAAGTTTGGTTCAATAATTTTGATGTTTGGTTGGTTAATTAGGTAAAAAGGACTAAATCGTAAAAGCTACAAGGGTTAACCACTATTAAATTATATGTGCTAATTGAGTATAAAAACATGGTTGGATAGTTTTAAATGGTAATTAGACCATAAGAAATAATAGTGGACAGTTAAGGGCTTTTGGTTTATGAAATTTAAAGGTTTAACTTAATGTTATTTTGGTAAATAGGTAAAATTTTAACATAAACAAAATAAGCCAATAATCTTCTTCTTCTTCTTCATCCTACCGTCTTTGAACTAAAAACTATTGAAAGAAAAGTTTGGAGTGTTCGGTTCATGGTTTTCCTTGCATGTGAGTGAATTTGTAAAGCCCTCAACCCGATCCGATTAATTGGATCTGAATCTTAGGCATTACCACACAAATACAGACACAAACTTAATTTACTTCTACAATTTACAGATAATGATAACTTAACTACACTTTTCAAACTAAAATACATAAGTACAATAAGTAAATACAGATACAACACGAGGTAATTAAACTACAATGATATCTAAATTAAAACCCTTATTTATTACAGATACCCCAATTGAATTTTATAAGGGTTATTATAGTCTTGAACACGCCATGTAACACCCCAAAATATTTGTTTCTGCTTTGTAAATAATTAAAACAATTGTGTATTTGCTTCAATGGTTAAGTGTTATGGGTGTGTGTGTGAGGTCCCAAGTTCAAATCTTGCCTTTAGCAAATTTTGATTATTTTTGGAATTAAGCCCTACCTCTATGCAATGAGCTTATATTAAGTTATTTGTAAAACCATATCAAAATGGGCCTGCTGGTTTGATGGTTAAGATGTGTGTTGGGGGTTTGGAGTTCGAATCCTTATGCAGGCGTAGGAGTTTATTCGGTCAAACAGAAATTCTGAGTAGTGGGTTAGTGGAGAGAAATTAGGGATATGTTAATAGTTTTTCTGTTTTCCAAAAATTCTATTTTCTCTCTGACGTCTTTCTCTGTTCTTCCACTTTCAAACTTTTGGCTTTCTATTTTGTACTTCCATCAGTTTTTCTTCCTTCCTAACCGTGGTACGTTGACGTCTCGATCCTCCGTGCTGTGTGTAGGTAAAAGGTTCGAGGTGTTTTGAGATAGTTTCCTTTTGCGTTAGTTTATGTTAATATAATCGTAAGATTTAATTTTTCTATGACTATTTTGGCAATAGGGGAGGACTGTGAGAAGTGAATTTCGCACTTTTCGCTTGAATGGTTTAAGTGGTGGATTTCGTCGCCTGTAAGTCTTAAGCATTACTTTGGGTTTTAGTATTAAATCATAAATTGATTGCTAAGACGGCTTTTGGGTGCTCATTTCTTAGGTTTCAAGGCCTCAGGAGTATTTTTACATCTAAACTGAGACAGGTGTGTACCCAAAAACACAGAAAATAGGGTTTTGATGAAAGTCGAAAACCCCATTATCGACGCCACACAGGCGTGTGGTCGCCCGTGCAATAGGACATGGGCGTGTGATCAACGAGGCCAGGCCGTGCTTGCAAGACACAGTGGTGTAATGGCCAAGTAGGCCATGTGCGACACACGGGCTAGACTGATTGGACCGTGTGGGCCACATGGGCTTGTGGGTCCACACGGACGTGTGGGCCCACATGGGCAAGCCACATGGGCGTGTGAGCCTATTTATCTGAAATGATTCCTAGGGTTGCACGGGTCGCCCAAGTCGACTGTGAACTTACTGTAGGGTCGGTAAGTGTTACCTAGACCTCTAAATGTATGATTTGAGTGTATGTGATGCATGATAAGTTATGCATGATTACCGATATATATATATGTGTATACGTATGATTGATGGTTGCATAAAATCATGACATATTGTATGTTTGCATTGCATTGGATGAGATGATGATATTTGGAGGAAGTGTACTAAAAGGCTTTAAGCCTATTATCTGGCAGCTCAGCTGCAATATACTGAATATGTGCCACATTTGGTACTATGTGGAGTGTAAGGATGGGTGAGTGTTTTAAACCCCACATAGAGTGTAGGGATAGACGGAGATGGTATGTAGAGGCTGGTGGGTAGGACTCTGTTCACTGATTACTGTCTGCATTACTGTTACTGTGATGGGCTAAAGCCCTAATGCATATATGATACTGAACTGAAATGGGCTAAGGCCCAAACTACTACTAAAACTATAATGGGTTTAGGCCCCAGACTGCGTCTGATTGTTTACTGCTAATTGACTGTATGCATGTTTTCTGTGGGAATTATACACTGAGTTTACATGAACTCACCATTTCCTATTAATCTATACAGGTAATCCCCAGACTTGACAGTGGCCACACATATTTTAAATTGCTTACTTTCGTTTATGGTTTTATTTGTTTATGGGTATTCTTATATAGTTGGACTTTATGAACTATTTTGCTTTAACTTTGGAAATTTTAACTGCTTTTACGGACTTACAACTACAACCTTAACAAAATATGGATTTTCTAAAAACTAAGGTTTTCCATAAAATAAACGATTTTACTTAAAAATGAATGATTTCCAATGCTTTCGCTAAAAAAAAAGATACATTTGAGACAAATCAACAGACACACGTCATTCTGAGTTAGTTAAATGTTAGTAAATGGAAATAGTTTTTTTATCGTCAACTTAGTTTCAATTACCCTATCAAGTGACATCGCCAGATTCAGCCGTAACGTCTAGGTCAGGTTTTGGGTGTTACATTTAGTGGCATCAGAGTCAGGTTGCAAAACTCAACTGTGGATTTTGGGTTTTAAAACTTGGTTTCTAAGAACTGATTTTCAAATGATTTGAAATGATTTGGCTGAGTATATGGTAAGCTGAGCCTCCAGTGCTGATCCTGTAAGTCTTCTGAAACTGTAATGAGCTTAAACTGAAAATACTATAGATAGTATATTTTGAGACTACGGTAGGTAGTATACTGTGAAAACACTCTAGTTAGTGTGTACTGAAATTATGGTGAAACTGGTAGAGACTGTGACCTATGAAAACAAACTTTGAATTACTAAAACTGCTTTCATAAAACTTTTGCTAATAAATACTAAAACTATAATTGATTCATAAAACTATTAAAGTAGATAAATTTTGAACCTACGATAAGATCAAGAGGTATTCGTAGACGTGGTACTAGAGGCCGAGGTAGGGGCCGTAGAAGGGTTCGAGCTGAGTCTTCTTCACTGGGCAGTATGCCAAATCTGGACATAAGTGAGACACTAGTGTCGCTTGCTACCGAGACTTGGTCTCAAGATCATACGCTTGGGGATGATACATTGTCCCAAGCTATGTTAAGGATACTGGAGAAGGTCGCTGGACCTAATACTAGATCTAGGGGCCATGGGTCGATTACAGAACGACTCTAGTCCAATAGAATTGAACTTTTTAAGGGTGTCACTCGAGTTGCACCTAATGTGGCTGAGTACTGGATTGAGGCCACGAAGCGAATTATGGATAATTTAGATTGCACTCCTGAACAGAAATTAAAAGGTGTAGTCTCTCCATTACGAGACGAGGCTTATCAATGGTGGCTAACCGTTAAGGAGGGCACTCAACCCGAACGTCTGGCCTGGGAGTTCTTTAAGACCATCATCTAGGGAAAATATGTGGGAGCTACTTATATGGACACTCGCAAGAGGGAGTTTTTGAATCTTACTCAGGGGAATTAATCAATGGCCCAGTATGGTGGCATCGGAGTATGAAAGGTGTGTCTGCTTTGAGGATGGCCTAAGAGATAATTTGAGAGTTCTGATAGCTCCGTAGAGGGAGCGAGATTTTTCTGTTCTGGTCGAGAAAGCGAAGATCGCCGAGGATGTTAAGCACGCTGAGTGCCAAAACATAAACAGAAAGTGATGTAAGAACAAGAGGGATTTGGAGCCCTCGAGTTCTATACAGAGGCCTAAGAAGAAGGCCAGAGCGAATGGGCCAGTTAGAGCTCGGCCGCCTGTTGCTCCTACTAGGTTGCAGCTGTGTGGAGATTGTGGTAGACGCCATCAGAGTGAGTGTTAGAGGAGGACTGGGGAGTGTTTGAGGTGTGGGTCACTAGAATACGACATTTGGGAGTGTTTGCTAAGGGCCGATCAGATGCAAGCTCCGGGTACTAGTACTGCATAGCCACCACCTAGGGGTCGTGGTCAGGCTAGAGGTGGTAACGGTATGGGTCGTGGTCAGAGAGCACCAGGTAGAGGTGCTGGACAGACTGAGGTGAGGCAGCCTGCTCTTGTTTACGCTGCACATTGTCGAGAGGACAGAGATACTTCGAACATCATCACTAGTACGTTTCTTATTTATGATGTGCCTTACATTGCATTGATAGATATAGGATCTATGCATTCCTATGTTACCTGTTCTGTTTCCAAAAATCTGGGGATTCTGGTTGAGAGTACTTCTAGTGAAGTGACTGTGCTGAGCCTGCTGGGGCAATCTGTTAGAGTTAGCAAACTATATAGAAATGTTCCTTTAGAGGTTCAGGGGACGATATTTCTGACTGACTTGATGGAGCTTCCATTTGAGAAGTTTGATCTGATTTTGGGGATGGACTGGTTGGTCAAGCAACGCGTAAGCTTAGATTGTGCGACTAAGAGGGTCGTCTTGAGAACTGAGGAGGATGTTGAGGTAGTCATTGTAACACCCCTATGCCCGTAACCGTCGCCAGAGTAGGGTCACAAGGAATTACGAAAACAACTCAACTTTAGAACATTCAAATACATATCAATAAGAAATTAGAATCATAAATTTAGTTAACTCAGCCCCAATATAATAAAATATTCATATCTAACAACCAAAATCCAATAAGCAATATACTAGAGTATGCGCATATATATATAAATATATATAGTCAAGATCTTATAGAATAGAATCACGCAAATATAAATCTTACTATTCATTTGGTATAAACCTTACCCTTAGCCGAATCCGCTTGAGTATAAGATTAATTCATTCACAAATAGTAATTCAACTAATAAAAACATTTGTAAGTCTTATTATTATAGAACTTAATTAACCGAGCTTACCAAGTATAAAAATCCTTTCACATTTAAACTAAAAAAAAAATCCAACATTCAAACCATTATACTAACCTCAAGAAAGCACTTTTAATTTCTAATATGATTTACTAAGCATACAAAGGTACTTTGCTTATATAAATATAACATATCATCCATATCATAAATACACATGCTAGTTAACAAGATTTTAACATTATAAGATCACAAAACTAGATCATGTGCCATTTTCGCATGGCTTATCAAAATGATAATTACATCATTCAAAATACAAAACTCATCTTTGTCTATCCTATACATGCCACATTTTAAACTTAAAGCTTCTTTTAAGATACCAAAATGATGACGATAAGTGTGATGACTTCATTGATAGTCCCGAGCTCACAACGGATCCAAAATCTAAATAAAGATGAACAAACAATTCCAATGAGATAATACTCAGTAAGTCATAAGCAATTTAATAAATAAATCACAACAGAACTTCATTTAAATCTAATTTGTCTACATTATTCATTCATGATACCGTATAACCCCATACTCTTATTTCTTCTTCCAAGACATTATACATATAAATTCCATACACATTTCATTTTCTTAATTACCTATGATGTTAATCAGTGTTCTATTTCACACCCTACTACGATTATATTCCTTTAATCATTTCGCACACATAGTGCCCCACACCCAATCTCGCACACATAGTGCTTGGTTAATAAATTCGCACACATAGTGCATATATTCATTCACACACATAGTGCTAGCTTTTCCATACACACACATAGTGCTGTCCCATTCGCACACATAGTGCCCTTTTTATTCATGCATATACGTACACATAGTCCAACAAAAATAAAATAATAGCATATCAATTCAATGCCATCGGCTCAATATTACATTATCTATTCGACATTTCTCCACATATAGAATTTACATTTCATGAGCTATGAGTACTCTAAGCATACATAGAAATCTAAGTCTTAATTGCTTAGAACTTACCTTATTGTCGAACAAACAGCTCTGATTGACTACTCAACAACCTTCGCTTTCCCCTTATCCGAACTTGGCTCTCTTTGATCTTGAGCTTAATCTATACATTCACCATAGCCGAATGCCTTAGCTTCATTTTCTTTTCTTTTCTTTATGGTTTCGGCAAAAATGAAAGAAATGATGGGTGAAACATTGTTTTTATCACCCTTTTCTATTATAAATTCATTATTTCACAATATAAAACCATTATAATAAAATGCTTATTCCTTTATTTAATATATTTTTTCCACCAACTAAAATAATGATGTGAAAACACATGATTGCATGCATGTGTTGACCGGCCATTTACATTCAAAATGGTCCATTTGACATGCAAGTCCCCCATAATACTAAAACATATAATATTTGGCCACTGCACATTTGCTTATCACATTTTCAAGGTTTCTCAAACAAGTCCTTTTTAATTAATTTCACATCCAAATGACAGAAATTAAAACACGATATTTTCACACATGAAATTTCACATATTATAACATAGAATATAACATTCAATTATTTTCACGACTCGGTTTTGTGGTCCCGAAACCACTTTCTGACTAGGGTTAAAATAGGGCTGTCACAGTCGTGATTGGAGAACGCCAAAATTATTTGGCTAATGTGATTTCTGTACTGGTGGCTGAAAAACTGGTTCACAAGGGATGTGAGGCGTACTTGGCCTATATTAGTGGTTCCGTTTCTAGGGACTCCACTGTGAAGGATATCAGAACTGTAAGGGATTTTTTGAATGTTTTTCCTGAGGAGCTACTGGGTTTACCTCCAAATCAGAAAGTGGAGTTTGGGATTGAGCTTTTTCTTGGTATAGCTCCGGTGTCTATCACTCCCTACCGAAAGGCATCGAAAGAGCTTACGGGGCTTAAGGCTCAGAATCAAGAGTTGTTGGATCGTGGTTTCATTCGCCCTAGTGTGTCTCCGTGGGGAGCGTCGATACTGTTTATTAAGAAGAATGATGGATCTATGAGGATGTGTATTGACTACCGGTAACTGAATAAGTTGACCATCAAGAACAAGTATCCATTACTGAGGATCGATGACCTGTTTGACCAGTTTCGAAGAGCTTTGGTATTCTCTAAGATTGATATCTGATCTGGGTACCATCAGTTGAGGGTTAAAGAGGCTGACGTATATAAGATGGTGTTTAGGACTCGTTATGGTCACTACGAATTCTTAGTGATGTCATTTGGACTGACTAATGCACCGGTAGCTTTCATGGACCTGATGAACTGGGTATTTCAGCCCTATCTGGACCAGTTTGTAGTGATGTTCATCGACGGCATATTGGTTTATTCGAGGATTGAGGATGAGTATGACGAACACCTTAGAATTGTTCTTCAGACTTTGAGGGAAAAACAGCTCTATGCTAAGTTTAGCAAGTGCAAGTTCTGGTTACGTGAAGTAACATTCTTGGGTCATGTGGTGTCTGCTGAGGGGATTCGAGCTGATCCTCGAAAGATTAAGGCTGTATTAGATTGGAAGCAACCTAAGAATATGTTTGAGATCCACAACTTTTTAGGGCTAGCAAGTTATTATCGATGGTTTGTGGAAGGACCCTTAACCAAGCTACTACATAAGGGTGTACTGTTTGTCTGGTCTGATGCGCAGCAAGAGAGCTTCGAGAAGCTCAAGACTGTACTAACTGAGACTTTTGTTCTGATATATCCTGAACCTGGGAAGGAGTTCACAGTTTATAGTGATGCATCACATGTTGGTTTGGGATGTGTGTTGATGTAGGAGGGTAAGGTGGTACCATATGCGCCTCGTCAGCTTAAGGCGCATGAGGCAAACTACCCGACACATGACTTGGAACTGGCCACCGTAGTCTTTGCTTTGAAAATCTAGAGGCACTATCTGTACGATGAGAAGTGCATTATCTACACTGATCACAAAAGCCTCAAGTACCTCCTAACTCAGAAGGAGTTGAATCATAGGCAGCGTAGATGGATTGAGTTGCTTAAGGATTACGATTATACCATTGAGTACCATCCGGGCAAGGCTAATGTGGTTGCTGATGCATTGTGTCGTAAGGCTATAACTGATCTGAGAGCGATGTTCGCTTAGCTTGTTCGATGATGGGAGTTTGTTGGCTGAGCTGCAAGTCAAACCAACTTGGTTCGAGCAGATTAAGGGTAAACAATTGGAGGATGAGTCTTTGGGTCTTCAATTCCGACAGATTAAGGGTGGTAGCACTTTGGGTTGAACTCTGAGGGTTTGTTGTGTTTCTGAGGCCGGATATGTGTGCCGAATGATTCTGATTTGAGACAGTCTATACTGAGAGAGGCGCATAGTAGCCCTTACGCTATGCACCCTGGTGGGAATAAGATGTACCGAGATCTTCGAGTGTTGTATTGGTAGCCTGGATTGAAGCGAGAGGTTACTGATTTTGTGGCTAGATATCTGACATGTCAGCAGGTTAAGGCTGAGCATCAGTTACCTTCGAGTTTGCTACAGCCGGTTAAGATTTCGTTATGGAAATGAAAGCGGGTAACAATGAATTTCGTTAGTGGGTTGCCTTTAGCACCTACTAAGAAGGATTCAATATAGGTCATCATGAATCGATTGACCAAGTCTGCATACTTTATATCATTTAGGATCGACTATTCTCTTTAGAAGTTGACGAAGCTCTACATCTTTGAGATAATGAGACTGCATAGAGTACTGGTCTCAATTATTTCTGATAGGGATCCTTGCTTCACATCTCGATTCTGGAATAAGTTGCATGAAGCTCTGGGTTTGAGATTGGACTTCAGTACTGTGTTCCATCCTTAGACCGATGGTTAATCTAAGAGGATGATTCAGATACTAGAGGATATGTTGGGGAGCTGTGCTATCAACTTTTGAGACAGTTAGGAGGATTATCTGCCGTTAGCAGAGTTCACCTATAATAATAGCTTTCAATCTAGCATTAGGATGGCACCTTACAAGGCTCTTACGGTCGTAAGTGTCGTACTCCTTTGTGTTAGACTGAGTTGGGTAAATGTCGAGTGTTGGGTCCAGAGTTAGTTTCTAAGACTGAGGATAATGTTCGACTGACTAGGGATCGTCTAAAGGCGGCTTCTAACAAGCAAAAGTCTTATGCTGACCTAAAAAGACGTGAGATTGACTATTCTGTGGAGAACTTCATTTTTCTTAAGGTCTCACCATGAAGAAGGTTTTGAGGTTCAGTCGTAAGGGCAAGTTGATCCCTAGGTTTATTGGGCATTACCGAATTCTGAAGCCAGTAGGACTGGTCGCTTATCAGTTAGAGTTACCTCCAGAATTAGACCGTATTAATGATGTATTCCATGTCTTGATGTTGTGGTGTTACCGCTCTGATCCTACTCATATTGTCCCTATTGAGAAAATAGAGGTTAGGCTAGATTTGACCTTCAAGGAGGAGTCGGTTCAGATCTTGGATCGCGATGTAAAGATTAATCGGAAGAAGTCTATTCCATTGGTGAAGGTGCTGTAGCAGAGTCATAGCAATGAAGAGACCACATGTGAGCTTGAGGATGTGACGAGTTAGAAGTATCCTCATCTGTTCTGATCAGGTAAATTTTGAGGCCGGAATTTTCTTTTAGGGGGTAAAGTTGTAACACCCCAAAATATTTGTTTCTGTTTCTATAAATAATTGACACAACTGTGTATCTGCTTCAGTGGTTAAGTGTTCTGGGTGTGTGTGTGAGGTCCCAAGTTCAAGCCTTGGCTTTAGCAAATTTTGATTGTTTTTGGAATTAAGCCCTACCTCTATGCAATGGGCTTATATTAAGTTATTTGTAAAACCATATCAGAATGTTCCTACTAGTCTGATGGTTAAGATGTGTGTAAGTGTACTAGGGGTCTGGAGTTCAAATCCATACACAGGCGTGGGAGTTTATTTTTGCTCATTTGACGAGAGAGTTTTGGTCAAACAGAAATTCTGAGTAGTGGGTTAGTGGAGAGAAATTAGGGATATGTTAATAGTTTTTCTATTTTCCAAAATTCTCTTTTCTCTCTAACGTATTTCTATGTTCTTCCACTTTCAAACTTTCAGCTTTCTATTTTGTACTTCCATAAGTTTTTCTTCCTTCCTAACCGTGGTATATTGACGTTTCGATTCTCCGTGTTGTGTGTAGGTAAAAGGTTCGAGGTGTTTTGAGATAGTTTACTTTTGCGTTAGTTTATGTTAATATAATCTTAGGATTTATTTTTTTGTGACTAATTTGGCTATAGGGGAGGACTGTAAGCGGTGAATTTCGTACCTTTCGCTTGAACGGTTTAAGTGGTGGATTTCGTCGCCGGTAAGTCTTAAGCGTTACTTTGGGTTTTAGTATTGAATCATAAATTGACTGCTAAGACGGCTTTTGGGTGCTCATTTCTTAGGTTTCAAGGCCTCTTGAGTGTTTTTGCATCTAAACCGAAACAGGTGTGTACCCAAAAACGTAAAAAATAGGGTTTCGACGAAAGTTGAAAATCTCACTGTCAACGCCACACGGGCGTGTAGTCATCCGTGTGGTAGGCCATGCGATAGGACATGGGTGTATGATCGATGAAGCCAGGCCGTGCGCACAAGACATAGCCGTGTAATGGCCAAGTAGGCCGTGTTTGACATACGAGCTAGACTGATTGGGCCGTGTTGGTCACATGGGCTTATGGATCCACACGGGTAGTCCATACGGGTATGTGAGATTCTGGGCCAGGCTGTGTGATCCACAAGGGCAAGGCCAAATTGGGCTGTATGGGCTACACGGGCAAGCCACATGGGCGTGTGAGCCCATTTATCTGAAATGATTCCTAGGGTTACACAGGTCACCTAAGTCGACTGTGAACCTATTGTAGGAGCGGTAAGCGTTACCTAGACCTCTAAACGTATAATTTGAGTGTATGTGATGCATGATAAGTTATGCATAATTACTGATATATGTATATATATGTGTGTGCACGTATGATTGATGGTTGCATAAAAGCATGACATATTGTATGTTTGCATTGCATTGGGATGGGATGATGATATTTGGAGGAAGGGTACTAAAAGGCTTTAAGCCTATTATCTGGCAGCTCAGCTGTAATATACTGAATATGTGCCGCATTCGGTACTACATGGAGTGTAGGGATGGGTGGGTGTTTTAAACCCCACATGGAGTGTAGAGATGGACGGAGATAGTGTGTAGAGGCTAGTGGGTAGGACTTTGTTCACTGATTACTGCTTGCATTACTGTTACTGTGATGGCTAAAGCCCTAATGCATATATGATACTGAGCTGAAATGGGCTAAGGCCCAAAATACTACTGAAACTGTAATGGGTTGAGGCCCCAGACTGCATTTGACTGTTTACTGCTAATTGACTGTATCATGTTTTCTATGGGAATTACACACTGAGTTTATGTAAACTCACCCCTTCCTGTTAATCTATATAGGTAGTCCCCAGACTTGACGGTTCGGTGCAGCGGAGGACTCGACGATAGCCACACATATTTTAAATTACTTACTTTCATTTATGGTTTTATTTATTTATGGGGTATTCTTATGTAGTTGGACTTTATGGAGTGTTTTACTTTAACTTTGGAAATTTTAACTGTTTTTACGGACTTACAATTACAACCTTAACAAAATACAGATTTTCTAAAAACTAAGGTTTTCTATAAAACGGATGATTTTACTTAAAAATGAATGATGTCTAACGCTTCCGCTAAAAAAAAGATACGTTTGAGACAAATCAACGGATACGCATTATTTTGAGTTAGTTCAATGTTAGTAAACGGAAATGGTTTTTTTATCGTCAACTTAGTTTCAATCACCCTATCAAGTGACATCGCCAAAATTCGACCATGACATCCAAGCCGAGTTTGGGGTGTTACACACCACTAACTTGCTCTGTATACATAACAACCTAATACGTCACTCCTCAGGCATAGTCTTTGTATCCTCATCCTGGTGTAGACTTATATCAATTTGCTTGTAACAAAACACACACCCTTATAAGTTCCTAAGAACTTAGTAAGAAAAACATCATTTACCTGTGTCATTTTTGCACATCTCAATTGGTAACTTATTTAGATGATCATATCATTCTAAACCTTTAACTTAGTCACTCGTGAATACTCCCTCAATTTCTATTCTCATTCGCACATCAGATACCATGCCTTGTTCAGAGCTCATTTCTTACCCATCAACATCTTTGATACGTCGCTTACCTCTTTCAATTTTATCTTTCATAAGTCTATACCTATTTCCTTTACAGAGGTCCATACGATCAAATCACTGGCACTCTTGTATATATAACTTTAAGTTGTCGTTCCACAATCCATGTTTGATCCCTATACATAAAAGGTACATTCCTTCTAATATATAGTTAGAAAAATCCTTATTCAAAATATGCTTCTTTTATATTTTCCCATCACCTATTCTATATCTCATCACTTTATTATTCATAGTCGAATTATGGTATTGTATAACATTTTATCATAGCCCATAAAGACACTATGTCTTATTGATTTTTCTACTCACACTTATAGGCCATACTGAACACACCAAAGCAATTTAATACAAAATCCACCAAGAATCATTCTTTTAAGTTACACCATTACGAGCCTTACTAGGATATGCCACAAGGGCATTACTTTTAGATTTTTCCATGTATGTCGTTCTTTTAGGTTTTCGCCGAAAAGGCTATCACATCAGAATTTGCCACATAGGTTATTGATTCATTGTTCGCCACAAGGGTGGTTCTTAAGAGTGTGCCACAAATGTGTTCTTTACGAAGTTTGCCACAAATGCTTTCTTTCATATTACCCACAAAAGCTTTCTTTCTTGATGTGCTTACGATATGGATTTGCCTAAACTCACATTATGTAAAGTTTGCCTATCATTTTCCTAGGACACATACCGAAACCCATTGGGTAATCACCGCCCTTTAGTTCCTTTCGGAAGGTGCCATGGCTATGGGATTTTCTTTCAATATTCATATCAGAGATCGTGTTTGTAGTCTCGACGGACCCTTTTAGACTCTACCGCTGTGAATAGACATAAACTCTCTTGGCAGACCCTTATGCACTGACACAATTCACCTTCATCTTTAACTCCAAAACTTACTCTTAGTAAGCATACCCATAGCATATATCTAAGACACATATATACGACCAAACCTACTTCTCAGATTCCATACCATAACATGAATTCAATCATATAGTTGCATGACCATCATACTATACTTTTCTAGATTTGGTTTTATCGTTCAATCAATTTCTACAGAGATATCTCATGTGAACAGTATACACGCAAGAGTCGGTACAGAGACTCACCTGACAACCACAGATAGTAGTTTGAACTCTAGATCAAACCTTCATTAAGATATTGCAACAACCACTACTTATAAAATAGAAGAATATCATTAAAGCCCATTCGAGTAACCATACTATTATCTCAAACCCAAATAAACCCCATACAAGCCTTACTCTTTCATCTTACTATCTATGCATTCATTTAGACCTAATCTTTCATAGCACAACATGCAAAGTCATAAAACTTATCTTGACATAAATCAATCACTGATAAAATCTGGGATTTCAACCTCAGTTGAGAGAAATGCCTTTGGTTCCTCAAGCTTCAGATAACCTTATCTTAGAAGAAAAAAAAAAAAGAGAACTCCCATTTCTCAAACTTGAATATTTATTACTATAATCTAAGTCATTATTGCAACTTCACAAATGTCATATCATTATTGAATTATCTTATCAAAAGTATACAACTTGCGAGAAACCTAATTGAGTATTCCCTATCTTTTAAATATTATGGTTCACATTTAGTTAGTTCCTAGCCAACTTACCTTACAACCTAACTTACACAGTACCACAGTTAACAGACCCACTATACTTTTGACGTGAACTCATTTTCTCAACACCGTTTTACTTGGCTGTTATCTTATTCCGACTAACATAACAATCTGACACATGACCGTCATTAACCTAAACACATAATTGTATCCGCCCACTCTAAGTGCCGAAAGACGCACTTGGTGAATGCTACTCCGCCAATCATACATATTTAGGCCTATACGCCAAAACTGGTACCCACCATATCCGAGGTGTTATTGTAACACCCCTAACCTGTATCCATCGTTGGAACAAGGTTTCAGAGCATTACCGGAACTTTCAGAAACATTTATAGATAAATTATGCAAGTTACTATTTAAATTTTGAAATCATTCATAACGTCCCTTAACTAGACCTTCGAGGTCCAATACGAGCATTGGAATCGAGTCAGGACTTAATCGAAATCTTTAAGAATTTTTCACAAAATTTTAAAAAATTTTCAAGGTGTAGGGCTTACACGCCCGTGTAGTCCAAGGGACACTCCCGTGTGACCCTAGGACACGCCATTGCTGGAGGCCGCATGGTTAATTAATTCAATTCGAAGTTAGGTGCAGGTTTCATACGGCTGAGACACATGTCCGTGTTCTAGGCCGTGTAACACACACAGCTGAGACACACGCCTGTGTCTCTACCCGTGTGCTCAATTCTGAGCATTCTTTTTCTCAAAACTAAGGTGTAAGGGACACACGGCCTAACTACGAGCCCATGTACTCAGTCGTGTGTCACACACGGTGTGGACAAAATAAAGCCATTTCCTAGCCTCATTTGTCACTCAAATTCACCATTTTCATGCACCAAAACATACTAAGTGCAATCCAACCATTCTAAGCATTCAAATCAAGCAAATTCCATCTTTCAACATGGCATATATTTCCATGCATACATGTGTATAATCTTACTTTAATTAAGTCCTCAAGTTAGACATGATTTGATCAATTGCTTAACATATATGTGGCTACCATAGTTTGACATTACAAGTATATCAAAACAAACCATTACTAGCCATTCCAATGGCTAGATTACAAGCATCATTTACATTTACATGCCAATATGGCCAACATATCCTATACATGCCATTACAACCATAATTGATTTACCATATTGTACCGACATAGGCCGATGGATAGTGTGAGTGATCTCCACCGAGCTTCCAATCCAACGAGCTTCCGATTTACTCTAAAACTGGGAAATAAAACTAAATAAGCAAATTCTTACTAAGTTCGTATAACATGATATTCAACTTACCATTCATTCTATTTTGAGGTAACTATGTAAGGCATAATCAATCAATTTGACCTCAAGCCCTACACACATTCTCATTGTCCTTATTAGTCATATAATATCATCAAACATATATGGGCTAAAAAACAATCAAGTTTCCAAGCACATATGCTTTCCACAACATGTATTCATTCGACATGCATAATTCATCTCATTATTTCAAGTATAATTTCATAATAGTTCATTTCGAGTTCAAATAATTTCATATAAGAACTTTACTCATATTACTCGGAATATCAAGGTCACGGTTAGTACACTCACAAGTCTATAATCAAGGATATACATACTCATTAAATAAATTCTATGTACAATATCATCATTTCATATTTTCATATATTAATCATCACATATCGTCATATTCATGCGTTCCAGGCCGAGATATGTAATAACTCCTTTCTTATTCACATATTCACATGTCAAGAACTTTAACCCGTTGAATTTATTCAGAATATCGATGGATACACATGTAGTACACTCGAAGTGTACAAATCAGAATTCGTCAATTCGTGTCCAATGGTACTTATAAGGTACTTATAATGTACTATTTTATAGAGTACACTCTCGAGATATATAAAAACAACAGGATTACCAATCCAGGCTAAATCCTTTTTATGACATATGCTCTACAAAGCTTAATCTGGATTACCCGTCCGGGCTAAATCTAGTCCATAACATATGCTCGAGAGGAATTATTCAAGATTACCCGTCCGGGCTAAATCCTTTCATAAATGAGGTCAATAGGATTACTCGTCCAAGCTAAATCCCGTCAGTAACAAATGTAGGACCTCATTCATTTCGGGAAATCACATTTATCCATCGATTCTTCATTTATTCAAATGGGATTTAACATTTTTCAAGCATTGACAAGCACGTGATTATTTCATACATCTAAATCGTACATATAATTCAAATAGACATATTCCACATTCATTTCAAGCATATAAGTAACATTTTTATCATTTACAATTTATCGGGCATTATTGTTGATCGGGCACTTTCATTTATCGGGATATAACGAGTATGTGATCATTTCACATATTTAAGGCATTTATACAATTTATAAACACAACATTAAATTCAAGCATAAAAACATATACAATTTAGTTACACGAACTTACCTCGACAACGTTCGTGCACGTAAAATCTATTAATCCGATATTTTTCCTCTTTCCTCATTTTAGTTCCAAATTTGGTCTATCCGGATCTATACGAGTAAATTTAACATCAATTTATCATATCTCACATTCAAGTGGACTTAATTTTCATCCTAGGAAAAATTACCATTTTGCCCTTATCTTTTCCATAAATTTTCATTTTGTCCCTAAGCTCAGAAAATAAAATTTGTGCAATTTACTCTCTATTCCAAGCCTAACCAAAATCCAATTACTAAATTTACAGCACATGTATTCACAAAATTTTAGAACTTTTCATCAAATTTCACAACTTTACATTTTAGTCCCTAAATCATGTTTTCATCAATAATCACTTTGTAAAAGTTGTTTATCTATCAACAACCTTTCGTTTTCTACCATAAATTTCTAATTTTCAGCATATACATCCATGGCCCATTTTCCATAATTTGATAACTTTTCAAATTAATCCCCTAAATAGATAGATTAGACTATCCCAGTTTCAAAAATATCAAAATTACTAAAAACGGGGCTTGATTACTTACCCAAATAAGCTTGATAAGTCTTATTCCTTTCTCCTAGGGTTTCCATGGAAATATTTGGGGAAGATGATGTGAAATTGTTTTCTTTTTCATTTAATTAAATTGTTATTTAATAACTTTTCATCTTTCCAATTTACTCGTTAGCCTTTTTTTTTTACATGGATGAGTCACCAAAACATCTTCATACTTTTTATTAATGGTATAATTTCCATATAAGGACCTCTAGTTTTGAATTCCATAGCTATTTAATCCTTATAACTACTAGAATTCGATTTTTTTATTTTATGCGATTTGGTCCTCATAATTAAACAGATAATCGATAAAATTTTCTTTTTAAAAATTTCATATGACATGTCTATCATAATACGGACTATATAATAAAATAAAAATAAATTTTATTTTTCAGCTCGGATTTGTGGTTCCGAGACCACTGTTCTGATTTCACCAAAATTGGGCTGTTACAGTTACAGAATTTTACTTTCGTGTTTCATAACTTTTATGTTTTTGAAATAGTTGCAGCTCAATCTAGCTAACCCAGAGATTATTTTGTAAAACTGTTAAAGGTTTTGGGACTTTCCATTAATTATTTTAAGTGTTCTTGAGGTTAGTTGATATATTATAAGCTTGGTGTTAAAATGAGACTATTTTGTACAGTAATTTTGAATAGTTTTGAATTTAGGGGCTAAAATGTTAAAATGTTGAAATTTACATGAATTTTTTGAAAATTTAGTTGTTTGAAAGTTGTTAAAGGATGGTATAGGAATCGACTTAAAAGTCTTGGGCTAAAATTGTGAAAAATGTATAAGTTTGACTTTAGGGAATAAATTGAATAAATGGTAAAAATTTAGGGTAATATTATAAAATGTTAATAAAGGGATCATATCTAGAAGTTTAAATGTTTGAAAGTAATTGAATGGTTAATTGAATTACATTATATTATAGATTAAGAAATGAATCAACCAATACACAAACGCGAAAAGACAAACGTGAAAAGAAAAAATTACTGAGTAGTCCTTGGTGTTGTGGTTGCTACTGATTTGGTTTAGGTAAATTCGTATAGTGTATAAACTGATTTAATTGTTGTCTTTGTGATTTAATATGTTTGTGATTGAATTATCTTGTATAATAATCTTAAACATTGGATGGATCAAATTGTAATGATATTATAATTGAGGCATGTGATTAAAAATGGAAATTATATGGTTGAATTGATATGGTGCGATAATGTTTAAGTAACTAAATGATATGGTTATGAATCGAGACCCATATGAACTTAGCGAATGGCTAGGATACAAATGACATGTCATTAGGGTTGTTACCATTCGGGAGTTAGTCTTGGATGTCCTATTGATGGCTAAGATCCTGCATTTGTTGTGAATTCTTTACAGCTCGTGTGAGCAGCATCGTGTAGCATTATAATCCTAACCCACAACTTGTGTGAGCATTATTTCATAGGTCGTGTAAGCATTATATTCACAGCTCGTGTGAGCATTGTTATCCTGTGTATCCAATGTTATTTCATTGTGGTTCATCGAGTAGAAACCAAATATATGAAATGGAAATGGATGTAAGAAATGAAAAGTTGTTAAATGAAATGGAAAATAGTTATTTGATTTGGATATGGTTGTATAATTTGCTACAAGTGAATGGTGATATATGTACCAAGTATGTTAATTTGAATATAACTTATAAGCATGGTATTGTTTTATGCTTGTTATGTGAAGGAACTAACCTTATTGGTTTGTGGTATGAATAGGCCATCCATAATCACCATGTTTCTTAAATGTATAGATAGTATGTTTAATACATATGTATATTATACTCGAGTAAGTTATGTTAAGTTTATGTACGAACTTACTAAGCAGTGGGTTGCTTACATTTACTCTATTAGATTTCTTGTAGATTATTAGAAGTTTTGCATTAGATCGGAATTCAAGTTGGAGCTCACACTATTTGTTCGATGAATTTATATATATATTTTTATCATTTTGTGCTAGGTTATAAATGGCATGTAATTATGTATTTTAATCATAAGTATGTAAGTATAAGATTGTGGTTGAAACGAAATGCAATGATAAGTTCTAGTTGCTATGTTTTGAGATGAAGTAACAAATATGGTTTGGTCATTTGGTTAACTTTGCCTAAGATTTGTTTTGGTATGTGAAGTTGAATTTGTGCAAATGTGTATGGTATGTGAATGATGCTTAAATGGTGATGAATGTTAAATTGTAATTGTTTGAACGAATGTGTCAATTGTGACATATTGGTTAGACACTTAGGATGAATGAATTAAGTGTTGCCAAGAGAATTCGCTGATTGGCAGGTTCTCCACAACAACCACACCAAGATGTATAGATCAGTAACCTATACTTCGTCAAAAGATAAACCTTCAACCAAATCTTTACAGACTTACTTGATTGGCCAAACAATCTGCCAATCATGACACGACAACCAACACTAACTTAATCTAGAATATAGGGCGTAAATGAACCTTCATTGGCTTATACTTTAGCCAACAATCTGCCCACACAAACCACCAACTAGGACTACGTCGGGCAGGGTGTTACATATAACCAGGCTAAAAGTCAATCTTTTATTAACTACATTTTGTACCATATTTGAAATCGTCTCCTGTCTTTGCATCGACAAGCCACTAAATGAAAGCAACTTTTTTTAATATGTAAGATATCATTGTTACTCTGTGCTTTTCTGCAATCTCTACGTAGTAAAAGAACCTGTCAACTTCTACTATCCAATCCACAAAATCTTTAATATTGAAATTATCATTAAGAGAAAAAATATCTACCTTAAGTCAAAAGTCTTCATCTTTAGTAGAGCATTTGGCCAACCAATCTTACATATTCTCCCGATCCATAAGCAAATCGACATCTTCGTCTTTCATGTTGATGTTTTGATGAAGTGCATGAACAATGTTATGTCTATTTGGACATAATGCTTGGGCCAATTCCAATTTACACCTATCTAGACAATGTTGTTCAACCAATTCCTCAGCTTCATGTTTGTCAACATATTGACCTATATTCTTAGCGTCTGTATATAGTTTGATTGCCTTCATTCATCATTCTAACCATTTAAGATTATCTCTTTTCATATGAAACTCCTCTCATAAAGTCTAATCTCCTTTAGAATATTCAAGTCCACCTACATTAGCTATCAAAAAGGATATTCCTAGCTTTGATGGCAAATTGAAGAGAAAAAATGAAATGTATTTCACAGAGTCTTGGAAAAGAAAACTTAGTAAGCACATGATTTAGCTAAAAAATAGAAAAGAAAAGAAAGTTCTTTTCATTAAGAGATGAAACAAAAAAACAATTTTTTTTTTGAATGAAGTACAAAACTCACCCACTATAACCTCTTTATAAGCCTAAAAATGATCAACTAAATAATTTACATATTTATCCAATATATAAATAAAAAAATTGATCTAAATGAATTAGGCCTATTTGATAAAGCGTTGAAGAAATTCAATCAACTAAAACTAATGTGACAAGCTCGTATTTTATCTTCGTTGCCCTTTCTTAATAATGAGAAATAGTTTGAAAGAAGCGAGTCGAGCACTAGAACCACTGCTCTTAGAACCAGAAATAAATAAGCTTATCCCTTCAATTGGTTCAAAATTATCAAATGTAGATTGATGCTTTAGTAAAAAAAATCTTATAATCAAAATTGTCGTGTCGTAAGAAAAAATAAATAAAAGAATCGAATCTGATCGGGGAAGAAAAAAATCTTTTTTTATTAAGCGTCTTTGCTCATTTTGTTTTGATGACCTTATCAAAAAAATGTTATCATATTAATTTCTATTCTAAATTCCTCGAGTTCATTCTCGAGGGAACCCTATTTCATTTAAAACATTTCATTGAATTCCTTTCGATCTCCTTATTTTCTAATCTTGTTGGAGATCATATAAAGACAATTCCTATTTGAGATAGCTATTCATGCAAGTATTTTATGATTTAGAAGTAACTGTTTCTTGTAGGGATTGTGTATTAATCTACTATAACTATAGGATACCCCCCACCCTGCAAATTATTGTATTTATTTGAGTGATCCACAAATGACAAAAATCTTTTTTTTTTCCTTATCTCTATCTCGATGAGCCTAAACCAAAGCTTTTATTCTTGTTGGGTGTCACTATACCATAAAAATAGGAGCTAGTTAAGCATTATATTCGATTTACATTTACTAGAATATCTTGTAATGATTAAGGTATTTTTCAATTTTGTTTTACATTTATGAAAACTATTTTTTTTTTTAGTTTTATAATTGACTTCTACCAATAATATCATCTCTAAAATTCAAATTCAAATTCACTTATTAAGAGTGAAATATGCCACACCACTGTAATTGAGACTTATTGTTATTGGGTAAATAATTTTTAATAGCTTTATTGTAGTGAAGCTGCTTAGACTTAAACAAGCTATTATTACTAGGTTAAAAGATTGTTTATTATCAACATTAATCCCTCAATTTAGTAGGATTTATAAGTAATAAAAGAATCTTTTGTACATGACAAACTAAATTAAGGTTGAACAAATTTTCTAAAAAACCAACTAGAACTATTAATTTAACTCAATTAACGGACATAGCTATGGTGTCCATAAAAGTTTGGCAAAATTAGGAATATCTGCCATTTTTAAAAGAAAATTAGGGATTTAAGTTGAAATTTTGATTTTTTAGGGGAAATAGGTCGTTTTTCGCCGGCATGACAAAAACGCATCTTGGGAAAAGTGTTTTCTACAAAATTTGTTTTCTTTTTACACATAAACTCTTCTAATTAGATGGTCAAATGTTAGTGTTTTCATTCTTGAGTCTCAAGTTTGAATCATCTCTTAAGCACATTTTCTATTATATAATGAAAAAAATTATTTTTATATTTATCATTATGTTAAATATATTTTATTTTTTAAAACATCAACTAATTTTTATATATTTTTATTTATAATATAATTTTTATATGTCAAATATTTATTTTCTCCACCTACATTGTTGGTATTGTGATTTCTAATATTATAAAATAAAATAATTATTTCAAATATCATTATTATTTTTATATGTAAAACATTTCAAACATCATTTTTTTTCGCTTGAATTGTGGGTATGATAAATTCTAATAGTATAAAATAAAATAATTATTTCAAATATCATTATTTTTAGTAAATATAATTTTTACATGTGTAATATTTATTTTCAATCTATATCATGAGTGTGGTAAATTTTAGTATTATAAATTTTTGTATGTGTATTTGAAATAATTATTTGAAATATTTTACATATAAAAATAATAATGATATTTAAAAAAATTATTTGATTTTATAATATTAGAATTTATCATACTCACAATATATGAAAAAAATAAATATTCGACATATAAAACTTATATAAAAATATTTTTAACATAATGATATATATAAAAGTATATATATATATATATATAACTACATATTTATTATTTTGTTTATATAAATAAAAGATATTTTTGAATGAATTAAAAATATATTTTTAACATAATGAAATATATAAAATATATTTTCATTATATAATTACATAATGATTACTTTATTTATATAAATAAAAGAGTTTTTAATTAAAAACATAAATTAAAAATAAAATAAAATAACTTAGAAAATAATATGTTTATTAATTAAAAATATTAACTAAATATTAAAAATTAATTAAAAAAAACTTAAAACAACATAAAATTAAAAAGAAAAAAGAAGTGCTTGAAATAGAAAATGCATTTTATTAAAAAGAAAGTAGTTTTTCTAAGATGCGTTTTTGCATCTATGAAAAATACCTATTATCTTTATTTATTTATTTTAAAAAAAATGGGGGTTTGCAGTGTGAGACGGATAGAAGGAAATCTCCAGAATTGATTGATTGGGAATGGAGGTGTGTAGGAAGAGAACAAAAAGGAGATTAGGTGTAATCTTTGCATGCTTACTTGTTGGAAACACCCTCATTTCTATTGCCCCACAAATAAATGCCAAAGTCAAACAACGCATGTGACTGCACAATGAGTACATCAATTTCCATTTCTTAATATTTTAGTATTTAATATATCCAGTGTACAGTAAAACTCCCCAAATTGGATTACTATTTTTAACTAATAAAAGTATTTTCATTTGAATTTAATTATAAAATATATAATTTTTAATGTATGTAATTTTTAATTTAATTTGAAAATAAATTTAAAATTTTTTTAATTTTATCGAATGGATTCAAATAAATAATTTGAGTCAAAAGTAGAATTTTTACAACTTTAAATATAAAAAAATCAATTAATAAAATATCTAGTTTTGAGGTTTAGACATTTATTATTATTATTATTATTATTATTATTATTATTATTATTATTATTATTATTATTTTGGTATAAATCCCCAAAATCAACAAATTGATTGCTATATCTTTAAATTTTTATAATGTTTAACCAATCATGACTATAATTGTAAAAATTATATAATATTAAAAATCTAAAAAACTTAAAATCCAAAAAGCATAAAAAAATCAACATGACTTTTAAAATTTTCAAAAATTTCTTAAAATTATAAAAATTAAAAAAATAAAAATAGAATAATCTTTAGAGATAAACAATTTTAAAATTAATAAAAAAATTAACTTTCAAAAAAAAGCATAATGACTTCTTTGGCTCTAAGACTTTATAAAAAAAATCATTTTAGCCTTTCATTTAAATTTTTAATTTTTTAAACCCTTAAACTTACATTGTTTGTCAAATCACCCCAAAATAGAATGTCACATAAATAAATAAATAAATAATTTTTTTAATTTTAAAAAATAAAATTATTTAAAATTATTTAAAAAGTATAAAAAATATGAAAAATATATTTTTTAATTTTTAAAAATTAATTGTTAATGTGGAATACACATGAGAATCCATGTATATGCTACGTCAGCAATGTTAACAAACGTTTCCATACAAATTATTAAAATTTATAAAGAATTATAAAAAATATATATATAATACTAAAAGAATCTAAAAATCTAAAGTTTCTTATTTTTCTTTGAAAAGATTTCAAATGTGTATACTTTCAAATTTATGTGTTGCGACTTAAAATTTAGTGTATTTTAATTTCAACTCACTCGATTTAACTCACAAAAATTTAAAATTAAACTTGACTGATAAAATAAGACTCTTTAATTTGACAAATTCACATTAGAGTTTTCTAGTTCAAACAATCATATATATATATTTATATACAATTATGACTTGAATGTAAATTATTCCTAAAACAATAACACTTGATGAATTAGCCATAATTTAAATAGGCTGGAAAATCATAATTGTATTGCATTGTTAAATGAAGAGAGAATATTCTATTTATTGCTGCCATATATTGAAAGCAGAAAGGTTTATGATTTAATCAGCAACAAATCCTAAACTAATTCAAAAACACAAATGGTATTAAATCAATGGCATATGATGAATTATTTCAAAAAAGAAAAAAGACAGTAAATTTCAGAATCCTCCAAAATTACTGGAGCTGTGTAAACATATGATATGTAGATTAAGGGAGGAGAAAGTCAGAACACAGACATCATGAAAAATGTTGCTATTAAAATTCAAGGCACACCGAATCTATGATTGAAGTGGGCCAAATTAAATGCATATGTCAACTAAAGTGTCATCATCGAGTTAAAGGTAATTAAATGGTACATGAGAATTTTTCACTTTCATCTTGAATTTCAATTTCACCCAACCCCACCTCTATAAATTAAGAGGGAAACCATATCCAATTACAGCAACCATTAAATCTATACATATAAACTGTAATTCCACAAAACCAACTTCTTTTTATACATAGAAAAAGGAGAATATGAAGGCATCATATATTGCATTGTGTGCAGTGATGGTGATCCTCTTGGCAGAAGCAGTAGAGGTGTCAACGGCGGTGACATGCAGCCCGACGCAGCTGAGCTCCTGCGTGAGCGCCATAACATCTTCATCTCCACCATCTCAACTGTGCTGTAGCAAGATCAAGGAGCAGAAGCCATGCCTTTGCCAATATCTTAAGAACCCTAACCTTAAGAAATTTATTAACACTGGCAATGCCAGGAAGGTTGCTTCCACCTGTGGGACTCCTTTTCCAAAGTGCTAAGCTAGACCCTTTGCTTAAGGCTTTCTTTCTCTCTATTTTCACTGCAGAATGGATAGAGAGGAAGTACTATAATTATTAATATTATGTAGTTGTGGTGTGTGGAATATATATATATATATATATATATATATCGTTTTGCTGCTTCTAGTATATATTAAGCACTAAGATTAGCTCTGTGGAAAATTAAAAAAATGTTGGGCGTCATGGTTCGTTGACTGTTTGCGTGTGATCTATCATGTTCATGTTGTACTAGCTAGTAGTAGTTATTGTTGCACAAGCACTAGTTTTTAAGAGAATTTCAGTGTTGGATTATTATTACATAATGCTCTCTCTCTTTTTCTTATTCAGAAATGCAATTTGATCACTTTTTGAGATATTCATAATCAGCAATAGCTTAGTTGGTTTCAAATGAAAATGTACAATTTTTATAACGTGTAGAAAAACTTGAGCTTTTGGGAATTATGTAAGAGACCCAAAGATGAGAAGTGGTTTTCATTTTGTTTGTAGGCCAAAATATCAAATTATGTAAGGCCAACCTATACTGAATAAAACTCAAAATACCCAAGCTTTTGTCACCTGGAGGAAGATTGACAATCTCATTATAGTGGATGGTAATACTTTGCATAAGGACCAGGATGCATGCTTTTATAGGCTAAATGTCTTAATGGCTCCTAAAAGAGAACAATGGGACATAGTCACTTATGGAGGTATAGCTCCTGGTGTGTACTTTGTTAAAACAGGTTATGAAATGCTGAAGACTTGAATTGAATAATCATAAATTCCATAAAGGAGGCCTAAATAATTCTGGCTTAAACTTTGTAAGATTAAAGTTCCTTTCAAAATCGTACTCTTTTTTTTTTTTTTTTTTTTATGGAACATCTGCAATAGAAGTGTAACAAGTTAATTTTATCCAACCCAATAAACAAAACAAAAATAATAATAAAAGTCCATCTACAAAAAAAATATGACCCAATACATTACCCAAATTAAAAGCCCAATAGCACAAAAACTCTAAGGCCCACAACTTAAACTTTTTCAGAAAAATTAAAAACCCTAGACCCTATGAGCCGCAGCTCCTTGCCACGTCAGTGGGCACTTCTCCCGAAGACACCAGCGCCTCAAGGTCTGCCGCTCTACCACCGTTGCAACAAAATAACAAAGACGCGACTCTCGTTGTTGCCGTCAACCCTCCACCACCACCTGCAAAGAAGAAAGAAACAAGGCAGAAGCAAAAAAGCAAAAAAAAAAAAAAAGAATATTTGTAATCAATCGGCTATAAAAGCCGAATAAACAGTTTGTAATGAACATAGTGAAGAAAATACAAAGAACCAAAAACGTTAAAAGAAAAAACAAAGGTGATTCTTTTTTTTTCAAAAAATATAATAAATAAGAAATAAAATTCGTTTTACCTGAGTCGCTTCACCTCCCTCCGTCGTCGGAGGTCTTCTCCAGCACCAAGAACCCTAGAACCCATTAGGGTTCAGCATGGGCTTCAAAGGAACAGGGCATGAACGACGTGCATCGGTTAAGAAAAAAAGCTGAAAGTTCTTTTTTTTTTTTTTAATCTTTTTGCGAATGGAAGGCTTCGCCTTCAGATCGGGGTCAAAATTGGTTAAATTTAAAAAAAAAAAAAGGCTAAAAAGGGTACTTATTTCAGCCACCAAAGGCCATGGCCACCGTCGCTGATGAACGGTGGCCACTGTGGACCACGGTGGCCCTATGGTTGGACCTAAGGCGCGTTGGAGAGAGAAAAAAAAGGAGAAAGCAATTTTTTTTTAAAAAAAATGGGGAAATGAAATTTTTTTGGAAAATTTTAGATTATATAAGGCCTCGGTACGATGTCGTTTTGGTCTGTCTTTTGAAGCCCTAAAATGACGTTGTTTTGAAGCAGGATTTGATTGCCCAACCAGGATCACCCCTAGGATCTGTATGTTTTTTTAGGGAGACATTTTCAGCTTTAGTCCTTTTGCTTTTTGAGTTATTTTAATTTGGTCCTAATTTCAATGTTCTTTCTTTTTAGAAATTATGCCATTCAATTTGGATTCATTTTCAATTTGGTCCTTAGATCGCTGATCCCTCGAGGAATGACGCATGTATTTTTTTGGATTAATTGTCCTCAGAGTCCTTGAGCTTTTGCATTACATTTTAATTTAGTCCTTTATGATTTTTTTTAAATTCAGACATTAAATTTCATTAAACTTTCAAATTTGTCCTTTATTTTCCCCTTTTCTTTATTTATTTTGCGATTTATAATTAAATGTTCGTTTAAATTTCAATTTAATCCCTCAATTGGTTAATTTTACCACTTTATTTACTATGTCATTTACTTTAATACTTAAATTTATGTTATTTACATTTCCTTTCATTTACACATTTTATTTTTATTTTACCTTTGTCATTATTATTATCATTACTTTATTTATTCATATTATTATTATGATAATAATTATGATATTATTAGTGTTATTATTATTATAAATCGATATTCTCATTAGTATTATAGTTGCATTATTATCGTCATTTATTAACATGTTTTTTTTTGTTTATTTATTTTATCTTATTCTATCTTTTTATTTATTACCCTAATATCGTTGTTTCATTTTTACCTACATGGCTATCTCATTTTATTTTGCTATTATTATTTCACGTGTCATATTACAACACATTCATCCGATTTTTTTAATGCATATCGTTTTTTTAAAAAAAAAAGGGTTACCTTTGTTTTATCTAACGTATAGAAAATACTTAAAACCGAGGTAATGTTCATTATTTTTGGGATTTAAGGAAGTCGTGCTCCTAACTTACGAAGTATGACATCTTCCTAGAATTGAAGTAATCGAATATTCTATTTAAAATAACAAAAAAGGAGATTTAGGTAACGATCAAATGGTGATTATTCTGATTTTTGAAAATTTGAGGGGTTGTGCCCTAACTTTCCGGGTATAATCTTTGCTTCTTGATTAACTCGAAATAAGGCCTTTTCCATAAAATTTAATTTAATTGAGTGATATTTTAATCAAATAACGTCATACAAAGAGGGATCGTGTTTCAAATTCTCTTCAAATTTTCAATTCTCGATGCTAATTAATCAATTAGGTACCAATTTTGGGCATTATGAAGGTGTTAATACTTCCTCATACGTAACCGACTCTTGAACCCATTTTTCAGATTTTTATAGACCAAAAATAATTTTAATAGATCTAACATTTTATTGAAATGACAAAACTTTGAGGTGATTTGATCATACCTAATTAAAAAGGATTGGTGACGACTCCATTTTCGTTTTAAAATAAAAAGTCAATTTCTAAAAAGGTTTCAATTGTAACACCCCTTAACCATACCCGAGACCGGGACAAGGTATGAGGCATTACTGAACTTAAATGCAATAATCATGCAAACCAGGCCATAAAATTTCGTTCCAAATTAAAACCAATTAAACATATTCATAGTGTCCCTATTATGGGCCTACGAGGCCCAAAACATGCATTAAAAATAGTCTGGGACTAAACCGAGAATCTTGGAAAGTTTCAGGACAACTTAGGAAATTTCTCCATGAAACAGGGTCACACACTCATGTGCCATCTACACGCCCGTGTCCTCAGGCCATGTAACTCTATTTATGACATCATCAAACAAATTGAACCACACAGCCGGGCCACAGCCCCGTGTCACCAAGCCATGTCCCTCACACAGTTGAGACACACGGCTGTGTCTCAACCCGTGTAGTTAATACTTAGGCTATTTTCCAAGTCTTCATATTACCCATAAACCCTTACAACCTTATACGCATTAAAGCCACAAATCATAGCTTCACTTTAGTGATTAAACACTCTTTATCAAGACATATTCGTAATATTTACATGTCCTCTTACATGCAATGCATCTACTCATGAAATACCAAGTTTAGATTCCTTACTTCACATTTATAAGACTTGTCATATTGAAGACCACTTTTACCATTATACTATGGTTACTAACTTATCCATCAAGCACTCATGTTCAACCATTATCACGTTGTTTTTATAACGTACAATTACTTCATGACTCTGACCACCTCAATTGGTCATAGAGCATACATCCAACACACATATCATATTACCAAACATGCATGTCAAACAACATATTCAAATCATCCCATCATATGCATTAAAACATGACATGATTAGCTAGACTTACAAACCATAAACAATATGAGCCACATCTCATGACCATATATGATAACTTGATATAGACCAATATATTTAGCCAAATCATAATAACTCATGTCATAGAACTAGGTCTCTATACATGCTACTCACTTGAAATTTCTAACATATGTATCAATACTCCGAAAGTATTGGCTTGATAGTGTGATGCTGCCTCCGATGATTTCCAACCCAGAGCCGACTTGAGAACACTAAGGAAATGGAAAGGAGAGAGTAAGTTTTATGCTTAGTAAGCTCGTATGAAAATAATAAGCAATGTATTAACATGCTATTTTTCAATTTCTCTTTATTTATTCAAAGTCTAGTTAAGTTGTTTTCTCGACTCACAGTCACTAAATTATTTATATCTGGAGTTACGAAACTCTAAATTAGGATCCACTAATTTTCCTTGAAACTAGACTCATATATCTTCTTACCATAAAATTTTCAGAATTTTTGGTCCAGCCAATAAGTACAGTTTATTCTTTAAAGTCTCCCTTGTTTCGCTGTTTGACAGCTTCGACCTTTCTTCATGAATATTTATTTATCTCTTAGTATGGAGTTCGGATAATGTTCCCGTATGATTCTATTGAAATTCATATGAATTCTAACCTATAATTATTTTTGTATAATTTCTAGTGATTTTCCCAAGTCAGAACAGGGGATTCCGAACTCATTCTGACTCTGTCCTACAAAAATTCAAATATCTCATAATTTGAAATTCTTTTGCTTATACTTTTTCTTCTATATGAAACTATACTCAATAAGCTTTCATTTCATATTGAGTTCAACCTTTAATTCGACTTTTACAATTTTTGGTGGATTTTCAAAATCGGACTATTACTGCTGCCCAAACAATTTTAGAGCAACAAAATGATAATCATCATAAGATTGCCATAAAAATTATTCTCATATGTATCACTCATTTATTTGCATTCTTACCACAAGTTCATTTCACTTCCCATGTCCAACACATGTTTGTGGGTTCCGAGTATGTATTTGTGCTATCTCTTAGCACTACCACTTGTCCAAACGTGACAATCATATTCATCATAATAGTATCTTATAACATAAATAAGTTTGTCATGGCAAAAACCATTTTTATCCATTCACACATATTCTTCGGGAGGGCTATATAGGGATTGGATCACCCGTCCGGGGTAGATCCTTTTTAACATCAATTCCTTTTCAAGAATCCATCGAATATCCTATTTCATTCAACCAAGATTTTTCTTCCTCTTATTATCAATCATGTCAATGTTTCATAAATTTTCATACATTGAGCAATTAACATACCTCACACTTACAAATGGACTTACCTTCCTTTTCACTCTTTCACAAGTTATCCAACTTAATAAAACATCATGTTATATAAAATTCTCAATATATTCAGATATTATATAGTAAGCCATCAATGATTTAACCATCAAACATTTCATGTGCTACTAAACATATATCATTGTTCTCACAAATTTTATTTATCATTCTTTCATCACTTTTCAATATATATTAAATCATGTCATTCATGCAGTAATAATATAGAATTTTCAATTCAAATATAGCATTGCAATATTATTGACACATGAATTTACCTCAGCACCAAAATAGCAAAAAGGAACCTAACCGTCGATTTTCCATTTTTCACTCGATCTAGGTCCAATCCTCGTTTTCCTTGATCTATAATATCATATTTAGTCTAATTATTAGTCACATTATTTAATGTGATCCAAAAATCATATTTTAGAAAAATTATATTTTTGCCCCTAAACTTTGTCAAAATTACACTTTTTCCCCTAGGCTCGTAAAGTGATTTTTATTCAATATTCTCACTCCATAGGCCTAGCCGAACCATTTTCATAACTATATCAAACTAAAATTCTCATCAAAACACCTTTTTATGCCATTTTCACAACTTTTACAAAATGGTCATTTCAGACGTTTTCATCGAAAATCGCTTAGTAAAAGTCGTTTATTTAACACCCAACACTTATTTTCTACCATTATACATCAATATGCATGCATGTCACATATGGGTCAATTTTTAAACATGAACCCTAGCTCAAATTAATGGTAGAAATAGGTAAATCGAGTTACCGGGACTTCAAAAATATAAAGAACATTAAAAACGGGGCTCGGGATCTCTTACAAATGAGCTTGGAAGCTTGAAACAAACCCTAGCCATGGTTTCCATGAAATTTTCGGCTGAATGGAGAAGATGATGGCCAATTTTGGCTTATTTTCCCTTTTTTAATTCTTTTAATTATTAGATTACCAAAATGCCCCTAACTTAAAAATATTTTATTACACTCATTTCATGTCTATTTTTGTCCATCACTAACTAATGGTCTAATTTCCATCTAAGGACCTTTAATTTAAAAACTCATAACAATTTAACCCTTCTAACATGTGGAACTCAACTTTTGCACTTTTTACAATTTAGTCCTTTTGACTAAATTGAGTGTCCAAACGTCAAAATTTTCGAACGAAATTTTCACAGCATCATCCTTTGAAATTGTAGACCATAAAAATATAATAAAAATGAATTTTCTTACGTTGAATTTGTGGTCACAAAACCACTGTTCTGATTAGGCCCAAAATCGGGATGTTACATCAACAGTTTAACGACTCCACTGAGGAGATAACAAGAGAGTCAAGCTGCGAGTTGATTACTTTTTGGTATTTTGGTCGAAAACTGATAATTTGGTTTAAATTAACAATCCCTTCATTGCATTTTGTCCTTCACGTTTTGTCTTTGTTACCTCAGTTACACGATGATATAGTATATCTGTTCTTTTTATTCAAAAGTTTCTCTTTGTATGTTTTCATGTATATTGCATTGCATAATCGTTCCATTTTGCCCTTCTTAAGTGAGAGTGAGAAGTTACTCCTTTGTAAGGTCTTCACCTCTGTATAGGATAGTGGATCGCGTTCGGGATACATCCGTACCTATGTCTTCGTGAGGTCTTCATCTCCTTATAGCCATAGGGAAATGTATTCCCCTAAACTGAACTCAATTCATATGAGCATATAATGGATAAGGATTGAGGAATCTACTGGTTCAGGTACCTTTACTTTAGAACCGAACCGCATATAATGAACCTTAAGAACCTACCCTAGGTAGAACCATATCAAACCTCTAATAGTCACCCAAATAGATATTCTATTTATTATTTCTTGCTTTGTATTCTAGCTTTATATTAAATGTACTGACCTGTTTCGTTTTGTTTTGGCTGTGATTGCATTGCATTTTCATCATAAAAAAGGGTGTTGGTTTGCGTTCAGTTGCTAAATAGAGAGCTTGTCTTGGAAAAAAGATTTCTTGATAAAGTGGAAAACAATACGGCTGTACAAATATGGTCTGAGAAGACGCAACAAGAGAAGGGCGATAGCCTGACGGAGGGATATATGTCAGAACTATGAGATTTCACTAGCATCATTGTGACTCAGAATAATCTTCAAGAGTTGAAAGAAATATGGGACCAATGGATGACGAAATCAAATAGCTATTCTACTGTAAATATGGTGATTTGTCTTATTTACTCGATGTCAAAGTGGATAAGCACTTATTCCAAGCTCTTGCCCAATATTAGAATCCCGGTTATAGCTACTTCACTTTTGGGAAGGTAAACTTGGTGCCCATTGTAGAAGAGTACACAACTTTGTTTCGTTTCCCGAATATCCAAGTCAACAAAGCTTATTCTAGAGCCATCAACGTCTCGACTTTCTTAAAAAGACTAATGAGCATAATTGGAATGAGCGAGCAATGGGTCCCGACCCGGATTAAACAAAAGGGAGATAGTAAATGTATCTCTTGAAAAAGTCTACAATATTTGATCTTGGTATATTCGGATACAAGGAAAAGAGTCGGTGTCTTCTCCTTGAATATTTATGGGTTGGTAATCTTCCCTAAAGCACTAGGGTAAATAGATGATACAGTTTCAGATCTATTTAAATGGCTTGACAAAAAGGTCACGCCAGTCTCAGCAATTTTGGCTGAAACTGTCAGATCTTTAAGTGTATGTTGGAGAACAGGTGAAGGAAGATTTATCGGATGTGCACAACTCTTGCTATCTTGGTTCCATAGCCACTTTTGGAAGGTAAAAAAAGTCTTTTATTGAGTATTCTTACTCTCCATTGAAAGAATTTGTAGCTACCCCAAGACGAGACAACATTTTTGAAAAAAAGTGGATGGCAATTCTCCAGAGTCTCTAAGACAAAGATGTTGAATGGAGGGTCCCTTGGATGATCCCTGATAAAATTTTGTACAAATATGGAGATTTTGACTGGGTCCCTCTACTTGGGATATAAGGAGTTATTGGATATGTCTCTCTACTCGTATTGAGACAGTATACATCGAGGTAGTTTAAACTGGCAACGCAAGGGTCGGCTCAATGTGAGTTTGCGTACAAAGGTGACAATTACAAAAAGAAGGTTAATGAAATATCGAACGGTTAGAACCAAACTCACAAAATGAATAGATTTTCATCAAATCCCTTGACGACCCCAGAATATGGTTTGTGGTGGGGTAAAAGAGTCAATGACAATGTCTTTTCATCAAGTCAAGAAAACACTCAGTCGATAGAAGAACACTTGTAAGTGATCCCGTCTAAGTTAGAGATAGTAAAGCAAGACTCCGAAAAGAAGAGTTCAGAGAAGGAAATGAGGATAGAAAATTTGGAAGAGGAAAAGATTCAGCTAGGGTTAGATGTCGAAGTCCAAAAGTTAAAAATCGAGAAAATAAAGAGAGGAAAAAATAAGGCTGATGAAGACTTAGATAATTTAGAAACAGATTATAAGAAACTGCGTTTGTCAATGAGGACTGTCGGGTTAGATAAAACATCAAAACAATGGCCGCTAGAAATCCAAGAAGAAAAGATTAGAATTGATCAGTGGAAAAAGAAATTTCAAGATGCTTGTACCCGAGAAGATGCTCTAAAAAGGAATTAGCTAAAAAGCCAAAATGAAAAGGTTGGATTGAAAGCTTGGGTAGCAGAATTAGAAAGGTCACTGCGTCAATATCGTAGTCGCAACTTTATGATTGAGTTGAAAGCAAGCTTGATTAAGATTAAAGAGTTGAAAAGAAAGATAAAAGAACTCGTGGCCGTACTGTAAAATTATGAACTTTGAGTTGAGTTTCTTGAAACGAACAATGAACATTGGAAATAGCAACTCCAACGCTCTCAAGGTCAGATAAGGGATAGATATCACATCATGGGCGAAGTTGTAACTCAACTACGGGAAGTGGCTGACCCTTTTCAAACCCTAACGGTTCAAGCTGACATACTGAGATTGAGATACGAATCAGAATCAGATCGAGGCTGAGAATTAGATTGATTTCTTAGAAAAGTCAAGGCTTTGAGTATTAAGGTAAGGTCGTGTATGTAAAATGTATCCATTTTATGTAAAGAAATTTGTTTTCTAGTAAAGTTGTTCTAATAGAATTGAATCAGAGTCAATACCTCTTTTTGGATTCATTCATTCATCGGCATTAAATTTCATCATATGCATTAAATTTCATAAAAATGCCCTCATTAATCGAAATTATAACAGTTACCCTAGAAACCAACAAGAATCTACCAATCAAATATCGTTATGGCACTCGCAGTAAAACTAAAGCCATGGATCAAAGGTTAAAGAGACTAGAACAAATTCAAAAAGACATACAAGATTAGTTACAAGCGTAGCTGTAGGATAAATTAGCAAAGGTACAATAAGACGTGAGAGATCAAATGTAAGAGTCCCAACGAAGCATGATAAGCCAGTTGACCCAATTATTAGCTGGAAGGATCGAAAAAGGGAAAAGTAATGTGATTAACTCCGGGGATGATAATGAAGGCCCTAAATACCCCCTAGGCTTTACCTCAGTGAATGTCTAAGCCCAACCAGATACATATCTACAAAGGATACCCGTTACCATAAGACCATAACAATACCAGGCCTACACCTCAGCACCGATGAATTACCCAACGGGATCGGGTTCCGATCCTAGAGATAATCAGACCAATCTCGTTGTTCTAGATCTGGACGACATGACAAAAATGGATAGAGTAAGAGTAGAATTGCCAAAATAGTTAGAAGATCAGTGCAAGTAGTGGAGGAAAAATTCAGAGCTATGGAGAGTGCTGACTACCTTTGCAGGGTTGATGCTAAGGAATTGAGTTTTGTCTCAAATCTAGTGTTCCCACCAAAATTCAAAACTCTAAAATTTGAAAAATACAATAAGAATAGTTGTCCTGAAGCCCATATCACAATGTTCTACCGAAGGATGATGGGATACATCAATAACGACCAATTGTTAATCCATTGCTTCCAGGATAGTTTGATTGGGTTAGTTGCCAAATGGTAAAATCAGCTAAGACGTGCCAAAATAAACTCATGGAAAGACTTGGCATAAGCTTTCATGAAGCAATACAGCCATGTGACCGACATGACACCCGATAGAATTACGCTGCAAAACATGGAAAAGAAGCAAAGTGAAAGCTTTAGGTAATATGCTCAAAGATGGAGAGAGGTGGTAACACAAGTTCAGCCACCTCTTCTGGAGAGGGAGATAACAATGCTTTTCATAAACACTTTGAAAGCCTCGTTCATTAACCATATACTAGTAAGTGCTACCAAGAGCTTATCGGATATAGTAATGTCGGGAGAAATTATTGAGAATGCAGTAAAGAGTGGGAAAATAGACGTAAGAGAAAACACTAAAAAGGCTGCCCTAAGAAAGAAAGAAAATGAAGTAAACACCGCGAGTATGTATAATAAGAGCTATTCAAAATCGGTCACTGTAGGCCAACTGAGGACCATAACAACTAGCCATCAAGGCCCTTCGAGGCAAGAATCTAACTCAAAGAAAACACAAAAAACTCTAATTCACACCTATCCTGATGACATATAGAGAATTATATCAGAATTTGTTCGATGCGCATGTAGTATCCCCATTTTGCTTAAAACCTATGCAACCTTCATTTCTAAAGTGGTATGATATAAATGTTCAATGTGAGTACCGCGCATAAATTACAGGACACTCGATTGAGAACTGTATTACATTTAAGAAGTTGATCGAAAGGTTCATCAAGATGGGGATTGTAAGGTTCGATGATCCCTCAAGACTTAATGTCGCAGGGAATCCATTACTCAGTCATTCTGATCAGGGGGTAAATGCGATAATCAAGAGTGGAGGAAAAAGGACTAAAATCGATGTTGAGGAAGTGAAGTACCCTCTAAAATAGGTTTGACAAAAAATGATAGATGTGGGATTAATCATTCAAGATTTAGAAGGGATGCCCAAAGGAGTAAAGAGCTACCGTGAGTTCCATGCTAAAAAAGAGCATGAAATCCAAGAGTGCGCTAAGTTCATAGCTCTAGTGCAATGTCTGATGGATAACAAGGAATTGGAATTCTTCGAATATGTCAAAAGCTTGGAATGAGGAGATGTTTGCACCTCAGAGGAAGGATCAATGAAGAAAGTTCACAAGGTTAATCACCCAGTGGTAATAATTTCCCGACCAAGAAGTAATGAAGCGGGAACACAAGCTAGGCCAAGAGTCATAATTCAAAAACCAGTGGCTTTTCCCTACAAAGATAGTAAAAGGGTTCCATGAAATTACGATTGCAACGTGATGATCTCAGGAGAGGAGAACTCGGTTGGTACTTCAAAAGAGGGCTATGATATTGGTTTCTTCATGCGCAATGGGAGGTGCTATGACCGTACAAGTGCAAGAACCGAGCCCATTAAAGGAAAAACCCTGGCGGTTGAGCATAAGAAAGAAAATACGGCTAGACTTGAATCACTTGTTAATGAGCTAGTTATTGAAAACGAGGCTAAGGAATTCTTGAAATTCTTGAAGCATAGCAAGTATATTGTTGTATAATAGCTACACAAACAACTAGCTTGCATATCAGTATTAGCCTTGCTCTTGAGCTTAGAGACACATCGTAGCATGTTGATGAAGGTGTTAAATGAAACTTATGTCGCTGATAATATCTCTCTAAACAAGCTAGACTGTTTGGTTAACAATCTGAGTGCCAACAATTTCATCTTTTTCAATGATGATGAAATACCTCTAGGGGGCATGAAATTTATGAAAGCTCTACACATCACTACCCGTTGCAAAGGATATACATTACCGGGAGTGTTAATCAACAATGGATCTGTGCTAAACGTCTTGCCTCTATCCACACTAATAGGTTGCTAGTAGATAGCTCTTATATGAAGATGTGTCAAAATATAGTGAAAGCATCCGATGGTATAGAAAGGAGGGTGATGGAAATGATTGAAATACATCTCTTAATTGGTCCAAACACATATGAGGTAGACTTTTTGGTGATGGATATCAAACCCTCTTATAACTGCTTGTTGAGTAGACCTTGGATTCATTCGGCTGGGTCAGTACTATCGTCATTGCACCAAAAACTGAAACTGGTAATAGAGGGTCGACTGGTAACAATAAACACTAAAGAGGATATCATTGCACTAGTAACTAGTGACGCACCATACATAGGAATGGATGAAGAGGCAATAGAATGTTCCTTTTGATCATTGGAATTTGTTATTGCAACTTTCATTGTTAAAGGAAACAAGATCCTAGTGCCAAAAATATCCAAAATCATAAGGATTGGTCTGCAATTGACAGTTGGGAAATGAGCCTTGTCTGGAAGAAGACTTAGAAAATACCTTTAAGGAAAAGCTGAGGTGCTAATACTGATGGACAAACAAGACCACTTTGGCTTAGGGTACAAGTCAGACGCGAGACAAAAAAAGAAAGATTTGGAAAAGAAGTAAGAAAGAAGAATAGCACGATTAAGTGGGGAAAAGGTCGAATGGGAACTGATGATTTTTCCCCATATATCTAAAATGTTCGTGTCAAGGAAAATTATTTATCCTGAATGAAAGATGTTAGAAAAAGAGATCCCGTTAAACAAAACTACGGAAGGAATGTTGGGAAACTTGAGCATCAATGCCATATCAGAAGAAGGAATTGAGGAAGAAAACCTATCAGGTATTTGTCCTTATTTCCCTGGAAGTGTTCTGAACAATTGGACTACGGAAGAGATCACTGTAATTTTTAGAACTAATTCAGAGTAAGGTTCAAAACACACTTATTGCTCTAAACTTGAGAGCAATAGGAATCTTTTTGTGAAAAAGGCATATGTCCACTATTTTTATTTCAATAAAATACATCTTTGTGTCTCATTTGGAAAATCATTCTTTTATTCTTTTATTTCATACTCATACTACACATAATTATTCTTAGATTCATTTGTTCTTTGGGTCTTCCTTTATTCCTATAATAGGTCTCCAAATATCCATGATACAAGCGACGCTGCTGCTAACTCAAAGTCTTCTTTTGAGCAGGATATGTGTTCAGAGGAACCTCAAGACTTTGAAGATGATAGAGATTGTAACCTATCTCTTAATTTGTTAAGAATAGTAGAACAAGATAAGAAACAGATCTTACCTCACAAAGACTCAGTGGAAATTATAAGCTTAGGACACAAACAAGAAAAAAAAGAGGTGAAGATCGGAGCTTGCATCACTGCAGAGACAAAGCAAGACCTCATTGAATTACTCAAAGAATTCAAAGATGTTTTCCCATGGTCGTATCGAGGCATGCATGTTCTAAGTACCGATATCGTGGTACACCAGCTTTCCATAAAGGAAGAATGCAAGCTGGTTCAACAGAAACTCTAAAGGATGAGGCCTGATGTCTTGTTGAAAATAAAAGAAGAGGTCAAGAAATAATTTGACGTTGGTTTCCTACAAGTGCTTAAATTCTCGGAGTGGGTAGCCAATATAGTCCCCATCCCTAGAAAAGATGGAAAAGTACGAATGTGTGTAGACTATAAGGATTTAAACTAAGCTAGCCCGAAGGACAATTTCTCGTTGCCTCACATCGACACCTTAGTGGATAACATGGTAGGTTATTCACTGTTCTCTTTCATGGATGGCTTATCCGGATACAACCAGATAAAAATGCATCCTAAAGACATGGAAAAGACCATATTCATGGATTCCATTCGGACTGAAAAATGCAAGAGTAACGTATCAAAGAGCCATGATAACTTTTATTTTATGATATGATGCACAAAGAAATTAAGATTTATGTTGATAATATGATCTCAAAATTCCTAACAGAAAAAGAGCATATGCAAGTCTTGATGAAACTATTTTTGAGGTTGAGAAAATTTCAACTAAAGCTCAATCCAGCAAAATGTACCTTCGGGGCTAGGTAGAGAAAATTGTTAAAATTTGTAGTCGAAAAAAAAAAAAAGGATTGAGATCGACCTAGATAAAGTCAGGGCTATACAGGAGTTGCCTCCGCTGCGCACTCAAAAGAAGGTTCGGGATTCTTTAAGGAGATTAAATTATATCGCCTGGTTCATTTCACAACTAACAGAGAAACGCGACCCTATATTCCATCTCCTTTAAGAAACACAATCTAGGTGCATGGGATGAAGAATGCCAGAAGACTTTCGACAAGGTCAAACTTTACTTGTCTAATGCCCTAGTGCTGATGCCACTTAGCTCAAATATGCCACTGATACTATATTTGACAGTATTTGGGAATTTTATGGGATACATGCTTGGCCAACATGATAAGTCAAGAAGGAAAGAAAGAGTGATATATTACCTCAGTAAGAAGTTTACTAAATGTGAGACAAGATATTCGCCAATTGAAAAGTTGTGTTGCGCCTTAATCTGGACAACCTAAAGACTGAGAGAATACATGTTGTACCATACAACTTGGCTCATCTTAAAAATAGATCCTTTAAAGTACGTGATAGAGTCAACTACGTTGAATGGAAGAATGGCTCGATAGCAAATTTTGCTTTTTGAATTTGATATAATCTATGTAAACCAAATGGCAGTAAAGGGGAGTGCAATAGTGGACTTCCTAGCTAGCAGAGATTTAGAGGATTACGAGCCTTTAAATTTTGATTTTCCAAATGAGAATCTGATGTATGTTACGATCACTAAAGAAGGTACTCAAGAAGAACATCATTAGAAACTAAATTTTGATGGGGCCTTAAACGCTATGAGTAATGGAATCGGGGCAGTCCTGGTATCCCCAGACGGAGATTATTATCCTTTTATTAGTAAATTGGATTTTGATTACACAAATAATATGGTAGAATACGAAACATGCATCATAGGTATCCGTGCAGCCATAGAACGCAAGATCAAGGTACTAGAGGTATATTGGGATTCTATACTAGTGATCTATCAACTCAAAGAGAATGAGAGATGAGAGACAAGAGACCAAAAGTTGACTAATTATCGAAGGCTAGTCCTTGAGTTAATCAAGGATTTTGATGATATTACCTTCTATTACCTCCCGCGAAATGAAAATCAAATGACTGACGTCCTAGCTACTTTAGCTTCCATGGTTAAAGTGAATAGACAAGAGGATGTAAAACTTACCAGATGAGTATTTATGAGGCTCCGGCCCATTGTTACAACATTAAGAAAGAGGAAAAAGATAATCACCCTTGGTACCACGATATATTGTGATATGTAAAGAATCGTGAATACCCCGATCAGGCAACCGAGAATGATAAAAGGACACTAAGGAAACTAACCAATGAATATATCTTAGATGGGGAGATCCTATACAAAAGAAGAAAGGATCAGATGCTACTAAGATGTGTGGACACCGTTGAGACCAAGAAAATTTTGGAAGAAGTCCATTAGGGTGTTTGTGAAACACATGCTAATGGTTTTACAATGGCCAAGAAAATTATGAGGTTCGGATATTATTGGTCCACCATGGAAGGTGATTGTATCAGTTATGCCAAGAGATGTCATAAGTGTCAAATTTATGAAAACAAAATTCATGTGCCTCATTCACCTCTTCATGTTATGATTTCTCCATGGTCTTTCTCTATGTGGGGCATGGATGTCATTAGGTTGATCTCGCCAAAAGCTTCTAGTGGGTATCGATTCATCTTTGTGGTAATCGACTACTTCACCAAGTGGATAGAAGTCACTTTTTACGCTAACGTCACAAAGTCGGTAGTCAGTAAATTCTTAAAAAAAGAGATCATATGTCGGTATAGAATGCCATAAAGGATTATATCTGACAATGTATTAATTTAAACAATAGTACGATAGCGGAGGTCTGTAGTCAATTCAAGATCAAACATCACAACTTATCACCATATCGCCAAAAAATGAATGGTGCAGTGGAGGCAGTCAATAAGAACATTAAGAAGATTGTGGGGAAAATGACAAAGACTTATAAAGATTGGCATGGAAAGTTATCATTTTCCCTCTATGCTTATCGAACGTTTGTTAAAACCTCCACCAGGACAATGTTTTTCTCATTGGTTTATAGAATGGAGACGATTTTGGCAATTGAAGTTGAGATTCCTTCTCTCCGAGTTTTTTCAGAGTTAAAGTTAGATGAAGCAGAATGAATCCAATCTCATATGATCAGTTGAACTTGATTGAAGAGAAGATGCTGAAAGCTATCTGTCATGGTTAAATGTACCAAAAACGAATTATTCGAGCTTATAACAAAATGGTTCGCCCTAGGGAATTCCATGAGGGAGACCTGATATTGAAAAAATCCTACCCATACAAAAGGACTTCAGAGGAAAATGAATTCTAAATTGGGAAGGACCTTATGTGGTAAAGAAAGCCTTTTCTAAGGGAGCATTAATTCTCACCGAGATGGATGGCAAGAACTTGCCCAATCCTGTGAATTTAGATTCAGAGAAATACTTTACCTAAAGAAAAAGAAGAGGCCAAGGCGAAAACTCACAAAGAACGCCTTAAGACTAGAGGAGTTTTGAGTTGAAAACCCTAGAAAGGGTAACTCAAATTTGGATCGAAGAGTGGGCATGTAGCAGTCGTACCTTGTTAGAAAGAGAAACGTTACATCTTAGGGAATCAACAAAGTACTCTAGATCTCCTAAACACATATCAGGCTAAAAATAGACCTCAAGAAGTTTGTGTAGGGAAGCTCATACTGCAATATTTGGGGCACTTAATTTCATTTTACTCACTTTGTGTTTTAGCAATATTTGCTATTTGATTAATCTTTTTATTTTGAGCTTTGCTCCAAATAAATTTCAATCTTGTCTGTTATTACGACCTTTTTCAAGTATTTTTACATTGAAATAATGATTAATGGACTAACAATATTCTAGTAAAAGGATTTTTGTATATTGCTCTGAAAGGTTTCTAAATAGTACAAGGACCTCAAACAGGAACTAACCACATCTAAGGGTTGGAAATATCTGGGAATGAATACTCCAAATTGTGATCATATTTTCGAGTTTCCTGTCAAAGATACCAGATCTGAATAAGAAGGCATGATAATACATCAGTGATAGAACCTTGACAAACAACGAGCAATGTCAACCTAAGCACTAAAAAGGGGATTATTGTCGAAAATAACATTTTCATACAAATATCATTCATATACATCTAGCTAGGAGCATTTGATTCATTCTGATCATAACATCCTAATCACTTGGCATAAATATAGGCCTATGAAATAGATTCTACAGGTCATGTGCTCTAGAGAACGATGAAACAGATCAACCACAAATCCTATACCCCTAAAATTGCAGTGGGTCGGATTGAATCTACCATAGCGAATCTCCCTGAAGTTGTAGTGGAGAAGATTAAAGCTACAAATCTTATCTCCTTGAAGTTGTAGTGGAGCAGATTTAAGTTACAGATCCAACACCCTTGAAGTCATAGTGAGACGGATTGAATCTACCATAGCGAATCTTATCTCCCTGAAGTTGCAATGGAACAAATTAAAGCTACAAATCTTATCTTTCTGAAATTGCAGTGGAGCAGATTAAAGCTACAAATCTTATCTCCCTAAAATTACAGTGGAGCAGATTGAAATTACAAGTCTTATCTCCCTGAAGTTGCAGTGGAACAAGATGAAGCTACTAATCTTATGCCCCTAAAGTTGTAGTGGTGTAGAATGAATTTACAGTCGCAAATCTTATCTCCTTGAAGTTACAGTGGAGCAAGATGAGGTTACAAATCCTATCCTTGAAGTTGCAGTGGATTGGATTGAAACTACAACAACAAATCTTATCTCCTTCAAGTTGCAATGGAGCAAGATGAAACTATAAGACTAAATCCTGTCTTCCTAAAGTTATAGTTAAGCAGATATAGTGAAGTGAAGTAATCAATGGATTGAAAGAGTGAGCTACTTGAAAAAGAGGAGCACCAAAGAAGTCGAGATTCAACAAGACCAGACAAAATTGGCCCTTCTTAAAGTCTTTGTTCCATTCTCGTTACACATTAACGAGAAAAGAGGGGCAGCTGTAACAGGCCAATTTTATCCGGCCCAATAAACAAAAAAAAAGTCTATTTACAAAAAAAATATGGACCAATACATTACCCAAATTACAAACCCAATAGCACAAAAACCTTATGACTTGCAACTTACAGAAAAATTAAAAACCCTAAATCCTATGAGCCGCCGCTCCTTGCCACGTCAATGAGCACTTCTCCCGAAGACACCAGCGCCGCGAGGCCTGTCGTTCTGCCACCGTTGCACCAAAATAGCAAAGGCACAGCTTTCATCGTCGCCATTGACCCTCTACCACCACCTGCAAAGAAGAAAGAAACAAGACAGAAGTAGAAAAGCAAAAAAAAAAGAAGAAGAATATTTGTAATCAATCGGCTATAAAAGTCAAATAAACAGTTTGTAATGAACACAGTGAAGAAAATACAAATAACAAAAAACGTTAAAAGAAAAAAACAAAAGTGATTTTTTGTTTTTATTTTTTTTATTTTTGAAAAATATAATAAATAAGAAATAAAATTCGTTTTACCTGAGTCACTTCGTCTCCCTCCGTCGTCAAAAGTCTTATTCGGTACCAAGAACCCCCAATGGGTTTGGCCTGAGCTTCGACGGAATAAGGTGTGAACGACTTACGTCAGTTTGGAAAAAAAAGCCGAAAGTTCTTTTCTTTTTTATTTTTTATTTGCGAACGGAAGGCTTCGCCTTCAGATCGGGGTCAAAAGTGGTTAAATTTTTTTTAAAGAAAGGCTAAAAAGGGTACTTTTTCGGCCGCCATCGCCAATGAATAGTGGCCACGGTGGACACGGTGGCCCTATAGCCGAACCCTAGGTGTGTTGGAGAGGAAAAAAAAGGAGAAAGTAGATTTTTTTTTAAACAAAGGGGAAATGAATTTTTTTTGGAAAATTTTAGATTATATACGGCCTTGGTACGACGTCATTTTGACCTGGCTTTTGAAGCCCCAAAATGGTTTTGTTTTGATGCAAGACCTGATTGCTCAACCCGAATCACCCTTAGGATCCACGTGTTTTTTTAAGGGGATATTTTCAGCTTTAGTCCTTTCGCTTTTTGAGTTATTTTAATTTAGTCCTAATTTCAATATTCTTTCTTTTTAGAAATTATGCCATTCAATTTGGATTCATTTTCAATTTGGACCTCAGACCGCTAATCCCTTGGGAAATGACGCGTGTATTTTTTTGGATAATTGTCCTCGGAGTCCTTAAGCTTTTGCATTGTATTTTAATTTAGTCCTTTATGATTTTTTTTAAAATTCAGACATCAGATTTCATTAGACTTTCAATTTAGTCCTTTATTTTCCCCTTTTCATTATTTATTTTGCGATTTATAATTAAATTGTCTTTTAAATTTCAATTTTATCCTTCAGTTGGTTAATTTTTCCACTTTATTTACTATGTCATTTATTTTAATACCTAAATTTATGTTATTTACATTTCCTTTCATTTATACATTTTATTTTTATTTTACCTTTGTCATTATTATTATCATTACTATATTTATTCATATTATTATTATGATAATAATTATGATATAATTAGTGTTATTATTATTATAAATCGATATTCTCATTACTATTATAGTTGCATTATTATTATCATTTATTAACATGTTTTATTTATTTATTTTATCTTATTATATCTTATTATTTATTACTCTAATATCGTGGTTTCATTTTTACCTACATGGCTATCTCGTTTTATTTTGCTATTATCATTTCACATGTCATATTACAACACATTCATCCGATTTTTTAATGCATATCGTTTTTTAAAAAAAAAAAGGGTTACCTTCATTTTATCTAACATATAAAAAATACTTAAAACCGAGGCAATGCTCATTATTTTTGGGATTCGAGGAAGTCATGCTCCTAACTTATGAAGTATGGCATCTTCCTAGAACTGAAATAATCGAATATTCTATTTAAAATAACAAAAAAAAGAAGAGATTTAGGTAACGATCAAATGGCGATTATTTCGATTTTCGAGAATTTGAAAGATTGTGTATGATCTTTGCTTCTTGATTAACTCTAAATAAGGCCATTCTCCATAAAATTTAATTTAGTTGAGTGATATTTTAATCAAATAACATCATACAAAGAGGGATCGTGTTTTAAATTCTCTTCAAATTTTCAATTCTCGACGCCAAGACATCAATTAATCAATTAGGTACTAATTTCTGGGCGTTATGAGGGTGTTAATCCTTTCTCATACGTAACCGACACTCGAGCTCATTTCCTGAATTTTTGTAGACCAAAAATAAATTTAATAGATCTAACATTCTATTGAAATGACAAAACTTTGAGGTGATTTGATCACATTTAATTAAAAATGATTGGTGGCGACCCCATTTTCATTTTAAAATAAAAGTTATATTTCTAAAAAGGTTTCGACAAGAAGCTTATCTTGTAGAGAAACCATTCTTTGGTAGCTCTCTTGGCTTAAGGATTAATGAACTGAGTTTGGATTATATTATCTCTTGTATAAGGAATTCAAATGGGAATTAGAACCTGGTGGTTATAATGTTGTCAATAGTTTGGAGCATCTGGCACAACAATAAGGTCATTCAATACACCTTTTCGAGTTATTCACTGTGCAAATAATCTTCTTAATTTATGGATATGGAAAGTTTTAACTCTGACCAAGAGAAAGTGTCCTGCAAATCCTCATTCAAACCAAGTCAATTATAAAGCCTCGTGATAACAAAGCAAGCAGCTAGGTCTCTGCAACCTATTACTTAGCATGGAATAAAGGAAATGAACTATAGACTTACTTTAACCATGTTCAGTGAGGAGGGAAAACTTTTGATTAAAAAAAGTCATAATATTTCCATGGGAACAAATTAAGTTGTAAACTTCAAATTATCAGAGAAAAACTCATTGATAAAAGTACATTGGATTTAGAAGAAAAGGTGAAGCAAAACTAACTCCTAAAATATTGGAGAAAGATTCAATTGTTGTTGTTGTAAAAATGAAAAGATAAATTTTGTTGCAATTGAGTATTAGTTTGATTGGCACTAATATTGTTATTAGGAGGACGTAAGTTTGAGCAAGCTAAATTATGTTTATCTTTCTATTTAAGAATCGATGAGTAAGGGAATTTGAACATGCAATTTCTAAAGAAGATTTATCATCTATTTCGTTTCAGATAAAGCAGTGGCTACTGCTCTATATATAGCTTCACTGGATGAGCGAGCTACTGTTCTTTGTTTTTTAGAGGACTAGCTGACGGGGTTCGATCAAAAGTACACAATATAACCTGATGTGAAGATTTGATCATTGATGTCTTTTACCCAGTCAGCATCTGAGCAAACGAATAAGGCTTTATTTGTTATCTTAGTGATCTGAAGATCTTATTTCATGTGCGTTTTAGATATTGCAATACCTTTTTTAAGGGTTGCCAATGTGTCGAAGTTGGGGCATGCATGAACTGAGATAGCTTGTTGACTGCAAAGCTAATATCTCGAGTAAAACTCAAATATTGAAGTTTACCTATGACTTTCTAGTAGTGAGTAGTATCTGTCGGTGGACTTTCATTCTTTAGTTGAAGGGAAACAATAGAGCACATAGGTGTGTTTAAGCCTTAGCAAACTCGTATATTATACTTTGTAAGTATATCTTTAAGATACTTTGCTTGTGAGAAGATAATTCCATCAGTGTATTGAACAACTTCAACACCTAGAAAGTAGTTGACAAAATCTAGGTCCTTCAAAGAAAATTAAATGGTAAGGCGATGAATAACCTGATTAATTAGTTGGGATTTAGTGGTCATTATATCATCAACATAAACTAGAATGTAGATGATGGTATCTTGTTGAGGATAAATAAATAAAGATGTACCTGAAGCTGACCATTTGAACCCAATGGTAATTAGAAACTATTTAAATTCATCATATAGGCACGTGGGGCTTGTTTTAGCCTATAGATAGCCTTCTGTAGTCGACTTACAAGATTAGGCAAATCCGGCTGTATAAGTCCCGGTGGCTGGCCGTATATTCTTCTCATTGCAGGCGACTATGTAGAAATGCATTGTTGTTGTTAAGTTGTTGCGTCTTCCAACTATGTTCTACAGTAATTGCAAGAACTGAACGAACAGTCATAGGTTTGATTACTAGACTGATGTACAGTGATAGTCAATGTTAGCCCTTTGTGTGAAGCCTTTTGCGACAATGTAAGCTTTATGCTTGTCAATAATACTGTCGGGTTTTGTTTTCAGATAGAAAAGTCATTTAATCTTTGATTCATACTTGCTTGTTAACTCAGATGTACAGTGATGGTCAATGTCATCGTTTGGACTTGTTGAACTAATCAAACCAACGAACTGATAATATGATCAATTTAACCACCAATCCAACTTTAAAAATTTTGCTTAATACTAAAAAAAATTTATTATAATTGTAGGGTGTGCCTTGTATTTTCGGTCGAATAGACGACGACGTCATGATGAGAAACTTCCCGACATTGTGACGACGGATGACCTGAATGGGGACATGGCGATGTGTTTCCCATGTAAATCAAGTTTCTTCTCCTAGTTAAACGATGCTATTTTTTCCAGTTACACTTTAATTAATTCAGCAATATTTTAATAAGATTAAACCTTTAATCTTAGTCTATTTAAAGGGGCCTTGTATCCCTATTTTGAGAGCAGACCAATCAAGAGGTAATTAAAGATGTAGTACTACAGGGCTTTTGGGGAATGAGCAATAAAATGTAGTCGTACATGAGTTTTGGTGAAAGTTTTCGTGAAAACTATGGAAAGAATTTTATATCCATTTTGAGAGAACTCTAATAGAGTTAGAACTTTGTATTCGGGATTTTGGATAATGTATGTTTAGTGCATTTAAGTATATATTTTTTTTCCATATTTTACTCTCGTTTATTTACTCAATGAAAAGTCGAAATCTCCTTTACCAATTATTTTTATCTTCTTCGAATAAGTTTTTCATATAAAATTTGTATGTTCAATTTTCTCTATTTTTTCTATTTCATAGTTTATACGAATGGGTACAGTTATTCATTTCTTTAATTTATAAATAAATAAACAAAACTAAACCTTAGATTGATGAAACTACCTCTCTTCCATGTCAACAAAGCAAATAGTGTGATGTGTTTGACCCATTCCCCTGGTGTAGAAAATTAAAAATCAGGGCGCTGGACCTCCATTATTATGATAATGTAGTGGTTGACTGTTTTGAATTTAAATATACTCAATTAATTAATCTCATCCACCACCCTACACATTTATATTTCTTACAAAAAAAGAGAAACCATTTTATTAATAAAATGAAAATCGTTTACTTCCCTTCCTCACATGCACTCAATTGTTCTAATTTCCCTTAATAAATAATAGCCCATTTGGACTGCATCCATGAAAAACCCGGGAGGCTACTACCTGATTTGTGCATGCTACCTAACATCCACTTGTATGCTCTACGCACTACATCATTAATAACACATCTATATATATATATATATATATATATATATATATATTAAATATACGAATAAAATAAGAGTAAATTTTTATATGTTATATCAAAGAGTAAATCGGTTTTTCTGTTAAAAATTCTATTGTTAAGTAATGGCGCGACAAATAAATGAATCAAAAAATAATTAGATAGGCACTTGGTGTGTCACGTGTACCTAATTTTAGACTTAGCTTCTCTTCAACCACGTCAACACTTAAATATAAACTGGATGAAATATTAATAGAATAATCAATTTGTTTTTTAGTCTAATGTACGGATATTAATTTATCTATTTTTCAATAGAACAATCCGACTTCTAATATAAAAGGATCCATAGTACTTCTAATTGAAACCATTTAATTTTATTTGAATTTTAATTTCCTTTACTATTGAATATTATTATTTGATTTTTCATCTTATTTAAAGGGTAATATTTATTGAATATGAGATAAATATTATTTTTTTGATAAAATACTTAAAATTATTCATAAGCTCTCAATTTTTAAATAAAAGGATAAAGTATATATGCTCAAATATATCTCATTTTATATTAATAATAATAATAATATCAATCGAGTTAAAAAATAAATAAATAAGTAAGTTGATAATGATTTTCGATATTCAAATTTAACATTTTAATAAATTAAAGGTTTTGAAATATCATATATCATTTAAAAAATAAAATAAATTTAAATAACTTATATGGAAAATCATATTCCAAGTAGATTACATTTTCATATAAATTCAAACTTTAAAAGAAATATTATTAAGAGGATAATCTGTAACTCCCAACATATTGTATTTTTATTATGAGAAATGTTTGCTTTATTAATATATTGTATCAGTTCCGACTCGCCCACCTTTGAATTTCTAGACAATAAGAAAATGGGGATTGCTCAGCCGTCTCTATCATCTATCACTCCTCGGAGATGCTTTTGCCTTTGTTTGTCAATACAAGCAGCCCTACCCCATGTCCCTGTTTCCATCATATTACCCAGTGCGGCTAATTTGCTCCTCTCTTTCAATATGGTTTCTTTATCCTTCTTTATTTGCCAATAATTCAGCCTTCATTTCTCCACTTGTTCTCTCTCTATCATCTTCCATTAATGGACACCCATCTCTTCTTCTTCTTCATCTTACTTGTTCTCCCCGTAGCTTATTCCGATGACCACGACCTGTTCTTGGAATGCAATCAGACATTCAATTGTGGTACCATACAAGGCATCGGATACCCTTTCTGGAGCCCTACTCTGCGCCCTAGTTACTGCGGTCATCACGGGTTCGAGCTCATTTGCCAACAAAACCAGTCCCCTGTCATCACCATTAATACCCAGAGATTTCATGTATTGAACGTGACTCGTCCTCCCCTGATGACCATTGCACCTGTTGATACCTGGGAAGATCCTTGTCCTCAACAATTCCATAACATCTCATTAAACCACAACCTTTTTGATTTTGCTGCAACCATTCGAAATCTCACTATATTCTACGGCTGCCCTCTTGAAGATGATATACCTTTCCAACATAGATTTAATTGCGGTACTACTACATCCAACGGCAACACCTATGCCTATTACCTGGATGAATCATTGTCCAGAATTCACCGTTCGGAGCTCACGGATTGTGACACCAGTATCATAGTTCCGGTTAATCAAAGCGAATTTGATGAACTCTGGAATGAAACTGACAATATAGTGGGTGCTTGGAATAAAGGATTTGAAGTAATATATCAAAAGGACATGATTTCATGTTTGGCATGCAGGAATTCAGGTGGAGTATGTGGATCTAATAGTTCATTGCTTGATTTCTTATGCTTTTGCCCCGACCACCCTTGCTCTAAATCCTGTGTGGTTTCTGGTATGTTTGCTTCTTCTTAAACTATTTATCTATTCAACTATTTAGAGAAGCATAGCAAAGTTCATTAACTGTTTGATATAATGATTTTCTATCTTGGCACTTGCAATGGGTTATTAGTATTGCTTGAGGTAATGTTTTTCTTGTAGTGGAGACTCGCATAAACCCATTTGAAAGCTCAACTCCGCTTGTCTTTAGTTTGATTGTAATACGTAATATGATGATATAATAGGAAGCCTCCATTATACAGCTGGTTTCTAATCTCCAGGGATGACATTTCTCGTCTTAGAATTACTGCATCGCGTTTATCAATCCACCATAGCCTAGGTCAAAGTCAACAACAGCCATCGCTATGCCTTCCTTTCTCTTCCATGGAAAAGTCCTACATTTACGTATTAATATACAAAAAAAGATAACACGTTGTCTACTTTTATTACTTTAATCAACAAACATATATATCGTATACCAATTCATGTCTCTTCAAAAACTTCAAGAATGCATTATCAATTGTGCCTTTCAACTCTTGCCATTTCCATCTTCACCTTCTTCTTAACCATCTTCTTCCTTATCCCACTATCATATAGCCAAGATGATGAAAATTTTGCCCAATGCTTTGATACTTTTAGCTGTGGAGACATACACAACCTCATGTTTCCTTTTTCCAAGGATGATAGGCCTCAACTCTGTCACCAAGATGGCTTCGTGTTGAGCAAATGTGAGGATCCCCAGCCTATCATACATATTGGTGGGAACGAATACCGACTCATGTACTTAAATCACTCCACTTTTACAATGAGTATTGCTAGAAACGATTTATGGAAACAGAGTTGTCTTCCAAATCCCATCAATATCACCATAAACGACTCTTTCTTAACCTATCCTCCAACAAATCGACACCTTACTTTGTTTTACAATTGCTCCAACGTCCCCCAACGTCCTATTATATTTCCGTGCTCCCCAGAGTTACTTTCTTTTTATGCGGATGATTTAAGTGAAAGGGATACTTATAGAGACTTTAGCAGCTCTTGTGGTACGAATATTCAAGTTCAGGTTAGTCAGAGCAGTTTTGATGAACTCCAGACTGAAAGGAATGAATATATGCTTGAAGAGTGGAGATTTGGATTTAATGTGGTGTATGATTTTCCTGCAATTTTCTGTGAAAGATGCGACAACCTTGTAGAGAAATGCTCCAACTTGATGAATTCATCTCGATATCCTGTCTGCAAGCCTGGTATGCTTACATTCCTTTAAACCCCACTCTTCATCATCCTTTACAGATGCAACTCATGGTCCAAAAACTAACATTCTTTTTCATATATAACTCTTAAAACGAAAACTCTCAAGTTAATTTAGTCATCGAGTTCACATTAGTTTAAATGCAAAAATGTGTGAGCCTTAATCACGTAGTCCCGTGATATAAGAGAATAGTAATTATTTGTTGGAAGATAATCTTGGGTCCACTCATATTCTAGAGAGAACCAGGAAGAGGGTTTGGATAATGTTGTTATGTTTAATTTTGTGTCCACACTGAAGTTTTGAACATGGCAAACCTTAAGGGGGGCGAAAGCTGAAAACAAAGCCTATTGACATATTCAAAGGCAGCCTTAGGGTCAAAGCTTCATTTCTTGTCGTAAAGCAACTTTCATGAAGACTAACAAAACCTTATAATATATATTTGAGGTCCTAGAGTCGCCAATTAATACCATGTTTTATTTTTTATAAAATTTATATTAAACTTGCCTTAAGAGTCAGATAATTTGCTTTTATAAAGTAATTTTAATTTTGGGTTAGGCGAACTCAAATTACTTTTTATCTATTAAAGATTGTTTGTTATTTAAATTTAATTACAAAAAATTATATAAATATTAACAAATGTTTTAAATTTTTTTAATATTAAATTGGAAGGTGGAATCAAGCAAATAGCAAATCAAGACAGAAAATAAAAAATTTCAGTGTAGGATTTATGATTTTAAGTTTTTGGTTTAGAATTCAAAATTTATATTTAAAAAAAAATATAAATTAATAATTTTTAAAATTATATTAAGTATATATTACATCATTTTAGTGTGGGTGATTTTTATGGAGGATGAATAATAGTTAGCATAATGAAACCCCAAAAAAAAAAAAAGAGGGTAGTTGAACTGTGAGTTGACAGTGACAGAGTAGGAAGTTAGATTGGATTGAGTTGATATTAATATAATTTATACTCATTTAAATCTGGTTCAAATGAGAGTTGGGAAGAGTTTTTTTCTTTATTAGAATTTATGTCAAAGTTAGAAATAAATACAATCAACATTCAAAACATTATAACTTAAACTAAAATAAATCTAAACAATATTCCCACATGATTTATATTACTAGGTCATTTTATGTCAATGCAACTTATTACTTTTAATTCTTTAACATAGGTTAGAATAGGTTTTTTTTTACATTTAGATATAACTTCTCATACCAATATACTACTTTTACTTCTTACATTTTCAATAGTTAATACTATTATTTTTCTTTTTTGTTACATGGCTACTAACTAAGTATTTTTTTTAATTTTATAATATCACATTAACGATTAAGAAATAAATTTTAACAGTATTAACAATTAAACTTAAATTTTTAAATTCTTAAAGTAAATAAATTAAATTTTCAAAAATAAAAATAAAAAGATTAAATGTCAAATGTGCATAAAGTTTAAGAAGAAATTGAAGTATATTTTATCCTAACTTATAATATCCATCACAACATTTGTGATATTCTTTAGAGGAATTTTTTATGAAAAAAATGTTTAACCTATAATATAATTAGGGAATAAATTATATTAGTATCACCTAAAAAATTTAGTTTTTATGTACCAGTGGAATAAAGTTATGTCATCAATTTTTAACAACATGAAATTTTTATTATATGCACATTGTATACAATTCCTCTATTTTAGGTGTAGTTTGATAAATTGAAAAAATAAGTGTTGAAAAGTATTGAAAATTTAAGTATTTAATTTAAGTTAGGGTAAATTACATTCATGGTCACTTTTGTTTACCTTAAGTTACATTTTAGTCACTTGCATTATCGTGTTGTAACATTTTAGTCACTCGGCCATTAATTGTCGTTAATGGTGTAACGGTAAGCTGATGTGACACGTTAAATTATCATTTCAAACAAAAACTTTAGGTTAAATTATACAATTGCTCCCCATATTTTTTTGTTTTGAGCAATTTAATTCTTTTATGTTTTTTTAACTTTCTTTTTTTCTTTTCTTTATTTTTTCATTCTCTTCTGCTTCTCCCTCTATTTTCCTACATTCTTTATTTCTTTTAACATATCAGGAAGTCGAATTGGTGGCGAATAAAGAAGCATGGTATGTGTTTATGGGTTTTGATTATAGGCAATGATGACAGTCGACTTCCTATTTCTTTTTTCATTGCCAATTCGATTTCCTAATATGTTAAAAGAAATGGAAAATGTATGAAAACAGAGGGAAAAACAAAAAAGAATGGAAAAAAAGAGGAAAGTTTAAAGAACATAAAAGAAAAAAATTAAATTGCTTAAAACGAAAAAATATGGGGATCAATTGTATAATTTAACTTAAAATTTTGTTTGAAATGATGATTTAATGTGTCACGTTAGCTTACCGTTATACCATTAACGACAATTAACGGCTCAGTGACTAAAATGTTAAAACATGATAATGTAAATGACTAAAATGTAATATTTCAAACATAAGTGACTAAAACGTAACCTAAGGTAAACAAAAGTGACCATAGGTGTAGTTTACCCTTTTAAGTTATAAAATTTGTTTGATATATTACTTAAAATTAATTACAGAATATAATTAGATTGTTTGATAAATATAGATTTTAAATTATAAAAATTATATTCTACATTTTATTTTTAATTTTTAAAGATTCCACCTTATTCTATACAAAAATTAAAATTTTAAATGTAAAGTTTTATAGGATAATATAAAATCAAAATAAATAAAGTAAAATTGCAATAACTGAAAATATTCTTTATTAAGTGATAAGTAGCTCTTATCTACTTATTATTTTTTACATTTTTTTATATAAAAAAAATATTATCAAATTACTTTAAATTTGGATTATCAAATTAAATCCATTGAAAACAAAATTAATTTTTTAATAATTTATCAAACAATTATTTAATTAAAAAATATATAAAATAAACAAACTAATGCAAGAAGATAAAATATTGGATTAGAGAGTATCAACATTAGTTAAAAAAAATAGATTAGACCAACCTCAGATTGAATTGGAAACAGTGATACTGTCTAATTCAAAGTAATATATTATTTATATAAAAAACTTGGAATCAATATAGAAACATCAAATAAAAATTTTGATTATGATTTATGAGATTTGAAAATAAAAATTAAAACCCTGGTTATTAGACCGAGGGTTGGGTATGAATATAAGACATAGAGTAAGTAGCAGTATGTTACACAGGATGATATCTTCTGCCCTGTACTTATTTTATTAGGCCTGTTGGCCTTCTCTTTTGGGCTTTAGCAAGGAAATGAGTGAAAAATAGGAATAAACCAAAAATAAATGTGTCTCATTTAATTTAAATAAAGTTTAATCCACTTGAAATTAAAAAAAAAAATTCACTAGCGGATGTAATAATTTAAAAAAAAAATAGTTTAGATAAAAAAAATATCAAAATGTTAAATATTAGTTTGTGAACTAAGTGATAAGAATACAACACTGAAAACTTGTGTTGTTTGAATTAAGTGGATTAGTTAGTTGGTCAGATTGTTTGGATCAGGAGTTAGTCAAGAAATTGATTAACTCGTGAATGGGTATGAATCGATTGAATCAAGTTAAAAAATTGATTGGACTAGATTTTATAATATATTTAAAATTTTGTAAATAATTTATTTACTTTAATTGATTTAAAAGTTAATAATTAGAGGTATTTAACTATTAAACCGAGGTTGATGCATGGAGAAGAATGAGAAAGAGAGAATAAAGAAGAGTGGAACAAGTCACACTAATTTAAGTTTAACATATTGAAATTGAATTATAGGGATAAAAGCAAGTTACGTGTTGTTTCGGGTGTTGCTTCTTTTCAATTCAATATCCAACCATCTCTCTTCATTACCTCTCCTTTAACTCATTTTTCATATATTTTTATATTTACTTCTCTATATTATGCTTATTTATGTATAAACTTTTGGAAAAATATATATATATACTTACCTTTATTTTTTAATAATAATAATAATAATAATAATAATAATAATAATAATAATAATGTCAATTGAAAATAATATTATAAATATAATTATATATGTATTGATACATAAATTTGAAGTGTTTTTATATTTATGCTGTAGTTATCACACTTTTTTTTTTGGTCATAGTATATGGTATTTTGATTATTAAGTTCAAAGCTAGTCATTTAAGTGGTGGAAAACGAAAAATTCCTAGTGGAGTGGTAAACCTTCTGTGCCAGAAACTTGAACGAGATTTTTGGAGTGAAGATGATTTGTCCATGAAAAAATAAGCCACTAAATGGCATTACGTCTATCACCCGTCACTTCGCATTCAACCACATGTGAAGTTTCTTTCCACAAGTCAAGGTCAGCACCCTTGTATCTCTTTGAAATTTCTAACCCCTCTCCTTCCTCTTCTGTTAAACAACCCCAATCTATCTGACCTTCTCACTCTGTTTTATATGTATATATAAACCCTTTTTCACTTTAAACAAACTATTCACTCATTGTTCCATGGATGCCTTCCTCCTTTCACCATCTTCCTTCTCCATCTTATTCCTTTTAACTATTTTCCAACTATCTTACGCCCGAGATGATATCAACTTTACTTTATGCGCTCCATTTGATTGTGGAAACCTTTCTAATGTTTCATATCCTTTCTGGACCGGTCAATCTAATCGACCTTCATATTGCGGTTACGGTAATGAAGGGTATAAGCTGAAGTGCAGGCAGAATCAGCCCCCTGTTATGACGCTCAGTTCCCAAGAATTCTATGTGCTGCATCTCAATCGGTCTCATGGTTTGTTGACAATCAAACGAGTGGAATTAAACAACACTTGTCCTCAGCCGATTTTGATAAACAATGCTTTTAATTATACTGAAACTGCTGAAAACATTACGCTGTTCTACGACTGCCGAAGCAGGGGAGGTCCGAATCATCGTTTCAGTTGCAGAAAGGGTGGAAAAGAAACTTCCCTCATGTTCTTTAAGGAGGATGAAAATGAATGTATTGGAAACAGTGAACAAGTTGAAATTCCTATTGGGAAAAAGGCCTTTGATGATCTGATTGGCGGAATCAGCACTGTTAATGAAAGTTTAGTCCAACCCTTTGATATTAGATACTTTGCATACGATCGTTATTGCAAAAACTGCAAGGATTCTGGCGGAAGATGTGGATCCAACCAAACTGTAAACTCTGCATTTGTCTGCTATTGTCGTGATAAGCCTAATATACTTAGATGCAACCAAGGTACGGTATACCTGCTTCTTTTAACTCTTCGTGAATCGTTAAAACACTCCGTTGAATCATTGTTCAGAAACATGGAATCCAGTTGATATCCAGTCCTCTTTTTCTGCTGTTAATGACCCAGAATTAACCTCAGCTTTCGGTTCTTAATTATCCGATCTTTTCAGCTTTTACTTCATTGATTAGAGCTTTAAAAGAAATCCATTCAGGGTCTAACTTTTGGAATTGGTCAGCGGTCCCAGACAGCAGCACCCATTAAAGGACTATTCTTCCCAACTTGTTTGGCCCAAACCTCATCTTCTACTTCTCTTCTTAATTTCATTTCCCCCCCTTCAAATGCAATGAAAAGGTGCGGCCAAAGTAATGTTTCTTTTTCTCTCCTTTAAATTAAGCCACCGAAATCTTTGGTTATATAGAGCAAGTGCCCCCACCTATTAAATTACTCTTCTATTCTATCTTTTCTCAATGGTCCCATTTAATATTGGGTCGGTGCAGATTGGTTTTAGGCATAATCACTTTTTTCCCTCTAATTTTAATTGTAATTTTTTTTTGTCAAATCATGAATAAAGAATTAACTTTATTGATATAACGGACACGTGAATATCACGTAGATGATATGTCAATATTTATTAATTTTTTAAAATTTATAAAAAATATATTTTTATAAATTTTTAAATTTTAAAAATTTAATTACATGCTGATGTATCATTCACATTGTAATTTATGTGTATATAATATCAACAAAATTAAAAACATTAATTTTTCCATTAATTTTGAATCATGTGATAAAGAAAATGAATTTAAAGACTTAAAAAAACGAAAATTAAATAAAAAATAAAATAATTTTTGTTGTTTTAGTAAAATTGAAGGTTGAAATAAATGATTATGCTTTGTCTTTATTCATGTCATGGAGATTTTCCTCCTTTTTTTTTAAGGCTAACGACAAAACCCAGTTGAAGAGGATTCAAATCTTCATAAATTACTATAATTATGACATCAGCATTAGCAGATATAGGTCATTTCTGCTAATTAGAACAAAACAACCTCTAATTAGATAGTGCGGTCTTAAAGCTAAGCTATCTTTTACTTGGGAGGATCTGGAATTGTAGAGGGTAGGCGCCACCCATTCTTTGACTTTCCCAAATGAATGCTTGTGATCTAGGTAACTGCGACATTTATTTGAATATGAAAATGCCCAATCTATTGAACAAACCATATCTTTGCTTTTGCTTCAAATATTATTCTCTGTCTCCTTTCCAAATTCCCATCCCTATCAATATCACATTAAAGCTAAGATAATATGAACTCAACAAGGTAATAGTACCAACCGACTGTTCCATTCCATGCCATCCCTTATTGCTATATTTTAAATCACTTTTTTGTATTATTAATATCTTTTTGATAATTTTTGTATGCAAACTCGTACCATATCCTGACTTATCAAGTTATGTTATAATACATAATTCGAAATTGTTCTATTTGAATATAAAATAGGGTAGCATAGGCAAATTTAAGATACCATTAATCAACTTTTTAAGTGTAGGAACAAATTAATAATATATTTTCTTTGGATTGTTACATGTTTTGCTTCTGTTTCTTGTTTCATAGCTGAAATTGGGACCATAAAATGTGATATAGACGGCTGATAATTGACCCTTTGTAGGAATTAGGATTACATGTCTTTAGAAATGTTGAGAGCTCTGATGGATTACTCGTATATTATTATTTAGATTAATTTATCAATTTTTTAAGTTAAATCAAATAACAAATCAATCTTTTCTGTTAAAAATTCATTCAATTGTACTGTTAAAAATTGGTCTGGTTAACGGAATAACCAGACAATGATACATAATTAGTCACGTGTACCTTATGCTGATGTACAAGAAATAAATTTAAATAATAAAAATGGATGAAATTTTTAATGAAAAGTTCAATTTACTCTTTGATCTGTCTAATTCATCCACTACAATCCGACTTTTAGTATAGGTTACTCCATTATGCTTCCCATTTGCCATATACCATATTCATTTAATTTCTCTAAAAAAGAAATTTTTTCTATTTCAGGCCGGAGTGGTTTTAACTTGGCAAAAAAGCTTGCAATCGGTAATATACTTCCCTGATTCTCCCCTGTGGTGTTCCATTCATCTCTTCTGGCAGTGTGTTGCTGCATTTTCATCTTCTCTTTCACCAACTTGATACGAATTTTCAATAAACGCAGGTTTTGGAGCGGCTGCTGGAGGCATAATAATTTCGGCCATCGCTTTCTATTTCTGGTTGCGCCATCGCCGTGGAAAGGAGTTCTTTAAATCATCTTATGCATGGAGCAAAAGCTTTTCCGGTCGTTCTTTCATGATGGATCCTGAGAAGGTCAAAAGCTTGGCTGGTGTGCATCTCTTCACCTATAAAGAACTTGGAGAAGCTACCAACAACTTTGATTCCAATAAGGAACTTGGTGATGGAGGCTTTGGAACCGTATATTATGGTAAGAAAAAGATACAAAACCGAATCATTAGATTGTCAATGTTCTATTATTCTCATCCATCTTCCTTGACTAGGCAAACTTCGAGATGGACGTGCTGTTGCGATTAAACGTTTATATGAAAACAACTACAAGAGAGTTGAGCAATTCATGAATGAAGTTTGGATCCTAACCAAATTGCATCACAGAAATCTCGTATCGCTTTACGGATGCACCTCTCGTCACAGTAGGGAACTGTTGCTGGTATATGAATATGTTTCTAATGGCACTGTTGCTGATCACCTTCATGGACAACGTGCTAAACCGGGTGCACTCTCTTGGTCCATTCGCTTAGATATAGCCATAGAGACTGCAGACGCGCTGAGCTATCTCCATGCTTCTAAAACCATCCACCGTGATGTGAAAACCAACAATATCCTCCTCGACAACAATTTCACTGTTAAAGTTGCCGATTTCGGACTGTCTCGTCTTTTTCCAACTGATGTTACCCATGTTTCCACTGCTCCACAAGGGACTCCCGGTTATGTCGATCCTGAATATCACCAATGCTACCAGCTTACCGAGAAGAGTGATGTGTTTAGCTTTGGGGTTGTACTTGTTGAGCTAATATCATCAAAACCAGCCGTTGACATCACGAGGCACAGACATGAGATCAATTTGTCGAACATGGCTATCAATAAGATTCAAAACCGAGCATTACATGAACTAGTGGATCCATCTCTCGGGTTCGAATCGGACTACAAGGTTAGGAAAATGATAACGGGTGTAGCAGAGGTGGCATTCCAGTGCCTGCAAAACGAGAAAGAGATGAGACCAACAATGGCACAAGTGTTGGAGGCCCTAAAGGGTATACAAAATGAGGATTACAATAAAGCAAAGGCAGAAGAGATGGATATTTCAGCAGATGATGTTGGATTGTTGAAGAGTAGACCATTGCCACATTCTCCAGATTCTGTGATGATAAAATGGCATAGCTCCTCTACAATACAGTCAAATAGTACGAGTTAACTTAAATTTCACTAAATTTCGAGGCATATAGGAAAGGAAATACTGTCAACCCGTACTATAATTTTTCTTTCCATTTGTGCCTCACCTTGAATGGTAAATGGGATGTAAATATTATATAGGATAAGCGGTGTATGAAAAACGTCAGCTTTGGCATTCAAATTTTCAGCTGATTCCAGCTTTTTGATTAACAAGTTGCATAAATTAAATAAACAAATTAATTGTTTAATTTATTATTTCTTTTATACTTCTTACAGGTTATATTCTTTAGGGAACTTTGAGCTATACATGTTTCTTTCTTTGTTTACTCCTTGTAGGCAAATATATAAATTCACAAATATGAATTTATGTTGAATGGGTTGAAAATTTGATGAGTAAAAAGAAACGATTTGTTATAACAATGTTATGTTTAGTTCACTGTAATAGAATAGAGTTATAATAAAATGAAATAAAGTTTTAATGGAATAAGAGTATTGCAATAGTTTGGTTGCATGGAATAGAATAAGTATTGCAATAGTATTTCTATGTTTGATTCAAAGAAATAAATATTGTAATAGTATAAGAAAAAGATGCAAATGGCCAATATATCTTTTAACAATTTCTTAGGTAAAAATATAAAATATCCAAAAATGTTAAAAGAATAAAATGAACAATATATCCTTTAATTTTTTTAATAAAAATATTCAACTATATTTAAAGACTTAAATGATCAACGTAGCCTTTATTTTTAAAAAATAAAATATCCAAAAATGTTAAAATTTTGAAATGACCAATATACCTATTTATAATTTTTTAATATATATTTTTTATCAAATATAATATTCTTGATTATATTTTAGGGAATTTGACTCTACACTAACCAAAATGATATTAATTTTACCTTAAAATATAGCCTAAGAACTAATATCGTCAATATTATAAATTGTGAGGCGAAAATAGTAAAGGAAAAATATGATATTTAATTTGCCATGATAAAATTGTTATGACTGCATTCAATAATAAATATGATGCTTAGAGAACTAAAAACTTTCTAGTGAGAGATCAAAATAAAATTAATTTGAATGACCTAAAATTAGAAGTTTAAACAATTGAAAAAAAAATCTTTGAAACCTGATAGAAATCTTCTATCATTGAGGTTTTGAATTGCTAAAGCCTAACAAGACCAAAAAATTTATAGAATTTGGTTATAATTGATGAATTAAAATAGTTGATGGTGGAGAATGGTGATTGTTTGATTCAGGTATGCTTGATATAGATTTGTGAGTTGTAAATTGAATATGTCATTATGATAAGTAGAAGAAAGTGACAAAAATTGCTATGCTTAAGTAACATATAGTATTTGATGATCTTGTACATTGTTTAAGCTCGCCTTGTTGATGTTTGAGTGCCATGTCTTAGCTAACAACATGTAAAACTAAGGTTGCATTTATACTTGCATAATATTAAGGTAAGTATAGTACCTTTCAAATGAACTTACTGAGCATTCTATATGCTTACTCTAGTTGCTTTCTTCTTTTGTAGATTGTCACCTTGTGAAACTCCTGAGCCGGATTGAAGAGAAGCTCACACTAATATCAATTTGGTAGAGTTGTGCTCATTTTGGTTATAGTGTTGTGACATGCATATAGGATCAATGTGTCACTTGAATTGAGAACATAATATATGTATTAATAAGTAGTTTTAGTAATGTTTGTGTTTGCACTTGGTTGATGTTGGATGTTAAGTTGATAAATGACATAGATGATGCATGTTTAGTTATGTTTGATGTTATTAAAGTGTGTGATTATGAATTTGCATGAATTGATAAGTTGAGGATTGGAAAGGAAAGTAGTCAAAGCATAACAAGATGACATATAAGCTAGAATTGGTATGTTTAGGTGTAAAGGTGAGTTAGAACTCCATTGATTTTGTGATAGTTGATATATTCAATACTTGATTATAATGGTTATGTGATCTTGTTGACATAAAATGGTATGGAATTGAGATGTTTTTATTTATTTATTTATTGTTAAGGATGTATGAATCAATTAAGTTGAGTTGCAAGTTATTGAGTTGGAACCAAATGATATTTTTGCCAAAAACAGGGGCCTCATCACGACTACCAACTCTTAACGTCTCAACATGAGCCAAAAGTGAGTGACGTCGCAACGTTGAAAAGCTTGAAGTTGTTACGTGACTCACTGACTTGGTGACGTCATGACATGGAAATTCTAAAGTCGTGAGTCGATCTGTGAATTTTAAAACTTTACAATTCGGTCCTAATTCATGCTCGGGTTAACTAATGAGCTTTCGTAAGCTCATGTAGGACCCGTAAATAATTGGGATACATATTAGAATGTGAATGATACTTGTTTGCTTATGTGATTTGTTGAATGTTGTAATATTGTCTAAAGTTGCTCCGACAATGAATGTAGTATCCTATAGCTCAGACTCGATGATTGGGTCGAGTGATGGGTGTTACATACCATTACATGATAAAATGATGAACTTCTGAGCATGTACAAGTTGCTTCACATAATCTCTCTGAGCAATGTATGATCTAACCCTTGGCTCATAAGTTTGTAAGCCACACATGACACCCAACATAGTTAAGAACCAACTCGCACTGATACACATTTGCAACCATACAGACAATACAACTACAATCTGTTTGCACCTTTCACTTTATGTTAAAGGAAATCGAACCATTACCCTAAAATATAAAATTATTACTTATCTTCAAATCATAGTCCACACAATGTTCTAACACATTTATTAAAAGACTATTTAATGTACTCCTAGTATAAAATAACCATATGGCTTTAATGAAAATAATATTAAGCTATTAAATATTTCGTATCAAATACAAAAACTATTTCGTATACCACCAATGAAATTATAAGACTCCATAAACAATATTAAAAAAATGACAACAACTTGTATGTATATTAAAAAGAATTAAATATAATTCCTTAATATAGATAATTATATAATAAGATGTGTTACAATATTTTAAGCTACTATATGAAAGACGAATCCAATAGAATAACTCAAATTTAAAATTGACTAGAAGGGATTTGAAAGTATGAATTAATCATGATCCAAATTCTTAACCAAATTTACAAAATAAAATAAAAGACAAAAAATATAAACTCAATAATCACTATGAAAGACTAGCAACACTTTATCATTACCAATATATTAAGCACTAACATGATAACATTAAATAATCCTATAATAATAAGAAAAAAGTATCCCATGGTGGCATGGGAACAAATTCAACAATTAATAAATTACCTATAATAAATACAAATGTATTTCTCAAACAAAGATAAAGTGATAGTTTAGTTATCATGGCTTTCTATATTTTATGTGTTGAAGTAAAAAAATTAATCTTAGAAGAAGAAGAAGAAGAAGAAGAAGAACAATACATTTGAGAAATAAAAAAATTGAAAATTTAGAAGTGTTATGTCTTTTTTCCAATAATAATAATAATAATAATAATAAGTTACAAAAAAAAGAACAATACATTTGAGAAATAAAAAAAATTAAAAATTTAGAGTGTTAGAGTAGGATCAAATTATAAAGTCTCAAACAGATCTAAGCAGCACAATGGATAGAAAAAACTTAGTAAAAATCTGAAATTTCCTAATAAGATAACAAGTCATCAAAGAAATTGAGCCTTAGAAATCAATCCATTTGAGGGTGTCAAAATTGTGAAAAAAGAGAGAAAAAAAAGACAAGGTTTGAAACATAAAGATACTTGAGATGACATTGCAACACCCCTTACTCGGTTCGGTCACTGGACTTGAGTTACGGAATACTACAGTTACTATCGAAACAAAACACATTCAATTCATATCTATTATTTTAACTAAACATGGAATTACCTTATAAGTACCGAATTAGCATACAAATCAATCATAAATCATACATTCATAGTCAATTCAATTCATAATCACCAAATACAATATTTCTCAAGCCTTATGTATGTTCCAGAAATCTTGTTTGTAGAAGTCAGGATTCTCATAAGAAAAACTTTGCATACAATTATTTTTCTCGTAAAGTTTGCAGTATAGATCTCAGATGTTGATCATGTTCATTTCTTTTCTTCGAGTAAATTAGAATATCATCAGTACATCACAACAAATATTTGTTATTTATAGTAGTTTCATTCAAATGTCTGTAACCAATACGAAATCTCAAAGTTTTATCTTTCTTTTTCACAATTAGGACCAACGCATCCCAAGGTGACACACTCAATTGAATGAACTCTTAGTTTAATAGCTCTAGCAAACTGAGTCTTTAATTCTTTTGATATTTTTGATGCTATTCTATACGATGTAATAGATATTGAAGTAATTTCCAATAACAAATTTAACTTTTCTTTTAGGTAACAACTCTGACAAATCTTCTAAGAACATAGTAAAGAATCTATTAACTCTAAAACTTGTTTTATCTTCAATATCTATATTCTAGTATTTAGAATATCTAATTAGTTTTCGAGTAGATAACACTATCATGATATTTGTGGAACATTCAAATATGTTTACACTAACATTAATTGATTCACTCTTCCGACATTAGTAAAATTCTCTTCTATTTACAGTTTCTACCATATCGAGAATAGTATTAAATTTATCAATGAAAATAACATCAGGTCAACATAAAATTCATAGTTTCGTATTTTTAGTGAACACTTTTTATATATCTCAATAGTGATAACATCCCTGTAAATAGCCCACTTGGTGTAGACCGTACTGATATGCTATTTGGCGTATAGTTGAATAAGCCAAGGTAGAAAATGGTTAGATTGGTGAACTATTTGTTATAAGTTTGGGTGGCGTATTGCATGGATTCGACAGTGCGCTCATTTGTTAAACGCCTTGCTGGAATTTGCAATTTAACGAACTCTTTTGTGAGACAATCTCCCAACCCAAAATATTTGGGACGAAATTGGTAGTCCGTAGGTTGATAGACTTGTTTTCCGTGTTTTAGCATGAAAATGATAGTTAGGGTTTAGTTGAGACCTAGTTGGAATTGAACTAGAGTACTATAGATGGTAGTTTGATGTGTTTAGGTAGCTGAGTGACTTATTTTGTTGGCTTGTTTTAGAGTACAAGCAACGTTTTACTATTCAATAAACTGATTAGTGGTAGTAATTTTGTTTGGTAGATGTTTAGACAAGCCTATTTTTGAGTTTTAGGGGTAATAGTGGGATTTTCTGATCTTCCCACTAAGCTTTGTCCCCACTGTTTATGCTATATAAGGGTGTCGGTAGCTGATATCCTTGACTTTTGTTTTTCTTTGTGTTCTATTCTAAGTCTTTGGAAAGTTTTAAAGTATATTCATTAGAGAAGATGAGGAATGTTTCCAGTAGTTAGCTAAAACACCCTTGTTAACTACAAGCTTACTAGTAATTTTTGGAAAGCCCTTAGGTTGTTGTCGAAGGGATTTATGTTTTTGCATTAGGCATGCATGACTAAATTAGATAAATAGTATGATGGTTATAACCGTGTCTTATTTAGCTCAAGAAGAAGATCTGAGCAATTGAGGCAAATGACCAGTAGAGTAGATTCTATTCTAAAGTTGTTGGTGAGTTCATTCCTACTTAATTTGAGTTATGAAACTTCCATGATATGTGAGTTATGTGTGGTAAGGTGCTCTTATTGTAAATGAGTTGATGGGTTGTGTTTATATGTTTGTATGAGTATGACCATTGTAAAAACACCCTCCTTGTTGCACGAGCCCAATACCATATGTGATGCATCCAGTAGGGCAGCTATATTGCAAACTAGACTGACAGATCACGTTTCTACCTAGCGAGAGAACATGTGTTCGAGTTAACAAGGATATGAAATTAAAATAAATACGACTGATATGTGATTCTGATTTTTGAGATATGGGTCTGAGGCTAGCTATAATAGCCCATTTTTCATTAGTGTTGGAAATAGTGGTTTCGGGACCACAAATCTGACGTGTCAGTTTGTAAATATTTAGTATTTTAATATTTATGAGGTCATTAGAGTAGTATTAAAATTTGGTTATGATATTATATCATTTAGATAGTTAATTAAGTAAAAATGATTAAATCGTATAAGTGACGAAAGTAGAGTTTATTAAATTAAAAAGGGATAAATAAATAAATTAGCCAATAAATATTTAGTGGATGGATTAACATGATTATTTACTTAAGGGGATAAGTTAATTAGAGTTAATTGTGATTAATTAGTGCTTAATTAGGAACTTTGAAATATTTACAAAATAACCTAGATATATATATATTAAAGTAAAGAAAAGAAAAAAGAATAATTTTAATTAAATTCTTCATCTCCTTCATGGTACAAAGGAGAAAAAGACTAGGGTTCCATGCTTTCAATTTCAAAGCTTCAATTTGTAAGTGATTTGAGGTTCGTTTTTAGTAATTTTTATATTTTTGAGTTCGTATTAGCTCAATTTAGCTTACTCGAGGATCAATTTGTAAAACTGTTAAATGTTGTGGAAGATTCCATTGAAGAAATTGTTTTATTTTTGAAACTTTATGGTAGATTATTGATGGTAGTTGCTAAATAGGACTATTTTGTAAAGTAATTTTTAATGGTTTTAATTATTTAGGGATTTAATTGCTAAAGTAATAAATCTAAGGACTAGATGTGAAAATTTTCACAAATATGGACTATAATGGAAGCTAGTAATAATCAGTTAGTATGGGTTTCCAAATAAATTGGTTTATTTGCAAGATTAGGGTCTGATGACTAAATTGCATAAAAATGAAAGGTTGAGGTAATTTTGTAAAATGCCAAAGAAGTTAATTGCATAAATAACTTAAATTTTCTATTGATTTCGTTAATTTAATGATTTTATTATTTTAGATCAAGAGCGTGCTGGAAATTGGGGAAAGAAAAGGTGGCTGCTTAGTCTCTATACTTTTGTTGTGTCTGCAAATTAGTTTGATAAGTTCATCCGGTTAAATTGTTGCATATTAATTTATTTGATGTTGTGCGATTATACAAATAAATTAGTAAGTCGCGTAAATACATTATTATGGAAATGTGAAGTGAGAAAAGTGGAAGTGATGAATTACATGATATTTTGATGTGTTGGATGGATTGGCTCTTACGAGGATTTGGTGTGTTGGTTGGAATGGCTCATTCGACCATACGGTGTGCTAGATGGATAAACAACATGTTAAACCTTCTTATCGATCTTCTTACTGTGTTCTAAATTATCGAGATAGAGAATTAATGAAAAAGTCAGTTGATATCATAGTTATTGAATTGATAAAGTCTTACCTACTGTGAGTTGTGATTTTGATAGGAAATTATAGTTTATATCTTGCTATTGAATTAGTTTATGTTCGGTAAGATGTATTAAATATCGATGAACTTACTAAGCTTTCGGAAGCTTACTCGTTTGTTTGATTTTTGTAGATCGCATTCTGTAGACGGGAGATCGGATCACTCGAAGAAACATTACACTATCCTGAAGACTCTTTTGGTAGATTTTGTATCATTTGGATTATATGGCATGTAATAGGCAAAAATGCTTTCTTGATATGATTTTGAACTATGCTTGATGGTTGGTATTGAATGTTTAAAGTAGTGTATGGTTGCAATGAATGAGCTTGTGTACTCTAATGAATATGTATGAAATGTTAAGAGAATTTACTAAATTTTTGTATGGGATAGTTAAGATTCGTTGAGATATGAGTATTGGTGAAACAAGATGATATATGCAAATGTATTCAGATTGTGTTGATAGTTAATGGATGAACATGATTTAGGTAATTGGAAATGACATAAAATTGGTGCTATATGCATGCTAAGTTATGGTATATGTACTTGTGAAAATAGGTGGGGAATGGGCTTGAAATAGGTCATTTTTGGGCACATACGACCTATGACATGGGCTGTCACACGGTCGTGTAAAGCACATGACCAAGCTACATGGGCGTGTTCCTATGGTGTGTAGAAAAATAAAATGGGTGCAGTTTTCACACGAGCTGACACACAGCTTGCAACATGACTGTGTGATCCAAATTAGTGAGTTACATGGTCTACACACACGGATGTGTGAGATTGAACATGAGCTTGTGGAATATCCACACGGCCATGTTTGGAGCCACATGGTCTAGGCTTTGTCACATGGCCTGGACATACGGTCGTGTGACCCATGTATTGAAAATTTTCATTTTTTCCCCAAATTTTATGTTTTGTCTCAAATTGGTCCCTAATTGTTTCTAAACTATTTTTAAGGCATCAAAGACTCGAATTAGGATTAGTAAATATATTACTATTCCATTTTGAAATATATATAAATTTCGTTATTTTAATTTAATGATTGACAACTATTTATTTTGAAAGGTACAATATAGTAATGTAATAATGCGTAATCTTATTTCGGTGACGAAAACAAGTTATGGTTGTTACATTTAATGGTATCAGAGCTCAATTTAGCCAATTCTTGGACTGAAATATGTATTCAGAACTTAAAAATTACATGCCATATAAGCTGTGATAATATGATATAGATTGATCCGATCTAACCCCTGTGATTAAGTAGATTATTAAAGATGCCATCTGACATAAAACACAATGAAACAAATGAGGTAGACAATAATATTCCGACTACTGACTCTGGTGCAAGTCATAGTATACCCATTCTACCGATGGTTGAAAATTAAGTGAAAAACATGTTTTTCGGTATATTGGGATAACGGTTTTCTGAATTCATAAGAAACAACCCGATGGCTCCATGACCTCCATCTTCTATTATACCTCCTTTTGTATGATCTCCTATACCCTCTATTATACCTCTTGTTGCGTCACCTGTGATTCCTTCACCTCCTCCAACTGTAGAGGTGAGACGACGGATTTCAGTTAAAAAATATAGGGCCGAAGAATTCCAGAGTCGATCCGAATATGATCTAGCTAAAGCAGAATATTGGCTTGAGAATATTCAGTAAGGTTTAAATGAGATGGCTTATTCTCTTGAGAATATTCAGCAGAATATTGGTTGAAAATAATGTCTAGAAGCTCAAGAGAAACGACGGGCAAGGAAATTGAAAGTCATGTACCTCTAGCGCAAGGATAAGGTCTTGTAGCTAATTCGGCCGTGGTCGAAAATGATTTCTGTAATGATTTTGTCACGATGATGGGTTAATGGTTTGACCAATTCATGAGAATAGCTCAATTACCTCAACCATCACAACAATCCCCGGTTGAAGTGGTATAGCCAGTACTTCTTGCACCTTAGGCACCGATTGTAACACAGTTTAAAGGAGATCTCGTGAAAGCGATACTTAAATGAAGTGCTAAAGAGTTTCTGAAGGATAAAGGTGATGAACCCACAATGGCAGAATAATGGCTATCTCATGTGTGAAGGGTAATTTTAGAGTTAAAGTGCACTCCAATGGATAGCCTATTATGTGATGTTTCCTTACTGGAAGGGGAATCGTATCAATGATGGGAAACACTGATAAGTGTGACCATATAATAGCTAATAGATTGAGAATCTTTCTTAACAAAATTTAGAGAAAAATATATTAATTAGATGTATGTTGAGCAAATGAAAAAAAAGTTTCTATATATCAGATAGGGACGAATGTTAGTAATGGAATATGAGTGCGAATTTGTCAAACTTAGTTGCTACATGAGAGACATGTTTCAGATTGAAAAGGCCTTGTGTGTGAAGTTTGAGTGGGGTTTAAGAGATGAAATCTACATCCTAGTGGCGACATTAAAAGTTCAGAGTCTAGTGGTCATGGCAACCAAGGCTCAGGAGATGGAAATTATTATCCAAGAAAGAAGTAAAGGACATCATGGAGATATAATGAAGCATGGGATGTCTAGTCCACCACCCTCCATGAATTTTAAAAATTTGAAAGACAGAAGTTTCTCTATACCAATGAGAGATTTTTAGCTCTCGAGTTTTCGACAAGAAGGAGGTGGACAACAAGCTACCTCAATAGCAAGCACAGGTGGAACCAAAATAATAAGGAACCCCGTATATGAACACTATGGAAACAATCATAGGGGAAAATATTGGAGATGTACATGAGCTCGTTATGCTTATGGATCATTAGATCATCAACTTAGAGACTACCATTTAAAAGCTAAAGCCATCTCAGAACAATCTGTGCTTGGGGCACAAAGCACACAACAAGAGATAAGATTTGGAATAGCTAGGAAATTGGGATAAAGTCAGGGGACCCTAAAGAATAATTATACCAAGCCCAACTCAGGAGTGTCCACTAGAGCCTATGTAATGAAGGCTAAAGAAGATGCAGACTTACCAGAAGTTATTAAATGTAGGTTTTTTTTACTTGGAAATAACATTCATGCATTAATAGACCCAAGGTCAACTCATTCATACATCTGCAAAAAGGTCGTAAAGGTAAGAGTTTAGAAGCTGTTTCTTATGAGACAAATGTGTTGGTAACCAACCCCCTTGGTCAAAGTATGGTGGTTAGCAGAGTAATTAAAAATTGCTTGCTAACTTTTAGCGAGCACATCTTTTTGGTAGACTTATTATTGCTAAGTTTTCATGAATTCGATGCCATTTTTGGGCTAGATTGGTTAACCAGACATAGCGCCATGGTAGATTGCCGAGCCAAAGGTGTACGATTATTAAATGTAGAAGGGAGGGAAGTGTTATTGTTTGGCGTACAGACCAGTGTGGCGGGTAGAATAATTTTGGCAGTATCTGCCAGAAAGCTAATAGTTAAGGGTGTAGACACCTACCTGGCGTATATTATGGATTCAATTAAGTCTAGGAATGACATCAACCAAGTTTCGATTGTAAAGGAGTTTCCTGATGTGTTTTCGGAAGAACTTCCAAGCATGCCACCAGACAGAAAGGTAAAGTTTTTTTATTGAGGTAACACCTAGTACTACGCCCATATCTTGTGCCCCATACAATGGCATCATTGGAGTTGAAAGAGCTAAATAAGGATTTATTTGACCAAGTGTTTTACCTTGGGGCACGCCAATCTTGTTCGTGAAAAAGAAGGATAAGACTCTCCACTTATGCATCGATTGATGTCAACTAAACAATGTAACTATGAAGAATAAGTACCCTCTACCTCAGATAGAAGACTTGTTCGACCAGCTAAATGGAGCTACAATTTCTCCAAAATTGATTTGTGGCCTGATTACTACCAAGTGAAGATTAAGAGTGACAATGTTCTGAAAACCGCGTTTCACTCACGCTATGGCTATTATGAGTTCTTAGTGATGCAGTTTGGATTAACAAATACACCCGCAATATTTATGGATCTGATGAATAAATTCTTTTAACCCTGCTTGGACCATTTCATAGTTATCTTTATTGATGATATTTTGATCTACTCAAAAAGTGTGGTAGACCATGAAGAACACTTGAAGATTGTGTTAAGCACCTTGCGAGAGAACAAGTTGTATATCAAAATCAATAAGTGCAAATTTTGGCTAAGAGAAGTTCATATTTTGGGTCATGTTATCTCTGTGAGAGGCATCAAGGTAGACCTTGATAAAATCATAGTTTTACTCAATTGGAATCTTCCAAGAAACGTCACTAAGGTACATAGTTTCCTGGGTTTGACAGGTTATTTCTGGTGGTTCGTAAAAGGACTCTCCATGTTAGGGACACCTCTCATGCGACTGTTAAGAAAGAAAGAAAAATTCGAATGGATAGAGGCATGTCAGAGGAGTTTTGACAAGTTGAAGAAAGTATTAACTGAGGCCTTGATTTTAGCTTTGCCGGAGCCCGGTGTGGAGTACACTATGTTTATTGACACATCCCTAAATGGACTAGGATGTGTGCCCATGCAAAGAGGGAATGTTGTGGCATATGCATCTTGCCAACTCAAGCTGTATGAGCACACATCTCAGTCTTATTAAAAAAAAACACAATTTGGGTGATTGTATATTGGCTTACTAAGTCAGTCCGTTTCCTACCAGTACGCACATACTATTCATTGGAAAAATTGTTGGTACTCTATATAGTTGAAATTGTATGCTTCCACGGTATACCGACACCCATCATGTCAGACTGAGATCCAAGGTTCACATCGAGGTTTTGGAAACAACTGCAAGAGTCTTAGGAACAAGACTATTGTTCAGTATTGCCTCCATCCTCAGATAGATGGCAATTAGAAAAAGTAATTCAAGTTCTTGAAGACATAATCAGGAGTTGTGTAATAGACTTCGGAATGAACTGGAAAAAATACCTTGCTTTGGCAGAATTTGCATACAACAACATTAATCGTGCCATCTTGGGAATGTTACCTTTTGAAGCGTTGTATGGAAGAAGGTGCAAATCACCCACTGGTTGGTTAGAGCTCAGTGAAAGAAAGATAGTTGGTGTAACACCCCTAACCCATATCTGTCATCAGAATAGGGTTACGGTGCATTACCAAAGTTTACAGAACAATTAAAGTCATCTCATATCATTTACTAGTCATAATCCAAAGTTAAACATATTCAATCATATTTTCCATTAAATGGGTCCTCGAGGCCCACATTACATGTTGGAATCAAGTTGGGACTAAACCGAAAACACAGATAATTTTTTGCAAAATCTCAAATTTTTTCTTTAGGTGCAGGGAACACATGCCGTGTGGCCAGCCACACGGCCAATGACACGCCTGTGTCCCAGGCCGTGTGGGTATTCGATGTGAGGCACACGACCGTGTCCCAGCTCGTGTCCTTACCCATGTAACTCTTTAACTTGGGTCACATGGCCAGCCACACGCCGGTGAACTAGGCCGTGTGGACGATTTAATTTCAAAAATTAGGTGCAGGATTCACACGGCCAAGACACATACTCGTGTATCTCACATGGTTGAGACACATGCCCGTGTCTCTACCCATGTGCTTAATTCTGAGCATTCTATTTTACAATATTTAAGATACAGGGGACACGCGGCCAAACCACACACCCATGCGCATGGCCATGTGTCACACACGGTTGAGACACACGCCCGTATGTCTACCCATGTGGACAAAATAAGACCATTTTCCAAGCCTTATTTCTCACCCATTTTACCTTGTACCTACATCAACATTTGTATACATATATCAACCTATTCATGGCATTAAAGTCAACCAAAACAAATCTTATACGTGGCATATTAACATATAGATTCAAGTGTTTTGAACTTACCAAATTCATGCTTATGTTCATAGGCAAGTTTTTGTCAATTATACTAATTCATAACCATTTATCAATAGATTTATATTCTCTCCACCATATAACCATTTCAACACACATCAAATATAATAAAGCCTTATATAAATACATCAAAGTTTACTTAGCACTAGCCATTCTAATGGCTAGTTACAACCAAAATATTTCATCTTTTGATCTATTTTAGCCTATACATGCCATTATACCAAAAGTTAACTTGTTTTATATACCGAGAAGTCTGAGGGATAGTGTGATGTGGCTCCAACCAAATTCCAACTTTCACGAGCCTCCGAGTACTATAAAACAAAGGAAAAATATCAAGAGTAAGCATTTAATGCTTAGTAAGTTCATATAACAAGAATTTAACTTACCGTTCATGTTTTTTTTAAGATAAGCATGCAAACAGACATCCAATCATTTTGGCCATTTGCCTAAACACATACTTCTATAAAAAACTGGTTTGTTATGAAAATTCACATAAATATCTAGAAAACTGAGATGAGCTCATCATATTACAATTTCCAGGTATTTCAGGGGCATTTTATATTTAATTCATTTTAAACTCATTATTGCTCACATCAGCAGCTTTGTCCGTTGAATCATTGAAATATCGATGGATACCCGGGTAGTACACACAAGGTGTACAATTCAGTGATCCACCAATTCATACTCAGGGTTACCTATAAGGGCACATATTTAGGAGGCACACTCTCGAGCCATATAACAGGATGCTCATGTGAGCCATGTAACAGGAGATTTATCTAGGCTATAACAGGAAACTCATAAGAGTTTAAAACAGGAAGCTCATGTGAGCTTATTAAGTAACTCTGAAGAGCTAATATCATGGAGCTCTGGGTAGCCATGTAACAGGAAGTTCAAGCAAGCTATATCAAAAAGCTCTGGAGAGTCATATAACAGGACGCTCATAAAAAGCTACGTTATGTCCGCAATATATGCAGGATCAATATCGATCATGTAACAGGACGCTCACAAAGAGCTGCGGTATATCTGCAACACATGCAGGATTAATATCGATCAGGATGCTCACATGAACCATATAATAGGAAACTCAAGAGGGCTTATAATAGGATTGCTCGTCCGTGCTATAGTGTATCCGTAACATATGCAGGACTACAATCAATAGGGGAAATCATGTATCCATCGAATTTCATTATTCAAACGAGACTTAACATTTATCGGGCTTTATCGTATATGTATTCAATTTCATATTAATAACATTTACACAATTTTACACATACAATATTCAATTTAAACATAAAAATAAACACAATTTAGTTACACGAACTTACCTCGATAATCGTTCGTATACAAAAATCTATTAATCCGATGCTTTTTGTTTTCCTCGATCCAATTCCGTATTTGGTCTTTCCAGATCTATTTAAATAAATTTAATCATCAATTTATTACATTTCATATTCAAATCAACACAATTTACTTCTTAGGAAAAAGTACCATTTTGCCCCTATACTTTTCATAAATGACGATTTCGTCTTTGGGCTCGGAAAATGAAAATCGTGCAATTTAATCCTTATTTAAAGCCTAACTAATTTTTACATGTCATAATAGCAATCCATGAATTTCACAAAAATTAGAATTTTTTTCATGAGTTTTACAATTTTTCAATTTAGTCCCTAAATCATAATTTTATAAAAATTCTCTTTGTAAAAGTTGTTTATTTATCAACAACCTTTCATTTTCTACCATAAATTTCAAAATTTCAGCATACTCATCCATGGCAAATTTTCAATACTTTGATAGCTTTAGAAATAAATCCCCAAAATAGATAGATTAAGTTATTACGATCTCAAAAATATAAAAATTACTAAAAACGGGACAAGTATGCTTACCCAATTAAGCCAAGAAAGTTTGCTTGAATGTTTTTCTCTTTGCTAGGGTTTCCATGGAAAATATTTGGGGAAGATGATGAAAAAGATGATATTTTTATTATTTAATTAGTTATCATCTTTTAATTTTTCAACTTTCCAATTTTGATCATTTTCTTTAATTAAATTTCCATGAATGACTAAGCATGCTTATCTACTAACTCCCTTTTGATGGTCTAATTACCACATAAGGACCTCAAGTTTTGAATTCCATAGCTATTTAGTCTTTTTAACTACTAGAATTTAACTTTTTCACTTTATGCAATTTGGTCCTTGCCTATCATAATGCAAACCATGCATTAATTTTAAAATAATTTTTCTTTTTGACTTGGACTTTTGGTCTCGAAATCACTGTTCCAAATTTCACTGAAAATGGACTGTTACAATTGGTCTTGATTTGGTACGGAAAATAGAAGAGAAAGTTTCAATCATACAAACCCATTTAAAGGCTGTTCAAGATCGATAAAAGGCTTATGCCGATAGAAAAAGGAAATATATTTCGTTTAAAGTAGGAGACAAGTTATTTTTGAAAGTTTCTCATTGGAAGAAGGTTATGAGATAGGACCGTACGAAGTCTTGGAGCAAGTTGGTCCAGTGGTGTATAGATTGGAACTACCTCTAAAACTGTCAAAGATTCAAAACGTGTTCCATGTGTTCGTGCTGAGGAGATATTGATCGAATCCAGACATGTGATGCAAGTAGGGACACTGGAAGTGGAATCTAACTTATCTTATGAGGATGATCATATTTGTGTTTTAGCAAGAAAAGTGAAAGAGTTGAGAAATAAAAGAATCGCACTAGTAAAAATATTATGGAGCAATCAAAATACAGAGGAAGCCACTTGGGAGAGGGAGATTTCAATGAGAGAACAATATCCTCAGCTATTCACAGGTAAGAATTTCGAGGACACAATATTCTAAGTGAGGGAAAGTTGTAATAGCCTGCCCGACATAGACCGTATCAATATGCTATTTCAGTATAGTTGAACAAGCCAGGGTAGAAGAGGAAGACATTGGTGAACTATCTGTTACAAGTATAGGTAGTGTATTGCATGGATTCGACAGTATTGTAACACCCCTTACCCGTATTCGACACCGGGACAGGGTTCGAGGCGTTACCGGTGAACATTCACAATCATGTAAAATCGGGCCACAAAATTTCGTCCAAAATTAAAAATTTTCAAACACATGCATATCGTCCCTTATATAGGCCTTCGAGGCCTAAACATACATTGGGGCTGTTCGAGACAAAACCGAATACATTCGATAAACTTTGGGCAACTTAACAATTTTCTAGCTTTGAAGAGTCATACGCCCATGTGGGTGGGGCCGTGTGGTCACACACGCCCGTGTGGCTTGGGACACGCCCGTGTCCTCAGCCCGTGAAAGTCTCTGTTTTTGACATTAGCAAAATAATTTATACCACACGGCCAGGCCACACACTCGTGTACTAGGCCGTGTCCTCTACACGGTTGAGACACATGGCCATGTCTCTACCCGTATAGCTAACAGTTAGGCTATTTTCCAAGCCTTATGTTGACCTTATTTTTCTCCCATACTTTTACACATCATAGGCACAAATTATAACATAAATTTAATGTTTAATCAACCTTTAGTGAAATTCAATTAAATAATTTGCATGTCGTCATACACGTGTTTATTACCCAATACTTAAACTCTACACATTCTACAAATGTCCATGTTCAATCATTATCCTCTTACTACCATGCCACACATTCACTCCATGGCCACGACCATCTCGAATGGTCCTGGGGCATTCATCATGTCCATGTGCCATATACTTGTCATTCATAGTGAACAAGCATAATCACATAACCACATCACAAGACATTAATACATACCATGGATAAATAGGCTTACAAGCCAAAATCATTATAAGCCACATATCATGGCTATATACAATGAATCAATATAAGCCAACATCTTGGCCAAAACATAAAAACACATGTCAATAATTAAGTCCCCTATACATGCCACTCAATTAAAGAAATTAAGTTTCAACAATACTCTAAAGATGGTAGCTTGATAGTGTGAGGTCGCCTCCGACGATCTCCAACCCCGAGCCGACCTGAGGACACTAGAAGAAATGGAAGGGGGAGTAAGCTTTACGCTTAGTAAGTCCATATGAAAATCATAAGCATTATAACAACATGTTTCCCTAGGTAAAACAACTATAATTACACTTTTATTCATATTCTGGTCAAGCTGTTTACTCGAGTCATAGTCGATAAATTATTTATATCTCGAGATACAGGACTCTAAATTAAGATCTGTAAATTTTTCCTGAAACTAGACTCATATATTCTTACCATAAAATTTCCAAAATTTTTTCTCTAGCAAATAAGTATAGTTTATTCTTTAAACTCTCCCCTGTTTCACTGTGTGACAGCTTTGACCTCTATCTACTTAAAATAAAATATCTCGTAGTATGAGACTCGGATATTGTTCTCGTCTTTTTATCTTGAAAATATAATCATTAGGGATTTCATTCATATTAATTTTAACTCATAATTATTGTTTTAAAATTTATATTGATTTTCCCAATTCAGAATAGGGGATTCTGGAGTCACTCCGACTTTGTATCACAAGAATTCAAATATCTCATAATAAAAAAATATTTTGCTTACACCATTTCCTTTATGTGAAACTAGGCTCATTAATATTTAATTTCATATATTATTCAACCTCTAATTCGACTTTCATAATTTATGGTGATTTTTCAAAGTTGGACTACTGCTGCTTTTCAACACTGTTTCGGTACAAGATCATTATAACTATCATAAGCTCATTGATTATGGACTCATCATTTTATGAAACCCATATCTCATTATACAATGTAATTTAACATGATATTACAACACAATTCATAAAAATGAGCATAAGGATGGTTCATCTTTCAAACCTTTTTACTTGTTTATCATGTATACACATACATATGCATGAATTTGCTTACTCATCATTTATCACCTTTCAATAAGGCAGCACTTATGAGCATGATGTACGTACCTGTAGATATCCATAACATATTAATTAACCTTACCTTTATCACCACGCCCATCTCGAGACTTTCATCGCATTATTCATTATAATACCTGTTGAATTTCTCAGAAATCTCGATGGATAATCCATTTACCGTCAAGTCATACAAGTGATCATCTCAAGTACGCACTCCTGCTAACCTCACATCTTACGGTGGGATTACCAGTCCAGGCTAAATCCCCCGTAATATAAACTCATGGAGTGATGTAGGGATTACCAGTCCAGGCTAAATCCCTTGTTGCTCGGATCTGAATTACCAGTCTAAGCTAAATTCAGACCTTGGATTACCTGTCCAGGCTAAATCCTTAATGCACACAGATTCTTCGGGAGGCTCGATCACTCAAGGAACACTCGTCTGGGCTAGATCCTTTCTATATTTGAGATCAATGATTACCCATCCTGGCTAAATCTTTTTCTGCAACACATGCAAGATCTCAAGTCATGTAAGCCATGGTTCATCCATCGAATTTCCCTTTTTATTCGATCGGGATTTTTCTCCTTTCATCAAGTATCTCATTATGCATGGTTGATCATGCAATGTACATCCAATTCAACACATTTCCATGTTTATTTAGACATTAGTCCATGAAATAAACATGGTATTGCATATAATTATATTTTGGCATTTGTTACAATATATAATCTTCATATCAACTAAATAAATATCCATCACACACTGTTAACACATCAATTTAAGTTCAAGTATGAACAGTAATATCAATGCATTATCATTGACATATGAACTTACCTCGGTTTCGAGTAAGACTATTTATTTCGAGTTTGTGCTTAACCTTGTTCAACCTCATTCTAAGCCCGAATCTTGTTTTATTTGATCTATAATATCATATTTAGCCTAATAATTAGTCACATTATTCATATGGGTCCAAAAATCATATTTTTACAAATTTGCATTTTGACCCCTAAATTTTCACATATTTTCACTTTTGCCCCAATGCTCGTAAAATGATTTTTATTCAATTTCCTTGTATTTAAAGCCTAGACGAATCATTTTCATAACTATGGCAGCCCCTAATTTCCACTAAATCACCCTTTTATGACCAATTTTATAATTTCTACAAAACGGTCCTTTTGGATGTTTTCATCAAAAACCGCTTAGTAAAAGTCATTTATTACATGACGAGCCTTCATATTATACAATTAAACATCAAAATACATGCATATCATTCATGGGTAAATTTTTAAACACAAACCCTAGCTCAAATAAATGGTAGAAATAGCTAGAACATGTTACCAAGACTTAAAAAATGCATAGAACGTTAAAAACGGAGCTCGGAATCACTTACTATTGAGCTTGGAAGCTTGGCCAAACCCTAACCATGGATGCTATTGGTACATTCGTTTGAAGCAAGAAGAAATGGACACATTTGGGTTTTAAAATTTATCTTTTAATTCATTTTACCCCTACATGACCAAAATGCCCTTTTTACTATTCTTTCAAATTTTACCCAACCAAGGCCATTTTTGTCCAACAAGTTATAAAATGGTCTAATTACCATTTAAGGACCTCACATTTAAAATTTCATAACAATTAGACACCTCTAACATGTAGAACTCAACTTTTGCTCTTTTTACAATTTAGTCCTTTTGACCAAATTGAGTGCCCAAACGTCGAAATTTTGAAACGAAGTTTTCATGAAATCATTCCGTGAAATCACAGACCATAAAAAAATAATAAAAATAAATTTTCTTACGTCAAATTTGTGGTCCTGAAACCACTGTTTTGACTAGGCCCTAATTCGAGATGTTACAAGTATGCCTATTTGCAGAATACCTTGCTAGAATTTTCCATTTGACAAAGTCTAGGGTTTGACAGACTCTTTTGTGTGACAATCTGCCAACCCAAAATACTTAGGGTGAACTTGTTAGTTTGCAGATTGATAAACTAGTTTTCCATGTTTTAGCGTGAAAACGATAGCTTAGTAAGTATTGTTAGAGTTTAGTTGAGACCTAGTTAGAATTGAACTAGAGTACTATAGATGACAACTTTATGTGTTTAGGTAGCTGAGTAACTTGTTTAGTTGGTTTGTTTTAGAGTATAGACAATATTTTTGTAACACCTTAAGTAGGCCCAGTCGATAGACCCAGGTATCAGGATGCTGCATCCAGGTATCAGGATGCTGCATCAAGAACAATACTCTATACATATTCACACAGTATCAAATACCTTCAACCATTGTCATAATCAAACATTTATAAAATTTTTAAGTCTAAGATATCCTAGGCAACATTAAAAATGACATAACAAACCTTAAGTAACATTAGAAATAATTTAAAACATGCTTAGGAACCATTTGAAAAAATTACCAAGAAATCACATAGGTATCGATACGTCATCCCAGGTATTGATATTTTGGAAGATAAGTATTGATACTTGTAAGAAAATTGATACCAAACTAGCATTTTTTCAAAATTTAAATGAAAGCATTTATCGATACATAGGTAAATGTATTGATATTTTTACCTCAAGTGTCAATACTCGTGATTGGGTATCGATACCAAATTAAGCTACTAACTTCATGAAAATATAATTCAACTCCAAAGTATCGATATTTAGGTCTCGAGTATCAATACCTCTACTCAAATTCGTAAAAACACAACATCATAGGGCATATAACACATTAAAAAACAACTTCATTATTTAACATCCAAAATGACCACACTTGCAATTCAAAGCAACATCAATAATTTAACCAAACAAAACCAATTATAAAATGACAATCATCCATCAAATCCCAAAAGTCCAAGATCATATCAAACCATTAATGGCATAATAAGAATAGCCAACCAAAATTCTAACCATATTGCCTTTATTCCCACAGTTCAAAGAATATTTATAATATCACCTACTTAATTACTAAATCCTCACTTGGATCACTTCCTTGGAACTGCACCGCTCACACTGGAAACACTAATTATCTGCAATGGTTTAGAAAAGAGTGTGTGAGCTTCAACAAGCTTAGTGAGTGATCAGAAAAACCACCTATAAACATATTATCATGCATTAAACGAAAGCGACCATAAAAGAACTATATCCACACTTAACTATAGTGTCAAATCAACATTTTTATGCATTGGTTACTAACACATCCAACTTTGTATTCACATAGTTATACATGCATCACATTTCACACACAATTCATTAATCGATAAATTGGAAACTTGAGACTATGAAACATAAGAGTGGGCTCTATCACCACACATTGAATACACAAATCTCCAACACACCAATGACTCAAAGAGTTGAATAGATCCCAAAAGTGTAGTAACAAACTAACACTATCCAACACACCAACATATCCTAATTAATAGAGCTTAGCTCATATTCCCTTATCTCTCCAAACTGTCCCAAGCCTCAATGCCCCAAATCATACCACAAGGGTGAGTACTCACAAATCTTATAGCATGCCAACTATATCCAACAGTCTCAAAAGGTCACAAGGCCAAAGTATCCACAATTATACACAAATTTACTTATCATTTTTTGCACACTTACACTGCTCATTTACATTATAAACATAACATCATCGCTATCATTTGACATGTTTAACATGTTCACAGCTGATGCATTTCACAAGAGCTAACATACACATATATCATATGCCACATTAACGCATCATTTTACTCAATCCACAATACATAATCACAATTTTTGCAAGATAAACGAGAAGAGTAAGAAAGCTTACACTCAGAACTTAGGATAGGGGTTTAGGCTACTACTAAGCTCCTATTTAGCACTATAAATTGTGTCTACAAGAGTAATTTCGAAACACTTATCGTTCACGATTTCGCTTATTTTTAGAAAGCTTAAACTAGCTTTTCCTTGCCTTTTGCTTTACTTGAAGAGGGTTCCAACGATATTGAAGCTTCACACATAATAACCACACAATATAAACAATTAATTTATAGCTATGAGCACATCTCAACAAGCAAAAATGCCGGTCTAAGTTAGTTTCTCTTGAAACTTAAATTTTGACTAACATAGTTAAAATTCAAATATCTTAATTCCTATTTATCCCCATCACTTAAAACCGATTCTAATAATCTAGTCAGTCATCTAAGAATAATCCTCAACCTTCAAACCACACAAAACTACTTAGATTCATTGTTCCGAAAATTTGACATACATGGCCAATTTTTAACGAATAATGAACAAAACCTACAAATACTTTGAAACAGTAATTTCATTCAAAATCCTAGAGTCCACCATTAACGACCCAAATTTCAGCTTCTACCCAAAACCTTTGATTCAATAACTTAAAACTTGATTTAAATAGCTAGATTACCTCAAAAAATATTAGGAAAACAAAATATTACTTTGATTGAGGGAAGAATGAATGATTGATTAAAAATTTAGAAAAATTCACTTGGAGAAGAATCAATGAATTTAAGGTGTTCTTGGTATTTTTCTTTAAATTCAAAGGGATTTAATGTTTGAAGGATGATAGAAAACAAGAGATTGGAGTAATGAATACCAAAAATTGAAGGATGAAGTTTAAGGGTTTTTTCTCTCTAATGGATGACACAAAGAAAGGAGTAAAGGGGTGTTTCTCTTTTTTTTTTCTTTTTTTTTCTTTCACGTCATAAATAGAGTGAAAGGAGAAAAATATGAGTTGATTTTAAAACTTAATATAATTGCTTTAAAGCTACTCTTAAATTTAACCCTTTTACAAAAGAAAAATCCCCTTTTTAAAATTTAAAACCCATTTAACACTATTTTCATAGACGGAGATATTTTTGGGTTACCATATTCCGAATTTTCAAACTCATTTTGTGCCATAATTCCAAAATTACCATTGAAACTTTTAGACCCAATTTTGGGATATGACAACTTTACTACTTACTAAACAGATTAATGGTAGTAGTTATGTAACGCCCCAAAAATCCTGAAACCCAAAAATCCCGAAATCCTGAACTTTCTTTGTTTTCGATTTTGATAAAAATTTTGTTTTATATTTCTGGCCTAGTGATAATTATAGTAGGTCTTAATTCAAACTTAGGGGTAAATGAAATTATAGTTTAATTATTAAAAGAATCGGGGTTGGCAAGTAATTGGGCTTTTAAATAAAGTTAGGGGAAAATAACATCAAAAAGCCCTGTGGAGGAGTGGCTAAGTGACGTCACTTAGGGTGTAGGGAGGTGGCGTTAATAGCTAGCAAGGAGGTCCAAGGTTCGAATCCTAGCTTAGTATTTTTAGAAGTTTAATTTTAGCCTTCTAGAAGAATGGAAGTGGCGTGAAAGTGGACTCCAAGGGAAGTGTTCAAGAGAGAAAATTAAGGAAGGGATTAAGGGGTTATCAGGGAGAAAAACGAGGAGATGAGAAGGGAGAAGTGATGGAGCCGAATGGGGAATTGGGCTTGGGAAAACTCATCTGTAAGGATTATAAATGGGTGCCGAATGCTAGAGTATGAAGCTAATGCCGAATTTCCTCCACCTTGTTGCTAGGAACTCTTTTCTCTAAAAGCCGAAAACTCTCTGCCTTCTTTTCTTTTTCTTCTTCTTTGTGTCGAATTCTATTTCTCCTCTACTTAATATTTTCTTTGCTTTAGCCGATTCTTCTTCCTGTCTTCTTTGGTGCCGAGTAATCAATTATTTCTATTCAAATCTCTAAGAGCCGAATATCCTTTGGCCGAATACCCTTGGTGCCGCCACTACTCTTTCCACCCAGACGATACTGGTGTAAGTGTTCGCTCTCCCAATCGATTTTTGATAAGTATCAAGTATTCAGTTCCTCACTTCTTTCTAATCAGCTTTGGTAGGGAATTAGTGTTAGATCTCGATTTTGGATTCTTGTCGATTTGCTCTTCAGATCTGAGAGATATACGTGATTAGTGACCAAAGTAGAAGCTAGTAAAGGCTTAGCGTTCAGGTAAGGTTAAGGTGAGATTTCGACTTTTGGTAAAGTATTCGATAAGTATGTGAGATTAATCTTTGAGTGATATTGATTGTAGGTTTGGGCTACAAAAATCGCGGCACGCTTGCTTACCAGGTGTGTCCATACACTGCACACACAAAATGAATCGGCAAAAGCCGAAAAGCTGAAAAGCCGAAATGCTGAAAAACCAAAAGTTTGGCTACGGTAGTCTTGCGAGTACGCGAACACTCGTAAGGGGGAAATTGATAGGTTTTCTGAGGCCCACAGGCGATTCCGTGGACTTGGGTTGTAATTTTCTATATGGGCCGGAATGGGCTAAATGGGCCCGATGGGCTGTTGGGCCCATAATAGGTAAAAACTAAATATTGATGTTTTGTGATAGAAATTTGTATTTGAGCATGAATATGAATGTGACTGGGCCTAACGGGCCATATAAATGTGATTTGGGCCTAATGGGCCATATAAGGTAATTTGGGCCTAATGAGTCATATGAATATGATTGGGCTTAATGGGCTAGATACAAGTATGTGAAATTGTTTGGGCTTGTAAGGGGTTTTGGGCCTAGTATATGATATCCACATAAGACTTAATTAATATGTTGCGACCGTGGGCAAGTCAAAGGGTTAAAGTGCGGCAACGAGTATATGTATGTCTAGGATTGGATCTAGGGAGAGCTTGGTATTTAAGCGGTCTTAATGACCCACCTCCTCTTCTCTGGAATCTTACCTAGTGTATAGTATTCGTTCATCTTAGCTCACGTGACTTGTTAACGGGCCAAGACAAGTGAAAACCGTAATTAAAGAAAAATTACCAAAATGCCCCTAAGGGCGAAAATGACCAAAATACCCTTAGGTGTTGAATGCAAGTTTTGTGGATGCGGCATGCATACATATGATATTCTGCTTAGGTTGCATATGGGTTGGGAATTATGAAACGGAGGAAGTATATGAGGATCGCATGGTTGCTTGACAATCGTGGATCCACCGACGACTTTTAAAGCCCAATATGTAAATGAAGGTAGATCCGCAATCGGGCTACCATCGTGTGTGGGTTGGGTGGGTCGATATTTATATCCCCACATGGTGTGACGGGGGACGAAGCCGGTGTGTAGCGGATGGATAATTTGGATGGGATTGCATTGCATGAATGATGAATGATGTTTTTTTTTGAATACTTGTTTTCTTCGAGGGTTGTACACACTGAGTTTGCCAAAACTCACCCCCTCTTTTATTTTATTTTTAGGTGATGCTCAGTAGAAGGTTCGATGTTGGAGGGACTCTGGGTGGCCAGCTAGTAAGATGATTTGGACTTGGGTTTTTTTTAAGCATTTAAGTTTTTACTTCTTTTTAAGTATGTTCCAGACCAGATTGTAATAAGGTTTTCATTGTGTTATTATTACTTGAATTATTATTATTTTCAATGTAATTGTGAGAAGTTGAAATGGATTTCTTAAATTATAGTATGTTTTCTACGTTTCCGCAACTAAGTTTTTTTAATCAAATGTTTTAAACAAGGCTTTCGTAACTGAAAGTGTTTTTTTTAAAGTTAATTAGGGTTTCTTTTATTTTAAGAAGGGTTTTCAATGAAAACACGGTTTTCGCTAAAACACTTTAATATGACACACCAGATTCGACCATAGCGTCTAGGCCGGGTTTAGAGTGTTACATTTAGTGGTATCAGAGCCCATGTTGCAAAACTCTGGTTGTGAATTGGGTCTTATTATTATTTGGTTTTTTTTCTACTTATTATTTGGATTTTTTAAAAAAAAATTGGATCACACTGTTTTGGAAAAAGGGAAAAGCTTGCTGAGTGACACACCAAGTCTCCGACGTTGAACCAAGTAAGTATTCTTATTCTTAAGTTTGTTTAAATTGTTATACATTAGAAAGTTAGAGGGCTACTTTAGATGATTGTGTTAGAATGGAACTAAAGCCCGTAGGATCTAGAAATTGTAGAGGATTTTCAAAAATAATTTTCTCTTTAAATATTTTCATAAAACATCGGTGTAATTATTAAACTAACTAAAACTTCATAAAATTTTAATCTAGATAATACGCGAATCGACGATGAGTGTTAGAAGATGTGCAAGAGGCCGTGGTCGAGGCCGTAGAAGTGTTAGGGCTGAATCGTCGGCATCGGGCCATATGCCCGATGTTGGAGAAGAAAGGCTCCAGCCTCACCGGTGGCTGGGAATAGACCGTATGATCGGGCTACGGGAGAAGATGCATTGTCGCAGGCAATGCTAAGGATTTTGGAAAGGGTCGCTGGGCCAAATAATGGCAGCGGAAATCGGGGGTCTATTCCGGAACGACTTCGATCGAACGGGGCTGAGATCTTCAAGGGCGTGGCTGGCGTGACTCCTAATGTGGCAGAATATTGGTTGGAGGCCACTGAAAGGATAATGGAGGATTTGGACTGCTCATCTGAGCAAAAGTTGAAAAGGGCGGTGTCATTGCTTAGGGAGGAAGCCTACCAGTGGTGGTTGACAGTGAAAGAGGGCACCCAACCGGAGCGGGTCACCTGCGAGTTTTTCAAAGCTGCATTCCAAGGGAAGTATATGGGTGCAAGCTATGTGGATGCTAGGAGGAAGGAGTTCCTGAACTTGACCCAAGGCAATAAATCGATGGCAGAGTATAAGGCGGAGTTTCTACGCCTTAGTAGGTATGCAAGGGTAATGGTGGCAACGGAGTATGAGCGTTGCGTTAGGTTTGAGGATGGGCTTAAAGATAGCCTCAGGGTAATGATAGCTCCACAAAGGGAGCGAGTTTTCTCAGAGTTGGTGGAGAAGGCAAAAATAGTGGAGGAGGTTAAGCGCACTGAGCACCTAAACCGAGAGAAGGAAAGGGGTAAGAATAAGAGGGAGGCTAAGACCCCGGGTGTTGGACAGAGGCCTAGGGCTAGGGCCAGAAATAATGGGCCAGTTAGAGTAGGGCCCCCTGCTGCTAATCCAGGGGTGCCACCTTATGTTGATTGTGGGAGAAGGCATGGATGCGAGTGTTGGAAGAGAATGGGAGCTTGTTTCGCTTGTGGGTCTATGGAGCATAGGATCAAGGATTGCCCTCGAACGCTACGTTGAGAGCCAATAGTGGGTCAAGGGGGTGCTCAACCACCAAGGGGTGGACAGCTGCCGCCAAGAGGTCATGGACAGGCCAGGGGCGGTAACAGCAATGGACGTGGACGCGGAGCACCAGGCAAAAATACGGGCCATGCTTAGGCGAGACAGCCAACTTTGGTTTATGCTGCTCGTCGTTGAGAAGACGAGGATGCCCCAGATGTGATAACGGGTATGTTCTTTATTTATGAGTTATCTTACACAACCTTGATTGATATTGGATCGACGCATTCATATGTTGCATGCAATAAGACTGAGTCTTTGGGTGATATGTTTGAGGTTATTGCGAATGAGATGACCGTGATAAGTCCATTAGGGTAGTCTGTAGGAGTGAATAAGATGTTTAGGGAGGTACCTTTAGTAGTTCAAGGGGTTACCTTTTTAGCGGATTTGATGGAACTGCCGTTTAGCAAATTTGACTTAATCTTAGGTATGGATTGGCTGGTGAAGTACCGAGCCACCTTAGACTGCGCTGTAAAGTGAATGGTGTTAAGAACGACAGAGGATAAGGAAGTAGTGGTGATTGGTGAACGTCAGAACTATTGTCGAACGTGATTTCGACATTAAGGGCCAAGAAGTTAGCACGAAAGGGATGCGAAGCCTTTTTGGCTTATATTAGTGATACGGAGGCTAAGAGCCTTACTACTAAGGAGTTGAGAACAGTTAGGGAATTTTCAGATGTCTTTCCCGAGGAGCTGCCTGGGTTGCTACCTAGCAGAGAAGTTGAATTTGGAATCGAGTTGTTACCTGGGATGGCTCCAGTGTCTATCACTCCTTATCGGATGGCACCAAAGGAGTTGGTAGAACTTAAGACACAGGTTCAAGAATTGTTAGATCGAGGGTTCATCCGACCAAGTATGTCCCCATGGGGAGCACTGGTGTTATTCGTGAAGAAGAATGATGGAACCTTGCGAATGTGTATCGATTATTGACAGTTAAACAAGTTAATTGTTAAGAACAAGTACCCTCTACAGAGAATCGATGATTTTTTTAATCAGTTTAGGGGAGCTTCTGTGTTCTCGAAGATTGACCTACGTTAGAGGTATCACCAACTAAGGGTTAAGGAGGCAGATGTTCATAAGACAGCTTTCAAAACTCGTTATGGGCACTACGAGTTCTTAGTGATGCCATTCGGGCTGACAAACACACCTGCCGCTTTCATGGATCTCATGAATCGGGTTTTCCAACCCTACTTGGATCAGTTCGTGGTAGTCTTTATAGATGACATTTTGGTGTACTCAAAAGATGAGGATGAGCATGATGCACACTTAAGGATTGTGTTGCAGACTTTGTAGGAGAAGCAGTTGTATGCCAAATTCAGTAAGTGTGAATTTTGGCTGAGGGATATTACTTTTCTAGGACATGTGGTATCAGCCAAGGGGATTAAGTTGGACCCTCGTAAAATTGAAGTGGTGTTAGACTGGAAAACACCCAAGACGGTATCAGAAATCTGAAGTTTTCTAGGCTTGGCAGGATACTATAGGCGGTTTGTTGAGGGCTTTTCCGTAATTGCTACACCCTTAACTAAGTTGATAAGGAAAGGGGTACCGTTTGTTTGGACGAACAAGTAATAAGAGAGTTTTAGAAAACTTAAGAAAGTTTTAACTGAGGCCCCTGTGTTGATTCAACCAGTGCCTGGGAAAGAGTTTACGGTTTATAGTGATGCGTCACATGTGGGCTTAGGTTGCGTATTGATGCAAGAAGTAAAGGTGGTTGTGTATGTGTCACGACAACTTAAGACTCACGAGGTGAATTACCCAACCCATGATTTGGAACTAGCTGCGGTGGTGCTCGTGCTCAAAATATGGAGGCAATACTTATATGGGGAGAAGTGCATAATCTATTTGGACCACAAGAGTTTGAAGTACCTCATTACCCAAAAGAAGCTAAACCTTAGGCAACGTAGGTGGGTGGAATTATTGAAGGATTATCATTGTACGATTGAATACGACCCTGGCAAAGTGAATGTGGCAGCCGAGCATTGAGTCGTAGGGCTAAGTTAGACTTGAGAGCTATGCTCGCCCGTTTGAGCTTGTTGGATGATGGTAGCTTGTTAGCCGAGCTTCAAGTTAAGCCGGTGTGGGTCGAGCAGATAAGGAGTAAGCAATTAGTGGATGAGACTTTGAGTGCTCGCCTTAAACAAGCGGAGAGTGGGGAGACATCGGACTTTGGGATAAATAGTGAAGGAGTATTGTGGTTCCGTGGGAGAATATATATACCAAAGGACGATGATCTAAGGCAGTCTATTCTGCGGGAAGCACATAGCGGTCTCTACACAATGCATCCTGGCTGAAACAAGATGTATCGAAGTTTGTGCGAGCTTTATTAGTGGCCTTGGCTTAAGCGCGAGGTTATGGAGTTTGTAAGCAAACGTTTGGTCTATCAAAAGTTGAAGACAGAACATCAGTTGCCTTCGGGATTACTTCAACTAGTGAAGATTCCACTCTGGAAGTGGGAGAAGATCACTATGGACTTTGTTAGTGCGCTACCCTTGACGCCTACTAAGAAAAACTCGAGATGGGTCATAGTGGATCTGTTAACCAAGTCTGCCCATTTTGTACCGATTCGCACTGATTACTCGTTGCAAAAGCTGGCTAGGCTATATGTGGCGGAGATTGTAAGATTACATGGAGTGCCAGTTTCCATAATATCTGATAGGGACCCACGTTTCACTTTGCAATTTTAAAAGAAGCTGTATGAGGCGTTGGGTACCGAGTTGAAATTCAGTACGACTTTTCACCCTCAAACTGATGGACAGTCGGAAAGGGTGATCCAAGTGTTGGAAGATATGTTAAGGGGATACGTGATTGAGTTCCGAGGTAGTTGGGAGGACTATTTACCGTTAGCCGAATTCGCGTACAATAATAGCTACCAAGCAAGCATTGGGATGGCTCCGTATGAAGCACTGTATGGGCGAAGATGTCGAACTCCAACATGTTGGACAGAGTTGGGCGAACGGAGAGTTTTGGGCCCTGAGTTAGTAGCCGATACTGAGGATAAGGTAAAATTGATTCGGGATCGTTTGAAGGAGGCCTCAGATAGGCAAAAGTCGTATGCTGATCTTAAGCATCGAGAAATAGAGTATGCAGTAGGAGACTTAGTTTTTCTAAAGGTCTCTCTATGGAAGAAAGTGTTAAGGTTTGGACGAAAGGGGAAGCTAAGCCCAAGGTTCATTGAGCCATATCAGGTGGTAAGACGGATTGGGCCAGTCGCTTATCAGCTGGAGTTACCTCCTGAACTAAGCCAGATCCATGACGTGTTTCATGTTTCCATGCTAAGGCGGTATCGTTCAGATCCTTCACATGTCGTGGCGGTGGAAGAAATTGAGGTTAGGCCAGACCTAACTTTCGAGGAAGAGCCCATACAAACAATTGGTTGAGATGTCAAAATACTAAGAAGGAAGTCCGTTCCTTTGGTCAAAGTACTTTTGGTAGAATCACAAGGCTGAGGAGGCTACTTGGGAACCTGAGGAAGTGATGCGACGTCAATATCCTCAACTGTTTGAACAAGGTAAATTTTGAGGACGAAATTTCTTTTAGGGGGTAGAGTTGTAACGCCCCAAAAATCCCGAAACCCAAAAATCCCAAAATCCCGAACTTTCTTTGTTTTCAGTTTTGATAAAAATTGTGTTTTATATTTCTAGCCCAGTGATAATTATAGTAGGTCTTAATTCAAACTTAGGGGTAAATGAAATTATAGTTTAATTATTAAAAGAATCGGGGTTGGTAAGTAATTGGGCTTTTAAATAATGTTAGGGGAAAATAGCATCAAAAAGCCCTGTGGAGGAGTGGCTAAGTGACGCCACTTAGGGTATAGCGAGGTGGCGTTAATAGCTAGCAAGGAGGTCCAAGGTTCGAATCCTAGCTTAGTGTTTTTAGAATTTAGAGCCACTCTATCCCATTTACATTCCGGAATCATAATCGGTTGTAATAAATTGGATTGCGCTTGATGTTCAACTTTAACTTGCTGACAGATCAAACATTTCAAAACAAAGTCGGAGATATCTCTTTTCATTCCAGACCACTAGTAATGCTATTTCAAATCATTATACATTTTCGTACTACCTGGATGTACAGATAAACGACTGTTGTGAGCTTCGTTCAAAATCATCTGAATCAACTTTGAAATTCTCAGTACACAAACCTGATCTCAGAATCTCAAACAATCATTATTACTAACTCAAAATTTAGAATCAGAATTCAATTCACACTGAGCTCGTTTTGCTATTATCTCATTATCAATTTTCTAAGCATCAATAATTTGTTGTAAAAATAACGGTCTTGCTTTCAATTTAGCTAAAACTGAACCATCATTAGACAGAACCAAATGAGTATTCATCGCACGCAATGCAAATAATTATTTCTGACTCAAAGCATCAGCAACAACATTTACTTTTCCCGGATGATAATCAATAACAAGCTCGTAGTCTTTTAGCAGTTCTAGCCATCTTCTCTTATGCAGATTCAAATCTTTCTGAGTCATCAAATATTTCAAGCTTTTATGATCAGAATATATGTGACATTTCTCACCAAACTGATAATGTCACCAGATTTTCAAAGCGAACACAATAGCTGCTAATTCAAGGTCGTGTGTTGAATAATTCTTTTCATGCAGCTTTAACTGTCTCGAAGCATAGGCTATGACTTTGCCTTCCTGCATTAAAATGCAGCCCAGACCGTTCAATAAAGCATCACTGTAGATTACAAATTATTTACCCGATTCTGGTTGTACTAACATCGGAGCTTCTGTCAATAGGGCTTTCAACTAATCAAAGCTTTTTTGACACTTTTCAGACAATTCAAATTTCACATCTTTCTGAAGTAGTTTTGTCAACGGAGTTGCAATCATAGAAAAGCCTTTTACGAATCTTCGGTAATAACTAGCAAGTCCCAGAAAACTGTAGACTTCAGAAACATTTCTCAGAGGCTTCCAATCTAGAATAGCTGAAATCTTACTTGGATCAACTCGAATACCTGATGCTGATACTATATGACCCAGAAATCCAACTTCGCATAATCAGAACTCACATTTACTAAACTTCATATACAACTACTTATCACGCAAAATCTGTAGCACCAATCTCAGATGTTCAACATGTTCAATTTCATCTCGTGAATAAATCAATATATCATCAATGAACCCAACAACAAATTGATCTAGGTACGATCTAAATATCTGATTCATCAAGTTCATAAATATAACAGGTGCATTAGTCAATCCGAAAGGCATAACTAAAAACTCATAGTGTCCATACCTCGTTCGGAAAGTAATTTTCAGAATGTCTAAATCTTTTACTCGCAACTGATAATAGCCCGATCTAAGATCTATCTTCGAAAATACGGTTGCTCCTTTCAAATGATCAAACAAATCATCAATTCTGGGTAGAGGATATTTGTTCTTGATAGTCACTTTGTTCAACTGACGATAATCAATGCACATTCTCATCGTACCATCTTTCTTTTTCACAAACAGAACAGGAGCACCCCAAGGTCAGAAACTTGGTCTTGCAAATCCTCTATCGGTCAACTCTTACAACTGAGACTTTAATTCTTTTAACTCGATCGGAGCCAATTTATACGGAGCTATTGAAATCAGAATAGTTCCCTGTACTAACTCAATGTCAAATTCAAGTTCTCGGATTGAAGGTAATCCCAGAAGTTCTTTAGGAAACACATCAGGGAATTCACAGACAACAAACACTGATTCAATTTTCCTTTCTGTTACTTTCGAATCAATCACATAAGCAAAGTAAGCTTCACAACCCTTTTTTACAATACTTAGAGCTTTCATTGACAAAATCACAGTCGATAACCCATTCAAATCACTGGATTTAATTCAGACTATTTCATCATTCTTGCATCTCACATCAATAGTTTTTCGTTTGCAGTTCACAATAGCATCGTGCAAAGTTAACCAATCCATACCTAGAATTATATCAAACTCATCAAAGGGTAATAACATCAGATCAGCCAGAAAAGAAATGTCTTGAAATATTAACAGACAATTCTTGCAGACTTTATCAACCAAAACACATCTGCCTAAGGGGTTCGATACTCTAATCACAAATTCAGTAGACTCTACAGGAAAAATCTTACTGGATACTAAATTCATGCATGTATACAAATGTGTCGATCCTGGATCTATCAATGCAATCTCATAAGTATTTTAAAGAGTGAAAGTACCAGTTATAACATCGGGAGACAAAGCTTCCTCATAAGCTCGAATGGCATATGCTCTGGCAAGTGCTCTAGCCTCGGATCGAACAACGGTGTCTTTAGTCCCTCTTTGACTACCATTCACATTTCCCGTATTTCTGGGAGGTCTACCTCGAGCTTAGGTGTTACTCGATCTTAGATTTTGCATAATTTCTTGCTCAACAAACTCGGGATAGTCACGGATAAAATGATCTAAAGATCCACATTTGAAACAAGCCCGATCATACAGTCGACAATTGCCGAGATGTCTTTTACCATAGTGTTTACACACAGGTCGATCGAACCGGACATTTCCAACACTTGCAATAGAAATAGCTGGATTTTTAAAGCTCGAATGCGATCTAGCACGATCTCTACTCGAATGCCCCACATTAGCCTTTGAACAGCTATAATCATCTCGAAATTTCTTTGACATAAACTGAAATGATTTATTTGCGGATCTCTTTCTCACATATCTAGCTTCTGTGTTAACTTTTTTTTTCTCTTTCCCGAGTTCTTCAGCTTTACATGCTCGTTCAATAAGCACAACAAACTCTTTTATTTCTAGAATCCTGACTAACAATTTAATATCTTCATTCAAGCCATCTTCGAATCTCTTGCACATAATCGCTTTAGTCGAAACACATTCACGTGCATACTGACTCAGTCTCACAAATTCTCGCTTGTATTCTGTAATAGACATACGGCTTTGTTTTAACTCAAGAAACTCTTTGCGTTTCTGATTGATAAATCTATGACTGATGTATTTATTTTGGAATTCAGCTTGAAAGAAATCCCAGGTAACTCGTTCCCTCGGAACTACGGATATCAAAGTCTTCCACCAATGATACGTTGTATCTCTCAAAAGTGAAACGACACATTTAAGGCATTTGTTTGGAGTCAATGACAATTCATCAAACACTCTTATCGTATTCTCAAGCTAGAATTCAGCTCTCTCAGCATTATCATTAGTAGTAGCACAAAACTCTTCGGCCTCGTATTTTCTAATTTTATCCACCGGAGGTTTATTCAACTGAATCGAATTAGCTTGTGGCATCACAGGAACTAGCAGAGGATTAACCGGGGGTGAAGGTTGTGGCGCAGCCAGATTAGTTCAGATATATTGGGTTAACTAATTGTTCATCATTTGATAAAAGGCTTGCTTAGCCTCAACGTCATGACTACTTACTTGTAGCAGGTCTAGAATCGGATGGCACTGTCCCTTGCGTGGGAGCAGGCACATTACTTTTGACATCGTCAGCTACAGCTCGTTCGAGATACATTTGCTATATAAAAACACATTTTCATTGGCAGGATTCATCACACTATCGCAGTTCATAAATATGACATGTATAGCTAGACTCACATATGCTACGTTAGTCCTAGAATCGATTAAACCGTAGCTCTGATATCAACCAAATGTAACACCCTTAACCTGTATCTGTCGTCAGACTAGGGTTAAGAGGTATTACTGGACATATCGGACCAATTTGTATTCATTTCATAATCAACATAGCATCAAAGTCACACATCATTATAGAGTCATTTACATAGGTCAACGAGACCTTAAACATGCTTTAGAAAGGGGTCGGGACTAAACCGAGCTCATACAAAATTTTTCAAAACTTAAATATTTTTCAAAGTTCTAAAGGTCATACACCCGTGTGAGTAGGCTGTGTGCCTCACACGGCATTAGACACGCTTGTGTGTTTAGGCCGTGGCAAAACAAGGCATACATACTGACTTGTCCACACGGCTACAAGACACGCCCGTGTGCCAGGTCGTGTGAAAATTAGGGAGGTTACTAACTTGGGTCAAACGGTCGACCACACACCCATGTGCCAGCCCGTGTGCCACACATGACCGCTAGACTCGCTTGTGTGTTTAGGCCATGTCAAAAATGTAAGGTACCCTAGGGGACACACGGCTGTATAACATAATCGTGTGTCACACATAGCTGAGACACACGCCCGTGTCTCTGCCCGTGTGGACAAAAATAGGCTATTTGCAAAGCCAAATTGCCACCCACTTTGGGCCATCCCTACAAGCATTGAAACTAAACAATTTTGATTCTAATTTTCAACCAATTCACAAACAAAATATAAACCATTCATGCCATATCATTATTAACAAATTTCATGCTCATTATCCAAACTAAAACATACCATATTTACATACCAAACACATTCAATTATACATGCCCTTATCACTAAGTTTCACATTCATTCTCATATCAAAATCATACCATTTCCATAACCAAATCACATTACTAACTTACCAAATTGACCATTTCTCACTAGGTCATATATATACATCAAATATACCACTTTTGTATCATATAACATAAACCAAAATCATACCATATATTCAACCATAATCTAGCCATATCACATGGCATGATATACATTATACAAAACATATTCACAAACTTCTAGCCTATACATGCCATACTTCAATATATACAATTTCAAAAGGTACCAAAATAGAGTTTGATAGTGTGGTAATGATCCTCGACGATCCCCAAGCTCCCAGTAGCTTCGATATCTATAAAACAATGCAAACACACACAAAGTAGGCTTTCAAAAGCTTAGTACGCCATATACATATAAACCCATCACATATCACATTTCTAAACCATTAATTAATGGCAAAACATAACTACATATCCATAATTCTTATATAACTCAATTGTTCATAAGTCATTTACACATAACACATTTCATACTCATATAATTCATACATATATCATATGTCCACATATAAACATATACTTACCTCTCATTCTTAATCATAATGTACATTTCAAATGTACTTGAATTTGGTAACACATTCTCATATTCATTCATTTCTCGGAATGCCCGTTGAACCGTTTGGAATCAATAATGATACTCGGATAGCTCAAAAAGCTCGTACAATGCCAACGTCCCAGACGTGGTCTTACATGTAATCAAATATCGATGCCACTATCCTAGACAGGGTTTTACACGAAATCAAATACGATGTCGATGTCCCAGACATGGTCTTACACGTAAATCATAAGTCGATGCCAACGTCCCAGACGTGGTCTTACACGAAAACATGTATCGAATCCTATGTCATGACATATGTATCCTAACTATTCCTATGGTTCGTATGGGGCTTTTCGAACGTCGTTACATTATCAAAACTTTCTCGGATATCATATACTAAGCTCTCATATAGCCATTCATCACAATTCAATGTCATATAATCATAAATAAATCAACTCAAACACATTTATTGTATATTGACTTACCTTATAAGGATTCAAATGAACGGAATCGACTACTCGATGACTTTCGACTTTTCCCGGTCTAATTCCGTTTTCTTTGGTTCTTGATCTATATAAATTCAAATTTAACTCTTTTATTCACCAAATCATTCAATTCAATCCAAAAACACATATATAGGGCATGTTACAAATTATCCCTCACATTTTCATATTTTAACATTTTAGTCCCTAATTCATAAAATCACAAAATACACAAAAATTCCTTTTACACATGCTTAGCCAAATTTTTATGGAGTTCATACAAGTCCATATATTTCATTTATTTCACATTTTAGTCTCTCAAAATCTCATTTTTACAATTTAGCCCAAATTACTCAAATTCATCAAAAATTCAAAGACAAAACATGTTAACCCAACATCAAGCTTCCATATACTATCATCAAACTTCATAAAACTCATAGTTTCATCAATGGCTCAACTCAAAATCATCAACGATTTCAGAAATTGAGATATGGGCTTGATGGAACACTAAGCAACAATAACAAAAATGTAGAAATTATCAAAAACCGAACAAAACTCATACTTTAATTCAAACTCAAAGTGGCGAAACCCTAGCTTGAGTTTTTCTTTCTTTTTCTTTGGTATTTTTGGTTAAGATGATAGTAAAATGAGCTAATTTTTGAATTTGGTTTTATTTAATTAACCTTTAATTAACAATTACCAATTTTGCCCTTAATGAATATATTAACAAAACATTAACATAAAGGCCATAAATGTCCACTCATACTTTTAATGGCCAATTATCAACATAAGGACCTCATAATTAATAAGCCATATCAAATAGGAACTTTTAACAATTAGCAAGCCACTTTTACATTTTATACGATTAGGTCCTTTTATCAAATTGGGCAGAAAATAATATTAAAATATTTTTCTAACTCGGATTTGTGGTCCCAAAACCACTATTCTGACTAGGGTCTAAACCAGGCTATTACAAGAAAAACTTAGAAAACTTTCCTACTTTAGAGAGTGACACACACCCGTGTGGGTAGGCCGTGTGGCTACACACGCTTGTGTGGCTTGGGACACGCCCGTGTAACTCTCTAACTATGATGTCATCACCCAAATAAGATCACACGGCTAAGTCACACACCCGTGTGCTTAGGCCGTGTGGCGAATTAAATTCCAAAATTAAGTGCAGACTTCACACGGCCTGGGCACATGCCCAGGTTCTAAGGCCATGTCCTCCACATGGCTGAGACACACGGCCATGTCTCTACCCTTGTGTTTACTACTGAGCATTCTGTTTCACCTAATTAGGGTGTAGGGGACACACAGTCAAATCAAACGCCTATGGGGCAGACCGTGTGTCACACACGGCCTAAACATACGTCCGTGTGTCTACCCGTGTGGACAACTTTGAGGCTATTTTCCAAGCCATTTGTCACCCTTAAATGCTCACTCACTCATACATTTTTTGATGGCATGCAACATAGTATATTTAGCCACTCAAATACTCATAAACATGATTAATCCATGACTTTGTAATGTCAACATATCACCTATCCAAACCATCATGCTTTCATATGGCATTCTACACCAATTTCTTATTTATTCATCATGATAAACCTACTTTCAATTTACTTAATTATACCATAGCTTTGGTCATACTTATTAGCCACAATTCATTCATTAAGCACATATGCCATTCATCTCACATATCATCCACAAGCAACCACATCAAGCATAACACATTGCATGCATGCATAATTAATTAGGGTTACAACCCAAATAATCAATATGAACCATATCACATGGCCATATACAAAATGAATCAAATATTACCATAAGTCAGTACATTTGGCTAAACTAATATGACATATAACAAAAAGACCAAGTTCCTATACATGCCATACTCAAAATGTTGAGACTAACTGTACCCAATTTTCCAATTGATAGTGTGATCGAAAACTCCGACGTCCTCCTATTCCCGAGCTAGCTTCGCGACACTATAAGAAAAGGGAAAGGAAAGGGGGGTAAGCTTTAAAGCTTAATAAGTTCACATGACAATAAAATGCAATTTAAACAAGGACTAATCATCCACTTAACATAATGAACATAATCTTGCATTTTATTATAAAATCACTTAAATTTATTCTTCATATATAGATTCTTACCACAAATTCATCATATCCCATGGTATTCTCATGAGTTTGATGTACATACCTGTGCCCACTTGCACATAATAACTTACTTTCTTGCCTTTGGCGTATTCATTAAGATTACCCATTGAACTTCTCTTTGGACTACCCGTTGAACACTTGGAATACCATCGGATACATCGGAATCTTGCACCTAAGTGCCCCATATGTAACACCCCTAACTCGTATCCGTCACCGGATTAGGGTTATGAGGCGTTACCTAACTAAACATAGTCCAGTATAGTCAATATCACTTTTCATACACCAAATTATAATTATACCTTTTTAAAACTTACAAACACATACAACCACAATTCATTTATTTATTTAAACCAGATACGCATATTTGATTCTCAATATCAACAAAATTCAAACATGCTTACTAATTATGGCTCATGCATAACCCATACTCTTATTTCATGATAACCAAGACTTATATTACAATTCATGCTTCGTAATTCAATTACATCATTACTCATAATCTATACAAATTTTGGATAAAGCTTTCATACATCAAAACCAAACTGTACATGTTTCATATTTTTAAAGTCCGAACCATATGACCATCAAATCTATGATATTTGAATATTTAAAATATACCCAAGTGTATATCATTACACTTCATATATCGAATATATGTCAATACATCTATTTCATTAGCCAAATATCAATATATCATTTCATAACTTCTGCACATGTGCATATTAAAACAAATAAACCCATATTACTCTACTAAATATCCATTCACATATGTGACATTAGTAACATTATAGCATAACTGAACATACTCATAATGCTATTATAATATGCGCATATTCTCTAAAAAAGACATAAGTTATATCAAATCATAATTATCCAATCAACATTATCATATTTTATTAACAAATTTTGTGACTATACCAATTCACAAGTTATGCACATTATTATAGGTTAAGTAATCCACATGACATAATATGCATACATATATATTATACATAAGTAAGCATCTCCATATAACCACATACAATTGAAATAATTTCTAATTTGCGCACATTTCACCATAGCCACATTAAATATTTATGGACACAAAGATCATTTCATAGCATACCAAATTTGTATGCTCTATAACTAATCCAAAGTACATAAGTACAACCGAATCCATTAACCATATATTCGGTCCTCAAATTTAATCTTCAATGATCAACCCAAAACATTCATAAAACATTTTCATTATTATTATTTTTAATTGTAGAAACGCAAATCACAAGTAAAAAATGGATCCAACCTTTACCTCATTGAACAACCGAATCACATCATCATCTACCACACAAGATATACCTGAAGATATACTTTCAATATAAGCATAGATCATGACCGAATACACCCAACCATTAACATCGAAATCAATCCATTTTCGCATGGATATATCTATATATATATATACACAATTTCAAAACCAACTATATCAAAACAAGCCTATACATGCTACATAACCAAATCTCAAAGCATTTATTTACCGAAGCAAAAATTGGATAGTGTGATGAGGTCTCCAATGACTTCCAACCCAAGCAAGTCTCTAAAACTCTATAAACATAGGAAAAACACGCAGTGTAAGCTTTGAAAGCTTAGTAAGCCATAAGCAAATAATTAACCACAAGAACATATATAATTCAACTCGAATAGGCCAAATTTAGTTAATTTTATACACATATACAATTACTTTTCTCATATAATCCATATCATCACATTAAGTAACTTCACTTAACTTATTTATCAATGAACACATAAACCATGTTTTCAAATCTGAATATCAATCGTTAGCTCAATCATATAAATCAAGCTTGCACATATTCATTACATAACCAACCGAAACATGGTCATTTATTACAATTCACGCATAAAGTTATATCAACTTCTTTATAAGCACTTCCAAATTCTAATATCCATAATCCACTTATTCACAGAAACCAAATTCACATATATAAATCATATAGCCAACCAAGATCAACCTTATTATATTAATCATATATCACATATAAAGCATACTCCAAACTCAAACATTTTAATTTCATTATCTGTTCAAGTTATCGAACCAAGACATCATACATCAAAGTCATGTTTCATGTTTTATAATTCTTATGTTCAAAATATAAGACCACAATTTCATATAAGGAGCATATATATCACCTCATTCATTTGTATTCATTCATCTTATTCATAGTCACATATTTCATGTATCATCATTTGAAACGTACTCACCTTTCATTTATGAGTTACATAAATAAATCACACGTACTTGAATTGGATACACTTTCACCTAGTAGTTCATTTCTCAATATTGCTCGTTGAACCATTTAGAATTGAATAGGATACTCGGATAATCACACATATCGTACAATGCCAACGTCCCAGATGTGGTCTTACATGTAATCACATATCAATGCCTCTGTCCCAGACAAGGTCTTACTTGCACACATATATCGGAATCACATATCGATGCCAACGTATTAAACGTGGTCTTACTCGCACACACATATATCAAAATCACATATCGATGCCAACGTATTAAACGTGGTCTTACTCGCACACATATATCGATGCCATGGTCTTACTCGCACATCACATATTAGAATCCTATGTCATGACATATGTTTCCTAGCTATTCCTAAAGTTCATACGAGGCTTTTGGATGTCGTATCTCGGTTGAATCGAACTTGTACACATTGTTCCCATGTATATAACCATTCAGCCATCATATATATATACTCATAAAATTCATTTCAGCATTTTAAATTCACATATATTCAAAATTAATAACTTTCATTTGCTTATAAACTTACCTCATACGGACGCGAACAGACCAGAATGACTATTCGACAACTTTCGACTTTTCCCGATCCAAATTTGATTTCTTCCTTTCTTGATCTAAATAAAGATTTAAAGGTGCTGAAATTCACCAAGCTTCAAACCTTATTTGTTTTTTCTATATTCGGTTGAACATGTAAGAATATAAGCATATTTTAACTTTGTTTTATTTAATAATAACCTTATTTCTAAAATTACTTATTCAACCTTAATTAATATAATTATAAACACTAGTGGATGGTCATTATTGTCCATTAACCATATCAATGGTCCATTTGCATAATAAGGACTTCATAGTTAATAAGCCATAGCAATATAGCATATTAACAAATAGCATACAACATTTGCATCTTGCGCGATTAAGTCCTTTTATCAAATTTACCAACCAATCGGTAAAATTAAATCACGAAATTTTTACACTTATTAAATAACATGTTGTAAATACCAAAATAATATTAAAATAATTTTATGACCTCAGATTTGTGGTTTCAAAACTACTGTTCCGACTAGGGTCTAACCCGGGCTGTTACAACTCTCCCCTTTAGGGATTTCATACCTCTTTAATCTCACAACTAATATTATGATCTGTCTTCTGCTATCCATCATATCAAGCTGAAACTGCTTATAACTGTATCGAATTACTTTCATTTTCTGCTCAATTTCTCTAATGATAATAATCCCGTGGATCATTTTCTCACAAAGCTCAGTCCTGAAACAACGGAGTTTGGTAATTGCAACCATACGATAGCTCATATAATGTCATTTTTATAATCACATAATAACTTATCAAATAGAAATAGTCTTTCTTAGTTGCTTTCAAACTCTAAAATACAGTGACAAATAAATATTTTGAAAAAAAATCGTACTCACATCTTACTGTAGTTTCTCACAGAATTACCAAATAAATTTTAGATTTTAATCTGAAACAATAATAACTGACACCATGAGCAAACTGGTAATCTCTGTACAAACAACTCAGCTAACTAATCAAAAGAGAAATTCATGCATACAGAAAGACTTATTCAGACAGTTAACAATAATTCAGATAACATCTATCTTTTTCAATGATAAGAGATAATCATGATCCAAAATTCATCAAAATTCTACTTCACCATTATTTAGATATCAAAGCATGCTGAAGTAGTCCTGAAGACGCTTAATAATTAACTTTAACCTGTTGATAGCTCAGACATTTAAACACGAGGTCAGAAATATCACGTTTTATACCCATTTATCAATAAACCTTCTCAGCTTATCAAGCATCTTGTAACTCTTGTATGAACAGTCTAACTGACACTGTGAGCTTCTTGTAATAATGGTTATACAATCTCAGAGCTTCTTGATATACACACTCTATCTTGAAGTAATAAGCAATCATCAATTCCACAACTGAAGTTCTGAATCAGAAATTAATTTATGTTGATCCCCTTTTTAACTTATAATTTGATAACACATTACTAAATTTCATGAATTCACTTAGTAAGCATCAATTTAACTTCTAATCTAGCTAACATGTAATCATCCTCTAATAACATTAATCTCGTATTCATCGTTCGTAAAGCACACAAAAGTTTCTTATTCAGATCATTCGAATCTATAATAATTTCTCTCAGATAATAATATTTACTTTAGACTCAAAAGTTTTTCGATGGTTCAAGCTAACTTTGCTGTGCCAAGTTCGGATCTTGCTCTGCAATATCAAACATTTTAAACTCTTGTAATCATCAAATATGTCACATAACTCTTTTCATGCAACTTTAATTGTATGGAATCACAAGATATCTCTGTACACTTTATTATTAGACCACACTTCAAACCATTCATTGTCACATGACTGAAGATCATAAACTTTTTCTTCAACTTAGGCTGAACCAGAACTGATGTTTCAGTTAAAAATATCTCTATGCAAAAAGGAAAACTTCAACAATCGAATTAACTTTAATTTACCACAACATTTCTCAGAAAGAATTGTTCCGATAGATATAATTCTGTATCAAGTCTTCAAGAATACGAATTCTTCCTCTAGACTATCCGTCATTTATAGATTCAAACACATATAACCCAATTAAATTTTCAATCAAATAATTTCAAATCAGATTAAACTACTGAATCGGTCTTGTTGAAGAAATCTTTTATTCTCGTTAAAAAGGATAACCCAGACATATCATTATATAGATGCCACATTCATCAAATAGAAATCATAATGTCATAATAAGACTGACGTCTCACATGTAACAATAGATAATATCCCGGCTGTTAATAAAGCATTTTAACCCAAAAGAAAATCAAATATGATTTGAACAGCAACCAATGCAGAGGCACAACTTTTATAACTTTGATAACTGTACTACAGTACTCCCAAATTTCAGAACAGAAATTATGATTATAATAGATATAGTCATTTTTGTCAAATAGATATCTCTTATAGATAATCACATCGAATCATAAGAAAACCAAAATAGCGAAATTTTCAATATCTGAAGCTATACAGAATATCAGAAAGTTACAACCCATATAGAATGATACCAATTCCGATGATATCCCAGATAAGATCAGAAAGAAAAATGTCACCCATAATATTGAAATCCACAAGAATAGAAACAATATAATCTTTACGTATTTTCAACAGAGCAATAGCCAGTAAAGAAAGAGTATTAGCATCATACAGATTTCATCGTCGACTTTCATATCCACACAAGAGAATAAATACCAGAGAAAGACAGAGCAATATCGAACATAACCTCAAAAAGATCAACGATGTTTATTTCTGTTGATATATTTAGCTAATGTTCTTATACGATTAGAATTCTTCTGAAATTAAACAGTCACATATACTTCTGAGAATAAATGTACTCATAGAATATCCAGAAGAAATCATAGTAACTGTCTGACTATAACCACTGAGCTCAGCCATCAATATAATTCAAACATTATTCAACTGTCTAATTTTGTCATCATTAAGTCTATACTATCCCATCAATAACAAAAATCAATTCAAAAGAACTTTCAGTTAATGCCTTTCTTTAGATATCATACCTGAATAGATCATTTGATCAGAATTAACTTCTTCTGTAACAGTGACTTTGCATAATCTGTATAGTCTTTAGATCTATCCAATATTTCTTTTAATATTGTCTTCATTTGCTGATTCATTCACTTTTATGACCACATTATTAATGTAACACCCCTCGTCCGTATCCGACGTTGGGACAGGGTTTGTGGTGTTACCTGACTCAACTCAATCGATTATATAAAACTAGGCAGTGAAATTTCAAACAATCTAAAAATTTTCTTTTCACATGCAATCTGACCTGTATATGAGCTTATGAGGCCCAAAATATACTTCTAGAGTGGTTCAAAACCCAACCGAGAACTCATGAAAGACTTAGAAAATTTCATGCATCAAGGCTCCACACCCCCGTGTGGATATAGAACACACGGCCGTGTGCTAGAGACACGCCCATATCCCGAACCCGTGCCTGAAAACCTGGGCATTCTGCCAAAACCACATCGCCCAAGCACACACCCGTGCCCTATAACCGTGTCCTTTACACGGCCGAGACACACGGCCGTGTCTTTTGCCCGTGTACTACTAGCATGCATACTAACTTTATGGCACGGCCTGGGCACACGCTCGTGTGGCTTTCCCGTGTACTAAAATGACTTTAAAGTTTTAAGTGTAGAGGACGCATGGTCATAACACACACCCATGGGGGTGAGCCGTGTGTCTTACCCGTGTGGACAAACTAGGCTATCTTCCAAGCCATTTTGTCACCCATTTTGCACCACCTATACAAGATCATTTCAATATACAAATTTCATCATAATGGACACCAATTCATCCATAGAAAGAACATTATATGCATTCATCCATAGAAAAAACATTTTGACTTGAGCCAAAATACATGAATAATTCTCTTAATACAACATCCTAGTCTAGCCCTATACATGTCACCTTCAAAAATATAAATCAAACTATACCAAGTGCTGCGGCTGATAGTGTAATCGATATCTCTGACTTTATGGGACCCTTAAGCTAGCCTGGCGATACTGAAATAAGAGGAAAAGAAAAGGGAGTAAGCATAAAGCTTAGTAAGTTACATATAAATAAATATACAACAATCTCACCATTTACCATCATGCTTATAGCTCAAAAGTAAACCTAACTTAACTTACTCATTATCATCTACTCAAGTCACATTTTCTAAATTAAGCTCGTTACTCATGCTTATCATATAGGTACCTGTAACACTCACAACATGATCATCCTTTCTTTATTAAAATTTAACTATAACTTTTACCATTGAACCATTTGGAATACTACTGGATATTCTATGAACCTTCAACATGGGATAATTTGCCAATGCCATGTCCCAGACATGGTCTTACACTAGCTCTCATATATGCGTGTTGATGCATGTCCCAGACATGTCTTACACTAGCACAACTCCTAGTCGATGCATGTCCCAGACAAGTCTTACACTGGCTATCTCTGTCGAGGCCGATGCATGTCCCAGACATGTCTTACTCTGGCGCTCATCTCTGTGCCGATGCCATGTCCTAGACATGGTCTTACACTGGCTCTCATAATGTGGCCGAAGCATGTCCCAGACATGTCTTACACTGGCGCACAAATCATCCAATGTCGTGCCACAAATATCCAGTTTATATCCTAAGGTTTCAACGGGATATTTCTACTATCTCAATATTACAAGGCATTCTCAATTTATAACTTAACAATTTGTACAATATCAATTCAATGACAATATGAATACAAGTATTAACAGTGTAGTTGTATTATTTACATACAACTTACCTCGGTTTACAAAAAGTACTTGACTAGTCGGCTTATTCGGATTGCTTGGCATTTCCCCAGTCTAGGCTCGGTTTTGGTAAATCTTGATCTATAATAACAATATACATCCATTTAGTCACTAAACACAATTATGCATTCATAAATTCACAACTTTGGTAAAATAACCATTTTGCCCCTAGGCCTTGGCAAAAGGATCATTTTACCCCTATGCCCGAAAATCGATTTTTATTGAATTTCTTCGTATTTCACGCCTAGTTAAACTCTTTCTACTACTATATCAATCCCAAATTCTCACTATTTCACACACTTACCACCTATTTTGCAAAATAGGTGTTTTCATGCTAACACCTTTCACAAAAGTTGTTTATAACACAACTAGGACTCATATTCTTCCCAAAAAAAACTCAGCAAACATTACAAATACATTCATGGAAAAATCCTAAACTCTTGACCATTTTGTAAGATACCATCCTCATTTGAAAGCTCATGCTTCAAGGGTCTCAAAAATATAAAAATCTTCAAGAAAAAACATTAAAATCACTTACTTTCAAGGAAGTTTCTTTGTTGAAAGTTCAAAGCTTCAAAACCCTTTTCTTTGCTGGTATTTTCACTCAAAGATGAAGGAAGAAAATGAAAAATTTGAATCTAATTCCTTAGGGTACCATTTTATCACCTAATATGACATCATCAACCTAATACATTGACTATTTATTTAAAATCCATCACATGGCCGGCCAACACTATTAAAAAGGGTGTAATTTCCCTTTAAAAGCATTTAATTTTTGATTCTCTAGCTATTTAACACATTTGAGTACTAAAATGTAACTTTTGCCTTTTATGCGATTTAGTCCTTTTTCGCAATCGGGCTTGAAAACATTAAAATTAACTCACCAAATTTTTCATGCACTAATATAATAGTACCATAACCTCATAAAAATAATAAAAATAATTTTTCTATCTTCGGATTTGTGGTCCCAAGACCACTGTTTTGACTAGGCCCTAAATCGGGTTATTACAATTAATCTTCTAAACACAGACTTCTGTAACTCCACGCTCGTGGACTTATTCAACCCAAATCTTACAAATTTCATTATAACATTTCACTAATAAGGGGGGTGAGGGTAGTAGAGCCTCAAATTTAACTTGCATATAAATACACATAACACATACTATCACAAATAGTCAATTCATTTCTAATTTTACATTCTCAAAATATTTAATAAATATTTGCTTTTAGTCACTTTTGTTCTTAACACATAGTTCGCATACCAACTCAAATCACTAATTCACAATCAAAATTTTCACATAACATCATAATCCAAATATCATAACTCATATGCTCATATAATTATAACTTTAATCAATAACAAAATTTCATACTCTTTGATCCATACCTTTATGAGTTTCAACTCATAATCAACACATTTCCACTCAAACATTTGAGTATTTACTTCTGTACTATCAGAATTAGCTCGGTTGGAAAAGCATATCTATCTCATCAAAATAATTTTCATCAGAGTCGGGAGATATCACACTATTGCAGGTTAAATGTGGCGTATAGCTAGACTCACATTAGCTATGTTAATCCTAGAACCGATTAAACTATAGCTCTGATACCAACCAAATGCAACACATTTAACCCATATCCGTCACCAGATTATGGTTATTAGGCGTTACCTAACTAGACATAGTTCAGTACAGTCACATATCACTTTTTATACACCAAATTATAATTATACCTTTTTAACACTTACAAACTCATACAACCACAATTCATTTATTTATTTAAACCAGATATGCATATTTGACTCTCAATATCAACAAAATTCAAACATGCTTACTAATTATGGCTCATGCATAAGCCATACTCTTATTTCATGATAACCAAGACTTACATTACATTTCATTCTTCGTAATTCAATTACATCATTACTCATAATCTATACAAGTTTCGGATCAAGCTTTCATACATCAAAACCAAATTGCACATGTTTCATATTTTTAAAGTTCGAACCATATGACCATCAAATCTATGATATTCAAATATTTAAAATATATCCAAGTGTATATCATTACACTTCATATATTGAATATAAGTCAATACATCTATTTCATTAGCCGAATATCAATATATCATTTCATAACTTCTGCACATGTGCATATTAAAACAAATAAACCCATATTACTCTACTAAATATCCATTCACATATGTGACATTAGTAACATTATAGCATAACTGAACATACTCATAATGCTATTATAATATGCGCATATTCCCTAAAAAACACATAAGCCATATCAAATCATAATTATCCAATCAACATTATCATATTCTATTAACAAATTTTGTGACTATACCAATTCACAAGTTATGCACATTAATCTAGGTTAAGTAATCCACACGACATAATATGCATACATATATATATTATACATAAGTAAGAATCTCTATATAACCACATACAATTGAAATAATTTCTAATTTGCGCACATTTCACCATAGCCACATTAAATATTTATGGACACAAAGATCATTTCATAGCATACCAAATTCATATGCTCTATAACTAATCCAAAGTACATAAGTACAATTGAATCCATTAACCATATATTCGGTCCTCAAATTTAATCTCCAATGATCAACCCAAAACATTCATAAAACATTTTCATTATTATTTTTTTACTTATAGAAAGGTAAATCACAAGTCAAAAATGCATCCAACCTTTATCTCATTGAACAACCGAATCACATCATCGTCTACCACACAAGATATACCTTGAGATATACTTTTAATATAAGCATAGATCATGACTGAATACACCCAACCATTAACACCGAAATCAATCCATTTTCGTATGGCTAAATATATATATACAATTTTAAAACCAACTATATCAAAACTAGCCTATACATGCCACATAACTAAATCTCAAAGTGTTTATTTACCGAAGCAAAAATTGGATAGTGTGATGAGGTCTCCAACGACTTCCAACCCGAGCAAGTCTCTGAAACTCTAGAAACATAGGAAAAACATGCAGAGTAAGCTTTGAAAGCTTAGCAAGCCATAAGTAAATAATTAATCACAAGAACATATATAATTCAACTCGAATAGGCCAAATTTAGTTAATTTCATACACATATACAATTACTTTTCTCATATAATCCATATCATCACATTAAGTAACTTCACATATCTTATTTATCAATGAACATATAAACCATGTTTTCAAATTTGAATATCAACTGTTAGCTCAATCATATAAATCAAGCTTGCACATATTCATTAGATAACCAACCAAAACATGGTCATTTATTACAATTCACGCATAAAGTTATATCAACTTCTTTATAACCACTTCAAAATTCTAATATCAATAATCCACTTATTCACATAAACCAAATTCACATATATAAATCAAATAGCCAACCAAGATCAACCTTATTATATTAATCATATATCACATGCAAAGCATACTCCAAACTCAAACATTTTAATTTCATTATCTGTTCAAGTTATCGAACCAAGAAATCATACATCAAAATCATGTTTCATGTTTTATAATTCTCATGTTCAAAACATAGGACCACAATTTCATATAAGGAGCATATATATCACCTCATTTATTTGTATTCATTCATTTCATTCATTGTCACATATTTCACGTATCATCCTTTGAAACGTACTCACCTTTCATTTATGAGTTACATAAACAAATCACACGTACCTGAATCGGATACACTTTCACCTAGTAGTTCATTTCTCGATATTGCTTGTTGAACCATTCGGAATTGAATAGGATACTCGGATAATTATACATATCGTACAATGCCAACGTCCCAGACGTGGTCTTACATGTAATCACATATCAACGCCTCTATCCCAAACAGGGTCTTACTCGCACACATATATAGGAATCACATATCGATGCCAACTATTAAACGTGGTCTTACTTGCACACATATATTGAAATCACATATCGATGCCAATGTATTAAACGTGGTTTTACTCGCACACATATATCGATGCCATGGTCTTACTCGCACATCACATTTCAGAATCCTATGTCATGACATATGTATCCTAGCTATTCCTAAGGTTCATACGCAGCTTTCAGACGTCATATCTCAGTCGAATCGAACTTGTACACATTGTTCCCATGTATATAAACATTTGGCCATCATATATATACTCATAAAATTCATTTCGGCATTTTAAATTCACATATATTCAAAATTAACAGCATTTATTTGCTTATAAACTTACCTCGTATGGACACGAACAAACCGGAATGACTATTTGACAACTTTTGACTTCTCCCAATCCACATCTGATTTATTCCTTTCTTGATCTAAATCAAGATTTAAAGGTTCCAAAATTCACCAGGCTTCAAACCTTTTTTTTTTCTATATCCGGTTGAACATGCAAGAATATAAGCATATTTTAACTTTGTTTTATTTAATAATAACCTTATTTCTAAAATTATTTATTCAACCTTAATTAATATAATTATAAACACTTAGTGGATGGTCCTTATTGTCCATTAACCATATCAATGGTCCATTTGCATAATAAGGACTTCATAGTTAATAAACCATAGCAATATAGCACATTAACAAATAGCATACAACTTTTGCATCTTGCACGATTAAGTCTTTTTATCAAATTAACCAACCAATCGGTAAAATTAAATCACGAAACTTTTACACTTATCAAATAACATGCTGTAAATACCAAAAATAATATTAAAATAATTTTACGACATCAGATTTTGGGTCTCGAAACCACTGTTCTGACTAGGGTCTAACCCGGGCTGTTACACCATATGTAGCCATCGCTACCTCATAACACATATCACATGTTGCTCGCTTTCAAGCTACTCACGGGTCTGCTCACTTGAGCTGTCGGCCAGGATGTAGCTACACGGACTACTCACACAAGCTGTCAGGTATCCGCAACATATGCCGGACTACCCATCCACCAGTAGAACATACAAGACCAGCACCTGGAACCCCATAACATGTGTCACATATATCATGAGCTCAAACCACATAACTCATGAGCTCAGATCGCATAGTCCCTAATGACATGTCACTTGTATCCTAAACTATTTCTAAGGTTCAAACGGGATTCTTCGATACTACATTTCTGTCGAACTTTCTCGTAAAGTCAATTTCAATGTCCATAACACCAATTGCATACTCATGGAATAATCGAAGCATAATTTATAATAAAGTTTAAGCATTAAACACATGATACAACATCACATTAATTATATATGTACTTACCATACATGCAATATTAAAGCATTTAAAATATGGTACATACTGCATAATTTGCATATGAACTTACCTCGGTACAAAATGATAAAAACGAGCCTAATCCACATAAACCTTGTTTTTCCCTCAATCAAGACCCGAATCACATTTTTCTTGATCTATAATGCCAAATTTAGCCTGTTCAATACACACATTGTTCGAATTGACCCATAATTCATACTTTGGTAAAATTATCTTTTTACCCTTAACTTTCATTTATTTATATTTTAGTCCTTAGGCTCGTAAAATGAAATGCATGCATTTTCTTGGTTACCCAAGCCTAGCCGATTTATATTCTAACTCATATCAACCGAAATTTCTCATTAAATCACATTACTACTACCCATTTCTACATCTTTTACAAATAAGTCCTTTTTAGATGTTTTCACTAAAAATCACTTAGTAAAAGATGTTACACTCACATCAAACTTGCATATTCTTTCATTAAACATCAAAATACAAGCATGTCCCACATGGGTCAAATTCCAAACATGAACCCTAGCTCAAATAAATGGTAGAAATGGCTAGATCGGTTGATAACAACTTCAAAAATACAAAGAACATTAAAAACAGGGTTAGGATGCACTTACTATTGAGTTTGAAAAGTTGGAAAACCCTAGCTATGGAACCCTTGCAAAATTCGGCTAGCACTTGGAGAAGATGAGCAAATTTTTACTTATTTTTCCCTTTTTTATTCTTTTATTAACTAAATGACCAAAATGCCCTTTTTATTAAACTTTAAAATTTTTCCCATGCATGTCCATTTTTGTCCAAAATTATAGAAATTGGTCAAATTGCTATTTAAGACCTTCTAATTTATTATCCATAGCAATTTCACGCTAAAAGCTTCTAGAACTCATATTTTGCTACTTATTCAATTTAGTCCCCAACTTCAAATTGGACATTCTATGCATAAATTTTCTTCATGAAAATTTCACACAAACTTGCAATCATATCATGGACCATCAAATAATCATAAAATAATTATTTCTATTTTGGATTTGTGGTCCCAAAACCACTGTTCCGACTAGACTCTAATTCGGGATGTTACATATTGATCTGCTTGACCAGTTGTGTAACACCCTTTACTCATGTCTGATGTTGGAATAGGGTACAAGGCATTACCAGACTTAATCGTTCACAAACATGCAAAAATCGAACTATAAAATTTCTTTTAGATCAAAACTTTTCATACACATGCATAACACCTCATACACGAGCCTATGTTGCCCTAAACATGCATTGAAAGTAGTTAGGGGCTAAACCGAGAACCTTAGAAAATTTTGGGAAAACTTAGAAAATTTTTCCATGACATAAGGTCACACGCCCGTGTGCCTAGGACACACCCGTGTCCTCAGGTTGTGTAACTCTCTAACTATGATGTCAGCGAATAATTTGAACCACACGGCCAAGCCACACGCCCGTGTGCTAAGGCCGTGTTCCCCCACACGGTTGAGACACACGGCGGTGTCTCAGCCCGTGTGGCCAACACTTAGGCTATTTTCCAAGCCTTTAAGTTACCCTTAATCCTTCAAATCTTTATTTCCATATTACACAATTAATTCATGGCCATGACCGTCTAGATTTTGTCGTAAAACATTCATCATGCACATATGTATTAATACCAATCATGCATACCTTACAAGCATAATCACATCACAAGCACTAGAACTTAGCATTGATACATGGATTTACAAACCATAATCACTATGAGCCATACTTCATGGCCATATATAAGTAACTCAATGTAATTCAATACCTTTTGCTAATCATAATAACGGCTAACATAAAAACTAAGTCCCTATACATGCCACTCACACGAAAACGCTCAACACATATGGGTCAATACTTCAAGGGTGATGGCTTGATAGTGTGATGTTGCCTCCGACGATCTCCAACCCCGAGCTAACCTGCCAACACTAAAGAAAAGGAAAGGAAGGGAGTAAGCTTTATAGCTTAGTAAGACTGCTTGAAAATAATAAGCAATTTATCAACTTGCTTCTCAAGATAATACAACCCTATTTGCATTTTTACTAATGTTCCAGTCAAGCTATTTTCTCAAGTCATAGTTACTAAATTGTTTATATCTAGAGCTATAAAACTCAAAATTAAGATCCGCTAATTTTCCCTAAAACCAGACTCATATATCTTCTTACCATAAAATTTTCAGAATTTTTGGTCTAGCAAATAAGTTCAGTTTATTCCTTAAATTTACCTCTTTTTTGCTATCTGACAGTTCCGACCCCACTTCACTAAAAATTAATTATCTCATGATACTGGACTTGGATGATGTTCCCATCTATTTCTTTGGAAAATAGACTCATTAATAATTCTAAGTATATAAATTATAAGCCATAAATATTTTTTTACGATTTTCAATGATTTTCTCAAATTAGAACAGGGGATTTTGAAATCATTCTAACTCTATCTTACAACAATTTAAGTATTTCATAATATGAAACTTTTTTGCTTACACCGTTTCTTCTATGTGAAACTAGACTCATTAAAATTTAATTTTATATTTTATTCGACCTCTAACTCAATTTCCACAATTTTTTGTGGATTTTTAAATTCGATCTACTGTTGTTGTCCAAAACTATTTTAGTGTAAATTAATGATACTAAGTTTATCACACCTTATTAATTCATTTTCACATTGGTAAAAGTACATGTTTATACATCATAAGTATAAACCTATAATCACAAGGTCATCATAAAATCATTCTCATAGGCATGACTTTCCTATTTACATCCTCACCAAATGTACATCATAAACCGAAATCAGTTCTCATGAGTTTGGCATACATACCTGTGTCACTCAACATGTTCATATACTTACTCATATTCATTACTTATTAATCATACAACATGAATTGAATTCACATCTCATCAATTTCATGTAAGTACCTATACCACTCAAAACATAGCCATAAGCTCTATCATTTCGATATAAACCATAAATCTCCCGTTGAACCATTCGGAATACGATAGGACATTCAGTAGCCTAAACATGGGATAAGATGCCGACGCCATGTCCCAGACATGGTCTTACACTGGCTAGCATATTAAAGTTGATGCCATGTCCCAGACAGGTCTTACACTAGCTCTCATCTATCGGTGTCGATGCCATGTCCCAGACAGGTTTTAGCTTGCATATCTCGAGGCCGATGCATGTCCCAGACATGTCTTACACTGGCTCTCATCTTAATGACGATGCATGTCCTAGACAAGTCTTACACTGGCTCTCGTCTTAATGTCGATGCATGTCCTAGACATGTCTTACACTGGCTCTTATAATGTGGTCGATGCATGTCCCAGACATGTCTTACACTAGCACACATATCACCCAATGTCATGGCATGAATATCCAAATCTATTCCTAATGTTCAACCGGGAATCTTTATTACATTAATCTCTCAACGTGCATCCTCATATTCACAATTGAAGCAATTTATGCAATATCAATTCAATCACACATCATAACATTGTAGTTGCATTATTAACATACAACTTACTTGTTTCAATGGAATGTCATATTCCATCAACATATAATTAAATACAATCATAAAAAAATAGATTTCAAGTAAATTAATAATAACATGGATAACATGTTTATTTAGTCACATGGACTTACCTCAAATGCAATTTCGACTAATTATTCTCTTTTTGTCCTTAACCACGTACTTTCTCGATTTAAGCTTGAATCTCGATTTTTCTTGATCTAACATGATGAAATTCACTCATTTAATCACTAAATAAATTTGGACAATCAAAATTCACATTTCTGGCAAAATGACCATTTTGCCCTTGACTTTCACAAAATGACCACTTTACCCCTAGGCCCGGAAATCGATTTTTATCGAATTTCGTTATTAGCCAAGCCTAACTGACCATTTATTAATCTTATGAAAACCCCAAATTTCCACTATTTCACACAATTACAACCTATTTTATAACTTTTACAAAATGGCTCTTTTAATTGTTTTCCATGAAAATCACTTTACAAAAGTTGTTTATTTCACAACCATAACTCATATTCTTCCATAAAATTTTAGTTAACAACACATTTGGTTTCATGGAAAAACTCTATACTCTCAACCATTTTGCAAAATAGTCCCCTCAATACCTAGATTAAGCTTTAGGGGTCCCAAAAATGTAAAAAAAAATCAAGAAAAGTCATCAAAATCACTTACTTGCAAGAGAACTAAGTGGCTGAAAGTTTAGGCTCTTAAAACCCCCTTGTTTGCTGCCATTTTCGGTGGGTAAGAAGAAAGATGAAAAGATGATACCTTTTTGTTTTATTTTATTCTATTTCTAGTCAAAATTAAGTTACCAACCACACCTAATTTTGACTTTTCTACTTTCTTTCTCTCTATGGCCGGCCAAGCCTTTCTTAACGGTCCATTTGCTCTTTAAAAACCCCAAATTTTTGTTTTCTAGTTATTTAACATATTTATCTAGCAAAACAAAACTTTTGCCATTTATGCAATTTAGTCTTTTTTTCTCAATTAGCTAGCAATCACTAAAATTATTTCACCAAAATTTTCATGCACTCATATAATCATGCTATAACACATAAAATAACATTAAAAATAATTTCTCTGATTTTGGGCCTAGTCAGAATAGTGGTTTCGAAACCACTATCCCGAGGTCAGAGAAATTATTTTTAATATTATTTTATGAGTTATAGCATGATTATATAAGTACATGAAAATTTTGGTGAATTAATTTTAGTGTTTGAGGGCTTAATTACGAAAAAGGGCTAAATTGTGTAAGAGGCAAAAGTTGTGTTTTAATATCCAAATGTGTTAAATTGCTTGAGAACCAAAATTGGGGGCTTTTAAAGGGAAATTAGACCCTTTTTAAAAGAGGTAGCCAACCATAGGAGACAAAGAAGTGAAAATGTCAAACATTTGGTGAAATTAGGTGTAAAAGCTGAATATAATAAAACAAAAAAGGAAAAAGGCTATCATCTTTTATCTTTCTCTTTCTTACCCACCAATTTTTGCTCAAGAAAACAGCCATGGAAGTCCAAAATTTTCAGCAACTTTCATCTCTTACAAATAAGTCATTTAGAAGGTAATTTTTGATGATTTTTGCATTTTTAGAATCCTTGTAACATAAGCTTTCAAATGAGGGGACTATCTTGCAAAATGGTTGATAGTCTAGGGACTTGCCATGAAAATATTTGTGTTTTTTGCTGAATTTTTGTGAAATAAAATGAGTCATGGTTGAGTAATAAACAACTTTTGTGAAGAGATTTTCATGAAAACCCCTAATAGGACCTTTTTGCATAAGTTGTAAAGTAAGTAATAAATGTGTGAAATAATTGAATTTGTGAGTTGCTATAGTTATGAAAATAGTTTTTCTAAGCTTAATGAGTAAGTAAATTGAATAAAAATCATTTTATGAGCCTAGGGGCAATTTGGTAATTATGGTAAAGTATAGGGGCAAAATTGTAAAATTTTCCAAAGTGTGTCATTGGAGTAATTTGATTAGTATATTGTTTTAATAAGTTAAATTTGATGTTATAGATGATGAAAAATGAGATTCGGGCTTAGAAGGAGAAAAAAATGAGAAATTGATGTTTAGGCCTTTTTACCAATTTGATGCTGAGGTAAGTCCGTGTGACTAATTTAAACATGTTATCCATATTATTGCTAATATATTTGAAACTTATCCTTCTAAGATTAAATTGAGTTATATATTGGTGATATTGTGTATGAGAGAGTGATGCCAAATGTTAATGTTTTGGTATTATGAGTATTGAAATGATTTATTGTTATCAAGAATTTATCTATGCTTATTTGATTATCATGAAAGTATTAAATGTATGATGGAAGAATAAATAACGTTGTGAGCAAGTGCGATGCTATTCTGCTAGAAACGAAATCTCGTTGAACCTCGGATATAACATAAGATACAAAAGGATATGCTGAGAGAATTATATGGTTTGAACTCATGAGTTGAGTTTGAGTTCATGAGAAAATGATATATGTAACGTGGGTCTGGGTACTGACTTTATGTACAGACCTGTGAGTAGCTCAATGAGTGCATGCTACATGATAGCACTATAGGGTCCACGCACTGACTTGATAAAAGTCCCGTGAGTAGCTTAGAATGTGAGCATTTCATAGTGTGAGGTAGCATTGGCTACATATGTCGCGCACTATTGAGTTGGTTCTAACTGCTTATATGACACTTATGTGCAAGTTTTTTGATGTATCCAATAGTATTCCAAGTGTTCAACGGGTAGTTTAAGGAATGATTTGATGATGGTCCCATTTAGGTATGCCAATAGTGAGAATAGATAAAAGTTATGCTACGAAGCGGAACGGGTATGTATGCAAAACTCATAAGAAATGATTTCGGGTTATGATGCATCTTTGTAACGAAGTAAATAAGTAAGTCACGTTCATGAGAATGATTTGGTGATGACCTTGTGATTATGGGTCCATGCTTATAGTGTATAAAAATGTATTTATACCGTGATGGTTGAAATGATTGGTGAAGGTGTGATGAGTTTAGTTATCATCATTTTTGTACTAAAACTATTTTGGACAGTAGCTGTAGTCCAACTTTGAAAATCCACCAAAAATTGTGGAAAATGAATTTGAAGCTGAATAAAATATGAAATTAAAGCTTATTGAGTCTAGTTTCGCATAGAAGAACAGTGTATGAAAATAAACATCAGATTATGATATATTTAAATTATTGTGAGACAGAGTTAGAATGACTTCGAAATCCCCTATTCTGAATGTATAAAATCATTGAAAATTGTACAAAGATATTTATGGGTCATAATTTATATTCTTAGAATTTTTAATGAGTCTATTTTCAATAGAAGTAGACAGGAATGTCATCTGAGTTCCGTATTATGAGATAATTAATTTTTAGCAAAGAGGGGTGAGAACTATCTGACAGCAAAAAAGGGGTAACTTCATGAAATAAACTATACTAATTGGCTGAACCAAAAATTCTGAAAATTTTATGGTAAGAATATATATGAGTCTAGCTTCATGGAAAATTAGTAGAAATTAATTTGGAGTTCCATAGCTCCAGATATAAAGAAATTAGTGGCTGTGACTCGAGGAAATAGCTTGACTAGAGCATAAGTAAAAATGCAAATAGGGTTGTATTATCATGAGAAGCAAATTGATAAATTGCTTATTATTTTCATACTGTCTTACTAAGCTATAAAGCTTACCCCCTCCCTTTCCTTTCCTTTAGTGTTTTCAGGTTAGCTCGGGGTTGGAGATAGTCGGAGGCAGCATCACACTATCAAGTCGCTACCTTTGGGATAATGAGGTATATGTTAGAAATTTCAAGTGAATGGCATATATAAGGATCTAGATGATCGACATGTAATATTTTGCTTTGGTCAAATGTGTTGGCTTATATTGAGTTATATGTATTGGGCCATGAGATATGGCTTATATTGATTTTGGGTTGTAAGCCTAGCTATTCATGTCATGTCTAGTGTTTATAATATGATTATGTTTGCTCGCCATGCATGGTTAGTAATATGACATGTGTGTTGGATGTATGCTCTATGACCAATCGAGGTGGTCATAGCCATGTAGTAATTACACGTTATAAATACAACGTGGTAATGATTGAACATGAGTGCTTGATGGATAAGTTGGTAACCAGGATATAATGGTATAGTGGTCATCAAAATGACAAGTCTTATGAATGTGAAATAAGGAATCTAGACTTAGTATTGCATGAGTAGATGCATTATTTGTAAGAGGACATGTTAATGTTAAGAATATGTCTTAATAAAGAGTGTTAAATCACTAAAATAATGCGATGATTTGAGATTTTAATGTGCATAAGGCTGTAGGAGATTATGGAAAACATGAAGGCTTGGAAAATAGCCTAAGTGTTGTCCACACAGACTGAGACACGGCCGAGTGTCTCAACCGTGTAAGGAGCACGGTCTGAAGACACGGGCATGTGGCCCGGCCGTGTGGTTCGATGAGCATACTGACGTCACAAATAGAGAGTTACACGGTCTAAGGACACGGGCGTGCCAAAGGCACACGGGCGTGTCCCTATGTCCACACTAGCGTGTGACCCTATTTCATAGGAAAATTTTCTAAGTTTTCCTAAAAATTTTCAAGTTCTTGGTTTAGTCCTTAATTACTTTCAATGCATGTTTAGGGCTTCGTAGGCCCGTATATGAGGCGTTATGCATGTGTACAAAAAGTTTTGATCTAAAAGAAATTTTATAACCCAGTTTATGCATGTTGTAAACGATTAAGTCCAGTAATGCCTCATACCCTATTCCGGCGTCAGACACAGGTAAGGGGTGTTACACCTTGTGCAAGTGAGGAAAATTCCGTTTGAACCTTATGAATAGTCTAGGATACAAGTGACATGTCACTAGAAATTTAGAAATCTGAACTCGTTGAGTTAGTCCGGGTTCGTGATATGTATGGGGCATCAGAGCTCGTTGAATTGGTCTGAGCTCATTATGGATACGAGCGTCTGAGCTCGTTGAGTTGGTCTGAATTCATTATGGATGCGATACATGTAATTGGGTTCCGGGCAATGGTCATGTATGTCCTACCGGTGGCTAGGTAATCCTTGAGTTGGTTGGATACCTCACAGCTTGTGTGAGTAGTCCGTGTAGCTACACCCTGACCGATAGCTTTTATGAGCAAGCCCGTGAATAGCTCCATTGTGAGCATTACATGTTATGAGGTAGCTTTGGCTACGTATGTATATGTGGCACTTATGTGCAAGTTTTTCGCGCATCCAATAGTACTCCGAGTGTTCAACGGGTAATGCAATGGATGTGATGAAAGTCCTGAGGAGGGCATGTTAAAGAGGTATGGTTATATGATATATTACGATAAGTACAGGTATGTTCGCTAAACCTATGAATAATGCCTTGGTAAAGAATGATTTGTGATGAGAAAGTATATGTGTATATATGACAAATAAGTCAAAAGGGTTAAGTGATGAATAATCTTTATGTATATGTTACTATGTCTTTGCATGTTGATTGCTTACTACCATTACATATTATTTACATGTGGACTTACTAAGCTTTAATGCTTACCCCCTTCCCTTTCCATCCTTTGTAGTTCCGCCAAGCTAGCTCAGGGATCAAAAGCTGTCAAAGTATTCGATCACACTATCAAAAGATTATTGGGTATAGTGAAATTGTTATTTTGAGTATGGCATGTACAGTGTTATTTTGAGTATGTGTCATGCTATTTGGCCAAATTGTGAAGGCCTATGATGTTGATGATTCATTTTGTAATAGCCATGTGATATGGCTTATATTTGAAGTTGTAATCTAATTACCCATGCATGCATGTGTTAGTGCCTTGATGATGTGATATGTTATTGCTTGGTGAATGTATGATAAAGTATGGATTAGATGCTAAAAGATAAGGGATGACTTAATGGCTTAAAATGACTATAGTCATGAATGCATAATTTTAAGTTATGGTAACAAGTTTAATAATGCATGAAATTGGTGTGAAATGCTTCTAAATGGTGTAACAAAATGAATGTGCAATAGGATGACATTATGAAGATGTGAGAGTGCCATGGTGTTGGATATTTGAGTGTCTAAATATGTCATGTTGTATGCTATGAAATATGTTTGAATGTATGAATGATTGAGGGTGACAATTGGCTTGGAAAATAGCCTTTAAATGGTCCACACGGGTAGACACACGGACATGTGTCTAGACCGTGTCACACACGGTCTGCCCTATGGGCGTATTGAATGGCCGTGTGCCCCCTGCACCCTAATTTTTGCAAGTCATTATGCCCAATAGTAAACACACGGGCTAAGACACGGGCTTGTGTCTTGGCCATGTAAGAGACACGGCCTACCTATATGGGCGTGTACTCTGGCCGTGTGAAGTCTGCACCTTTTTATGAAAAATTTATTTAATTTTAATTGACCACACGGTCTGGCCACACGGCCGTGTAACCCTAAATTGATGCTGACGTCATAGTCAGAGAGCTACATGGATAGAGGACATGGGCGTGTGGAGAGCACACGGGCGTGTCCCCTGTCTCACACGAACGTGTGGCTCTGTATTAGGGAAAATTTCCCAAACTTTACTAAAGTCTTTGATTTAGTCCCGAATCCCTTCCGATGGTTGTGTTGGGCCTCATAGCCCATATCAGGGACAAATTGTGTATGTATAAATGAAGTTGTTTTAAAGAAAAATTTTATAGCCCGGTTTTTGCATGAATGACTATGTATGTGTTCGATAATGTCTTGTATCCTATCCCGTCCTCTGGTACGGGTAAGGGGTGTTATAGTGTGAGCTTCCCATTACAAGGCTTGAGAGTGTGCTTCCCGATTATGTGACCTAATTTGGTACCCCTGGAAATGAATTGACGAAATATAGTAGTGTACACTAAAATGTACTATATGAGCATATCCATCGATATTTCAAAATAAATTCAATGGGTAAAGTTTTGACATGGCTGAATTGAATTTGAAATGATTTGTCATCAAAGTGTACTTGTAATATGGAATAATGTTATGGAAAGAATATGTATATAAAAGACATTAAATATTGAGCTCATCCATGTTCTTGGTATTATGTGAATTACTTGACTAACTTGACTGGTGAAGTTGTGTTTTAGGCTATAAGCCAAGTTTCTTGGATGCATTATCGTATGCTTATCTTAAATGTAAATATATGGTAAGCTAAATTCCTATTATACGAACTTACTAAGCATTAAATGCTTACTAGGTTTTCTTTTCTCTGTTTTATATTGCTCAGAAGCTCATAAAGGTTGGAGATCTGTCAGAGTATCAAAATAGCCTATACATGCTTGTTTTGGTATAAAAAGTAATCTTATTTTGATATAATGGCATGTATAGTTTAACTTGGCCTATGTTGGCATGTAAATAGTTGTTTGTAACTTAGCCACTGAAATGGCTAAAAATGGATTGTTTTGGTATAATATTATAAGGTTATATATCATGTTTAGCTTATATGTATGTGGTTTGGTTAAATTGAATTAGGGTAAAATATAAATCATTACAATAAGGTAAGTTTGATCATATGAATATGTGATACTATTTCACAAATGTTAATGATGTTTGCTTGATTTATATGACTTGAATTGGTTGACAAATGTATGCAAAGGGTATTGTAGGTTGAAGGTTAAATTTGGGTGAGAAAGAAGGCTAAGAAATGGTCTTATTTTATCCACACGGGCGTGTGTCTTGACCATGTGTGACACAAGGCCTATCACATGGGCATGTGGTTTGGCCGTATGTCCCCTACATCTTAAAATTTAGAAATAGAATGCTCAGAATTGGGCATACAGGCAGAGATACGAGTGTGTGTCTCAGCCGTGTGTGCTATACGACCCAGAACACGGGTGTGTGTCTTGGCCGTGTGAAACTTGCACCTAATTTGTGAAAATTAAATTGACCACACGACCTAGCACACAAGTGTGTGGCAAGCCGTGTGGCACAAGTCAGAGAGTTACACGAGTAAGAACACGGGCTGAGACTCGACCGTGTGCCTCATAACGAATGCCCACACGGCCTGAGACATGGGCATGTCATCTGACCGTGTGACCCACATGGCCTACTCACACAAGTGTGTGACCCTTGTATTAAAGAAAGAATTTTAAATTTTGCAAAAAATTCTCTGAGATTCCGATATAGTCCCGACTTGATTCTAATGTTTAAATTGGGCCTCAAGGGTCCATTCAAGTGACAGTATGATTATTTTCGGATATGAATAGTAAATGATATGAATTATCTATATTTATTCTGTAAACTCCGGTAATACTTTGTAACCCCAGCAACGATTACGGGCTAGGGGTGTTACAATGAGGTCATTGCTCATCTTAAGTGGGGGGACCGAAAAATTGAAATTATTTTCTCTCAAAATAAATATTTCTTTAAATTATGGATTAGGTTATATTTTGTTCAAAATTTTTCAATTTTGTTTAGTATGCAAAACTTCAGTGTAAATAAAGTTATATTATTTCAATAATTGTTATGTTAGTTGAATTATGACATAAATGTACTCTTAATAAAGTATGTGAATCATACCACAAAATTTTAAGTTTAAGTCTCTAGAATTGACTTAGTAATTTCTTGAGGCGAAATCCTAGGAAATATGAATGTTGAAAATAATTTAGGTAACTTTTGTTTGGACCGTTTGAGCCCTTCAAGCCAACCTTGAGGAATTTTTATCCTTCGAAACCTAAATTTGAGACTATATGGCCTAATTTTATTAGAACCTTTGCAATATTTAGCCATCACTTTTCTCTTAATTATCTTTAAATTGTCCCAAACACTAGACTTAGTACTATTCAGAATATTATTTGAAAATAAGTTTGGGGGAGTTGAAAAGAAGTATCAAAATGCTCGAAAAAAAAACATATGTACTCGAAAGAAATAGATGTTCAAAAGAGCATATAAAAACAAAATGAGTTGGTGTATTGAAGGTAATTATTTCGAAGGTCCGATGCAAGATGAGTCTAGGGTATTTTAGCCTAAACTTATCTATCTTTTACCTGCTCCTAGCCTAGCCACGTTATAACCTATCTTGTAATACCTCGAAAATTACTACAGTAGGAAAGTAAGATATTATCCTTGATATAGTAAAGTAAGGAAATAAAGTGACAAAAAGAGAAAATTTGAGTTATGTCAACATTGGGAAGTATATTATGATATATTAATTCAAGAAAGGACTAAATAGTAAAAGTGAAAAAAAATTTGTTGCCCAAGAGTAAATACTCAAAATTTGAGGGGTTAAAGTGTAAATATGAAAAATTTAAAGGACCAATAGTGCAAATATTTTAAGGGTGGAATGATCTATAAACTAAGGAAAATGGATGATTTAGGACCAAATTGAATAAGTGAAGAATTATGAGAGACTAAATTACAATTTTATCAAATTAAGTGATGACTCTAAGATGAAATTTTAAAAGATCATAAATGGCAAAATGGTTAATTAGAAGGAGAGAGAAATCTAGAAGGCAATGATGATGTTGGTAATATGTTAGATTAATTAAAAAATAAATATTAGTTTATAAATATTTTGATTTAATTTTTAAATGATATTTTATTATTTTATTATTATTTTATTTAGTATATCTATGGAAAGAAAGATGAAGAATCACTACCATCTTCTCATGCTTCCAACGTATGAAGAGAAAAGAAAGAAAGAAACTTTCTTTTCTTTACAATTTGGTTTTTTCACCAAAAATTTACCATTTTCACTTAGAAATCAAAATAATTTTCATAGCTACCAAGAGAGAAAATTATTAAGGAGACTATGGAGAGCTAGAATGTCAAACTAGATTCAAGAAATAGAAGCTAGAGGAGAGGGAAAATCAAGTTAAAGATTGAAATCAATAGGAAAAGATAAGAAGTACATCAAGATTTCAATATATTTATAAGTTGATATTATTGAAAAAGTATGGAAATGATATTAATGTAGAGTTTTCTTATATAAGGTTCTATGCTCATGATGTGTTTGTGAAGAGAAATAAGAGAAAGTGATGAGAAATATTGTAGAGAAAAGAAATAAGGGTGTTATAAACTTTGTAATTAACATTTTGCACTAAAACAGTTTTGGACAGCAGCAGTAGTCTAACTTTGAAATATCACCAAAAATAGTGGAAATCGAATTAGAGGATGAATAAAATATGAAATTAAATCTTATTGAGTCTAGTTTTTCATAGAAGAAGCGGTGTAAGCAATGGAATTGTAAATTATGAGTTATAATAAATTTTGTGAGCCAAGATCAGAATGATTTCGGGTTCCCCTGTTCTGACTTTGGAAAATCATAAAAAATTGTAAAAAAATATTAGGGGTTTATATTTATATTTTTGAATTATTAATGAGTCTATTTTCAAAAAAAAAAAACAAACAGAGACATCATCCAAACCCCGTACTAAGAGATAATTAATTTTTAGTGAAGAAAAGTCGAAGCTGTCAAACAACAGAACAGAGATAAATTTGAAGATTTTTCTGTACTTATTGGCTATATTACAAATTCTGAAATTTTTATGGTAAAAAGATATTTGAGTCTAGTTTCAAAAACATCAAGCGTATCTTAATTTAGAATTTTGTAGCTCATTATATAAATAATTTAGTGACTATGACTCAAATGGACATCTATGAATAAACATATAAGTATATAGTGAAATTATAGATAATGTTACTTATAAGTATGTTATATACATTAAGGATGTGGAATGGAGAGGAGGAGGAGGAAAATATGTGAATATTCATCTAGCATGGGTTTATATTAAAAATGACTAATTTGTATGTTTTAGGCTCAGAGACTAAATTGATTAAAAGTAAAACTTTAGGGGGCAATTTTGTAAAAATGTCAAAAATAACCAAATTGAGGGAAATGAATTTTTTTATTGTCTGAATTAATAAATTGAATGAAATTATTAAATTAGATCAAGATCGGGTGAAAAATCGAGGAAAATGAAAAATCACAAAAATGCCCCTAAATCTTGGTATTTCTGCAATTTAACCAGGTAAGTTTGTGTAACTTAACTATGTATGTTATTATGCTTGAATTGAATTGTACGAATGTGATGGTATGTATGTGATGATATAAATATCATATATATATATGAAATATAAGTTGTTCAATAAAGCCTGATAAATGATAAAACCTAATAAATGGTAAGTCTCGGTTGATTAATGAATATCGATGGATATATGTCATTTCCCATATTAAATGAGGTCCTGCATATGTTGCGAACAGGATTTAGCTCGGATGAGTAATCCTATTGACCTCATTACAGATAGGGTTTAGCCCGGACGGGTAATCCTGATATAAGCCCTCTGAACATATGTTATAAAGTGGATTTAGCCCAGACGGGTAATCCAGATTAAGCTCTTTAGAGCATAAAGGATTTAGCCTGGACTGGTAATCCTGATTAAGCTTTTATGAGCATATGTTGGAGACAGGACTTAGCTTGGACTGTTAATCTTGTTGTATGATATGTGGCTCGAGAGTGTGCTATCAGAATAAGTGCCCTAATTGGTACCTCTGAGTATGAATTGACAAATCCTGATTAGTACACCTCGAGTGTACTACCTGTGTATCCATCAATATTTCATATTAATTCAACGAGTAAAGATTTTGACATGAAAAGAAATGTTTTTTACACGTATCTGCCTGAAATACATAAAAATGATGTTACATGAAACATGGAAGTATGAAATGATGATATATGAATATGTTTATCTATAAGAGTAGAGTTGTATATCTCGAGTGTACTACCCGTGTGATTATCGATATTTCAATTGATTAATGAACAAAGCTTTGACAGGAAATATATACTGAACTTGAGACAAATTAATATGAAAACGTACTTGAAATATAGAGATATGTTTTGAAAATATTATAGGGGTGTTACTTATTTAAAAGACCTATTGATTCAAGTTTCTCTGCTACCTACATTAGTGGAGAGAAATTGATTTGTTCAACATATGAAGGCATAAATTAAACTTGACGATTACAACTTAATCTTAAATAAGGGAATAAAATTAAATTGGTAAATATTTAATATGTCTTTATTAAGAAAACATTTAGTCTATTTTTGCTATCATAATAATAATTGAGATTAATTTGAACGATATGTATACTTAAGTAGAATAAATCTCAATTTTTTTTGTTCTTGAGCATAACTATACTAAATTCATAACTTTGAGAAAAAATGTTTTCTGAAGGAATTTTTCAAAGGTGTTTCCAAAAAGGTATTTTCCATTTGTGTATTACTCGGGACGAGCAATGAATTAAGTTTGGGGGTGTAGAAACACGAAAATATATAGAAATTTTCATGCCATTTTTAACTCAAATTCAGGCACTTTCATTGTAATTCTTGCCGAAAATTATATAATAACTATAAAATAATTAAATTACACTTAAATTATTAAAATATTAAATTTTAATTAATTTTATAATAAATTTTCATAAATTTTGATTTATTTTCGACAAATTTGTACAAATAGTGAAAATTGGTTCGGTAAACACTACTAGGAGCACAAAACCGTAAAGTGATTTTTGAAGTATCGAGGTGAATTAATTTTTTAGCCTAAGACGGTCCAAATGATGAATAATAATACATAATATAATTAATTTTAATTATATCCAATTTATTTTGGATAAAAAAATTATTATTAATTATATTATGAAATGATGCCTAGTTGTGCTAAACCGAAAGACTAATCCAACCAAGCAAATGGGCTGCGTAAAACCATCCAACATGCTAACACAATCAACTCAAATTAGCTGATTACTTGACTTGCAAAACAACCCTTAAAGTTTCCTTGAAATTTCATTCAAACCCCTCCACTTTCTGTGCTTTTAAAGATTCACCCCAGGCTAAATTTAGCAAGTTTGAAACATTCAAACTTGCCACTGTGTGGCCGGCCAAAAGGGGGAAAATGACTGCTGATTGTTTTCTATTTTTAGCAGTCAATCCCACCTATAAATACCCCCTTCACATATTCATTTCAAGCACACCTCTCATTCCTCACATCTCTCTCTCTTTCACTGACTTTCTCTTTTTATTTCCCATTTTTCTTTCTTGTCCCTTCCTTGCCAATTTCCCTCTTCGAAAAGAGCCCTTCAACCTCCTTGGGTAGCAACATTCAAGTGCTTGTAGAATCCTCGGCTCAACAAGAACGAGCGGAGAAGGAGGAGCGGAGCAAACTAGTCAGGCTTTGAAGAAACACCAGATTTGATTCTAATTTCCTATCCTTTAACTTTTATTATTGTTGTTATGAACATGTTTATGAATACTTGTTATATTTTTATTCTTAATTTAATTAACATGACTTAAATTTAATTCGGGTTAGGTTGATTGCATTTCGTCCACTTAAGTTATTAAAATTATGTTCTTGTTGTTATAAGTCTTGGTAAATTGTTTCATTAAGTAAAACTATGATTATGTTATTCTTGCATTACAACTGTAAGGTAACTAATGAATTAATTATTAATCGTATTGAAATTGTAATTAATTGATACAATACTTAATCAGTGCATGTTTAATCTTCTAAGGTAGCTGAGGGTTAAATTAGCGACAGTATTAAACAGTACATTAGCCTTGCCTAACTTGTAAGATTATTGTGATTAACCTGTTTCAATGTAAGAGTATATTATTACCTCACTTAATCTTTTACTTGCTTATTAAAATTGAATAATTGTTTGAATTGGCATAATAATATGTTCAAGAGATTAGTTAATTTTGTAAGTATGTATGTGCTATAGTTAATAAATTACCAAGTTGTCATGAATTTATTCGTAACAACATGAACATTGTTTTAGTAATATTAAGTTAAGAAATGTAACTAATCTAACATAATTATGTCATATTGATTAAACTTGTTTTTTAGAAATTGTGCATTGGAATTTTTACTTTTTATTTTTATTACTTAGTTAATTTTTAGTTTAACATCACTTTTTCAAAACAAAAGATTTTTCCATCACCAAACTGTTTTTAGTTGCATTTTATAAATATTTTCTTACACAACCCCTGTGGGTATGATAACTCGACATTTACTTGTCAATTTATTACTCGTTGCAATTGTGTACACTTGCACATTTCCATCGTTCCAGTTGGTTTGCATGTCGTACCGGAACCAACTACACAAAGAAGAGTTGGCAGTTGGGATCATTGATTGCTATAACCAACTTATCGTTAAGAGAAAGGAAATTTATTTTCAAGGATCGGTTCGAGTTCAGAGTGTACCGAGGCTAAGGCTAAGCACTCACACATTGATTTACTGATTTAATTTAAATTACTTAATTTTATTTTCGTAACTATCATTTTGTTATTATTTCATTTTATTTTATACTTGTTTTTCTTTATCAACTAAACTCCCCCTTATTTATTTTTCAATTCTACACGTACAGGTCCTGGGCATTACAACTACCTAGACTTAGAAATTTGGTCATGTAAACAAGAAAATTAGAAATCTCAGTCCCTGTGGGATCGACCCTTCTACTCTATACTACTATTTAATTCAATTAGAGCGTAGGAATTATATTTGGTGGTTTTGACTCCCATCACTTAGTCTTTTTCATTTTCTGTCTCTATAATTAGCATTTTGCGGAACTCGGTAATCGAATTGCCTAGAACTCACACTATCCAGCTTCAGTATCGGTAGACTTTTAAATCATTATAGACTCGGTTATATGGATGTGTATAGGTTTTGATGTGGCATATTAGTTAGATGTTTTTGGATGTTGATATATGATAAGCACGTTTTCACATTCAACCATTATGGTAAGCACGTTTTAATGTGCCACACTGGCACCATTATACAACGAGGTCATAAGATTTGGTTTATAATGTATAAAATAATTACATGTTTAATAAAAAGATTTAATTAAGTTTTGAATGTAACTATTCCGTTGAATATTGTAGCTTCCTTTAGCTCGGGTCTAGCGATCAGACTAGGCGAGGAGTGTTACACCATGACATAAGCTAAGAATGATCAAATAGCACAAAAACTTCTAAACAAATATTTTAACCAAATTCAACTACAATCATTGACAAAATTTCTTTTTTAGATGCTCATTAGGTCGTTCATGGAACGAAAAAAAGAATCATGCTATTGGACTAGTATAAACATTTAAAGGAGTTCTTCAAGGGGTATATATGAAGGGCTTAGGTGGGATTTTGAGGGTATCTAAACTTCCTTCTAGCATAAGCAGAACTTCATTCATTGATGGCCTTTGTACTGGGTAAGTCTGTATGCACCACAACCCTATTATTATCATCTTTTTTGCTATTTCATTATCTTGGCTCGACATTACCCCACACAATCCTAGGCTATTGTCTTTCTGTAGACGGTCATAAACCCAATGTGGGTAATATAGCTCATTACTATCCTTTGCAAATTCATCAATATTTTTTCTTCCTCCTACCATCTCTAAAACCATCATTCCGAAACTATACACATCGGCCTTGTGTGAAACTCTCCCAAAGTTCCTGCTAAATAGTTCTGGGGCAATATATCCAATTGTCCCTCTAGCATCCAACACAGATATAACGCTCTCTTTTGGACATAGTTTTGCAAGTCCAAAATCAGAGATCTTGGGACAAAAGTTTTCATCTAAAAGTACATTATGAGGTTTTATGTCGAGATGCAAAATCCTTGTGTTGCAACCCCGGTGGAGGTACTCGAGTCCTCGAGCTATTCCTATTGCAATTTCATGCAATTTTCCCCATGCAAGGCGCCCTTCAGTCGCAATATTTTCGTTGTGAATGAACTTTGCAAGAGAACCATTGGGCATATTCAAACATCAAGGCTTTCTTGTTTGTGGTATAACAATATCCAAGAAGGGAAACAATATTAACGTGTGATGTTATGCTAATACTGATGACTTCATTTATGAACTCTTCTCCATTTCCTTTTCTTATGTCTGTTTTGAGAACCTTCACTGCCACGGGACGACCGTCATCGAGCTTTCCTTTGTAGACGCTGCAAAACCCTCCTTCACCCAATTTCTCCCTAAATGAATTGGTTATTTTCTTGATATCTGAACATTGGTATCTCTTTGGAGCTAGTGACCCATATTTCTTTATGTAAGTTTCGACGTTGGGATCTTTCATAGTTTTCGATTTCATCATTCGAGTAGTTTTGTACACAACAATGATGAGACATGCAAATACTACTCCACTTGCAAACCCATATCCTAATCAAACAACAGTGGCAGAGCATAAAAGGTGAGAAATATAACGTGAAAAAAGAAGTAAAAAATCAAAATAATTAAAACTTACCCAAAAACCTATACCCCTTCAATTTTAAGTAGGCGTGGTCTGTACAAAAAGTAGCATAATTAGAACTTTGGGAAATCATAAATGTGGAGACTTACACTCTAACTTAGGTATTCTCAGTTTTTGTCGAAAGATTCATGGTTTTGTTCCACAAAAGTTAGGCTCAAAATCTTTGTATATGTTGTAGCTAATCCTAGTCATATTAGGAGGAAAAACCAAGAATATTTAGTATTTTTAGGGGGAGGAAATATATAATACACACAAATAAAACTTTTTATTTATTATAAATTTGATTAGTAAATATACAAGAAAACTTAATACTTAAAAAAAAATTCTATTTAAGAGAACTTAAACCATAAAATAATTATTTTATAACTAAAACAATTAAAATTGACATAGAATGAATGACTGTAATAATTAAAATAGGCATATATTGAATTTTTTTTTCTTCAAAAGGTTATTAATACAATCACAAATATAAGCAATACATTTGAATAAATACAACCATCACAAATATATAGTAAGATCTTTTTAAGTTAAAGTATTATCTTTGTATTAATCCAGTCCAGTCATCAAATGTCAATTTAAATTTAGAATATATTTAAAAAGTTGTTGATTAAATTAATAATATATATATACTCTTATATAGATAACTTGAATCTCATATGATAAAAAAAAATAATGTCATTATAATTTACGAGAATTGTGTTTTTCTCGAGCCTTTTTTTCAATCTAATTTTTTTTTTTAAATTCTTCTAAATTTTGAGTGGACTTCCATATCACAAATAACTCAATCCATAAATAAGTGTATTTCCAAACACTCCCAAATTCTTTTTTCACTTTCTACCTCTTAATTTTTCACTCAACCAAATGCACAATACACAATTCAAGAGAAATTAAGATCTCACAGCTGATAAACAAAAAGGCAGAGATTTACCATGTTTTAAGCATGGCATCTTCTGTAGACGGCCGTTATCACAAAAGCAAAGAACCTGTGTAGCATTCATGCTTCGTACACATGTTCCCCTCGATGTCCTACACTTTCTGCAAAACTCCTCTTCCTCAAAGTGATAAACAGCAATAAAACCTTCATTCAAAGCTTCTTTGAGTGTCAAGCTTCTATAAACCAGCTGATCATAAGCCGTGATGAGAACTGGAACCTTAAATTTCAAATAACATAGCTTTGAAGGACCGGTAAATGCTTCCCACAGAACATAATCGTAACCAATGCTACCATTCTTGGTAGTGCAAGAAAAGTTATATGCTTGTTCTGAAATAGTGCTTACTACCTGATAGCCATGGAAGATACTGAGGTTGCGTATCCCATTAGCGGAAAAACTAAAAGGAAGGTGATTCAGTTGGGTGTCAAGTAGTGGGCAGGTGCCATTCCAAATATCTGATCGTGCAAGCTTCATCCACTGGCTGTTTTGTTCGATTTCCAGGACAATGAAAGTTTGGTTTTCCATGTTTATAACTGGGTATTCATGTGGTTGGCATTGAAGCTCGAACCCTTGTCGGCCGCAATGAGATTGTTGGTTTCCCCAAAATGGGTAACTTATTTCTTTCATTATTCCACATTCAAATGAAGATCTGCAATCACCGTAAGGTAGTGAGTGATCCCTGGAATGAGTTCGTGGAAGAACTTTGAAGAAGAAGAAGAAGATGAAAGTGAGAAGTTGTATGAGAGATGGTGGAGAGTTTTCAGGTGCCATTCTCTTGTTCAATTTCTGATAGAAAATTTTGATTCAAACAAATGAATAATAGGAAAGAGAGATTCATTCTGTAATGGAAATTGACAGAATGGTAAATTATATAAAATATATTTGTTTCCTTTTGTTATTGGGAAAACGGGATAAAATAAAACCGTAGTCGTTGTACTGATAAATTATATTAATTTTCACTAAATTATTAATAAATTTTTATTTAGTCATTTAATTAAAATGATTATAAATTGATTATTAAATATTTTGAAAGTTTTTATTAAAGTCATTGAGTGATTCAAAAATTTTTATTTAAGTCATTGGTTCATTGAATATTTTTTTAAAAAAAAAAGTTCTATCAACGAGCTTTAAGCGACAATTTGATGACTGGTCCATCAACAAGTAAAATAATATACTTTATATTCAAGTTGTTTTGAATGTCAGTGTTAGAGATAGAAAAAAGAAAATGTTTCAATTTAATTTCGTGGATGTATGACGTCCAAAGTTGTTTCATGAAAAAAATATTGAATTGTAGAACAGACTGAGAAAAATAGCTTACAATTAGTGCAAGCAATGCGAATAAAAAAAACTATATAGCATTGATTTTAATAGCCTAATAAGTTAAATAAAAACTTTTGAATAATTTAATGATTAAATTATAATTTTTTAATTACCATAATTTAATGATTAATAATTTAATTTATATGATGATGAACACTACCACGATGTATCCTAAAGAAATCCAAGAGACTGACAAATGCGCATTGTTGCATTCAGTATGAATAATTCTGGAATTTTTTTTGAGAAATTTAAAATGAAGTCATGTGTTATTAGGTTAGATCATTTTTGAGACTAAGAAAATTTTTAATTTGAACTTTTTTTCTAAGTTAGGCTTTAAAGTTTTTTTTTTAATAAATTAGTTCATGATATTTTCTTGAATCTCTTAAAGTTTAGACCTAAATGTGACAATAATTGTCAAATTTAAACTGTAATATAAAAATAATTATTAAATTCAGATATTAATTTTTTAAAAAAATTTAAGCCCTAAAATAAAAATAATTTCCTGATTAAAGCTGATGTAGTAATTATCAAGCTGATACCCAAATGATAAAAAAAGAAAAATAAAAAAAAAATGAAAGCTTATATTCTAAATGATAATCTTAACATCTTGTATTGGATGTCCACTTCTTCAACGATACAAATAAATTTAGTTGGATGCATATATTAATTAATTTATTCAAAGATAAAGAAAGAAAAACTCAGATTCGTTGTTATTTTTTACTTCTTCTATATACAGATAATTTCAATGTGAATTACGTATCTTTTCGTAGAAACAAAAGTTATCTTTGGATTCTCCACTATCTTTTTTAATGTAAATTTTAAACCAATAAATTAAAATTCGACTTAATTAAATTAATTCATGAAAATCAACTATTCAAATTAACTTAAAACTATAATTATTAGTTGAAATCACATCAACTTAAATTATTATTAATAATATTTAAAAAAATAAATTAATAAAAATAATATCACAAACTTAAATTATACATTTTTATATGTAACACATATAAATTCTTAGCATGTATGAAATACGAATTTGGATCCAGTCCTTAATATCACTACTAATAATATATTTTTATTTGATTTATAGATATAAAAACAAAATTCAATTCAACTTTTGTTGCTAAAAAAAAAAATCAGTCCATTAAATGTTTTATCTTTTATTTTGTTGACTATTAAAATTAACTAATCAAATTGCAACATGATAACCTTTCACTTTTCTAATAAAAAATTATAAATATTATAAAAAAACTTATAAGACTAAAAGAAATCATAAAAGCTTATAAAGAATTTTTATAAATTCTAATAAATTATTAAATTATAAGTCATTTATTAAAAAATCAGAATAAACACATGGTACTAAATTAATCATTAGATGGGGAAATAGTTGTCAAATTGTTGGGTCATTTTCATGTCAAATCAAATGATATTAACCCTCCACAAATAAAATGACAATTGTTAGACTCTCTCCTTTTTATTGATAGTTTATCATTTTTTTTAAAAATTTAATTTTTTATCTCTAGTTTTGTAAGTACAATACAGTACAGTAATTTAGACCTTAAAAAGTTAAAAATTATTTGTCAAGTACTGCATACTATAAAATATTTTTGGTACAATTAGTTAATATAAAACCAAAATTTTATTATCCAATGATTGCAAATATTAGCATATATTAACATGAAATATTTTAACGATTATTCTCATTATTCAATGGTTAGTTTAATGCAGCGTGTTTATTTTAATTTTAAGCGTTTAATCTCTTAAATGAGAAATCAATAAATGATTTTTTTTAATTTTTATATATTTTTAAAATTTTCATAATATAATTTATTATAACTTTTATAAGTTATTATAATATTTACAATTTTTTATGAATTTTTTTAATTTTTTTATAATTTATTAGATTGTTTATAATTTTTATAAGTTTTTATAATATTAATAAGTTTCTATGAATTTTTTATAGTTTTTTATAATTTTATGTAAATCTTTAATATATTTTATAGTTTTTAATTTTTTTTAAAATATTTTACTAATATTTTATGATTTTTATATTTTTTTATAACTTTTATAAGAAAAATGAAAGATTAAATTAAGGCTGACATGTGTCATCATCTGATTGACCCGTCAGTTGATGGTCAACATGGTTAAAGATGAAAAGTGTTGATTGATTTTTAAGTTTTTTTTTTTAAATTATTTTTTAAAATTTTCTACTCTTTGAAGATTTTATATAAGACTCAAAAGTATAATTATACCTAAACAGTTGTGATCTCAACATAAATTAAACAAATACTTTATCTCAACAACATAAAAATAAGTATATGGATTACTCTGAGTATTGTTAGTCGTCGGAGCATTATTGGCGCAGCGAAACATTATTCGATGACCCTATAACGTGGACCTATGTGCGAAATGACTAGAATGGGAAAAAGAATGTTTGAAATATACTTCTGGTAAATTTGAGTAGATGAATCTGATTTTAACTATACGTTTACAACGCATAATGCAAATCTCAACCACTTCCGCCTCTACGTAACTCACCTGGTTGAGCGATCGAAATACTCTGTATTTCTTAGACTTTCTACGAAAATTCTTTCTAGTTCTAGCTAATGAGAAATTCAGCTAATATAGAATTATATTGTTTTGTTACTCAAAGACCTATTTTAGTTTTCCCTACGCAGAAGATAAAAGTTAAGATATTTTAACATGATATTTAAAAAACTTAATTAATTTTGTTGCAACCTACAATCAATAATTGTTTAAAAACAATTTGCTTTGATAGAAGTGTTTGGCAGCAGTGACCACTTCAGAGTGTCACTGCAATAAACAAACTTAAAAAATAAAATAATTAATGAGCTCCAGGAATTGTTTATACAATTTGATTTTCCTATGCCTGTGAAGCTTAACTTATTGAGATGAATCCTATTTTTGAACCACAAAACAACAAGTGACCTTAGTTCTATCACACCCCAGTAGAATAATCTCACTTTTGTATCCAAATACTACACCTCTTACCTCTAAATTCTCCCTCCCTAAGAACTTAGGTTGTGAAACCAAACAAAAAAAAGGTTTTACTCTCTCAATTGCACTCTCACAAAAGCATTCCTCTATGAATTGATAAGTGATATCAATAACTTCGTAAATAAACTTATATACGTATCTCAAATATATAGAAGTTCAAGACTTGCTAACATACTAAAGATCAATTACAACTCAAATCCCTATTAGATAGAAGCTAATATATAGCAAGATACAATATGCTAATAAAGTCCAAGATAAAGTAGGATCTTTGGAGATAAGCCTTCAATGCAATCTTGATCCAATCTCCTTATTTCAAAAGATCCGTTTGTTTGATTTGATCTGATCTAATCTTCAAACTTCAAAGGTTTGTTGCTCCATAAAATAGATATTCAAATATGGGTCAGCGAACGTCCACAAAATCATTTAAGTTATTACCCAAGTGATTTGGTTGAAAAGATTTTCAACTCTAAATAAGGCAAATTATGTTGCTTGTCAAAGTGCAAGGCTGAAGTGGCCACTTCCGTTGGCATTTCGATAGCCACTTCAAAAAACACTTGGCTAGAAAAACCTTTACCAAGGTTGATGATACGGCCTAGGCCGCATCATATTTCGATACAACTCGACAACATTGAGATTGGACTAAACACGAGGGGCCCAAGAGTAAAATGAAGCTTAATTTCGGCTCAACGAGCTCAATCTTAGTTTTCCCCAACTTATCTAGCTCGCTCCTAGATCATTGACGACCAATGATTATTCGAGAAGAGATCCATACTGTGATTCTTATATGATGAAGAATTCAAGACGAAGTAAAGCAAGCTTCGAGTTTGAAACCTTTCAAGGTGACAAACGGGAAGGTAGAAATATCTCTTCAAGTGCATCAAAGTATTCATCCACGGAAATCCAATCTTAAAGAGGTGATCATATCTCATATGTAGATGTTTTCCCTTCCTTCCAACGAAAAGCTTGTCGTTCTGATTCTTATATGTTATCTTCTTCTTGTAACGAAAGAACGAGACAAAAAGAAATTAGAAGAAAAGAGCGGCAAGAAATGTTAATGCGAGAAAATGAGTGAATCCTAAACAAAATTTAGAGAAGAAGAAGAGAGATGAAAGAAAAAGAATTTGAAAAAGGAAAAGAGAGTGAAAGAAAGAAAAAAGCAATTGAGATTGCAAAAGAATGTGAGCAAGAAAAAAAAATTAAAAAAAAGAGATTGAGATTGAAGAAATAAAAGAAAGTGTTAGTGGAAAGAGCGACATTGTTAAAAAAGAAGGTGAAAAAGTTGCAAGTGAACAAGAAAAAGCGAGGAATGTTTTTACTAACCTACATGCAAGTTGTCCTCGTATTGTTTCTTCTTTTCAGGTTCCTAGAGATTCAATTGACAAGTTTCAACTTCATTACCTTCTCGATGAGTGACGAATTTGATTGATCGAGAAAGGTAAGGTTGAAGGTGAACTTAATCCACAAGTGCCTAAAGGTAAGCAAGGTAAGGAGTTTTTAGCCATTGAATCACGGCAATCAAATTTGAATGCTGTTAAGAAAATTTCTAGTGATTTAGTCTTCAAAAGATCTCCTCACTTTGATTTGATTAATTGTCATTCTATGATTAATGTTGATGATTTCGTTCCAACTAGTGCCATGAAGAAATTTTCTTATGATTAGTTTTGTGTTGGTAATTTTGTTGATAAAGTTAAATTAAATTACCATATACAAAATTTGATCATAGGTGATAAAGAGTTTTTGTGTAAGACGTTTAATTTGTTTGATTACGATGATAATGTGAAATCTCTAAATCCTTGTGCGAAATACTCATGCATTTACATGCCAGTTCGAAAGAGATTTGAGAGGCTTGATTGTTTGCATATTTGTAGGCTTAAATCCTTTTTATTTGGCATGTGTGATTTATTGATGAAAACAAAATTCTTGTTGTATTTTGGAACGATGACCAAAACCATGTGTTTAAACCCAGAACCTATGTTCCTAAGTTGTTGTTAAGAAAAGGTGAGCATCGTAATTTTATTGTGAATAAATGTGTTGAACCCTTTCAACTGCTCCAAATTTTATCATTATGTTTGAACATAAAGCATGTGAATTTTGTTGGCTTGCAAAGTGAAAATTAGATTTTTGATTTTGGAAATTGTTTTACATTATAGTTTAAAGGAGCTGAACATGATTTATATATTTGTAACTTACAATCACTTCATGTTTGGCATGATTATGACTTTCAATCACTTCATGATCTTTCTACGCTGCCAACCTTGAAATTTTTGAGTCTGATTGAAATGGTAAGAGAAAACCTCAGTTTTGATTTCAGTGATCACTGTTCTTTATTATTGTTCAAGGGATTTGAACCATGGAATTTTGTTTTCCAAGATTATAACTTTCAAATGCTTTGTGGTTCTAGTTTGTTACCATCGATGAATTTCTTGATTCGTTATGGTAAGGTAAGACCAACTTCTATTTTTTATCCCGACATTGGTTGATGCATCCCAACTTTGAATAAGATTTTGAAAAGTTATTTTGTGTTTATAATTCCTAGTGTCACTAATTTATTTCATTCTTGTGTGGGTGATACTTTGAAATGGTTTCCTCCTAAAGAGGGAGGGTATGCAAGTAACCCACTTTCTTGTCGAACCCTTTGTGGTTCTCAGGTTTTTGGAAACGATTCTGTCAGGTTCATGAGCAAATGAGTTTGTGACTTTGAAAGATTCTTCGTAAGCAAATGGCCCGATTTGAGGACAAATCGTCTTCAAGAGGGAGGGTATGATACGGCCCAAGCCACTTCATGTTTCGATACAACTCAACGACACCGAGATTTCTCTAAACACGAGGGGGCCAAGTGAAAAATGAAGCTTAATTTCAGCTCAACAAGCTCAATCTTAGTTTTCCCCAGCTTATCTTGCTCACTCCTGGCTCATTGAGCTCGATTCTATCTCATTTTAATTTTATGCATTTTAGTTGCTGGAATAAAACATTAATTATGATTTAGCTATTTTTAGTTAATTATAATTAAGTCTTAAATATGTCTTAAGTCTATTAATGCAATTTAATTAGTACAACATTTTAATGTGTCTTAAGTTATATTAATATGTTATAATAAATACAGCTTTTTAATGTGTCTTAGATTAAGATATCTTAATTGTGTCTAAAGTTTAGACAAACTAAATGGTGTCTAAATTATGTCTTAATGTTGCATTTAACCGAGTTTTAATTTTCCTTGTAGGCTGTTCACCTTGGAGGCTGAATATGCATGTAAATTGAAGATAAAATGGACTGAATTTAAGGAGATACATGCACATATGAATTTTAAATAAGTCTCCATTCATGTTCACATGTGTGATCGATTGGTGTCCCAAGAGTGACCCTTTAATTAACCAAATGCATGAACACAAAAGCTACTAGAACCCTTCAAGAATTAGCTTCAATGAAGGTGCACTGTGACCGATCATATGGATGCTCAAATTCATGTCATGTACGTTTCTTAAAGATGAAGAATGTGCCTGTTCATTTTGTTCATGCATGAAATTAATTAAGAGGGACGAATCTGTCCATCCATGCACTCTAAAGGGGCTTGTACGATTTTAATGGCACACATTGAATTCACAAGTCACATGCCTGAAGTTCATGAACAAGTAGCTCAATTAATTCAGCCAATGTACCAGCACATACATGCAACAAAATTAGAGAATGAATCAATTCAATGCAAAACTGCCCATTTATATGTTCAAGAAGCAATTAAAGCTTCAATTAGAGGTGATGCATGTCCCAAGCATATAAAATTTGGCTGAATCATTTGGGAGGCTATTAAAGTGCCCAAGCTACCATTTAAAGTCCAAAACTATTCAACTATTCAAGACAGCCCCTTAAAGGCTGTTCACATCTCTTGGCTGATCATATTCAGCTCCATTCATCTCATCTTTCACTTCAATTAATCAAGCTGGCCTAGAAAGCATCAAGGGATATTTTGGAAGGTTCAAGGAAGTTTCTAGCTTAATTAAGCTGAATACAAAGCTGCCCATTCAGTTATCTTAGTGGCCATTCATCCAGCTTATGTATTGAGCTATAAATAGAAAGCTCATTAGTTGTAATGGGGGCTTTTGATACTTTTATGAATGTTTATAGCATTTGTGAGTTATTCAACTCTCTTATTTCATTTAAGACTTAAGTTTACTTATCTAGCTTGCTAGTGGCGTCATCCTTGTGTCTTTGAACTTATCATTCTTAAACCGAGTGTGGCATTCATCTTTAATACCTTTGGTTCCTATCTCTTAATAGATAGTGGATCAAGGTCCTTTCTACTCTCTTCCATTACCTTAAGTATCGTATGAGGTTCGGGTCAATACTCCCTATAGTATTGGTTCTTCCTTGGCCTTACGCCAATTTCATCCAACTATCCACCTTAAACCTCATTTTACTTCTTATCTAGTCGAAACTATACTTATTCTATCTTAACACTCTTTGAAACCCTTTTGTTAAGCCTACATTTAGCCAAATTCAACTAAACTCCGAATTGAATGAAACTTTTCCATTTTACGATCGAGTATCTAAGCGACTCGAATCACTTCACAAAGGCGAGATCACATCAGTTGATCATGCCTTCCATATTAGAGCACAAATCCATTTTCACAAAGTAAGCTTTAATCTATCTTGATCTACTCAAATCTCATCAACTCAACCATCCTTAACATAAGGATACAAAAGATCATAAAGTCAGCCCATATCTTCTTGGACTGCATATCTCAATATAGATCACATAAAAATCCTTGAAAATTAATATTGTTTGATTCAATCTCTTCTCCAATAATAAACACGAGATTTGATGCACAAAAACCTCAAAAATATGCAAAAAAATTGGCAAAATATTTTGGTCAAACATGCCAACAAATAATGCAAGTTATGTGTCTGGCATAATGTTGATCGAAGTGGGCACTTTCATCAGCCACTTCCAAAACTTGCCTCATCAATTTTGTTTAACATATTTATCTAAATATCTTATTGATTAAATTATTAAAATACTCTATTTTACTCCAATTGAAATTAGTGAAATAGATTTCACATGATTTCAATTAGATTATTCAATCTATCCGTCGAGCATGCATAAAATGTGTCTTAATTTAACATGGCGAATATCATATATAAGTATATTAAATTAATTATACAACCATTTCAATATAATTAATTTAACATATGCTTTAAGTTTCAAAACTACATTCAATAATAATATCAATGTTCTTCACATTCTAATTTATTCGATCATTAGGTGCGACCTTTTAGATTCTACAGCATTAGCAATAATATTAACACAATAAGAGGTTTATTGTCATAAGTTGCCATGGGTCTTAACCTCATGGTCTTATATACACTTTCATATCGTGATTTGCCAGTCTGGTTAGCAATATAGTTGCCCTGCCAGAGGCTTCACAGAACAACATTTTTACAACAACACTTACTAAGATTCCTTCACATTTCTAATTTATTCATATTCCTTGTATATCAGACTTTACCTAAATGTTCATTGATCAACATTTTTTTCAATAGAACTTTAAAATCCTATCACTTATCTCATCTTTACTATACTTATGCACTTACCAGTTACGGTAGATCTCGTCATTCTCTCTCTATATATGTATACTTCTACTTAGGTAATTTAAATAAAAGAATCAATGTAAAGACTTACTTAATATTCATCTACAGTAGCTTGGAACTCCTGACTCGGACATCCATACTAAAACAGTAACAATCATTACTTAGAAAACATAGAAACACCATTAAAACTCATTCATATACCACTTACTATCATCTCAACACTAACAACCCCCATGCAAAGCCTTATTCTTACATTTTACTATTTATACATTCCTTATAGACCTACTCTCTCAGATTTTAACATGTAGAGTCATATTACTTACCTAGATGTGGAATAGCTATTAATGAGATCCAGAATTATACCTTCCAGCTAAAATGAGAAAGATATACTTTTTTATTACAAAAAAAATTAAAGAAAAAAAAGTTAAGGAAGAAAGATTCCCCTCTAATAGAACTGTTTCCACACATATATATGACTTATGTTCTCATAGTGGAACTTGACAAGTGTCACACTCTTTCAAAAATTGTCTTTCTTTATTGCCTACACATTCTGATAAGAACATAAATAATAATTTAGTATAGTAAATATCATATTAGTCTATCCAACTGGTTCTTAACTAGATCACTTTACAACCCAACTAGCACAATACTTAGACAACCGGACGTACTAAACCTTTCGCGTAAACCCATATCATAATTTCCTTTTCACTTAGTAGTTATTTCACTCCAACTAACAAAGTAATCTGACATAAGATCTTTACTTGTTATACATCCATCCTATCCGCCAAAAGAAACAATTGGGCTGATAGCACTACACCAAAACAATTTATTTTAATAGAACACGTCCAAATATTGAATCCGTCATATTCGAGGTGTGACAAAAAAAGTTGTGGTCTAATAAAACATTTCCATGATAATGGTACTATGTAGTCTATCCCTTTGTCCATGATATCTAGATTGAGCACAAGTTATTAAATAAACATTGTATTGTCCAATATTTTATTTCATGATTTTTTCATAGACTTAAATATACAAATGAATTTGATATCTCATATCAAATTATTTGAGCATTACTATGTATTTCTAATCTCTTTTTATTAGAAGCCCAATATATCTCTCCCATTATGTAGGATGAGAAAATCATATCTCTCCCATTATGTTGGACGAGAAAATCATATATTAACCACTCACATATCACTACATAGTTTGTGGTATATCCAGCAAAAATCCTTATAGTATATTCAATTATAGAAGACTTTTAATTTCATCATAACACATGACTCTCAATGTTGAGAAATGTGGTGACCTCAAGTATAAGGATCACATGCAACATTATCACTATGATAATTGATGTGATTTGTACATAATAATCTAAGAGCATTCTCATGACAGGTCGGTCCAGTACATTGTACTTTTAACATGTTCTCATATGTTGGCTCAAAATATGATCTACCATAATTTGATACGTCAAACTAAGCTCTCCACTTATTCTCGAGCAATTTGAATGTTTTTATCATGTTTTTATTTAGTTTTTGCTTTTTCTTTAATAAGTTAATTAGTGCATTTTACGCTATATCAAAACAAGGAAGTTGTGATACCCTTGATAGTGCCAAAACGAAGAAGACAGAGGCCATCTATAGTGGTATCGTGATACGAGCCATGGGTATTACGTTACCCAACCTCCTAAGGACCTCCCATTTCAAGATTGACGAGGGTATCGCGATACCAGACCATGGATATCATGATACAGCTTTCGTGAGAGGACAAAAAATGACTATAAGGGTAGTCCTTTTCCAATTTCAACAACAATCAAGAACACATGTTGAGGGGAATTTTGGTCAACAAAAATAAGATCTGATGCTTGCTAAAAAAGGCCAAATTTTGGCTGGAGAGAGAAGACACACACAACATGCATTTTAGATACAAGTTTTAACTTAGTTTTCTTAGTTTCTTCTTCATCTTTTTAAGGTTTAGTCTTCCCCAAAGTTGTAGGATTTTTTTTTTTTTTTTGCATTTCTTGGTTTTCTTTGTATTTTCTTAGTTAGTTAAGTTAGTTATTACTGTAGCTCAAGTTTATTTACATGTTTAGCACTTTAAACTCTTTTGTAATCACATTTTAATCCTAGTTTAATATTAGTTAGCTTTGTTTTTTCTTGCCTATTAAAAATCATTGCTTTAGTATTTTTATTCATCTATCTTATTGTCATTGTTGTTGGTTGATGAAAATGTTTGATAATTGATTTTTGGATTTAGTGACTAAATCCTAAATCTGGACTAAATAAAATAAACTTCAAAACTTAGGATTGAAGTCCCTAAGGGAAAATTAAGGTAAGTGAGATAAAGAGGTATTCCTATTTGGAACCAATTCATTAGTCCCAGGTTAGTTGGGTGAGGTCGAGAGATAAAGCAAACTAATTTGTCTAATTTGGAAAATTGGAGACTAAGAGGTAAAATGGAACAAATTTAGGAGTGTTAGTTGTAACACCTCTAACCTATATCCATCGTCAGAACAGGGTTTCGGAGCATTACCGAAACTTTCAGAATATTTTACAAATAATTTATGTAAATTACTATTCATTTATCGAGATTATTCAAAATGTCCCTTAATTGGGCCCTCAAGGCCTAATATGAGCATTAGAATTGTGTCGGGACTTAATCGAAACGTCTAAAAAGTTTTTGCGAAATTACAAAAAATTTTCAAGGTACAGGGCTTACACGCCTGTGTAGTCCAAGGGACATGCCCGTGTGACCCTGGGACACGCCCGTGCTACAGGCCGTGTTCAACCCCGTGTAACTCTCTAACTTGTGCACACAACCATGCCACATACCCGTGTGCTAAGCCGTGTGGTTAATTAATTCAATTCAAAATTAGGTGCAGGTTTCACACGACCAAGACACACGCCCATGTTCTAGGCCTTGTAGCACACACGGCTGAGACACACGCCCATGTATCTGCCCGTGTGCTCAATTCTAAGCATTCTGTGTCTTAAAATTAAGGTGCAGGGGACACACGGCCTAACTACACGCCCATGTGCCCAACTATGTGTCACATACGGTCTAGACACCCCCCATGTGTCTGCCCGTGTGGAAAAAATAAAGCCATTTCTAGCTTCATTTCTCACCCCAAATCACACCCATAACCTGCACTTGAAACACACATCCAATACCAACCATTCCAAGCAATCAAATTAAATAAACTTCATCATTCAACAAGGCATATCATTACATGCTTATATGTTTATAAACATATCTTGGATTAACTTAGGCATTAACATCATTTGATCACATGTACTTAACATAACACATATGAATATATCATAATAACCCACTTAATCATACCAAAATAAGCCATTACTAGCCAGTCCAATGGCTAGGTTACAAAACATCATTAACATGCCACTAATGGCCAAATTGTCCTATACATGCCATTATACCAAAATGATTTTACTATGTATACCCAAAATAAGCTAGTCGATAGTGTGACGATGCTCCAATGATCTTCCAACCTTTACGAGCTTCCGAGCACTATAAAACAGGGAAAATAAAATGAAGTAAGCATTACATACTTAGTAAGTTCGAATAGCAGAAACTAAACTTACCAATCCCGTTTATTAATTCTAAGCATACAGTACCATGCTTCCATCATTTGGCACAATTGTCTAAACACATACATTCAATCAAACATGTTAGTCACAAAATCCTCATATACATCAAGTTAACATAAATGAGCTCATCATGAAATATTGTTTCAAGTCATTATCATTCCATCTCATAATTCTCATACCTTTTCAAGAGTTTTTGTGTCTGTTGAATCATTGAAATTCCAATGGATGCTCAAGTAGTACACTCGAGGTGTACGATTCAATAAGTCGTCAATTCTTATTCAAGGGTACCCATTAGGGCACTTGATTAAGGAACACACTCTCGAGCCACATATCGTATAATAGGATTACCAGTCCAGGCTAAATCCTTCATATAACGTATGCTCAAAGAGCCCAATTAGGATTACCAGTCCAGGCTAAACCCTAATCGTAACGTATACTCGAGAGGTATTATATCAAGATTACCCATTCGGGCTAAATCCTTTCTATAGCAAGGTCAATAGGATTACTCGTCCGAGCTAAATCTTGTTCGTAACAAATGCAGGACCTTATTAGTTTCGAGAAAGCGCATATAATCATCGAAATTCAATATTCAATCGGGACTTAACCCTTTTTCCTTATTTCAAGCATGTATTCAAATATTCATTATAGCAGTCATATAATTCATATCAATATAAGTCACATTACATACAAACACAACATTCAATTAAACATATTTACAAGTTCGGTTAAGTTACACGAACTTACCTCAACACTTGTTTACTTATAAAATCTACTAATCTGAAATCTTTTCTTTTCCTCAATCTAGCCTCTAATTTTGTTATTCGGATCTAAATAAATAGCTTTAATCATTAATTTCACATATTTCATATTTATTTGAACTCATTTTATGTCCTAGGCAAAATTACCATTTTACCCCTAATGTTTCCATAAATTCCAATTTCATCCCTATGCCCAGAAAATGAAACTTGTGCAATTTACTCCCTATTCCAAGCCTAACCAAAATCCCATTACAAAATTTACAGCACATGTATTCATAAAAATTCAGAATTTTTCATCAAATTTCACAACTTTACATTTTATTCCCTAAATCATATTTTCATCAAAAATCACTTTGTAAAAGTTGTTTATCTATCAACAACCTTTCATTTTCTACCATAAATTTCAAATTTTCAGCTTATACATCCATGGCCCATTTTCCATACTTTGATAAATTTTTAAATTAATCCCCCAAATAGATAGATTAGACTATCCCGATTTCAAAAATATTAAAATTACTAAAAATGGAACAATGAAACTTACCCAATTAAGCCTTGAAAGTTTTTTCTCTCTCTCCTAGGGTTTCCATATAATTTTTGGGTTGAAGATGACAAAAATAAGATAATATTTCTTTTTATCATCTTTTAATTAATTAATTATTTCAATTTCCAATTTAGTCCCTACTCTTTTCTAATTTTTCCATGGATGAGTCACCAAAAAAAAATCTACATACTTCTTTAATGGTCTAATTACCATATAAGGACCTCTAGTTTTGAATTTCATAGCTATTTAATCCTTATAGCTACTAGAATTCAACTTTTGCATTTTATGCGATTTAGTCCTTCTCGTAATTAAACACTTAATCGATAAAATTTTCGTATCAAAAATTTTCACAAGACATGTCTATCATAATACGGACCATATAATAAAATAAAAATAAATTTTATTTTTGGGTTGGATTTGTGGTCCCGAAACTACTGTTCCGATTTCATTGAAAAATGGGTTGTTACATTAGCGATATAGATCCCTAATTCAAAAGTTAGTGAACAACATGGACATCAGTCAACTACTACATGTTATCTTAGTTGTTCAAATTTTCTAGTTTTATATTCAGTTTCATTTATAATTTAGTCCTTCGCTGTTTTTAGGTAATTAATTAGCATAATTAAACTTGTGAATGGTCTGTCGTAATATAGTACCTAGTGAGCAGTTAGTTGGACCTCATTTAATTGCATGTTTATGCTTTAGGAATTACTTAATCACCGACTCCTTTAGGTTCGAAACCTTGGAATACTCTGGTATTCCATCCGACACTATAAATATTACAACTGGTATTGTCCGCTTGTAGTTAAAATTGCACCTTTAAAGTTGTTTTATAAAATTGTTTGTTTTTACGCGCACACACGATAACAATCAATATCTCATACCTAGGACAATACTTTATCATCAACCAACCCTACATTAGCCAAAACATATTATTGTTTTCTTGACCATAGTAATACTTTACTAGAAACAGTTTAAGAATAATCATATTAGTCTAACGGTTTTATTATTATTTAGTTTAGTTTATATATAAAAATAAAAAATGAACATAATAATGGAAATGTCTTTTATTAAAAAAATAGAAGCAGTATGTATTACAATAATCTTGTTATTGGTCTCTAGGCACACTCTAACAAGTATATTAGGATAATGTTATAAAGGTAGAATCCATTGGTGTTCTTGAAGGGGAAGATAGGTAAGGCTTAGGAGGAATTTGCAATACTTCTATGCTTCCTTCCAACATCTCTATCATCTTACTCATTGAAGGCCTGTCTAGTGGATTTGTTTGTATGCACCACAATCCCACCAATATCATCTTCCTTACAATCTCAGTTTCTTCTATAGTCTTGAGGCCTAACAATTGAGGTTCCATATTGCCTTGTACAACATACCCATAGATCCAATGAGGATAATATATCTCACTAGTTTGACTTACCCCAACATTTATGTTTTTTCTTCCTCCAACCATCTCTAGAATCACCATTCCATAACTAAAAACGTCAGATTTATGCGAAACACCTCCAATGTTTCTGCAAAATACTTCTGGAGCTATGTAACCAATTGTCCCTCTAGCTTCCAACATTGATACAATACTCTCTTTCATGGTGCATAGTTTTGCAAGCCCAAAATCAGCGATTTTTGGGAGAAATTTATCATCTAGAAGAATGTTATGAGGCTTTATGTCGAAATGCAAAATTCGAGTGTTGCAACCACGGTGCAAGTATTCAAGTCCTCGAGCTATCCCAATTGCAATTTCGACCAATTTTTCTAATGACAAGTGCTGACGGTCCTTCATGGTAACTTCTTTGTAAATGAATCTTTCTAAAGATCCATTAGGCATGAACTCATAAATTAGAGCTCTTTTCTGACCCTCTAAACAAAATCCTAAGAGAGTAACAATGTTAACATGGGAAGTTCGACTAATACTTGCAACCTCATTGATAAATTCTTGACCATTTCCTTTGGTTGTATTGAGCACTTTCACAGCAACAAGATGGCCATCTAGTAGCTTTCCTTTGTACACACTTCCATAACCCCCTTCACCTAGTTTTTCTTTAAATGAATTTGTCATTTTCTTGACGTTTAAGTAACTGTATCTTTTGGGACATAAGGTTCCATTATTTCTTATGAAAGCCTCTATATTTGCGTCTCTTTTTGTGGACTTCCAATGAAAACTTGTTATTCTAATGCATGGCATCGTTCTTTTGAAATAAAGTGTGATGATGATCCAAATGATCAACAGGCTACTTGCTCCTCCGCCAAAACCTGTCATATCATAATCATGTTAAAAAAATTATTTTTAAAAATTATTTATTTAAAAATATTTAAAATAATTGATATAAAAATTTAATGAATTTGGGAAAAAAGTTGTGATATCTTAAATTGGAAAAAAAAGTATTTTGATATGTTATATAATAGGAATAAATCTCAAAATTATGCATTAATTTTGATTTAATGTATAATATCATACATAAATTTTGATTTGGTGTAATTCTATAATTGTAATTAAATTTTCACATAACACATTAACACTTAGAACATTATTTTATGTGACACTATTTTGGGTAACATTACTAAACTAAAAAATAAATAAGTAAAATTAATATTTTCACATAAATTTAAATTAAATTTCTACTTGTATAATGATAAAAAGCGTGCATTATTTTGTTGTTGTGAGTGTTAAAGAAATGGAGGTGTGATTACAATAATCTTGTGAGTAATATTTATTTTATAATATCTAGATATGATTTAGGCGATTAACGAAATGCCCTTTAGAAATTTGTAATCTTAACCTTGGCATGAAAGAAATTCAAAAACTAATAAAATAAAAACTACTAATAAAATAGTATATAAATATTTGAAGGATTTACTATTGAAAAAAATATTTGAAGTGGGTTGATTTAGTTGATTGAGTATTAGTGATAAGTACCAAAGTTCATGCCATAACTAAGGAGCACTCAGGGGCCTTGGCCCCATTAGCTAAATGGGAATTTTGCTTTCAGCCCTTGAAAAATTAAAACATTCAATTTAACACCTTTTTAAATTTTTAATATAAAAATGTTAATTATATTAGAAAAATTTTATAATTTCATTTTTCTTGATCCTATTATATATATAAGTCTGTATGGATATAGACTAAGTTAATGTTTGAAGCATGATCTTACATGGACAACCGCAAAAAAAAATTTTAATATCTTATTTCAACTTGAGTTGGATTTAATTTAGAATTTTTTTTGGTTATTTTTTTATTTTTTAAAATATTTATTGAAACGAGTCCAATAACTAATCCTTCACATTGTGTAGATCGACTAAAAACATAGATGCTGACCATAATTTTAAATACTCTTTTAGTACAAGTATTTTTACTTAGTTATTAAATATATGAACTTCACCTCAATGGCTTTTAAAATTCATTTTCTATTAGGTACATTTATATATTAAATAAAACTAAATTTTATATGTCATAATTGGTTTAAGGCATATATACAAGACAAGTCATAAATATGTAAATGTAAAAAAATATTTTTTAAAAGAGTAAACTCTACATATAGTCACCTAATTATTAAAAAATTTTATTTAAGCATTTAAAATAAAAAGTTTGTAATTTATGTACTTAAGTTACATAGTTTGATCATTTTGGGTAATTCCTTTAAAATTATAAATGGTAAGCTGACATGGTAGTTAAAAAAATCAATATAATAATAAATTTAGCCCTCAACTTTTACCGATTATATTGATTTAGTCATAATTTTAAAAAAATTAACTCTCAAAATTTACAAATGTTCTCAATTTGATTCTAATTCTAAAATATTCAAAGAAATATATAAAAATAAATATTTTCAAAAAATATAATAATAAATTTAAATCTTATATTAATATTTATATTTATATGAACATTAAATATATATAATTATATTAATATTAAATAAAAAATCCTTTCCCTCACTAAACTTCCAAGCACTCTCCCTCTCCCTCTCCCTCTCCCTCTCCCTCTCCTTCTCTATTGATACTACAACCCCTTTACATCCCACAAGTTGAGGATCTCATCTTATATCATATTCTAAACTTAAACTTACAGCAGTATGCAAAGTTAGCAAATCCTTCAGATTCTCATTTAACTCTACTAATCTAATCTAATTAGATTTTTTAATAAAAATCAAGGAGTTGATTGAGACAAATTTGATGAGATTTTATTTCTTTCTTTCTTTAGGATGGGGTCAATCTTTGATTATAATTTGATGAGGTTTTATTTATTTCTTTCTTTAGAATTGAGTCAATCCTTGATTATAGGGACTCTTCAACTCTTTCTCTATAAAGCTTCATGTGTTGTAAGGTAAATATATTGTAACTCTTTTATTGTTGAAAATATACATAAATTATTTCATAGTTGTGTTGATTTAGATGGTGCCAGAGCCTCCATTTTCTTTTAGAATTGAAGCAGACACAATTATTATTTCCATTTAATGCTTCTGTTGTAAGCTTCTTCCTTGTACCACGGTCACTATGTCTAATTCCAAAAAAAGTGATTGTGGTTCTGATGAAAAAAATAACCCTACAACTGTTTTCCCTATACAGGAAAATTCTCTAATCACCAATTATATTGAGTGGTCCCTAAATGCCCAGAATAAGATTCGTGGAAGAAAGCGTTAGGGTTTTATTTCAAATATGAAAGTGCCACCAAAAGATGAACTTTTAGATGAGTACAAGACTTGGTAAGAAGAAAATTTCTTGGTCAAATTATAGCTTCTTGATGCAATGAAAAAGGACATCAGATCATTATTCCTTCGCTTAGGCATGTCAAAAGAAATATAGGATGATGTAAAAAAAACATATTCTTTTAAGCAAGATGCTTCAAAAGTATATCAACTTCATTGTGAGGTGATGTCTGTTCAGCAAAATGGTGAGTCCATTAGCTCTTATTTTGGAAAAATACAAAAGGTTTGGCAACAACTTGATGATATTGATTATTGTTCTATGCAGTTTGCAACTGTCATCACAAAATATACTGTAAAGGCTAATACACAACATGTGTATATTTTTTTGGTTTGATTTGATTCTTAATTGGATGGGGTAAGAGTTCGAGTACTTGCTACTAAACTACTCCCAAATATCCAAAGTGTGTATGTTGTAGTCTATGCAGAAGCTAATTGATAGGGAGCCATGCTTGAAGGGACAATTAGAGGAGTTGCAATGATCACCAAAAAGACCTATTCAAAAACGGTTCATAAATGTACCAATTGTAATGGCACAGGTCACACAGTGGATAAATGTTTTTGGTTACATGGATATCCAGATTGGCACCCAAAAAATAATAAGGCACCTCAAGCATCCTCTAATAACCACGAGGAGAACAAAGGTTTATTTAGCCACAAGTTTTGGACTCAATTAGGTATATCCCTTACTAGTAAATAGTGATTTGATAATTTATTCAAGTGCAACAGATCATATGACTTGTGATAAAAAAAAATTTAGCCAATTATCTAATTGTTCTAGGAATATTGTCACTAATGCTAATGAAGTTTCTTCTCCAGTTGTTGGTTTTGGTACTGTCCAATTATCTCATTCTTTTGATATATTTTTTTTTATTTGTGCCATCATTAAATTGTAACCTTCTTTCAATACAAAAATTAACAAAATCTTATAATCTTTATTGTATTTTTTGCCACTTACTGTATTTTTCAATACCTACACACCAAGGTGAAGATGGGCAGTGGTAGAGAAAGGGGAGGATTGTATTATCTAGAAGATGGTTTTCAATATTTTACAAAAGGCAGGTTTATATGGTATAAAAGAATTTAGTTGATAAGAAAAAAGAACAGATCTGGTTATGGCATAAATGTTCCAGACATCCATCTTTCTTCTATTTGAAAAAATTATTCCTTCATTATTTGTTGGTTTTAGTGTTTCAAGTTTTTCCTGTAAAACTTGTGCCCTTATAAAAGGTCATTGTGCTCACCTTTCTTTATGTGAAAATAAAACAAGCATGTCATTTTCCTTGGTTCATTCTGATGTTTGGGGGCCGACACCTATTTCAACTCTTAAATGAATGAAATGGTATATTTCCTTTATTGATGATTGCACTAAGATGACTTAGATTTATCTAATGAAAAAGAAAAGTAATGTAAGTTCTATTGTTCGCATTTTCATCAAATAATTTTAACTTAATTTGGTATTTCAATAAAGCTTTTTAGATTAGGTAATATAAGGGAATATCATAACCAAAAACTAAAAGAATTCACGGGCTCTATTGGCATGATTCATCAAACGACATGCCCTTACCCACCGCAACAAAATGGTGTTGCACAACAGAAACATGTTCCATCTTACTTATGAGGTGAAGCATTAAGTTCTACAGTTTATGTAATTAATCGTACTCCTTCAAATACTATTGATTATTGACAACCACTAGATGTGTTGTCTGACCATTGTAGTCTTTCACATGTTGTTTATCTACCTCCCAAAATTTTGGATGTGTTGTTTATGTTCATTTGTATCCCCATCAGAGAAATAAGCTTGAATCTCGAATTGTAAAATACATTTTTGTGGGATATAGAAATTATCAAAAGGGGTATAACTACTACGATCCTTCCTCTAAGAGGCTTCATGTCACTATGGATGTTGTATTCCATGAAAATGAGTTTTTCTACTCTGCAGATTCTTCACTTCAGTGGGAGAAACATAGTGAAATGATTAATCTCAATGATGTAGTGTAGGAATCTCTCCCATTGCATGAAAAGAGTAAATATAAAAATATTGCACTGTAACACCCTAATTTTAGGGGTTAGAAGTTTTGAGTTTTGAGGTTAGGGTTAGAAAGAAGGGTGTGCTATAGTGTATAGTTGCACATTCAAGTGACAAAATGGGCCTGCTGGCCTGGTGGTTGAGTGAGTGTTAGTGTACCTTAAGGTTCTTGGTTCGAGTCGAGTGAGTGTTAGTGTACCTTAAGGTTCTTGGTTCGAGTCTTTGTGTGTGTGTTTTGGAGAAATAATTTTTTTATTTCATTTTGTTTTGTTAAATAGCAGTCTTGTTTTAAGTTAAAAGATATAACTATTTATTTTTGTTTTTTTCTCTGGATGTTCTCCTCTTCCCCTTTTTCTTTGTTTCTTTTCCTTTTGTTTTTTATTTTCTTTTTTATTATTTTTACTTTTGAAAATAGTTTTGCTTGTGGATTTTGGAGAGCTTCACTTCCTTGTCGTCGAGTCGGTGTTTGGACGTCATTGATCGTAAATCAGGTGTGGGTTCCGTATCTTTTCCAATTTATTTGCGAATTCTTGATTCGACTCTGTGAAAGTCGGCATTTCATGTGTGTGTTCACAAATCAATAAGTTATGAAGTTGTACCACTGTTTTTATACTTGGAACTTGTCTGATTTGGTATAATCTCGAGTTATCGAGGGTGGAAGAGTGCTTCGTGGGTGAAAACATGTTTTTCGAGGCTATTCTAGGGTGGTTTCATGACCACATGGGTGGCCACACGGGCATATGCCCCCACACAGGCGGTCCATATGGTCGTGCACATTTATGAATTAAGGTTTCTGGGCAAAATCTGGTGCCACACGACTGTGTGGCCAATTTGGGGATTTTAGTTGATTTCCACACGGTTGTGTCCCTTGGGCACACGGGGGTGTGGATTTGGGAATTATGGATTTAGTGATTTGGTGCCACACAACCGTGTGGCTAATTTGGGGATTTAGGGATCCCACATGAGCGTGTGTTTTGGACACACACCTGTGTCTAGTGGGCACACAGACATGTGAGACCCTCACATGCCCGTGTCTACCCTGTACTCTATTTTAGCACAAATGGACAGAGAGTTACACGGCCTGTTCACATGGTCGTATCCCTGGCTCACACGGGCGTGTGCTTCAGCCACACGACCATGTGCCCCATCCACACAGGCGTTTTGACCCCACACAGCCTAGGTTTTTCCACACGGCCAGAGTACATAGCCGTGTGGTACTAAGTCACCTATTTTAGTTATGTGTATGTTTTTTATCTGAAAATGTGTCTGGGTGTTCTGACCCTTAGCTAGGGTTTAGTGAGGGTAGTTAAGGCTCTGATCTAGGCTTCGGCTTATGTGTTATTTGTGACTATTGTGTGAGATGCCTGATACTGAACATGGTTAGCTGGGTGTGTGTGCTTATCTATTTGTGTCTGACTGATTGTCGATGTGTTCATTGTTTCTGTGAGGTTGTAAGCATACATGCACTTACATAAAGAAATTTTGGGGTTGGTTGTGAAGAGAAGAAAGACTGATTCTGATTTGATCTAGTAATTTTTCTGCAATTTATTCGTACAGTGGTTTACCGCACTATACCACGTGTACGCCAGCTTTGTTGCGTACCTTTATCGATCCGCGTTTAAATCGTAACATATCATCATCTGCGGATTCTTGCATTGCACTATACTGCATATATGCCAGCCCTGCTACGTATTAATATATGAGTGGCTTCATCCACATACATGGTGTGTAGGGTTGGATGGGCCTTTCAAGGTCCTACATGGTGTGTGTGGATGGATAAGTTTAAATAGCTCTTATGGGGTGTGATCGGGGGACGAAGTGGTGTTTTCACTAGATAGATGGGTTTTGATATTTGATTGCATTCATCTGCATCTGTTTAGGTGTTTTGGGTGTAAGATTATCTAATTGAATTCTGTCTGACTGAATAACACTTGTGACTGAGTGTCTGTTTGTGACTTGGTGTGCTAGAGTTGTTACGTTCCGTTGGGACGTTGACTTTGAATTTACCTTCTATTTCTGTATATCTCTGTAAATGTATTTTGTTATTAAACTGCTATCTGGAATTCTCTTCTGTAAATCTGTTGTTAATCGTTTTGAACTCACGCTGAGCTTATGTAGCTTACCCCCTCAGTTTCCCTTTTTCAGGTATTTTCGTATGCTGTTGTTGGACTTGGCACGTCGGAGGTCTCAGACAATCACGTTTAGAATCAACTTTAAAAGTATTTCATAAATTCCGTATTTATAAATAAATGGTTTTAACTGTAAGTTTTATGTTGAATATTGTGGTATGAATTTTGGGTTTTACGCAAGTAAGCGACTTTTGGACTATAATTTTTGTAATATCAAAATTTTACAACGAAGAGTTTTATGTAACCTAAATACTGTATGTTTTCTAGTTGGTTAAACTCAAATTTTACCTACGATTATTTTGGTGATCAATGTAACCTCCGAGATTCGGTCTAAACTTCTAGGCCGGCTTTTGGGGCATTATATGCATTGAGAGCGCAACCACATATTCCATAAATTGTAGAGAGAGGTGATGAAAATATTGATCTGGAAAGTGCAGAGAGAGGTGATGGAAATGAAAACACTAAACTAGGTAAATGTGATGAGATACAATATGATTTTCTCATCGATAGTACTGATCCTCTTACACCACCAAACCGACCATGTCAATCTTTACCTGAGGTAACTTCTAAATACCATATTCCAACTCGTGCTAATTGTGGTATACCTCCTGCTAGATATGAACATGATATTAAAGCTAAAAAAAATCCTATTGCTAATAATATGTCTTATCATCATTTATCAAAGTCATATGCATCTTATGTATTGCAATTATCATATATATCTATTCCTAGTAAATTACAAGAAGCCTTAGGAGACACAAGGTTGACACAAGGTTGACACAAGCTATGGTAGAAGAAATGGTAGCACTTGATGGAAATGGCAGCACTTGACACAAGCCTTAGGGACTTGGTGCCTCTTCTAGATGGAAAAAGAACAGTGGCTTGTAGATGGATATTTACTGTTAAACATAAATTAGATGGAATGGTTGGAAAGTTTAAAGCTCGGTTAGTTGCAAAAGGATATACACAGTCTTATTAAGTTGATTATCAAGAAACTTTTCCACATGTTTCCAAGCTTGATACAGTAAGAGTATTGCTAGCCTTGGTTTCTAATCAAGATTGGCCTCTCCTTCTATTTGATGTCAAGAATGCCTTCCTTTATGGAGATCTCATTGAAGAAGTTTACATGGATCCTCCTCCTAGAATTGAAAAGCACCCAAAGACTACAATGGTGTGCAAACTAAAATAGGCGTTGTAGGATTGAAGCAATCTCCAAGGGTATGGTTTGGTAGATTTACAAAATCCATAAATTTGTTTGGGTACAAGCAAAGTAATGTTGATTTTGAAACATAGACAAGGAAAGGTGATCGCATTGATTATCTATGTGGATGATATAGTGCTAATAGGTGATGATTTTGATAAGATAGAAAATCTCCAAAAATATTTAGCCTCTAAGTTTGAAATGAAAAGGCTAGGTAATCTGAAGTACTTCTTTGGTATTGAAGTAGCTAGATCAAATAATAGTATTTTCCTTACTCAACGAAAATATATTCTTGATTTGTTAGCTGAGACTAGAATGCTTAGTTGTAAACCTGTGACTACTCCCATTGAACAAAATCATAAGTTATATTACTGTTTAGGTGAATCTCGAACTGACAAGCAAGATATCAAAAACTTGTAGGAAAATTGATTTATTTATCTCACACTAGACCTAATATTGCTTATGTAGTAAGTGTGGTGAGTCAATTTATGCATGATCCTCAAAAGTCACATATAGAGGCTGTTGAACACATATTGAAGTATTTAAAAGATGCTCTAGGAAAAGGGTTGATTTTTAGAAAACGTGATCATTCGAGAATAGAGGGTTATAGTGATGCAGATTGGGTAGGGTCAGCTGATGATAGAAGGTCGACTTCAGGTTATCTCACTTTTGTTGGAGGAAACCTTGTAACTTGGAGAAGTAAGAAACAACTAGTCTTTGCAATGTCAAGTGTAGAGGAAGAATACAGAGGCATGTTTTTGAAGTATGTGAATTGTTGTGGTTGAAGAAATTGCTTGAAGAATTAGACATTGATCCTCATGGTTCAATGAACCTATATTGTGATAATACTTCAGTGATTGAAATTACTCGCAACCTAGTTCAACATGATTGTACAAAGCTCATAAAAGTTGATAGACACTTTATAAAAGAAAAACTTGAAGCTAGAACCATTTCATTTCCTTTTTTAAAGCATAAAGATCAACTCGCTAACATACTTACTAAGGTAGTTTCTAGCAAAACTTTTGATAAAGCTTTATGCAAGTTAGGCATGTGTGATATCCATGCACTAACTTGAGGGGGAGTGATAGAAATCAAGGAGTTGATTGAGATAAATTTGGTGAGATTTTATTTTTTTTTCTTTCTTTAGGATTGAGTCAATCCTTGATTATAGGGATTCTTCAACTCTTTCCTTGTAAAGCTTCATGTGTTATAGGTTATATATACTGTAACTCCACTATTGTTGAAGATATACAAAAATTATTTCATAATTGTGTTGATTTAGATTTTTTTTCCCTTATTAAATTCTCTTAAAAAAATCATTTATGACATCCTCTGAAAAAATGAATTTGACATTTTTGACAGATCAACAATAGCAGTTAAAGCAGAAGAAACCTCTTACCCTGTTAGGAAAGGGAAGATGGTGGGGGACTAAGATAGTAGTGGGGAGAGGATTTTTATTTTATTTAATATTAATTTAATCATATTTATTTAATATTAATATAAACATTTAAATTAATTATTATATTTTTTAATATTTATTTTTATATATATTTAAATTTTACATATTATTATTTCTTATAGTATTTTTTATTAGATTTTTTTTCGTGTTTCAAGTGAATAAATTCATTTATTTTTTTATAAATTAAAAATAAATCATATATAAAATATTTAATGTAAGTAATATTTAAAATAAAATAATTTGAAAATAATATAGAAATTTATAACAATATTAAAAACTAAATTACAAAATGAAATTAAAATAAAAAAGGTAAAACAAAATGCATCAATTATAATAATGATTCATGATAAGTACCAAAGATATTTACATTAAATTGATTAAATATAAAATATATATTTACATTAAATTAATAAAACGAATTCGGGTCTAATGTTTAGGCTAAGTTGAGGAGGTTACATTTGGTAGTATCAAAGTCAGGTTTTCTAAACTCGGGCTGTAAATATTCTTTATAAATTTGCATGCATGCAGGGGTATTTTGGAAATAAACCATGTCACATAATTCTTTTGAAATTTTTATTTTCTGCAGGAAATTAAAATTGAGACTCCAATGTCGGTCCTACCATAGTTAATATTACTTTTGAGATTTTGGGTGAACTAAAATTCTTAGATTGTGGATCTACTTTAGCTAATGCTTGAACTTTTGCATGAAAACTATAGATATATTCTAAACTTCTTCGACTTCCACAAACACTATGAACACTCAAGGTAGACATGGTAAGGGTAGGCTGCATAAGGCTGCACCCAGTTTTTGAGGAGTCTGTTGAGAACTCCACCACTAATGGTGCCAAAGGCTATAGGAACGACAATGACACTGTGATGCAGACAATGTTGAGGGTGTTGCAAATAGTTGAAGGAGCTTAAACTGGATTACGGAGTTGCGAATCTGTTGTGGAGTGACTACAATCAAATGGCATAGAAACATTTAAGGGCATTGCTGGAATGACTCCCACTATGGCCAAGTATTGGATGGAATCAACTAAAAGGATTCTGAAGGACTTAGATTGTACTCCGGAGCAGAAGCTAAATGGCACAGTGTCCTTACTTTGGGAGCAGGCCTACCATTGATGGTAGTCTATCGTTAGGGGCACACAGGCTAATCGTATTAACTAAGAATATTTCCTAGAGGTCTTCCAGAATAAATATGTAGGCAGAAGGTATGTGGAGGCTCGCAGGCTCAAGTTTATCAGCTAAAGCAAGGTGACAAGATCATGGCAAGGTATGAGGCTGAATTCCTAAGCTCAGCCGTTATGCCCAATGAATGGTAGCCATGGAACAAGAAAAATGTGTAAGATCCAAAAATGGGATAAATTTTGAACTCAAGATTCAAGTTACTCTACACCAAGAACGGGTATTTGAAACCTTAGTGGAGAATGCTAAAATCGTAGAAGAAATTAAACAGGTGAATTGTGAAGAATGAAAGAAAAGAAAGGTCCTGTCTAAGAGAGATTCAAGTTCTACTGGTTCAAACTCTCATCCTAAAAAATAAACTAGGGAGGTTAGATCATAGCAAGGGGTTGGTTTGACTAAAACAAGAGTTAATACCGCTAATTGTGCATATTATGGTAAGTGTTATCTAGACGAATGCTGAAGACTAAGCACAGGATTAAGGACTATCCGTGGAGAACTGAGTAGATGCAAGCTCTGTCATAAAATCAAGCCCAAAATCAGATAGCATGCTAATTACCTCCGAGGGGTCATGGACAGAATTAGGCTACAAACACTGTAGCTATCGGTGCAAACTATATTGAGGTTAGGCAACCTACCCTAGTTTATGTTGTTAGGGGACGTAGGGAAAGAGATGTGTCCAATGTCATAGCAGATATATTTACCATTAATTTTATCTTGTACTTTGCCTAAATTGATATGGTATCCACTCACTCTAATGTATCGTGTAAAATGTCTAAAAAAATCGTTGTTAGGGTAGAGGAACCACTACTGATGTTACTGTAGTAAGCCCCTTAGGACAACCTATTGTTGTAAATAAAATCTATAGGAGATGTTCGTTGGAGGTTTAAGGGGTAGTGTTTCCTGCAGATCTTATTGAGTTACCATTTGGGGAGTTTGATTTAATTTTGGGCATTGGCTGGTTAATTGAGCATCAAGTTCGCCTAGATTGTGCCTCTAAAAAGGTAACTTTGTAAACAATCGAGGGTAGAGAAATTTTTATAGTAGGGAATGATGAGACTATCTGTCTAATGTAATTTCTGCTATGGTCATTGAAAAGTTGGTTTGCAAGGGATGTGAAGCTTATTTAGCTTATGTGATGGATGAAAATGTCGATAGTACCAGCTTAGACAATATCCAAACTATTAAAGAATTCCCAGATATGTTTCCTGATGGAGTTTCTAGGTTTACCTCTAGATAGTGAGGTGGAATACAGGATTGAACTATTTCCAAGAACAACTCTAGTGTCCATTGCTCCCTACCGCATGACACCAAAGGAGCTACAAGAGCTAAAAATCCAACTTCAGGAGCTTTTGGATCGCGACTTTATTAGACCCAGTGTTTCTCTATGGGGAGCTTTGGTCTTATTCTTGAAAAAGAAAGATGGTTTCCTAAGGTTATGTATAGATTACCGGCAGCTAAACAAGCTAACCGTCAAAAATAAATATCCTTTGCCTAGGATAAATGATTTGTTCGACCAATAGATCTAAAATAGATCTAAGGTAGAGGTATTACCAACTTAAGGTGAGGGAGGCAGATGTACCCAAAACTGTTTTTAGAACCCGTTCTGGTCACTGTGAGTTCCTTATAATGCCATTCAACTTAACCAACGCTTCTACCTCTTTCATGGATATGATGAACCAAGTTTTCTATCCCTTTCTTGATCAGTTCATGGTTGTGCTCAGTAATGATATTCTAGTTTACTCCAAAATCGAACTTAAACATGATAAGCACCTTAAGATGTTTCTATGAATCCTTCGAGAGAAGAAGCTATTCGCCAAACTAGGTAAATGTTAATTTTGGCATTATGTTTCTAGGTAATGTGGTATCTGTAGAGGGTATTCAAGTAGATCCAAAGAAGATAGAAACTATTCTTGAATGGAAACAACCTAATTTTTTTTTTAAATCCATAGTTTTTTAGGTTTGGTTGGGTATTAACATGGATTTGTTGAAGGGTTTTCCTTAATAGTCGCACCCCTAAAAAAGTTGCTAAGAAAGGGTATCCAATTTAAGAGGACGGACGAGCAACAATCCAACTTTGAAAAGCTTAAAGCGATGTTAACCCAGGCTTCTATTTTAATTCAACCTAAATCGGGGAAAGAATATGTGGTGTATAGTGATGCATCCTATACTGGCCTTGGCTGTGTTCATGTAAGGCGGTAAAGTAGTTATGCATCAAGGTAGTTGAAGCAACATAAGTGCAACTACCTGACTTATAGCTTAGAGTTGGATACAATAGTTTTTGCACTAAATATATGGAGACACTACTTGTATGGGGAGAAGTGTTACATCTATATCGATCATAAGAGCCTTAAATACCTTCTCACCCAAAAAAAATTGAACCTTAAGCAACAGAGGTGGTTAGAGCTGTTAAAATATTATGATTGCGTAATTGAATACCACCCTGAGAAAGCCAATGTTGTAGCGGACGCTTTAAGCAGAAAGCAGATGATCGATTTAAGGGTGATATTTGCTAGGTTAAGTTTAGTGGACGATGAAGGCTTGCTAGCAAAACTATAAGTGAAACCCACCTTAGCCAATGAAATCAAAGCTAAACAACCTTTAGATGTATCCTTGTAACCTAGAATTAAACAAGTGGAGGAGGGAAAAACTAAAGATTTTGAGTTTAATGATGATGGCATCTTGTGCTTTTGAGAGAGGTTTTGTGTGTAGAATGAAAATGAATTAAGATAAGCCATACTTCAAGAAGCACATGTTAGCCCTAATGACATGCATCTTAGAGGAAACAAGATGTATCAAGATGTTAAGAAACTATATTGGTGGCTCGGTCTAAACCGAAACATGACTGAATTTGTGGCTAAATGCCTAACGTATCAACAAGTAAAAGCTAAAAATCAGTTTCATTTCTAGATTGTTACAAGCTATCAAAGTACCTAAGTGAAAGTGAGAACGAATAACGATGAAATTTGTTAGTAGGTTAACCTTAACACCACTAAGAAATATTCAATTTGGGTTATAGTAGAACAATTAACAAAGTCAACACACTTCTTACCCATCCACAAGGATTGCTCATTACAGAAGTTGGCTAAGTTATAAATTTCGAAGATTGTGAGGTTACATGGGGTGCCCATATCGATTATTTTAGATTGAGATCCTCATTTGGAAGAAATTGCAAGATTCATTAAGAACCTATTTGGATTTTAGCTTTGTCTTTCATCCGCAGTCTGATGAGCAATCTGAACGGGTGATACAAATAATGGAAGATATGTTAAGAGGTTGTATTATCGAATTTCGAGGCAGTTAGGAAGAACATTTACCCTTAGCCAAAATTTCATACAACAATATCTTCTAATCGAGCATCCAAATGGCACCTTATGGTGTCCAATATGATTGCAAATGCAGAACTCCTTTGTGTTGGATCGAAGTAGGTGAAAGGAAAGTTTTAGGTCCCAAGTTGGTACAAGAATCTAAGGAGAAAATAAGGTTGATTCAGGATAGACTAAAAGAAGCTTTTGATAGATAGAACTCGTAAGTGAGTTTAAAGAGAAAAGACATTGAATACAGTTTCGACGATCAAGTCTTCCTAAAGATGTCCCTATGGTGAAAGGTGTCAATGTTCGGTCGATGGGGTAAGTTAAGTTTGTGATTCATATGACCTTATCAAATCCTTAAGAGAATTGGTCGTGTTGCATACCAATTTGAATTACATCCCAAACTGGATCGAATTCACAACGTTTTCTATGTCTCCATGTTGAGACGTTAGCTTTCCAACCCTTCCCACATTGTTCTGATCGAAGGGATTGAGGAACAACTGGATCTATCCTTTGACGAGGAACCTATGCAAATTCTAGAACGTGATGTAAAGATTCTAAGAAGAAAGCAAATCCCTCTAGTTGAGGTTCTATAGCGAAACCATGGAATTAAGGCCATATAAGAAACAAAAGACATGTTTTGTTAGCAGTATCCACATCTATTCGAACTAGGTTAAATTAAAGAAAGAATTTTTTTAAGGAGGAGAGAACTATAACGCCCCAGATATATAGGTATAGAATTGATAAATCACCAAGAAATGACTTGGTCTTGATGGTTAAGTAACTAGAATAGTCCCTAAGAATCCTAAGTTCAAGCCCTACTCTTTCTATTTTCTCCTATTTTATTTTCAACAACTAAGGAACAAAATCAAACAACAATATGTATTATTTAGTGTAAAAATATGTCATGTGTAGGTAGTAGTCCAATTGGAAAGGCCTTTGCATTTCTTCCCTCTCCCTTGCTCCCGGGGTTTGAATCACCCTCGCTTCAAACACTTTTTTTTATTTTCTTCTCCCAAACTCGACCCAAAAGAAGGAATAATTGCTAAATCGCCCTTACGGTTTCAAGCACTAGTTATTTAATCACTTTTATCATAATTGAACTAGATTTTCCTACTTTTCCCAATCCTAGTCAAAATTGAGTTTTTTTTTTCATGTATCTTCTTCCTTTTCTTTCATTCCCTTTTCTTTTTCACCATATTTCTCAATAATTTGCTATTGAAAATATTGAATCTTCCAAATCGAATCAACTTTTATTCCATTGTTTTTATCAGTTTAGCAAATCATCATCGATTCCATCTTTAATCTTACCAAGAAACAGTAAGTAAACCTCAATCATTTGTTTCATTTTTGTAATTTCGTTGTATGAACCTCCAACCTTGATCTTTAAGTTCAATTAATGGACCTAATCAAAATATTGTCACATATTTCGTAAATCTTGACAAATATTGATTTAATTGTTAATTCGAGCATTTTCTTTTCTGTTGAAGGACATGATTTAAGTATTCCTGATCAGATCTGAACGAGAGGGATGTTGCTCGAGACTCCATTTTCAAGTGTGTGTATATCTTCTTTCATGAAAAAATAAGCAAAACCAAGCCTATAATAGGGCCACACGGGCATATGGGCCACCCGTGTGGACCACATGACCTCTTACATTACTATGTCCCCTTATAACCCTAGGATTTTTGCTTCTCACATGACCTAGGACCCTCCACAGGGTCGTGTCTCCCCTGTAGGTTGAAATTTCAAATGCCACACGACCACATTTTATCATATATATGTGGAATAATAATAGCGCAATATTTAAAGATACATATGCATAGTATATATATATATATCGGTAATGATAATACAAATAATGAATGATTTAAGGTTTGAAATTATTTACAAAGATATAAATAAATATGTGATGGAAAAAATGATAATACTAGTAATGATGTATAAACAAAATAAGTATGCTAGAATGCTTATATATATATACATATTAATGTAAAAATAATAGCATATAAGCAAACACGGAAAGAAGAAAGTATGATAACAGTAATAATACGATAGTAATAATAGTAAAAGGTATAATGATGATAATAATAATAATATGATAATAGTGATATTAATAAAACATTATATAAATATACTTTGAAGACAAATATGTAACAATATTTATAAGATATACATGATATACATCAAGAAAAATATACATGTACATAATATAGCAAAATGTAGGCATAATTTACATAAAAATATATGTATATGAGGTTTTCTTTAAAAGAATAAATATACGTAATAATAGAAATAAAAATATAAATGTAGTACTAAATATATATGCCTGATATAGCATTGAGAATATTTAACATGTATGGTATTTGAAAATATAGTATTAAAAATATAACACATACATATAAGTATTAATAAAAAAATGATAGTACTAATAATAGTAATAGTAAAATGCTAATAAATAATAGACATAGTATAATAATGAAAATATAAAATGATAAGATACATGATAGGCGAGTAATAAGAAAATGAAAATACAATAATAGTCATAATGCAATGGTAATAGTAATTTCAAAGATGATGATAATAATTCTATCAAAGTAAGCAAATAATAATATTAAATATATATATATATATATATATACATGTAAAATGAAAATACATATTACTATATGATAATAATATAGCCATAAAGAGCAAATATAATAGATAAAATATTAAACTAAAGTAATGACAAAATATATATGTATGTATATACATGTATGTATATAAAATATACACTAATATATAGTGACAATAATAAATATAACATCTAAAATATTGAAAATAAAAATAATATAAAATAAAACTAAAATAAAAAAGAAGTAAGGTAAAATACCATAAAAATCAAATTAAATTTAAAGCAGGGACCAAATTCGTAGAAAACGCGAAGTTTTGGGGTCAATTTGAAAAGGAAATACCAAAAAGAGGACCTATTTGAACGCGAGTAAATAAGGGAAGGACTAAAAGTGAAATAAACCCATCCACCCCAAAACGCTTGTGATATAAAGGGGACTAAATCAAACCAAAGTAAACTGTTGGGCCAAATAAAAATAACAACAAATGTGATTGTAAAATCATAAAAATGTGGAAGGGCTAGAAGTGCAATTAGCCCTTCCATAGAAAACGCTGTGGATCTGGGGATATTCGGGTCGGACTTGGGCATAGCATGAAACGCACGTCGTTTCGGGGTCTCGGCACCGACGCCTTAAAGCAGCGCCGTTTTGATAGGCTATAAAAGCCTAAAAATCTTCAAAAATTCATTTTTGTCGGTGTAAAAAAAAAAAGGAAAAGGGGCTCTCTCTCTGCAGCAGCAGCATGTGTGTTGGAGGACTCGTGCAATCGCTCGCTGTGAGTTTAAGTCGCTCAAAGCCACCATACACGGTGGCGGAAATCGCCTCAGGTATGTTTTTTTTTAATTCTTTTTGTTTTCTTCATATATTTATCTAATATATGTATGTTATTTGATAAAGGGGTATTATTATTCAGATAAAGGAATTCGAAAAGGCAATAAAAAAAGGAATAAATAAATAAAAAGAGATGATAAAATGAAGAAAAAAGGGGTGAACCTTTGATTAATCTCCGATCTATCCTGCTGCGGTATTTTGAATTAATATGCTAGTCTGTTCTTGTTCTATTTTTTATTTCGAAAAAAAGAAAAAAAAAAGAAAGAAAGAAGGGACGATCCCCCTAATTTTCGTGGCTTATATAGCCTATCTTTACAAGATTTTTTGTATTATAAAATGCACTACGTCTTTTCCCTTGGTCTTGCAGGTGAACGGTGGTGGCAGAGGGCAGGTGTGCCACTTGCACTGGTGACGTGACCATGGCGGTGGGTGGTTGGTGCTAACGGCAGAGGGCAGGCTAGGGTTTCAGATTTTCTGAAACCCTAGTTTGACTAATGGGTTGGGGTTTGGGCTTGATTTGGGTCCTAGGTAGTTGGGTTAGTTGGGCTAGGGTTTTGGGCTTTGGGTTATTTTAATTTTGGGCCCAAAATTGGGCTGTACAGCTGCCCCTCTTTGCTTGTTGTCGTGTAACGAGAATAGAGCAAAGACTTAAGAAAGACCAATTTTGCCCGGCCTCATCGTGTCTTAACTTGTTTAACCCTCCTTTTCTTCAAGTAGCTTCATTCCAGTCTATTACGGCCTATCGCTTTATTCCGCTCCATTGCAACTTCAGAAAAATAAGATTTGCTATTCTCATTCTGTTCAGCTGTAACTTCGGGGAGATAAGATTTGTGACTTCCATCTTCTCTGCTGAACTTCAAGGAGATCTGCTGTGGCTTGGCTCAACTCCATTGGCTGCTTCAGGGAGAAGACATTTGATTTTTGACTTGTTACCCTACTGCTTAGGGGTTTTAAGGCTTGTTATCATCGATCTGTGAGTTCAACCTGCTACCCTACTGCTTAGGGGTTTAAGGTTTGAAAATTTGGCTTGTTACCCTATTGCTTAGGGGGTCGAGCCCTCACTTCCGATCTGTTTCCCTATTGCTTAGGGGTTAAGATCTATAGATCTTCAGCCTGTTGCGCTACTGCTTAGGAGGTTAAGGCTTGGTGGTTTGAATCTACTTCACTGCAACCTCAGGAGGGCAAGATTCTTCGTCTTTTGATCTGCTTCCCTACTGCTTAGGATGATGAGATCATTAAAATTCAGCTTGTTACCCTACTGCTTAGGGTGTTAAGGTTTGTCAATCCTCGATCCGCTCCACTCATCGCTTAGGAGATAAGATCTGCAATTCGGTCTGTTACCCTACTGCTTAGGGGTTTAAGACCCTTCATCTTCAATCTGCTCCACTACTGCTCAGGGAGATAAGATCTACAATTCGGTCTATTACCCTACTGCTTAGGGGTTTAAGACCCTGTGAATTTAGACCGTTACCTTACTGCTTAGGGTGTTAAGGCTTGTGAATCCACCGATTCTACTGCACTGTCTTCTGAAGAACATGATCTGTAGAACCTGTTTCATGTATCTATGTTTATGCCAAATAATTAGGATGCTGTGATTGAAATGAATCAAATGCTCCTAACTAAGTGTGATGCTTATGTCAAATGATTAGAATGCTATGATCGGAATGAATCAAATACTCCTAATTAGGTGTGTCATAAATGATCTATGAATGCACAAGTGTAGCATGTTGTGAGAATGGATCCCCCCTTTTTTTAATGTTTTAGGTTGCCATCGCTCTTTGTTCATTAAGGTTTTTTACTGAAACGGTACTTTGTCTTCTTGTTCAGCTCAAACTTGAATAGAAAACCCGAAGAGGTGGTCCCAATTTAAACTCTTTCTTCTCAAATGTTTGCAATATTTGAGTTTGGTTAGTTCTTAAATAATAGTCCTATTTCAGGTTCCTGTACTATTTAGAGACTTTTAGAGTAATATGCAGAACTCTTTTTGTAAAAATTGACTTTAATCCATTAATCATCATTTCAATGCAAGATACTTGAAAAAGGTCACAACAATGACAGGGATGAAATTTGTCGGAAATAAAACTTGGGAATGGATCACTCTCAAACAAAAATACTGCTGGAATACAAAATGGATAAAAAGAAAATAGGTGCCCCAGATATCGCAGCATGAGCTTCTATGCACGAACTTCTTGAGGACTCCCTTTTTGCTCGATGTGTGTTTAGGGGATCTAGAGTACCCTTGTAGATGCCCTGAGATGTAGCATACTCCTTCATTGTTAATTCAGGTATAGCAAGACCGCTGTTTGTTCGAATTCGAGCCGCCTTTTCCAGGTTTTCAACTCAAATTCCCTTTGGTCTCAAGATGCCCTTTGCGGGTTTTCACCTTGGCCTCTCCCCTTTTTTTTTTTTTAGGCGAAGTATTTCTTAACCGAATCTGAATTCACAGGATTGGGTAAAGTCTTGCCATCCATCTCGGCCAATATCAATGCTCCTCCAGAAAATGCCTTCTTTACCACATAAGGTCCTTCCCAATTAGGCATCCATTTTCCTCTGAAATCCTTTTGTATGGGCAGGATCTTTTTCAATACTAGATCTCCTTCGTGGAACTCTCTTGGACGAACCTTTTTGTTGTAAGCTCGTATCATTCGCTTTTGGTACATCTGACCATGACGGATAGCCCTTAGCCTCTTTTCTTCAATCAGATTCAACTGATCGTATCGTGACTGGATCCACTCTGCTTCATCCAACTTTACTTCTGACAAAACTCTGAGGGAAGGAATCTCAACCTCGATAGGTAAAACTACCTCCATTCCATAAACCAACGAGAAAGGTGTGGCCCCGGTGAAGGTCCTGACGGACGTTTGATAAGCATAGAGGGCGAATGGTAGCTTTTCATACCAGTCTTTATAAGTCTCAGTCATTTTCCCCACAATCTTCTTAATGTTTTTGTTGGCTGCCTCGACCGCGCCGTTCATTTTCGGACGATATGGTGACGAGTTGTGGTGTCTGATCTTGAATTGGTTGCAGACATCCGCTATTGTGCTATTGTTCAAATTCAATGCGTTGTCAGATATGATCCTTTCTGGCATTCCATACCGACAAATGATTTCCTTCTTTAAGAACCTGCTAACTGCCGATTTAGTAACATTGGCATATGAGGCAGCTTCTACCCATTTGGTGAAATAGTCAATAACCACGAAGATGAACCGATGCCCATTTGAGGCTTTTGGCGAGATTGGCCCAATCACATCCATGCCCCACATCGAGAAAGGCCATGGTGAAGTCATGACATGCAGGGGTGAAGGAGGCACATTAATCTTGTCTCCATAGATCTGACATTTATGACATCTTTTGGCGTAGTTGATGCAGTCTCCTTCCATGGTAGACCAATAGTAACCAAACCTCATAATTTGCCTGGCCATTGTAAAGCCATTAGCGTGTGTCCCATGAGGCGCCGCCGTGGACTTCTTCTAAGATTTTCTTAGCCTCAATAAGCGTCCACACATCTTAACGAGATTTGATCCTTTCTTCTTTTGTATAGGATCTCTCCGTCCAAGACGTAGTCATTGGCCAGTCTTCTCAACGTTCTTTTGTCATTCTCAGTTGCCTGGTCGGGGTACTCGCGATTCTTTACATATCGTAGGATATCGTGGTACCACGGATGGTCATCATTTCCTTCTTCTTCTTCGAGGTTGTAACAATGAGCTGGAGCTTCGTAGATGCTCATTTGGATTGGCTTCACATCCTCTTGCCTATTCACCTTGATCATAGAAGCTAAAGTTTCCAGGGCGTCAGCCATCTGATTTTCTTCTCGCGGGAGGTAGCAGAAGACGATATCATCAAATTCTTTAATTAACTCAAGTATCAACCTTCGATAGTTGATCAACTTGGGGTCTCTCGTCTCCCATTCACCTTTGAGTTGATAAATTACTAGGGCAGAATCTCCGTATACCTCTAACGCCTTGATTTCACGCACTATAGCCGCACGAATTCCCATGATGCATGCTTCGTATTCTGCCATATTGTTCGTGCAGTCAAAATCCAATTTACTAGTAAAGGGATAATGATCTCCATTCGGGGATACCAAGACTGCTCCGATTCCGTTGCCCACAGCATTTGATGCTCCGTCAAAGTTCAGCTTCCAAGGATGACTTTCTTGAGGGTCTTCTTCAGTGGTCGCTATGTACATTAGATCTTCATTTGGGAAGTCAAAGTTCAGGGGCTCATAGTCCTCTAGGGCTCTACTGGCTAGAAAATCTGCTATCGCACTTCCCTTTATAGCTTTCTGGTTAACATAGACTATATCAAATTCAGAAAGTAGAATTTACCATCGGGCCATTCTCCCATTCAAAGCAGCCGATTCCATCAAGTACTTCAGAGGGTCCATTTTAGAGATTAGCCAAGTTGTGTGATACAACATGTATTGTCTCAATCTTCGGGTTGTCCAGATTAGGGCGCAACACAACTTTTCAATTGGCGAGTATCTTGTTTCACACTCAGTGAACTTCTTACTGAGGTAGTATATCGCTCTTTCTTTCCTTCCCGACTCGTCGTGTTGGCCAAGCACACATCCCAAAGAATTTTCAAACACCGTTAAATACAGTATCAATGGCTTGTCTGGATTAGGTGGTGTCAATACTGGGGCATTAGACAGATATTGCTTAACCTTGTCGAAAGTCTTACGGCAATCCTCGTCCCAAACCGTGGTTGTGTTTCTTAAGGAGACGGAATATGGGGTCACATTTCTCGGTAAGTTATGAAATAAACCAGAAGCGATGTAATTCAATCTTCCCAGAATCCCGAACTTCCTTTTTTGAGTGCGTGGTGGAGGTAACTCTTGTATGGCTTTGACCTTATCCGGGTCAATCTCAATCCCTTTTCACCGACTATGAATCCTAGTAATTTTTAGGACTGGCCCCGAAGGTACACTTTCTTTGGATTGAGTTTTGGTTGAAATTTCCTCAACCTCAAAAATAACTTCCTCAAGACTAGCACATGTTCTTCTTTACGTCCGAGATTTGGCAATCATGTCGTCGACGTAAACTTCAATTTCTTTGTGCATCATATCATGAAACAAGGCCACCATGGCCCTCGATACGTTGCTCCGCATTTTTAATCCGAATGGCATCACCTTATAGCAAAACGTTCCCCACATAGTTACGAATGTGGTCTTATTCATGTCCTCAGGATGCATCTTTATCTGATTGTACCCTGAGAAACCATCCATGAAGGAGAAAAGTGAGTAACCTGCCGTATTGTCTACTAAGGTGTCAATATGAGGCAACGGGAAATTATCCTTCGGGCTGGCCTTGTTCAGGTCCCTGTAGTCCACGCACATCCGTACCTTTCCATCTTTCTTAGGGACGGGGACAATATTAGCTACCCATTCCGAGTACTTGACTACTTGTAAGAACCCAGCATCAAATTGCTTCTTGACCTCCTCTTTTATTTTCAACAAAACGTCGGGCCGCATTCTTCGAAGCTTTTGTTGAACTGGCTTGCATTCTTCTTTGATGGGGAGCTTGTGTACCACGATGTCAGTACTTAGCCCAGGCATGTCTTGATACGACCACGCGAAGACATCCTTAAACTCTTGGAGTAACTCAATAAGGTCCCGTTTTGTCTCTGTGGTAATGCAGGCTCCGATCTTTACTTCTTTCTTTTCTAGTTCATCTCCTAAGTTCACGACTTCTACTGTCTCTTCATGGGGTAGAATCTATTTCTCCTCTTGCTCTACCATCCTTAACAAATCAGGGAATAAGTCACAGTCTCTGTCGTCCTCAAAGTCCTGAGATCCCTCTAGACACATATCCCGTTCAAAAGGAGACTCTGAGTTAGTAGCAATGTCACTCACGTCGTTGATATCTGGAGACCTGCTGGAGGTGCAAGAAGGATGCAAAGAACAAAGGAATCTAAGAACAATGATATGTATGGTATGATCATGAACGAAAGAATAAAAGAATATTTGGAAATAAGACAAAAGGATGCATTTCATTGAAATAACGATTTCGAACATAGGCCTATTTTCACAAAAAAGGGACTCTTATTACTCCTAGGCCTAGAGTAACAAGTGTGTTTTGAATATTACTCTGTGTTAGTTCTAAAGACTACAGGAATTTCTTCCGCAGTCCAATTATTCAGAACACTTCCCGGCTCATGAGGGCGAATGCCCGACGGATTCTCTATCCCAGTTCTTTCTTCGTATGTGGCATTGATGCCTAAGTTTTCCATCATTCCTTCCACCATTTCCTTTCTCGATGTGCCCCTCTCAGAGTGAATGACTCCTCCAGACACAAAAGTCTTCGAAATATGGTGGAGGATCATGGGCTCCCATTTGATTTCTCCCCCGCTCAATCGCGCTCTCCTTCTTTCTTGTTTCTTCTCTAGCTCCTTCTTTCTTTGTTTCATGTCTGGCCTGAATCCTAACCCAAAACGGTCTTGTTTGTCCTTTATCATTGGTGCATTAGTCACTCCCTAGAGCTATTTCCGAGTCCTCTTAGGGTAGGGCTCCTTTTCCATGATTAGCGTAGCCTCATTCTTGTAGTCTCGAGATAACTGGGCCTCGGAATCTCGTTTCCTTCGGTAATGAATGTCGCGTTCACGAATTCTAAAGACCGAAAAGAACATTCGACTGCTTCATCATCTGTCCCTACATATGGCGCGTCACTGGTAACGGACGCAATGATATCTTCTTCTGCATTTATGGTCACCAATCGACCCTCCGTTATAAATTTGAGCTTTTGATGCAACGATGGCCAGATCGCGCCGCTTGAGTGAATCCATGGCCTCCCAAATAGCGATTATACGAAGGCTTAATGTCCATGACTAGAAATCTCTACCTGCGTGCTTGGCCCGATTAAGAGGGGTATTTCAATTCTTCCCATTACCTTCCTTTCCGTACCATCAAATGCTCTCACTATGTTTTGGCATGTCTTCATATGAGAACTATCTACTGGCAACCTATTCAGCGTAGATAGAGGTAGGACATTTAGTGCAGACCCATTGTCAATCAATACGCCTGGTAATGTGTACCCTTTACAGCGAGTCGTGATATGCAAAGCTTTAGTCAATCCTCGGCCTCCTGGCGGTACTTCATCGTCATTGAAGAATATGAAAGTTGTCGGCGCTTATATTGTTGACTAAGCGGTCCACTTTGTTCTGAGATATATCGTTAGCAACATAAGTTTCATTCAAAGACTTTCATCAATGCCGCTGCGATGGGTTTCGAGCTTAAGAGTAAGGCCAATACCGATATACTGAGCTGGTTGCTTGTGCAGCTATTCCACGATCTTTGTATTCATTGTGGCTTTAGAAATTTTAAGAATTCTTTTGCTTCTTTTTCATCATCGATTCATTAACAATTTGGTTCAGTCCCACGTGACCTCACTTTATTTTGCTTAATTGCCACCGACTTTCCTTTAAACTCGCTTTCGACTTTTGTATTTGGGGTATAACGCCGCCCATTGCGTGTATAAAAACCCTCGTCTTGACTTTCTTTAGATGCATTAATTGGGATTTCCTCTTACGGAATTGTCACATTGCGATTATAGTTCCACGGTACACTTTTGCTATCTTTGTAAGGAAAAGCGGCGGGCTTCTGGATTATAACCTTGGGTGCAATTTGTGCACCGGTTTCATTCACTCTTGGACGCGATATGATAACCACTGGGTGGTTGACTTTATAAACATCCTTCGTTGGACCTTCTTCGGAGGCACACACATCTGTTTCTTCCAGGCTCCCGACATATTCGAAGAATTCCAACTCCTTATTATCTATCAGTCCTTGTAACAAAGTCCTGAATTCGCTGCATTTCTGAAGCTCGTGATCCTATAGATCGTGGAATTCGCAATAACTCTTTGCTTCTCGAGGTCTGACCCTTGAATTCTGTGCTATCAACCCTCTTTCTACCATTTTCTTCCATACTTCTTTCAACGGGGTTTTCACTTCTGCAATATTCATCTTAGTCTCTTTCCCCGAACCCTCGATTATCGCATTTACCCCTTTGTCCCCATGGTTGGGTAATGGATTCTCTGCACTAGATGTATCATCAAATTTCACGACGCCTATATTGATGAGTCTTTCAACCAATTTCTTGAAAGTGGTGCAGTTTTCTATCGAGTGACCTGTGGCTCCCGCATGGTATTCGCATTGGGCATTTGCATCGTACCACTTGGGGTATGGAGGTTGCATTGGTTTTAGATAGAAGGGAGACACGACATGTGCGTCGAATAAACTTTGGTATAACTCCTTATATGTCATCGGAATGGGCGAAAGCGAAGTTTCTCCTATTTTGCCTTGTATTAGGCTCTTGTGCAGGTGGGCCTTCACGACCGGGGTTGTTGACCTCGGTTGGCTTACGGTGATCGATTTTGAATATGAGCTCACATTATTCACCTCGTGCTCTTTCTTTCTTGGTGCCGACCTTTTGGTGCTTTCTCCCGCCTCTATTTTCCCACATCTTATCGCATTTTCTATCATTTCTCCAGACATTACTATGTCTGAAAAGCTTTTGGTCGCGCTACCAAGCATATGGTTAATAAAAGGCGCCTTCAGGGTGTTGATGAAGAGCATAGTAGTTTCTTTTTCCAACAGGGGGGTTGGACTTGGGTGGCCACTTCTCTCCATCGCTGGGCATACTGTCTAAAGCTTTCATTATGCTTTTTCTCCATGTTCGTAAAGTGATTCGTCGGGGCTATATGTCGCGCCACATGACCGCATCGCTTCATGAAAGCTTTGTGCTAAATCTTTCCATGAACCGATCCGAGCGCGAGTCGATTGGTTGTACCATCTAGAAGCGGCCCCAACTAGACTTTCTGGAAGCAGCGGTGAATTAATAGTTGGTCATTATTAACATGGCTCGCCATTCGTCGTCTGCGCAGAACATAGTGATATGAGCTTCGGGTATTTGGTCCCGTTGTATTTCTCAAATTCGGAGTTTTGAACTTGGGAGGAGTACTAGGTCGGGACCAAACTTAATTCCTTAGCATCGATTCCACCGCGATAGTCGGTGTTTTCCATTTCTTTAAATTTTTCTTCTAACCATCTACATCTTTCTTCAAGCTCTTTCGGAGTTCCACCTCGTTTTTCTATCTCTCTGTTACTTCATCGAGATTTAGGACTCTGAGGTTGGTCGGGTTGTCCCGGATTGGAGCCCGAACCCACTGATAATTCATAGGTACGAGAGACACGGCTTGAAATGGTTGGGGCCTAATTGTGACCGATGGCCTTCTTGGGTACACGTCGAGTTGCGCTGAGCGTCTCTGCACGGCAAAACACGAGAGGTAAGTAGGATCTTCCATATCGTCTCTCCGTGTTGACCAAAGGGCTTTTCCTTTTTCTAATCCGCCACCAATAGACGCGTTAATTGATCCATCATACTTTTTCGGGACTCAAAGCATCCGGTCCTCATATCTTGCTTTGGATTTTGGCAAGTCGTTTCTTGCATACGTGTTTGTAGTTGGTCCCTGCATTTCTTTTGCATTTGTTCCAATCTCTCTAATCTTTGGTCTATTGCTCTTGTCTTTTTTCTCTTGTACCGTAACGATGTTCGTGGTAATCGCCATGATTTTTAGGGTTTTGTGTGAGTTTTAGTGTACGTGATGCAATGCTGATGCATGAATGCAATGAATGTGATGAATGCAAAAAAAGGTTGATTCGATCCGATTTCATTAGAGTAACTTTTCTAGAAAACAATTTTCTTTACATAAAATAGATTACATATATGGCTTGGGCCACGATACTTAGGGCCTTGACGCCTAAGAAGCCAAGCTAGTTCTCGGCCTCGATGCGATTCGACTCGTATTTTAGACTCAAAGCACATCGGACATCTTGCTAAGCGTCGCAAGTGATCACCACTTCTCGCACTTGAGTCAAAGCTTCGCCCATGACGTAGTCTCTGCTCTGGACTTGATCTTGGGATTGATGAAGCTGCCCCTTACATCGCTCGTTATCCACCTCAAGGAGTTCAATCTGAAGTCCACGATTTTGCAGCGCTGTTTTGAGTTCTTCTATATTCTCTTTTAATTTTTCGATTCTATTCTGACTAGCTTTCAACTCGACCACAGAGTTACGCGCACGATACTGATACAAGGACTTCTCTAACTCTGATACCCGAATCTTCAACCCCTCTTTCTCATTATGGCTTTCTGCCAAACTTCTTTTCAAAGCACCTTCACGAGTTTGAACATCCCGGAACTTTTCTTCCCACTGGTTGGCTTTACTTTTCTCTTCTTTGACTTCTTGTCGCCACTGTTCAGATGTTTTTCCTAACCCAGCAATTTTCATTGACCTACGCAGCTTCTTGTAATCCGTCTTCAAACTGTCCAAATCTTCTTCAGCCTTGTTTTTTCCTTTTCTGAGTCTTTCGGCTTCTAGTTTCTGGACATCGACATCTAATCCCAGTTGCATTTTTTCTTCCTCCAGTTGCTCGATCTTCTTTTCTAGTTCTAGACTCTTTCTCTCAAAGTCCTGCCTGATGATTTCTAGCTCAGATGGGATTACTCTCAAGTGTTCTTCCATTGACCAAGGGTTCTCTTGATCTAACATAGGGATGTTGTCGTTAACCTTCTGACTCCACCATCGGTCGTACTCAGGGGTAGTCATAGGATTGGCAGCAAACTTTTTCATTCTACGAGTCTGGTTCCAGGCATTCGATATCTCGCGAACTTTCTTTTTGTAATTGTTCCCCGTGAATACGAACTCGCACTGAGCTAACCCGTATGTTGGTGGCGTAAAAACTGTCTCTAGACTGTATTGCCTTAATGCAAGCAAAGGGCATACCCGACGGCTCCCCATGCTCCTAACAAGGGAACCCAATCAAAATCTCCGCATCGGTATAATATTTCATCGGGAACCATCCACGGGGCCCTCCATTCAACGTCTTTCTCTTGCAAACTTTGAAGAATCGCCATCCAATTTTCTTCTGTGATATCATCTCTCCTCGGCGTAGCTACTAATTCTTTCAGTGGAGAGTAATTTCCAGAGAAGACACGATACGAGACCTTTTCCACTTTCCAAAAATGACTGTGGAACCACGATAGCAAGAGCTGTGCACATCCTATAAATCTTCCTTCACCCGCTCTTCGACAAGCATTCAATGACTGAAAGTTTCAGCCAAGATTGCGGTACCGTGTGGTCCCTTTACCAAGCCTTGTCAAAAGATCTCAAAGCGCCTCGTCTACATGTCCCAAAGCTTTAGGGAAGATAACCAGTCCATAAATGCTTAGGGCGAAGACATCTACCCTTTTCTTCACATCGGGGTGCGCCAAGATTAGATCTCTCAGATTCTTCCAAGGAATGCATTTACAATCTCCTTTCCGTTTGATCCGGGTTGTAACCCACTGTTCACTCATCCCTGTGATGTTCATCGACTTTTGAAAATGCTTGGGACGTTGGCGGGTGCGGAATAGATTCGGTCAACCTGAATCTTCGGGCAATGGAGCAAGGCCGTGTACTCTTCTACAGTAGGGACCAGATCTACCCTCCCGAAAGTGAAGCAACTATAAGCAGAATTCCACTATTGGGCGAGGGCTCGAAACAAGTGTTCATCTATCTTGACATCGAGCAGATAAGGTAAATCCCCGTAATGACTGTAGAATAACTGCTTGACCTCGTCATCCCACTAACCCCAAATTTCTTTCATCTCTTGGAGATTATTCTGAGTTACGCTGATTCGAGTAAAATCCCACAATTCTGATACGTACCCTTCGGTAAGACTGTCACCTTTCTCTTGTTGTGTTGTCTCACCATATCAGAAAACACCGCGTTGTCCTCTACTTTATCAAAAAACCCTTTTTCCATGACAAGCTATCTACTTAGGAACCGAATGTGAATCAACACCTTTTATGATGGAAATGCCATGCAAATACAATCAAAGTAAAACAAAGCAAGTCAGTATTTCATACGCAATTTAAAGTAAACAAAGAATAATAAATATGACACTTGCTCGGGTAACCACTAAAGTTTTGGAGTGGCTCTACCTAGGGTGGACTCTTGAGGCTCGCTATATGGGGCTCGGTTCTAGAGTAAGGGTACCTGAACCAGCAGATTCCTCGATCTTCACCCATTATAGGCTCTTACAGACCGAGTTCAGTTCAGGGGAATACATTTCCCTATGGCTGCACGGAGATGAAAATCTCACGAAGACATAGGTACGGATGTATCCCGAAAGCGATCCACTATCCTGCACGGAGGTGAAAACCTCACGAAGGAGTAGTTTCGCGCTCCCACTTAAGAGGGTGTGCCCAAGGCGGTCATGCAATGCAATATGCGACACTATTTAAAGACTCGGACCAACGCAACAAGTATTATATAAGCCACAAAAGCTGATGAAATGCAATAAAAGGATCGTATTTCAAAATCAAATTTTCAATTTTCGATAAAAAGATAAAAGTTAATCAACTTGCGGCTTGACTCTCTTACTTGATTTCCCCAGTGGAGTCGCCAAGCTGTCGTAACCATTTTTTGAAAAAAAGGGAATCGACTTAGATTTTGAAAATGAAAACGAATAGAGGGAGTCTCCACCAATCCTTTTTGATGAGGTGTGATCGGATCACCTTAAATTAATCATTTTAATAAAAGTTAAGATTTACTAAAACGATAATTTTTGGTCTACGAAAATTAGAAAACGAGTTCGAGAGTCAGTTACGCATGAGGAAGGATTAGCACCCTCGATACGCCCAAAATTGGTACCTAGTTGGTTAATTAGTGTCTTAGTTTTGAAAATTTGAAAATTTGAAAGAATTTAAAATACGATCCATCTTTGTATTAATGCTAATTTAAAAATGATTGAATAAATTAAGCGGATGTTAAGGACTCTCTCATCTCGAAGTAATAAAATATCATGCCCGATAAGTTAGGACACGACATCTCGAACTTTGAGATCGAGCTTGCCTTTTATTAAAAATTAAAGTATTTCAACTTCTTTTAAAGGGATATTCGGTTAGTCGGGGTGAGCGAGGGAAATCGAAATCCGAAGTAAGTTAGGTACGTTTCCTCGAATTTACGAACACGAATATTGCCTTTGTTTGTGAAAAATCTTATTTCGAGGTAACAAAATGTCATACCGGTAAGTTAGGGCACCACACCTCGTATCTCGAAAATAAGCCTTTTTAAGACTCGTATTGTGATCTTGAGAAGAACATCCCGTTATTTAGGTTAAATGAGAAAAAATCGAAACCCAGTAAGAAGTTAGACACGATTATCCCGAATCACCAAATACGGCATATCATTTTTATGAAAGAATCATTTTAAAGCAGCGAGTAAAAAAACATGATGCGATTTGTAGCAAATTGCGCTGTTAATACGTTATAATAAATGTGACAATGTCGAACATGATAATACGAGCAGCTATGGAAGATGGAATAATAATAAGGCTGGTAAGCAAGCACAAGAGGAGAATAAAATGATCGAATACGTGAGTAAATTAATAAGTAAATAAATGAATATAAAAAGATGACAAAATGAAATGACAACGATAACGTGAACGATAATAACGATATAAGTGTATATTAGAATACGTACGTAATGATAGAAGTAATAAGAAATGCATAAAAGAAACATATATATATGTGGAATAATAATAGCGCAATATTTAAAGATACATATGCATAGTATATATATATATATCGGTAATGATAATACAAATAATGAATGATTTAAGGTTTGAAATTATTTACAAAGATATAAATAAATATGTGATGGAAAAAATGATAATACTAGTAATGATGTATAAACAAAATAAGTATGCTAGAATGCTTATATATATATATATACATATTAATGTAAAAATAATAGCATATAAGCAAACACGGAAAGAAGAAAGTATGATAACAGTAATAATACGATAGTAATAATAGTAAAAGGTATAATGATGATAATAATAATAATATGATAATAGTGATATTAATAAAACATTATATAAATATACTTTGAAGACAAATATGTAACAATATTTATAAGATATACATGATATACATCAAGAAAAATATACATGTACATAATATAGCAAAATGTAGGCATAATTTACATAAAAATATATGTATATGAGGTTTTCTTTAAAAGAATAAATATACATAATAATAGAAATAAAAATATAAATGTAGTACTAAATATATATGCTGATATAGCATTGAGAATATTTAACATGTATGGTATTTGAAAATATAGTATTAAAAATATAACACATACATATAAGTATTAATAAAAAAATGATAGTACTAATAATAGTAATAGTAAAATGCTAATAAATAATAGACATAGTATAATAATGAAAATATAAAATGATAAGATACATGATAGACGAGTAATAAGAAAATGAAAATACAATAATAGTCATAATGCAATGGTAATAGTAATTTCAAAGATGATGATAATAATTCTATCAAAGTAAGCAAATAATAATATTAAATATATATATATATATATATATACATGTAAAATGAAAATACATATTACTATATGATAATAATATAGCCATAAAGAGCAAATATAATAGATAAAATATTAAACTAAAGTAATGACAAAATATATATGTATGTATATACATGTATGTATATAAAATATACACTAATATATAGTGACAATAATAAATATAACATCTAAAATATTGAAAATAAAAATAATATAAAATAAAACTAAAATAAAAAAAGAAGTAAGGTAAAATACCATAAAAATCAAATTAAATTTAAACAGGGGACCAAATTCGTAGAAAAACGAAGTTTTGGGGTCAATTTGAAAAGGAAATACCAAAAAGAGGACCTATTTGAACGCGAGTCAATAAGGGAGGGACTAAAAGCGAAATAAACCCATCCACCCCAAAACGTGCAGTATAAAGGGGACTAAATCAGAAACCGAAGTAAACTGTTGGGCCAAATCAAAAATAACAACAAATGTGATTGTAAAATCATAAAAATGCGGAAGAAATTTGGAAGTGCAATTAGCCCTTCCATAAAAAACACGCGGATCTGGGGATATCCAGTCGGACCGGGCATAGCATGAAACAGCGTCGTTTAGGGTCTCGGCCGACGCCTTAAAGCGGCGCCATTTTGATAGGCTATAAAAGCCTAAAAATCTTCAAAAAAATTCATTTTTGTCTGGTGTAAAAAAAAAAAGGGAAAAAGGGCTCTCTCTCTCTCTCAGCAGCATGTGCATTTGGAGGACTCGGCAATCACTCACCCCGTGTAGTGGTCCGTCTGCCGCCACCGTGAAATCGCCTCAGGTATGTTTTTTTTTAATTTTTTTTGTTTTCTTCATATATTTATCTAATATATGTATGTTATTTGGTAAAGGGGTATTATTCGTATAAAGGAATTCGAAAAGGCAATAAAAAAAGGAATAAATAAATAAAAAGAGATGATAAAATGAAGAAAAAAGGGGTGAACCTTTGATTAATCTCCGATCTATCCTGCTGCGGTATTTTGAATTAATATGCTAGTCTGTTCTTGTTCTATTTTTTATTTCGAAAAAAAGAAAAAAAAAAGAAAGAAAGAAGGGACGATCCCCCTAATTTTCGTGGCTTATATAGCCTATCTTTACAAGATTTTTTGTAATATAAAATGCACTACGTCTTTTCCCTTGGTCTTGCAGGTGAACGGTGGTGGCAGAGGGCAGGTGTACCACTTGCACTGGTGACGTGACCATGGCGGTGGGTGGTTGGTGCTGACGGCAGAGGGCAGGCTAGGGTTTCAGATTTTCTGAAACCCTAGTTTGACTAATGGGTTGGGGTTTGGGCTTGATTTGGGTCCTAGGTAGTTGGGTTAGTTGGGCTAGGGTTTTGGGCTTTGGGTTATTTTAATTTTGGGCCCAAAATTGGGCTGTACACCCTTCATTACCGTAACCGCAATATGAAGGTCGATTAGATTGATCGGTCCAGAAAGGATATGAAAAACTAGAAAGGCTTCCACAATCAAATGGAGCGCATGAAGTAAAGTGGAAATCATCTCGGGCGTAAGACAGTTGGAAAATAGTTAAAAGGAATAAGATGGAGAAGGAAGATGGTGAAAGGAATAAGGCATCCATGGAACAATGAGTGAATAGTTTGTTTAAAGTGAAAAAGGACAGTATTGAGGAGACAAAAATGGGGTTGGGTTGGAAATTTAACAGAAAAGGAAGGAGAGGTGTTAGAAATTTTCAAGAGATGGAAAGAAAGAAAGATACAAGGGTGCTGACCTTGACTTGTAGAATGATAATTTACATGTGGTTGGGTGTTAATGGCTTATTTTTCATGGACAAATCATCTTCACTCCAAAAATATCGTTTAAGTTTTCGCACACTACGTCTAAAAGAAGGTTTACCACTCCACGAGATCAATTACGGGAATTCTTAATTTTCACCACTTAAATGACTTCAAAAAAAAAAAAGGGGGGAAGAGAGATTTTAGCATCATTCTTAATTTTGAAATTCATTATCAAAATACCATCTAAAATATACTACGACAAAAAAGTATTATAACTACAACATAAATATAAAAATATTTCAACTTTATATATGATTGATATTATTATTGTAATCATTAAAAAGTAAATTCAAACCCGTAAAGTTTATGCGATATAAAATAAAATAAAAAAAAATTAATTACAAACACAAATATATGAATATCGAGTTAAAAGGAGAGGTAATCTTGTGGAGAGCACTTTATGAACTTACGAGAGATGTTCGGATATTGAATTAGAAAGAAGCAACACCCGAAAAACACATAACTTGGTTTTTGAAATGAGGAGTTTTGATTCTATTCCAATATTTTAAAATTAAGGCTTCAACTTATCATTTTGTTCTAATTTAGTAACTAAACTTTTTTTACCCAATTTGGTATCTGAACTTGACTTTTTTTTTATTAATTTGGTACCTAAACTTTTTTTTTTAGCCCAATTTTGGTACCTTAACTTGGCATTTTTTTTCTTAATTTGGTACCTAAACTTTTTTTAGGTTCAATTTGGCATCTCAACTTATTAAATGTTATTATACAAATTACACAAAACATTAATAGTATTAAAAAAATGTTATGCTACATAAATATCGTTAGTATTATAGGAAATTCATGTTAAAATTTAGGTATTGAGCTATATATGTTTAACGAATTAATATTAAATAAGAAAAAAAATTAAAACTCAAATTAAAAAATTCATTATTTTCAATTAATAGAATAAATAAATAAATAAAATTAAAAGTAATTGAACTTATAAAAAAAATATCACACCATCTGTCACATCTTGATCATACATTGATTATTTTTGCTACCTCATAAATGTTTGACAAGTTCAACTACCAACTCAAGAAAAAAAATTAGGTACCAAATTAAGAAAACGAATCAAGTTCAGATATCAAATTGGACAAAAAAAATTAAGTACTAACTTTAAAAAATGTCAAGTTTAGGTACGAAATTAAAAAAAAAAGTATTGATAAAATTAAAAAAAGTATTGCTATTCACTCTCACCAAGCAATAAATTTTCAAGAAACAGAAGGGATGGAGAAGAAGGCATAATCGCCTTTTGCTTTGATGCATCAGCCGAGTAAGATTTAGAAAAGTCTAATTTGTATATCTATCTACATACTTCAATTAAATTTTTTGAATTTTCTACTTTTGGTTTTTATTGTGATGAGCTTTAATGAAGAATCTTAAGCACTGGACTAGAGTTACGAAATATTGCTTCCCACAATTTGATTGTTGTAGATGGATAATCCTCAGGGTACAGTTTCATTGGATTATCCAATTCTACATCTTTCGCCAGAATCCGATCTTTAGGACGACGTTGCTTGTCTCTAGAAAGAGGCTATTGGAGCACATGCAAAGCCTGTCAAAATGATATGGATGTTTTGTGTAAGAACGTTCAAGCATTACACCCTAGTGTACAATGCTTGGATTGGTTGTTTTGTTCCAACAACCCTTTTGTCCCCAAAGGTTACAGCTGTGAGTCTGCCTTCGAAGTTCAAAGTACCAAAAGAAATGTTCGAAGGAAGAAGGGACCCAAGGGCACATCTCATGCAATAAAATAATTACATGAATATGTTAGGAGCTTCCAACATGGTGAAGTGTGAGGCTTTCTCCACGACTCTAGGAGGAAGCGCAAAAGATTAGTATTTATCTTTGCCACGGGGTTCCATTCAAAGCTTCTCAAAGCTGGGTTAGATGTTTTTGGGTAGATTCCATGCTTATAGGATGATTTATGAAATGAAGAGATGGAGAATCTTTACAGGATTATATGAAACAGTTTCATGTAGCCACGTTAAACATGAAGAATTTGAAGAATCAATAGGACATTGATACATTTACTATGGAACTTCAAAATGAGCACGTTCAGTACTCATTTACTAATAATTGGCCATAGAGTTTAACAGGCTTATATGAGAGGGCACTTAAGCTTGTTAAGGCAGAGGAAATCAAAAGAGCAACTCACAACACCTTTCAGAGGGATGATAGGCAGTTAGGGGTCATCAGAGTGCGCGTGCCAACAAGGTCTATCTTCTCAGAGTCTATGGGTATAAGGTGGGGGAGAATAGAGGAATTATTCATAGAATGAATCACCAAAGGTGTTTCAGAAGCCTTAGGGAAAGCACAAGAGAAGGTATGTTCCCCATGGAAAATTTGAAGCTTACACTTCTTTAAATACTTCTCGTACCTATATTCTTAACCGAGTGAGAAGCTTAGGAATTTTATCGAGTCCCACCCATGCGACCCAATCAATTGATGTCTAATTTAAGAGACCGATGTTGTTTTCACTATGACAGGGGCACAAGATAGAAGATTGTTTCTCTTTGAAAGATGCAATAAATGAGGCTGTTAAAAATGGTGGACTAAAAGATTTTGTGGCATAGAAGGCTTCACTGTCAGGGTAGATATTGCATGGTGTTGATAAAGGTAAACAGAAGGTCAGAGACACGATACATGACATAGCTGGCATAGATGAAGAATGGGTGACATCTAACACAAAAAGAAAGGCTAATCTCAAAAGCGTAATGTCAGTTAGTTCATCGAAGAGGTTATGCCAGCAACAGAAATGAAAGGTAAAATTTAATAAGGAATATCAGGATTCAGTCTGTGACAAGGAAGGAAATGACCTTGTGGTTACGATAGCAACTATTGTTGGATTTGAAGTTAAAAGGATTCTAGTAGATAATGGAAGTACAATAGAAGTTTTGACTTGGGACGCATATCAGAAGATAGGCCTGAAGGAACAGGATTTGAAAAAGGCAAACACTTTATATGGCTTCACCAACCATTCTGTCGAGGTAAAAGGGTGTATCATTCCACCTGTTACCTTAGAGATGACGAGCACACTATAACAAAACACGTTTATTTTTTTGTGGTAGACCATCTTATGGCTTACAGTGTCATTTTTGGGTGTTCTATTATGAGAATGGCCAAAATGATGATTGCATGAAAATCAAATTCCCTACAAAACGAGAGTAGGATTCATGAAATTTGACCAGTAGTTATTCGGACAGTGTCATATGTCGTCAGTTAAACAGACTCGCGAGTAGCATTTTCAATGTCAAAGTTCGTAGCAAGTGGAGGTGGCTAGTCAGGTTTTAGATTTGGATAAGTTTGGATGTCAGAAGCAAGGAAAGAGTTCATAAACCAGAGGTAGCAGAGATCACAGAAACTCTGCAATTATTTTATAATGACACAGAAAGGTTGGTAAGGATTTCATCAACATTAGTTAAAGAGGAAAAGAGGGACTTAGTACAATGCTTGAGGCAGAATTCAGATATTTTGCATGGTCAGCAATGGATATGCCTGGTGTAGACCCACAAGTGATTGTACATTAGTTGAATGTGTCTCCCAAAGCAAAATCAATTAAACAAAAAATGAGAAAGTTTGCCCCGCAAGTTATGGCCATCAGGTAAGAAGTTGGAAAATTGCTTTCAACAGGGTTTATTCATAAAGTGGCGTACCCTGACTGGGTATCAAACGTTATGGTAAAAAAGGCTAACGGAAAATGAAAAATGTGATTTGATTTTACTAGTCTTAACAAGACGTGCCCAATGGATAGTTTTCCTTTGCCATCAATTGACAGATTAGTGGATGCTTCGGCGGGCCATAAGTTCATGAATTTCATGGATGCATTCTCAGGGTATAATTAGATTTCTATAGTTTAGGATGACTAGCATAAGACTACTTCTTTTTTTTTTACAAATGAGTGTTTGTTTTACTACTAGGTTATGCCTTTTGGGTTGAAGAATGCAGGAGCAACATATCAGCAACTAGTTAATTAGATTTTTAAGAAGTAGATTGATCGCAGTATCAAGGTTTATGTAGATGATATGTTGGTGAAGAGTACTACTTTGAGGGGCACATTGAGAATTTTTTTGAAGCTTATACTATTTTACGAATCTATAACATGAAGATAAATCCAGAGAAGTGTGCTTTTGGAGTAAGAGCAGGAAAATTTTTGGGCTTCATGATTTCATAAAAAAGGTATAGACACAAACTCTGAGAAGATTTGAGCTATTCTAGACATGCCTCCCTCAAGAACTATCAAATACATTCAACGTCTAATGGGGAGGGTGGTTGCATTGAACAGGTTCGTGCCCAAAATGGAAGATAAATGTTTACATTTCTTTAAGCCATTAAGGACTTCCTTTAGCTAAATAGAGGAATTCCAGGTTGCTTTTGAATAGCTTAAGTTGTATCTAACGTCTCCACCGTTACTGATTTCACCATAAGCAAGGGAGACTCTTTCCATTTATTTGGCAACGTCTAAAAAAATAGTTGCAGCATTTTGATCAGAACGGAAGGGGTTCGCCAGTTCTGTGTACTATGTTAGTAAGGTGCTAGAAAATGGCGAGCAAAGATATTCAAAGACAAAGAAACTCATTTTCACTCTATTGGTTGCAACTTGCAAATTATGACCATACTTTTAAGCTCATCCTGTAACGGTTATGACAAACCAACCCATTAGGGGCATCTTGTCTAAAGTTGATACTTCAAGAAGGATAACCAAGTGGGGAATTGAGCTCGTAGAATTCAGAATAGAGTATGCCCTGTGAAGAGCAATCAAAGCTCAGATCTTAACTGACTACATGGTAGAATGTTCTTTCGGTATATCACTAGACCCTAAGGTAACTCGTTAATTTGAGATATTTTTACTCGCATATGCATTTGGTTCTAAATTTTTTTTGTTGGTTATACAAGATGTAGTAGTTAGCTCATCATAGGGACAAACTAGCTCAACGATGAAGCCAAAATGATGGACAGTATATGTAGATGGCTCAACAGCGAAGACATGATCAGGAGTAAATGTCCTCCTTATAGACCCTGATGAAAATGAATGGCAATGCGAACTCTTCTTCAGCTTTCAACTGTCCAATAATGTTGCAAAGTACAGAGTACTAATTTCTAAGCTACAGCTAGCTCGATAGTTGAGGGCAAGGGAATTGATAATATTCACCGATTCTCAGTTCATAACGAAGCCAATGAGCAAAAAATATGAAGTAAAAGAGCCTAGTTTAAAGAAGTACTATGCCAAGTTGCTCAATTTCTCATGCAATATAATAGTGCAGAAGTCCGACAATTATTCAAGACAAAGAATACTAAAGCTGATATTTTGTCTAAGTTAGCTTCTTTTATAACTTGAGTAAAAAGGGAAGATTTTGTTAGAATATAGAGCCCACTCCAAGTTGTGAAAGTCAATAGGTACTTCATTTAAACCAAGAGAAAACATAGATGAACCTCATAATGCAAGTCTTACAGGAAGTAACACACTTTTGAGATGCCTCACCCCTACTGAAGCTGATTATGTCTTAAGGGAGATACATAGGAAATAAGTGGCGATTACCTGGGGGACATTGTTAGCATAGAAGGTTTTTAGGTAGGGATATTATTGGCCAATTATACAGAAAGATGCTCATGACATAGTTCACACTTGTGATTCCTACTAGAAACATGCTTTAGTGTAGCGATAATCAGCTGAGCCCTTAGAAATGATGTCTAGTCCTCGATTTTTTGAAAAATGAGGAATAGATATATTGGGTCCATTTCCAATTATCACAGCTTAGAAGAATTTCATATTTGTTGTTGTGGATTATATTACTAAGTGGATAGAAGTTGAGGCTCTAGCTACAATAACAGATAAGCAAATGAAATCATTTGTCTAAAAATTCATTAGTTACAAGTTCGACATCTCATGTTTGATCATAACAGACAATGAAACTCAATTTTAGGAAAATTTAAGGGCTTCTATATAGACCTACAAATATTACTCGCTTAAAGCTCTATGAAAATACCCCAAACAAATGGCCAATTGAAGTAATGAGCAAGAAAATCCTAGTAGCTTTAAAAAATAATGTTCATGATGCCAAGAATGCCTGGCTAGAAGAACTGCCAAGAATTGTAATAGCCCGCTCGATAAAATCTTTGTATCTGATTACTATTTTGCAAATAGTAGGTAAAATAAGGACAGATAAGAGTAAGTGTTTTGTCTTGGCTAAGTATAGAATTATGTGCGTTGTGCCATTCAATAAACTCTTAATTTTAGTGAGATTTATGGTTTGACGAACTCTTCTGTTAAATATTCGCCATCCCAGATGTTTTGGAGAACTCGTCAAGTTTGCTTAGATTTGTTTATTATTTTAGTATGATAATTTGGTTAGTTAAGTCAAGATTTAGTTAGAATTGAATTAGACCACTGTAGTTGAAAAGACTTAAATTATGTTAAGTGCACTTAATCACGGGAATCAAGAGTGATAGTAGAATTATCTAATTTATCCATTAGTCCTTGTATCTATGCTTAAGTATATAAAGATAGTGGTGGTCTTTTTAAACATCTTTACGTCTTCTTTGTATCTTCTTCTTCTTGTTTTCCTTTAAAACTCTTTGAAAACCCAAGTTCAAAAAACCCCTAGAAGTAAGGTTCGTAGTATTCAACTAACTTATACATTAGTACCAGCTCATTGGTAATTACTGATGAACCTAAGTTATCCTCAAAGTCATTTACGTATTTTTCGTTCTGCATACATAGATGTTAGAATGGTGTGTTAGGAGGGAAACTTCCTGATTTTGGATTAAGTGTTGTTGATTATTGCATGCATGTTTAGATTTGATAGATCTAGTCATCTGATATGTTTAATTATCTTTATTTTAACTCAAGAAGCTACTGAAGGTCCAAGTGATAGAGTCAATGGACCTGGCTTATAGATTTTGTTAGAGTTTTTAATGAGTTCCTTCTTACTTTCATGTGTTTTATTTTCTTTATTTTTATAGTTTATGTAAGGTAAGTATTCTTTCTTTGTAAAGGATGAAAGTGTATATGTGGATAATGGTTGTCCAAAGTTGTCAATCTAAGTTTAGTATGTCTATGATATGAAGTATATGACATTCTTCATACTTAAGCCACTACCATCTGCTTCTGATATGTATGATTTGATATGTGATGGTGGAGATGAGAAAATGTTTGTATAGCCTCCGGTATGGTAGATATATTACAAATAAGATTGGCAGATCACGATAAAACATGCTATTCTAAATGAAAATGATATGAGAGTTAAGGGGGAGAACGTATATGAATAAGACTATATGATATGTACCTGCCTTTGAAATCTAGGTACATGATTGGTATGAAGATGGATTGTCTGAGTTATGTTAAGTTGGCATACAATATACGCCCAATTGGTAAGTAAGTTGAAGTACTAAATTAGTTTGGGTTTTGTATACACCATTAGGCATACTATATGAATATGTGTAAACCCCTTTGAAAGGTTCAATTATACTATCAGTATTATTATTTATAATTTCTCTTTGGAATTCACTAAGTTCATATGAACTTACTCCGTAACGTTTTCCTTCTCAGGCTTGCTGATTGAGGAAGACTTTGTTTGAAGAACTACGCCAGAGTGCAGCTGATATTGTGAGACAACTGTTTTGTTCTATGTCATGCATGACTTGTAAGGGTGACATGTAAATGTATTTTGAAAATTATTTGTAGGAAGAACTTATGTTTTGTTAGGACTTTATTTTATGAGATCTTAATGAAGTATCATAGTTTGACTTTAAAGTATTATACTCTGTTTAATGAAGTCATTACTCTTGAACTTATGCGCCATATGACTTATTCGTTATTTTTAATTTGTTAATGGTTTCATTCAAGCTTTAATAAAGCACCAGCTATCATAAGTTTATATCCATATCTCTATAGTTTTGTAAAGCTATTACCAAAAATCTTTTTAAGTTAGTTTGATTTATAGTAATGACACATCATTCTCAAATCCTATTAAAGGATCGAGTTTGATGTGTTACAAGAAATATATGGGTCTTACGAACATCTCCTCAAACAGCAACTTGGGAAATATTATTCTCATTGGTATATGGTGTAGAAGAAGTAATCCTTACTGAGATAAGTTTGCAATCCCATAGAACATCTCATTTTGATGAAAATTCCAACCAAGAAGCCATTAGACTCAATTTAGATCTTCTTATTGAAATTGAAGAGATAGTAGAAATCAAAAAAGCTGCGCAACCTCAACAAGTTGCTCAATACTATAATGCTAGAGTAAATAAAACAAGCAATTTCATTTTAAAATATAATGCCAAAAGTACAATGAATATAAAGAAATTAAAAATTTGCACTAATTTCATTAGGATCAGCGATGTTCTCTTCTTCTTCCACTTCTTCGTTATTGTTTCCTTCACTTCCAGTAACAGGAGCAGAACTAGTCTCAGTAGGAGTATTAACAAGATAAAATCTGCTGGAATTTTTCCACTTTTCAACAAACTCCTATGAGATAAATATCAAAGTCTAGATGGGCACCTGTGAGATGACTCAGAGCATCCAAATTTACTTTGCGAGCATCAAAAGGTTCACCAATCACTTATGCATGCAACAGAATATTCGATTTCAAGTTTGACAGGTAATACTAAAAATTATGCATTGTGCCTGCCTTATATTTTTCCAAGGCTTCTTCCTTATGCTTGTCCAAATTAGCCATAACAAGTTTATGTTGCTTGCCAATGGCTTTAATGGTTTTTTCCAAGATAACCTTCCCAACTCGCATGCATTTGATCTCTTCATGTAATTTCTAATTGGCTTTTTCAAAAAGAGTAAGGCAATTCTCTAACCTTTTATTTTGCTCTATCAGTCTGTTATTTTCTTCTTCCAATTATTTGTGTAGCTCGCGAGCCCTCTCTAATGCCCCCATGGTAGATTGGTAAGCATCCGTGAATTCTATATTTTTTATCTCTTCTTTGATTCCTTCGGTGAGCCCCACACTAATCATTCTAGCCTCTGTAAAAGCCACTTGAAGAGACAACACAAGTTTCTTCAATGGTGCCTTCTTCACACAGTTAGATGACGTAGAAGGAAAAACATACTCTTTGGTTTTTTTAGGCATCGGCTCCTTCTATTTTCTATCCATTCCAGTAGGGCAGTAAGGAAACTTTTGCATACTTAGGTGTTCGAGCTATGAAAATAATGTATGGGCTTCGCCACCAGTAGACATGAACTTTAGTGAACCCCTAGAATGACCATGTTCAACAATCACACCAAAGGCATCTTCAGTCGATGGTCTTAGAAGAGGTGGAGACACTAGTGGAAAAGGAATCACAGAATGGACTGTAATGATAGTTGTCACAATCCCAGATGATATGGCACGGTCCTTCCCATTCTTTCAACGAAGTACCTTCAGCAGACTACCCTCGTCTTCACTACTTAGTACAATGTTGGTAGCCCTAGTAGTAGTCTTTTGTTTCTTTCAACTACTCCCACTTCCTTCCTAGCAAAAGCTATAGAAAGAGCACCTCACACATTCTACATAAAAGATCGTACATTCATGAATTCGTCGATCTTTCTAGAAAAGCTTGTTGATTCCCTTGAAGATTCTTCAACGACGTGAATTGTGCCTACATCACCAATAAGCCTATTATCAGCACTAACAGTAATCATAACTACTTTCCGGATCCCCTACAGAGTTGGAGGACCACGAGTAAGGTTTCAATTTACAAAAAGTATAAAAATAATTCTTATGCTCCTTCACTTTTCCTAATGAAATAAGCTCCAATTCATAAATAGCTCCATATGGCCACGCGAACTCCGCGGGGAAAATTGACACAGTGTCCACACCATTTTTGTCATCAACTAGCCTCCACCTACTAAGGCTCAGATTTATAAGGCAATGGTGAAACACATTTCTAGTAGTTAGCACCTCCTTAAGTTCCAATGCGCGACTTCGATGAAGCTTGGCAAATTGAGCCCAACCTACTTCGAATGTGATACCTTACTTTTGCAAACACACACTCTTGCTAGGTATCGACCACTTAGTTGGAAAATCAAAACCAACTCCAAACTTATTCTTCACTCGTATGTATGTACCACAATTTAACCAAAGGTTGGAAGACAAGTTCAAAATGATCAACTCGCATCCTTCACGAGGAGTAAAATAAAATAAACCTAAAAATCCTCCTTAGTAACAAGCCTTGAGTTGGTACATATGATGGAAAACAAAAATCAACGACGCCTCTTCTCGACGACCACATTCAATGAAATAGGTAACTGCGACCCACTAGGAGAAACTAGATAACTGCCCCGGAGCTATCTCGTACTCATCAAGAAGATGGTAGAAGAAAGGGTGGAGAAGAAGGTGAAAACCCTTCTCTAATACATGCAAAAGAAGCAGGAAACCCCCTTCAGTGTCGATCAATTGCCTCGAACTTTCAATGATTGAGAAGTCATAGGAAAAATTAGGTAGTTGAATTCCTCGAACAGCCAAATGACGACTCATTTCTTCATACTTGGTGGTGCAAGCATACACTTTTGCCTCTAGGGGAATGTTGCCTTCACAACGTCGCGAGACTAAACCTAGAACGAATAGAAGGAATATTTGAAAATTTTAAGAAAGTTTACATCTGAATCAAGACTTCCCTTCTCAACAGCTTCTCTTCTTCAAGAATTTAAAATCCAAATGGTTCAATACTTAGGGTTAAAACCAAATCCTTTTAAAGAAATTCAAAACATGATGATTCGTATGTCCAGTAGTGAAGGCCCAATTAACTTCAGAAAATTGTACGTCTCTTTAACACATCGTAAAGCGTATACAACAATTTTAAACGAAAGGTGTGTACAACAAGTTTCATTCGTAAAAACCCTAGCTTCGCATAGTTAAGTTCTCAAAAGAATCACTTTATACCTCTTATAACTCTTCTTCGAACTAGGTGGGGGGAAATTGTTATGGTGTTCACCATTACGACCCGCTAACCGATTACTTGACTAAGACCGACTCAATCCAATAATGATAGCCTGCATAGTTCGCTGACATGAGCTCGCACTCGATATGTTCGCATCATCATGCAAGCGAATCCACACTTAGGAAACACATATTAATCTTAGAATAGGATACGTTTTGGCATGCATGGGGGCCTACCTAGGACATCACATCCAGGAATCATATTATATAAATAGAGAAATTAGCTTCCTTGAGGGACAAATACACAAAAACACTCAACAGAATCCCTTCAAATTAATTCTTTAGCTTAATTCGATCAATTCACATTAATTCACGAGTTAACTTTTTTTATCATTTTTGAACTGATATTCCAACTAATTCCCCATCCAAACAATCTGACCAATTGGGCAAATTCAATCCGATTCAAACAACATAAATTTCAAGTGTTATATTGTTTTGCTCCAAACATTGCTTCTTCTTTTTTTAAATTCCAATAATTTTTTTGGCATAGGCATTGATCCAATGCAGGAGGATGTGGGTTCGAATGAGCTGAAATGTAATTTAATGAGACCATTGAGAAAAGATAGAATAGAAGAGTAATTTAATAGGTGGGGGCACTTGCTCTATATATAACCAAAGATTTCGGTGGTTGAATTTAAAGGAGGGAAAAAGAAACATTACTTTGGCCGCACCTTTTCATTGCATTTGAAGGGGGGGAATGAAATTAAGAAGAGAAGTCGAAGATGAGGTTTGGGCCAAACAAGTTGGGAAGAATAGTCCTTTAATGGGTGCTGCTGTCTGGGACCGCTGACCAATTCCAAAGTTAGACCATGAATGGATTTCTTTTAAAGCTCTAATCAATGATAGCTATTTATTACTTAATTAATTTTTATTATCTTTATTTTTATTTTATTTATTGTAATATTGTATTATCTTATAAAAATTTTACATTTAAAATTTTACTTTTTATATAAAATAAAGTAAAATATTTAAAAATAAAAATATAAAATATAATTTTATATAATTTAAATTTTATATTTATCAAACAATCTAATTATATTTTATAATTAATTTTAAATAATATATCAAACAAAATTTATAATTTAAATTCCGTGCTACTTAAATTCCGTACTTCAATTTTCAATGTTTAATTTTTGGAAACGTGTGTGAGTTGCATGTGTAAAGATGATGAAGAGTGGAGTTTAAGGGAATGTAAGCATACCAGGCTTGCAGACAGGATATCGAGATGAATTAATCAAGTTGGAGCATTTCTCTACGAGGTTGTCGCATCTTTCACAGAAAATTGCAGGAAAATCATACACCACATTAAATCCAAATCTCCACTCTTCAAGCATATATTCATTCCTTTCAGTCCGGAGTTCATAAAAACTGCTCTGACTAACCTGAACTTGAATATTCGTACCACAAGAGTTGCTAAAGTCTCTATAAGTATCCCTTTCGCTTAAATCATCCGCATAAAAAGAAACTCTGGGGAGCACGGAAATATAATAGGACGTTGGGGTACGTTGGAGCAATTGTAAAACAAAGTAAGGTGTCGATTTGTTGGAGGATAGGTTAAGAAAGAGTCATTTATGGTGATATTGATGGGATTTGGAAGACAACTCTGTTCCCATAAATCGTTTCTAACAATACTCATTGTAAAAGTGGAGTGATTTAAGTACATAAGTCGGTATTCGTTCCCACCAATATGTATGATAGGCTGGGGATCCTCACATTTGCTCAACACGAAGCCATCTTGGTGACAGAGTTGAGGCCTATCATCCTTGGAAAAAGGAAACATGAGGTTGTGTACGTCTCCACAGCTAAAAGCATCAAAGCATTGGGCAAAATTTTCATCATCTTGGCTATATGATGGTGGGATAAGGAAGAAGATGGTTAAGAAGAAGGTGAATATGGAAATGGCAAGAGTTGAAAGGCACAATTGATAATGCATTCTTGAAGTTTTTGAAGAGAGATGGATTGGTATACGATATATATGTTTGTTGATTAAAGTAATAAAAGTAGACGACGTGCGATCATTTTTTATATTAATACGTAAATGTAGGACTTTTCCATGGAAGAGAAAGGAAGGCATAGAGATGGCTGTTGTTGACTTTGACCTAGGCTATGGTGGATTGATAAACGCAATGCAGTAAATCTAAGACAGAAATGTCATCCCTGGAGATCAGGGTCGAGCTGTATAATGGAGGCTTCCTATTATATCATCATATTACGTCTTACAATCAAACTAAAGACAAGAGGAGTAGAGCTTTCAAATGGGTTTATGCGAGTCTCCACTAAGAAAAACATTACCTCAAGCAACACTAATAACCCATTGCAAGTGCCAAGATAGAAAATCATTATATCAAACAATTAAAGAACTTTGCTATGCTTCTCTGAATAGTTGAATAGATAAATAGTTTAAGAAGAAGCAAACATACCAGAAACCACACAGGATTTAGAGTAAGGGTAGTCGGGGCAAAAGCATAAGAAATCAAGCGATGAACTCAGATCCACATACTCCACTTGAATTCCTGCATGCCAAACATGAAATCATGTCCTTTTGATATATTACTTCAAACCCTTTATTCCAAGCACCCACTATATTGTCAGTTTCATTCCAGAGTTCATCAAATTCGCTTTGATTAACCGGAACTATGATACTGGTGTCACAATCCGTGAGCTCCGAACGGTGAATTCTGGACAATGATTCATCCAGGTAATAGGCATAGGTGTTGCCGTTGGATGTAGTAGTACTGCAATTAAATCTATGTTGGAAAGGTATATCATCTTCAAGAGGGCAGCCGTAGAATATAGTGAGATTTCGAATGGTTGCAGCAAAATCAAAGAGGTGGTTTAATGAGATGTTATGGAATTGTTGAGGACAAGGATCTTCCCAGATATCAATAGGTGCAATGGTCATCAGGGAAGGACGAGTCACGTTCAATACATGAAATCTCTGGGTATTAATGGTGATGACAGGGGACTGATTTTGTTGGCAAATGAGCTCGAACCCGTGATGACCGCAGTAACTAGGGCGCAGAGTAGGGCTCCAGAAAGGGTATCCGATGCCTTGTATGGTACCACAATTGAATGTCTGATTGCATTCCAAGAACAGGTCGTGGTCATCGGAATATGCTGCGGGGAGAACAAGTAAGATGAAGAAGAAGAGATGGGTGTCCATTAATGGAAGATGATAGAGTGAGAACAAGTGGAGAAATGAAGGCTGAATTATTAGCAAGTAAATAAGGATAAAGAAACCATATTGAAAGAGAGGAGAAAATTAGCAGCACTGGGTAATATGATGGAAACAGGGACATGGAGTAGGGCTGCTTGTATTGACAAACAAAGGCAAAAGCATCTCCGAGGAGTGATAGATGATAGAGACAGCTAAGCAATCCCCATTTTCTTATTGTCTAGAAATTCAAAGGTGGGCGAGTCGGAACTGATACAGTATATTAATGAAGCAAACCTTTCTCGTAATAAAAATACAATCTTAATAATATTATTTTTAAAGTTTGAATTTTTATTTTCTTATGAAAATGTAATTTACTTGGTAGGCGTAAATAGTTGGAAAATAGTTTAAAAAAAAAAAAAAGAATAAGATACAAAAGGAAGATGGTGAAACGAAGGAGAAGAACGCATCCATGAAACAATTAATTTTTTAACGTTTAATTTTACTATTTAGAATGTATTTAAAATATATTTTAAATGTTAAATTAATTTATATTTTATCTATCATTATATTAAATTATTTAAATATTACTTACAAATATTATTATAGTAAATATTTAAATATAATTTATTATTATATTTAATTTTTTTAAATATTTAATGTATCATTAAATTTATAAATAATTTATTGTCAACTTAAATAGTATTTAAAATGTATATTTCATAAAATATTTAAATTTTTTTTTAAAGTTCTAATATTATGTCTAAAACAGACAATTTAACATTCAATCGTAATTTTTTACAATAATATCAAACACTTGAAATTAATAAATGGCACTTTTTTTAACTACTTTATAAAAATAATTTTTTCCTAATCACGTATTTTTCAACCACAACTGCAATATCAAAGTCAACTTATTTGGTGAAATTATAATGAAAATACCTTATTAAAAGAAAAGTGATTTAGGGTAGGGATTAATTTTGTATTTAACCCTAGTTAAAAGGTTACCCTACTAATCTTGTAGCAGTAAGCGCGTGATAAAATATTGAGTATTGACCCGTTTGAGCGTAGCATTCACTCTATGGGAAGAAGAAAAAAGAAAGAAAGAAGATAAATGGCTATTGACCATGACTTGCACAAAAAAAACATTTGAGCCAAGTGACCAGGTATTATAGATTGTTACTTTGACAAAAATATCCTCTTAATATGAATTTTTCTTTTTTTTACTTAAATAAGTTAATGAACATGTAATTAATATACTAAATAAACAAATGAAGTTGGCAATTGGCATGTTAAATAATATATATTATTGTTTTTTTTTCCTTTTCTGATATTATCTAAATATTGTCTTATCTTCTATTGGTTTTTATTTGATCAAATATTAGGTACTAAAAAAAGACAGAAACAACGCTGAGTAAAAGATTGAATGGAGTTTTTTCATGATGCTGAAAGAGTTAAAATTAGAAGCAGGGCATACCATGAGCATGTTGGCATTTAAGTCGATGAGGACGATCACGACAATAGCAGAGTAATGCTGAGGGTAGACTTTCTTTAGATCCACATCTTCCGCCAGAATGCCTGCATAGTTTGCAATATACTCCGTATGAAAAGTATCTCATGTCAAACGGTTCTATTAAACTTTCATTCACAGCGCTGGTTCCGCTCATCAGATCATCAAAAGCCTTTTTCCCCAACAGGAATTTCAACTTTTTCACTGCTTTCATCGCAGTCATTTCCTCCTTAAGTAACACAGGGAGCATTTCTCTTCCACCCTTTCTGCAACTGAAACTATGATTCGAACCTCCCCTGCTTCTGCAGTCGTATAACAGAATAATGTTCTCAGCGGTTTCGGAATAATTAAAAAGATTAGTTATCAAAATCTGCTGAGGACATGTACTGTTTAACTCCACTCGTTTGATTGTCAATAAATCACGAGACTGATTGAGATGCAACACTTGGAAGTCTTGGGAAGCGAAGGTCATAACAGGGGGCTGATTCTGCATGCACTTTAGCTTATACCCTTCATCACCGTAACCGCAGTAGGAAGGTCGATTATGTTGATCGGTCCAGAAAGGATATGAAATATTAGGAAGGTTTCCACAATCAAATGGAGCGCATGAAGTAACGTGGATATCATCATCTTGGGCATAAGATAGTTGGAAAATTGTTAAAAGGAATAAGATAGAAAAGGAAGAGAAGGCATCCATGCCTAGTGGAAGTTGATGAAAATATAGTTATGGAATAAATTAAAGTGAAAGTTTTGTAATCATATTAATTATATTAAATAATTACAAAGCTAAGATACAAGGAAATTTAAGTAATTTGGAGACAAGATTAGATTTGGTTACAGTTTGTAGGAAAGTTACATGACTGTATTTGTCATGAGATGGAAATAAAGAAACAAAAACCTACGAGACTGCTGAACTTTACTTTCTAAAAAATTTAGGGTTTGAAATTAAATTATAATTTTTATGATAATAAAAATGTAATTTTTAAAGAATAAATTAAAATTTTATTATTTTTAAGAGGCTAAAGTGTAATTTTACATTTACTAATTTAAATTTTTAAAATTTTTAAAAGGTTAAAATGGAAACTTTTCTATTTTAGGGGGACCGAAGCCCCTTGTAACACCTCTAACCCTTTCTCGTCCCTAGAATAAGGTTACGGAGCGTTACCGTACGATCAAGAATATTTAAACTTCATATCATTCAATAATTTAATCACATGATAAACATTTCATACACATGCATACTGTCCCTAAATGAACCCTCGAGGTCCTAAAATATCTTAGAAGTAAATCAAGACCAATTTAAAACAATTTGGAAAGCTTAGGAAAAATTTGCAAAATAGGGGTCACACAGCCGTGTGCCTCACACGACTGACACACGTTCGTGTCTCAGGTCGTGTATCCTTTGAACCAGAGACACACAGCCGTGTTCCAGCCCATGTCTTCACCCGTGTAACTCTCTGAGTAAGGTTACATGTCCCTGTGTCAAGCCGTGTAACTCTCTAAGTTGCCTCAATGCCTATGTCTCAGGGCGTATGGACCCAAATTTTCAAATTCATTACATGTATAACCATTCATCCTATTTTAGCACACTTTAAAAGGGACCTAAACAACATCCAAACACACACAAACATGTCATTTCAAAATCCTAAACCACCTAACCAATATGACATTCAAAGTCACCACAATTATAACAACACAACATTTACCAAAACAAGTGAACATTACCTAATTCTATGCATAAAGACTTCATTCTATTATGTGCCTAAAACACATCATAATTAACCATTTCCAAAAAAACATCTTATATCAAAATGCCATACACAACAATTCACAAAAGTGACCAAAATGACTTACCTAAACAAGCTTTATAAGTCCATCAAGCATTCTTAAACATTAAGATACAACATACTAAAATACCATGTATATATTCACAAAATGCTACTACAAAACATCCTATACAACTATCTACAAACAAAAGATTTTAATCAATTAATACCCCCTAGGTACATGCCAAAAACACAAATGAGAACATCACCGACATTGAGTACGGGATTCTTGTAGGATGCTGAGTCCAAATCTACTATATAACTAACTTGTAAAATGAGAGCCAATCCATATGAATTTGATTTCACTTATTTGAATAACCACAAACACATGTAAAGCATTTGAACTTAATTCACAACTTAATAATCTATTTCAACTAATATAACATATCTTTCAATGAATATATATAATTCTTTCTTAATAATATCTATAACCAACCTTTTTCAGTGGTTCATACAATCATGCTAGTCGGATGAACCGACAAATGTATGCCTAGCACTAGTCAAATAAACTGACGAAAGTTGTGCTAGCACTAGTCGGGTAAACCAACGAATAATTTGTGAGCCCAGCTCTAGTTGGATATACCAACAGTATTTGCGTCCAACGCTGGTTGGATAAACCAACGAATAAATAATGAGCCCAGCTCTATTTGGATTTACTAACAATATTTACGCCTAGCACTAGTCGGATAAACTGATGAATAAACAGTTATTTATGTTCACAATTTCCTCATTCATTAATTAACATTATCATCAAAATACGCACATAAGATTTTATATGAAATATTTAAGTAACATCTAATTACCTATTAAATAAATGGATAATAAAAAGATTAAGTTCGAGACCACGAACTTACCTTAGCAAAACAGTCGTAATAGTGAGGCCGATAACTACTCCGTTACTTTAGTTTTTCCACAGTTCACGTCCGATCGATTCGTTCCTTGATCTATGTTTACAATTTCATTCAATCAATACTATTCCATCGCTTAAATAAATACATTTATACAGTTAAATCCTTCCACTATCTAGTACAAAAGTTATTCCAAATTTTTATCACTTGTGCAATCTAGGCACCAACACTAATATAAAATTTGACTACATTCAATTATTAACATCAAAATTTAACTTAATCGCATCTTCATTACATTTCCATAGCTAACCAATATACATACAATTCATTAAAAAAATCCCTAAATACTTGAAATTAATAAACTAACACCATGCTAGTTAAATTTATAGTATTTAACTCCTTAAAAATTAATATTAACAAAAAAAAATATAAAAATATTTTTAATTACTCATTTAACTTAGTAACTCAACTCAAATTTCCAGTGTAAGTACCCAAATTTACCCGGGCCCAGAACTGCTAATTAGCCCAAACCAAAAACAAAAATATAAAAAGAAACCAATTACAAGAATGGTCCAATAAGGCCCAAATCCTACCCATGTTACAAATAAGCCCCTAACCCAAAACCCAATTGGCCCAATAGGCCCAAATGCCCAAAATAGCCCTCAGCTAGCAGGAAACCCTAGTTTCCCCTAGCGCCGTATACTTCCACGTGCGTCGTTGGCACGTCCAACGCTCGAGGCTCGGCTCTCCGTTGTCCCCTTGCACCAAAACGGTCGTCTACAGCCCATTGACCCTCGTGCACCTGCGAAAGAAAGCAAAAAGGAAAACAAAATAGGACAATAGAGCAAAAAGCAAGAATAGGGCAGAAAAGAAGCAAGAAAACAAAGAAATAGACAATAGCAAATCAATTGTATTTCAGCTATAAAGCCTGAAATCCCATATTTGTACGAAAAAACACGAATATTGAAATACAAAAAGAAATTCAAAAAAATCAAAGGTGATTTTCGAGTGCTCTTATTTTTCTTTCTTTGGATCTGTTCTTTTTTTATATTTTGTATGTATTTTAGCATAATAAAAATATAAGAGAAAAAGAAAAAGAAGTCATACCTTGCGATTAGGCCATCGATTCTCCTTCGCTTCGCCGAAATCAAAGTTTGAAAGGAAATCTGAGGCAAAAAAAAAAACACGTCGAGGCTTACGAATGTCGGTCGCTGTCCCTAGCGACGGGCTGGTGTTTTTGAAGGAAAACCTAGGTTTCGGCTAATGAGGAAAGAAGGGGAAACTAGGGTTTTGTAATTTCAGCAGAATGAAGGCATTGTTTAGCTTTTATAAAATGGCAGAAATGGCGCCGTTTAAACCGATTTCAATGGTTTAAAGATGACGTCGTTTTATGACGAAACCCATGCCCGACCCGATTCAATCGGCTGGCCCCTAGGACCCGCGTGCTTCAGCGAAGAGGGGATATTTTCGTTTGGGGTCATTTCTTTTCGCATGAGCACTCAATTGCGCCTCGCTCATTTTGTTTCATTTTTTTAATTTGGTTCTATAGTTTGCACACGTTTGCAAATAGGTCCGTGCCTTAACGCAGCGTTTTGGGAGTTTGGAAAATTTCCAGATTTGATCCCTATGAATCCGCATGCGTCACACGTTGGTCCTTATTGTCCTTCCGATAATCCGTTTTATTTACAATTACCCTTTTATTTTAAATTTATTTTAATTCAGTCTATTATCTATACAATGTTTTTTTTAGGAAATTCATTTAAACCTCTTATGTATCAGGATTATTTTATTTATCTTATTTTGAAAAAAAAACATATCATTGCTTTAGAACTTTCATGTTATATTATCCTAACATTTCGTACAACTTACCATTTTAATATGTTAAATATTTTATACATGCTTGTCCATTTTAATAATATTATTTGCTTGTATTTATATAATTATTTTGAAATATTTTATTAGATTATTTTTACATTTCGTACAATATTCCATTCAAATATTCTTGTACATACATATTTGTACATGTATGCTATTTTAATTGAACTTTCCATTTAAAATACTTATTACTTTAAAGTTCTTAGTATTTTCATACATGTGTTAACCTATCTTGATGTCTTTACCTTTTTTTTAACTTAAATTGTCATTTTTAAGTTCTTTTTATATTATGTTAACATTCTTGTAACATTTCATTCAACCGTTTTTGTGTTTGTACATGCATAATTTATAGTAAAATTAATCTAATCTTATACATATTTAATCTCATGTTATTCTTGCATGTACCTTTTTTTCTAAATTCATTTATGTATATACATGTTTTTAAATCTATTATAATATATATAAGTGCTTCCTAATCCCATATCTTATTATATATTTCTTTACCTTCCTTTTATATTCTATGTATATTATTAATCTTATTTTGTTTTACATATGTAATTTCTTTTAAATTTATTACATAGCAAGTATCGATATTATTTAAAGGAAAATCCCACATGTCTTATTTTTTTTATGCATATATATTGGTATTTACATTTGATCTATACATCACTAAATTCGTGCGTTTGTACATATAGTTTTCATTACATACATAATTATGTTTTCTCTTTTTAAAAAAATCTATTATATATATATATATGACTTGTGGGAAAATTAATCTAGTCTCATATGCATTATTAATTTCATGAAAAATTTTACAACTAATAATTCCCAAATTTATATATATATATATATACACGTTTTGTGGATCTGTTATGTATATTTTTTGAAGTTATATCTTATTATGTACCTTTGCTATACTTTCACACTCTACATATCATCAAATTTTTCTTTATTAAGTGTATTTTGATAAACATTTTACATGTGTATATTATTTGATTTAAAAGTTTTCATTCTATTACACATGCTTTAATGAATGCATATATATCTTTTGTTTGCTTTTACAAATAGTTTCGAATTCAACAATTCATTCATAGTATATTACGTGTTCATCCTTTTAAATTTGTCTCATATTTTTTTTGTATATACATATATATTGTATTTTTTTAAAAAAAAGGGTTCTTCATATTTTTACATTATTTATTTTAAATCCATGTCTTATCATTTTAAAATTTGCCTTACGTTTTATTCATTTTAATTTGTTCTATACTTTCTTAATTGTTATATATTATTTAATTCATTTATCTTTAATTATTAGTGATTAGTATTTAAATGATGCATGTTATATAATTATTACCTTTGTGTATTTTAATTTGTTTATTTCGTATTTTTGCATTATTGTTATTTATCCATATAATGTTGTGTTCATGTATCCTTCTCTAGGCTCATTACTATGTTTTACTTCATATCATCGCCTCATGATTCTAATCCCAACATGTTTATCCAGCTTGGATCGATTTTTTAATCCAAACAAATAACGTACGTCGCTTAAATATTGTATTCGTTATCATTCAAAAACAAAATTTTTCAAAAAATAAGGCAATGTTTCGCGTTTCGGAACATCGAGAAATTGTGCCCTAACTCACTGGGTTTCGGTTCTCTCGTTGATTTTAAATTGCCAAATATCCTTTTGAGTTTTTAAAATACATAGATTTTTCATTTAAATTAAAGACAAACTTGCGCTCGGGAATTCATGATATCGTGTCCTAACTTACGGGATGTGATACTCCGATATCTCGAGACGAGGAAATCTTTAACGATTGTTTTGAGCTAATTCAAGCATCTTTTTTAATCGATGTTAATATAAAAAGGGATCGTATTTCAAATCTATTCCCGATTTTCAACTTTCGACATTTGGACACTAAGCAATCAATTCGGTACCAATTTTTGGGCATGTTGAGGGTGCTAATCCTTCCTCGCACGTAACCGACTCCCGAACTTGTTCTCTCAAATTTCGTAGACCAAAAATGTCGTTTTAGTAAACCAAAATTGTTTTAACAAAGGTGACCCGATCACACCTAATAAAGATCGGTAGCGACTTCCGTTTTAATTTTCATTTTCAAATAAAGTCGATCCCTATTTTGAAAAAAATAGTTTCGACATCCAGCACAAAGAACAACGTCCAAAACATTCTCTAAACTTCACTTAAATAAACAATTTAACCTCCAGTTCTACCAAACAATTTCAAAAACTCAACTATCACAAAAATGACATTTTCCACCACATTAACAAATCCAAAAAATTCAACATGGGCAATTTAGCTTATGATTTCAAGACTCCAAAAACATAAAATTCATGTAAAATGAACTAAGTTTACTAACCAAATGGAGCTTCAAAGCTAAAAAAAAATAATGGCAGAATGAGGTTATCTTCCTTCTCACTTTCGGCATGCAAAGAGGATGAAGGTTATTATTATTATTTTTCTATCACTTTTCACTATTTTAATGTTTCTTATCTATTATTATTATTATTATTCTTATTTCTTCTTTTCTATTATCAAAACATGGTTTATTACTTGTTAAATATAATATATTTAATATATATAAACATTATATCAATAATAATCTTTCCACTATCAATAACTCATATAGCTAATGCTTTATTTATTTAAATAGTCCTTCACCCTAGTTTCACTTTATAATTTAGTGTAAATTCCTACATTTATCATTTAATTAAATTTTTGCACTTAATCTAAACTTTAATTTTACAAAAATTACCTACCCAAATTTCAATTTATTACCAAAGTAATTCCGCATTATCTAATAGAATTATTTGTTAACCCAATTTATTGAAATAAAGTCCCGAAATTACGTTTCCGACACTCCTAACTTTCGGGTTGCTACAGATCTCCCTCTCTTAAAAGAATTTCGTCCTCGAAATTTACCTGAAAAGGGGTAGGAATATTATGGTTTCATCTTTTCCTTCGAGTCCCACGCCGCTTCTTCGACGTTATGACTATGCCAAAAATCTTTCACTAGAGAAGACTCGCTTGTTACGCAACTCTTTCACCTCACGAGCTAAAATATCAACCGGATCTTCTTCATATGTCAGATCAGGTTGAATTTCAATTTCTTCTACCGTTATGACATGAGACGAATTCGACCGATATTTTCTGAGCATCGACACTTGGAAAACATTATGAATTTTCTATAGCTCTACTAGTAATGCTAATCGATACGCAAAGGTCCAACTCTTTCAATGATATCATATGGACCTATGAAATGATGGTTTAATTTCTATTTTCTTCCAAAACATAGTACTTTCTTCCACGAGGACACTCTTAAAAAGACCTTATTACCCATTGAGTATTCAATGTCCTGACGTTTCAAATCTGCATAGGATTTCTATTTATCGGAAGCTGCTTTCAATCTGTCTCGAATCACTTTAACCGTATTTTACGTTTCTTGAATCAATTCTACCCCAACCAGTTTCTTCACGCTCAATTCAAACCAACATGCAGGTGTTCTACATATTTGACCGTATAAAGTTTTGTATGGAGCCATTTGAATGCTCGATTGGAAACTATTATTGTACACGAACTCAGCCAAGGGTAAATAACATGCCCAACCCAATTCAAAATTAATCACACAGGCTCGAAGCATATCTTCCAGAATCTAAATAACACGTTCAGATTGTTCGTCTGTTTGAGGGTGAAAAGCTTTGCTAAAATTTAGCCTAGTACCAAGTAACTCATGCAATTGTTTCTAAAACCTTGAAGTAAATCAGAGATCCAGGTCAGAGATAATTGACATAGATACGTCGTGTAATCTGACGATTTCTCAAATATAAACTTCAGCTAGCTTTTGTAGTGGCCAATACATTCTGACTGCAATAAATAAGCCGTCTTTGTGAAATGATCGACTATTATCCAAATAATATTTTTCTTATTTGGAGATAATGGTAATTCAATTACGAAATCCATCGTTATGCATTCTCATTTCCATTGAGGAATAGAAAGAGGCTTAAGCAAGGGGACTTGATGTTCTGCCTTAACCCATTGACAGGTTAGACATCTAGCCACGAATTCAACTATTTCCTTTTTCATGCTAGGCCACCAATACGACTCTCGTAGGTCGCGATACATTTTTGTTCCACCAAGGTGCAAAGCAAAAAGACTATCGTGAGCTTCGCGTAATATTAACTCTTTTAATTCAAAAAATTTTGGAACATATATTTGATTACGAAATCTTAAACAATCCCGGTCATCGATGTTGAAATTTTCAATTGAGCCATCTTGTACCATTTGTCTCTTCTCTGACAATTTAATGTCAGCAAACTATACTTCTCTAATCTGATCAAATAATACGGTTTTGATTCTTAACTCAGCTAGTAAATTTTCGTCACTGTTAATACTTAATTGAGTGAACATTGCTTGTAACTTGGCTACAACTTTTTTGCTCAACGCATCCACGATGACATTAGCTTTACCAGGATGGTAGTCTAAAATACAGTCATAATCTTTCAAAAGCTCGACCCAATGACGTTTTCTTAAATTCAACTCCTTTTGAGTTAGGAGGTATTTAAGACTTTTATGATCAGTGAAAACATGACACTTTTCACCATACAAGTAGTGTCTTTAAATTTTTAGAGCAAAAACCACAGCAGCTTGCTCTAAATCGTGCGTTGGGTAATTTCATTCGTGAGTTTTTAGCTGTTGAGAAGTACACGCAATCACTTTTCCTTCTTGCATTAGAACGCAAACCAACTCATTTAAAGAGACATCACCATAAACCACGACTTTCTTTCCTAACTCAGGTAAGGCTAAAACTGGTGCTTCCATCAACAACTGTTTCAACTTATCAAAGCTCTCTTGACACTTCTCGTTCCAAACAAACTGCATATTCTTTTGGAGAAGCATCGTCATTGGCATAGCTATTTTCAAGAATTCATTCACAAACCTTTGATAATAACCGGCTAAACCAATGAAACTACGAATTTCAGATACATTCTTCGGTGCTTTCCACTGAACAATTGCCTCGATCTTTTTCAGATCCACTTGTATACCGTCAGCTGATGTCACATGTCTCAAGAATACCACTTCGGTTAACCAAAATTCACATTTGCTGAATTTTCAAAACAATTGCTTCTCTCGCAAAACTTGTAATATCATTCTTAAGTGTTGTTCATGCTCAACTCCCAATTTTGAATAAATTAGAATGTCATAAATAAAAACAACCACAAACTGATCAAGATTCGGTTGAAAAATATGGTTCATTAGATCCATAAATGTTGCTTGAGCATTTGTCAATCTAAAAGGCATCACCAAAATTTCATAGTGTCCATAGTGTGGTCGAAAAGTCGTTTTCGGTACATCACTATCTTTTACTTTCAACTGATAGTATCCCGATCTTAGATCAATCTTGGAAAAGACAAGCTCCTTTAAGTTGTCCAAACAAATCATCGATACGTGGAATGGGGTATCGATTCTTAATTGTCAACTTGTTTAATTAACGATAATCAATGCAAAGTCGCATCGAACCATCTTTCTTTTTAACATATAACATTGGAGCTCCCTAAGGTGATAAACTAGGGCGAATAAAACCGCGTTCCAACAAATCCTATATTTTTCAACTATGTTAGCGCCATCCGATACGAAGCTATGGACATCGGAGTTGTACCAGGGGACACTTCAATTGTGAATTCAACTTCCCTATATGGTATTAATCCTAACAATTCTTCAGGAGATACGTCAGGAAATTCACAAAAAGACCGGATGTTACAAATTTCATTGTTTCCAGTTTTCGAGTTAATGACATAGACTAAGAAAGCTTCCAACCTTGCTTTAGTAACTTATCAACTTGCATCGAAGAGATAATCTGATTTAACCCACTTGCTTTAACACCAGTAACTTCTATGACTTTCCCATTCGAATCTTGAATCGAAAATTTTTTTCTTACGACAGTCCAGAACCATTCCGTGTTCGGTCAACTAATCCATACCCAAGATTATATCAAAATCATCAAAAGGCGTAATCAATAAGTCTATAGGAAACATTAAATTTTGAATTTCTAGAGGACAACATTTACAAACTTGATCTACTAATATTGTTTGACCTAAGGGACTTGATATTGACATAGCTACTTTAGACATTTCAGAATTCATACTCTCAGATTTAACCATATCATAATTGACATACGAATAAGAGGAACCAAGGTCAATCGAGGTATATACAAGTGTAAAAAATAATAGAAAAATACCTCTACGACATCGGTGGCATTCCCTTCTTCTTGTGTCCTCACAACATACGCATAAGCCGGCGCTCTAGCCTCTGGCTGATGAGCAACTGTTTCAGTCCCTTTTCGTGATCCACCTCTTGAACCTAAACCACTTCTACTATCCCTTCGACCTCTAACTATTGAAGTAACTATCTATGTAACATCTAGCGTGTCACCTTCATTCTTTGGACATTCACGAGAAAAATGTTCTAAGGATCCACATCAAAAGCATGGTTTATTACTTGTTAAATATAACATATTTAATATATATAAATATTATATCAATAATAATCTTTCCACTGTCAATAACTCATATAGTTAATGCTTTATTTATTTAAATAGTCATTCACCCTAGTTTCACTTTATAATTTAATGTAAATTCCTACCTTTATCATTTAATTTAATCTTTGCACTTAATCAAAACTTTAATTTTACAAAAATTACCTACTCAAATTTTGATTTAATGTAACACTCCTAACCCGTACCCATCACCGCAACAGGGTTTCAGAGTATTAACAAAACATTCAGAACATTTTTCAATTCATTCTTGCAAATTACTATTCATTAGCCGAGATTATTCAAAACGTCCTTTAAATGGACCTTTGAGGGCCAATACGAGCATTAGAAACAAGTCGTGACTTAATCGGGACCTTTAAGAATTTTTCCCAAAATTACAAAATTTTTCCAAGGTCCAAGGGACACGCCCGTGTGACCCTGGGACACGCCCATGCTAGAGGCCATGCTCAACCCTGTGTAACTCTCTAACTTATGCCACATACCCGTGTGTTAGGTCGTGTGGTTAAATTAATTTAATTCGAATTAGGTACAGGTTTCACACGGCCAAGGCACACGCCCGTGTTCCAGACCTTACGGCATACAAGGATGAGACATACGCCCGTGTCTCTGCCCGTGTGCCCAATTATGAGCATACTATTTCTCAAAATTTAGGTGCAGGAGACACACGGCCTAACCACATGCCCGTGTTACCAGGCCGTGTGTCACACATGATCTAGACAAACGTCCATGTGTCTGCCCATGTGGACAAAATGAAGCCATTTCCTAGCTTCATTTCTCACTCAAAATCACCCAAAAACCTGCACTTGAAACTCACAACTAATACTAACCAATTCAAGCATTCCAATTGAACAAATCCAATATTCTTCAAGGTATACCATTTCATGCATACATGGTTTTAAACTCACCTTAACTTAACTTGGGAATTAACAACATTTGATCACATGAACTTAGGATAACATATGTGGATATATATATATATATATATATATATATCTCATAATAGCCTACTAAATCATACATAAAATGAACCATCACTAGTCATTCCAATGGCTAGGTTACAAAATGACATTTCAAGCCATTATTGGCCAAGTTTCCCTATACATGCCATTACACCAAAATGATTTCACTAAATATACCCAAAATGCTAGTTAATAGTGTGACGATGCTCCAACAATCTTCCAACCTTCACGAGCTTCCGAGCACTATAAAACAGGGGAAAATAAAAGAGTAAGCATTACATGCTTAGTAAGTTCATATAACAGAAACTAAACTTACCAATCTTGTTTTTTAAAATATAGGCATACAATGTTATGTTTCCATCCATTTGGCTAAATGGCCTAATCACATACATTTCATCAAACATGTTAGTCACAACTATTCATATAAATCAAGTAACATTGATGAGCTCACCAAGCAATGTTCTTTCAAGTCATTATCATTTTATCTCAAGATTTTCATGCTAAGTTAAGAGTTATATGTCCATTGAATTATTGAAATTCCGATGAAGGCTCAAGCAGTATGCTCGAGGTGTACGATTCATTAATCCGTCAATTCTTATCGAGGGTACCCCTTAGGGTACTTAACCAATGAATACACTTATGAGCCACATGTCGTATAACAAGATTACCAATCTAGGCTAAATCCTTTATATAGCGTATGCTCACAAGAGCTTAATTAAGGTTACCAATCAAGGCTAAACCCTAATCATAAAGTGTGCTCGAGAGGTATTATATTGGGATTACCCTCCGAGATAAATCCTTTTTGTAACAAGGTCATTGGGATTACTCGGCCGAGCTAAATTCTGTCCGCAACAAATGCAGGATCTTATTAGTTTCGGGAAAGCATATACATTCATCGGAATTCAATATTCAATCGGGACTTAACCTATTTTTCATTATTTCAAACATGTATCAATTATTCATCATAGCATAAAAATAAGCACATAAACATAAATCACATTACATACAAACACAACATTCAATTAACATAATTACATGCCCGATTAAGTTACACGAACTTACCTCGACACTTGTTCGCGTAATAATCTACTAATCCAAAATCTTTTCCTTTCCTCGATCTAACCTCGAGTTTGTGTTTTCTAAATATATAAATGAATTTAATCATTAATTTCATACATTTCATACTTAGATGGACTCAATTTATGTCCTAGGAAAAATTACCATTTTGCCCCTAACTTTTACAAAAAATTTGATTTTGTCCCTAGGCCCAAGAAAATGAAACTTGTACAAATTACTCCATATTTCAAGCCTAACCAAAGCCCCATTACAAATTTTCCAGCACATGTTTACATAAAATTTTAGAATTTTTCCTTCAATTACACAATTTTACATTTTAGTCCCTAAATCAAGTTTTCATCAAAAATCACCTTACAAAAGTTGTTTATCTATAAATAATCTTTCATTTTCTACCATATATTTCTAATTTTCAGCATAATACATCCATGCCCCATTTCCATACCTTGATAAATTTTCAAATTAATCCCTCAAATAGAGAGATTAAACTATCTCGGTTTCAAAAATATCAAAATTACTAAAAACATGACAATGAAACTTACCCAATTAGGCCTTGAAAGCTTCTTTTCTATCTCCTAGGGTTTCCATGCATTTTTAAGGTTGAAGATAACAAAATAATATGATATAATTCTTTTCATCTTTTTAGTTAATTAAATATTTTAGTATTTCCAATTTAGTCCCTTGTCTTTTCCTATAATTCCATGGACGAGTCACCATAAAAATCTACATACTTTTATTAATGGTCTAGTTATCATTTAAGGACCTTAAGTTTTGAATTCCATAGCTATTTGATTCTCATAGCTACTAGAATCCAACTTTCGCATTTTATGCGATTTAGTCCGTCTAGTAATTAGGCACTAAATCGATAAAATTTTCATATAAAAATTTTCACACGTCATTACTATCATATTACGGGCCATATGGTAAAATAAAAATAAAATATATTTTTGGTCGGATTTGTGATCCCGAAACCACTATTTCGATTTCACTGAAAAATAGGCTGTTACATTTATTACCAAAGTAATTCTGTAATTATCTAATAGAATTATTTATTAACCCAAGTTATGGAAACGAAATCCCAAAATTACGTTTCCGACACCTCTGACTTTCAAGTCGTTACACCCCTACCAGCCCTTAAATTTGCCCTTGGCTAATAAATCAATCATTATATTTTTTTTGTTTTATAGGAAAAATGCGAGATTTAAACTCAAAATATCATTTTCATACATGTTTAGAATTATTCATAACTTTTTCTGTACTCTTAAATAAGAGAATAAATGCATTTCAACATGCTTGAATTCACGTATTTCATATTTAACTTTATTATTTCAACAAAAAAAATTATTTATTTTTAACATTAATTTTACAAATATATTTATAACAAATTTTGTTCACCCACGTAATAATTTAGTCTATTTAAGAGAAATACCCACTTATTTGGCAAAATAATGAAAGTACCTAATTAAAAGAAAAGTGATTTAAGATAGGGGTTAATTTTGTATTTAACCCTAATTACAACGTTACCCTACCCGTCTTGTGGCAGTAAGCGCGTGATAACAAAGACTATTTTTCTTGATATCCCCTATTGAACCTTTTCAGCGTAGCATTCATGACATAAGAAAGATAAAAAACTGATAGATGACTATTGACTATGACTTGCACAAAAATACATTTGGGCCAAGTGACCAAGCTTTGATAATGATAGGTAGTTAATTTGACAAAAATATCCTTTTAATATTAAATTTTTACTTAATTAATCTATATATTATATAAAATTATTAGTTGCTAGTTTTTGTTGTTAAGTATTTGTATGGTTAACTAGTAATTTGCCCACACATCTTTAATCAATTAAATCTTTCATTTTTTTTCTCAAAGTTAAATATATATATATTCTATGAAGTGAAACACATGTAATTAAGCAATTAGATACATTTTAAATAAAATTAATTTTTATAAAGATCTCTTAGTATATTTTAAATTAGGGGTGAGCATTCGATCGAATCAAATAAAAAAATTTCGAGTTAATCAAGTTGACGAATCCTATTTTATCATTCTACCTCGATTTTAAATTTTTTTGAATTGAGTCGAGTGAGATGAAATTCGAATCGAATCAAATCAAATCAAATATATTTATTTGAGTTAAATTAAAAAAATTTGGGTTCTTGTAATCACTGTCACCCACCGTAATCAAATTTATTATTAACTTTCATCCCTTTATAATTTATTTATTAATCTTTTATATACGAGTTAGCTTCTTTACTTGCTTAGTTGCTTCAATTATCTTTTGATTCTTGTCACTATATATTTTGAAATTAAAAAATATATTAAATGTAAAAAATTTGATTTTTTAAATAAAAGTTATCTTAAAGATAAAATGTGAAATTGATACCAACATAAAATTTTAACATGAATATTTTATGGCATCATCACTAATTCAATTTTAACAAAAAATTTATAAAGATTCAATATGATTAAACAATTCAATAATATAAATAGTATAAAATCCGAAATTTAATTTAATAATATAAACAGTAGATATAAATAAAATTATTACTATTTAGGTTTAGAGATTTATTTTGGATGGTTTTAATTTTTGATTTGGGGGTAAAAGGTGAGAAGTAAAAGTTTAGGGGAGAAATAAAAAGTTTTGGGGTTGAAGGAGTAAAATTTTTGGAGGAAAATATTAAAAAAATTGAGGGGGGGATGGGTTCGAGATAGAAAGGGGGTGGGATGGGAGGGGAGTAAAAGTTTTGGGGAAGGTAAAGAAGTTTGAGAGTTTGGGGTAAAAATGTAAAATATTATAATTTGGTATTCGGTTTATTCAAATTATCTAAGTTATTCGAATTCGAAAACCAAACTCGATTCAAACTCGAAACTTGAAAAAAAATTCGAGTTGACTCGAATAATCCGAATAACTCGATTCGTTAACTCAAAATTCTTCTTTTCTTTTATTTTTTTGAGTCAAATCGAATTTTGTTCACCTCTACTTTAAATAATCAATTTTTTATAAAGAAACTCGTAATACACTTTAAATAATTTTATTTTATAAAAAAGTCTTCATTTTAAATAAGTTAATTTTTATTTTATTTTTTTTTGTAAATGAAATTTTTTTTCTTTCTCATCTCTCCGAAATGCTTATTTCAATGTTTAGAAATTGGATTAAAAAATTAAATAAATTTATTTACAAAATAATTTTACCTGCATTGACTTGGTTTATGACTAGTTAATATAAATTGTTGTAACAAAATAGAAATGAAGTATTTTTAACACAATTTGTGTAGGAAATATATGATATTAATTTTTTTTTAAATCTATACAATGATAGTTAACTATAAAATAACATATATTAAAAAAATCTTTAAAATAAATACAAAGAATTAATTACACTAAACACTTCAAACAATGACAACCTTTCTAAATTGATTTTCAAACTTTAGAACGTTCTAATTACATCCCTAAACTATCAATGTTAAATCAACCAGACCCTTCCGTTATTGAAACAATTAATTTTACCATTAAATAATGACATGTAAAATCTTATGTGACATAATTTCAAATAAAAATTTTTAAAAAAGTAAAATGTTGTCTCATGACTTTTAAAAATTAAAAGGTAAAAATAAAGTAAAACCGAAAAAGAGAGAGAGTAAAGAATAGTTTCTGTAAAAACTATGAAAACCTCAAAAATAATATCTGATATCTCATTTAATAGTTAAATTAATAATTTTAGTAATGAAAATACGTTATCAATATAACATTAATACAATTAAAATATTTTAAAATTTAAAATGAAAATATTTGATGCAATTAACTCAAAATTTAACATAAATATTGGTAGATAAATTTATACACAAAAAGTGTATTAAATATAAATGCTATTAAAATATGAAAGCAGACTTTTATTTCCTTCAAGTAAGATTCTCCCAATAATTTAAATAATTAACACTGTATATTCAATCTGAATTGTAGTTTTTATTTTGATATATAAATATCCACTTAACTTCTTTGTGAGTTTTTATTTTTCATTCATAGTTCACATTATAATTAATAATTATTAAATTTATCTTTTAAAAAAAAATAATTTTGATGATTATATACCATGAACCTCTATACCAATTAAAGATATTGGATTAGAGAAGATTTTTTTTTTTTTTTTTTTTTGGAATTATGGGAATTCATTAAGTAATTTTTTGAAACTTTTTCCTAAGCTGGGATTGAGTATTATTCTTTAAAAATTTTGAGTGGCTTATATTTTTTTTTGTAGGTTTCATGAATTTATTGATGGTTCATATTCTAAATATTTACTTTTACCTTATCCAACCTCAAAGTGGATCTCTACCTATAATTGCTATTCGAAACAAAATAATAATTATTCTACTTTCTTTCTTTCTAGAGGTGTGCATGGGCCGGGCTACCCGGCCCGACCTGAAGGCCTGCCCGAAATGTGGGAGGGTTTGGGCAAAAATATAGGCCCGAAAAATGGGCTTTGATAAAAAAAATAAGGCCCGTTTAAAAAATGGGTCTGGCCTCGGGTAAGATATTTTTAGCCCGAGCTCAGCCGGGCCGGGCCCGAATTCACTAAAGGACAAAAAAAATCTACATATATATATTTTTTTTTGAATGTTATTTTCTTGTTGTTTTTTTCCATATTTTGCTACCATTTTACTATTATGTTGCTATTATTTTGTTGTTATTGTTTGGATATTGTATAAAATTTATTTTATTGTTAATTTTCTTATTTTTTTAAAGGCATTTGTTAATTTTTTTATTATTTTAGAAGCAATTGCTTGTTAAGTTGCATTTATCTTAGTGTTATTTAAGTCTACATATTTTTCAAAATTTATTTTCAATTTGTTGAGAAATATTTATTTTGATATTTTTAGTATTTTTGATGTATTATATATATTTAAAAATAATAATAAAATAATATAAAAAATTAATACGAGCGGGCCGAGCCGAGCCTGGGTTTTAGTATTTTTATCCGGGTCGGGCTTGGGCAAAATTTTAGGCCCATTTTTTGGGCCCGGCCCGGCCCGAGCGGAATAAATGGACATATTTTTTTAGTTGAGCCCGACCCGAACCCGGCCCGGCCCGGCCCATGAACACCTCTATTTCTTTCTTCTTCCTTTTTTTTTTTAACTTCAAAACTATAAATTATTATGACTTTTGACTATGCCTTTGTTAATTACATCAAATTTAAATAATATATATTAATATATTTTATTGAAGTTTTAATTGAAACGGTAAAATTGATTTTTTAGATTTTTTATACTTAAATTAAAGTTAATATTTGTGGATTGAAACATGTCTAACTCGAAATAACTAGCCAATACTCGAAATGAAATGAATTGAAACATGTCCAGCTCGAACTTGAATTCAATTGAAACCTAACTAACCTAAAATCAAAACTGGCCAATACTCGAAATAACTTGAACTGAAAGGATTCAAACAAGTAACCTTAAATGGTTTAAACTTGAAGCGACCATAATATAAAATTATCTGACCTTATAATGACTCAATTCAAAAATCCTAACCTCAAACCTAAATGACTTAAAATCAAAGTAATACAAACTAAAAATTGACCCAAACTTGAAATGATATGAATCTAAAATTAACTCCAACTAAGATGATCTAAAAATTTTAAAATATGATTTAACCTATCTAGACCAACTCAACTCGACCCTCTTACTTAACAGGTATAATTTGTATACTTTTTTTTTTTTTTTATGTTTGAAATAATATAATTATCTAGTTCTTTAGATAAGTACTAAAAAATACAAAAAAGAATTATTTAAAAATTATGGAAAATTATTAGAATTTTAATATATTTTTGTTTTATATTAAAGAATTATTAAAATTATTAAAAATTTAAATTTAGATAATTACTAAAAATTACAAAAAATAAAAGATATAGAGAATTATTAAAAATTAATCATATATTTAATATCTATATTATTATTTAAACCCTTAATTGAGTTGGTGTCATGAGTCAACCAATCATCAATCACCAATACAATAAAGAAAATTATGAAAGTACACTTTTATGTATAAATTAATCATACCATTACAATGGTATTTTTGTCTTTTTATACTTTTAATAAAACTAGTAAAAATTTTTCTTTACCACTTTAACCGAAGCTTTGTTTTGATTTTTTTTTTTATACATTTCAACATTATTACATAAATTGTTTCACCCACATTGTTTATATATACTTTTAATAAAACCATTAAAAAAATTACATATTATGATATTTGAACCAATGCCATCGACATTTATAAAATCTTTTCTTTATCACATCAACTAAAACTTTATTTTAATATTTTTATACATTTCAATGTTATTACACAAATTGTTTCACCCACATTGTTTGTATAGATTGATAATACTGTTGATTGAGTTGGTTTCACAAGTCAAGGCTTGCATATGATTTTACATGTTTATTATTTAACCAAAATTTTAAAATATTGTATTTTTAGTTGCAATAATTAACATAAAATAATAATTCTTATTTGAATTATTAAATATAATTAAAATATATTAACTTATCAATTCAAATATTAAAATAGAAAATTTATAAATTATAATTAAAATATGTTTAATATATTCAATGTACAATATAGTTTTATTCTATGTAATTAATGCAAAGTAACATTATTCAAAATTATAACTAATTAACATAATTAGCTCTAATATTAATTAAGTGATAATTAAGATGCTTAGAATACTATGCAAGTAATAAGTCTATTTTACATAAATAAAATTAGCACAACTTCTTTTTCTCATAAAAATTTTTAATTGATAATTGTAATTTAAATTATAATTATTTTTAAATATGTAATTATCACAACTTATATTAAATTATAAATATTTTTAAATGTATAATTATCACAACTTCTAATTTACTTCAACTTTTATACTTTTAAATAGGGGTGAGCGTTCGATCTAATCGAATGAAAAATTTCGAGTTGACGAATCCTATTTATCATCCTAACTCGATTTGAAATTTTCTCGAATCGAGTCGAGTGGGATGGAATTCAATCAAATCGAATCGAATATATTTGTTCGAGTTAAATTAAAAAAAAATGATTTTGAGCCCTTACAATCACAGTCACCCAACGTAATCAAATTTGTTATTAATTTTTATCCCCTCATAATTTATTTATTAATCTTTTATATACGAGTTAACTTCTTTTCTTGCTTAGTTGTTTCAATTATCTTCTGATTCTTGTCACTATGTATTTTGAAATTAAAAAATATATTAAATATAAAAAATGTGATTTTTTAAATAAAATTTATCTTAAAGGTAAAATGTGAATTGATACCAACGTAAAATTTTAACACGAATATTTTATAGCATAATTAATAATTTAATTTTAACAAAAATTTATAAAGATTCAATAATATAAATAGTACAAAATGTGAAATTTAATTTAATAATATAATTAGTAGATATAAATAAAATTATTACTATTTAGGTTTAGGGATTTTTGTTTGGATGATTTTAATTTTTGATTTGAGGGCAAAAAGTGAGAAGTAAAAGTTTAGGAGGAAACTAAAAAGTTTTAAGGGCTTAGGGAGTAAAATTTGGGGGAGGGGAATATTTAAAAAAATTGGGGGGGGGGGGAGGAGGGCATTGGGTTTGGGGTAAAAGTGGGTGGAATGGGAGAGGAGTAATAGTTTTGGAAGAAAATAAAAAGTTTTGGAGGCTGAAGGAGTAAAATTTTGGGTGAAAATATTAAAAAAAAAACTGGGGGGAAATGGGATTGGGGTAGAAGGGGGGTAGGATGGGAGAGGAATAAAAGTTTTGGTGGAAAAGTAGGAGGGAGTAAAAATTTTGGGAGAAAATAAATAGATTTGAGAGTTTGGGGTAAAAATGTAAAATATTATAATTTGGTATTCGGTTTATTCGAATTCGAAAATCAAACTTGATTCGAATTCGAAATTCAAAAAAAAATTCGAGTTGACTCGAATAATTCGATTAATTCAAATAACTTGATTCGTTTAACTCGAAATTTGATTTTTTTCTATTTTTTCAAATCGAATCGAGTTTTACTCACTCCTACTTTTAAACATGATTTTAGTAATATGAAGGAAAGTAAAGAATATTCTCGTCAATTCAAAAAAAAAAAAATTTAAACCCATGATTTTATATATATATATATATATTATATTAAATTCTTATATATTTATATATTTTAAAATTTATATCTATTTATTTTTATGTATTTATATAGTTTTAAATATATATATATATCATATTATATATTTATAGTTTTCTATATTTTTAATTTTTTAAAAGAATTTTAGTTTTTGTAAATTTCATATAGAAATAAAGTGAAATAAATAGAAATTATAAAATTTAAAAATTAAATTTATTATTATATCAATTAAAAATGTGTTATATTGTTGTTTTTCTTGCCACGTGATAGAAAAACCAATCTCAAATACATAATGACCAAAATTTAAACATTTAAGTTGAAAAAGTAAGCAAAAAAAAAAAAAAAAAAAAAAAAACTATGCATAATTGGGTGACTGCTTGCGTGAGACCTTTTAGTATCTGGTATTCATATTGAATCGTAATTAAAATCAGAATCTAGTGAATTCAACCAACTAAATAGGCAAAGCTCTACCAACCTTTATTGGATTTAAAACATTAACCAAGTCTTCGAAAGGCTGAAATTGGATTTCAAAACATAGACACATTCAGGTCTACAAAAATATATATAGAGACACAAATGGGCTTGTTGTTCCTGATTGGCAAGCAGCCTAAATAAGGAAATATAAACTTGGACCACTACGTTCGGTATTCAAACAAAGGCCCAGCAAAAAAAGAAAAAGAAATTGAGAAACCTGGAAAAGCTTCAAAGGACATTTTCAGTATGCCTATTCGGCTCTAAACACCCCCTTGTGATTATTTATTTACAACAAGTCGCTTAGAAACATAGAACTTGCAAATACAAGCAGGGGAAGGCAAATTAGAGTTGGGGTAAATCCTTAAATAGTCGTCCCTTGAAGATGATCATCTCATTGATGGACTTCTTCACCTTTAACCTCCCGAGATAAAGGATTTTGGAGACGTCAAATCATCATCCGATTTCGACTCCAATAGGTTTAACCGAATCCCATTTTCATTTGGGGTATTGAAATAATTTTGGCTTATTTGCCAATTACTACAATCGGCTTGCATTTCATTTGGGACATATCCCTCAAACGAACCATGAGTCAAATACGCATTTTGTTGAAATGATCTCATCGTGGCATTTTGTTGATAAGGATATTGCTCCAACATGTCATCACCTGTACAAAATTTTCATGTTAAATATTACTACCATGCCAAAAAATGGGTCTCTTTTACGTTAGTTGTTAGAAAAGGAATTACCTTGTGTGAGCAAGCCAATCTCATTAGAAATTCCTTCTATTTCTTTCAAGGAAGACCAATTTACATAAGCTTGTCTGACCAAATCTTCAACATATGACTGAAATTGCAATTGCCATGCACCAAAAAAAAAAAAAAAAGGTCATTATTAGACACTTGCAACAATATATATATATATATTTGAACTTAGAATAAAACTTACTCTGTTGATACTACTTAGGGTTTGTATAGGATATGTAGTCCCATTAATCTCTGCTTTCACAAGTTGACAAATGGGGTTTAAGAAGATTCTGTAATTAGTGCCTTGAAAAACATAGTATTTATTGCCCAAAACACAAGTTTTGGCATGCTTGATTGTGACATCCCACATTTTCTCAGACATTCCAGGCCCTAAAATCTGTTCAACATCATTGAAAAAAACCAGTTAACATTAAATGATTTTTATCGTCAGATGGATCCATCCAATTCAAACAAGATTCATCATATCAAATGTAAATTGTTACCTTTCTAAGCTTGGGTGGATCAACTACCGACATTTTCAAGAAATCTTGGACAGTGTTAACCCCCTCATATGCTAGCTTTTTATGGAATGCTCCATCCTTACCAATCTTTTCTAGCCGCCAAACTTCATCTCCCAACATTGGTGGGTGATGTTTCTTGTACACTTCAATTAACATTGAATTCGTGTTAGATTATTACAAGTAAATCAAATTGATTAAAGGTAAAATAATACAAACAAAATATTTTATATATGAGGTAAAAGTATTATGAGGTTATTGTAGTATAGTCAGAAAGCATATTTGTCTCATTTGTTAAAAAAAAAAAAATTAATTTTTGTATATTAAATTAAGGAGTAAATTGATTCTTTTGTTAATAATTTTTGTTTATTTTTATTGTTAAAAACTGATCCATACATATTAATATGAAGGTGCACATGACATATCACATATAATTATTTAATTATTTTATCCGTCATGCTAGTTTTAAACAATAAAAATAATTTAATCCAATTTACAAAATTAATTATCTCTTTTTAAAAAAAACAAAATATAATTTAATTTGTAGGAGGTTATTCCTTTTACCAAACTTAAAAAAGCAAAGGTAGTGCAGCCCTTTTTGACTGAAAATGATTTGTATGGTTGTAAATGACGAAAAGGAAATACCCTTATCCAAAAAGAAAAAAAGAGAAATATTTTGCAATAATAAATAGATATTATTCTATTCTATTAAAATGAGAAAGCCGGCCAGATAAAGGCATAAGTTCCCAAATCCTAAATAGATGTTTTATAGAAAAATGAAATAATATTTATAATAAAATATATATATTTTTTTATTTGAATGATTCAAAAAAGAAAAAGGGTTGGTCAGGTTGACATAATAATATTAAAGAAAGAGAGTAAAAAGATTTTTAAATCAACAAATTGATAATATATTATGTTAAACTTAGGTAAGGTCAGATGCAAAGTAACGAAACATTTATATGGCTTGTTGATAAATAAAAATTAATCAAGATTTTAAACTACTTGACTTTAAAAATTTAGCATCATTAACAAACGATACTTACATTCGCCACGATGGTCTTTAACAACAAAAGCTTCAGTCATGGCTTCACGAATGCGAACACCTTGGAAACTCCCTTGTGCAACTTTTGCCCCGATTCGGAATTTCCGACTCCGAATCCAGCTCGAGTTGTCGGTAAATTCGATATCTCCGATCGAAGCTACCCCGTCTCTCACTGTGACAGATAACTCTCCGGTGAGCAAGGGTCGTTTCCCTGTCCTCTCCCGCACGATGTTTCTTTCGAATTCTTCACTAGTAAAGTTGTCACGGTCCCCCGACGGAAAGTCGCCGTCCAGAACCACGATATCGACCTTAATAGGGTTCGGGAGAAGCACCGGAGCCCTTTGGTCACCCCTTGTATCCACCAAAGCGACTTGAAGTTGGTTGCTTTCTTCATCAATGATCTTGCTTCCGGTAAAGATGGGCAAGGTAAGGGCTTTAGGGAAAATCAGTTTAAGGGTTGATGGTTCGGGTTCCGCCGCTTGGATTCGTAGGGACGGAGATCGGGTGAAGGATCGGAGCCGGTCTCCCATACTGCGCTCCACTTCCTCATTCACCTGAAAAATCCGTACCGGTTAGGGTAGTTTAGTTTTATGAGGAAATGTTTATGCATGAATGTGAAAATTTAGAGAGTAAAATGGATGGAGATATGGTTATTAAAAGAAACCATACCACTCTTCTAAGGACAGGTTCCAAGGCAGTATACAAGTAATTCACCATAACCGCTTGCCCAATCACTCTGTTAAAAAGCAAAAGGAAATTAGCTTTGATGAAACAAGAGGTGCTTACATTAATGGCAAAAGCTTGAGCATAGAAAATAAACAACAAAAGTAGTAATAAAGCAAATAGCGCATTTATTGAAGGTTTGAAAACATTACGAAGCAAAAGAAGGTTTAGGTCTCATCCGTTTCTCCTTTGGCTCATCTGTGTCGGAACAAGATTCATTAAGAAGCCGTTTGCCCGCCATTTTCAAAGATTCAAGGACCAAAACACACACACACAGACACACAAAAAAAAAAAAAAAAAAACTAACAGATCATAACTAAAGAAAAAGATAGGGATTTTGAGAATATGTCATGGTCTTAAAACGATGTTGTAAGGGGGGAGTTTAAATACATGTGAATAATAATAAAAAGAAGGTTCTTGGAATGTTGGTGGAAACAACTGAGTAACAGCCACGGAGCAACCAAGGTATTTGTCTCATGTTATGACTTTTGGACATCTAACTCTGCTTTTAAGTCAACTATTTCTATTTATTATTACATTGATATATAAAAATGAGTTAAAAACGACATCTCCAATCATATCTATGCCCTTAGATATTGATCCAACGGTTAATACAAGTAGAACTTGGATTATGTTGATAAAAAGAAAAAAAAAACAAAGGTTTGTGACAAATGAATAGAGATATATAAAATAATATTATTATGTTTAGACTACTTTTAAGAGGGAAAAAAGTTTGGGAAAAGATCACGAAGTCCACAAATGCCTCATTTCTTAGAAGTGTCTGCTTTTGTGTAGGTCCTTGCCATAGTCATCAAATCCTTTCTTTTCTCTTTTTTGATAATTCAAAGGTTTTCGTTTTTTTGCATTATTTTAGTTATTATATTTGTGTCATTCTTCGAGTAAAACTGTCCTGCTTGCAATTATATAATCATCCTTTTTTACTTGGGATTACGGTACATTTCAACGTGACCGGGCCGAGTTCCGGTTTTATAAAATTTTCAAGTGCATGTTTATTGTTGGGTTGTATCAATCAACTACATAGATTGTCCGACAAACCGAGGCATTATTAATGGATTCAAACCATTTAACTTAATTTAAAAATTTGGAAAAAACAATTTTGAAGATTTTCCTTAGCGTAAAAATTATTTTTCTTATTAAAATTTATTATTAACAATTCAAGAAGGTTCAATGTACACCTTCAAAAAAGGAACAAACCTCTTTTAAGATAAAACAATACAAACGACGTAGTTAATTGCAAAGGTTAATTATAGAACATATGTATACACCGTCTGTCACATAGCTATGCATGATACAAAAATAGACAAATGGTTCACTCGCAGATGGACTTCTGGTGTAGTCCCCTTCTAGTGATCTTTTTTCTAAAACAAAATGCCTGAGAAGGAAAAGTAATGAAGTAAGATCATTTGAACTTAGTAAGTTCCAAATAGCCACAAAACAAATACAAGAACACATATAATCCACAAGCAACAGTTCTCATGAGAATTACAAATAATCATGTAAGACTTAGTCTTATAGACACAATACGTCGATTCATCAGCCGCAATTTCTGACGACAACACTTCACCATTTTAAACATAACACCCATAGTGCCCAGATAAACACATACCACCAAACTTATACTTTCCTCTCATAATCATGTTGGTTTACCTGTGACCCATCTTTGTGCCAGCCTCGGACCTACATTTCAAAATCAAAATCTCATATCCATCGTTTTCATATTTGTATTCACCATAATGTCATTGTTAAATTGAACACGTGTTCTCTTGGAAGGTCGAGTTGTGATCTTCCAGTTTGATTTTCAATATAGCTGTAACGCCCTCCACCCGACCCGAGCCATCGAATCTAAGTAGTGGGTGTTACTTCCTAAGTCGGACGCAACCTAGTGTAACGCCCCCACGCCCGAGACCGTCGCCGGAGTCAAGTATGAGGTGTTACTAAGCTTAATTTAACATTTTTAGAACTTTGGATTATTTGTTTCTACATTCACAGCTTTCAAGCTACTTGCGTCACAGTTACAAGAAAAATCATATCTCGAGTTACGAAACTCGAAATCAAGATCCGTAAATTTTTCCTGAATCTAGACTCATATACCTATGTACTAATTTTTTTATAGAATTTTTGGTTGGTCCAATTAGTACAGTTTATTAGTTAAAGTTACCCCTGTTACAGAACTTGACTGGACTGACCTCTGTTTACTACAAACCACATTTCTCTCTGTACAAAATTCATATGATTATGAGGTTTGTTTCTTCTGAAACTAGACTCAATAAGGATTCTGAGAATATAAAATAAACCACCTAATTATATCTGTACAATTTATGGTTAATTTTTAAAGTTGAAACAGGGGATCCAGAAACTACTCTGACCCTGTTTCACTAAAATTCAAATATCTTCTAACATATAATTACTTTACCTGTTTCATTTGTTTCATGTGAAACTAGACATAATAAGCTTCAATTTGATATTTATTCCATCACCAAATTCAATTTCTATGATTTTTAGTAAATTTTCAAACTCACATCAGTGTTGCTGCAATATTCTGTTTATGGCAATTTCACCCATTTTTATGAGTTTTCATGAATTAGATAACTTATTAATTTTCCATAACATCAAACATAATCTAAACTAACCATTTCCATAATTTATCATTATCAAGCATTTCCTCAACCATTCCATCACCATATCATAAGATCATTTACACAAAATAGGTATATTGCTATACATGCCATACTTAAATTTACAAGCCCTTTACCGAAAAGTTCTTCCGGATAGTGTGACTGATCCTTCGACCTATCCCGACTCTTGAGCTGGCTTGTCCAAAACTACAATGAATAAGAAGGAGGGAGTAAGCATAAATGCTTAGAAAGTTCATATGCAAATAATAAGTAACATAACAAACAATCATACCAATCAACATTAGCATGCATCACCAAAACACATATCACATTTCTAATCATTTTTCATCATTTTATTACCTTATCGTGGTTGTATCAATACTCAACCCGAAGGTTAAATACATACCTGTATAGAATATCCATTTCTCATCGCTTACCAATACGTCTCTTTACATCTCGAGTATTCCTCCATTTGAGTAAAACTTTACCCGTTGAACACATCGGAATATAATTCGGATACATGGAAACTTTGCACATAAGTGCCACATATGTAGCCAAGCTACTATGTAACCCGCCCATAAGCGAACTCGGACTCAACTCAACGAGCTCAGGCGTTCACATCCATAAGTGAACTCGGACTCAACTCAACGAGCTCGGATGCCTAGTTACATCTCATGAACTCGGACTCAACTTAACGAGTTCGGATGCTCAACCATCCTAGTGACATGTCACTTGTATCCTAATCTATTCCTAAGGTTCAAACGGGATTTTCCTCGAACACATATCCTTGCCGTCTTCCGTAGAATGCCGGAACCAATACTCGGTAACAATTATGTTTAACAAGTAATTCACATAATTTGCATTTTATTCAAAATTAACCACAAAGCATATATTTCATGATAAAAATCAGCATATCACATAATTGACATCAATGATTTAAAAATAACAATTATGCTACATTATTTACACATGAACTTACCTTGATACCAAAATACAAAGATTTTGCAATTTAGTCCACAATCTTTTCTTTTCCTCGATTGGGGTCGTTTCCACGTCTTTCTTGATTATGAAGCTTGAAAGTTGAAGAAACCCTAGCTATGGTGAGATAGAGCATTCGGCAGCAACTAAATAGGGAAGATGACTATTTTGTGTCATTTTTCCCATTTTATTTCATTAATTATCCAAATGACCAAAATGCCTTTATTACCTTTCTTTGAAAATTTTCATATACAAGCCCATTTTTGTCCAAAATTTTAGAAATTGGTCAAATAGCTATTTAAGACCTCCTAATTAATATTTCAAAGCAATTTCATACTAAAAACTTCTAAAATGCAAGTTTTGCAACTTATTCGATTTAGTCCCTAACTTCAAATTAAGCATTTTATGCATAGAATTTCTTCACAAAATTTTCACACAATCATGCAATCATATCATAAACCTCAAAATAATTATAAAATAATTATTTCTATCTCGGATTTGTGGTCACGAAACCACTATTCCGATTAGGCCCTAATTCGGGATATTACAACTCTCCCCCCTTTAAGGATTTTCGTCCTCGAAAATCTTACCAGTAAACAGATGTGGGTATTGATTTCTCATAGTTTCTTCGGGTTCCAATGTAGCTTCTTCTACTCCATGCCTTTGCCACAACACCTTCACAAGTGCAATATTTTTATTCCTTAGTTGTTTGACTTCTCGAGCTAAAATCTTAATTGGTTCTTCTTCGTAAGTCATATCTGGTTGTAGTTCAATTTCTGTCGGTGAAACTACATGTGAAGGATCCGAACGATACCGACGTAACATAGATACGTGGAACACATCATGAATCTTCTCTAATTCAGGTGGTAAAGCTAGCCGATATGCTACCGGTCCAACTTTTTCAATTATTTCATATGGCCCAATAAAACGCGGACTTAATTTGCCCTTCCGTCCAAATCTGAGGATTTTCTTCCACGGAGACACCTTTAAAAATACTTTATCACCAACTTGAAATTCAATGTCCTTTCGTTTTAAATCTGCATAAGATTTCTGTCTATCTGAAGCAACTTTCAAACAATCTCGAATTACCTTCACTTTTTCTTCAGTTTCTTTTATTAGATCAACTCCATAAATCTGATTTTCCTTGAGTTCAGTCCAATACAAAGGCGTTCGACACTTACGACCATACAATGCTTCATAAGGTGCCATTTTCAAGCTCGTCTGATAACTATTATTGTAAGCAAATTCTACCAACGGTAAATATTTTTCCCAACTTCCTTGAAATTCCAATACCCAACATTTGAGCATGTCTTCAAGAATCTAAATTACTCTCTCTGATTGTCCATCAGTTTGTGGATGAAAAGCAGTACTGAAATTTAACTTTGTACCTAACGCGTCTTGCAATTTTTGCCAAAACCGCGAGGTAAACCTTGGATCTCTATCTGAAATGATCGACAATGGTATTCCATGTAGTCTAACAATTTCTCTAACATACAATTCAGCCAACTTGTTAAGAGAATAATCTGTACGTACCGGGATAAAATGAGCTGACTTAGTTAATTTGTCAACTATTACCCAGATGGCATCTTTTTTTCCTAGAGTCAATGGCAATCCTGAAACAAAATCCATAGTAATCCGATACCATTTCCATTCAGGAACCATAATAGGCTGAAGTAATCCCGAAGGCACTTAGTGTTCAGCTTTCACCTGTTGACAAATTAAGCATTTGGACACAAACTCTGATATATCTCTTTTCATTCCATTCCACCAATACATTTTCTTCAAGTCATTATACATTTTCGTACTACCGGATGAATGGAGAAACAACCACTACTATGTGCTTCTGTAGGATCTTTTGAATCAATTCCTCATTCTTGGTACACAAATCCGATCTTTAAACATTAAGCACCCATCGAACCGATTCGAAATCGACTCTGTATCAACTTCACATTGCTTTCTCTTGGCTTGCAAATCTTGATCATCTTTCTCGAGCTTGAAATCTCTCTTGTAAAAACATCGGTTTTGCTCTTAACTCTGCTAGAATTGAACCATCATCTGACATTTTCAACTGAATGTTCATAACTCTCAAAGCAAACAACAACTTTCTGCTCAAAGCATTGGCAACCACATTCGCTTTTCCCGGATGATAATCAATAACAAGCTCGTAATCTTTCAATAACTCCAACCATCTTCGCTGTCTCAAATTCAAGTCTTTTTGTGACATCAAGTACTTAAGACTTTTATGGTCGGTATATACCCGGCACTTTTCACCATACAAATAATGTCGCCAAATTTTCAAAGCAAACACCACCGTAGCCAATTCCAAATCGTGAGTAGGATAATTCCTCTCATGAGGTTTTAACTGCCTCGAAGCATAAGCCACCATTTTTCCTTCTTGCATGAGTACACACCCCAAACCATTTAGAGAAGCATCACTATACACCACAAATTCTTTACGATTCGGAATTTGTACTAACACTTTGGTGCCTCTGTTAATAACTTTTTCAATTCTTCAAAACTCTGTTGACACTCTTCCGTCCATTCAAATTTAACATCCTTTCGGAGTAGTCTAGTTATAGGAGCAGCAATTATAGAAAATCCATTTACAAACCGCCGATAATACCCAGCTAGCCCCAAGAAACTTCTAACTTGAGTTACATTTTTGGTGGTTTCCAATCAACAATGGCTGAAATTTTACTAGGATCAACCCGTATACCATCACGAAACAATATGACCTAAAAATCCAACTTCCCGGAGCCAAAATTCACTTTTACTAAACTTAACATACAACTGCTTATCTCTCAAAGTTTGCAAAACTATCCTCAAATGCTCAGCATGCTCTGTCTCATCTTTTGAATAAATTAAAATATCATCTATAAACACCACAACAAATTTGTCCAAGTATGGTGAATATGCGATTCATTAAATCCATAAACACAATGAGGAGCATTTGTCAACCCGAATGGCATAACTAAAAATTCATAATGACCATACCTTGTTCTAAAAGCAGTTTTAGGCACATCCGACTCTTTTACCCGAAGTTGGTAATACCCAGATCTCAAGTCAATCTTTGAAAACCATGTCGCTCCTTTTAGCTGATCAAACAAATCATCAATTCTTGGCAACGGATACTTGTTTTTGATTGTCACCTTGTTTAACTGCCGATAATCAACACACAAACTCATAGAACCATCCTTCTTTTTCACAAATAACACGGGAGCACCCCAAGGTGAAAAACTCGGTCTCACAAAGCCTTTATCAGTCAACTCTTGCAACTGCGACTTTAATTCCTTCAACTCTGCTGGTGCCATTCTATACGGAGCAATCGAAATCGGAGCTGTTCCCGGTATCAAATCAATACCAAATTCTACTTCTCGATCGAGGCAAACACGGCAATTCTTTCCGAAATACGTCCGCAAATTCACACACAACCGATAATCGATTCAACTTTCTTTTCAACTTCTTTTGTATTAATTACATACGCCAAATAAGCTTCATAACCCTTTCTCAGATATCTTTGAGCCGACATTGAAGAAATCACACTAGGCAATGCCTCTGATTTATCTGATTCAACCCGCAGAGTTTCACCATTTTCACACTTTAATTCTATAACCTTTTCTTTGCAATTTATTTTAGCATCATGTAATGTCAACCAATCCATACCCAAAATAACATCAAACTCATCAAACGGCAACAACATCAAGTCGGCCGGAAAGTAATGATCCCGAATCATTAAAGGACATTTCTTACATACTTTATCAACAATCACACATTTGCCTAACGGATTCGACACTCTAATCATAAATTTCGTGTTCTCAACGGTATATTCATACTAGACACCAATTTCATGCACACATATGAATGAGTAGAACCAGGATCAATCAAAGCAATAACATTAACATTATAGAGAGAAAATGTACCGGTAATCACATCGGTGAGGAAGCATCTTCGCACGCTTTAATAGCATAAGTTCTAGCGAGGAGCCCTTCCTTCAGTCTAACTGGTGCATCCTCGGCTACATTCTTACCGCTTGCTTCGCTCCAGCTTTTCTTGGATATCTTCCTCTTGAATCGCCCCACTTGTTTTTGTATTCGAAATTTTTCTTTTCAGCTCTCTCTCAGCGATCTCTAATAAAATGATCGGAGAACCAAATCGAAAACATTCATTTGCTCTGCACGGACCAAAATGATTCCTACCACATATTTGGCACTCGGGTTTAACAAATCTCGAATTCCCTACACTGGGTCGCCAAGTAGTCCGGGACTTAGGACCCACATTTTGCTTCTTATAATTCCCATATGATTGCCCACTGAAGTTTGGGAACGAGGATTCATATTTCTTGATTTTCCAGTTCTTTGTGAGAATGAACTACTCATCGGTCTTTTCTTCCAATTTCTAGTCTCGGCCTCTACCTTTTCTTTTCTTTAAGTAATTCTTTCGGCTTGCAAGCTCGATCAACCAATACTACCATTTCTTTTAATTCAAGAATTCCAACAAATACCTTGATATCTTCGTTGAGCCCATCTTCAAATCGTCGGCACATCTTGGCCTCAGAGGAACGTACTCTACGGCATATTTACTTAATCGAACAAACTCTCTTTCATATTTTGTGCTTTGTCATATTACCTTGCTTGACTCAAGAAATTCTTTACGCTTCGATCAATAAATCTTTCACTAATATATTTCTTCCGAAACTCTTCTTGAAAGAATTCCCAAGTTATTCTCTCTTTTGGTACCACCGAAATCAAAGTTTTCCACCAATTATAAGCTGAATCCCTCAAAAAAGATATAGCGCATTTCAAACATTCTTCAGGTGTACAAGATAATTCATCAAATACCCGGATAGAATTTTCAAGCCAGATCTCTGCTTTCTCAGCATCATCATCAATATTTGCTTTAAATTCTTCGGCCCCTTGCTTATGGATTACTGTCAAGCTGGAGTTCTGTGAAATTTCATCAGATCCATACCTTGAGGCATCGGGGGTACAGGTTGAGGAATTGGGGGAGGTGGGGGAGGTTGTACATTTGGGTTCGTATGAATGAACTCAGTGTACCATGCACTCATCATTTGGAGAAAGGCTTCCCGACCCCTTTCTCCTCCTCCCTGACCAACAGTAGGAGGTGGATTTTCAGTCGGCGCTGCTCCTTCTGCCGGATCTGGCACATTACTCTTTACTTCATCTGCCACAGCTGGATCGGGATCCATTTACTATAAAAAAAATCATTTAAAAAGGTCAGAAGTCGTCACACTATCACAATTTATACATATGGCATGTATAGCAAAATTCGTACATACAACACGTAGTCCGAGAACCGACTAAACCTGCTCTGATATCACTAAATGTAACGCCCTCACGCCCGAGACCGTCGCAGGAGTCGAGTGTGAGGTGTTACTAAGCTTAATTTAACATTTTTAGAACTTTGGATTATTTGTTTCTATATTCACAGCTTTCAAGCTACTTGCGTCACAGTTACAAGAAAAATCATATCTCAAGTTACGAAACTCGAAATCAAGATCCGTAAATTTTCCCTGAATCTAGACTCATATACCTATGTACTAATTTTTTTATAGAATTTTTGGTTGGGCAAATTAGTACAGTTTATTAGTTAAAGTTACCCCTGTTACAGAACTTGACTGGACTGACCTCTGTTTACTACGAACCACATTTCTCTCTGTAAAAAATTCATATGATTATGAGGTTTGTTTCTTCTGAAACTAGACTAAATAAGGATTCTGATAATATAAAATAAACCACCTAGTTATATCTGTACAATTTATGGTGAATTTTTAAAGTTGAAACAGGGGATCCAGAAACTACTCTGACCCTATTTCACTAAAATTTAAATATCTTCTAACATATAATTACTTTACCTATTTCATTTGTTTCATGTGAAACTAGATATAATAAGATTCAATTTGATATTTATTCCATCACCAAATTCAATTTCTATGATTTTTAGTAAATTTTCAAACTCACATCAGTGTTGCTGCAATATTCTGTTTATGGCAATTTCACCCCTTTTTATGGGTTTTCATGAATTAGATAACTTATTAATTTTCCATAACATCAAACATAATCTAAACTAACTATTTCCATAATTTATCATTATCAAGCATTTCCTCAACCATTCCATCACCATATCATAAGATCATTTACACAAAATAGGTATATTGCTATACATGCCATACTTAAATTTACAAGCCATTTACCGAAAAGTTCTTCCGGATAATGTGATTGATCCTTCGACCTATCCCGACTCTTGAGCTGGCTTGTCCAAAACTACAATGAGTAAGAAGGAGGGAGTAAGCATAAATGCTTAGTAAGTTCATATGCAAATAATAAGGAACATAACAAACAATCATACCAATCAACATTAGCATGCATCACCAAAACACATATCACATTTCTAATCATTTTTCATCATTTTATTACCTTATCGTGGTTGTATCAATACTCAACCCGAGGGTTAAATACATACCTATACAGAATATCCATTTCTCATCGCTTACCAATACGTCTCTTTACATCTCGAGTATTCCTCCATTTGAGTAAAACTTTACCCGTTGAACACATCAGAATATAATTCGGATACATGGAAACTTTGCACATAAGTGCCACATATGTAGCCAAGCTACTATGTAACCCGCCCATAAGCGAACTCGGACTCAACTCAACGAGCTCGGGCGTTTGCATCCATAAGTGAACTCGGACTCAACTCAACGAGCTCGGATGCCTAGTTACATCTCACGAACTCGGACTCAACTTAACGAGTTCGGATGCTCAACCATCCTAGTGACATGTCACTTGTATCCTAATCTATTCCTAAGGTTCAAATGGGATTTTCCTCGAACACATATCCTTGCCGTCTTCCGTAGAATGCCGGAACCAATGCTCGGTAACAATTATGTTTAACAAGTAATTCACATAATTTGCATTTTATTCGAAATTAACCACAAAGCATATATTTCATGATGAAAATCAGCATATCACATAATTGACATCAATGACTTAAAAATAACAATTATGCTACATTATTTACACATGAACTTACCTTGATACCAAAATACAAAGATTTTGCAATTTAGTCCACAATCTTTTCTTTTCCTCGATTGGGGTCGTTTCCACGTCTTTCTTGATTATGAAGCTTGAAAGTTGAAGAAACCCTAGCTATGGTGAGATAGAGCATTCGGCAGCAACTAAATAGGGAAGATGACTATTTTGTGTCATTTTTCCCATTTTATTTCATTAATTATCCAAATGACCAAAATGCCCTTATTACCTTTCTTTGAAAATTTTCATATACAAGCCCATTTTTGTCCAAAATTTTAGAAATTGGTCAAATAGCTATTTAAGACCTCCTAATTAATATTTCAAAGCAATTTCGTACTAAAAACTTCTAAAATGTAAGTTTTGCAGCTTATTCGATTTAGTCCCTAACTTCAAATTAAGCATTTTATGCATAGAATTTCTTCACAAAATTTTCACACAATCATGCAATCATATCATAAACCTCAAAATAATTATAAAATAATTATTTCTATCTCGGATTTGTGGTCACGAAACCACTATTCCGATTAGGCCCTAATTCGGGATATTACACCTAGATTTTCCTACTCGCATAAGTACTAGACGATCGATGACTTAATAAAATTTTCTAAGTTTTCTTTCTAGCTAAATTACCTCATGTATTATTGTCTTATAACTTTTTATACAGTGTAATGTTTATGTTTACAATCATGAATAAAATCTATTGTTCTTGCCTTACTTATATCAACTTACAATAAGAGTTTATACTATGCCAAGACTTAACTTTGCCCTAAGGCTTTTCTTACATTTATACATTATGGCTAATAACATTCATAAAGTTCTCTCAGCCTTTCCATCAGTGTAGATTGCACTTCTGTCACAATATTTCTTTTAGTCTTCTCTGTATACATATCAGCATGTATCACCGCTTCTATGGCATAGCCTTGGTATCGTCTCTTATCTCCATTCGTTCTAACAGATCCTACAATTAGAGGCATCCGTGATAAGTTCACAAGAACTTAGTGAGGCATCATCATACACATATTCATCAATATATACATATAATAAGCATACAACATCATGACATTCATTCATACACATCATAATGATATATCATATCACACTCAACAGAATCAGACAAGCACTCATCAAATTCAGCACAGTACAAGTATTATGCTTTTACTTACATGATACTCTTTCATATTCAATATTCATTCTTACTTCAGTTGGCGTCATTCAACTTACTTACAGGTTTGTTCAAATAACACACTCTTCCTTTCAAAGTTCGCCATCTTGGCGTTGCCGGCGTTGCCATTACATCTTTGTCCCGAGATCAAACCACGGCCTGCGCCACTAAGGTGTACACTTCATTTCAGTTATCTTTCCTTGTCTCTGGAAGTTGCAGACACACACTCGATCAACATATAGCCACAAGGGCACCATGCATCATCAGATAGCCATTAAGACACCCACCTGCATTCAAACAATCTTCGCCACAAGGGCACACATGTAACAGGAACAACCATTAAGACACCCACTTACATTCAAACAATCTTCGCCAGACGGGCTCACATATCAAAGATTCAGCCATAAAGGCTCACATATCATAAGTTCCCACCACTAGGGCTTGCACATAATAGATTAGCCACTAAAGCTCACATATACCAAGTTACACCATAAAGGTTCACATATCAGCTAACAACCACAAAAGCTTATAGAACAGTTACAAAGGTTTCCTTAGAATAGCTGCAAAGGCTTTCACATATCAATAACTTGGTGTTTTCGATGATAGGGATATGCCTACACTTATCGTCATGATATTTGCCCTTCACCACTTGATGCTCACCTAACCATCCACCATATGACATACTCAAATGTGGTCTTCATTTGCCATATGATGCCATAGCAATATGTCTAGACCTTACACTGTATAGAATTCAAATACTCCATATGATTCCATAGTCCCAGACTAGGTCTTACACGAGATGGTTTTACATGCCCCATACGATGCCATAGCCCCAGACTAGGTTTTACACGATATGGTCTTCGTTTTTTGTGGCCATGGTCTTTTATATATCAGAATTCATGTTTATTGTCCTGTCGGACCCGCACAGGCAAATGGACTCGATATGCAGACTTATGTATGACTGGCTCTTTACATAGACTTTGAAATGCAGATGCATTTTCTCTTTTATTCATGTGACACCCTTCTTTTACACTCATGTATGGCTCTTCATGTATAGACTCGTAACAGACACATGACTATATGCATGTACCTAGATCTTATGACAGAGGTATCATAGGAGCGACATACTTAAGGTCGCTAGATGCATATTCATCAAACATATACATCTTAACAAAACAGAGGCATATCATTCACATCATACTTTCATTTACAATAAAGGCGTATAATCATCTTGGCGTCAAGCCATACATGCAACATATCAGATACACATTTCTTTCACAGAATCAATATAGCACACATAGTTCACATATTCATCACAAGAAGGCTACATAATGCAAAAAATCACACATATACACACATGCATCAACAGTCAAAACACTCAAAGAGTTTATAGAGTTACTCGCCGAACCTTCACAAGATATACATACAACTTTCTCACCTCATCTTACCATTTACAAGAGAGAGATCTACATATATAATATACTCAAATCTTTACGGAGTCTCACAGAGCCTCATACAACCCATACCATAATCACAGAGCTTTATGAAACTTTACCTACGACTCACCATTAGCACCTTCAAACATTAGATTTAGGCTTCCTTCGAGTAGATCTGCAGCCTTTAAACATTAAAACACAAAAAACACATCAAAATATGCTCTTTTAAATCATTTCTCTTTCTACTTTGAGTACCAAAATCATGTAGCAAAACTCTACTAAGCTTACTTTACCGAGCTAAATAGAATTTCTCTTCGTCAACTTCACTTACATGGCCAAAAGACTTGCCTTAGCTGGGGTATCTTATGGCTGATCCTCCCATTCTAGGCTCTTCCTAAAGGATGAGAGGATTTTTCCCTTCAACTCACCCTTTTATAGGCGGAGAATACTTCCCGAGGAAGTAATGAACAGTTCTTAATTAGCTAGATATTTTTTTTGGTTCCAATGAATGTTCGACACGTATACTAATCCATGTGATCACTAGTTAGATGCTAGACTGTTGTAAGTTCGTGTGTGTGTGAAAACACATTCGTGGCTTAGCCTTGAGTCTTCACTTAGTCGTTGTCCGTAGTCATTTCATTAGAGTGTAACTAATGGCGCATTGCTAATACTTTGGTACATCATGCCTCATTAGCATTGTCTCCTTTATATACCTCCTCAAATGATATCTCGCCTTGTAGGGATTTACGTATCTACGTACATGCTAAGTGTCTTAGTGGGCGTTCAGCGTTTCACTTACTTAAAAACTACAGATCTCGCCTGTTGTCTGGCTTTATACTTATTAAGTTTAGGGGAAGTCTTTCTATCTTCCTTTATCTTACTCTCCCGATAAGAGTTCTCAAAATTTTTTACCAAACCTATACCTTTATTGGGACTAGATAAACGTCACATCAATCATTCAGTGGTCTTATTCAAATCTTACCAATTCTAAGAGTACTAATGAAGTACTTCCTCTTGGTTCTTAACTATTTTAGTTCATTTTCAGTTAAACTCTAACCATTGTTCTCCCATTGGCTCAAACCCATCATTACTAAATACATTCATTACTAATTTAGACTTATATGGTTTATTTCCTTATTTCTTATAACAAATTTCGCCCATCTTGTCCAGGCCACTCCTAGGCTTCTAGGGTGAAACCTTCCTAATTCTAAATTACCACGTGCTAACCTAGTGTCAGCCAACATCAAGGCGTCATAGGCACACTAGCATGGTTCTTATTTTTAAAACTAGCTTTAATTTTATTCGCCTTTACACTTATTCTATCCAACCTATTCTTTTGAACAATACTCGAATCCTAATATTTCATCGGGTGGGATGTTACAATAGTTGCCCTATCGGAGGAATCACAAACAAATTTTCTTTCCATATTTTCACATATCACAAGTTGACTGGTACTGGGGTTATGAAACATAGAGTGTATTTTACATCGACAATAACCATACTCACTCATACATACTAGTTGATTATACATGCAACCAACCACCACACATCAGCCCATTTAAAGAAGATACAACTTACCATACACAACCCACATATCATAGAATTTTTCATAACTCAAAGGAAGTAAGAAGGAACTCACCAACAAACTTCAGAACAAAATCTACTCTACTGGTCCTTCGCCCCGATTGCTCGAACCTTCATTAGCTTCTTGAGATAAATAAGAAACAATTATAATCATTAGACTATTTTTTTTTTGCTAGAACTTAGTCATGCATGCACTAATACAAAAACGTAAATTCCCTTAACGTCATCCTAAGGGTTTTCCAGGAATTACTAGTAAGTTGATACTTATCAATGGCATTTTACTAGCTACTCGAAACCTTCTTCGTGTTCTCTAGTGAAGATAACTTAAAATTTTCCAGAGACTAAAGGAAGAACTCAGAGAAAAACAAAGGTGAAATATACTGGTTTTCAACATCCCTATATAGCATAGACAACAGGGACAAAACTTAGTGGGAAGGTAAAAAAAACCACTATAACCCCGTATTCCGAGAATAGGCTTGCCTAATCATCTACCAAACATAATTAGTATCATTAATCAATTTAATGAGTAGTAAAATGTACTTGTACACTAAAATAAGCCAACTAAATGAGACATTCAATACCTAAATACATCAAATTGTCATCAATAGTATTTTAGTTCATTTCTAACTAAGTCTCAACTAAATTCTATAAAACCATCATTTCCTTGCTAAAATACGAAAAATGTTACATCCCAAAAATAGGGCTAGAAGAAATAAGAGTAAAAATTAGAATTTTATTTTTTATTAAAGCATAGGGTAAGAGAATTAGAATGCCTTAAAAATTATGTGTTACGAGAGTGACAATAATGAACCTGATGGTTCAGTGGTAAAGCCTTAGTTTTCCCTTAGATCCTAAGTTCAAAACCTGTTGTTCACCTTTTAACAAAAATATTTTATTTTTACCCCATAAAAGTGACGAGTTTTCAAGATAGCTCAGCCTAAAACTATTTTTTTAATTTAGTCCTTAATTTAAAATAGTTCTAATTCAACATGAATTCCTAAAACCTATTTCAATTAGGGAAAAAGAGTTTTATAAACAGTTAATCTTTTCAAACCCTAGAATTTATATTAAGAGAATTTTGCAAGAAAAACTCCCAAAGTTATTTCTTTCCACTTCCATCATCAAATCAATCTTCAACTAAGGATTTTAAAGGTTTTCAAAATTGTCCCTCTCCTCCCGAGTAAATCGTCAATCTTCTCATTTGATTAAGGTTTTTGAGTCTTCAAATCAAGTGTGGAATCTAAACCTAAATATTTGTGTATAATTGAAATTGTTAGGAAATAAAGAACTAATATAGGTGAACCTAGGAAGAACCCCCTGTATGTGCGACCCCGTGTGCGAATCCTCTATAGGTGTGAGCTTGTGTGCGAGCCCCTGTATGTGGGAGCCCTATGTGCAAAACCCTTAGCATGTGCGAACCCCTAAATAGGTAAAGCCCTTTACATGTGAAACCCTATAGGCGAGCCCTTAAATGTGACCCACTATAGACGAACACCTTAGTTATGAACCTATGTGCAAATTAATATAAGAACGAGCTCACTAAATAAACATACGAACCCCTAGGTTAATATCTGTGAACCCTAAGTTGTTGTATATGTGAGTCACCTGTTGAATATTACATGTGTGTCACTTGTTTTTTGTCACATGTGAGTCATAATATTACATGCAAACCACCTGTATGATTACTACATGCGAACCTCCACATGTTATTACATGAGACCCCTTATTTGTTTATTACGCGAACCCTAAAACATGTTTAAACATGCGAACCCTGTCTGTGTCATATGCAAACCATGATATGTGATCCTTATGAATTATAGTATGTGAACCCTGTATGTGTCATATACGAGCCATGTTATGCGAACCCTATATTTATTTATGTGAACCTATGTGCTTTTATGCGAACCTTATATATGTTAGCATGCAAACCCTATACATGCATATGCTAATGTGTAAGCCCCTAGGTGCAAACCTTACATGTGCGAACCCTAGGTGCGAACCTTACATGTATGAGCCCTAATTATGAGCCTGTATGTGTAGGTTAGCCAAACTAGGCCTGTTAATTTACATGAGGATACTATATATGTGAAACTAGTTTTAGTTTACACAAATTAACTATATAATGGAAATTGATGTGAATAAATGCATGAACACATGCCATTAAATGTTAGTATAAAATATTGAATGTAGCATCAATTGTTGATAAAAAGCATGAAATGCTAAGTATGTGTACATAACACATGAAATTAGGTATCACTGAACTTAAGAAGGTGAATTAAAATGGTTGTGACTGAATCACGTATTGATTGAATTAATTCGTGTTAATGCTATTTTTATTTGACTTGAATAATGAAAGTATCACTGAGCTTATCGCTCAACATACCGTGTGCAAAAGTTAATAGATCTCGAAGACTTGAGTAGTAATCCAACTTTCAATCCGTAACTCTCGACTTAGTATTTTTGTATAGTTATTTTATGTTTTGATATATGGCATGTACCTAAGGATTGCATCAATTTTGTAATGTAATGATCATTTTGAAATCTTGAATTTGTAATGTTAGTTTGAGTCTAAGTAGTTGAAATGGCTAAAATGTGCAAATGGTAATATATGTTTAATTAGATTTTAAGTTTGAATTTTCAATTAGGAAATTTGGATAGAAATGTTCTTTCAATGGTAGTTTATAAAGTATGTATTATGCTTAAATGGTTTTGATATACAATTAGTTGTTTTATTAGGCTGATATGAATTCGTATAATATGGACACTTTGGAAACAGTAGGTGACATCGTGACCTCGTGTCCCTAACATTGTGACGGCACTCACTGTGTGTTCGATTTCATGACGTGACATCCCTGACATCACGGTGCCAACTTAGTAATTGTGAAAATATTACATTTTAGTCCTTAAACGACCTTGCATTATTGAATAAGCTTTCGCAAGCTCATTTAAGCCCTATAAATTATATATAACATGTCATGGTTACATATTGAACATGATAGCATGTATAAATTATTGAATCGTATGGAATTGAGATCATAGTTACTCCAACAATGAATGTAGCATCCTATTGCTCAGACCTGACGGGTGGGTCAAGCGTGGGGTGTTACAGCTTAAGATCCTTTACCAGGAATGAAGGGGATAAAAGTTGAGTTAATATAAAATAATGGCATGTTATGGGATATAGAGATTTGGTAAAAGGGATGATGGTTCCACATGATGCTAAAAGAATCTTTAAAATGTCTATTAGTATTCATAAGCTTGATGATTAATTAATTTGTCATTTTACAAAACAAGGATCTTATACTGTCAAGTTAGTTTATATTGCTCCTCTCGTCTTGTACATTAGCATTCTTGACCACACCGATACTGGCCATTGGCAATAAGTTTATAATTCAAAATTTCTCCCTAAATTTAAAAACTTTCTTTGGTATTCGTTGCATTGTTTCATTCCTTGTTGTTCTATATTACTGGAAAGGGGCTGTAACATTAATTCGAGTTGTAAATGTTGTGATTTTCTAGAAGATATGGACCATATATTCTTGTGTTGCACAAAGAAAAAAGAGGTTTGGTAGCTAGTAGGCTATCTATTTTCACGTTCATCTATTTATGATGTATTTATGTATGTTTTACACAATGTTGCATCTAGGAAAGAATACTTACCATTATTTTGAGTATATGGTTTTTTCTCAACGTTTTCTATTGGCAGAACAAAGATATACCAGTATTGTGAATTTTTGCTTTTTTATGAGTTTTTTTTTACATGCTTAGAGAACTTCTAAAGCTACATTCATCGGTTTGTAGAATGGTCTGATACATAATAGTTCAGTTGCGCTAAGTACTCGACAAGATCGAAAGCTAGATAGGTTAAGTACAATGTGGATGCTACAATATTAAAAAAGTCTAATGCTACAACTTTTTCTACTACACTCAGAGATAAGAATGGTTCTTTTCTAAAGGGTATCACGTGGCATACTCAAGTCCTACTAGAGCCACATGTAGCTGAAGCAATCTTAATGCGTGAGTTACTTTCTTAACTAAGTCACTTCCTATAACCAAGTTTGAGCATTGCTTGGACTTGGTTGGCGTTCATTGTTGAAGAACACCCCTTAAGGGGTTTTTGTGAAAGAGGTGGAGAACTTGTTCATTGAGAGTTTGTGATGAAGAACTTGTTTGTTGAGAATTCATGTCAAGGAGGAGATTGTTAGAGTTGAATGACTCGAATCCTTGTTAAAATAAAATACAATGGTAAAGAAAAATAAAAATAAAATCCATATAGAACTATACTTCTTTTATTTTGCATTGATTAGAATAAGGTTTTCAAACTTACTACACTTTATCTATTTGACATAAATTAGAACAAAGTTTTTTCAACCTATAAATAGATGTAGTCTAAACTCCTCTTGTATCACTCGAATTCGACATTAGTGAATTTCTTTCTCTTCTGCCTATGGTTTTTCCCAAAAGGATTTTCATATGCAACAAAATTATATTAATTAATATGAAATATTAATTCAAGGATTTTCTCAAGCAACAAGTATTATAGGTGAACTAAAAGGAGAAGTGAAACCACCAAGAAGCAGCTATAGCTTTTGCAATGTAATTTCTAGGAATGTAAAGTGAATTGGGATGATATTCAAGTATTATATTGCTACTTGCTATATAATAGAAGCTAGGAGGAGGTTTCCCACTCTCACTACCATGGGTTGTTGCTGAAAATTCTATATGTAGATATTATGTTACCCAACCAAGAATTCCCTCAACTCGAAAATTTTGGATTGATTTAAATTTGAAAAATATAAGTTAAAAAAATTAAATCAGTTTAGAATATGATATAAGCCCAAACTTTAATATTAAAAAATATAAGACTAACCTAACCCATTTTTAAATTTATATATATAATTTTTTATATCATGAAATTTATATCATATGAAGGTTAAATATTTTAAACTTAAAACTATATAAAGTTGTTTGTGTTTCGAGTCTAATGAAAAATATATAAAGATGGTAAAATATATAATTATTAAATATTAAATAAAAATAATTATTTTAAAAAGTAATATGGATAAACTTAAATGAATTTGGACAATCATTTAAGAATATGGGCATGTTTGAGATAAATTTTGAATTCAATATTTTACTATAGGGTTGGACTTTAATAATTATGTATAATATTAGTTCTATGCATGAACGTAGCCCAAACTTAATTCTACCAAACCTATGAACACCTCTAATAAAAATCAGGGGTGGAGTCAAGGAAGCTTTGACAGTTAGTTTTTTTATAATTTATAAAATTTTAAATTAGCATATGGTAAGATAACACTTTGGCATCTCAAAAAATAAAAGATTTTGATTTAATCTTTTAAAAATTATAAAAATATAGGCTATTAAAATAATAAACTTTCAAAAATATAAGCTATTAAAATAATAAACTTACATTTTTACTATCATAAAAATATATAATTTAATTCTGATCCCCAAAAATTTTTGCTTCCCTCATGCCAAACAAAACATAATTACAAGACCATATTATTAGAATGTTCAAAGCACTAAAGAGTCATTTGAATTCACTTATTGGTGACAATTACCAACAGGAGAAGAGAGGGTCCAAATGTAATTTAGACCTTCGGTAGTCGTGAATATGGCTATTTTAGCCTCTCTTTTATTTCAGCTTTTATGGGTAAAAGAATCCTTAAAATAAAAAAAATAAAAAAATAAGTGAGCCCTTAAAAAACTTACATCCTATTGAGCACTTAATGATAAAAAAAATATCAATTAATAAGTCATTTCGTTAACCATTAATTGATTAGTTTGTTTGTTAATGACGATGACGAGATTGATAGCAACCAGAAAGAGATGACATGTGACATATCATGTGCAATAATGCTAACATGAAAACTTTTTAAAAATAGTTTTTTTTAATTAATAAAAAAATACATGTCAAATGAACGTGGATAAATGATTGTTTAAGTTTATTTAAATTTAAAAAATGTGAAAAAATATAAGACTTAAAAAATAAAAATATTTAAAAAAATAAAAAAAATTTAAAAATACTAATAATTTATGAAAATTATAAAATTAATAAAAATACACATTTGGAATGAAGTTAGACAAATGGTTGTTCAAGTTCATTTGAATGTAGGTAGCCATTTGACCCAATTCGTTTTGAATCAGTGCACAATTTTAGAAATTATAAAAATTATTAATAAATGTAAAAAATTCATAAAAAAATATAAACTCATTTCTCTATTAAATATATTAAAACTTGAATTATACTTTTATTTCCATATTATCAACTTGCATGTGTGAAATTGTAATTATTTAAAAATATTTTTTTATATTTTGATTTTTATAATATTAATATTTATTTTATATTTTAAAATAAATATTAATTTTTTATAGTTTTGCACTTATCTAAAATGAATTTAAACAACTGTAGCGAAATTTTTTTCAATAGTATCGAATAATGCGGTTTCAGAATCTCATTTTTTTAAACTGAGTCAATAAATATTAAATATTAATAGTTACGCGTCTAATATATTGTTACATCAAAGTTTGGTCAAGAAATTTCGTCGAATTAATATTTAATTAAGGCTTAGGGATTAAATTGTAAAATTTCAATCGTTGTAGATTTTTAATTGACCAAAGGCTTGGGGACTTAAATAGAAATTAACCAAAAGTATAAAATGGTAAATAAACCATTTTTCAATATAAAATAGTGGATGATGATGACATTTTCCACTAATTAAGCTTGGTGATTAGCTCAAGTTAATTTAAGTTAATTAAAACAATTTAATTACATACTAATCCAACAACATAAGTCAAATTAGTAGATGAGAAAGCCATCTTCTTCATCTACTCTCCATTGTCGTCCAAAAAGGGAGAAGAAAACCTAAAAAATTCTAAAACATTCGACCATTGATTAGTAAGCAAATTCAAGTAATTTTCTTGTAATTTTTATGAATTTGAGATCATGGGAACTTGATTTAGCTAACCTATGTATCGATTTGTAAAAGTGTTAAAATTTTAGAAAGTTTTCATTGTTGATTTTTTGAAGAATTAGACTTGAAATTGATAGATTTTAAGCTTAAAATATAAAAAAAGGATTAGATTGTAGACTTAATTTAGCTCGGTTGTTAACTTTTTAAATTAGGGACTAAATTGAATAAATGAAAATTTGTCATCAAATTATGTTATGAATATAAAGTATAAGGTACCTAATGAGAATATATGAAATCAAACTTTTATCCAAATCTAGGAATTGAAAGTTATAACTATCCCGAGTTTAGAGACTAAATTGAATAAAATGTAAAATTTTAGGGATATAAAAAAATTGAGTTCACATTGGTCCTTGCATATCATGGCATAGTATGATATTTGGTATTGGTTGATGGTATAAAATAATTGTTTAGATCAAGAATCAGATCGAAGTAAAGTTGATCGGGAAAAAGCTAAAATTTTGGATTAGTCCTTGAAGTATCCTTATTTCACATTTTGAATAGGTAAGTGTTGGGAAAAAATCCAATTTGAAAATGGTTTTCTTGCACAGCAAAAAATTAAAATTTTGAAAACCGCTCATGTTTGTGATATTTATAACAATAAACCCTAGATTGAATTTGTACCTGTGTTTTCATATAGACAGATCACTGTCGGTCCTGGCTTTCAACCAAACGATATTCTCTGCTATTCTCGTACGACGAACTGCTTCAAGTGTGGGCTCTAAAAAATAAAATCAAATGCAAAACTAGAAGTATTTTCTTTTCTTTTGGTTGAAAACAAAAATTCTCTTCTCAAATAGAAACTGGTAGTCTACAGTGATGCTTCGCACACGTGACTGAGATGTGTGCTAATACAAGAAGGAAATGTGGTGGCTTATGCTTCCAGACAATTGAAAACTCATTAACAAAACTATCCAACCCACGATCTAGACCTAGTAACAGTGGTGTTTGCACTCAAGATTTTGTCTTTGATTTTGTTAGAAGTCCATTTCCATTTACCTTTGAATTCCTTCTTCTATGCCATCTTGAATGAATATTGCATTACGCCGGGTCAATTATCAGCTTTATCTTGATGGACTTTGGTAGCCTACTACATTTACTATTGCATTTACAATGAATCACCTATGCTGGAGGGCTTTTAAAAGTTTTATCAGTTGAAAGTGATTAGATAGGGTATTTTTACTAGTAACGCCCATTCCAGTACTTGTTTTGGGTGTGAACCTCTTATTCAGAACATCATTTCGAACCTTCATCAAAAGAAGGACAAATACTTACGAGTCATGAGCAACTTTGAGACTGGTTTTGGCTTTCCAACCAGATGGTCCCTCCTTAAGAAGGGTGTTTGTAAACAATGTCAGCCAGTAGATTTCGAGCTTATTGATGTTCAAATTAAAAAATTGAAAAGAGGGGCACGTACTTAACATGGTGAAACTTGTTTCAGTTATGAATGCATTTTAATATTGCCTTTAGGAGCTTAGCCCTAATGTTTACCAAATAGATAAGTCCAACATGGGGTTGGATGATTAGGGAATACCCTCTGCTTTCAAAGCTTAGCCAAATAATTCAGACGATGACTTGGAAAAAATTTTACTAGGGCGCAAAAGAGAGCTATCCTTTTATTTTTATAGCATTTGTGGCTTTCGTCCTTAAAATTGGAATCTCATTACTAATCCTGATGCAACTTTCTCTTCTACTTCCAATCAAGCTAACTCTACTATTGATGATGCAGGGCTTCCGTCTTGTTCAAATACTCAAGATATAGACATTTAATCTATTCTCAAGGGAACTCATAGCTCAGGGAAGACTATTGCTCTCTCGTTTAAGAAAACAATAACAAAAAAAATGAAGAAGAGGGTTAGAATAAAATATAGCACTCAGGAGTCTGGTAGCAGTAATTGCCCTCCTTTGATAAGGCATAGGCCATGTAGGGAGCCCGTGGATATAGTTACCTCTACACTTACAATTCCTACTCTTCTAGAGATTTTATCACTTCTAGAGGAATTCGCTCATCATTTTGGCTCACTTCAACCTTTTTTGGATCTTTCTTTGTCACAGAGTCCTTCTGAAGCAATTCTTATGGCTCAACCATTAGTTCTTCCTCCTCAAACATCACATACCACCCTTGCTAGAATAGGGAGTGTCCTTTATTAGTGAGCTATTTTAGAGTCTGTGCCACTTTCCACATCTCTTAGTGATATTTCTCAGCAATAGTAGAGCTTAGTGCCTGCTTAGTTAATGGAGGCTTTCATTTCTTATCTCGCACCCACTTTCAATGAAGATCCTTTGAATTTTATGGCCCAAGTCATAGAGTTTCTGTCTATTGAGAGGGTCGTGAAATTTGGCGAGGACTCCTTAGTTGAACTACGTTGGCAATATAAAAAGGATACCAATTTAATCAAAAAACTAGATGCATGACCTTCAGCTCTAATTGACAAGTACAAAAATGCTCTAACAGAAAATGGGCAGCTAAAAGAAAAGGCCAATTCTTTGAAGAATGAAAATGGGAGAGAGCCACCAAGCAGGATTAGAGAGCCAGCAGTGTTCCTATGATGAAACCCTCAGGAAGTATCAAGAGGACACTTGAAAGAATCTCATCGAGGCCTTTCCCAAGTGGAAATCAAACCTAATCCTACACACCCAAGTGGCTGCAAGTCCTCTAAATCTCAAATAAGTGAACTTCAATTGCCTCAATAGGGTTTCCACTGATTTACTAAACTTCGATGTTTACCACCCAGAAGGCGAAGAGTGGGGAACTTTCCAAAAAGAGTGGAAGTAATCTGAGAGTTTCATCATTCCATCTATGCATGTTACCGAAGATAATGAGAAGAGTTTACCATCAAAAGATCAGATTCCAAAAGGCATTTATCCTGTCAAACGGGTTCTTAACGAGCCCACTAATCAACCAAGTTGAAGGGATGACTGAAATCTATTTCTTTTTATCTTGTACTTTATTTTTTTCATCTTTTATCTCGCTAACCTTGAACCATGTAATATTTTTCCTTCTTATTAATGCAACTTTTCCTTTACTTTCTCTACTATCTTACTTGTCATTTTATTACATTTTTTACCTTATACCTAAACAAAACTACCTACACATACTTGAGAGACTCCACCAAGCTCAGCGCATTATGCATAATGGGCTTTTTCATCTTCATATTTTGAGAATCAATTAAACCTAGGCTCTGATACCAAACTTGTAATGCCTTCAACTCGATTTGATTTGACGGATCTGAATCTTCAGGTGTTACCTCCTTAATAAAGACTTACAGTTATACTTACACATAAAAATTTCAACATTTACATCTTATTTAAGAACATTGTTGTAATTATCTTACAAATATACATACAAAACAAACAACTATGATTATTGTACAAAAGATTTCAGTTACAAGGACTTTTAAATAAACATCATAACTTTATTAAATTGTTTCTATTTACTAAATCAAACCCGATCATGCCAAATCAACTCACTCTGTATGCATAATAACCCATCGCCCAATCCTTGAGCATAGCCCTAGCATCATCCCTACTAGTGTAGTTTCAATTCAGCTTACCTATGACATAAAACACAAAGGTAAGTTTTTGTGAACTTAGTGGTTTAATCCCATTTACCTATATTATATACCCTAGTGTGTTCCAATCTTTCTGTTCATATTTAAAGATAATGAAGGATATGTCATAACATTTCATACGGAACCATTCCTTCAAAGTATACCAAACACATTTTCTTTAGAGTTTGCCATATATATATACCCCTCTTTCATGGTATTTGTACTCATCATTCCTCAAAGTTAGCCATACATTTCATTCTTTTAGAATTTTTCATACTTACCATTCTTCTGTGTTCACCGTATTTAACATTTATTTCTTTTAGGGTTTTCCACAAGGGTATTCCTTTCAGGTGATAGCCACAAGGGCCTTCCTTTAGTATGTGCCATGAAGGCGTTCCTTTCCATCGATTGCCACAAAGGCTTCCCTTCATCAAAGATCACAACAAAGGCTTCCTCCTTCATAGATTGCCACAAAGGCGTCCTTTCTCTTGCATGTTCACGTTAAGGATTTTCCTAGACTCACATTACGTGAGGTTTGCCCCTTATTGTTTGGTTCACGCAAAAAGGCCCCACTAGGTAATAACTTTATTTTAATTCTTTCTATATGATGCCATAGCGCAGCTATGATCTTACACGATATGGTGCAATGGACTTTTCCTTTCAAAGAATTATGTTTAAAGTCTCGACGGACCCCTTTAGACGACTCTACGAAGACAGAAACAAACTCACATAACAAACCTTTCATGCATTGACCACGTTTTAGTAATAAAGTAGTAAGTAAGAGTTACCGTCTCCATAGAGACTATTTATATGAATCAAGAATTTCAAAATTAAACACTTAGTAAATTGGTTGGTGACGACATAAATGAAAGTATGATGCAATTTTTAATTAGACTAGAAACTAACCTAAGTATGCTAAGAATTTAAATAAACAAAGAAGAATAAGTATGCAAGTTTCTAAGAGTCAATCAAAAGAGCATGCATATGTTAGAATAATTTTCCTTACTGACTTAGCATTGTTTAAACAATGTTATAAGATGTTATGGAGATTCCGTGGCAAGTTGATAATTTACTAGCCTTAGTTAATTAAGTTATAACGTTATACTTATTTAATTACTAAGTCTATCTAGAATATTTTTATGTTTAATAAACTTACAACTTCATAAGAAAATATCATACAAAGGTTATGTAAGGTAACAACATTCTTAATGTTTTTACTAATTTAATCACTAAATGATCAAACATACACCATACATGTATTGTGTCAATTAATTATAATCTTGATCAGATTAACTAATTAATTTAGTTGTTTCCCTTCATTCATAATGCATGAGAAACATGTTCATAATTTTACTTGAATCAGTAAACAGATTAAATGCACAGAACATATTTAACATAGTTAAATAATCTAGGCTACAAATTTTAAATCATTCTAACACCAACAAAATTAAGCAATCATGATTATATTAAAAGCAGAAAACTTAGTTGCAACATGTTTCTTGAATTGAACAAAACTAAAAGATTGAAGGGAAAAAGAATTGTTAAGCCAATTCCGGTGGATCTCCATGACACTATTCACTTCTCTCCTCCTTCGTTCTTCTCTTCTTTTCGTGACTACTAAGCTTAGAATCTTTCAGTATTTTTGAAAAAATGGTTGCTCTCAAAGCCTTGCAAATACTCTCTCAAGTGGAAATGGATGAATGGAAAATAGGAGAAAAGAAATGAAGAATAATGCATGCTTGGAGAGGAATAAGAGATGAATGAGTTGATGAATAGAAGTGAATGTAGCTTCCCTATTTATACTTGAGAGTCCCCTTGAGTTTTTCATATTTTTAGCATTTGACATCCCTTGAATTCCTCTTAGAAGTGGTTGGAGCCTTGAGTTAAGGAAGGAGGATGGATGGTTTGCTAATTTTAGCTTGATTCAAGCTTAATACAAGGGAGAAAAGTTGAAAGGAGTGGACGATTTGCACATTTTCTGGGAACGGAGTTTGCTTTCTGATTTTAGAAGTTGATTTGGTGGTTTACCAAGTCCCCCTTGGATGGTTTGACTCCCTCATGGTTGAATTGGGCTCTTTCCTTCCTTAGTGGACTGTTTGGGCTTCATTCTCAGCAGAAGGCTTGTCCAGCTATAGTGACTCATTTGAGAGCTGGGTCAAGGTAAATTGAGAGTCCAATACTTCATTTTGAGCATCCCATGCTGATTATTTATCAACCCATGTCTGCATGGCTTGTGCTGTAGAAATGCTATAATGTTGAGCATCAATAGGTGAGCTTCACAATTGCCCTTTCTTCTAGTGCTCCAAACTGCTTCAAATTGCAAAAATATGTAAAATTAGTATGTGTAACATCCCGAAATAGGGCCTAAACGAAACAGTGGTTACGAAACCACAAATTCGAGGTAGAAAAATTTATTTTATTATTATTTTGAGGTTCATGATATGATTACATGATTGTGCAAAAATTTCGTGATGAAATTCTATGCATAAAATGCTTAATTTGAAGTTAGGGACTAAATCGAATAAGTTGCAAAACTTACATTCTAGAAGTTTTTAGTATGAAATTGTTTTGGAATATTAATTAGGAGGTCTTAAATAGAAATTTGACCAATTTTAAGTTCATGGAAAATTAGGACATGGAAGGAATTTTTAAAAGTTCAGTAAGGAGGGGCATTTTGGTCATTTGGATATTAAATGAAATAAAATGGGAAAAATAACACAAAATGGTCATCTTCTTCATAAGTTGCTGCCGAAATTTGCTCTCTCCATAGCTAGGGTTTCTTCAATTTTCAAGCTCCATAGTAAGTGAGTCCAAGCCCCGTTTTTAATGATTTTTACGTTTTTGAGATCCCGGTAGCTCGATAAAGCTTATGCTAGCAATAATTTAAGTTAGGGTTCATATTTGGAAAAATATCCATAGGTGAAAAGTGTTTATTTTGATGTTTTATGATAGAATATGAGGTCTTAGATTATGTTAGACAACTTGTGCTACTCGGTTTTAGGTAAAAACTAGTAAAAGGGCTTAATCGGTAAAATACCTAATAGTCATAAGTGCATGTTAGAGTATGAATTTGATGCTGCCATAGAAAGGAAAAATGATCAGCATGTCATAAAACATAAGAATAAGGGATGAAGTTTAATTCCCGAGCCTAGGGGCAAAAGTGTAATTATGCAAAAGTTTAGGGGAAAAAATGTAATTTTGCCAAAGTTCGTATTAAATGCTGTTTTAATGAATGTATGTATTAAATAAGTTAAATTTGCTATTATAGATCAAGAAGAACGGAATTCAGGAGTAGATCGGGGAAAAGAAAAAGTAAAGGACTAAATTGTAAAGTTTAGTCACATTTTGTATCGAGGTAAGTTTACAGTAAATAAATGCAATATTATTATATTTTACATTATTGTTGTTAATTTCCAGCATTTATATACTTATTTTTTTTAGAATATTTAAAGTCGAATTAAAGGCGAAGTAGCAAAAAAAAAGCATTAGGAAGCCCCATTTGAACATTAGGAATATTAGGATATTGGGGTTGACAGGACAGGATAGAAATGAGCCATGTAAGTCCATATCAGATATATGGCTTTGGAGACAGGAATGAGCCATGTAAGCCCATATTATATATATAAATATGGCATTGGAGATAGGAATAATTCATGTAAGTCCATGTCGAAGACATGGCATTGGCAGGATATTGATAGACAGAAACGACCCTAGTATCCTTAGTATTCCGAGTGGTTCATCAGGTCATTGTAATATATGTTAAATCATAGTGAATTATCAGCAAAAAGGGAAGGTAAATTATATTTATGAATAGTGAAAGGTCAGGTAAGAAAGAAGGTAAGTGAGTAAAGAAGAAGGTAGAAAATGAGAAGTAAAGAAAGTTTATGAGGCTAGGTGACTTGATGTATATTTATTCATTATGTTGAATGTTGTAATTTATTTGCTTGTAAGCTTACTAAGCCTAGTGCTTACTCTCTTATTTTCTTTTTCTTATAGTTTTTATCAAGCCACTCGGGGATCGAAGGAAACGTCGGAGACCCGATCACACTATCGAAGAAATTACATTGGTATAGTTAGACGTTTCGTTTTGTGTATGGCATGTATAGGAACTTGGTTTCTTTTGATATGATATGATCAATGAATGATGTGTAAATATTTGCTAGTGATTAGCTAATAGAATGGCTGATGATATACATGTTTAATAGTATGCATGACTAAGTAGTAACTATCACATGAAAATTATAAAAAAATGTGGAAGTAACTTAAAAACGGAATCAAGTATCAGAAATAACGTGAGTTTGAAAAATCACAAAAATTTGTAGAGACATGGTTTGATAGTGAATAATATATGAAATTAAAGCTCATTGTGTCTATTTTCATATGGAACAAGCAAAGCAGGTAAAGGTTTTGTATTTTATAAGATACCTGAGTTTTAGTGAAATAGGGCCAGAGCGATTTCTGGATCCCCTATTTCAACTTTATAAATTCACCATAAATTTTATAAAAATAATTAGGTGGTGTACTTTATATGGTTAGAATCCTTATTGAGTGTAGTTTTAAGAGAAACAAACCTAATAGTCATTGAAATTCTGTACAGAGAGATATCTGATTCGTAATACACAGAGGTCAGAGTAGTCAAACCCTGAAACAGGGGATACTTTAACTAATAAACTGTACTAATTGGCCTAGCCAAAAATTCTAGAAAAAAATTAGTAAATAGATATATGAGTCTATTTTCAGGAAAAATTTACAGAATTGGATTTCGAGTTTCGTAACTCGAGATATGAATTTTTAAGCAACCATGACGCAGAAAAACAGTTTATTCCGAAAATTAATATAAGTAGTTAGAATTGTTTAAAAAGGTAAAATAAAATTAGTAACACCTCAAGCTTGACTCCGATGACGGTTTCGGGCGTGGGGGCGTTACAGTATGTAATTAAGTAAAAATAATATTTTATTTTAACTTTATCCATCTTGACAAATTTGTAATAAAAACTATAGAATTTGCTATCAAACACTTAGAATTTGCATGAATTACTAGTAAGGTGTTGTAAATGTCTTTATAATTTAGAGTTATTAGGTATGGTGATGTCAAGTTTCGGTATCATGATACCAACGCCTGACAAGGAGAAAAATCACTGCAGTGGTAATTTTTGTCCAACACCCACACCAATCAAAATTAGGCACTTAAGGGCATTTTGGTCTAAAATTTTAGGTTGAAATCAGTTATTAAAAGCCACTCTTGGCTTAATGAAAAGGGGAGAGAGAAATTTTCACTCTTTTTTCTATCATCTTTTCTCCTTAATTTTAGGTGAGGGTTAAGGTTTTTCTTTTCTTTTCTTTTTTGTTCTTTTCATTTCTAGTTTAGGTTTTCTCTTTTCTTTTTAGGTTAGATTTTAGTTTTGTTGTTTTCTTTCTTCCTTCTTGTTAAAGATTTTGTAAATGAAGATGCTAAAACTCTTGGGTTTCAATGGTTTTTCATCAATTGAATGAGCATTTTCTTAAACCCTTTACTTTTATTTTATACCTACAATGTGTTTAATAAAATGCTTGTTTGGAATTTAAGTTTGATTATGTGCTAAATTTGTTTATGGTTATTTAATTGATTATCTGTTAGTTTAAGTTAATGTTTATGCTTGATTAATTGGCTGTTTGATTATATTGAAATGCTTACTATGCTAAAATTGATACATCTAGTAGAAAATCTAAATAAACAAGACCGAGAGGAGAGTTTATCCTTAGATAGTTCAATATGATTGTACCAAATAGTGAGATTGAGAGGAGGTCTATATGCCTAGGTATGATCAGAGGAGAGCTTAAGTGGTATATTTTAGTCGAGGATGAGACCGAGAGGAGATTTCTAGCTAAGAGTGGCAATCAATATAATTTGTATCAGTTTATTAGCTTAATCTAACGAATCAACCGACTATCGTTTTATCATCTACATTTTTGACCTCCTATAAACATCTTATCATTTATAGTAAAAATAGCACACCAAAAATATATATAATTGAATCAGCGGTGTCCACAAGTATACGAGTCAAATTGTAATATTGTATATGTGTACAACGGAGTACAAGAAGTATTTCGAGGATCATACTTAAGGTAGGATGAAATAAATCTAATAAAAATCTTTTTACAATAATAATTCTAAATAGTACTAATTAAATACTATATTACAATAGATCATAAAATAGATTAATAAAAGAAATTAAATAACTAAAATAAAATAAACAAGAAAATAAACAAACGACTTAAATTAATAAAACCAATCAGGAAGATTAACTTGTTTCAGGGTTTGTAATTAACTTCAAATTAGGGTTTTAAAGCGAATTAGCTACCGATTAACCAATTATTACCTCTCAGTCTCTAACTGATAAATCGATTAGTCAATACTCGCTTATATCCCGACATCACTTTCTCAACTAGGATAAACTAAGATTTACTCGGTTTGACTTATCTCCCAATCTCATCTAACCTATGCTTACTTCCTAGGGTTGTCAAGCCTAGGGTTTAGGAACACGTAATCTATACCCATTGATCCTCTCGGGAAACCCTAAATTCTCCGTTAATCATTCCCCCATCCACTCCTTAATCTCTCCTAAAGGATTTTGTCACTCGTGTTATTCATAATCTTAATCTCAATGGAATAAAACATGTAAAAAAACACGATTAAATCAAAAGAGAAAAGAGATTAGAATAATCTTGGAATTGATGTCGATTGAAGAACGGAGTAGTAAATCGCTTTATCGGAATAACGAATATCATCGCTTACAAAAGCAAATAACTGAAATACTTCAATAATATAAAGTAACTCTTGGATTGAAATGGATTCCAAGAGGAAAGAAAAAAGAGTTTATGAAAAGCCAAAAGAAAACTTAATCTAATCCTACTCCTAAGCTACGAGGGTTTTGAAGGCATCCAAGACCATCAAACCCCTAAGGTATTATCTATAGGAGTATTGGCAACTCGAATTAGGTATTTGGCATGTCCTAGGTCTTTGTATAAAGTCAACTGCGTGAACGGAAATAGCCTCAATAGACTTGGGCAACACGTTGACATATGCCGCACCATAGGCCTTGCATGGCACAACACAACAGATGTTCCACGCCTTGTATGGTTTGTTTCATGCTTGAATGGCTCGGGAAGCTTTTGCATCACTCGTCTTTTACTCTCACATTAATTGGGTCTATAATTCATCATCCTACACACTCAATTTAATATATTAGCACTACCTAAGACCCGTGTCAGCCTAATAGGTCACAACACTCATAAAATGTGTTAAGAATACTTATTTTTACTAACTTTTAATTCTAAGTACTAAATACCGAAAATGTAAAAAAAAATACCAAATTGTGTAGAAAACAAATTCCTTAAGTACGAAAATAGACCGAAATAACTACTACATTTGACGGCATGTCAATTGTCTAAAGCAATAGGGAAGAAATTTAGATTATTTAGTTTAATTGATAATTTAAATTTAGTTTATAAATAATTTCTTTTGGAATTTGCACTAATAATTTTCAAATTGATTAATTTAGTAATTGTTTAACTTTTCATTAACTTGATAAATACATTTACTGATAATCCTTTAGGTTCAACCCATGGGATACTCGAGTGTCCCATTGACACTAAAAATATTACAATTGACACTGTATGCTTGCAATTAAAACCACACTTTTAAATCGTTTTATAAAATTGCTTGTTTTCTGCACACGGGAGCTTGTGGTTAATGATTTCATTAAAGTACCGATATTATTATGACTTGGGAATATGACTAACACATTTAGTTGGTAATGTTGTTATATGTTTAGTTATACCATCATGTGCCAAAAGATAGCTATGTTCAAATTGATTAGTTTTGATTATGCTTGTAATTATCAAGGTAAGTTTAATGAATCCATTTGAACTTACTAAGCATTATTAATGCTTACTCTGGTTGTTTTTCCTTCCTTGTAGATTTTTACCTTGCGAAACTGCCGAGCCAGATCAGTGGAGGAGCACACACTATCCCAAGACGGTATTTGTAAATTCAATTTGAGTCTAGACTATGACTTCTAAAAGAATTTTGATATAAACTTTTATAAAATTCGTTCAAGTGATCATTTGAAAAAGGCTAGTATTCAAGATTGAATATGTAGAATATAAGTTATGTGTATTATAGATATGTATACTCTTTCTCCTTTACTAAGATTTTTTATCTTAGTAAGGTTTTAACGAGACACATTATTTATCAATGAACATTCAAGGGGAAATGCAATAAATATTTTATTATTATAAAGTGGATGTCCATTAAGATAAGAAATTTGATAAATATATATATATATATATATATAAGGACTCTAATGTTCATTACAAGTAGAATTTTATATAATTTATACTTCTTATGTTTATAAATACATATTTTAAAAAAGTATTGTAAATATCTCTATTGATCAATAAAATGTGTGCTCTCTTTATTCTCCTATTTCTCTTGTTTTAGACTCCCTCAATATTCTTTATTTTATAACAATATATTAATTTTGAAATAAATTTATTTATTTTTAAATTTAAAAATTTTAAATTAATATTATTTAAAAATAAATATATTAAATTTCTTATTCGTTAACAAATAACAATTTTTTGTTAATAAAAAATCACTAAAAATATTAAAATTAATATATTTTATATTTCATTTTGTCTAAGTAATTTCAAAATTCCCTTTAAAAAAATAATGAATTACATCCTATTAAAATATTAACACGAGAGTATCAAATGTTACTTTAATTTTTTATTTTTTATTTAATCGTTATTCCTCCAACATATACAATATATATATATATATATATAGATATATATATATTTTAACTTCTACCCTTTACAAGGCATAAATGGATAGAGCAAAAGGTACAACAAAAACATTAAAAAACATTTCTTATATTGTATCCAAAAGTTTTAATTTAAATGTGCAAATGAATGAACAAAGACTTCAAACATACAAAGTACAAAAAAAAAAAAAAAAGCAAAAACAAACAAACAAACTAAAAGTTCATTACAATTGGAGCAAATCTCAACAACTTGTCTAAGGAATTTGGTGAAAACTTCCTAGCAAATAAGTAGCAAACATTGACTATTCTTTCATTATAATAGCACTGTGTGGAAGTTCTTAGTTTCTTCAAGAACTCTTCGGTCACTTCTTCTCTACGAAACCTGTTGGGATGAGGTCCTCCCTTCGACCAATCCACGTATGTCAATGTTTTATACGCATTCCTCGTCGGGAAATTCATGTCTACAAATGTCGGCAAGTAATGCTCGTCGCCATAGCAATCGTTTTTGCAATATTGCCAAAAAACCGGATAATATGTTTGGTCAGTAATTACCTCGATGGCTAGGAATCGGTCGACCTCGAACCATTGAGAGCCCTTTCGCCATTGTTCGAGAGTAATCAGAGGGGACATCATTTTACTGTATCTACCACGGCCAACGGGACCTGGTAAGTCATACGACTCCACAAAGAATTTGGTGGAGTTGATAAGATAGTCATAAACGGTTGAGAAATTGAAGAGAGGAATGCATGATTCCGAGAGAAGAACGAAACGTTCGTTGGATATATCCATCAATGCGTTTGCTAATAAACGTCGTTCTGCTTCCACCATATTCATTTCTCCCCATCTCGCTATCTACATTATTTCATGTTCATAAAAACAATGTTATTATAAATTTATGTAACAAATATATTTATAAAAAAATTTGTATAAATAAACAAATGCCACAAATTACTACTAGTAGTCATATTACATTTTGCTCTCTCTACTAAAAAAAAAAGAAGTAAATTAGTCCACGTATATCAAAGAGCAAATTGATCTTTTTATAAAAAAATTCATCTATTTTTATTGTTAAAAATTATTCTTTGTACGTCAAAATAAGGTATACATCGCACGCCACATGTAACTATTTAGTTATTCCATCAACCATGCTAGTTTTTAATAGTGAAAATAGATGAAATTTTTAATAGAATCGACTAATTTGCTCTTTAATCTAATATATAGAAACTAATTTGTCCATTTTTAAGTAAATAAGATAAAATGCAGTCTGATTCCTAATACATGGGGCTCTATAGTACTTATACTGAATTTAGTTGAATGATAAATTATAAATATAAAAAATTAAATAAGTATAGGTTCAAATTATATTATGCGTATGATATAAAAAAAATAAAAATTTTATATTTTCTAATAGAATTAATACCTAAATCACCAGTAAAATTTTCTCAATCAATAAGTTTATAATAAATAAATATAGATGTTGCTAATAATACACTGCAAAATATTAAAAAAATAAGAATGAAAGATTCTATGGACGTCTATATAGATATATAAAGAAAAAAGTAAAGTAGTTACTCGTTTAACTGGAAAAGTTGTAGAATAGAAGCAATGCATGAATGCGAACGTATATTTATGTAACTCTGCTTAAAAAATATGTTGTATTTACCCAGTAATTATTTGATATTTTAAATTTTATAAACAAGTTAAGGGTATTTTTATAATTTATTTATTTTTTTACTACATTTATTAAACTTTTAACCTATTTTATAGAATCTAAAAAGCTCATAGTATGTATAAAATAGTTTTCCAAAAGTTAACTTTATCTTGTTTATATTAATAAATAAATGGATGAATTTTAAGTATTTTTATATAATTCAAATTAACTTTATACAAGTATTTAAAATACTTGGGGGCCTTAAATACTTAGTAGCCAGCCAGCTTAACCTACCATAACGGACGATAAAGCATAAATAATATATGCTCTTAATAATCAGAGCTGTTTTTCTTTTTTCTCTTGAAATATTAATTTAGTATGTTTATATATATATATATATATATGTATAGATATATTATATTTGAGGCAACCACTATAATTTAATGCATGATGAAAACCAAATTTAGCCCACCTTTTTGTTTAAATACAAAATTAGGATCCAAATTATATATATATATATTTCAGTTGATTCAAATTATAATATCAATCAATAAAAATGATATTTGTTAAATTTTTATTGGATATGTTGTATAGTTTTCAGATAAAATGAGAGTTTAGGTATATTTTTTTATAAAAAAAGAAAATTAAATAGCTAAATATAGTATAGTTTAAGGGTGAATTTTGAAATTAAGAGAAAAACAAAGCAACACAGAATTGAAAATGAAATGTAAGGTAATAAACAAAGGGCAAAAAAAGAGGGAAAAGTGGGATGAACAGACCTTACTAGGAATCCAGCGATCGTAAAAAACCGAAGACTTGGGCATAGTTTGAACGAAAGAAGGATCAGAATGAACGTAAATGGAGTAAAAGCCTTCATGTCCACGAAAGAATTTCTCCCAAAGTGGAGCTAATAACACTTTTCCTCTCGTCAAGAACATGAACGCAATTTTGGGTGTTCGTTGGATTGGGTATTTTGGGATTTTAGGAACCAATGATGCCCTCCAAAACAACTCCTCATCCGTCATATTATGCCTAGTCGCCGGCGGTTCAAAAAATTCTTTTATATAATCCCTCTTCTCTTTTCGAGTTTCTTTGATGGGTGGTGATGATGCAGGAACCGGGGAAGGCAGTTCAATAACACCACCCGATGGAAGAGTTGTTGGTGGTGGTGGGGACGCGGGTGGGGGTGGCGGTGGTGGCGGCGGAGGAATGTCGGATGCACGGAAAACGGATAGTTGGTAGAGTTGGAAATCCATGGAACCATCTTTGAGATAGAAGAAACTGAGAGTGATCCCTAAACCCAACCCTAAACCAAAGAGAATGAAATAGAAAACAATATCATTGAATTGAATGAGGGAATTGGGAAGCTTGGTGGTGGTGGTGGTGGATATTTGAGGACGGTGTTGTTGTTTCTCCACCACGTTCTTCTTCATTGCGGAGGAGGAAGAGGCAGCGCCGTCGGGGGTGGTGGTGGATTGAGAGCTGCTCCTGTCTTTTATTTGTTATTAAATAGAGGAAGCGTTGTAAGAGAAAAGAAATGTCATGAGGAGGATATTGATATTATGGTGTCGTCGGGTGTGTGTAAAATTGAAGTTATTGTTCGTTCTTTTTGCTTTTAATATGTGAGATAGAGAGAGAAACAGGGACGTACATTTTCTTTTTGAGTTACATTACAAGTCTCTAATTCTGCTTCGCCCATCTCCCTCTCTTTTTTTTTTTTTTTAATGGCTAAAATAGCAAACCTATTATTAGGTTAAATTTGCTATTAATCCCTATACTTTTAAAAATTTATAGATTTAGTTCCTATACTTTAATTTGATCAATTTTAATTTATGTACTTTTCGAATTAGTCAATTCTAGTCCTAATTATCTGGTTAAATGTAATTACCAACTATGTACTATACATACAGCTGTAGATTTAATCTATACTCTACAAGTGGGTCATTCAAAAATCACTATACTTATTGAAATGAGAGTTGTTAATCCATTAATTGGGTCTTTAATGAGCAACATGTGGAAATAACAAGTTGACATAGCATTACAAATATGATAATATTTTTGCCGCATCAAACTTTAAAAATAACAGAACTTGACTTAATGAATTTAACAATTATCGTTTGGTGATTATTGGAATTTAAAATTTGAAAAAATATAAATGACAGAATTAAATTAAAATACAGTGATTTGTAAAAGTAATAATTTTATTTATTAAAGCATTGAATATGAGTAAATAAATCTTTGAGTTTTACGTGTATATCTAAATAAACCTTAACATAAATTAATGTTTAATTTGAAACAAATAATTGTTTAAATGTAAATCAAAGTATAAAAACTTAAAAGATGTGGTTGTCCCAGAATAATAAAATAAGAAGTCAGTTTAAAATAATAATATAATTCAAGACTTTAATCATATAAAATATGTTGGTTATTTTAAGGTATAAAAATTCTAAAATGAATCTCTCTCTCTCTATTCTAACATATGACTAAGTGAAGGTAAAGTTTTACCAAAATCAAAACTCATAAATAATATATTCGTTATCACCACTCATAACGCATCATTTATGCTTTTCTCATCATACCCGACATAATATAGATTTCGGAACTAATCGCAATGACATCTATAATATATATATATATATGAAAAGGTTTAGAATAGATAGTATAAAAGCAATTTAAAATAAATAATATAAAACAATTTAAAAAATCATTAATACTCAAAACAATAAAATAATATCTAGAGCAACTTAAAATAAAACAATTCAAACTAACATATAAAAAGCTTTAAAAATAAATAAATAAATAAATTTACAACAAATAGTATATGAAAAATATGCATAAAATAGTTTAATATAAATAACACATGAAATCTTAAAGTATATAATAATAAAAATATTTATAATGAATAATAAAAAGTATTTGAAAGTAATTTACATATAAAATGGTATAACTAAATGACATAAAAAAATTAAAATAGATCATATATATAAAAAAAATAGCTTAAAGTAAATAACATATAAAATATTTAAAATAAATAATATGTAAAAGAGTTTAAAATAACTAATACAAAAAGCTTAAAATAAAAAAATAACTTAAAACAATGTATAATGAAACAATTGGAAATGAATGTTACAAAACAATTTTAAAATAAATAATACATAAAATAGTTTAAAAGAACTAATATGTAAAAAAAATACCTAAAATAAATAATATATAAAATTTTTTAAAATAAAATATATAAATAATAAATAAGTAGAATATATAAAACAGTTTCATTTTAAAAGGTTAGGGATCGAGTTGAAAAAGGGTTAAAATGTAGGGCATAAATTGTAAATAATAAAAGGGGCTAACAAGGACCAAAATAAGACGAGTTAAAAAAGACAGGGACCAAATAGGAAAATATCCCAATGCGTGCGTCCCTTAGCGAGCCAGGGACTAAATTGAAACGCGCAAAAAATATGTGGCCAAATTTATAAAAATAAGAAAAGGATAAAAGGACCAGATCGTAGCGTGCCGAAAAAGCGGAAAGGCTGATTGCGCAAATTGCCCATGCTCTAGAAAACATGCGGATCCTCCAGCATGCGGGTCGGAGCTGCGGCACATGGGCAGCGGTGCCAGAAACCCTAGGGTTTCTGGCTTCTGCCAAAATTTGTTTAGGTAGTGGGCCATAGAATTTGGGCTTTAGGGTTTTTTTATTTTGAGTTTTAAGTTTGTAACTGGACTGTTAATAATATTGGGCCCGGCAAAATTTGGGTTTCACAAACATGTAGCTTTTTTGCAATTGTCCACCGAGCTTTCTCATGTGTTGAAACCATTGAATTATCTTCTCTTTGTCAATGTTGTTAAAAATATCTTTCTCCACATATGGAATCAAACAATCATTCATCCATTGATCTCTAATTCGATTCTTTAAATGATTTTTGACAATTTTCATTAAAAAAAAAACTCTTTCCACACTTACTGTAGCAATTAGCTAAATCAACGCTAACTTAACCAGGCAATATACTAATGGATAAACAATGTTCTTTTTTTGTATCAGCCATTTTCTTTGAAAGATCTTGAGTTCCTTTCAAATTTGAGAGCTCCCAATTTGATCATATGTTAATAATTTTATGTCTCCAATTAGTTATCAAGTGCAAAAACTTCAACTAGAGAAAAAACAACTGAATAAATTTGACTAAGACGAATCAACTTATGTTTGCCAAAAGTTGCAAAATCCTCATTAAGACATAAGAAAGATACACATAATAGTAGCTTTGTATTTACTTCATTGAAACGATTGTTAAGTTCTTGGAGTTGTGTATCTATAACAATATAAAATAACTCCACAATATAATGATCTATATTAGTTACCTTAAGAGCTTTCCTATGTAACCTTTCTTTGGCAACAAAGGCATCATCCATATTAGGAATATCAATATCATGCTTTTGACAAAAGGATGATACTTCTGAAAACTTCTGAAAGTAGAGAAGTTCATCCATCTTCTCGGAGCTTTTGTAATCGTTCTTTTGAAATCATTACCAATAAGATGACATTATCAATTTCTTAATTTTTTTTCTTTTGTGATCCCAACACATATCTCATTTTTTTGGAAAAATCAGGTTTAAAAACTGTAACACCCCATACCCGTATTCGATGCCAGAACTGGGTACAAAGCATTACCGGACTTATCACACAAACTTTCATACAATTTCGAGTCATCAATTTGTGTCCAAATTAAAACCATTCACATTCAATCACAATGTCCCTATTACGAGCCTATAAGGCCCAAAACATGCTTTAGAAGTGGTTCGAGTCTAAATCAAGAACTTTAGAAAATTTTACAAAACTTAGGAAATTTTTCACTAAACATGGGTCACACGCCCATGTGGGCAGGTCGTGTGGTCACGCACGCCCATGTCCTAACCCCGTGTAACTCTCTGTTTGTCACCCAAGAACAAATTAAAGACACACGGCCAAGTCACACGCCCGTGTGCTAGGCCGTGTTGTTGATTTAAAATTTATGATTTTTCATAAAATAGGTGAAGCCTTCACACGCCCAGGACACACGCCCGTGCCTGAGGCCGTGTCATCCACATGGCTGAGACACAGGCCCGTGTCTCTGCCTGTGTGCTCAATCCTGAGCATTTTGTTTTGCAAAAATTAGGGTGCAGAGGACATACGGCCTAATCACATAACAGTGTGGCAAGCCATATGTCACACACGGCCTAGACACACGCTCGTGTGCCTACCCATTTGGACAAAAATAAGGCTATTTACCAAGTCATTTGTCACCCTTTAATGCACACACCTACACAACTCAACATAGCACCAATCCAAACATTTACACACAACCAATTCAGCCACAACCAAGACATCAACACATCATTCACATGCTACCATCTATTATACACAAACATCACATACTTATCATTTCAAAACAAGTAAAATCCTACATCCATGAAAGACATCATCATATAAATCACTTATATCAATAGTATCCAATTTCAAATGGCCTTATACAAAATGAGCTTGTAACCAATATAAGCCAACACATTTGGCCAAATCAATTATGACACATAACAAAATAACCAAGTCCCTTATACATGCCATAACTCAAAATGTTGAAATCATTGGTACCAAAATAATTGTTGATAGTGTGAGTGGATCTCCAACTGTCTCCTATCCCTGACCTAACTTGGTGACACTATAAGACAAGGGAAAGGATATAGCTTAGTAAATTCCTATGCAAATAATAAGCATCATAACCATACATTTAACATACAATTTAACGTGATTAAAATTGGCATAAATGTTATTAAAATCTTATAGTCGTAACTTACTTAATCACAACTTTACCAAGGGTTCATCACATATCGAGCTTATTACGTATGAGTTTTACGTACATACTTGTACCAACTCGTAACATACCATAGTCTTTCACAACTTAGACATTCTCATTAAACACTCGAAATATTAACGGATACTCGAAAATATTGCACAAAAGTGCCATATATGTAGTCAAAGCTACCTCACATCTCACAACACATATAGGCTCATTTTCGAGCTATTCACGGGCCTGTTCACATAGCTGTTAGTTAGGACGTAGCTACACAGTGCTGCTCACACAAGCTGTAAGGTATCTGCAACTCATGTTAGACTACATAGCCACTGGTAGGACGTACTAGACCAGCACCTGGATCACATAAACACATGGGTTCCTAGTGACATGTCACTCGTATCCTATTCTATTCCTAAGGCTCAACCGGGAATACTCGCTTGTCGAAACTTTGTCATTTGCATCCAAAGAGTCAATCACAATTCATACAATATTAAAGCATTTAAAACATAAATTTAATAACGCATTATTTACATACAAACTTACCTCGGTACAAAAATAGTGATAGTGGACCTGATAATCAAACACTTCGTTTTTCCCCCAATCTAGGTCCGAACCTTATTTTTCTTGATTTATTATAACAAATTTAACTTATTTAATACACACATTGTTCAATTCAGTCTAAAAATTATATTATGGAAAAATTATATTTTTGCCCCTAATGTTTCACATTTTTACAATTTAGTCCCTAGGCTCGTAAAAAAAAATGTATCCAATTTCTTCAAAACCCAAGCCTAGCTGAACCATTTTCATACTTATACCAGCCCATCTTTTCCACTTAATCACACTTTTACTACTTATTTTATAACTTTTACAAATAGGTCCTTTTTGACATTTCCATAAAAAAATCACCTAACTATTTTCATACTCATATCAGCCCACATTTTTCACTTAATCACACTTTTACTACTTATTTTATAACTTTTACAAATAGGTCCTTTTTGACATTTCCATCAAAAATCACCTAGCAAAAGTTGTTTATCTTATATCTAACATACATTTCTACCATTAAACATCAAAATACACAATTATCTATCATGGGTAAAAATTTAGACTTTGATTATTCCTTAAATTAGTGGTAAAAATAGGTAGATCGAGTTACAATGACTTTAAAAATGTAAAGAACATTAAAAACGATGTAAGAATGTACTTAAATCGAGCTTGAAAGTTAGCCAAAACCCTAGCTATGGAGACCCTTCAATTTTCGGCACTAAGGGATGAAATTAGAAAGATGAACATTTTTTATTTTTGTTATTTTGACTTTATTTGCCAAATGACCAAAACGCCCTTCATGCATAACTTTAAAATTTCACCCTGCCATGTCTATTTTTGTCCACTAACTTAACAAATGGTCTAATTACCATCTAAGGAACTTCAATTTAAAATTTCATAGCAATTAGACACCTTTAGCTTCTAGAACTCAAGTTTTGCACTTTTTGCAATTTAGTCATTTTTGCTAAATTGAGTGCTCAAACGTCAAAATTTTTGAACGAAATTTTCACAGAATCATTCCATAAAACTGTAGACCATAAAAGTATAATAAAAATAAAATTTTCTACGTCGGATTTGTGGTCCCGAAACCACTGTTCCGACTAGACCCAAAATCAGGTTGTTACAATTCTCCCTCTTTAGGGATTTTCATCCCCGAAAATCTTACTAGAAAATAGGTTTGGGTACTATTTTCTCATAGCTTCTTCGGGTTTCCACGTAGACTCTTCGACCCCATGTAGTTGCCATAAAACTTTCACTAGGGCTATACTTTTATTTCTCAACTGTTTAACTTTCCGAGCTAAAATCTTGATCGATTCTTCACCATAAAAATGTAGACCATAAAATTGTAGACCATAAAAATATAATAAAAATAAAATTTTCTACGTCGGATTTGTGGTCCCAAAACCACTGAAGTGGCTTTCAAGTAATCACGGATTACCTTTACTTTTTCTTCAGTTTCTCTAACCAAATCAACCCCATGAATCTGTCTCTCACTAAGTTCAGTCCGATACTACGTCGTTCAACACTTGCAGCCATACAATGCCTCATACGGTGCTATCTTTATACTCAACTGAAAATTATTGTTATAAGCAAATTTGACTAAAGGTAGATATTTCTCCCAACTAACTTTGAATTCTAGAATACAACAGCGGAGCATATCTTTGAGTAACTGAATCGTTCTTTCAGACTGACTGCCGGTTTGCGGGTGAAATGCGTTACTAAAATTTAACTTCGTACCCAAAGCCTCTTGTAATTTCTTCCAAAATCTCGAAGTAAACCTCAGATCTCTATCCGAAATAATAGAAATAGGCACTCCATGCAATCTCACAATCTCATAAATGTATAATTCAGCTAACTTATCAAGTGAGTAGTCAGTACGTACTGGAATAAAATGAGCTGATTTTGTCAATCTATCAACAACAACCCAGACGACGTCTTTCTTTTTCGGAGTCAAAGGCAAACCCATTACGAAGTCTATTGTAATCCTATCCCATTTCCACTCGGGTACCATCACTGGCTGAAGTAAACCCAAAGGCACTTGGTGTTTAACCTTTACTTGTTGACAAATCAAACATTTTGAAACAAACTCTAAAATATCTCTTTTCATACCTGACCACCAATACAATTTCTTCAAATCATTATACATTTTTGAACTACCTGGATGAACCAATAAACAACCACTGTGTGCTTCGTGTAGAATCTTCTGAATAAGTTCATCATTTTTCAGTAGACATACTCTATCCCGAACATCAAACAATCATTTGAACCGATTCGAAAGTCTGTATCACTACTCGATTCACACTGAGCTCTTCTGGCTTGCAATTCAGTATCATGTTTCTGAGCTTCACAAATTTGTTGTAGAAATACCGGTCTAGCTCTCAACTCAGCCAAAATTGAACCGTCATTAAACAAGGTCAATCTCGTATTCATAGCTCTCAAAGCAAATAAGGACTTTCTGCTCAAAGCATCTACGATTACATTCGTCTTTCCCAGATGATAGTCGATCACTAATTCATAATCCTTCAGTAACTCGGGCTATCTTCATTGTCTCAAGTTCAGATCCTTCTGAGTCATCAAATATTTTAAACTCTTATGATCTGTAAAAATATGACATTTCTCACTGTACAAATGATGACGCCAAATTTTCAAAGCAAAAATGATGGCGACCAATTCTAAATCATGCATCGAATAATTTCTTTCGTGCAGTTTCAACTGTCTCGAGGTATAAGCTACCACTTTGCCCTCTTGGATCAACACACAACCCAAACCATTCAATGAAACATCGCTATAAATTACAAATTCTTTTCCCGATTCAGGTTGTACTAAAATCGTTCAGTCAGTAATGCTTTCAATTTCTCAAAACTTTGCTGACATTTTTCGGACCATTCAAATTTAACATCTTTTTGCAACAACTTGGTCATAGGAGTAACAATCATCGAAAATCCTTTAACAAAACGTCGGTAATAACCGGCTAAGCCTAAAAAGCTTCTAACTTCAGATACATTCCTCGGCGGTTTCTAATCAACAATTGCTAAAATCTTATTTGGATCAACCCGAATACCATCACCTGAAACAATATGTCCCAAAAGTTCGAATTCTCGGAGCCAAAACTCACTTTTACTGAATTTAGCAAACAATTTCTTATCCCTCAACATCTGTAATATAGTTTTCAAGTGCTTGGCATGCTCGGACTCGTGTCGAGATAAATTAGAATATCATCAATGAACACAACCATAAACTTATCTAAATACAGTCAAAAAATGCTATTCATCAAATCCATAAAAACAGTAGGAGCATTAGTTAGTCCAAAAGGCATGATAAGAAATTCATAATGCCTATACCTTGTCCTGAAAGCAATTTTCGGCACATTCGACTCTTTAACACTCAACTGATAGTAGCCGGATCTCAAATCAATCTTTAAAAATACCGTTGCTCCTTTCAACTGATATAGTCACCTTATTGAGTTGTCGGTAATCGATACAAAATCTCATAGATTCATATTTTTTTTTACAAATAATACTGGAGCACCCTAGAGAGAAAAACTCGGTCTCGCAAAACCCTTATCTGTCAACTTTTGCAACTGAGCTTTCAATTCTTTCAATTTAGTTAGAGCCATCCTATATGGAGCAATCGGTATCAGTGAAGTCCTAGGTACTTAATCAATAGCAAAATTCACTTCTTTGACCGGTGGTAACCCTAGCAACTCTTCTGAGAACACATCCGGATATTCACAAACTATCGGCACTGATTCAATTTTTAATTCAGACATCTTTGTGTTCAACATATAAGCAAGATAAGCTTCACAACCTTTCCTTACGTACCTCTGAGTAGACATAGACGAAATCACAATAGGCAATTCACTTGATTCATCGGTTTCAACCCAAAGAACCTCTCCATTTTCACATTTTAATTCAATAGTTTTTTGTCTACAATTTACTACGGCATCATGCAATGTCAACCAGTCCATACCCAAAATAACATCAAATTTATCAAATGGCAACAATATTAAGTCGGCCGAAAAATCGTGACCTCGAATCATCAAAGGACAATTCTTGCAAACTTTATCAACTAGCGGCTTGACACTTTAATCAAAAAATCAGTAAACTTAACATGCAAACTCTTACTAGATACCAAATTCACACATACATAAGAATAAGTCAATCCAGGATCAATCAATGCAATAACATTAGTATCATAAAGAGAAAATATACCAGTAATCACATCGAGAGATGACGTATCCTTACAAGTACGAATGACATAGGCTCTAGCAAGTGCTCTGGCCTCAGATCTCGCAGCTGTATCTTTTGTCACACCTTTACTATTAGTTCCACTCCCGGTATTTCTCGGTGGCCTACCTCTATTAGTAGTATTGCTCGGCCTTGCACTCTGAAATTGTTCTTTCTCAGCCATCTAAGGCAATCTCGGATAAAATGCTCTTGAGAACCATACTTGAAACATTACCCACACTTGCCATTGAAGTAGCTTGAGATTTAAAACTTGAATATTGCTTCTCGTGGTCTCTATGCGAATACCCAGCAGATACATTCAAATGAGAATTAATTTCTCTAGATTTCTTTGACTGAGATTGAAATGACTTACTTATTGGTCTTTTTCTTGCATCTCTAGCCTCACTCTCGGTCTTTCTTTTCTCTTTGCTTAGTTCTTCGGTTTTGCAAGATCATTCAACCAATACAACAAATTCTTTTAGTTCCAAGATTCCAACCAACAGTCGAATGTCCTTATTCAGCCCATCTTTGAATCTTTTACACATAATAGTCTCGGAGGAAACACACTCTCGGGCGTACTTATTGAGCCTGACAAATTTTCGCTCATATTCTATCATTAACATTCGGCTCTGTTTCGGCTTGAGAAATTCTTTACGTTTCTGATCGATGAACTGTTGGCTGATATATTTATTTCAGAATTCCTCTTGAAAGAACTCCCATGTAACCCTCTCTCTCGGTACTACAGATACTAGTGTCTTCCACCAGTGATATGTTGTGTCCCTCAATAATGATATGGCACATTTCAAACATTCTTCGAGTGTACATGATAATTCATCAAATAACCTGGTAATATGCTCAAGCCAGAACTCGGCTCTCTTGAGGTCATCATCTACATTAGCCCTAAATTCCTCAACCCCTTACTTTCGATTCTTATCAATCGGAGGCTTATTCTATCTCAACAAATCCACACCTCAAGGAACTATGGGAATTGGTTAAGGATAATGAGAGGGTGGAAGATATTGAGCATTCAGATTTGTTCGAACAAACTCCGAATACCACTCATTCATCATATGGAGGAAGACTTCTCTAGCCCCTCCTCCTTGACTGACCGTGGAAGGTCTATTTTCTGATGATGCTGCCCCTTGAGCAGGAGCCGATGCATTACTTTCTACATCATCAGCTACAGCTCAATCGAGATCCATTTACTATATGAAACCACAATTTAAAATTGTCAGAAGTCACCACACTATCATAGTTCATAAATGACAAGTATAGCTAGACTGATACACACGCTACGCTAGTCCAAGAATCGACTAAACTACAACTCTGATACCATTAAATGTAACACCCGATACCCGTATTCGACGCCGTAACCAGGTAAGAAGCATTACCGGACTTATCACACAAACTTTCATACAATTCTAAGTCATCAATTTGCATCCAAATTAAAAGCATTCACATTCAATCACAATGTCCCTATTACAAGCCTACGAGGCCCAAAACATGCTTTGGAAGTGGTTCGGGACTAAACTGAGAACTTTAGGAAATTTTTCACTAAACATGGGTCACACGCCCATGTGGATATGGGACACACCCATGTGGGCAGGCCGTGTGGTCACACACGCCCATGTCCTAACCTCGTGTAACTCTCTGTTTGTCACTCAAGAACAAATTGAAGACACATGGCCAAGTCACACGCCCGTGTGCTAGGCCATGTGGTCGATTTAAAATTTATGATTTTTCATAAAATAAGTACACACTTCACACGCCCAGGACACACGCCCGTGCCTGAGATCGTGTTATCCACATGGCTGAGACACACGCCCATGTCTCTGCCCGCGTGCTCAATCCTGAGCATTCTGTTTTGCAAAAATTAGGGTGCAGGGGACACACGGCCTAATCACATACTGGTGTGGCAAGCCATGTGTCGCACACGGCACGAGCGTGGACAAAAATAAAGCTATTTACCAAACCATTTGCCACCCTTTAATGCACACACCTACACAACTCAACATAGCACCAACCCAAACATTTACACACAACCAATTCAGCCACAACCAAGACATCAACACATCATTCACATGCTACCATCTATCATACACAAACATCAAATACTTATCAATTCAAAACAAGTAAAATCTCACATCCATGAAAGACATCATCATATAGATCACTTATATCAATAGTATCCAATTTCAAATGGCCTTATACAAAATGAGCTTCCAACCAATATAAGCCAACACATTTGGCCAAATCAATTATAACACATAACAAGATAACCAAGCCCCTTATACATGCCATAACTCAAAATGTTGAAATCATTGGTACCAAAATAATTGTTGATAGTGTGAGTGGATCTTTGACGGTCTTCAGTTCCCGAGTTAGCTTGGTAACACTATAAGGCAAGGGAAAGGAAGGGGATTAAGCTATATAACTTAGTAAGTTCCTATGCAAATAATAAGCGTCATAACCATACATTTAACATACAACATAGCGCGATGAAAATTGGCATAAATGTTATTAAAATCTTATAGTCGTAACTTACTTAATCGTAACCTTACCAAGGGTTCATCACATATCGAGCTCATTACGTATGAGTTTTACGTACATACATGTACCAACTCGTAACATACCATAGTCTTTCACAACTTAGACATCCCCGTTGAACCCTCAGAATATTAACGGATACTCGAAAATTTGCACAAAAGTGCCATATATGTATCCAAAGCTACCTCACATCTCATAACACATATAGGCTCATTTTCGAGCTATTCATGGGCTTGCTCACACAAGCTGTCAGTCAGGACATAGCTACACAATGCTACTCACACAAGCTGTCAGGTATCCACAACTCATGCCGGACTACCTAGTCACTGGTAGGACATACGAGACCAGCACCTGAATCACATAAACACATGGGTTCCTAGTGATATGTCACTCATATCCTATTATATTCCTAAGGCTCAACCGGGAATTCTCGCTTGTCGAAACTTTGTCGGTTACATCCAAAGAGTCAATCACAATTCATACAATATTAAAGCATTTAAAATAAAAATATAACAATGCATTATTTACATACGAACTTACCTCGGTACAAAAATAGTAAAATTGGACCTAATCGTCAAACACTTTGTTTTTCCCTCGATCTAGGTCCGAACCTTATTTTTCTTAATCTATAATAACAAATTTAAATCATTTAATACACACATTATTAAATTCAGTCCAAAAATTATATTATGGAAAAATTAACATTTTTGCCCCTAATGTTTCATATTTTTACAATTTAGTCCCTAGGCTCGTAAAAAAAATGTATCCAATTTCTTCAAAACCCAAGCCTAGCCGAACCATTTTCATACTCATACCAACCCACATTTTCCACTCAATCACACTTTTACTACTTATTTTATAACTTTTACAAATAGGTCCTTTTTTACATTTCCATCAAAAATCACCTAGCAAAAGTTGTTTATCTTACATCTAACATACATTTTCTACCATTAGGCATCAAAATACATAATTATCTATCATGGGTAAAAATTTAGACTTTGATTATTTCTTAAATTAGTGGTAGAAAAAGGTAAATCGAGTTACAATGACTTCAAAAATGTAAAGAGCATTAAAAATGAGGCAAGAACGGACTTACAATCGAGCTTGAAAGTTGGCCAAAACCCTAGCTATGGAGACCCTTCAATTTTCAGCAGTAAGGGATGAAATTAGAAAGATGAACATCTTTTATTTTAGTTATTTTGGCTTTATTTGTCAAATGACCAAAATGCTCTTCATGCATAACTTTAAAATTTCACCCTACCATATCCATTTTTGTCCACTAACTTAACAAATGGTCTAATTACCATCTAAGGACCTTCAATTTAAAATTTCATAGAAATTAGACACCTGTAGCTTCTAGAACTCAAGTTTAGTACTTTTTGCAATTTAGTCCTTTTTACTAAATTGAGTGCTCAAACGTCAAAATTTTCGAACAAAATTTTCAGAGAATCATTCCATAAAACTATAGACCATAAAAATATAATAAAAATAAAATTTTATATGTCAGATTTGTGTTCCCAAAACCACTGTTCTGACTAGACCCAAAATCGGGCTGTTTCAAAAAAAATTTTTGTCATAATGAAAAATTAAAATTTTAAAAATCAAGCTGGTTTGTGATATTTATACTAATATTTTTTTCTCAAAAAATACTTGTGTTTTGTGCGAGACGAATCCTAGACATTCTCAGCTTTCAACCATACAAATTTCTTCATTATTCTCGTATTACAAATTGCTTCAAGTGTGGGCTCGGTCGGACAATCATGAACCAAACATAGAACTAGAAACGATTTATTACTTTCAGTAGGAAAGTAATTCTCTCTCAATAGAAACTGATATAATTGTAATTTTTTCAGAAAATAGAATTTATTCTAAGAAAATAAGTTCTCACCACTTTCTGGGGAAAAAACAATATTTGGAACTTATGTGTGAAAAGTTATGTAAATAGTTCTACCAATGTCATCTATTTATAGGGAGAAATGGGAAGAATCATGGTTGAATTAGTAAAACACAAATAATATTTATTTAATAGAAAATAATATTCTACTCTAAGTAGAATGGGGTGAGCGGCACACCTTACTAAAAAATATTAGGAATGTTTCCCCTCTCTCTTACGATGAGAGGATTTGGCTCTCTCTTGTATTTGCTTCAATTGTATATGTTTTCTGGATTTTTAACCCAATATTTTATAATTTAACCCAACCCAATACATGTTTTCTATTTCCTAAAATAAATATTAATTAATTAATTTAATTACATAAATTAATTTTCTAACTAAATAACTTTTTCAATCCAATTCTAATTCTGTTAAAGTCATGGCAACTTTATCGCAAAAAAATCTATAAGGAAATGTATTTAATTTTCATATTCAATGGATTCACTATAACTAATTAATTTAATTCCATTTTAGAACTTCAATTATTTAATTAATTAAATAATAATTCAAAAAATTTAAATTAATTCTCAATTCATTTTTATACTTTGTGAGAAAACACATTCATTTGTGAATATGACTCATTGCTCTATCTTCATCATGTCCATTTATTTCTGTTCATTTGGTTTCAACAAGTTAGCGTAGGGACCGATTAGACATATGAAATTAGGGATCAAATAATTTATAATTAAATTTCAACTTTTTACCTATTAATTATAAACTTATTTAGTCACAAATTCATTCCACTATAGTATCATGACTCAGCTCTTACTAGTTACTTTCCATTACGAAAGTTACTCAATTAGTGCTTGTCCAATGACCTTGTCATCAATGTGTTACCCGTATAGGATATCTTTAATCTCTTTGGTATAAATCTATTATCCCAATATGATTCAATTTTATCTCATGGTAATCATTACATCTTTCTTCATAAAAAGTTAATTACTATCAAATAGCAATTAGGTCATTTATCACAAAGACAAATGACCAGTGGCCACGTTTACTTTTCATCTATCATGCAATGTCGAGGAAAGGATATCATTTACCTATTAATTACGCTATGAATTCCATTATTTTGAATGATACTAAATATTGTAGAAGTCGTATACCCAACGCACCAGCTTTTGGTTCCTTATCTATTTGAACTCAAGCTTTTACTTACTTCAAAGTATACGAGTCACGCATACATAGCCCATCATCTACTCAGGATTAATGTATGTCACACTATGAACATCATAAGTGAATAAATCCAACACCAGATCTAAGATTTATTCTACTTAGGTCCTATCTAATGCACTTCCAGTCCAATCAATCATTTCTATGTATCTATCTTCTGGGAGCCATCTACTCCGATGCCCAAGACAAAACATCTTTCCAATTGGACTTGATAGACAACATATTAGTCTTTCAATTGGTTTGCTCATTTCCTATTAGACTAAGGACATGTTTAGGTTTATCTACTAATACAAGTTGTATTTTTGTATTATGATTCAACCACGTAATATCGCTTAGTATTAGTTAAACATTAGATAACCAGCGAGTCAATATTTACTTCCATTTTGATTTGCGTGCAAAAATATTGAAGACAATATACAAATGGTGTTAATGTAATTTATGGATATTATTAAACCAATTTATTCTAAAAATAAAAGTATACAAAACAAATATACTACACCTAGGGCACCAGATCCAACATCATTGATTTAAAGGAATAAAAAAATTCAAATGATTTCATCAAACCTAACAATGTATTAGCTTCTGCCTTTTTATCAGATGTTAATCCATCATCTATTATAATTTCAAGCTGATCAACTATCGAACTGAACATGATGATTATGCTTAAAAGCATACCATAGTGTGAGCCCCAATGAGTATCACTTGGTTGAATAGGGTTTTCTCTTGATTTAATCCTCGTACAGAATAAATTTCAAAATTGGACAAAGACTTGTGAACTTTAGAAAAATGCAATTCACAAAGCATTTCATGGTGTTTGCAAGAACCTCCTACAACATTTATTAAGGAAACAATCAAATTGAAAAGAGATGCAATCTGAATATGATTTTTTGTTGCTAAAACTAGAGCTAATTTGAGTTGGTGCGTGAAACAATGAATGTAAAGAAATGATAAATTTTCTCTGAAAATCAAACTTGTCAAACCATTAAACTCCCCTTGCATGTTACTAGCACCATCATAACCTTGTCCCCTAATTCTTGACGTGCTTAATCCAAATTTAGCCAAGAAAGCATCAATTGTTGCTTTAAGTGATAATGGAGTAGTATCCTTAACATGGACAATTCTTAAAAATCTTTTCAAAACATGTTCCTTTCTATTGACATATCATAGCATAATTCTTTTTTTTTTTGATACATCACGAGACTCATTTACCAACAAAGCAAACAACTCATCTTAAAGATCTTCAATTATGGTATTTGTGGTCTCTATTGTAGCAGCTTATGCAATGTCTTTTTTAACATCATGAGATGTTAAACGATTATTCTGGAGCATTTCCCACAATAAATTTTTTCACCACATCATTATATCTCCAATTAACTTAAGAAGTTCAAGAAAGTTACCTTGATTGATTGAACCAATAGACTCATCATGCTCTCGAAATGTTGAACCTTGTTTAAGAAGAAACTGAGCACAATCGACTGAAACTATTACTCTTATTCAATAAATTGCTTAAAATAGCAATTTTTCCACTATATAAATGTTAATATAAGGTGGAAAATACAATTGAAATGCAAAAAAAAAGAAAGAACTGATGATGTATTTTATATAAAAAAACATTTTAATCAATTTTATAGATCGAAAAAAAAATGAATTCTAGGGACATTGATATCTCAATGTATCCCTCAATACGAAACATGTTGCCTTGGTATGCCTTGGGTTTCTACAGTACCTGCATAACCTCTATTGATTGTCCCTCTCCCAAATATCCTTAACATGTCAACAGGAAAGCTCACCCCAGCTAGCCGCGCTTTCTGACCTGTACCATTCAAACCTTACAGCAAGTGCCCTGATTTCAAGAATCTCAGTGGCACTTTTTTCACCCATTTCAAAGATTTCATGAAAACGTGACCTGTTTTCAAACAAGGATCATGTTATGTTCAATCTCACCCTCTCTCGCACCTATAAAAAAGATACTCATCATCCATTCTCAATCATCCCTAAATAGATTTCTCTCCTTAACATCATCCTTCCACTCTACAATTTTTATCTCTTTCGGTTTTCTTCCCCGCTTTAGTGTTCAAAATTTTCATCGATAATGTTTATTCTTGTTTTAGGTATTCTTCAGTCTTCAGTATGCGATAACGCTTCAAGACACACACATTTCATATATCATCCCAAGATGGGACCACTACCTCAGAAACCTATCCCATGGAAGTCGGGTTTTGGGGTGACGTTGCTCTATACGGTTACGAGTGAAAGTTTACGTAAAGGTTCCATCGACGGCTATTATGAGGTCATGGATTGGAGTTTAGCAGGGGAGCTAGTCCATAGCCGCCATGCGAGAACAAGCTCAAATGTTTTGGATACCTGAAGTTGTTGTCTTATAAATACCATACAAAAATTTGAAGGCATAATCATAGGGAAAAACTGTGGGGATTCCCGTTATAATCGGCATAATTTTTTCCCCCATTTATATGGGTCGATATCTTTAACATTCCTTATTATTCAAAGGTCAGCACCACCATGGACACAAGAAGACTCTTAGGCAAGGAGCGGTTGTTTCGGTGGATTAAAGGTGGTGCTCCTTTCTAGGCGACCGTTGCTGAGCCGACCTAAGTTTGACCTCTACTTCCGCCAAAACATCTACTCTCCTCCTGAGAACCCTCTTGTGTCCACCTTGATGTCAACCTTCGAATAAGAATGAAAGGTTAAAGATACTGACTACATGAAAATAGATAAAACAAATACATTGATTACACCAGAAAGCCCTTCATTTTTCCTTATTATTATGACATCAATCTTTTGTATGGTATAAATAAGGCATCATTTGCGGGTATCCAAAAAGCTTAAACTTGTGGCAGCATAACGATCGTCGACTGACCCTCAGTTATGCTCGAACCCATGACCACATAACAGCCACCAACTAAGACCTCAACTTAGACTTCGACCTGTGACCGTAACAAGCACTATCACCCCAAAACTCGACTTTCATGAGATGGGTTTATGAGGTTATGTTTCTTTTCTTGCATGACATATGAAATGTATGTGTTATTACATCCTCGACTCCTTAAATCTACCTATAAATTTTCACAGTTTCACCTCTAAAACCCTAAATAATAAAAACCCTAATTCCTAAAAAAACCTAAATAAAAATTCAGGAGAGAGTGTGTGAAAGCATGCCCAGCCAAAAATAGCTTATTTCCTTAAAATTTGAAAAAAAAAATCCTAAAAGGCCAATTAAAATAAATCAACATATACTTACAATTTAGCCTTTTGTTTGTGATATTATTTTTTTGGGTTTTGTGTTCTAATGGATTGATTAGATTTTGTGATTTTTCTAGCTTTCATTTCATAAGTTCAGTTATGTTAGAATTGAAGGTTGTTGGTGGTTAAACAAATTGGTTTTGAGACTTTTGAGCTAATAACACTAGGCAATGTTGTTAGAGGGTAGAAATGTTCTTAAATTTCTTTTCAAAACAATCCAAAAATGTTGAACGAACCCAACTCAAAAATGAAATTTAAATTGATTCATTGCAAAAAGGTTGTTTATTACCAAGAAATGCTAAAAAAATTGACAAAATTAAAGCATAGATTAGATTAAAAGAACGTGAAAGATGAATTTGAAGAAATTTAAAAGAAAAAAAGAATTAATATGCTTTAACTGGAAGCAAAAATACACTCTGGTCTGGTTTCTGCAAGTAAAAAAATTCTATTTTTTAAATTTATTTTAGTTAAAAATAATAAGTTTTAAAGATTAAAAAAAAACTTTTTGGTTATTTGATCTTAGGTCCCTGGTACATTATCTAATTAAAAATTCTAACACAAAGTGAAATGTGACATCCTATGTTTGGGCCATGTGTCTTGATAAATCTAAATTAATATCACGAGTCAAAGGTACCACATTGCTAAACGACATTAAAGTTTAGATAATGAAAATCGATTTCTTGAAGTTAAGATACCACATTAGAGTATATGTCAAAGTTTAGATACTAAATATGTCATTATCTTTTTAAACAAGAATAATATAATATATATAGCATTTATGAATCACCTTATTTAAATCCAAATAATCACCGAAAAATAAATTAAATATATTTTGTAAATATTTTAAAATTTTCATTTTTCAAATTATATTTTATAATTGATTGAATTTTAGCTCATTGGCGTCATTGTACTAAGTGTGAACATAGTTGAGCGCACATTATCTCCAACTTATAAGCAAGGGAAATTTTGGGTAGAATATTATTCAACATCTAGCATAATATTATTTATATATTCTATAGCTAGAATATAAAAAGTTTGAGTTATAAATCACTTCTCTTATTGACAAGTAGTATTATTGGTTGTTCGACACATCTTATATTACATTTATATTTCCCAATCTATCAAATCTATTGATAAATCCTTACTAACAATCTTTTTCTCGATATTACATTTTCCTCTATTACTTCAGACTTCTGAAAAACATACCCGGTGAAGGTAAGTATTGATCAATATTACCATATTATTATTAATTAATTCTTTATATTCATTTTAATAGTAACATTAAATGGCTAATTTATAGAAATATGCTCAAAACAAAAAATTTAAGAGATTATGTCTTTGTTTTTTTAAATTGATCGATTTACGCAGTGAAAACGAGCCCTATAGGGTGCGTTTTTCTTTCAACAATAACTTTTCTAACGACTACAAGGGGTCCAATAGCCGTAATTTTCCCTATATAAACCCCTCTAAACTTCATTCTTTTTAACTCAATACTCAATCGTCAATCTTAAATTCTCAATTCTCAATTCTCAATCCTCAATCCTCAATTCTCAATTCTCAATTATTTTTTTAAATCTTTCTCTGAATCTTAATCTCTTCAAATTCATTTTATTCCTTATAATTTGTAAAATGGAAAATCAACTTATTCATTTAGATGTCAAGCATATCTTCGACGTTCAATTACAAATGGTAAGAAAATATTATTAAATTATTTAATTTTAAAAAGTTAATTAATCTTGTTAATATTATTAATTTTTAATGTTTATATACTTAGGCCAAAGATTAAATTTTGGAGACGTACATAAACAATTTAAGCGAAGGTGCACTGGATGTCATTTATGGACACTTGCGAGATGCAGAATTTTTATACATGGCTCACATGCTTGGGGGACTAAATTGGATCCCCCACTTATCAGTGCTTTGGCTAAAAGATGGAGGCTGGAGACACACACATTCCATCTTTCCTGCAGTGAGTGTATAATTACACTCAAGGACGTTAGTTTACAACTCAGTCTACCGGTCGATGGGGAAGTTGTTACGGGCTAGCGCTTTATGCCAATTGGAGTGCAACAAGCGAGCAGTCGAATTGAGATGAGATGGTGGAGGACAACTTCAAAACTATCGAGGCTTCCAAAAGTGACATTGAAAAAGAACAATTTGCACGCGCATTTATCTTAAGGTTGATCAAAGGTTTGCTCATGCCAGATAAATCTCAAAATCTGGTACATTTAAGGTGGCTACTACTACTAGCCGACTTGAAAGAAGCGGGATGACTTAGTTGGGGATTAGCGGTGCTAGCGACATTGTACCGAGAAATGTGTCAAGTGACAAAACCAAAAAAAGTTAAAATTAACGGTTGCATGCTCCTTCTTCAACTTTGGGCATTGTATTGACTACCATTTTTACACCCTTGAGTGGACCCCCTTATGAATTCTCACTCGTAATATGGTAAAATTCATTTGATAACATCATTATCCTTTTAAATTTTCATTGTTATAATTTTGAAATAACATATTATTTAGGTGGAATAACCTCACGAGACACAGCAGTATGCCAGCCAAGCTTGAGGATATTTGGCTAGCTTTAGATCAACAAATCGAATAGGAGGTTAGTTTATGAATTTCAAAGTTATCAATTTTTTATTCTAACATTTTAAATTAAATATTAGGCACGTGCTAAAATTTATAAATTTGTACTATAGTTTGTATGGTATGTGGACCCGAGGATTCAAGAATGCGTCTCGGCTGAATTTTTGTCAATCGCAACATTTGGCACATCAAAGTGCCATTTATTGTTTTTGCAATAGTCGAGATGCACGAACCTAACCAATTGATGTGACAATTCGAGTGTACATAACATATTCCACTGCCACCCCAGAAGCTCGGTGACCTGCACAATATTAACTTGCAAGGGAGACTCGAGGAAGATTGGCAAACATTCGACAAGAAGTATATTGATATTTGGCAGCATAGGTACGACTACTTGCCAACGCGTGAACCATTTCTCACATCGGAGTTGGCGACATATCCGAATTACATAGATTGGTTGAGGCATAACAGTAAGCAGTATCTACTACTGACTACAAAAAGGAGTAGACAACGTCACTATAGGAAGCCAAGATGAAGACCCATCAATCTTAAGTTGGGAGAACATGTCGTGGGAGGATCCACGTCTACTCCAGCTCCACACGAAGACCTGATTTCTGTGCAACCTCCGAGTCAGTCTTGTTCATATTACACGCCAATGCTGCCAACAACACCAACACATCTAATATCACTGATAATTCCCACATTTTATCCACAATCGGCCCATATGGTAATTAACAATTATCCGTCAATAATGTCGCAAAAACCCTAGCAAGGTTGTTCTACCAAGGTGGGTCATCCTCGCAATCGTCAACTCATATAGGGGGGATGTACGATAGGCGGATAAGACCTAGGCGCAATCAACCACGGAGGAAAAAGATGAATACGACAATCAATATGGATGTGCACGTGAAGATCAAAAAGAATTCAATGAGGAGCCGCCAACCTAAATATTGCGACAGAACTCTAAGCATGCCAAACGCCTTTCCAGTTGTGGCACACATTCGGGATGCCGATGATTATGTTACTTGTAATTTTTCCAAAGTTGTATACTTTGTTTTATATCCAAAATGTTTACTTTATTTTGCATCCCAAATTTACACTTATTTACAATCTACGAAACAAATTTACTAAATTGGTTTGCTTTGTACCATATTGTATGGTGAGTTTTAATCATATTTTTTCATTTTTGTTACTTTTTCATTTAAATTTTTCTCTATCCATTTGTTAATTAAAATATTTTCAAAAAGCAAAGATTTGCTAGTAAGGTACGAGAAAAGATTATTTTTTTATTTTGTATTGTAATATATCTTACTTCAACAATTAATATTAACTTACAATTTACAGAAAAAATTAATGAATAAATGAATAAGTTAGTGTTTACCAATGAATGAGTTAGTGTTTTAATTAGCACTTCTCATTGATGTCCCCAACAGGTGTGGACATGTTGGCTTTATATGGTTTAGGTTCCTATAGTAACTGCATAACCTCAATGTGTCTTTCTGCTCCTTAATAACCATACTGTCACGTATCCGGGTTGAGTTCGACTGACCTTTTGGCTTGCGATGCAAGTTCTTATCCGGTATCAACTCAAAAAAAGTGTGTGAGGTAGGCGACTACATGCTTTCATCCAAAACAGGTGGGAATTTAGATTTCCAAACATTATATATACATTATAGTTTGTAAACTTTGACAATGTAAGTGTAACACCCCTTACACGTGTCTGACGCTGGGACAAGGTACGAGGCATAACCGGACTTAAACATAACCAATCATACAAAATCGGGCCATAAAATTTCATTCAATTTAAAACCATTCATTAACATGCATATTGTCCTTTATACGAGCCTACGAGGCCCAAAACATACATTGGGTGTGGCTCGAGACTAAACCGAGAATTTTTTAAACTTTTCAACACTTAGAAAGTTTTCTTGTTTTAGAGGGTCACACGCGCGTGTGGGTAGGCCGTGTGGTCACACATGCCTATGTGGCTTGGAACACACCCGTGTCCTCAGCCTGTGTAACTCTCTGTTTATGACGTCATCAACAAAAAAGGGTCACACGGCCAAGTCACACACCCATGTGCTAGGCTGTGTGGAAAATTTAATTTTCATGAATTTTCATAAATAAGGTGCAAACTTTATACGTCCAGGGCACACACCCATGTCTTAAGGTCGTGTCTCATACCCGTGTGTTTATTACTAGGCATTCTGTTTCTTAAAACTAAGATGCAGAGGACACACGGCTGGATCACATGCCCATGGGGCAAACCGTGTGTCATATACGGCCTAGACACATGCCCGTTTATCTACCCATTTGGACAACTTTGAGGTTATTTTCTAAGCCAATTGCCACCCTTATTTGCACCAACACATACAATACTTCAAAGACACTTAACATGGCATAATTAAGTACTTAAACATCATCAATTAAGTCATGTTCATGGCAACACCATATCAACTTATACATGCTCATGTTACCATACCTTGTTAAGCCAAGTTTACCAAATCACATGCAATATGTAACATCAATTTACTCTATTTTACACATTCATATCTTAGTTGTCATCACGCCATTTACTCATGATTCCATCATCAACATCCATGATCACATTCACAATTCAACCATGCCAAACAAATTTTAACCACAACATGTATGACCTTAGCACATGCATGGATATATGAATAGGCTTACAACCCAATAATCAATATAAGCCATACCTCATGGCCATATACAAAATGAATCATCAAATCATTATAAGCCAACACACTTGGCCAAATTAATATGACTCGCAAACAAAAAGACCAAGTCCCCTATACATGTCATATTCAAAATATCAAAACCAATTATACCCAAATGACCAAGTTGATAGTGTGATCGATGCTCCGACGACTTTCGATTTCCGAGCTAGCTTAGCGTCACTATAAGGGATGAAAAGGAAGGAGGTAAGCTTTAAGCTTAGTAAGTTAGCATGTAAATAATTAACAACATTAGTCATGCATTATTATACACATAACATAATATAATTTATCACAATGTCATCAAGTATCATAGATACATCTTAAATCATGTCATTTACATAGTGTACAATAAAACTCATTATCATAATTCATTCATTCAATTCTTACCAAGGTCTCATCGATTCATAATCTCAATATTTATGAGCTTTGTGTACATACCTGTACCCTTCCAACATGATCATACATTGTCATTTCTTTGACATAATCTTTGGATTACCAGTTGAACCACTTGGAATACAAAAAGATATCCGGGAAATCTCATACATATAGTAAGATGCCAATGCCATATCCTAGATATGGTCTTACATGGGATCACATATCGATGCCAATAGCCCAGCTATGGTCTTACATGATGTCTCATATCGATGCCATATCCCAGATATGTTTTATACAAAGTTTCATTTTCGAAGCCATGTTCCTAGACGTGGTCTTACACGAAATCGCATGCCGATGCCATATCCCAGATATAGTCTTATATGAAATCTCAATAACCCTAATGTCATGACATTTGTATCCTATCTATTCCTAAGGTTCAACCGGGATTTTAAAGTACCAAATCTTCGTCGGATCGTTAACAAGTCATCATTAACCAAATCCATAGAGACAAATATACATTTCATGCAATATCAAAGCATTAGATACATAATAACATGATGTTGAATTATTTACACATGAACTTACCTCGGTAACCAAATATGGCTAACTATTCGATTTAGTCTACAACTTTGTTCTTCCCTCAGTTTAGGTCCGGACTCCGTTTTTCTTGACCTATAATAGCAAATTTCACTTATTTAATTATCACATTGTTCAAAATAGCCCATAAATCATACTTTGTAAAAATTACAATTTTGCCCCTAAACTTTTACATATTTATAAATTAGTCCTTAGGCTCGTAAAATAAAATGTACTCATTTTCTTTGTTACCCAAGCCTAGCTGAACCTATATCATACTTATAATAGCCCAAATTTTCTTTCAAATCAGAGTTTTACCACCTATTTTACAACTTTTACAAAAAGGTCCTTTTTAGGTGTTTTCGTGAAAAATCTCTTTGTAAAAGATGTTTATCACACATCAAACTTTCATATTCCTCCATTAAACATCAAAATACATGCATGTCACACATGGATAAGTTTTTGAACATGAACCATAGCTCAAAATAATGGTAGAAATAGCTAGATAGGTTGATGACAACTTAAAAAAATGCAAAGAACATTAAAAACGGGGCTAGAATGCACTTACTATCAAGCTTGGAAAGTGAAGAAACCTTAGCTATGGCTCCTTAGAAATTTTGGCACCCATATGAGAAAGATGAGAAAATTTTGCTTGATTTTTCCCTTTTTAAACTTTTATTAACCAAATGACCAAAATGCCATTTTTACTAAACTTTCAAATTTTATCCATGCATGCCCATTTTTTTCCATAAAACTAGAAATTGGGCAAATTGATATTTAAGAACCTCTATTAATAATCCAAAGCTATTTCATACTTAAAGCTTCTAGAATCTCATATTTTGCAACTTTTGCAATTTAGTCCTAAAAGTTAAATTGGACACTTATTCACAAAATTTCTTCATGAAACTTTCACACAATCATGAAAACATGTCATGGACCTCAAAACAATCATAAAACAAATATTTATAATTTGAATTTGTGGTCTCAAAATCACTATTCTAACTAGGCCCAAAATCGGGATGTTATAGTAGGTCATGCAATCTACACGTGTCGAGGCACATGTCATAATTACATGTGCGCATAGATAATGAAATGCTTGAAATCTCTCAGTCATAGGTCATTTATCTCATATCTATACAATATGCTCCCCCGGTAACTCCTTGGTTGAGTCACGAATGACATACTGAAGATATTGAGTTTGCACTTTATACATTTTCCCCAACATCTTTCAACATCGACTAGCACCAAAAGTGACCACCCTTCTGTCCTGCGTATGTCTCAGCCCACTTTGGAAACAAGACTGCTAATTAGAAATATGTTTCCTTAACCACCAAGGTTACCGAAAAATGACGCGTCCTCTTTAGTATGGAATTAATGTATTCTACTAGGTTTATTATCATATGCTTGTATCATAGTCCTCTATCATATGATTGCATCTACTGTTCCTTGGGTATCCAATTGAGATACACTGCACCTTGTCAGTTTATAGCCCATAGTCTCTCCAACATTTCATGGAATTGATATTGGACGAGCTCGTACCCTACTGATGACAATCAATATGGTATCCAAGAAACACAACTCAAATGTATATTTTAAACTGTTATACAGAAAAGAAATACTATGCACAACATACCAATGTTTATGACATGTTTTCGCTCCACATCTTTATTGTATCGGCCTATAACAATACCTATGGTGTGCACGATCCCATAAGCTTCAACGTTGATCGAATGCAACCTATATTTCAGTGCCCTTGTTGAAAATGATGCATACATTGGGTTGCGACACAACATGCCTTTTCAAGTTAGTTAAGAATAAATCTCAGTCATCTCTGGATTTTTCGGGCGTGATTGCAAAAGCTATTGATAAGATTTTTCAATTACCATCCTGTGCAATAGCTAAAAATAATCAACGTTCGTATCTTCCATACATAAATGTGTCGTCAATTTGGACAACTAGCTTAAAGTACCTGAATGCAGCTATGCATTGCTTGAAAGTTCAACAAAAATAATGGAAAAGTCTTTTTTCTAGAGACCAAGCGATCGCCATAATACGCAGGCTTCGTTACGAGGTCGGTAATGGAACTTGGTACATACCACTTCAGTACCTGACACCATATATAGAATTCATTGTAGGATTTATCCCACCCGCTATACATCTTCTCCAATGCCTTTTATTTTGCCAACCATGCATTGTGGTACCACATAGTGTATTCGAACTCGCTATGGATGTGTGCAATAAAAACTGGAATCGAAATCCTAAGACTTACTTTGATTATGGATAATAAAAAGTCAGATATCATGTCCAAATCTAATTTTGGACGATCGTTTGGGTCACCATATGTAATATTATGTCAAAAAATGTTAGAATTCTAATCGATGTTGTTAACAATGATACATACCAGCTAGACCTGATCATGGGCAAGGTTACTCGACCTGATCCGAAAGACCGCATGAAAAGTGAGAGGGTTTGGGTAAAAATTTAGGCCCGAAAAATAAGCTTGAACAAAAAATGAGGCTCAATTTCAAAATAGGTCGGGCCTCAAGTATGATTTTTTTGGCCCAAACCTAGCCAAGATTTGTAATACTAATTGTTTAATTTTTTTTTAATTTTCATACGAATTACTAATACTAAAAGTTACTAACCTCCCGTGTCTCGTCTTCTCCCCTCCTCTTAACCTTCCCAAATCTCAAATCAATTTCAAAACAAAAAAAGTCCTAAGTGCTTCCATCAAGACACTGTTGCTTCTTCTGGTTAAGTTGTTACTCCCTCTATCGTCGACGTTCTTCTACCACACAGTCATGCACCCACCAGTCCATCGTCGTTCACCATAGTCGCAGAAGATTGAGAACCCGTACCCAATTTAGGTTAGGATTCTCCCTTTTCCTATCATCGTCATTCTTCCATTTGATTTGGTTTCCCTAAAATTAATTTCCTAGTGTGATATGTTTGATAAAACTGCTCATAGCATCTCTAACCCAAGCACTTAAATCGTGGGTTTATTTGACTATTTTTTTGTTTCAACTCAATCTGTATTCGCAGAGTCTTAGAGGTGATGACTGGGTCACAATGTTTGGGTTTTTTCCCATCTCACCAATTATTTTTGTTATGAACACTTGGTAAATTATTATTAAAAAAACAAAAAAAGCTGCACAAATTACCAATTAAAATGAGGTTAAGAAAAGTTAACTAAGTAGAGAATTGGAAAGCCAAGAGACTACTTATTCCCATTTGTTACTGCAAGTGAGTGTGATTAAAGAAGAGTGAATTTCAAGTCAGAAAAAATCAATAGCAATAGTGCAAGATTTGTCTATTTAATTATCGTGTGTTGAATGTTAAAAAAGTGGGTGTTTATTTAACAAAAATGTTTGAATTTTATGAATGAAAAAATAAATATTAAATTTTTATGTTTAAAAATTTAATCCCATTTGATTTTAAATTTAATCCACATTTTAGATTATAAGCAAAGCAACAAGATAAAATAATGAACATTGACAACATTCCCCCGGAAAGAATTCTTCCATTCTGTTGTAACAAACAGGAAAGGTGACTAATATTTAGTGACCAAAAGGAGCAATAAAGAAAAACATAAATGGAAACAGGTTGAGCCAAATCTTCATAAAAAATAAAATTACAAAATTTTTGAAATCTTTTAGGCATAGACATTTAAATTTGTGTGTTTGACAGCATATGATCAAATTATGCTAAAAAAGTTCATGATTATTCAATTATTTTTGTTTCTCTTTTTAAAATATTGAAAATACTTTGGTTTATCTTTAAAATTTGATCAACTCCTTATCTTTGAAAATACTTTGGTTTATTTGGATTTCAAGACTTGATTTTTTATGATGATGACTAGTTCAAACACTCCAATATATGTGGACAATGGGTTTAATGAATATAAAAGTGCTCCCAAACGTCAAAAGTTTACTACTTCAAAGGTGTGGGATGAAATGAAAAAACTTGAATATGAGAACAAAGACGAATGAAGGCATAATGTAATCATTGTAAAATTATATTCTTTGCTAAATCTTCTAGTGGAACATCCCATTTAAGATTTCATCTAAATAACTGTTTCAAAAAATTTAATAAGGACATCACTCAATACACCATAGCCACTCAACCATCCTTAGCAGGTGGTCCATCTATAAGAAACTAGAAGCTTGATGCTAATGAGTGTCATCGAGTTATTTCTACTTTTCTTGTGTGTGGAAAGCATTCATTTAGGACAATTGAAGAATCGAGATTTAGATACATGATGAGCATCACTAGTCCTAATTTTAAGAATATAAGTAGACATACAGCTGCTAGGGATGTCCTAATGTACTATGCAAAAGAGAGAACCATGTTAAAGAAGAGTTGGCTAAAGCACCCAATTTGATTTGCCTAACTTCTGATAATTGGAACTCTGAGCATACTAACGATGAATACATTTGCATTACTGCTCATTGGGTTGACAAATTTTGGAAGCTACAAAAAAGAATCATAGGTTTTAGAGCTTTATCTCCTCTGTACGATGGTTTGAACATAACGAATGAGCTTGTTTTATGTTTATCTCAGTGTGGTATGGACAAAAAATTTTAGCATCACTTTTGGATAATGCTTCTTATAATGATGTTATGGGTTCTTGTCTTAAAAATTATTTTCATGCAAATCGAGCTCTTTTGTGTGATGGTGCTTTTTTTCAAGTTATATGTTGTAAACATATATTGAATCTTATAGTTAAAGCTGGTTTGGAACTTGCTGATGATGTTGTTGGTAAGATTGAAATGGAATTAAGTACATAAAAAGGTCGGGAATTCGTAGGAAAATATTTTATGATGTGGATGACAAGAACTTTCATTTGAATGTGACCAAAAAGTTACATCAAGATGTGTGTGTGAGATGGAATTCTACTTATTTGGTGCTTGAATTTTCTCTTTACTCTAAAGATGTGCTAGATTATTGGGGCCAACTGGACAAAGATTATCAAATATTTGCACTTTCTATTGAGGTGTAGAGAAATGTTGCTATTCTTTGCAAATTTTTTAAAGTATTACATGATGTGACTTGTTTTTTTTCTGGTTCTAATTATCCGATGGCTAATATTTATTTTAGAGGGGTTTAGAAGGTTCACGAGGTCTTGCTTGATACAATTAAATGTCCTCATTATTTTTTAACTCCAATGGTTAAGCAAATGCAAGAGAAATTTAATAAATATTGGGCTAAGTATTTATTGATATTGTCATGCGTTGCAATTTTAGATCCTTATTACAAGTTAAATTATGTGTGGTATTGCTTTACTATAATCTATGATGTTCATGCTTCAGATTTTGTGTAAACCATTCTTAGAATCTTAGACTCTTGTTGATGAGTATGTTAAGAAATCCAAATCCATGTTTTCCTCTTTGGTCGGGAGTTCTAATGTTGCGGATAATAATCCTGTTGATTCTAGTTTGCATCAACATAATGTTAATAGGGTTGAGTTGGGGAAGATAATGGTAAGAGTGATGAGTATAAATGGTACTTAAATGAATCTAGCACTAAGAGTGAAAAGTCACAGTTGGACATTTATTTGGAAGAACCAGAACTTGAGTTGAATTAGCTAAATAGATGTTTTGGATTATTGGAGAAAAAGTTCAATTCGATAGAATGAGATTCCATTATTGGCTCGTGATCTTTTGGCAATTCTAATATCAACTGTAGCTTTCAAATCAAATTTTAGCATGGGGAAGAAAGTTATCACACCTTTGAGGAGTTCACTTAAGCCAAAAATGGTTCAAGTCATTGTTTGCTTTGATGATTGGATAGAAGCTCAGGGATTTTTAACGGGTAATTATTATTCTCATTTTATGTTATAATTTTATAACAGTTTTTCAGTTTGATTATCTAACTATTTATTCTTATTTCATATTAGAAATTGATTGCAAGAGTGATGAAAATGATGATGACGATGTTTCTTCGATTGCTTTCTAGGTTATTTTTCTAATTGTCGACAATTTAATTTAGCTTACGATTTATAACTTGTTATAAAATTAAATATGTTGATTGGTTGATATATAGATATTTTGGTTGTTTGATTACATTTTGCAGGTTGTTTTTTTTGTTGATTTGGTGTTGTTTTATTGTTGTTTCATAGTTGTTTATTATGTTGTTTTGCTGCCATTTTTAATATTATTTGGATATTATAGAACTTTATTTTATTATTAATTTTTCTACTATTTTAGTTGTCACTATCTTAATATAAAGACTTTTTATTGTATTTTCAATTTGTTTGTTGTTTCAAGAATTGTTTTAATATCGCTTTTAATTTGTTTGTTATTTTAATATTGTTTTAATTTTTTTAAGTGTATTTGATATATTATATTTTAAAAATTATTTATACAATAAAATAATCTAAAAAATTAAAATGGGTCGGGCCAAGCCGAACTCGAGCTTTACTATTATAATTCGAGTCAGGCTTGGGCAATTTTTTAAGCTCATTTTTCAAGTCAGGAGCATGTAACAGTGAAGTTGACGCCACACTGTATGCTATACCACTCGACTGCAATTACAAAAGCATCTTTGGAGTCAAACTTCATCCCAACCTCTAAGTGGTTGAAATTTGTTAACGATGTTGCATGCCCTGATCTTCTATGATGGAGGTCTGGGAATTCTAAACTACCTTCAACAGCAAGATCAACAGTACGTATGTGGGGTGGGGGTTCATACACCGTGAAACTCGAATCATCCCATCAAGAAATGTCTAAATCTTCACTACCAAAACCACCACCTTCTGGTTTAGTAAGAATGGAATATAGTTCTGAAATTATTGCAACTTCCGCACCATTCGGTCTGGACTCCTCTACTAGGTCATTATATGTTTCAGACTCCTTTTTGTTCTCTTTATTCTCTTGTCCCTCTTCATTCTCTTCAGACCCCAGTTGAAAGTCCAGAGTTAGATATGCTTTCGTTGGTCAAGGTTGTCGGGAGTAGATCAATCATTCTTGTAAATCTAATGTCAATCCCAAAATCATTTCTATTTGGCCAACCGAAGTAACTTTATGGTATACCTGTGTAAGTGTTACCAGGGTTGAACATCAACATGCTAAAGTTACAATCAAAGGCACTGACAGAATACCATGCTAGTGTCTCGTAGGCCCGATGACCAGATACGTTCGACTATCCCTTTAAGTTGTAATCAAGAGGTGAAATCAATGGATGCCTCACCATTGATGATGATTTTAGGGTGTCTTGGTAGGAGCTTTTTAGCAACGAAGTGAATCCATCGCACAATCGTGTGGTCGGACTTTCTGCTTCTTGATCTAGCTAGGAATTTGGCAGACACGATGTAATCGAGCTCAGGCCACCTTCGTCCTTTTCGAAGAAGTCGACATATAACTCTAGTACAACATTCCCACTAAAGCAATGAGATTCAATCACCGACTCCAGCTCATTGTCCCTTGATCTCAAAATGGCATATCTAACGGGGTTTAATGACGTTAGATATCTATATTTCAAGCTCAAGATTCTTCTCTGAATCCCCACTTTGCGCCTAATCATTGTCCAAAACTCTTTTAACGTTATGCTCCAGTTGAATGCCAGATCTTCATATTGGGCTGATACAAAAACAAACCTAATTGCGGTCTCACAAATTTGACCATTGCAATGGATAACAACTCTGAATTGTTTACTCATCTTGAACCAAATAGTTTGTTGCACATGTTTAAAATCGAGAAAATAGTAAAAAGTATAGTTCTCATCACCAAATTAAAAGACCTACATATAATTTAACGAATTACCTTTGTTTGGACAACAACGTAGGTACAAAATTTAAGTTTTTCACGACAACCCTATTCTTTTAATTCCAAGAATCCTTATGGAAACAATCTACTTGAAAGGTCGGTATGGAAACTCAATGGACTGTATTGAGTTTATTTTATAGAGCTTAAACCCCGTGACATATCAAACGATTCCAACAACACATGCCCCGGGCATCATGGGTTTTTGAGATATACAATTAAAGTTAAAATTTGTGGGGGAGAAAACGCTCCCTTACAGCGGCATTTTTCAGCAAGGCAACAATGTATGAAATTTATCCCAAGAATCTTGGGTTGCAAGGGGTTCATAAGAAGAAGCAATCAAGTTGGGTGAGGGTTGAAATGCTTAGAGAGAAAATGCCCCCAACTTGATTTCTTATGCCTCTGAGCCCTTACAACCCAAGATTCCTAGGATAAATTTCATGCATTGTAACCCGGGATTCCCAAGATAAATTGAAAATTTTCCCTTTTTACCTCGCCCCATCCCCTATATAAATGGTTCGTTCTCATCTCCTACTCCAACATTTCTTAGCCTTATTTAAATTGTTTTCTTTTTCTTTTTCTTGTATGTTGAAATTTTTGGGTTTGAAAATTTATTTCTCTCTGGCTTTGAAGTAGTCATAGTCATAGTTATAAGTTATGTTTGGGTTTACAGTGATGTCATGGAGCTCGATAACCTACAAATTTCACCTGTCGTGTAAGTATGGAGCCATCACCTAAGAAGTCGGGATCATATTGCAACTTGAGGTCCAAGTTAACGGTGATTATACCGTCTCAGGTTGAAGTGTAACTAAGGCTTCAAGTTTACAAAGGTTATGCTATCAAAGGATGGAACATAACTGGGGCCCTAATTGACGATGGTTATGCGGGCATGAAAACGAGTTTTTTCTCGTTAGATAAGCATGCTTTATAAAACCCATACAGAAGTGTGAGGAAGAAAAACACAGGGTTGTAATACCCCAAACCCGGCCTAGACGTTATGGCCAAGTCTGGAAGGTTACATTAATAAATTGAAACTTTAGTTATTTGTTTTCAAAATATATCTTATTCCGAAACCAAAAATTGTAGATTTTACAAAAACTGGCCACAACTTTTTGGTAAGAGAATTTGTCATTCATAAAATGTTTAGGTGAAACTTTGAAACGTATGTTTATAAAACTTAGTTTTTATAAAATCATCACGCTTTAGTTACTTGCTTTGTAAAACACATAATCCCGATTAAAACTTTGCAGCAAAAAAATTCTTAGAGTTGTTTAACTTTCAACATCTCAAATGGCACCTTCAAACACTGGCTCAAATACCAACTATCACGGGGCTAGAACTTTAGTTTAGCAAACCACGCGACCTTAGGCAATTTCTTTATTTCAAATCTACCTAAGTTAGCTTAGCTCTCGAAAGATGAGAATTCTCTCAAAAATTCTTTAAGGCAGCAAAAAGTACAGCGAAAGCAACTCGAAACGAAAAAGCAATGAGACAATTGAAAAGTCATAAGAAAGTGATGCACACAAGATGCTTGAGTAAATGTTCTCAATATATTCTTTAACTCAGAAAGAATGAAGTATAATGGGATTCAATGGGATTAATAAAAATGAAGGGGGGCATTTATTTATAGTTGAGCTCCCTCAGATCCAACGGTACAAATTGAGTTGCATCGGCAGTCGAGATTAAAGCCTATCTACAATTGAAAGTGCTAAGGGATTTAAACTCTATACATCTTTATCTCTTGGGATTTACACTATTTACTCTAGTTACTCTAGTTTTAATGGAGTTTTTCACTACGCCACCAAAATTTCAAGTAGATGGGCTTCTCCATAGGTTTCATGAATCAAGCCAGTCCTAGTGGGTCAAATGAGCCCCATTTAGTAAGTTGACCTCTATGGGATGTCCTGTGGGCAATAGTCACGAGCTTTGATCCGCAGCCCGTAACAATTGCATCAACCAAGACAACGTCCACAAGGGTAAGACATAGGTCCCACATAATCACGTCTTAGGCAAGGCCACTATATAACATTCCCTTCTACTTAAGGGCAATTGTTATGCCAATACCTCACAAGCTCGCAGCACAGCAGTTCAACCTCACGAGATACTTCACGAGCTAGGGTTGCCTACGAGAACAAAATCCTTTTGAAGTGCTCCATCTCGCAAACCTACGGCAAGATGAGCACCCACTATGGGTACCACACCTTTGATAGAGGCATTATACTTATCATTTGTATATCATGTTTACTTATTGTCCTAACCTGACAACCCACACCTAAAAGAAATTGATATTAATAAGTCAACTAAGCCTTAGGGAATACGATACCAATAAGAAAATGACATATGATACCTTGAGAAGGACCGATGGTTTCCTTTATAAGATCTCTAGGGCTAAAGAATCTCTCTTTCTCTCTCCTCTCTTTCTCAACCACTTGTCTTCCACCCTAGCACTCATAATACGCTCTACAAGTCTTTACCCACTCGTTAAATTGTCATCAACCAAGGCAATCCCAATATCAACAAATCTAAAATTAAGATAGCTAAAGTGACAATTTATAATAAAAAAATTAAAAATAGAAATATCCTCAAACTTGAATGATTATAACTTTTCAATCCTTTAACCTAAAAATTCCACTTTAATGAGATATTTAAAAAAAAGAAGATAAAATTATAAACATTTTATCCAACAATAAGCAAAGTGACCAAACAAAGAGTTCTTTCCGCAAAGTGAGTAAACAATAGTTTAAAAGAAAAATAAAACATAAAATTACGACTTTTTTGTAGGATCGATAGAATAAGTAACCGAATCGGAGGCTTTTTAGTTTTACATATTCATTCTCAAGAGTGACCACCACACCGTTAATAATTGCGTTGAAATGAATGAATCAAAATTTAAAAAAGTTGGAAGCCAATTGCTGACAACTGTTGACCAAACATACCTTCTTTGAGAAGAGAAGCTCAAAGCAACTCTCTCTCTCCATTTCTTTGCCTGAAAGGCTGAAACAACAAGATTCAAACTTAGGAAGCTGTTAGCAGTTGTTGGGTCATTCTCATTTCTGAGTAACGAAGAGATGGTGAAGCTCAATCCCAACTGGGAACTCAAAAATTGCTGTAACCATGAACAAGTTGTCTTTCTTGTCACTGTAGCTGTCTGCACTGTTGTTATACTTGCGGTACTCTCTACCCTTTTCCAAATCTCTTGGGTTAATTTGCTCTACTTAAAAGTAGGAAACATTGGGTGATTTGAAGTAAAGTTGTTAGTGGTTTACTTAGTACATTACTAAAAGCAGATGGGTATTTATTTGTTGGTTGCATTTAATTTGAATGTTGGATTTGTTTAAAGCTAAGCCTGCTTCTGGTAATTGGAGTCAATGTATCTGGGGTTCGTACTTCAATGCCTAAAACCCCTTCCCTATCCTTAGATTGCTGCATCCTTTGTACAAAAGGAAGGCTATAATTTTAGGGTGAAGGGATTAGATTTCAATTTTTTTTCTTTTTGGGGTTCAATGATTAGATTTCATTTGGGAAAAAGAATAAATTTCAAGAACAAAAATATATTGATTTTAATGTATGGTGCTTCTAACTTGGTAATTTAGATACAAAATATACATTTCAGTTCATCCTGTTCCAAGTTGTGCTAAAGCTGAGCCAATTTCAGATGTGAAATTGACTCATCAAACTTTTTTGGTTTATGACAAAAGAGGGTTTATTGAACCTATATAAATTATCTTGTAATTATTTTTTACCTAAAATTCAGTCATGTGGAAAGACTTTTATACTCTGATTGCAAATTACTATTGTGCTGATTAGATGTCTTATTGAATGCTATTAGAATTTGGATTTGAATTTTTGAAAGTAGTGTATATTGAGTAGCAAACTATGAAATCTATGGATGTGTTAGATGTCTATTTAGTAACGAATTTGAAATTCTTAAAATATTTTTAGATTTAACAACTCTATATTCTTTTTACTTTTCCAATATATATTATATTGAATCTCAACTAAATTGTCCATAATATATGTATTTCATTCTTACCATTTACATAATAAATGAAATCCAAATTTCCAATTCCATTTTCCCAAAGGGAGCATTAAATTTTTTATTTGATCTTCGTAGCTGTGGAGGACGATACTACTGAGACCTTTCAAGCTTGTAACTGTATTCCTTCACGAGGCTAGCCATGCTATTGCTTGTAAACTCACATGTGGTCATGTAAGTATTTCTTTCTACTCCTACATGCCGTCTTGAGAATTTACTTTTAACATTTTTTTTTTTATGACTGTTAGATAAATGCTTTGGATGGCAATGTAGCACTATAATGACTCTAGAAGATTAGATAGAGATAAATTTGAATTAGGTAGAGGAAACATGACAAGACAAGCTAAGCTTTTTCTCATGTTTTCATATAATGGTTTGATTTAATAGGACAGCTAGTTCCTTTTAGCTTTCTGAAGACAGGATTAGTAAAATGATAATGGTAATATAACTCGTACGCACTGCACTTAGGATCAGTGCTTAACAGAATATAGGTCCATCAGTTCCATTTCTAAGTGTAACCACAGTTCTATCTAAACTACTTATTTGGTGCATCTTGAAGTGCTTTATTGATAGCATAACCTTGAAGTGTGCTCTTCTATGTATAATCTAATTTCTAAGGAATTGATATCCAGGTGGAAGGGATCCAGGTTCATGCAGATGAAGGTGGAACAACTCAAACACGTGGTGGCATATACTGGCTAATTTTGCCGGCTGGATGTACCTTCTTAATTCCTTTACTGCTTGCTTACACAACAGATACAGACCCACACCTTTATAAATGCATAGTTATGTCGAGATTTAGTTGAACTACAGCCTTTTGGTATTTTGCTTTGGTGAATTGCCTTACTCATCCATTTATTAACATGTTGGTGCATGCTGTTGTGCATGTAAATTTATTTAAAACATTTGTGTTACGTTTGGTTGGGGTATTATTTTCTCTATTTGTTTTTGTCATTGGTTACCTATAAACTAATTGCAATTGGTAATTTTTAGCCCCTCACATGACTTGTTTATGGTAAAGAGGATGAAAACTTTTCGCTTATACTTCCCCACACAAGGTTGCCTGTGTTGTTGTCAGAACTAATACTTCTTGTTATACTTCAGATCTCGGTTCATCATTCTGGGGAATGGTTTTGATTCTAGCATCAACAAATCTTTTGACTGCAAGAATTGCTGCAGGATGTTTTGTCGCAGCTCTACTTATTGTACTCTGTGTAGCTAAAAATGTAAGCATTCATGAACACCTAGAATGACCTTATCTTGGTAGGATTTTTTCTTCTTTTTAAATGTTTCGTTGGTAAATCAAAGGTGCTAGAATTCAAAGCTAAAGTTCAAGGGTTAAAAGGGAGCCAAAACCACATTCATACTGTTTATTGAGACATTCCTTCACACTATTACTGTTTCATGTATGTATGGTTCTTTATTATCTTTTATGTTGTTTTGGCAGTGGACACTAAGGGGACTTTGTATTGGTATGTCTTTGGTAGCTTGAATAAATATGGCTTGATATACCATCTGAGTAATGTCAATCCCTATTGATTGAGATGTCAGGGTTTGTCCTTTTCCTTGGTGTTGTTTGGATTCTTCAAGAAACAACAAAGATTCGCATACTTCGGTATATTATTCTGTTCATTGGTAAATGAATCTCTTGTTCTCATTCTGAACTTCCTTCTATTTCTTACGAACGTGACTACGATTCCCTTTTTTCTTTTACCCCCCATTTTAGTGTGATCAACAAATGTCCTATGCCTTTGATGCAGGTGTAATGAACAGCTTGTTTTCAGTGTATGGTAAGATTTTTGGAACAAGAAACACAGAATCTGAACGGTGAAGTACTATGGAGGTCTTTGTACTAGGAGCTAGATTGCATTTTGCTTCCTTTATTCAAAAAAGGGGCAAATTAATCCTTGTACAATAGATCAAAGAGCAAATTGGTTTTCTGTTATAAATTTCATCTATTTTTACTATTAAAAACCAATCATTTGATCTAACGTACCAAGTGTAACTGTTTGGTTATTTCGTAATAGATTTGGATGATACTTTTAACAATAAAGAACCAGTATGTTCTTTAATCTAATGTACAGGGACTAGTATACCCATTTTTTGAGTAAATGAGGTAAAATGCAATCTGACTTCTAGTATAGAGGGTCTTCATGGTACTTTTACCAATCTGATCTGATGATTTTAATCTGTTACATAATGTTCTGATTTCGTGTGAAATATGGTTGCTGCTACAGATATATACGACGACCTCATATCTCGTAGAGTTCATTCTAGTGATGCCGAAAAATTCGCAGAAGTATGTCCTTGTCCTTGCAATGGGGTCGGATGGGGTGTGATCTGGTGAGAATATAATGAAATAAAATCTGAAAAGATGCATGCATTTGTTGAAAATATTCACAAAAAGAAAAGTAATATGTGATGGCAGGGGGTTAATATCATTGGTGTTTCTTTGTGGTGCAATGTATATTGGACTTGTAATATTATCTTGAGGTAAACTTTGCTTCCATAGTCTCTTTGATTTTCAACTTTCTGAATTCTGTAGGGACTAAAATTCTTTCTTTTTGTTTGTTTCTTGCACAGGAAGTAAGTGAAGAAACAAGGGCAAGTTTGGTTTTTCTTCGACAACTTGATCATCATTCAATGTTTTATTTACACACATATTAAAAGCAGACCTACTCATCACACACACCTCAATTAATCATCCATTTTTATTCTTCTATATTTCCACCACAATTAAAATTTACAACTGTTGTGTGCACTCAAATGTCTCCAAGAGCCACTCATAACATGCTCTCATTTTCTCTTGGTATTATAGTTGGAATCATGTTTATATATATCGTTTTTAAGACCTGCATTTATTGAAACAGTCATGGACTACCATTTTATTATAGCTCTCTAATATAACATAAACTATGAAATACACCTTTTAATAAATTAATTTTCTATAATTTCATCTCATATTTTCACAAGTCCTTAAACTAGTTTTATAGTTAAATAAACCCTTAACCTGACTTTTAACCATATAAGCCCATAATTTTAATGTTAAAAGTAAATATTTAATGCAATAGAAATTTTACACACTTTAACATCAACGTAAAATTTAAAAGACTAATCAGTTTTGTTCTAAAGAGAGCAATTAATTGTGATATGTATATAAGCACTTTCAGAAATTATTATTTTATTTATTATTTAATAAGCTATTTTCATCAAATTCACATCAACATTAAATGTAAATCAATTTAAATTTTCAAAATATTTTTATTTTAATGTTAAAAGCAAGAACAATAAGTTAGGGGTTTTTTAACTACAAAAATAGTATAGTATAATAGTTTAAAGGTTTTTTTTAGTTTATTAACTTAAAATTATTTCTATTTGTAAGTAGAATAAAATTCATAAAGTTTAATTAAAATGTTATTTCATTTAATTTTTACACAAAAAATCTATTAATTATATTTTATTCTTTAATCAATAAAATTAGTTTAATTAAAGAGTCTCTTTCATCAATTTTATTTTGGTGTCTTTAATATCTATTTTATAATTCATGTTCGGATTTCGAGATTGTTCCTCTCAAAAGTATTATTTCTAATATCAAGATAGGTATTTTCTCTTAAAAAATACAATTTATTTTATCATCACATCAAACACTTATTAATCACTATTAATAACAGTGGTAAAGTTTTGAAATAGCCAAATCTGGGTCTCTTATAAAATGACACAAAGTTCAAAAGCCCAACCAGCTATCTTCGTAATGCCTTTGTTTATATCATTGCAGATGAAAAAACAGTACTTTCCCTCGAGAGATCAAAGACCTCGAAGCCAATCTTCAAAGAACCTCAAAACCAGAGGATATGGCCTAGTTCTCTATTGAAAAAAGTGAATTTTTTTTTTTAATTCGTCAAAAATTGTGATGAAAAAAAGGATTTTAAAATGTTTATTTTATAAAGTACATAAATAAATTTAGATGATATTTAATAATTGAATATGATACATAAAATATTATAAAAACTTAAATATAATAATTCATAATATGATGCATGATATTTAAATAATTTAATCTAATAACACTATATAAAATAATCTACAATTTTAATTAGTTAATATAAATAAAATATTTTGAAATTTTTACTATAGCATTTGGATGAAAAGGCTTTCATCGCAATTTTTCATAGCTTTAAACAAGAGCATAAGAATTGAGAATAAAATTTGTCAAACAACAATAACCATTTTAAACTCAATCCTACACCATCCCAATACATACCACAAACTAAATCATAACAAGGAAATTAAATCCATATGACTTTGCTTACCAACTCTAAACAATGTCAAAATTTTAACCAGAAATAAGGTTTCACAACACTTCAAAAAGTACTATCTATGCCTCCGTCACTGGGAACTCAAACACGACATCCTTTCCAGCAAGCTTCCGGTAAACTGCAGAAAATGTCTCAAGCTTGTACTCTGTGTTATTACGTTCCTTGGGGTCCAAATACACCTGCCCAAAGAGGGTGGCAGAGAATGAAAGAACATTAGCCTTCATAAAGTTAAACCAAGATGATAGCCACTATGATTAAACAAAACCAATTGAAGTTGAGGACAGCATATTCACAACACCACAATTCTTTCACTCATAACATTTAGCAATCTAAAGCTAGAATTCGTGTTAGTTAACAATTAGAGTGCGCACAAATGTTGTACCTTCATTATCTTTGATCCATCAATTCTATATCTAGTGCGCTTCCCAACAATCTCAGCAGGTAAGACAACATCTTCTAGCACTGCCTCATGTACAGCAGTCAATGTGCGGCTGCGTGGCCTCTGAACTGCAGAACCTTTCTTTGGAGGCCTTAATATCCTCCTGGTGGCAATAAGAATCACATCCTACAGTACATATAAACCAAGTAAACACTTAAAATCAAGAACATGTGCATCAATTAAACCAATTGGAAGTAATCATTATCAATAAGAACTAGAGATTTATGTTAAAGGTTAAGCCAGATGTAAAAGAATTCATGAACACATAAATTTATTAAAAGCACAATTAATCTATTATTTCTTGCAGAATAGCAATCTATCAGAGTAGAACAACCCAATGATGAAAGCATCTTATGCAACGTATATGAATTTAAAGTTTACTGTATTTTGTACTAAATGGTAATGCACTTAAAGAAATTGTAAATTTGAACACCTAAATAAATTCACATTCAGGCTGATCTTGCTCTAATTGTTTTCATTATACTGAAGGAAGAAATTTGAAAGAGTAGTTTGGTCCTTCACTCACCTTGCCACTGAACTTCTTTTCAAGTTCCCTCACAAGCTTAACATGAACCTTGCGGAAAGCTTTCCTCAATCTATACGGGACATGGATAACAACAGCTTTCCGGCTCCCAGAAACATCAATTTGGCTGATGTAAACAAATTTATATTAATGATATGACGGACAAATACTCAAGAGTGCTAACAAGTAATGCATCCCAGTGAGCTATTCTTACACTGCTGAATTAATATAGAGATCTTTAAGGTCACTTTTCAGATCTTGATTGGTATTCTCCAAATCGAAGAATGCCTGCAACAGAAGTAAATGCACATGTAATGAAATCATAACCAGAGCACATTTGCAGGAACTTTTCAAGTGAAGAAAACATAAGAACATTATAAAACCTGCGCAACAGACTCCTCAAATTCTGTTGGTTCAGCATCCTTATCTTTGTGGATCTTCTTCCTTGATGTATACATCTTTGAAATCTGCATAGATGGATAGATAAAAAGTTGAAAGGAATTTGAGGAATTTCAAACAAGTTCAATACAAATCAGATTGACCAGAAATTCAATCAAATATTATCCATAGGCAAAATTTCACTTGATATTGAAAAAGCTAAGATCCAGCTCTCAGTTTTATTACCCAATTTATGATGAGCAGGACCATGATACCACTTTCAGAAGCAATAACAAGTTGGATGCTTTATAAAGTTCTCATTATGCCAAATTTCAACTTGGAATGCTCTATACCGACTTGGCAACTTATACTAGAACATCATAGTTAACCAATTACTTAGGCAACCCATCAGTTCTATACTACATTATCAGTAAACTGACATTAATCTTGCTGATTTTAAGTGATTGTTAATTGATTCCCATAGTAAGTTACATGACAAAAATTTGAGCACACACAAAGTTTAGGATTCTTTACACATTTTATCTCAAAAAGACAGCATAGAATTACAAATGTCAAAAACCAAAAAACAAGATTCAAACAAAACTATTAGCTCAGAAAGTAATATATATACATACATATATATATCGACACACTAACAGATAGAGAACCCTAAAGCACATTATTGAAATCCTAGAAACAGAATTGAATTACTAAAAGTAAACAGCCGAATCAGAATCAAAACAGCATTTATTTCCATCTACATTTTTCCAGCATATAAACAAGCCACAGAAAAGTAGCATATCTTGCAAAAATCAGAGTAACAAAAAGTCAAAAAAAAAAGTTCTGTCACTCTGTGGTTTTACGAGAAAACAGAATATGAAAATAATAAATAAATAAATAAATAACAAAGACATCTCACTCCTTTTAAAGCAATTTGCGCATTTTCTAGGAAACCAAACGGGTGATTGGAATATGAAATGAGGTACCTGAAAGAGAAGCCAAAGATGGAAGAGATGAGAGACACCAAAGTGAAAGAGGAGGCTCTGTTTTAACTCTCCACCGTGAATAAGAAACCCTAGGGTTTCAGTGGAAGGCTACGATTTTTCTTCTACACGTAGACGGCTGTGATTCAGTTTGGTTTACATTCGGGCCGGGATTTACATGGTCTGACTTATATGGGCCATTATCTATGGATTTGAGTTGTAATGGTTCTTACATTAAGAAGTTTCATTACAAGCTAAAAAAAAAATTAGAGTTCGGTTTTTTCTAAATTTGAAACTCTGTCAAATTCAAGCTCGTAATAATTCAAGTTTGAGAAAGTTTGAATTTGAGATCAATTTAATCTGATTCAACCTAAAATCTGAAAGAATTAGAATTTATAATAAAACAGTTATAATAAATATTAATAATTAATATTATTATATTATATTACTTAAAGTAAAAAAAATAAAAAAATAAATGATTATTATTTATTTTATCAAAAAGTATTCCCTAAGCATGTTAAAATTTTATTAATAATAAAATTAATAAATAATATTTTATGTAATTATAAAGTGAAATAATTTTTTAAAAATTATTAATATATATAAATTTTAAATTAAATTAATAATATGTATAATAAATTAATTTAATAATACGATAATTAGTGTTATACTTATCACAAATGATTAAATATTATTTTTCATGCAATAATAATATTATTACTAATCAATTTAATTTTAAACCATATTTTTTAATAAAAAATTACCTTTAATAATATAAATTACAAAATTTAAAATTTTTTAACAATTAAAGGAAAAATAAAATATCCAAATAGAATATATTAATAAAAAAAGATAATTTACAATTCATAAAGTTATAAAAATATATAAATTTGATTATTGTTAATACAATTATATAAAACCAAACCGCCATAGGTACACAACTCCCAAGTTCATGAGTAACATCCAAAATTTTAAACTATATTATTATCTTTATATTTATTTTTAATGTGGATTGGATTTATTTTTATTTAGGTTGGGTTTTAAATAAAGTTTAAATTGGGTTTAGGCTTAGGTTTCATTGGTATTGGGTTTGGGTTTAAATATATGTTATATTTAATAGGTGTAAAGTCAATTAATTTGATTTAAACAGTTTTGAATTTCAAAACTAAAACCAAATCAGCAACACCAAATTAACTAATTACCTAACCTAGCCTTAAAATGAACTGAAAAAATTGAACTTACCAACTGGTTTGATTCAATTGGTTCAATTTAGTCAATTAAATCAATTTTAATCACTAACTATAATAGATGATATGCTATTACATAATATAATAATATATTATATAACTATTACTAAAACTATTAATACATATATATATATATAAACCATTTTTGTATTATCTATTATAACAAAAGATATAGTATCACATAATATTATAATGTCTAATCATTAATGCATATATATAAACTATTAATATATTATATATGATATGATATGATAGCATGATATAATATAGTAGGAGGGTTAACTTTCAAATGTACCAAAAGTATAGGAACTTAGAGCATATTTCAAATAATATAATAACAAACAATAACCTATAATAATTAATATATTATAAATATTACTGTTATAATATGTGATATGGTATTACATAGTGTAATAATATATTTTAAAGTTATTAATACATACATATATATTATATATATAACTATTTATTGGTCTAAAATCAAAACCAAATTTATCAATTGGGTTTTTTTTTTTAATTGGCTCTACGTGGTCCATTAAGTTGATTATAATCACTAAATATAATAAATGATATACTATTACATAATATAATAAAATAGTCTATAACTATGAATAAAACTATTAATACACATATATATACCTACTATTATATTATAGATTATTATAAAAGATGTAGTATTATAAAATACTATAATGTTTAATCATTAATGTGTATATAAAAACTATTAATATATTATATATTTATACGATATGATATGATATAGAATTATATAATATAGTAGGAGGGCTAACTTTCAAATGTACGCAAAGTATAGGAATTTAGAGCATATTTCAACCAGTATAATAAACAATAATATTTAGTATTTAATAAATTATGTATTACTATTACTATACATGATATAGTATCACATAATATAATAATATATTTTAAAACTATTGGTACACATATATAACTACTAATTGGTCCAAAATCAAAATTAAATTTACTAACTGTTTTACTTGAATTGTCTCGATTTAATCAGTTAAATCGATTTTGATAGCCAACTATAATAGATGATATGCTATTACATAATATAATAATATAGTATATATTGATGAATTAAACTATAAATACATACATATATATAACCATTACTATATATTAGATAATAAAAGAGACAAAATCAATAGTAATGTGTATTTTAGTATATTATACTTATTTTATTAAATTAGATTTTGAATGGGTTTTAATTTTTACAAATTGTATTTGGGTATTGGGTTTAATTTTTTTTTATTTTGAACTTTGAAACTTGGGCTATAATTAGTTTATCTTGAGTTTGATAATAATATGTATATTATTTGGGTTTGAGTTTAGTATAATATATTTGGGTTTTGAAATAAATATTTTAGAATATGAGTATTAGGTTTAGAATTTTAATAAGAAGGATAAAAGTTATTCAATGGTCAATATAATATAATGATAAACAATAAAAGACATTTTTGTCAATTTATATATATATTATATAATATTAAATTTTACATACAATAGGCTAGTGTTAGCAGAATCGAACTAAGCTAGTGTTAACAATCCTAATCCGAAGCTAGTGTACACTATCCACTTATCACCTCGGTAGAATTTTGTAACTCGATATTATGGCATGTACTTAGGTGTTTGTCTATGTGTTTCTTATGAATAATGTTTTGGGTTGAACATAGTTTAATGCTTAATCTTGTAAGCTATGTGCATATTTTTAAGAACAATGTTTTGGGTATGTTTAGAGGTTGATTGATAAGTGGAGTACTTGAAATGGAATTGTGATGGTGAATTAGTAAAGTATGACTCTCAAAGGTTAAAATTGAGAATGATATGGTATGGAAATGGTTGTCATTGAATGAATTATAGGTATGTTGGTAACATTTGGACTTGAAGGAATGAAATTGAAATGTTTTGTTGTGAAAAAGTGTCAAATTGTGGCATTTTGGCTTGGTTGATATTAGGATTTGTTAAGTGAATGTTTAGTTTATGTTTTGAATTGGTTTATGTGGGTTTTAAATGCTCATTTAGGCATCAAATGAATATGTTTGAGTTTAGGCATGAAATTGGTACCTAATGACCAAATTTTACCAAAAACAGGTTCTTCATCCCGACGTTGATCTTCCTTCGTCGCAATGTCGACCAACAGTTTGTGACGTTCCAACGTCAAGTGGTTCGATATTGTGACGTGACATACTGTTTGGCGAAAGCACAATGTGGAGAGAGTCTCGTCACAACGTCGACCCTGTAATTTTTAAGACATTGCAATTTGGTCGTATTTCATGCTCGTGTTAATAAAAGAGCTTTCGTAAGCTCGATTAAGACTCAAATTTAATTGCATATCGTAATATTTGAGTGTTTATGACATGATTAAATATTTGAAGGATTTATTTATGATATGCTTGATCTAAAATTTTGAAATGTTGCAAATTAGTCCCTGTTCAATTTCGGCTTGATTCTAGAGCATACGTAAGCTCGTATAAGGCCCAAGAAAGATCGTATTTGGTGTTTATGAATATTAATTGTCTGTATTTGCTCCGAAAATGATGATAGCATCCCATAATTCGGACCTAGTGATCAAGTCGGGTGAGGGGTGTTACATAGACATTTTATTTTAATGAGATAAGATAAGTGATAAATATATGGTTTTAAAACTTTTATTTTGATCCAAGGGTTGATAATATTTTAGTACACTTTATAAATGTTATCATCTAAAGTGAAATGTTTAAAATTAAGGATAAAGTATAAAATATTTAAATTTTATAATTTAAATTCAGTACTATAATTTAAATTTTATACTTATCAAATAATTTAATTATATTTTGTAATTAATTTTAAGTAATATATCAAACAAATTTTATAATTTAAATTCAGTACTTAAAATTTCAATATTTAATTTTTTAGTTTATAAAACAACACATACACTTAAATAATTAAATATTTGTCAATTTAAATTTTAAAAATAAAATTGCATGAAACTCAAATTAAGATTTAAACCTCAAATTTTAAAAAAGTTCAAACTCAATTTTTTTTTTTTAACTTTTCAATTAAAGGTGATTACTACTTCTTCTCTTTCTTCATTGAAATTATATAAATACTTCTTACCATGTGAAACATAAAAATAAAATAATTATTAGTTAAATTATATAAAAACAAATATTTTGTTTTATCATGCCAAACATTAAGGATGAAATTTTTGAAGCTTAAAATAATATAAGGTTTTCTTTTCTCCAAACAATGGTGGATCCACTCCAGCCTAAGAGGTCCTAGAATTGGTTCAACCAGTTCATGGGTAGGAATCTATGGGATTTGGAACAAGAATAACAATAATAAAAGCTTAATGCACACTTTAATGTTTAAAGTATACCTTTTTTTTTTTTTTCACTTTAGTTTTAAAAATGGTTTTTGCTCACTTATTATCAAAGGTTCCCAGTTTAATTTTTTTCAACATTAAACATTAACAGTTTAGATATCTAGTCAATCATATGCTACCACGTATCATGCAATGACATTACTATGATATCATCATCTAAAAAATAATCTTTAAAAAATACAAATTATTAAAATTAGAAAATATTAATATTACAAAACAATATAAAACCATAAAATTTACTAATAAATTTAAAATATTAGACATTTAAATATTTTATAAATCACATTTACTAGAGTTTGAATATGATATCACTGTCTCTTGGAAGGATACGAATTGATATTTCAATTAAATAATAAAAATAATGTTTTTCAATTAAATAATAATTTTAATTATTCCAAGTATTTTTTATTATCTCAAGACAAATTATTTGTCTATAAATCAAATCTTAAGCAATATTGTTAGGCGTTTGACTGTTCTAAATAACTTTGGTACAAAATAAAAAAAGCATGTGTGTACAATGATGCATGAATGAAACTTACTCCAAACATGAAATAGGGAATCAAATCAAATAAAATACTGACAGTAACACTAGTAAAATATTAAAAATTGATGTATTTCAAAATATTAACTATTTGGTATAGAAATTAATTCAATTTTTATTAAAATAATTTTAAAATACATTTTTTATAAAAAATAATTGTATTTTGATATACAATTTTTATATCAAATCTTTTACTATTTTAAAATACAATAATTTTTAATTTTTAATAAAATTTTATAATATTTTACTATTTCTAATCATTTTTATATTTTTCACAATGTTTTATAATTCCTAATAACTTTTTTTATATTCTTTTAAATATTTTATATATTTTTAATTTTTTAATAAAAGTTCTGACATATTTTTAATTTTTAAACAATTATATATATATATATATTTTATTCATATATTAAATTTTTTTATAAATTTTAGAATTTTCAGATTATTTTTTTATGTCTTTAAAGATTTTTAGGGTTTTTTTTTTATAATAGTTATCGTGACGTCAGTGTATGCCATATGGAAATTTAAGATTGATTGGTTAACTCAGTTGATTTTTTTACGTTCAAAGAACTGAATCAGGAACATCTTATAACATTAGGGGTTGAACTCGGAACACTTGATAATAATAGAGAATGAAATGTGCGAAAAAAAAAAACAATGTAAAAAAAGCGGTATATTTCAAAGACTAAAAAGTTAATTAATCCTAATTAAAACCTCAATAAGAATCCAAATGGTTGTCAAAATTAAACATGAAATTAAAATATATTACTCTGCTCTCTATCTCTCGAAATTTAAAGGTAAAATGTAGTTATTAGTCCTTATATTATACATAAGTTGCTTATTAGTCTCTATATATGCTCTAATTTAGTAAATTTTAGTTCATTTAGTTTCTGAAATTTAAAATTACAGTCTTGACCCGAACAATTGTAGTTAAATCTATTAGATCAAATTTTTTATTTGTCTCCTACCATGCATAGGTTGTGAATTTAGTCCATGTTTTTCAATTTGATCATTTTTAACCCATATACTTTTTGAATTTAGAAATTTCAGTTCTAACTCAAATGATACTCATTAAATCTATTAACTAAAATGAAATGGTCTTTTTGTGAGTATTATGTGGGAATACAAAGGTGATATGACATTACATATGTTGTAATATGTTTGTTGCATTAAATATTTATTAATTTAGTCATTTTTAATCCCAATATCATTTGGGTTAAGGCTTAAATTTCAAGATTCAAAAGTATAGAGATTAAAATTGATCAAATCATTTAAAACAAAGACTAAATCTGCAACTTACACATAGTATATGGATTAATACACTAGAGAATCTTGAGAATAAGTTTTGAGGGCTAGTAAGATTTTCAAAAATTTTAAGAGTTTAATAAGAATTTTTTTTTACAAAAAGGGGTCTAATTAAAAATTTTGTGAGATAAATGAGATTTTTAAAAAAATTTAAGAGAGCTTAAATTAAAATTAAAAAAAAAAACTAAGAAGATATAATAAGAATTTTTAAAATTTGAGAGGGTCTAATAAAAAAATTCTAAAATTTTGGGGACCTAATGCGCTATAAGTATGGGCCTGTGCATTAATAGCAAAATTTTACCTAAATGAGTTGAACACTCACCTTTTATTGCTTTGTACAAATCTACTATTCATTTTGTAGCCATCCCACCTCCCTTGCCTTTATAACAGATAACATATTAAATTCTCCATAAGTAGCATGCTTTTAATGTTTTCTTTACAATTCTTTTAAGGTTATTTTATTTCTATTAAATTAATTATGATCCTTTTTTCAACGATAATTTAAATCTAGGTTAAAATATTTTTAGCCTTTTTCAATGTTTATTTCATGTAAAATAGGATGGTTAATGTAAAATGTTTTCTAATCAATATAAAATTACTTCTTTATTCCCGTAAAATGTCTTATCAAATTTTTTTTCGTAAGACATATTTCAAACTGATAAGGTTTGTTCACTGTAATACCCCCATACCCGACTCGAACATTGGGTCAAAGCACCTAGATGTTACATTCTCTACTATATTCTTCACTTGTCAAATATTTTCTTATAAACTTTCATAACTTTTCAATTTAGTCCCTTTTCGTCATAAGAGTTCAACATTCACTAATTAACCATATTAAATCAATTTTCTTTCTTAGTACACTTTAATCACATAATCTATCTCAATATCTTGTTTCACATATCAAATTTCTATGTATTTCACTTCCATGGTTTCATCCACATATTTTCTCAAGTTTAACAATTTAGTTCTTGTCATAATAAAAATTCCATATTTTCTCACAATTTCACTTTTACAATGCTTTATACATATTTCATCATCTCATAACATATTCATTAAAATTTTATCATAATTTCCTTATTCACATATTAAATTGTTTCACACTTAAATTTTTGTACATTTTTCAATTTAGTCCCTATTGTCATGTAATTTATTTTTCACCATATAAGCACTTTAATGAAATAATTCATTATAATATCTTATTTCACATAGCAAATTTTCATGCATATAACTTCTATTGTTTCAATTATAAATTTCACAAAGTTTATAATTTAATCTTTAGCATCATGAAGATTCATTATTTAATATAATTTCACCTTAACATCACTTTATAATCAATTCACTAATTTATTTAAATTCTTTATCATAAATCTCAAATGTATGTTTGTTTCATTGAAAACAAATTTTATGAAATATTTTCAGGAAATTTGTCAAACAACAGAAAATATTTTATATAAATTCATCCAAACACTAGAAAATATTAGCTTTTCTAAAAAAATATGACATTTTCTAGAAATATTTTCTGGAACCCATTTTCAGTGAAACAAATAGAGTCTCAATCACTAATTTCAAAATCTTGAATTCGTTTCTTACTAGGGATGGTAAAAAGTGTAATGCCCTAAAAATTTGAATGTTTGATTGTTGGATTCTATTGTATTTGAGTCTTTATATCTGTGGTTCTGTGCTCTGTTATGTGGTTGGGGGTTAGGAGTTCGAGTCACATTTTAAAAATTTTGTTATTTTAATTTAAGATAACCTGTATCTTTGAATGACATAATTAGGTCTAATTTAGTGTAAACTTGTGTCAAGAATAAGCCTACTGGTTTAATGATTAAACATTTGTTTGTGCCAGTGGTCTTGTGTTCAAGTCTCAATGTAGGTTATTAGGAAATATTTTTGCTTAATGTCGGAAAGTAATGTTTCTTTTCCTGTTCTTTTTTTTTTCTCTTTTTCTTTCTCTCCATTCCTTTCTTTTATTCCTTTCTTTCTTTTCCTTTGTCCAATTGTTGCTTGTATTTGCATGTTTTGTTTGCTGTTGCTGCTGTCGGGTAAGTACGAGTATTCTTATCAATTAGATTAATTGGGTGAATGTCGTTAATCATAGGACTTCCATTAAACGATGGTTCATTTGTTTTGTCAGAGTTGTTTACAACTCGAAGTGTTTAATCCCTCTTTTAAGTAGCCATTTGGTTTCTTTTTAGGTAGGAATATTGGAAGCAATGATCCTCAACGCAATAACTCAGATAATCGCTGTTGATTTTTTTAGTACGTCTGGAATTGTGGAAGGTTTTAGCGTCGAAACTTTCGACATAGTTTTCTACGCGTAATTGGGTATTATTGTCAGTTAAGTTGTTAATTGTGTTATTGAATGGTCGTTTTAGGCTTCGAAAGCACTCTACGTTGTTACTACTTCAAAATTACTTTAGGTGCGTACCGAAAACCTCAAATTTATGAATTTTGAACGTTGGAAAACATGGCTGTCGATGCCATACGGTCGTGTGCCAAGCCGTGTGGTAGGCTGTGTAACACACTATTTATTCAATTCGATCCACATGGGCGTGTGCCCCGGCCATGTGTGGGCATGCTAGTACAGGGTTTACAGGGCCAGAGACATGGGCTTGTGTCCAGGCCATGTGACTCATTGTTTGAGATTTAGGATCACACGGGCGTGTGAGCCAGTTTTGGGAGTCATCTCTGGGGCCATAAGCATTGTTAATGCAAATGTAGGCCGTCTATAGTGTATACATATGATCTGAATTAGACTATATGAATGCTATCTGATAATCTGAGATTGAGATTCTGATTATACAAATGTTTATTGAAATTGAATGACTGTGTGTACATTTTGACATATGTAATCTGCAACTGTAATGGGTGGGCATCATATAAAGACGGAAGTGATCTGTTCTGATTCGGTGGCTAGGCCACTACTCGTATGTGAATTCGGCGTTATTTGCCTGATGATCTGGCAGCTAAGCTGCAAATTTTTTGAAAAGTGTCATATCGACACTAAGCGGTGTGTAGGGCCAGATGAGTATTCAATACCCTAAATGGTGTGTTGGAATAATTGGAGATGGTGTGTAGAGGATGGGGGTAGGAATAACTGCATCTATTTTTGATCTATTTTGTTTTTGGACTGGAATTATTATGTTATAAAACTGATACAGTAAATCTGTACTGAATGTCTTCTAGTTCTAATTGGAATATGAGATTCAATAACTATTCTTATAATTGTGCTTTAGTTAAGTTTATTATTGTTATGCACTGGGTTCACAACTCATTTTGTGTTGATTGAATTTCAGGTAGGTCATAGACTTGATCGGGTCGGCATTGTGGAAGCTCGGTCAATCACCTTATCACCCTTGAATTATACTATTAGTAAATTCTAGTACTCTTTAGTAATACAATGTTTTATGATGGTTGAATGATTGGTTGATTTCTATGATTGCTATAACATGGTGAATGACTTCCTTTTTATTTGCGATTATAAATATGGGTTTCTAGTGTTATCAATGTAACTATTCGGACTTAGTCTTGATGTCGAGGCCGGATTTAGGGTGTTACAAAAAAACTTGAGTTCCAACCCCACCTAATTTGATAGAGTTAGTTTTTTAAATTGAGTTTTGGTTGGTGGATTGAGTCTAATTAGGGTTAATTCTCTTATATAGTTATTTTTAAAAGCGTATTAAAATAATATTGTGAAAAAAGTATGATTTATAAGTTTTAGTGTTTTTCTATTGTTGTTAAAAATTGTGATTGAATGTTAAATTTTTTTCTGACATGATAGTGAAATGTTAAAAATTTGTTCGGTTATATGATATTTAAATAATTTAATATAATAGTACATGAAGTATAAATTTTTAAATACCTTTTAAATAATTAATATAAATTATTTGTAAAATTAATGATACATAAAATATTTTAGAAACTTAAATATAATAATAAATTATATTTAAATAATTTAATATAATGATATACAAATATAAATTAATCTGTTTTTTTATACATTATAAATAATTAATATATATAATGATATTTTAATCATTTTCACGTCCAAACGCAAAAAGTCGAAAGCATTTAAATTCTAACTTTTACGTTTCAATGGAAAATAACTTTTTCACCGTAGTTTTGACACCAAAAGTTAAACCCAACAAAAAGGAGGCCTTAGTCTAGTTGAGGTCATATATATATATATATGATAATACAATTTATATTAATATTTGTTTTAGCATAATTATACTTAAAAATCAATTAATAGTATCATTAAAATTTATTATTCTATATTGATAAAAATATTTTAAAATTATAAATTACAGCATATAAGGACGAGTTAGTTGGAATTGAGTATAATTTAAAAAAAAAAAATTTTGAATTGATTTTAGGTAAATTAATATATAATTTTAAATTGAGTGGAGTTTGGATTATGTTGGATATATGGATGCAGGCAAAAAACTTCCTCGATCCAACCTGTTGCTATCTATATTTGTTAAGCATCTCTTCTGTAAGATAATGTATATCCAAAAATAATATTTTTTCAAGAAAAAATAATAATCTCCTAAAATATTTAGAGATAAAAATGAATTAGTTTATCTTCACAACTTAACAAACATTGAATTCCTCAGTTGCAGTAATAACATTTGGACAAAAACTCGAATGACAATAAAAAATCTGAACACAAATAAACCCAGAAAATCAACTATGAAGAAATAACATCAGAGGTTCCCCTTCAATGGAAGTTCCCATAGTTCTCCCATGCTCCATATCCCATCTGCAAAACCATCATTAACCCAATTGTTGTCCGCCATGTGGCAGTCGGCAGTCATAAAATCCCCAACTGCTGATGTGGATGGCAGGTTGATGGTTTCCATGCCGTAGCAACTACTGTTATCAACATAATAGCAATCCTTTGCAACCGTGTTGTACTCATTGTTATCAGTGATGCCGAATGAACTTGTTTGGTACTCTGCAAATTCAGATATTTTCGACATATTATTATTCATGGATTCTGAAGAAGAAACACATGAACTCGCACACTGCTCCGAGTCCGAATTTTGCTGCTCCAGCCCTGCTACTTGTTGAGGAAGTGTTGACGACCCTTTCATCATTTGAAGCAATCTCGGCATCCAAAAACATCTAATAACATTTCGAAATGCTGCACTATTAGCATCGATCTTAAGATGACGTGCCTGTTTTTGCACACGGGTTCTCCAGTAATTCTTGATCTCATTGTCGGTTCTCCCTGGTAGCTCTTGTGCAATCTTGGACCACCTGTTGCCCCATTTGCAATGGAGTTCAAGGATAAAAAACTGTTCTTCTGGTGTAAGGTTCCCACGCTTCACATCTGGTTTCAGATAATTCAACCATCTCAACCTGCAACTCTTCCCAGTTCTCCTTAACCCTAAACCCAACACAACAAATCTTATTAAACTAATCCTTGTTTTAACATAATAATGTTAGTTCATACTGGTTTAAGTTACCTGCATGTTTTGCAAGCAAATTCCAGTGACCTTCACCATGGCGAGCAACGTAATGAGTTAGGAGAGAGTCCTCCTCTAGCGTCCATGGCCCTCTTCTGAGTTGCTCTGTATCTTCTTCACTACAACTTGTACTAGAAGTAGCTTTTGTAAAGGATGACATGCTTTTGTTAGACTAAAAACACAAACTGCAAGTGAATTTACCTACGCCACACCAAGGCCAAGATTTATATATACTAGTAGCTGGATTAAGTAAACTTTTACTCTATAAAACAGACAATATATTGGATGCCCCTAGCTTGAAAATTTGGTCGTAAAGGCAATCTAAGTCGATTAATCTTATCTTGCCATAAAATTCGCTCCTTTACATTGATCAAAGAGCAAATTGTCTGTAACATTAAAAATGCAATCTATTTATACTCTTAAAAATTAGTTTTATTATGTCAGGTACACATGAATGCTATATGTTATTGTCTAATTATTTTGTCAATTACACTAATTTTAAAAAAATAACTAGATAAAATTTTTAACACAAAAAATTAATTTATTCTTTAATTTAATCTACATAGATTAATTTACCTATTTTTAATAAAAAATATAATATAATCTATCTTTTAATACATAATAATTTTATCATCATCCCACCTATTAATCATATTCTCTTTAGCCATCATACATATATTATATATATATGACAGAAAAAAGTGGAGAGATCCTATATCCACACGCAATTTGATGTTGAATGATTGGAAATTATTGAAGTGCTTAACGATTAATGTTTAAAATAATTTATTTGGCCACTTATGGAGAAGATAGAGGAGTGAAAGAAAAGAATAATTTACCTAATTGGATGAAAGTGAAATGTGGTGTAAATGGGATTTGATTCAGTCCCTGGTTTTCTTTCTTCATTAGATGCTTCATATATGGAAAGCATGAAACGTGATTGACTGAACAAAGTATTGAATTAATAGGACGGGTAGGCATAGAGAAAAACGTGGGTAAAAATGGGTGGTGGCCAAAACAGCCGGCATTTAGACTTAAAGCAATACAATGAATGCCGAAAGAAACAGTGACGTGATGCTACTCTCCTTTGTTTCTAGCTTGTCAAACACAAACCAAAAGCTATGGTGTACTGAGTTTATGATGACAACAATGCCAGTTCCTGTGTGGTTCTTGTCACTAAGAAAATAAAGCCATCAATCTTCGACATTACGTTATAAGGCTATGTGGAATATGATGTACTAGAAAAGTCTGCTATTTCCCTTTTTTTTTTTGGGTCAGAGCAGCTAATTCTGACTGTAACTTTAGCCAACTTTGTCAACATACTTATGTGCCACTGTTCAAAAATCACGATTGTGTGTATTTGTGGATCAAATTAACATCCTACGATATTTTCAGATTTTAAATATATAAATAATTTGTATTTCTTTTAAAAAGTTATTTTCGATTTAAGTTAAATTTAAACCAGATAACAAAATAAAAAAAAATCTTCTTTAAAATTAAAAAAATATTTTTATCTATTTTACTATTAGAAATTAATTTTATTTGGTTGGTCTAAGATTACGTTATATTTAATTTACTGTAATAAAATAAAATTGTAATGGAATGGTTTTATGTGAGAATGATATAAGGTTGTAATAAAATGAAGTGGATATAATAATTATTTAGTTTGGAAAGATGTAATAGCTAGAGGCGAACCAATTGGAGGGGCCTCCGAAATTTTAGAAAATTATGATTTTTTCTTGAAAATTTTAAAAGATTTTAATTAGGCTGTCTCAATTTTTTTTAAAAAAAATTCTCATTATACCTTTTTATTTTTTTAAAATTTTAATTAAATTCACTTAAAATATTTAAAAATCTCATTAATCTCACAAAAATTTAAAAAATTTTAATTAGACCCTAATTATTTTTAAAAATTTTCATTAAACTCCTAATTTTTTTTGAAAAAATTACTAGCCCCTAAACTTAGTTCCAAGATCCGCAAAATAAACTAAAATATACATAAAATCTGAAAATGTAATTTTTTTAAAGAAATAAAAATTAAAAATAAATTATATAATGAAAAATTATTATTAATTAGGGTAAAAATGTTATTTTAATATATGTTTTTTAAGATATTAATATATGTTATTAAGATTTAAATAGATTATTTATAACTATTTTGTTTAATGTTATTACATATTATTATAATATTAAAATATTATTTAATAATAAAATTTCATTTAATAATTTATTTTTAATTTAAGGGTAAAAATGTTATTTTTTATAATTATTATTTTAGTTTATTATTAATTAGGGTAAAAATGATATTTGTATTTCGTGCAAGAATCACGATTGTGTATTTGAACCAAAGAAAAATATGCTATTACGGGATGTTTTGAAACGTGAATAGGACGTTCAAGTAGGAATTGAGATATATTTTCATGTAAATATATTCCCATTAATGTAATTTATGAAAAATTAAAAATTAATAATTGAGATATATTTGCATGTATATATTATATATAATTTATGAAGAAACTATAAATTAAACTATAATATTAGCATGTCTTGATACAATGAACTTCATGTCTCACGGCTTGCTCTCGAGGCCGTCTTCCCTTATTTTCCTATTTTTGCTTTAATATTTGGATGTCTCGAGATAAAGGGTTCTGGTCTTGAGACTTGGAATAAGGCAAAGTTATTTTAACTTCGATATTGTTCTTCTGCCTCAAGACAAAGGCCACAAGTCTCAAGACTAAATAGATATGCCTCGAGAAATTAGGCTCATGAATGCAATACTAGGTGAAATTTATTCAAACAGTCTCGAGACATGTTCTTTTTGCCTTGAGACTTAATAATCCAATAGTCAAAATTCTATACTAATTACCACAAAACATAATCATCAAATAAACCTATCTAGATTTATTCAAACATCACCTAAACATAACCTCCAATTCATCGATACTAAATTAACCAATTTGGACATTCAAACTCACATAATCAAGCATAACTAGCTATTAATCAAAAGATAAAATATAACCATTATAACATTACGGGACACTTACCAAAAGTGATAAAACCCTAATGTAGGCAACAAGCCTACTAATCTAGGTATATGCCATATGACCACAAAACTAAATATACATACAAAATAAGATCGTAATGACTTTTGAGCTGAGCTGGTGAGTTGGATGCGATAATTATTGAATTAAATATAGGGACTAAAACAAAAATATTTCAAAATTGCAAAGTAAAAATTGTTAATTTTGAATATAGGGACTAAAACAAAAATATTTCAAAATTTGGTAAAAAATTTCTATAATTATTGAATTTAGAGGGCTGTATAGGGATGGAATTGAAATCAGATTGTAAAACGAAGCTTGAATTTTAAAAATATAGCTATTTTAATTTTAGGGACTAAATTGAATAAGATATGAAACTTTAGGGAAATTGTGTAAAATGAAATTAAGTTGTCATATGCCTTAAATAAGTTGTTATAAGATAGTTAGAATTGATTACTGTATAGATCAAGATTTGAGCCAACCAATAAATAATCGAGGAAAAAAGAAAAATTGCATATTAGTCCCTAGCACTTCAATTGTTGTTGTTTGTACCTTGTAAGTTCATAGGGTATAGTTATGTACTTTTATGTATTGATTGTGATTGAATTGTGAATCTATATTTAGTATTATATTGTAATTTTACAATGTTTATAATTGAGTACTAAAGGTGATAAATGAATTAAGGATCTAACCGTAAAGATTTGCATACTTGATGAATATGTTTATAATTAACATAGTTTGCATTTTATCCGTTTTATTCCCTATAACTAAAATGCTCATATCTTTCGTACCAAATCAAAAATTGATTTTATATTCATTCGTTAGGCGCACTTTTAATCTATAACATAATTTCTTAAAAAAATTAATTTATTCAATTTAGTCCCTAATATAAAAAAATTAACTATATAGCTAATGTCACACCCGATTTTTGTTAAGTTCGAAAATAATTGGGGGCTAAATTGAAAGAAACCATAAGTTGACGGCTTTTACTGAAAAATTAGGAAAATTTAGAGGCTGATTTGGACATAGTTGAGTTCTAAACCTGGTTTAGTTGGATTAGAACCAACTGGCTCCTTAGTGGGAGACAAAATGATTATCTATGGATGGTTTCTATATGGTTGAAGATCGTGCAAGTTGCGCTATAAATAACTAAGAAGTGAATTCCCGTAACAGCCCAATTTCGGTAAAATCGGAACAGTGGTCTCGGGACTACAAATTTGAGCCGAAAAATAAAATTTATTTTTATTTTATTATATGATCCATATTACACTATAAATCTCGTGTGAAAATTTTGAGAAGAAAATTTTACCGATTATGCGCTTAATTACGAGAAGGACCAAATCGCATAAAATGCAAAAGTTGGATTCTAGTAGCTAGAAGGATCAAATAGCTATGGAATTCAAAAATTAAGGTCATTATATGGTAATTAGACCATTAATAAAAAGTATGTAGATATTTATGGATGATTCATCCATGGAAAATGAGAAAAACGTTAGGGACTAAATTAGAATGTGAAAATATCAATTAATTAAAAAAATGAAAAGAAAATAAAAATCATATTTTTCTCATCTTGTTCCCCAAAATAAACATGGAAACCCTAGGATAGAGAGAAGAGACTTTCATGGCCAAATTGGGTAAGTTTCCTTGTCCCGTTTTTAGTAATTTTGATATTTTTAGAATCGAGATAACTTAATCTCTCTATTTGGGGGATTAATTTGAAAAGTTATCAAAGTATGAAAATGGGCCATGGATGTATATGCTGGAAATTAGAAATTTATGGTAGGAAATGAAAGATTATTGATAGATAAACAACTTTTACAAAGTGATTTTTGATGAAAACATGATTTAAGGACTAAAATAAAAAGTTGTAAAAATTGATGAAAAATTCTAAAATTTTATGAATACATGTGCTGTAAAATTTGTAATGGGGCTTTTGTTAGGCTTGGAATATGGAGTAATTTGCACAATTTTTATTTTCCGAGCCTGGGGACGAAAATAGAATTTATGGAAAAGTTAGGGGCAAAATAGTAATTTTACCTAGGATAAAAATTTAGTCCATATGAATGTAAAATATGATAAATTGATGTTAAATTTACTTGTATATAATCGGATAGACCATATTCGGAGTTAGAACGAATAATGAGGAAAATGTCGAATTACTAGATTTTACGTACAACTAAATTGTATATGTTTTTATGCTTGATTTCAATGTTGTGTTTGTGAATTTTATCAATGTCATAAATATGTGAAATGATCACCTACTCGATATAGCCCGATAAATGAAAATGCCCGATAAAATGGTAAATGAATAAAATGTTACTTGTATGCTTAACATGAATGTGGAATGTGTTTTACTCGAATTACATAAATGTTACGGAGGTATGAAATATTCAAATGCCTAATAATGCTTGAAAAGTGTTTGAACCCCAGTTGAATAAATGGAAAACAATGGATATGTGATTTCTTGAAATGAAAGAGGTCTTGCATTTGTTGCGAATAGGATTTAGCTCGGATGAGTAATCCTTTGACTTCGATTATGATAGGATTTAGCCCAGATGGGTAATCCTGATATAAGTCCTCTCAAGCATATATTATGGATTGAATTTAGCCCGAACGGGTAATCCAGATCAAGCTCTTTAGAGCATATGTCACAAAAAGGATTTAGCCTGGACTGGTAATCCTGTAGTATATATATATGTGGCTCGAGAGTGTACTCCCTAAAATAGTACCTTATAGGTACCATTGAATATGAATTTAAGGATCCTGATTCGTACGCCTCGAGTGTACTACTTATGTATCCATTGATAATTCAAATAAATTCAACGGGCAAGGTTCTGACAGAGGCAAATATAAATTTAAGACAAATTGACATGGAATGGTGTATATGATATGGAAATATGACATGAAAAAAAATATTACATGAAATGCAAGAAAATGATGATATGTGACAAGTGATTATGAAATATGAAATGATGATATTTGTACATGGAAACTATTTGATGAGAATGTTCATTCCTAATTATAGACTTGTACACATAGAGTGTATTAATCGTGACTTTGATATTTCAAGTAATATGTGTAAAGTTCTGACGCGAAATGATCTGAACTCAAAATGCACTATTATGAAATTATACTCGAAATAATGAGATGAATTATGTATGTTGAATGAATACATGATGTAGAAAGCATATGTGCTTGGAAACTTGATTATTGTTGAGCCCATACATGTCTTGATATTACTATGGAATATATGACTAACAAAGGCAATGAGGATGTGTGTAGGGCTTGAGATCAAAGTGGTTGATTTTACCTTACTTAGTTACCTCAAATAGGATGAATGGTAAGTTAAGTACTGTGTTATACGAACTTACTAAGCATTTTATGCTTACTCTGTTTATTTCCCCCGTTTTAGAGTAATCGGAAACTCAATGAATTAGAAGCTTAGTGGAGATCACTCACACTATCCATCGGCCTATGTCGGTAGAGTATGGTAATTCAATTGTGGTTGTAATGGCATGTATAGGATATGTTAGCCATATTGGCATGTAAACATAAACGATGCTTGTAATCTAGCCATTGGAATGGCTAGTAATGATTGTTTTGATATACTTGTAATGTCATATTATGTTAGCCACATATATGTTAAGTAGTTGATCAAATTATGTCTAACATGAGGACATAACTACGGCAAGATTGTAAATATATATGCATGAAATGATATGCCATGATGATGGATGGAATATGCTTGATTAGAATGCTTGAAATGGTTAGTAATTGTATGTGATGATATATCATGTTAAATGATAGAATTAACTTGAATAAAATACTTGGATTTGTTGGGTTATGAATGCAAGATGTGGTGTAGGATTATGGCAAAGATTGGGGGTGAGAAATGAAGCTAGGGATGGCTTTATTTTTTCCACACGGGTAGACACACGGGCTTGTGTCTCAGCCGTGTGTGACACACGGCCTGGTAACACGGGCATGTGGTTAGGCCGTGTGTCCCCTGGACCTTAATTTTGAGAAACAGAATGCTCAGAATTGAGCACATGGGCGTGTGTCTCAGCCGTGTGTGCTGCACGGCCTAGAACACGGGCGTGTGTCTTGGCCATGTGAAACATGCACCTAATTTCGAATTGAATTAATTAACCACAAGGCCTAACACACGGGCGTGTGGCATGACCCTGTGTGCAAGTCAGAGAGTTACACGGGGTCGAACATGACCTTTAACACGAGTGTCCCTTGGACCACACGAGCGTGTGAGCCCTGCACCTTAGAAAATTTTAAAATTTCGCAAAAAATTCCTTGAGTTCCCGATTTAGTCCCGACTTGATTCTAATGCTCGTATTGGGCCTTGAGGGTCCAATTAAGGGACGTTTTGAATGATCTCAATTAATGAATAGTAATTTACATAAATTATGTGTAAAATGTTCCTGTATGTTTCGGTAACGCTCCGTAACCCTGTTCGAGAGACGGATACGGGTTAGGGGTGTTACAATTCCTGGGGGAATTCTTATCAATTTTGATTAATTTTTTTCTCTTCTTCATCTTCATCTTTGGTTGCTCCAAAGAAGAGGTAATTACGGGAAGCTTTGCATGGAGCGGTGATTATGAGTTTTGAGTTGGAAAAGTAGAGAATTCAGTGAGCTGGTTGTTGGAAAAAACGAGTTTGGAAAATGTAGCAGAAAATAAATATAGGGAAAAACTAGAGTTTTAAATTTTTTCCAAAACAAGATATTGGTTGTGATATCTAAAGTAATAAACACTTAATCAAACTTGTACCTTTTCGATTCATCTAGGATGAGCGCTTCGATTGAGTAGTCTTCTTTACTATCCTCAAGCTCACGTCTGTCGAGTGTGGGTTCGTTTCGAATCAGAAAATTTTTCACAAAAATTACTAGTGAGGTAATTTTGTAATTTCTCTAAACTTTTGGATCAAGTTGTAAATCAGAAAAATATCTCTAGAAATTTTTTGAAATAATCTCTTTAGAGGATTTTCTCCCTACAACTTTCTCTTGAATTCAAGTATGTGTAAAATAATAACCTAAGACTCTCTTTATATAGGAAGAGTTTAGAGAGTTTAACTATTATTAAACTTAATAATTTTAATATTAAATTAATATAATATTTATCAAGATAAATACTAGATTAAATTTAATATTAAATCTTATTAAAATAATAGAATGTTTATTAAAAATTAAATTAAATTAAATATTAAGATAATAATTTAAAATTAAATTAATAAAATACTATTAAGATAAGCATTAAATTAAATTTAATATTAAACTATTAAAATAATATTATTTTTAGAATAGTTAATCTCAAATCAAATTCTTTGGTAGAGTTACAATAGGAGTGTAACTCTTCCACTGCTCAACCACCGATAACCAACTATCGCGGCCATCGAGACACAGCTGTTGTAGCCACTGGCACCGCCATGTCCGATGATGCAAGTGCGACACCCTTATGACACCCCAAGTCGGTTTGACTGCTATCGGTTCAATCCGGGTCAATGACGACCTGAACGGTCTGGTCTAGACACCGGTTGGACCATTGACTCGGTTTCACATATCGGGCCTGATTCGACTAGTTTTTAAGTCTCGATCTCAGTTTTGGGCTAATAGTCTAACTTGAAAGTTAACTTCCAAAAATATCATATTAATTTTAATTAATTTAATTTTACTTGATCAAAATTAATTTTTCCAAAATTCCTAGATTTACCAAATTAATTTTTCAAGAAAGTTCTTTAATCAAATTCTCTAGTTAAACAATTCACACGACCGCCTAATTTAATTCTACATTGAATAAATTGACTTAATTAAATTATTCCCAAAGTCGTAGAATTTATTTCTGATACAAATTCAATCTGATCAAGCTTTTGTTGAGCTAGTAGAGGGACCAATCAGACATATACAATTAGGTTCTAGTGATTGCATTTATGTCTAGAAGTATCATTTCGATAATTTGCAATTATTTAATCATGGGGTCAGTCCACAAGAAGTACCATGATTGAAAACTCCTTATTGTATAATCTTTACGAAAGTAATTCATCCAATTACTTTATCCAATGACCTCGTCATGTGTGTGTTACCCTCATATAATATCCTTGATTCCTTTGAGTTAAATCTATTCACTCAATACAATCCTATTTTGTCTCTTTGTCACCATTGTGTCTTCTTAATGATTAATATGATCACTGTCAACAAATGACTGTGATAAATTACTCGTTTGAGAACGAGCAACCTATGGCCACGTTCCATATTTATCAATCCACACAATGCCAATGAGAGGATATCATTAACTCTTTAATTGAGCTATGAATTCCACTAATGCTAGTAAAACCATGCCATACACAAGTCATGTACCCAACATACCGGCTATGGGCTCGATCATTTTTAGAGCATAAGCCTCCACTTATATCAAAGTACATGAGTTGTATACGCATGGTCAATGACTAACTTAAGAATTAGGTAAATCACACTATAAATGTCACAAGTGAATTAATTCACAAACGGATTCAGAATTAATTCATCTTGGGTCCAGTCCAATGTATCATTCTACCAATTTCCCTGATTGCCAAGGCTAGCCATTTCCCCAATTGAATTTGTAGATGATATAATAATCCTTCTCAATATTTGAATCAAATGCTCACTTTGATTCTTTTACAGGATTATAGACTCATTTAGATTATCTGTTGATGTAAGTTGTCTTTCTCGTAATGTAAACGTTCTTACAATGCCATTTATCTTTAGTTTGAACTTTAGATAATCAATGTGTTAATATTTGCTTCTCACAATTTCGCTCTGCATGCAAAATATAAAAGACAGAAAATACAAAAGACATAATAGTGAATTATGAAATTAACTTTATTTATTTATTCATCGTTCAAATAGATAGAAAATAGTTACATGTTTACTACAATATGAGCACATTTCCCAACACTGGTAAGGTTCTAAGTCCTTAGGTGTTTGTTAAATTAAGAAATAAAGTTAATAATTTCTAGAACCTTTGACGGGTTCTGCATGTTTCTAGAAAACCGAGTCTTTAAAATAGAATACTAAGTTTAACTTGTGACTTCGGTTGTCATGCTTAGCTGCCAGGAGAATGAAAGCTCTAGCGTTAGGGAAAGCTAAGCTGATAAGACAAATACGCATCAGGTGAGTTTCTATGCTCCATTCATGGATGTACTTTGAATGCAATGTGATTGGTATGATATTTTCTATTTTGAGTATGTTATGTATGCATAAGGATGAGTATGTATATGAGTATCCACAAGTGTGTTGGTATGCATGAACTGGTTGTGGTGTAATAGATAAGTTTAGCATACTCCATGTTATTATGTTTATATGATAATATGCTTGGGACTACATGTTTATGAATTGTGGTGTATGGAAGAAAGTTATTGGCGAAATAGTTGAAGCTAAGGTTGGGAAGAAGAAATTTCTGTTAGATTCTGTGATCTGGTTTTTCTAAATGCAAATCGTGATGTGTGAAGCTCCGAGCCTTGTAGAGGGGACACTGCAATGTTTGAGTATCAATGTTAGAATTAACGAAATGGAGGAATGGGCGAATGAATAAGGAAATGGAATTTTCGTTAGATTCCATGATCTGGTGTTGCTGAGTGCAAACCATGATCTGTGAAGCTCTGGGCTTTATAGAGGGGACATTACGGTGTTCAAACATTAAGGTTAAATGTGAAATAAAATGATATCAATTGGCTCGCTAGAGTGACACTATGATGAGGTTATTAGGTTCCATAGATCAACACCACAATGATGCTCAACAGGGTTTATGGGGTGACATCGCAACGACAGTAAGGTCCTTTGGGACTATACTTGAAAAGAGGTTTAAAGGTGTAAGACCATAGCTAGGTTATGGCAATCGATGGAGTTTGCTGGGATAGTAAACACGGGGTAGTCCGTAAGGATATTAAACATGAGGTTATAGGTTTAAGACCATAGCTCATCTATGAAAGCCAAAGAAGTCTATTGGGACAGTAAACATAAGGTAGTCAGCCAGGACATTAAACATGGGGAATGGAAACACGAAAATATACACATTTTTCATGCCCCTTTTAACTCAAATTCATGCAATTTCATAGTAATTCTTGTCGAAAAATATATAATTATTATAAAATAATTAAATTGAACTTAAATTATTAACATGTTTAATTTTAATTAATTTTATAATAAAATTTAATTAATTTTTATTTATTTTCGATATATTCGCACAAAGGGCGAAAATTGGCTTGTCAAACACTACCGCAAGCATAAAACAGAGAATCAATTTTGAAGCATCGAGGTGAATTAATTTTTCAGCCTAAGATGATCCAAATTATTAATATTAATTCATAATATAATTAATTTTAATTTTAATCCAATTTATTTTGGATTAAATAATTATTATTAGTTAAATTATGAAAAGATGCATAATTGTGCTGAACTGAGAAAACTGATCCAACTGATACAACCGAGCAATGGGCTGCCCAAAACTGTCCCACATGCTGTCCCAATCAGCTTGTTTAGCTGATCATTTGGCTTGCAAAACAGCCCTTGAAGTATCCTTGAATTTTCATTCAAACCCCTCCACTTATTAAGCCTTTCTAGATTTGTCCTGACCTAAAAATAGCAAGTTTGAAACCTTTAAACTTGCCACATGTGTGGCCGGCCATGGGGGAGTCTATGGCTACTGATTTTTTCTATTTTTAGTAGCCTACTCAACCTATAAATACCCATTTTGGCTGCTCATTTCAAACACACCTCTTACTATCATTCTTCACACTTCTCTCTCACTTGTTCTCTTAAAACCCCCTTCTTTTGTTCTTTTTTTTTCCCTTTCCATTCCTTTTCCGATTTACCCTCTTGGAAAAGATCCCTTCAATGACTGTTGGAAGCATCATTCAAGTGCTCGTAGAAGCCTTGGTTCAATAAGAACAAGCGGAGAAGGAGGAGCGGAGCAAACTAGTCAAGTGTCGGAGAGACATCAGATTTGATTCTAGTTCCCTATCTTTTAATTTTTATTGTTGATGTTATAAACATGTCTATGAATACTTGTGATGTTGATATGTTTAATTTAATTAATATGGCTTAAATTTAATTCGTGTTAGGTTGATTGCATTTCGTTCACTTAAGTTATTAAAATTATATTTATGTTGTTATAGGCCTTGATAAGTTGTTTAATTAAGTAAAATCATGATTAAGTTATTCTTGCATTATAATTGTAAGGTAACTAATGAATTAATTATTTAATCACATTGAAATTGTAATTAATTGACACAATACTTAATCAGTGCGTTTTAATCTTCTAAGGTAGCTGAAGGTTAAATTAGTGACGGTATTAGACGATACATTAGCCTTGCATAACTTGCAATATTATTGTAATTAAATTGTTTCAAGGTAGGAGTACATTGTTACCTCACTTAATCTTTTATGTGCTTATGAAGATTGATTAATTGTTTGAATTGGCATTGGAAAATGTTCAAGAGATTAGTTACTTTAATAAGTACATATGAGCAGTAGTTAGCAAATTACCAAGTTGCCGTGAATTTATTCGTAACAACATAAACATGAGTTTAGTAATTCTAAGTTAAGAAATGTAATTAATCTAACACAATTATGTCATCTTCATTAAAATTATCTTTTGAAATCGAGCATTAGAAATTTTATTTTTATTTTATTTGATTTACTTAGTTAAATTTTAGTTTTTTAATCACTTCCTCAAAATCAAAATATTTTTCTTCACCAAAGTGTTTTAATTGCATTCATAAATAATTTTCTTACACAGTCCCTGTGGGTACGATAACTCGACATTTACTTGTCACTTTATTACTTGTTGCGATTGTATACACTTGCATATTTCCATCATTCTAAGTTTTTGGTGCCGTCGCTGGGGACTGTTTCAAAAGTCATTATTTGTGAATTTGTGAATTTTGAATTTTGGTTTATTTTTCTGTTCAATTTTAACTTAATTAATTTTTCCTGTGTTGTTTCAGGTGTTTATAAGTATTGATCGAATTATCAATTTACTCCCCATAGACCCTAAGATGGAAAGAACTTTTTGACAGTAAAGAAGACAAGCGTTTCAGAGAAGGACTTAAGAGATGAACTTTGAAAATTTGAATCAAGGAAATGGAGCGAACCCTGCTCAAAATCATATCCTTATTGCTGATGATAGGGATAAAGCTCTAAGACAGTATCCTTTACTAGTGTTTCATGATCTTAATCCGAGTATTAAGAGACCCAAAATCGAGGCACAACAATTTGAGCTGAAGACAGTCATGTTCTAGATGCTTCAGATAGTGGGTCAATTCAATAGAATGCCTACTAAATATCCTCACCTTCACTTAAGACTGTTTATGAAGGTGAGTAATTCTTTCAAGTTAGCTAGATTACCTGAAGATGCACTATGATTAAAGCTATTCCTATATTCACTAAGGGATAGAGCTCAAGCCTGGTTAAACTCATTGCCACCAAATTTCATTTCCACAAGGCAAGAGTTAGCAGAAAGATTCCTCATAAAGTATTTCCCGCATGACAAAAATGCTAAGTTGAGGAACAAGATCACTACTTTTCAACAAATAGATGATGAGTCCTTGTATGAGGTATGAGAAATGTACAAAGAAGTATTACAGAAGTGCCCTCATCATGAAATCCCTCATTGCATCCAACTTGAGACGTTCTATAATGGTCTCAATGCTCACACAAGGATGGTAGTGGACGCTTCTACTAATGGTGCTCTCCTTTCTAAGTCTTTTAACGAGGCTTATGAAATTATTGAGAGAATTGCCAGCAACAATTATCAATGGCCAACCAATCGAGTAGAGTTAGGAAGACGAGTCGCTGGAATACATAAAGTGGATCCGCTCACTTCACTCGCATCTTAGGTATCTTTGATTTCCTCAATGCTTAAATTTTTTTACCACTAATGGGTTTAATAGTTTTGTAGCTCAGCCATCCAATCAATTTGAAAATATAGCCTGTGTTTATTATGGGGAAGGACATTTGTTCGAAGAATGTCCATCAAACCTAGAATCCGTGTATTACATGGGTAATCAGAATCAGAACCGAGGAAGGCAAGGACTGCAATCCAATTTTTATAACCCATCTTGGCGAAACCACCCTAATTTCTCTTGGAGTAACCAAGGGGCTAGAACCGGTAACACTTACGCCCAACCTAGACCGGCCAACCACCTTTTTTTACCTAACAAGTTTAGAAGCAACCTCAAGCTGAAACTTCCAATGGCTTAGAAACCTTGTTGAAGGCATACATAGCAAAAAAATGATGCCTTAATCCAAAGCCAAGTAGCCACATTGAAAAATCTGGAAAACCAAATGGGTCAGCTTGCCACTGAACTCAGAAACCGTCCACAAGGTGCTTTGTCTAGTGATACGGAGAATCTAAGAAATCTAATGAAGGAGCATTGTAAAGCATTGACATTGATGAGCGGAAAGACATTAGAGACCAACACTGTCGAAGTTGAAGAAGAGCCAGGTGATGCTCAAGACTCTGTGAAAGTTCAATCGAGTGTTGAAATTCTAGTTTAACTAGAACCATAATTTAAAAAATCCGATAAAGTAACTTTCGAGCTAGTTAATTTTGATAAACTAACAACTTCGGTATATGCAAAAATGCCACAGAAGACAAATCAACCAGTTCAAATAAAGAATCCTCCACCACCCTACCCTCAAAGACTTTAGAAGCAGAAGTAGGAAGTCCAGTTCAAGAAGTTTCTAGATGTACTCAAGCAACTTTATATAAACATTTTGTTGGTATAAGCACTTGAACAAATGCCGAACTATGTCAAATCATGAAAGATATCTTGTCTAAGAAATGAAGACTTGGAGAATTTGAGACGGTAGCCCTCACGAAAGAATGTAGTGTATATCTTCAAGATAAACTACCCGAAAGTTGAAGGATCCTAGATATTTTACTATACCTTGCAACATTAGAGCAACGTATTGTGGTAAGACACTATGCGATTTGGGCACAAGCATTAACTTGATACCCATGTCCATATTCAAAAAATTAGAGATAGGTGAAATTAGACCTACTACGGTTACACTTTAATTAGCAGATTGATCTTTAGCACATCCAGAAGGAAAAAATCGAGGATGTATTGGTACCTGTAGATAAATTTATTTTCCCTGCTGACTTTGTTATTCTAGACTTTGAAGCAGATAAAAAGTTGCCAATCATCCTAGAAAGGCCTTTCCTGGCAACTAGAAGGACCTTTATTGATGTGCAGAAGGGTAAGCTTACTATGCGTGTTCAGGACGATCAGGTAACATTTAATGTTTTCAAGTCTATAGAATTTCCTGACACAGTTGATAATTGTTCTGCAGTATCCAATTTAGAGGAATTAGTCATGGAAAGGGAACTCAACTACATTGAGGACCCGTTGGAGCAAATTTTGACATCAGACCCTCCAAGTGATAAAGAGGGAGAGGAATACTTAGCTTTGCTAGAAGCTAATCAAAGGGGATTTAATCCACAATCCTGCTTTGAATATTTAGAGTTAGAAAACAGAGATTATATCTAGCCAAAAGTTTCAATCGAGGAGCCACTTAAATTAGAATTGAAGGTACTTCACTCACATTTAAAATATGTTTATTTAGGTAACGCTTCTACTTTGCTTGTGATTGTTTTAGCAGAATTAACTGAAAAGCAAGAAGAAAAACTTACTAGTGTTGAAACAATTTAAGAAGGCTATCGGATGAACCATAGCCAATATTCATGGCATTAGCCCTTCTGTATGCATGCATAAGATCATTCTGGAAGATGGCGAGAAAGAGACAATTGATGGACAATGAAGATTGAACCCCATCATGAAGGACGTGTTAAAAAAGGGAATCATTAAGTTGTTAGATGCGGGTATAATTTATCCCATCGTAGACAGTTCATGGGTAAGTCCGATCCAATGTGTGCCAAAGAAGAGAGTTATTATGGTCATTGAAAATGAGAATAACGAGTTAATACCAACTAGAACGGCTATGGGATGGAGAATTTGCATCGATTACCGGAAGCTGAACAGGACAACTGGGAAAGATCACTTTCCTTTGTCATTCTTGGACCAGATGCTGGATAGACTTGTAGGGCGAGACTGTTATTATTTTATCGATGGATACTCGGGGTATAATCAGATTACAGTAGCGCCAGAAGATCAACACAAGACAATATTCACATGTCCGTATGGTACATTTTCATTTAGACGCATGCCATTTGGTTTATATAATGCACCTACTATATTTCAAAGATGTATGATGTCTATTTTTATTGACATGGTTGAGAAATACTTGGAAGTATTTATAGATGACGTTTCAGAATTTAGAGACACTTATGATGATTGCTTAGCCAATCTAGCCAAGGTACTAAGGCGATACGAAGAAACAAACGTCGTACTTAACTGGGAAAAGTGCCATTTCATGGTACGAGAAGGTATTGTTCTAGGGCATCAGATAACGAGACATGGAATCGAGGTAGATAAAGAAAAGGTAGATGTTATTGAGAAACTCCCACCTCTAACATTTGTAAATGGTGTTAGGAGCTTTTTGGGCCATGCTAGTTTCTATCGAAGATTTATCAATGACTTCTCCAAAATTGCTAAACCCTTATGCAAATTATTGGAGAAGGACATGATGTTCAAATTTGATGAGGAGTGCTTATAAGCTTTCAATGATTTGAAGAGTCGATTAGTTCCAACACCTATCATCGTCACACCAGATTGGGATTTGACATTTGAACTAATGTGTGACGCAAGTGACTTCGCGATAAGAGCTATAATGGGCTAGCGAAGGAACAAAGTTTTTCATCTCATCTACTATGCAAGTCAAACTCTGACCGGAGCTCAATTGAATTATACGATAACAGAGAAAGAGTTACTTGCTATTGTGTTTGCTTTTGACAAGTTTCGATCTTATCTTGTACGTACCAAAATGACTGTGTATACAGGCCATTCAGCAAATAAGTATTTACTAGCCAAGAAAGACGAAAAACCAGGATTGATTCGATGGGTACTTCTACTCAAAGAGTTTGATATAAAAATTCAAGATCGAAAAGGGGTAGAAAATCAAGTAGCAGACCACTTGTCCAGATTGGAGCCGCAAGAAGGGAATTCTCCACTTATACCCTTTCAAGAGACATTCCCAGATGAACACATACTGAAGGTAAATCATGTCCATAATACTCATTGGTTTGCTGATATTGCTAGCTATTTAGCTTGTGGTTTGATGCCGATTGATAAGAAATATCATCAAAAGAAAAAGTTTCTTCACGATGTGAAGTACTATTTCTGGGAAGAGCCATACTTGTTTAAAAAGTGTGCAGATCAAATGATTAAGAGATGCGTGGTAGAAGATGAAGTGCATAAGATTTTATATAATTGCTACACAACTCCAAGTGGGGGACACTTCGGAGGTACACGTACTACGGCCAAAGTATTGCAAGTCAGATTCTTTTGACCAATGCTTTTCAAAGATGCGTATACTTATGTAAAGAGTTGTGATCGATGCCAAAGGGTTGAAAGTGTTACCAACAGAAATGAGATGCCCTGAACAGACATCATTGAGGTAGAATTATTTGATGTTTGGGGTATTGACTTCCTTGGTCCTTTCCCTCTGTCTTTTGGTCACAAGTACATATTGGTAGCAGTAGACTACGTGTCTAAGTGGGTTGAGGCCGAGACATATTTGACGAACAATGCCAAGGTTGTGATGAAATTTTTGCAGAAGCATGTGTTCACAAGGTTTGGAACCCCGAGAGCTATCATCAGTGATGAAGGGTCCAATTTTGTGAACAAATGGTTGAAATGGTTACTCGATAAACATGGAGTGAAGCATAAGGTTGCCATAGCTTACCATCCGCAAATGAATGGGTAAGCTGAACTGGCGAAAAAAGAAATCAAAGGCATACTTGAGAAGGTAGTTTACCCGAACCGACGAGATTGGTCCAAAAGACTGGATGATGCTTTATGGCCCTAAGGACAACATACAAGACACCTTTAGGGATGTCACCCTATAGGTTGGTTTTTGGGAAAGCATGTCACAAAGCTTATTGGGCTCTCCAACAACTCAACTTGGGTCTTAAGCTTGCTAAAGAGAAATGGATGCTTCAACTCAATGAGTTAGAAGAATTTCGAATGTTCTCATACGAGAATGCGAAGCTATTCAAGGAAATATTTAAAAGATGGCATGACAAGCACATTCGAGTTCAAGAATCTGAAGCAGGTCAGCAAGTCTTGTTATTTAATTCCAGATTAAGGTTCTTTCTTGGTAAGTTAAAATCACATTGGTCTGGTCCATTTACTATTCACCAAGTTTTTCCATATGGAGTTGTCGAACTTCAAGGTGAGGAAGGTAATTTTCGAGTCAATGCTCAGCGCTTAAAACATTACTAGGGGGATAAAATTGATCAGGATACAGTCTCGTTCTTTTTATCAAATATTTAATTTTTCTCATTTTTCGTTTTAAATAAATGATTTAAGGTGTACTTTTGGGATTAGTATGTTTAAATAAATTCTGTCTAGGAGATTGGAACTTAAGTGGGACCGCTTGTGACCCCTCCAATCTTTCCTAGGAATTGATTTTAACATAATCTTTTGAGAAATTATTCCCTAAATGGCAAAATAAATTTTTAGTTTTTCAAATAAAAGGGTCAACTTTGATCCAAGTTTTAATTGCTACTCAAATTTCAAATTTTCTTTAAGTCTAGGTACTTAATTGAATTATTTTCAAAATTTGGTTACTCTTTTCTGTAAATATTAAAATTAGATTTCTCTTTTTGTAAATATTTTCAAAGGCATCCAGAATAAATATTTTTAATTTAATTTAATAAATAAGATGATAATAACTAGTATATAATTATATTTATTATAATATATATTAATTATTATCAACTTTATATAGAATTAGGATTAGTTTAAATTTGATCATATTTTAATTAATAGTTTTTATTTCAATAAATTAATAGCAAATAATAATTTAATATGCATTATATTAATTATTAATTGTTATTAACTTTGTGTAGAATTAGAACTTAGAATGTTTTAATTATTAAATTGTTTTAAAAATTCTAAATTGAACTCCTAACCTCTTCATTATAAATTCCACCATCCTTCTCCATCATTTACTATCCATCAAACCAACCTCCATTCACCCATTCCACTATCGATCCTACAATCCAAAAACCACCAAGTGCCGTAGCTCCTAAGTAGTAGCACCGCCCAGCAACCCCATTCGGCTAGCAGCTCCACATGCACGCATTTGCCATCTCTGCAGACACGCTAGGCTCGCTTCAGCTCCAACCGCGCGCGCCACACAGCAGCGACTCTACACACGACGTGCATGCCCAACAAGCCAGGCCTGCTTCTAGCTCCAGCTCACGCGCGCCAAAGCTTGCTCCCTGTCGCTGTACTTGCTTGCACGCTCAACAACTTCTGCACCAGCTCGCGCACCCATCAGCTTTCCAGGCCTTGCTCGATGCACCTGCCTACTGCCCGCTCTCCAGCATCTACACAACACACGCGTGCCTCGCTGCCCATACAAGGCTCCGTACATTGCTACTGCCTTCATCACACCAAGTCGCGCCTAGTACACCACTATTCCCTTGCATGCCGCTGCTGCCCTTGCCTCTACCTCGTGCACTCATTGTAACTTGTGCACCATAATTCCATCTTATTTCACCACTAGGCAATCACCCTTCCAACCATCCCTCAATTAAATTCTTTTTGCTTTTAAATTTATTTATTGAGTTCTTAAATTTTATATAAAGGTGGTAAGATAAGATTTTTTCCTAAATTTCAATTTAATTTAAATTTTCAATTTATTGAATTGTTAATATTTTATACTAATTAAATTTTTGAGAAAATATTTGTTTCCATCTTTTGTTCAGGTTAATCATGCCTCGCAAGAGAACTCGTGCCTCTGTCTAGATTGACGAATCACAGAACAAATTTCACTATGAAGAAGCCAAAGCGGGATACAAAAGCATTTTCAAAAATAAACAAATGCACCCTAAAAAAGGCTTTACATTGAAAGAAAGCAACTATATTGTTTTCATGGTTCACATTCGAAAAATTGATGAAGGTCTCAATTGGGAGTCATTTTGTGAGAAACAACCTAGTGCAGATGAGGAATTAGTTCGTGAATTTTATGTGAATATGACTTCAAACAAATTAACGGAAGTTTCTGTCTGAGGAATCAAGGTACCGGTAACCTCAAACGCTATTAATGAATTCTTTGAATTACCTGATTTCGAAGTCGACGAATATTCTTCCTTGATGAGAAATATTGAGGCTAAAAATTTGCAAGAAATTCTCGAGGAACTTACAGTTCCAGGTTCTAGGTGGACTGTGTCAAAGTAAGGAATTCACATTTGTCGCAGAGAATATTTGACATCACTAGCGAAGTTATGGTTCTATTTTATTCGATTTAGCCTTATGCCTATTTCACAGGGGACTATAATTTCATTGGAGCGAATGGTCTTATTATACTCGATTTTAACTGCAAAAACCATTGATGTGGGAAAAATCATCCTGAGAGAAATATAGAATTGTGCCGCTAGACGTTTTGGCCCAACTTACTTTCCCTTTACGATAACAATTTTTTGCTTGAAAGCTAAAATTCTTGCAAACGTAAAGAAGATAGGGTATAGCCAAGGCACAATCACAGTTTGGGACCTCTACCTCCAGCAACGAGTTGAAAAGAGAGAGGATCCTGAAGAAGAAGGAGACGAAGATCCCACAAAGGTTGAACCAATGCAGCCAGCTGAAATCCCTAATAAGGCTGATCCAATGGAACCAGCAACCGAACCTGACGTGACAACCTCAATGTTCAGAACTCAATTGCCTCACCCAAATCTTCGAGATGAGCTGTCAAAGTTGATGGACATAATGCAACATATGCAGCGACAGCAGCAAGCTTACTGGAGATATTAAAAAATACGGGATGATTCAATGAGAAGTGCTGTTATGAAAATATTCAATAGCTCTTTTATTTTTGTGCCTGAGTTTCCATATTTTATATTTGAACCATGGAGTCCACTATCGAAGAGGGAACGAAATAAATATGATGGAGCAGAAAATGAGTCAGATTCCAAGGATATGCAAATAAATTAAAGGGGGGATCTTCACTTTATTTTATTTTCGTTCTTAGGTTATTTAATGTTTTAGGATTAGGTTCTATTAGGAATTTTTAATTTTTTGCATAATAAAATGAGAGATGGAAATCATGAATAAAAATGAACAAGTTTTAATATAAGAAGTGTGACAATAGATATATACGTGTCTAGGATTGGATCTAGAAAGAGCTTGGTACTTAAGCAATCCAACTGACTCACCCTCCTTTTTTCTAGAATCCTACTTGGTGTATAGTATCTATTCACTTCTAACAATAAGGACATTGTTCATCTTAAGTAGAGGGGACCAAAAAATTGAAATTACTCCCTCTCAGAATAAATCTTTCTTTTAATTATGATTAGGTTATATTTTGTTAAAAAATTTGAAATTTTGTTTAGTATTCTAAACTTCAGTATTAATAAAGTTCTATTATTCCAATAATTGTTATGTTGGTTGAATTATGACATAAATGTACTCTCAATAAATTATGTAAATCATACCATAAAATTTTTAGTTCCTTAGGAAAGCTAGGCATGCATGAAAGTTTAAGTATCTAGAATTGACTTATTAATTTATTGAGGCGAAATTCTATGAAGCATGGAATGTTGAAAATGATTTAGGCAACTTTTGTTTGGACCGTTTGAGCCTTTCAAGCCAACCTTGATGAATTTTTATCCTTTGAAACCCAACTTTGAGACTATATGGCCTAATTTTATTTTGAACCTTTGCAATATTTAGCCATCACTTTTCTCTTAAGTATCTTTTAATTGTCCCAAACATTAGATTCAGTTCTATTCAGAACATTCTTTGAAACTAAGTTTGGGGGAGTTGAAAAGAAGTATCAAATGCTCAAAAAACTTTTAGTATATACAAAAAAATGACCGTGAAAAAAAAGAGAAAAAAAGAAAAAGAAAAAAAAGGAACATATGTGCTTGAAAGAAAATAGATGTATAAAAGAGCATGTCAAAGCAAAATAAGTTGGTGTATTGAAGGTAATTATTCCGAAGGTCCAATTCAAGCTGACTCTAGGGTTTTTAGCCTAAATTTATCTATCTTTTACCTACCCCTAGCCTAGCCATGTTAAAACCTATTTAAAAGACCTATTGATTCAAGTTTCTATGCTACCTATATTAGTGGAGAGAAATTGCTATGTTCAACATATGAAGACATAAATTAAACTTGATGATTGCAACCTAATCTTAAATAAGGTAATAAAATCAAATTGGTTGGGATTTAACATATTTTTATTGAGTAAGCATTTAGTCTATTTCTGCTATCATGATAATAATTGAGTTTAATTTGAATGATATCTATACTTAAGTAGCATAAATATCAAATTTCTTGTTCTTGAGCATAAGAATACTAAATTCATAATTTTGGGAAGGATGTTGTTCTGAAGGAATTTTTCAAAGGTGTTTTCGAGAAATTCTTTTCAATTTGTGCATTACTCGGTACGAGCAATGAATTAAGTTTGGGGGTGTGGAAACATGAAAATATACATATTTTTTCATGCCCTTCTTAACTCATATTCATGCAATTTCGTAGTAATTCTTGTTGAAAAATATATAATAATTACAAAATAATTAAAATGTAATTAAATTATTAACAAGTTGAATTTTAATTAATTTTATAATAAATTTTGATTAATTTTGATTTATTTTCGACAAATTTGCATAAAAAACGAAATTGGCTCGACAGACATTGCTGGAAGCACAAAACAAAGAAGTGATTTTGAAGCATCGAGGTGAATTAATTTTTCAGACTAAGATGGTTCAAATTATGAATATTAATTCATAATATAATTATTTTTAATTTTAATCTAATTTATTTTGGGTTAAATAATTATTATTAATTAAATTATGAAAAAAAGGCCCAGTTGTAATGAACTGAGAAAACCGAGCCAATCGAGCAATGGGCTGCCCAAAACCGTCCCACATGCTAACCCAATCAGATTGTTTAGCTGATCATTTGGCTTGCAAAATATCCCTTGACGTCTCCTTGAATTTGCATTCAAACCCCTCCACTTATTAAGCCTTTCTAGATTTGCCCCTACCTAAAAATAACAAGTTTGAAACCTTCAAACTTGCCACATGTGTGGCCAGCCATGGGGGGAGTCTATGGCTGCTAATTTTTGCTATTTTTAGCAGCCTACTCAACCTATAAATGCCCCATTGGCTGCTCATTTCAAACACATCTCTCACTTTCATTCTTCACACTTCTCTCTCACTTTTTCTCTTAAAAACCCCTTCTTTTGTTCTTTTATTTTTTTTTTCCTTCCATTCCCTTGCCGATTTCCCCTCTTGGAAAAGATCCCTTCAACCACCACAACATTGAAGTGCTCATAGAAGCCTAGGTTCAACAAGAACAAGTGGAGAAGGAGGAGCGAAGCAAACTAGTCAAGCTTCAGAGAAACACCAAATTTGATTCTAGTTCCTTATCTTTTAATTTTTATTGTTGTTGTTATGAAAATGTCTATGAATACTTGTGATTTTGATATTTTTAATTTAATTAATATGACTTAAATTTAATTCGTGTTAGGTTGATTGCATTTCGTTCACTTAAGTTATTAAAATTATGTTTATGCTGTTAATGGCCTTGGTAAGTAGTTTGATTAAGTAAAATCATGATAAAGTTGCTCTTGCATTATAATTGTAAGGTAAATAATAAATTAATTATTTAATCGTGTTGAAATTGTAATTAACTGACATAATACTTAGTCAATGCATGTTTAATTTTCTAATGTAGCTGAGGGTTAAATTAGCGACTGTATTAAAGGATAATTAGCATTGCATAACTTGCAAGATTATTGTGATTAAATTGTTTCAAGCTAGGAATACATTGTTACCTCACTTAATCTTTTATGTGCTTATGAAGATTGATTAATTGTTTGAATTGGCATTGGAAAATGTTTAAGAGATTAGTTAATTTAATAGGTACATATGAGCAATAGTTAGAAAATTACCAAGTTGCGTGAATTTATTCGTAACAACATGAACATAAGTTTAGTAATTCTAAGTTAAGAAATGTAATTAATCTAACAAAATAATGTCATCTTCATTAAAATCATCTTTTGAAATTGTGCATTGGAACTTTCATTTTTATTTTTATTTGATTTACTTAGTTAAATTTTAGTTTTTTTAATCACTTCCTCAAAATCAAAATATTTTTCTTCACCAAAGTGTTTTAATTGCATTCATAAATAATTTTCTTACACAGTCCCTGTGGGTACGATAACTCGACATTTACTTGTCACTTTATTACTTGTTGCTATTGTGTACACTTGCTCATTTCCGTCATTTCAGGGGATAATGTGTAAAACCATAACTCTACTATGGCAATATAGAGAGCTCACCAGGACATTAAACATGGGATCATCTGCTGAGATAATAAAAAGGGGAAATCTCGCTAAGGCAGTGATCATGGGAGAATCATGCAAATGAGGAAAAATACAAGTATTGACATGCGATAACTAGTCGACGGATTTTAGAAATCTTCCAAAAATGGGAAAAAGAAATAAAAATGGGAACAATCTACCGGAAGGGCATAGGGTGTTAACCAAGCAAGAATTAGATATGAGAATAATGTTGAAGTAATTCCTTGCATATAGGCAAACGAAAGAGGTTTTATCCAAGGATCGCAGATAAGGATCCACCAATAAGAATCACCAAGGAGAGCTCAAGAAAACTCTGTATGTCAGAGGAAGACCTTGAAAGGTTAATGAGAGATTCATTCTGAGTATAAGGCTTCGTTGAAATCGTGGTTTCGCAGGGAGAATTAATCGTGTGTACTCCGAATAGTCTAATTGATAGAGAGGGGTTAGTTTGAGCCCATAGATAGAAATAAGTACTGGAAAGAGATAATCCAAGTGTCAGATATGTCTATAAAGACTATTCCTCTTTGAGGGGAATCTATTGCGAGAATACCCGCCATAGAGTTAGTCTCGTAGGGAACCAACACATGGGGGAGGTTGTAAATTTGAATGGACGCCCAAATATCAATTTGCAGGATATGGTAGGCCAAATCAGTTTGCTACTGATAAGCATCACACCCTAAAAGCAAGGTATCACAATCAAAGCGGGTTCGAGAAAGTAATCCAAATAGCTTCCAACCAAGTGAAGGGAGAAAGGAGACCAAGTTCATCAGAGTGGGCTGAGTCCTCATTATTTAACCTAATTGTCGCGAGGTTAGTATGCCCTTTAGGACTATAGTAAGAAAAAAGGAGTCTGCTTGGGACTAGTTAGATTTGGAATGTTAGTCAAGGAGGACAACCTTATAAGTATAAGTGGGAAAGAGAATCCATACTGATAACTGACCTTCAAGCTTTGTAATTGAGGGTCAAACATAAAATTTATGAGTTTTTGGAATCCTGAACAGGGTTGGATGAAAGAAATAAGATAGGTGAAGAAAGGACAGAGTTGGCAGTTGTGGCGATTCATCTGAGAAACCACCCAAACTAGTCAAATGACTATAGGATCTGTAACAGCTCGTTTTAGGGTCAAATCAGAACAGTGGTTTCAAAACCACAAATACAAAGTAGAAATGTTAATTTTATTATTTCTTTAAGGTATACAATATGATTAAATGATTGTGTGAAAATTTTGTTAAGAAATTTTATCGATAAAGTATCCAATTTGACTAATAAGACTAAATTGTAATTGGTGCAAAATGTGTGTTCTAGAAGCTAAGGGTGTTTGATTGTAATGAATTCTTAAATTGGAGGTCCTTCTATGGTAATTAGACCATTATACCTTGGGATGGACAAAAATGGATATGGATAGATGAAAATTTGAAGTTAGGCATTAAGAGAATTTTGGTCATTTGGTAAATAAAGACAAATAAAACTAATAAAAGATGTCATCTTCTCAATTTCATCCTCCTTGTGCCGAAAATTGAAGAGTCTCCATAGCTAGGGTTTTGGCCAAGCTTCCAAGCTCGATTGTAACTCCATCTTTGTCCCGTTTTTAATGTTTTTTGTGTTTTTGAAGTTGTCTCAACCTAATGTAGCTATTTCAAGGACTAAATTGAAAGAAAATCAAAGTCTAAAATTTTACCCATGTTGAACATTTGTGTATTTTGATGTTTAATGGTAGAAAATGCATGTTTGGTGTTAGATAAACAATATTTACCAAGTGATTTTTTGATGAAAATGTCAAATAGAGACCTTTTTGTAAAAGTTGTAAAATGTGTGTTAAAATGTGAATAAATGAAAAATGTGGGCTGTTATGAGCATGAAAAGATTCAGCTAGGCTTAGGTAATGAAGAAATTTGATGAAAATCATTTTATGAGCCTAGGGACTAAAATATAAAAAAGTTGAAAAGTTAGGGGCAAAAATGTAATTTTTTCCATAAGGTGTTTTTGGGATTAAATTGAATAATGTGGTAATTGAATAAGTTAAATTTGGTATTATAGATCAAGAAAGATGAGGTTCTGAACTAGACTAGGGAAAGAACAAGGTTGTGGACTAAATCGAATTATTAACCATTTTTTACCGAGGTAAGTTCGTATGTTAAAAATAAGCTTTAATATGATTGTATTTTATTGCTTTAATATTTCATGAATTGTTTGTTTGATAAATGTGGATGAGCTTAATCCTATGATCGAGTTCGAAGACAAATCGCCAAGTAAGAAATCCCGTTTGAACCTTAGGAATAGGGTAGGATACAAGTGACATGTCACTAGGGTCATTATGTGTTAATTGATTATGTAATCTGGGTGCTGGTCTTGTACGTCCTACCGGTGGCTGAGTATACCGGCATATGTTGCGGATACTTGACAGCTTGTGTGAACAGCACCGTGTAGCTACGTCTTGACTGACAGCTTGTATGAGCAGGCCCGTTGATAGCTCGAGAGCGAGCAACTATGTGATATGAGATTTGAGGTAGCATTGGCTACATATGTGGCATTAAGTATGGAAGAATCCTGAGTATCCGATATTATTATTTCGAGTGGTTCACGGGTATGTCAAAGATAAGATTATGTGTAATTTCATTTCGAGATGGTACAGGTATGTACATGAAGCTCATATTTATTAAATACTTGAAATGATAAATATGAGGTAAGGTTTGTGATAGAATAAGTTATGATCATGAGACTATAGTAAAGTTACATTTAATCATGTTATATTATTTGAATATTATATGTATGGTAAGGTTAGCTTATTTCTTACATACGAGCTAAGTTATATAGCTTACTCCGTTTATTTTCCATGTTTTTATAGTGTCGCCAAACTAGCTCAGATTGGAGATCGTCGAAGATTCGAATCACACTATCAAACTTTCATTTTGGGTATTGATGATCTTAGTGTTTTGAATGTATGACATGTATAGGGACTTGGTCATTTTTTTATTTGTGTCATTATGATTTTAGCCAATGTAATGACTTGTAATGGTTAGTGGCTTGGTTTGATATTTGGCCATGTAATTTGTCTTATTTTGGTTAACATGGTTGTAAGCGAAAGTATATCCATATATGTGCTATTGGTGTTATGGTCATGGTATGCTTGGTGTATGATAGAATGTGATTTATAGCATGAAAGTGAAATGTTTGGAAATGTGATCTATTGATGAGATGATAAATTTGTGTACAATTAGGTAACTTGAAAGTAGTTAATTGAGGCTTGATGAATGGAAATTTGTATGATTGATTTAGGGTATAATAAGTGTTTTGAGTATGATACATGTTGATATTGTATTGGCATGTGTAGATCATAATTGTGGATGTTTTGTTTCCTAAGTATATTATGTTTTGTGCCTTTGAATCGGTGTAAGTGCATGTGTGAATAAGGGTGGCAAATGACTTGGTAAATAGCCTTTATTTTGTCCACACGGGTAGACACACGGGTGTGTGTCTAGACCGTGTGTGACATACGGCTTGTTCCATGGGCATGTGTGTTGGCCGTGTGTCCCTTACACCTTAATTTTGAGAAACAGAATGCTCAGAATTGAGCATACGGGCAGCAACACGGGCGTGTGTCTTAGCCGTGTAGACGACACGGCCTCGAACACGGGCGTGTGCCCTAGCCGTGTGAAGTCTGCACCTATTTTATGAAAATTAATTTTCCACACGGCCTAGCACACAGGCGTGTGACTTGGCCATGTGATCTCAATTTGTTCATGGGCTACAAGTTAGAGAGTTACATAGGGTCGGGACACAGACGTGTGTGACTACACGGGAGTGTCCCATATCCACACAAGCGTGTGACCCCTGTTTAGTGGAAAAACTTTTCTAAACACAGGCGTGTGTTAGACGAGGCCAGGCCATGCGCGCATGACACGATCGTGTGATGACCAGGTAGGCCGTGTGCGAGACACGGGCTAGACTGATTTGGGCCGTATGGACCACACGGGTGTGTGGGATTCTGGGCCAGGCCGTGTGATCCACACGACTAAGGAAAAGTTGGGCCATGTTGGCCACACGGGTGTGTAGGCCCACACGGGCAAGCCACATGGGCGTGTGGGCTCATTTATCTAAAATGATTCTTAGGGTTGCACTGGTCGCCCAAGTCGACTGTGAACCTACTGTAGGGTCGGTAAGCGTTGCCTAGACCCTTAAATGTATGATCTGAGTGTTTGTGATGCATGATAAATTATGCTTGATTACTGATATATATATGTATACGTATGACTGATGGTTGCATAAAAGCATGACATATTGTATGTTTGCATTGCATTAGGTCGGAATGATGATATTTGGTGGAAGTGTACTGAAAGGCTTTAAGCCTAATATCCGCAAATTTCGATTACAAATTCTTCATTTTTGTGTGCGCGATTGGTACTATCTGTAGTGTAGGGATGGGTGGGTTGATTTAATCCCCATATGAAGTGTAGGGTTGGACGAAGATGGTGTGTAGAGGCTGGTTGGGTAGGACTTTGTTACTGATTACTGTATGCATGACTGTTATTGTGATGGGCTACGGCGCTAGTGCATAACTGATACTGAAACTGAGTTGGGCTATGGTCCAAACTGCTGTTGAGATTGTAATGGGCTTAGGCCCAGTTTGCATTTGACTGTTATTGCTAAGTGACTATTATTGTGGTACACTGAGTCACTGACGCTGATCCTTTAAGTATTCTGATAAACCGTTATCAATAGTCTGTTCTGAAACACTTTGGTTAGTGTATACTGAAACTATAGTAAACTAAGACTGTAGCAAAACTAATAGAGATTACGATTTACGAAAATCACTCTGAATTGCTAAAACTGTTTACATAAAACATCTATAATAAATACTAAAATTGTAACTGATTTATAAAATTTGTAATACAGATAAGTCAGACTAGACATGAGCGCACAAGGTATCAGCAGACGGGCTACTAGAGGCCGTGGAATAGGTCGTAGAGGGCTTGAGCTGAGTCATTTTCATCTGGTAGCATGCCTAATTTAGACACGAGTGAGATGCCAGTGTTGCCTGCTATTGGGACTGGATGTCAAGATCGCATGGCTGGGTACGACGCATTGTCCCAGGTTGGGCCTAACACTGGATCTGAGGGTCGAGGGTCGGTTATAGAACGACTTTGATCTAATAGAGCTGAGCTCTTTAATGGTGTCACTGGAGTCACCCCTAATGTGGCCGAGTATTGGATGGAGGTTACCGAACGGATTATAGATGACCTAGATTGCACCCCTGAGCAGAAATTAAAGGGCGCAGTCTCATTGCTGCGAGATAGTGCTTACCAGGGGTGGCTGACTATTAAGGGGGGCACTTAGCCCGAACGTCTGACCTGGGAGTTATTTAAGGCTACCTTCTAGGGGAAATATGTGAGGGTGAGCTACGTGGATGCCCGCAGGAGAGAATTCCTGAACCTTACTTAGGGAGATCGATCTATGGTCGAGTATGAGGCTGAATTCCTGAGACTGAGCCGCTATGCGCGAGGTATGGTGGCATCTGAGTATGAGAGGTGTATCCGCTTTGAGGATGGCTTCAGAGATAATTTGAGAGTCCTGATGGCTCCGCAGAGGGAGCGAGAGTTCTCGGTTCTGGTTGAGAAGGCGAAGATCGCTGAAGAGGTTAAGCACGCCAAGCGCCAAAACTGTGACAGAGAGAGAGGTAAGAACAAGAAAGATTTGGAGCCCTCGGGTTCTGTGCAGAGGCCTAATAAAAAGGCCAGATCTAATGGGCCGATTAGAGCTGGGCCCCCTGTTACTGCTATTGGACTGCAGTCATGTGTCGATTGTGGTAGACGCCATCAGGGCGAATGTTAGAGGAGGACTGTAGCGTGCCTGAGGTGTGGGTCGTTGGATCACTATATTAGGGAGTGTCCATTGAGAGCCGATTAGATGTAAGCTCAGGGTACTGGTACTATACAGCCACAGAGGTTAGCATAGCAGCCACCGAGAGGCCGTGGTCAGGCTGGAGGTGGTAACGGTATGGGTCGTGGATAAAGAGCACCTAGCAGAGGTGCTGACAGACTAAGGCGATGCAACCTGCTTTTGTTTATGCTGCACATCACTGATAGAACAGAGATGCTCTAGACGTCATTACAAATACGTTCTTTATTTTTGATGTATCATACACTGCATTGATAGATATATGATCTACTCACTCCTATATTGCTTGCTCTGTTTCTGAGAATCTAGGCTTATCGATTAAGAGTACTTCTAGTGAGGTCATGGTATTAAGTCCATAGGGACAATCTATTCGAGTTAGCAAACTGTGTGACGAAGAGGGTCATCTTGAGAATTGGGGAGGATAATGAGGTAGTCATGGTTGGAGAGCGCCGAAATTAACTATCGAATATGATATCTGTATTGGTGGCTGAGAAACTAGTTTGCAAGGGATGTGAGGCGTACTTGGCTTACGTAACTGTTTTTGCTTCTGGGGACTCTATTGTAAAGGATATTCATACTACAAGGGATTTTCCAGACGTCTTTCCTGAGGAGCTACCGAGTTTACCTCCGAATCAGGAAGTGGAGTTCGGGATTAAGCTTTTACCTAATACAGCTCCGGTGTCTATCGCTCCCTATCAAATGGCACCGAAGGAGCTTACAAAGCTTAAGGCTCAGATTCAGGAGTTGTTGGATCGTGGGTTCATCCGTCCTAGTGTGTCTCCATGGAGAGCAGTGGTACTGTTTGTCAAGAAGAAGGATGGAACCCTGAGGATGTGTATTGACTACTGGCAATTGAATAAGTTGACTATTAAGAACAAGTATCTACTTCTGAGGATTGATGATCTGTTCGACCAGTTTCGAGGGGATTCTATGTTCTCCAAGATTGATTTCTGATATGGGTATCATCAGTTGAGGGTTAAGGAAGCTGATGTATATAAGACAACATTTAAGACTCGTTATGGTCACTATGAGTTCCTAGTGATGCCATTTGGACTGACTAATGCACTGCCAGCTTTCATGGATCTGATGAACTGAGTGTTTTAGCCCTACCTGAATTGGTTTTTGGTGGTGTTCATCGACGTCATATTGGTTTATTCGAGGACTGAGGATGATCACAACGAGCACCTTAGGATTGTTCTTCAAATTTTGAGGGAAAAACAAATCTTTGCTAAGCTCAGCAAGTGCGAGTTCTGGTTACGTGAAGTAACATTTCTAGGTCATGTGGTGTCTGTTGAGGGGATTCAAGTTGATCCTCGAAAGATCGAGGCTATACTGAATTGGAAACAGCCAAAGAATATGTCTGAGATCCACAGTTTTCTGGGACTGATGGGTTACTATTTGCGAGTTGTAGAGGGTGTTTCACTGATTGCAGCATCCTTAAATAAGTTGCTAGGTAAGGGTGTACCGTTTGTCTGGACTGATTCGCAACAAAAGAGTTTTGAGAAGCTGATGACTGTTCTGACTCAGGCTCCTGTTCCGATACAGCCCAAACCTGGACAGGAGTTTACGGTCTACAGTGATGCATCACATGTTAGTTTGGGATGTGTGTTGATGCAGGATGGTCAGGTGGTAGCCTATGCGTCTCGTCAGCTTAAGACACATGAGGCGAATTATCCAACGCGTGACTTGGAGTTATCCGCCGTGGTATTTGCACTGAAAATCTGGAGGCATTATCTGTATAGTGAGAAGTGTGTCATCTACACTGATCACAAGAGCCTCAAGTACCTCCTTACTCAGAAAGAACTGAATCTTAGACAGCGTAGATGGGTTGTGCTACTTAAGGATTACGACTGTACCATTAAGTACCATCCCGGCAAGGCCAATGTGGTGGCCGATGCATTGAGCCATAAGGCTATGATTGATTTGAGATCGATGTTCACTCGACTTAGCTTGTTTGACGATGGGAGTTTTTTAGCTGAGCTGCAAGTCAAACCAACTTGGATTGAGCAGATTAAGGGGAAACGGTTGGAGGATGAGTCTTTGGGTCTTTAGTTTTGATAGATTGAGAGTGGTAGCACCACGAATTTTAGACTAAATAGTGATGGCGTACTCTGTTTCTGTAAGAGAATCTGTGTCCGAATGATGCTGATCTGATACAGTCTATACAAAGTGAGGCGCATAGTAGCCCTTACGCTATGCACCCTGGTGGTAATAAGATGTACCGCGATCTTCGCGAATTGTATTTGTTGCTGGGGTTAAAGCGTGAGGTTACTGATGTTGTTGCTCGTTATATGAAATGCCAACAGGTTAAGTCTGAGCATCAGTTGCCTTCGAGTTTGCTACGAATGGTTAAGATTCTGTTATAGAAATGAGAGCTAGTAATGATGGACTTCATTAGTGGGTTGCCCTTGACACCTACTAAAAAGGATTCTGTCTGGGTCATCGTAGATTGATTGACCAAATCTGCACACTTCACACTGGTTAGGACAAATTATCCTCTGCAGAAGCTGGCGAAGCTCTATATTTCTGAGATAGTGAGACTGCATGGGGTACCAGTTTCGATCATCTCTGATAAGGATCTTCGCTTCATGTCTCGATTTTGGAAAAAGCTACATGAGGCTCTAGGTTCAAGGTTGGACTTTAGTACTGTGTTTCATCCTCAGACCGATGGTCGATCTGAGAGGGTGATTTAGATACTGGAAGATATGTTGAGGAGCTGTGTCATTGATTTTCGAGGTAGTTGGGAGGACTATTTACCGCTGGTCAAGTTCGCCTATAATAACAGCTTCCAGTCGAGTATTCAGGTGGCACCTTACGAGGCTCTGTATGGTCGTAAGTGCCGTACTCCTTTGTGTTGGACTGAGCTGGGTGAATGTTGAGTATTGGGTCCTGAGTTGGTTTTCGAGACTGAGGATAGGGTTCGGCTGATTAGGGATTGTCTGAAGGTAGCTTCTGATAGTCAGAAGTCTTATGCTGATCTGAAGAGATGTGAGATTGAGTATTCTGTGGGGGACTTCATGTTTCTGAAAGTCTCACCATGGAGGAAGGTTTTGAGGTTCGGTCGCAAGGGTAAGTTGAGCCTAAGGTTTATTGGGTCGTACTGAATTCTAAAATGAGTGGGATAGGTCGCTTATCAGTTGAAGCTACCTCCAGAGTTAGACTGTCTTCACGATGTGTTCCATGTCTCGATGTTGAGGCGTTACCGCTCTGATCCCATACACATTGTCCCTGTGGAGGAGATTGAGGTTAGGCCAAACTTGACCTTCGAGGAGGAGCCTGTTCAGATTCTGGATCGCAATGTAACGGTCCCGCGGAGGAAGTTTATTCCATTAGTGAAGGTGTTATGGTGGAATCATAGCACTGAGGAGGCCACATGGGAGCCTAAGGATGCGATACGTTAGCAGTATGTTTATCTGTTCTGATCAGGTAAATTTCGAGGCCGAAATTGTCTTTTAGGGGGTAGAGTTGGAACACCCTAAAATTTTATTTTTGTTTTTGTTAAAATGTGACAAAAGTATGTATCTGCTTTAGTGGTTAAGTGTTCTGGGTGTGTGCGAGAGGTCCCAAGTTCAAGCCTTACATTTGGAAAATTTTGGTATTTTTCTGAGTTAAGCCTGATACTTGAGCAGTGGGCTTATATTTAATTATTTGTAATTTCATATCAGAATGGACTTGCTGGTATGGTGGTTAAGTGGAGTGTTGGTTGGTAGGGGGTCTTGTGTTCGAATCCCCGAGGGAGCAAAGGAATTATTTTTGCTCGAGGCGTGTGGCGTGTGGTGGAGTTCAAGTTAAATTGAAATTCTGAGTAGTGGATGCTAGTAGGTGGTTAATTGAGATAATTAAGGAATGTAGGGGAAGTTATCAGATTTTAGTTCATTGTTATTTTTATTTTTTTCAAAAAAATTCGGGTATTTTCTCAGTTTTAACGTTTCAAAAATTTTCTGAGTCTTCTTTGCCAAAATTTTTTCTTTCTTTTCTTCCTCTTCTTTTCGGTTTTGCAATTGTCTCCCTTTTTGTTCGACGTTGTTTACGCTCGTTCGGTTTTCTGTTGCTATCTTAAGGTTTTGCAGTTAGTGTTGTAACGGAGATTTTTGTGCTTATTTCGATTAGGGGAAAGTTCAGAGGTTCAAAATCATTCGTCGAGGAATTAGTTGCGTGGAAGTACCGTTGTACGATTGAAGGTAAGGTTTGGTTGTTCATTCTACTGATCGGTTAGGTAGCATTTTAAGCAATTAATTTGGAGGCTCTTTGGATGATTTTGGGTTCTGGAGTGCTCGTAGTTACAGTAGCATCGAAAACGAATCAGGTGTGTACCTGGAAACACAGGAAACGAGGTTTCAACAAAAGCCGAAAACCTCACTGTCGACACCACACAGGTGTGTGGTCGCCTATGTGGTAGGCCTTGTACCCTAACATGGGCGTACGTTTGACGAGGCCAAGGCATGTGATGGCTAGGTAGGCCATTTGTGACACACGGGCTAGGCTGATTTAGGCTATGTGGGCCATACGGATGTGTGGGCCTATACGGGCAAGCCACATAGGCGTGTGAGCCCATTTATCTGAAAGGATTCCTAGGGTTGCACGAGTCGCCCAAGTCGACTGTGAACCTACTGTAGGATCGGTAAACGTTACCTAGACCCTTAAATGTATGATTTGAGTGTATATGATGCATGATAAATTATGCATGATTATTGATATATGTATGTATACGTATGACTGATGGTTGCATAAAAACATGACATATTGTATGTTTGTATTGCATTGGGTTGGGAAGATGATATTTGGAGGAAGTGTACTGAAAGGCTTTAAGCCTAATTCAGCTCGGCTGCAAATTACTGTTTATATGCAGCATTCGGTACTATCTGGAGTGTAGGGATGGGTGGGTTAATTTAATTCCCACATGGAGTGTAGGGTTGGACGGAGATGGTGTGTAAAGGCTGGTTGGGTGGGACTTTGTTACTGATTACTGTATGCATGACTATTATTGTGATTGGCTACGACCCTAGTGCATAACTGATACTGAATACTGAAACTGAGTTGGGCTATGGTCCAAGCTGCTGTTGGGACTGTAATGGGCTTAGGCCCAAATTACATTTGACTGTTTACTACTAAGTGATTGTATGCATGTTTTCTGTGGGGATTACACACTAAGTTTACGTAAACTCACCCCTTCTGTTTAATGTGTACAGGTAATCCTTAGACTTGACTGATCGGTGCAGCGGAGGACTCGATGGTGGCCACACGTATTTTAAACTATTTTAATTTTAGTTATGGTATTTATTTCTTAATTATTTTCTGTGACATTTTAATGTAAATTGGACTTTTGGACTGTTTGTTTTTATACCGAATTTTTAAACTGCAAACTCAACACAAACTCGATTTTATTAAAAATGACAATTTTTCTAAACGTGATTAGTTTTCCGCGAATGTCAAGATTTTAAAAGCTTCCGCTACAAAATCGATATTGAACGAATTAAATTAACCAAAAAACAATTTTGAATTGGATGAGAGATAAAACATAAGATATTCAACAAAAACAGTTTTGACTTGGTAATTCGACTTCAAAATTCCATTCCATGTGACACCGCCAAATTCGACCATGATGTCTAGGCAGGGTTTGGGGTGTTACAAAAAATTTCTAAAATTCCCAGTTTAGTCCTAAATTACTCCCAAAGCATGTTTTGGGCCTCGTAGGCTCGTAATAGAGACTTTATGATTAACTTCAAATGGTTTTAATTTGGATGCAAATTTATGACTCGGAATTGTATGATTGTTTGTGTGGTAAGTCCGGTAACGCCTTAGACCCGGTTCCAGCGATGAATACGGGTAAGGGGTGTTACAGGATCGACCAGGGGAAGGTCGCTTAATGAACTATATGCCAATAATTTAAGCTAAAAAAATGAATCGGAGTTTTCCACTCTAGTTAAAGCACAAATGCCTAATTAAAATAGGGAGTTCACATGTCTATTTTCCTTTTTGTTAATACCTCAGCAAGATGGAGGCTTAATTATATATAAATGTTGGTAAAGAAACCCACTAAGTTCTTTTGAACTTATGGGATTTTGGTCTATGTGTGCAGAACTTGTTGAATGAGTAAGGATCTTGAGGAGGGACCAAGCCAGATGGTGTTAGATCAAGGATCACTGCCAGTAGGTGTCATGCACATAGAAATGTGTACCTTTGGAGGCTCCGCCTCGGGGGTTAGATGTATTATACGTAGTAGATCTTTTAGAATAAAAAAAATTGAAAGTAGTTAAATTTAGGTTCAGAATTCAGGTTCTTGTTGTAAGAAATATCTTTAATAAAGTATTAAAGTCTTCGTTGAATTCTCTAATTAAAGTATTAGACTAGACCAGTTAGATTGTGACACTCCATACCCGGACTCGGCGATCGGGTCAAGTAAGGCCGTTATAGATAAACCTTTAAATATAAGTTAATTTCACTATCTTCTAATGCAAACTTAACAAAATCTAAGCTTAACAATTAAAAATCCTATCATTTTTAAACTTTGAACCTAACAACTTTTTAATAACAACTTGGTAAACATTGATCAAAAATTCTAACTCATGGGTATGTAATACCATGCCTTAATAACAAACAAAAAAAAAATCTAAGAAAAGTTCATAAACTTTGATTTGCAACTGAATTGAAAAGATGATAAGGAGGAAATTTTCTTCAAGCCCTGGACGACAATACCAAGGGAAGTTGGTGACTTTCATCTCTCTCCCTCTAACTTATCATATATATAGTTAGATTAATAGGTTTAATTAACCTTAATTAATTTAACTTAATGATTATAATATAATTAATCTTCTTTATTAAAGAATGAATAGATGAATCATCACACTCCACTATCTAGGTTATAAAAATGGTTAAATGACCATTTGACCCTTGGATGAATTGCTAATTCAATCCTCTGACATTCTTTCTAAACTAAAATTTAATAGAGATCTCACTTTTACAATTTAGTTTCTGCATTATAATTAACATCTTTCTCGATTTAATTACTCAACAATTCAATAATATATTTTTGTACTGAATATGTAATTCCCTCTATTCATAATTTTACTGAATAAATTTACTGAATTAGATTCTGAAACTGCATTTTTCGACAGCATTGAAAATTGGACTGTTATAGATAAGCCCAAAATGGTATACAAAAAACACACCGGTACCAGTTAATATCAATATCAAGACAAAAATGGTATGATCACTAGTACGATATCAACTACCTTGATAAAGATATTTTATATAAGATAGTTAAAGTGTTTGTCGAAACCATTTTATTTTTGAAAACAAACAAAAGGGATCGACGTTTTAAAACCAAAATGTGGAGTCGCCACCAATCTTTTTGTTTAGGTGTGATTGGAGCACCTAATAAAACATTTAAATCAATTTTGGTCTACGCGAGTTCAAAAATAGGTTCGGGAGTCGGTTGCGTATGAGGAAGGCACCCTCACTACGCCCAAAATTGGTACCAGATTGATTAAGTGTTGTCCTTAGGTCTAGGAAAAAAAACTATATTTTGAAACATGACTTCTTTTTAAAACATTGGAGTAGTTCAAACTGGTCGTCAAAATTCTCTCGTTTCGAAAGTTTGCAGTATCATATCCAGCACGATTGGACACGATCCTTTATACCTTCAAAAATACAATTGATTTTTGAATTTCAAGAGCTTGTTCGCCAAAAAAGGATATCCAAATACTTAGTCCGACGAAAAATCATACCCAGCACGGTAGGGCATGATTCTCTGAATTCCTAAATATCGGATATTGCCTTATTTTAAAATCTTTGAGTGATAAGGAAAATTAAGTATTAGCTTAAAACACATTTATTTGTTTCAAAATGAGATGGAATATTTGCAATACTACAAGGAAACATTTGTAAAAAGAAATGTATAAACATGAGATAATGTGCACACATAAAGTATAATAAACCACAACTAGTAATTCAACAATTAAGTACAATTATTCTAAGTGAAATGTAATCAGATTCTTAATCATGGATGGAGAACAATTGATGAAACAATGACTAAATAATATACAACAACAATAAATATGGCACAATATAAAATGATCCACAAAACATGCACAAAATAAAATGGAAATTAGAAGTCAATGTGGTATAAGATATTTTCCAAATAATGATGGATTAATGAATACATAATATATATAATATATAAGTTGACAAATTTACACAAAGACTTGGGATATATGATTATTGAAATAGATATTATAGAATAAAAGTTTGAATCAAATTATATGCAAAATATTTTAAATGCAAATTCATTTAAAAATTGACAATATACACGATAACTTAAATAATATATAAGATAAAAAATAATCAAAATGTGTGATAAGATATAATGTACATAATAGATTCACAAAAAATGTATATATGAATAGAAATAATTGTTTATAAAAATAACATAAAAGTGCATACAAGATTTAATTAATTTTGTTATATATGTACAGATATATAAAAAACATTTAAATGAGATACTATATAATATATTAAAAGAATATGATATAAAGAATTTTAAAACAATAATTTTATAAACAAAAAAAAAATATGAATTTTAGAACAATAATTTAACCATTAAAATATTATATGATACACAAAAATATTTAAATGGGACATTACATAATAGTTAAAATAAGTTATAAAATGAATATTTTTTAAATCAAATAAATACATAAGGTTAAAGAATATTGGTTTAAAATTGATAATTTATATACAGTAAAAGGGGAATTTAAATTATGTATAAAAATATGAAAAGATAGTTCAAATATATAATGAAATATAATCTTAGGAAATAAACTATACCAATAATAGACTTACAAATCATATATATATACATAGATAAATTTAGAAATAATTATTTATAAAAATAACATGAAATTAATAATTATAAGATTAAATTAATTTTATCATAGATTATAGATGTAACAGATTTTAAAACTTATACAAAGAAAATTATATGTATAAAATACATGGATTTTATGATATCTATAGGTCCAATATTTATATATATATGTATAAGAATAATTTAAATAATATATAAAACATGTATACAAAACATATTAAAATAACCAAAATATATGATACAATATATGGATTGAGTTAAAAACCATCATATGTATAAAATAATATAACATTAGTGATATACATTGACTAAAATTATCTTTATCATGAATATTATATACACAACAATGTAAAAACGTTTATATAAAAAATATATATATACAAAATGTGAAAATGATATGACAAAAAAAAACAGATTTACATTAACAAAAACAATTTCCAAAGTAATTCAAAATATACAAATAAGTAATCAAGAATTAAAAGAACAAAAAGAACTTTAACTAAAATTAAATTAAAACAAAAGGGATAATTTACAAATAAAATAATAAAAAAAAGAACTAATATGCAATGTGCGTAGATGTACGAGGACTAGAATTGAAAATAATCCAAGTCTTAAAATGTGGCTTTGAGTAGCGGATTAAAATGAAAATGTGTGCAAAGTACAAAGCCAAATTTAAAAAAAAAAACAAAGTAAATCAAATAGGGCATAATCGAATGTTTGTGCGAGGGGAAAGAATTTAACGCGCAAATTTCCCACTTGAACTAAAAGGCGCGGGTCCGACTAGCTAATCGGGTTGACGCGCGGATCCTTAAAGCTTGAAACGGTGCCGTTTTATTAATAGGTTATTTAAAACCTTTCTTTTCCTATTTCCTTCTCCAAACGCAGCCAACATTTTAACCAGAATTCACAGCCCTAAAATCAATTTGTTAGGGTTCATTCCAGCAACCGCTGAACCACCGTTTCAATTGGTGACCGACAATATACGAGCAGCGACCAGATTCCGCCAATGAAGTCTCCACTCGAGGAAATCTGGTAAACTATTCTTTCTCCTTCTTTTTTTTTAAAAAAAACTTCAAATCATATATTATTCTTTCGAAAAACCAAGCAAAAATTTGAAAGAAAAAAAAAACATTCGACCCTCGCCCGAATCTCTTCGACGTTTGGGCTTTCATTGGCATCGATTCAAGTTTTTTATTTTTCCTATGCTAATGTTGCAAACAAATCGCAGAAAAAGCGAGGGAAACAAAAGGAAGAAGAAAAAAAAACAGATCTTGAAATCACCTTTACTATTTCGATTGCTTTTTTCTCTATTTTGTGTGCGTAAGTATGCGTAAGTCAGTAAAAAAAATAGAGTACAAATGGGGCCTTTTATAGCATGAATTTACAGATTAAAGAACAAAAAGAAATAAAATATTTTCCTGCTGTCATTTTGCACATTCTACTCTCGTGTATTCGTTTGCAGAATGGCTGTACAGAGGAGCGGGGAGAGGCGCGCATGAAAGAGGCCATGCGGGGAAACCACTCGCTGGAGCCCGACCCCTGGCACTGCTCTAGTATGCTCCAGAAGCTTCTGGTGCTCTCAGCTGCTGAGATTCCTTTCGGGTTTGGGCCGTTTGTAAATCGGGCTAGGGTTTTAATGGTTGGGTCGGATTTATGTAATTGGGTCGTGTATTGAATGGGCTGGGACTTTGGGTTATTGGTTAATTTAGTATTTAATTTTGGGTTTGGTTTAGCTTAGTTTAATATTTGGACTGTTATTATATATATTTGGTTAAATAACTTGTAAATGAACATTGATTTATTTTGGGCTATTTATTGTATTTTATTTATTTATTTTGGTTTATAATAAGCCGGGCGAATTGGGCCTATTACAGTGTTTATTATATGTAAAATGTATGATTAAATGATATGCCTATGAGTTTTATAAGCATAATTAATAATTTAATATCATTATATGATATGCATAATTTTTTTTATATTTGATGAAAATATATTTTATTGTTTATTATATTACTATATTGAAAATTGAATAAGTTTTATCTTTCTTATTAAATTTATAAGCATAATACTCATATTTTAAAATATATTCCAAAATTCAAATATATATTATCCTAAGCTCGAATGTAAATAACATATCAATTATTATCCAAACTCAAAATAAACTAATTATACCCTAAATATTAAGTCTAAAAAAAATAAACTCAATACTCAAATACAATTTATAAAATTTAAAAGCCTAATTTAAAATCTAATGTAATAAAAATAATATGTTATTAAGATATTAAAAATTTAATAATATTTTATATAGTATTAGTTATATACATTTATTCTAATATATTTAGTTACACGTAACTATTGATACTATAATGTGTATTATTATATTACGTAATACTATATTCTTTATATTATAATTTATCATTATATATAACTTATAATTAATAAAATGTACATTATTATATCAATTTCATAAAATATTATATATAATAGCATTATGATCATAATTAAATTTAACTGAATTTAGGTAAAAATTTTAATCCTATATCATACATATATATATTTAAAGTTAAATTAATAATTATATAATATAATGATTATTATATTATGTAATACTATATCTTATATATATATATGTATCAATAGTTATGTAATATGTAATCTTTCCATGAATAACATCTTAATAATTTGACCGTTAAATTTCATGTTCTATTTATAAATCGTTAATGTTGAGTTTTGAATAAAATAAAAGAATCTAACAATAGTTTTAATATAAAAAATTTCGAAGACTAACTAAGCACAAAACACTAGAGGCTAAGCCAGAGACATAATATGCATGACAGGGGTATAACACTGTCTTCGGTTTGTACAAGAAAATGATACCGAAAGCTTGTAGTGCCCCAAACCCGTCCCTTGTGGAGGGTCCAGGATTTGTGTGTTACAACCAAAAGAAAATCTCTTCTTTCCTGATACAATCCGCCTCGGAAGAGTCGAGTCGTAATAGTGTGCCCGATCGTCGACAAGAAGTTATGTTAGGTTTAATTGAAAGGTCGGATAAGAGAAAGAAGGGCAAGAAAGAAGTTTAAAGAAGATGGAAGGATTAGATTGGGTTTGGAAGTTGGTTTATTGAATTAGTACGGAAAGGAAAGAGGGATATTGGTTTTGGTTCGGATTGGAATAGGTAAGAAGAATTGAAAGTTCGGATTTAGGTAAGGGAAATTGAAGAAATGGACATAATGGTATGAAGGGTAAGAACAAAATGGTATTATGAAATGGTATGAACGGAATGGCCGGTTTAGGTACAATTTGGTAAGTGAAGAAATGGGGTTGAACAAAAAGTGCAAACAAGAACCAATACCTATTTGGTATCGACCCGTTGTTTATAGGCTCTCTTTAGTTTGGTTTGGGGTTTGGTAAAGGGAAACCTCGACCCACTATCTAACAAGATAGGAACCTCGGTATGTTTGAACGCCACACTACGAGTAGTGATAAGTTCAGTTTCGACAAAGAACAACGGTTGACACAACTAGAACACTAGGAAGCCAATCGAATCTTTGAACGAAATTTGAGAAAAGTTTTGCCTCACAATTTTGGCAGCATAACATTAACAAAAGTCCAAAAAGTTCTTTCACAAATAAAAATAACAAGTATTTATAGCCTAAAGACTAGCTAGCCGAATGGACACTTTACATACTTAATAATTAAGTAAAAGTCCCATGAATACATCTTGAAAATTCTAGAAAGAAGTCCTTTGATGTTCATGACCAGATTCGACTATGGTGGAGATGTCTTGAAGGTTCTTCATGCTTAAGGAAATGAATCATAAATGAGAGACTCCCTTGGATAATAGCTAGGTTCGGCCAACTTGAGTAATTGAAGCAATCAATTCATGTTACTTGGTGAAGAGTTGGGAATTAATTGAGGAGACTTCATGAGCCAAATTAAGTGTGAATGCCAACTCTTGAAGAGTCCATAGGTGTGGACACTTGGAATTAAAAGGCCATGCCATGTGAACATAATGTGAACGGAATTTTAAGGTTCATGGAGGGAGATGTTCGGCCACATGTATGAAGTAATGGGAAGCCTCCTTTTAGCCGAATAGTCACTTGGAAAATGAAGGAGTAGCACACTATACATGAATGGAAACATTCATGAACCTTGAACACATTGAATGTGGCCATACATGCACTTAGCCGAACATGCACCTAGGAGATTCAAAGCTCTTAATCGTCCATGCGCCTCCAAGAAAGACATGTTGCTTCATGCTCCATATGTCCATTGAGTTTCTACAAGAAAAATGTGAACAGAATTAATTCAAGCTAATGTGAACACAATGTAAACATTAAATTCGTTATGACAAATTAATTAACAACTATAAACACTTTTAAGACATATTTAATAAAACTAATATGAACTAAATTTAATATGTGGTTTATTAATTAACTAATTAATAAACTTATTAAATAAAAATTTAATAGTAGTCAAATAAGGTCAAAGTAGTCTTCATGAGCTAGAATTCAACTCATGAGCTAAAACCGAGCTGGGCTTGGACTCATGAGCTGGTAGTGAGCTGGAAGTGAGCTGATTCCAAGCTAGTGAGCTGGTTTTGAGTTGAATGGAAACTTGCTTGAGCTGGTGGTGAGCTCGATGGTGAAATGGACTTGTGTAATTGCAAGGTGAGTTCAAGGAGCTGGAATCAACTTTCTCGGAGTATCCTATTAGCGTTTCATTCCAAAGTTGAGCTACAAAAGCTGTGATAGACTCCTTAAACTTCTTGGCTCGAGCTCGAGTAACAGGACCTTGTGGTAGCACTATAGAATCCTTGCTCGAGCTAGCTGAACCATGGGGCGCGATCGCATCATTTCCGGAGACGCATTAGGCAAAGACTCAAGTTTCAATTATTCAACTAGATATGCATAAGGTAATAATATTAAACATTCACAATTAATGGGCCAAAACTATAACAACCTGTTTTCAGTGAAATAAGAATAGTGGTTTCGGGACGACAAATCCGATTCCGAAAAGAAAAATTATTTTAATATTATTTTATAGTATGAATTATAATAGAAATATTGTATGAAAATTTTGTTAAGAAAATTTTACCGATTACATGTTTAATTGATAAGAAGGACCAAATTGCAAGAAATGCAAAAGTTAAGTTCTAGTAGCTGTAAGTATCAAATAGCTATGAAATTCATAATTTGAGGTCCTTATATGGAAAATAGACCATTAATAGGGGTTAGTAGATAAGTATGATGATTCACCCATGGAAAATTAAATAAAGAAAAGGATAAAATTGGAAAGATGAAAAATAATAAAAGAAAAGAAAATATCATCATTTTATCATCATCTTTCCCAAATAAAATATGGAAACCCTAGCCATGGAGAATTGAAAAAAGAGAAAACTTAGTTGGCCTAATTTGGTGAGTATTCAAGTCTTGTTTTTAGTAATTTTTTATATTTTCGAGATCGTAATAACTTAATTTATCTATCTTGGGGATTAATTTGAAAAATTATTAAATTACTATGGTTTTTCCATGGATGAATATGTATGAATTATGAAATTTATGGTAGAAAGTGAAAGGTTGTTGATAGATAAACAACTTTTGTAAAGTGAATTTTGATGAAATTGTGATTTAGGGACTAAATTGTAAAGATGTGAAATTTATGGAAAAATTCTAAATTTTATGAATTACTTGGGTTGTAAACGTTATATGTAAAAATTGGTTAGGCTTAGAAGAAGGATTAAATTGCATGATTTTCATTTTCCGAGCCTAGGGATGAAATCGTCATTAATTAAAAGTATAGGGGTAAAATGGTAATTTTGCCTAGGATGTGAATTGAATTGAATTGAATTTGAATTGTATTAAATTGAGATGAATTTACTTGTATAGATCCAGATAGATCAAATACGAAACTAGATCGAGGTAAAGAAAAAGTAACGGATTAGTAGCATACAAGTTCAGGAACATTGTTGAGGTAAGTTCGTGTAACTAAATTGAGAACTTATATGTATTAAATTGAATTGTATGTATTTGATTGTATTATTATCTTGTATATGAAAGTATTCACATATCTGACAATGATCGATAAGTATAAAGTCCCGTTTGAATAGATGAAATTCGATTGGATACAGGGTTCCCAAATTGGTTGTGGTCCTACATATTTGCGGACACACCACAGCTCGAAAGAGCATTCCGTTATTAGCCCTCTCAAGCTTCCCGTTATACGGTTCCTGTGAGCTTCTCGTTAATAGTTCTTTGGAGCATCCCGATCGGTCGTGATCCTGCATGTGTTGTGGTCACACCACAGATCTTATGAGTGTCCTGTTATATGGCTCTTTGTGAGCTTCTTGATTAAAGGCTCTTTATGAGCTTCCTAATTAATGACTCTTCGGAGCTTCTCGATATATGGCTATCCAGAGCTTCTCGATTAATGGCTCTTTACAGCTACCCATTATTAGCTCGCATGAGCTTCCTGAATATGGCTCTTATGAGCTTCTTGTTATATAGCCCGGATATGCTTCTCGTTATATAGCCTGGATAAGCTTCCCTTCATATAGCTCACATGAGCTTTCTGTTATATGACTCGAGAGAAGACTTCCCGATTATGTTCTCCAATGAGCATTCTTGAATATGAATTGACGGATTACAGTTTGTACACTCTAGGTGTACTACTTGTGTATCCATCAATATTTAAAATAAATTTAACGAGAAAAGTTCTGACATGGAATAATCTGAACTTGAGATGAATTATTATGGAAATGTACATGTTATATGGATATATGATGTGGAAAGCATATCTATATGAAAATTGTTACATGATGAGCTCATCCTTGTTTCTTGATGTTCACATGAAATACATGACTAACATATTTCTTGAGGTTATATGTGTTTAGGTAAATTGCCAAATTTCTTTGGATGAATTTTGCATGCTTACTTTAAATGTAAATGATTGGTAAGTTAATTTCCCGTTATACGAACTTACTAAGCATAAATGCTTACTCTATTTTATTTCCCTCTGTTCTATAGTAATTTAGAGGCTCGTTGGGTTAGAAGCTTAGAGGAGATATCATCACACTATCCATCGGCTCATCTCGGTATATTTAGTAAATTTACTTTGGTTATAATGGCATGTATAGGTTAACTTGGCTAATGTTGGCATATAAATGTTTTGGTTGTAATTAGCCATTGGAATGGCTTGTAATGGTCATGTTTTGGTATATATAATATTATCATGTTTGAAGTATGAAATTGATTAAATATATATGCATTTGGTATCTAGGTAAGTATAAATTTTAGAATAACATATTAATAAATTGTCTATTGGGGTGCCTAAAAGCACATTGGTTGTATGTGTAAAATGTCAAGTTTAAGACATGGTTTTGGTTTGTTTTAAGTGCTTTGATATGGTTTGTGAATGTATTTAAGTGGTATTGTAGGTGGAAGACAAGTTTGGGTGAGAAACATGGCTAGGAAATGGCCTTATTTTGTCCACATGGGCAAAGACACGGGCATGTGTCTCAGACGTGTGTGACACACTGCCTAGCACATGGGCGTGTGTTTTGGCCGTGTGTCCTTTGCATCATTAAAATTCAAAATAGAATGCTCAAGATATTTCACATGGCCTAGCACACGGGCGTGTGGCTTGGCCGTGTGACCCCTGCACTTACACACGGCCTAGCACATGGACGTGTGAATTGGCCGTGTGACCTAAGTCAGATAGTTGCACGGGTATGGACACGGGTTGAGATACGACCGTGTGCCCTATTTCGATTACCCACATGGCTTGAGACACAGGCGTGTCTCTTGACCGTGTGAGCTGTAACACCTCTTACCCGTATCCGTCGCCGGAACAGGGTACGAGGTATTAACAAATTATAGTAAATACTATTAAATAAAACCCAACAAAAATATAGCGTGCAATTTGATCATCATACCATATGCTATTAACAATACAAACTAATTTCAAAGGCTTCATACAAAATGATTAGTTTGATACTATAAGTAGTAATTTAAACCTAGACATTTATGACACGTAACAAAATAACTAAGTCTGCTATACATGCCATATTTCAAAATAGTGTTTACAAAGTACCAAAAAGTATTGATAGTGTGGGTGGGTCTCCGACGATCTTCAATTCCCGATCTGGCTTAGTAACTCTATAAGACAAGAAAAAAAAAAGAAGATAAGCATATAGCTTAGTAAGTAAGTATATAAATAACAAATAAGGAATCTAACATGTTTACAACATAACTTAATTATATCATATTTTTAAATTTTATTGTTTACTCCAATTTGATCAAGCTGTCCCTTCTGCATCATGATCACTAAATAAATCATAACTCGAGTTGCGAAACTTGAAATTCAAATCCGTAAAATTTCCCTGAATCTAGACTCATCAAACTTCTCACTAATTTTTTTTTAGAATTTTTTGTTCAGCCAATTAGTACAGTTTATTAGTTAAAGTTTCCCCTGTTACACAGCTCAACTGATCTGACCTCTGTTCACTACGAATTGAATTTCTCTTAGTACACAATTCAAATAACCATGAAACCTGTTTCATTTAAAACTATACTAAATAAGGAATTTAGGAATGTAAACTATATTTCTTAATTTGTTTTTTACAATTTTTAATAATTTTTCAAAGTTGGAACACGGGATCACATAGTCATCCTGAGCAAGTCACACACAATTGTAAATATCTCAAAATATAGAATTCCTTTGCTTGCTATGTTTCTTTTATATGAAAATAGACTCATTAAGATTTAATTTCATATCTTATTCAATCTCTAATTAAATTCCTTCTATTTTTGGTGAATTTTCAAAATCACGTCACTGCTACTGTCCAAAACAGTTTTAATGCTAATTTCACTCTTTCACACATTCTTTATACTAATCTTATTTTAACTTACACATATATATATATCACAAATCATTTTCACCACATTTCATATATCACAAATGTAGGTCCATGACTACAATGTCATCACAAAACCATCCCGTTGAACAATTCGGATTAATCCTCAATACTTGATGGTTTCAGCACACAGCCCCACCATCATATTTCATTTAGTTCGGCTCTCTTGTACACATGGTGAACACTTAGTACCACTCATGCGACCTAGCCGATTTTTCTCGTAGCTCTCTTGTCTACATGGTGTCCTTCACTTGGAATCACGCATGCGACCTAGCTACATTTATCTCTCACGTAGCTCTCTTGTCTGCATGGGATACATCCCGTATCACGCATGTGACCTAGCTACTACATAGTATCTCGTAGCTTTCTTGTACACATAATGTGCACTCGGCACCATACATGTGACCTAGCTACACTCCCTCTATTTTATTCGATCTTTCCGAATGTTCAACCGGGATCTCTCTTTCTATTACTTATTTCCATTCTTCCAATAGTCGATTTATACTTCAATATCAGCTAATATATATATAATAGGCTGAAATATAAGAATGTAAATGAAATTAATGTATTATTTACATACAAACTTACCTTGGTGCAAAATATGGGAATTTTGCAATTTAGTCCAAAACTTTCTCCTTCCCCCGTTCGAGGTCGATTCCACGTCTTTCTTGATCTATAACAACATATTTAGCTCATTTAACACTCGAACTATTTATTTTAATCCAAAAATCACATTATACAAAAATTACATTTTTACCCCCTAACTTTTAGAAAATTACAATTTTGCCCCAAGGCTCGGAAATTTAATTTCAGCCCTTATTCTTATGTTTAATGACTTACTGATCATTTTTATCTTCTATGGAAACATCAAATTCTCACTCTAACACATAGTTATAAACAATAGGTATTTTTATCGATTATGCCGTTTTGCTCGTTTTCGTTAAAAATCGCTTAGAAAAGATCGTTCCCCTAACTTCAAACATTCATATTCTACCATCAAACAACAAAATACATGCCTATCATTCATGGGTAAATTTTTAAAAATAAACCCTAACTCAAAATAATGGTAGAAATAAGTAAACCGAGCTACGAGGATTTCAAAAATGTGAAGAACATTAAAAACGGGGCTTGAAATCACTTACTATGAAGCTTGAAAGTTGAAGAAACCCTAGCTATGGAGGAGAGCAATTTCCGGCAGCAACTAATGAAGATGATAACCAATTTTGTGTTATTTTTCCCATTTTATTTCATTTAATATACAAATGACCAAAATGCCCTTACTACTAAACTTTCCAAAAATTCCTTCCATGTCCTAATTTTGTCCATGAACTTAAAATTGGTCAAATTGCTATTTAAGATCTCCTAATTAATATTTCAATGCAATTTCATACTAAAAACTTCTAGAATGCAAATTTTGCAACTTATTCGATTTAGTCCCTACTTTCAATTTAAGCACTTTAGGCATAGAATTTCTTCACGAAATTTTCACACAATCATGCAATCATATCATAATCATCAAAATAATTATAAAATAATTATTTCTATCTCGAATTTGTGGTCACGAAAGCACTATTCCGATTAGGCTCTAATTCGGGTTGTCACATGAGCCACACGGCCTGACCACATGGGCATATGTACCCTGCAATATGGAAAAATTTTCAGATTTTGTGAAAAATTCTCTAAGTACCCGATTTAGTCCCGACTTGTTTCTAATGTATGTTTTGAGCCTTGAGGGCTTAAATAAGGGACAATATGATTGTGTATGAATAATTTTCTAATATGATTGAAAAATGATATAAAACATCTGTATCTGATTTGTAAATTTCGATAATGCTTCGCAACCCTGTTCCGGCAATGGATAAGGGTTAGGAGTGTTACAAAAACATTTTAGATTATAAAAGTTTTTCCAGAAACAAAAACTAAAGAACACTACGATTGAGAGAAATATAAGAGTTCAGTTACAAAATAATAGTTCTTTGAAAATAATAAATTGGTGAACTTATGCCCCTTCATGTCTTTCATGCATAGTACCAAACATCAGAATTCTCACAGCAAATGGTGTTCTCTAGCGGAGTCCTTAAAGTCTCCTTACTTCTTGGGTGGTCATGAAAAGGAAAGATAAATAGGGTAAGCTCATAAAACTTAGTGAGTTCCAGAACAGACACTAGGATAACTATATGTTAGGCAAACAAATAAACCTTTCCTCCTCAGCGGTAACCACAACTCACCCATTGGCGAAGACCAAACTTGCATAAATTCATGACAGACTAAGATTTTTGGCGTATACACTACGCCCATACATTCATGTAGACAACCTTCTTTGTGTTAGCCAAACCCTGGTCTGTGTTTAGAGTTCAATCATTCCTTTCGTTTCCTTTGCCATGCTTTCCAATATGGTTTGCAATGCACATGCCTTAACAGATGCTACATAACCATTATTCATGTACCATAATCTACCAGTTCAATGCACTTAGTATCGAAGGCAAAAATTCATCACAGAGTCACGTTTCATGTATCACAATCTGCTTGTTCAATGGATATTTCATCGAAAGCAATGCCATGAATCCTTTTTTTTTTATTTTGACAAGATGGTTCCTTTTTTAGAGTGAAAAGGGTAATCAGTCAACACAAAGTAATGTTCTTCATCACTTTCATAGACATGCGAGACTAGACTTTTCATCGGATAGGTGAAATTACCTTGAACCAGACATGAATAGAAGTACGATGCACACATATAGGGTATAAAAGAACTCACCAGAAAATATAGTAAGTCTTAGACCGTAGGTCCCTTGCCTTTGTCTCAAGAGCTTTTAGGAGTTTCTTGAGCTATGACATAAATAATTAACTTATCAGATTACGTCCTTTAGAAAAGCTAAGTAAGTTTTCAAGAATGCTAAATTAGGAAACCCAGAATCTGGAAGTTTCCTCCCCTCTTTCCTTTTAAACTGATCCTAGAGCATGAAACCTTAAGGCCCCATAAATAACCATGATAATAGCTTAAGGTTTGTCGATATTTACTAGGTATCAAAATTCGATGGAGTTTGTTGAATACAACGAACACAAAACCTTCAAGCTAGCCTTAGTTCTAGAGCATCTCCGGATGTTGCAGAGAGAATTTAGAGAAAAAATAAAGTTTGCCAAAGAAATCACAAAGCTTAGTCAAGAAGCCAATACTAGTTTTATATAGATATGCACGAGAGGAAAACTTAGTGGGCAAGTTCATTCTCCCAACTACCCCTCCTTCGAAAACCGCGACTAATAACTTTTTCTCATTCTTAAATGCTTGTCCTCTCAATATCAGATATCTTGTCTCATTCTAGCTAACCCTCTCCAAGCCAACTATCTAATTCAACCAAAATAATAAGGCTAACAATACTAAGAAATAAGCACTAATGTCTATCAACTAGGGTGCCTGACACTCTATAGACGAGCTTTGCCAACCACTCAACTCACCTTAACACAGACTTTACTTGTAGGCGTACTCATAGTTCTCAAGCACTTAGTCATATCTAGTACCATATTTACTTAGAACCTATTCTATAAGTCTTACTTCTAATAATAGTACTCGAATACTGTGGCTTCGCCAGGCGAGATGTTATAGCGAACATTTGGACTAAAAATACTGCAGCAAAAGATATAAAATAATAGCGGTGTCCGCAAGTATACAGGTTAGGTTGTAATATAATTTTTTTACAACAAAAAACTAGAGTATTCCAAGGATCATACCCAAGAGAGGCTAAATTAAACTAAAGGATAATTTTTACACTAATAGGTCTAAACAGTAATCACCTAAAATTATAGTATGAAGGATCAAAAATAATATTAAGCAAACAAATATCATGAAAATAAGAAATTGAAACAAATAATCCAATTTCACTCAAGTAAGCAAATAGAAGATTATCTCACTTAAGTGTTTAATCGAATTTCATATTTAGGGTTTTAATGAATTAGTTAATAACTAATCTAATTATTACCCTTTGGCCTTTAACTAAATTAATTAATCGGTAGAAATTATTTATCTTTCAACATTACAGTTTAAATCGAGCTAAACCAAGAGATGCTCGGTAGACTATTCTTTTGACCACATCTACTTAAATAACTTCCTAAGGTTGTCAATCTTAGGGTTTAATCACACCTAATTTAATCCAACTACTTTTAAAGCAAACCCTAACTCTTCCGTTAATTAATTCCACTTCTGTTCGTTAATCTCCCTAAGGGTTTAGTTCCTCATTAATCTAGATGCAAATGTCCCTAAACTAAATTCAGACATTCAAACAAATATCAAAAGAAAAGAAAATGGAAAAAGAATTTTGATTCTTTGGATGTCAATTGAGCAATGAAACTAAAAACCCGTTTAATAGTCATCGAATGAAAATCGATTGAAAACTGAAACACTAGAAATACTAAAGATTCCCAATAAAATAAACCCTAAAACTAACAACTAAAAACTAAAAATTAACTAAAGGAATAAGCTCTCTAGTCAAGCATTAAATATTTATATTTATAGTTTTATTGTTTGATGACCATATTAGGTCAAATACAAGTGATTAAATGGATTAAGACGAGTTTTGTAGACGAAAACACCCTCAGCTATAAATTAGGCCTTGTCGAATTGGTGTTACGACATTGAACATCGAATGGGACTCCTTTGGCTTCAAAGTTGAGTGTCGCAACATTGAATGTTGGTGTCACAACATTGACACGTTAATGCTCCAGTTCTACTTTGAAGTTGATGGTCGCGACACCACCAATGGATGTCGCGACATTGGAGTCATTACTTTGATTCATTGGCCTGAAATGATGTACTGCACACTTAATAAACCTATTAGTCCTTCCCTAGGCCCAGATTGGCCTAATAGGTCATCGAAACACCTAAAATCACATAAAACCGCTTATTTTATTGAAATTGGACATAGAATGTTAAAATGGAAAACTAATAGAAATATAATCAAATTACTCGAAAACAATCTCATTAAATGCTGGAAAGAACCTAATTTGCCATAACGAATTGAGACAGATCAATGTACATCAATATCAATATAAGTTTGATATATATTGGATCTTTAATGTTTAGTAGAAGTAGAATTCTATACCATGTTACTTCTTATGTCTATAAATATAGACTTTGGAGAAGTATTATAAACATCTTAATAAAATATCGTAGTTCTTTTTGTAACCTCCCCAACCCGTCCTAGAAGTTATGTTCAGATTTTGAACGTCATGTTAGCCACAGAAATGGCCCAGTAAAAACAATTAGTCTTTTAAAAATTATTATTTTCTTAAAATAATTACTTATTTTATGAAAAAAATGAAGTGGGCTTACTTGAATTTATAAAATCATTAATTTATGCTGAATTTAATTAAGATCCAATTAAAAAAAAACTCTTATTAATTTTGGAAACATATTTGATTATTAATTTGTCATTTAGAGTTTCGAAAACCAGTTTTGCATCGAAAAATCCAAAGTCTATAATTCATTAATAGAAATCATTATTCCTAATTTTTAAAGATTAATTATTAGTTCATTATTCAGTTATTTAATTTATCTAGTTTTGGTCACAATGCATGCAAATATCAAAATTGTAACATCCCAAACCCGGCCTAGACGGTATGGTCGAATCTGGAAATGTTACGATGAAGGATTTTGAAATCAATGCTACCTCGATAAAACTTTATATAGTTGTTAGATAAATCACCCAAGGATTATGATCCATATTTTTTTATAAAACTATTACCGAAAGCGTTATCTAATTACTTTATTTGCCAAAACACAATTCACAGCGGAAGTCTTAAAACAGTTATATTTTAGAAATCCAATTCGTATTTTTAGAAAAACCTTTGTTTTCATAAAACCATGATTCCAGTCAAACATCGCAATAAACGAGTCAAAATGTAACACCCCTTACCCGTACCCGAGACCGGGATAGGGTACGAGACATTATCGGACAAACATAAAAACATCCAACTAAAATATGGGCTATAAAGTTTCATTTTTATTTCGAAACATTCATTCACATGTACATAGTCCCTTACTTGGGTCTACGAAGCCCAAAACATACTTTAGAAAGGTTTCGAAACTAAATCAAGAACTTTGGAAAGTCCTGGGAAAACATAGAAATTTTTCTCATTAAACAGGGCCACACATCAGTGTGGACACAAGGGCACCCCCGTGTGCCATCAACATGCCCGTGTCCTCAGGCCGTGTAACTCTCTGTCTATAACGTCATCAAATGAGTTGAACCATACAGCCAGGCTACACGCCCGTGTCACCAGGCCATGTCCCTCACGCGGTTGAGACACACGGCCGTGTCTCAGCCCGTGTAATTAACTCAGGATATTTTCCAAGCCCTTGTCACCCTACATGCACCTACATGGTTTCAATAACATTCAACAATACAAATATCATTTGCCTACCATCATGCATGTAATAAACATTCTTACATTAAATAGAACTAGACATACCAGAGCTTGTTCTCATTTTATACCAAGCCTAGACATACCATCAATTCACATACATAAACAACATGCTTGACTAAGACATTCCACACCAATTTCATGTTTAACAACGATATTAATTATTCTTACCTTACACCTATACATTAAGAATATGGTCACATCTATTGATCATTATCTATCCAGTACATAAACATGACATATTTACATTCGACCGTATCAAGACATCACTACGTACATATCTTAGAGTAATGGATCAAACATGCATAATCAATTAGGTTTACAACCCAATGATCGAATATAAACCATATCACATGGCTACATACGATTTAACCATAATAAGCCAATACGTTTGGCCAACTCATACTAACAACTATCATAAAGACTAAATCTCTATACATGCCACTCACTTGAAAACATTTGAAGTTGATCGATGCTTCACATCAACGTTTTGATAGTGTGATGCTGCCTCCGACGATCTCCAACCCCAAGCCGACTTGCCAATACTAAAAGAAATGGAGAGGGGGGGTAAGCTTTACGCTTAGTAAGTCCATATGAAATTAATAAGCAATTTACCAATATGTTTCCTTAGGTAAAACAACTATAATTACATTTTTAGTCATATTCTGGTCAAGCTGTCTAGTCGAATCATAGTCGATAAATTGTTTATAACTTAAGCTATAGGATCCCAAATTAAGATCTGTTAATTTTACCTGAAACTAGACTCATATATCTTCTTACCATAAAATTTTCAGAATTTTTGGTTTAGCCAATTAGTACAGTTTATTCATTAAAGTTGACCCTGTTTCGATATCCAACAGTTCTGACCTCTCTTTACTAAAAATTATTTATCTCATAATACAGAACGATAATTCTCCCATCTATCTTTCTAGAAAATAGACTCAATAAGGATTTTAATCGTATAATTTATAAATCACAATTATTTTTTTTTACAATTTCTAGTGATTTTCTAAAGCTAAGATAGGGGATTCTGGAATCACTTCGACTCTGTCTCACAAGAACTGAAATATCACATGATACAAAATTATTTTGCTTACATCATTTCCTTTATGTGAAACTAGACTCATTAAGCTTTAATTTCATATACTATTCAACCTCTAATTCGACTTTCACTATTTATGGTGATTTTTCAAAGTCGGGCTACTGCTGCTGTTCAACACTATTTTGGTGCAAAATCACAATAGCTGCCATAAAATTCATTGTTACTTTATACTCATAGGTAGAGGTGTGCATGGGCCGGGCCCATAAAAAATTTTGACCCGTTTTCAAGGCCCGGGCTCGGCCCGGCCAGAAATATGGGCCTAGAATTTTGTCCAAGCCCGGCCCGAGAAAAAAATGATAGGCCCGAGCCCGGCCCGGCCATATTAAAAAAATTTACTTTTTTTTATTAAATAAAAAATTTTAAAATATAATAAATCAAATGCATTTAAAACATAAAAACAAATATTAAAACAAAAAAAATAAAAAATGGGACTAAAATAATTCTTAAAATAATACATAAATTAAAAATATAATAAAAAGTAATTATATTAAAATTAAAAAATTGAAACAAATTAGAACTAAATTAAGAACTAAATTATATTAATAACAAAAATTTTACAATATCAAAATAACATTAAAAACAACAAAAAATGTAAAGTAAAAAAAACTAAAGTTACTTAAAATTTAAAATAAAAAAATTTTAAAAAATTTATTATTAAAATCGGGCCGGGCCGGGCCGGGCCCGGGCCAAAAAAATCTTGCCCGAGGCCCGGCCCATTTTCTAAACGGACCTCGTTTTTTGCCCAAGCCCATTTTTCGGGCTTATATTTTTACCACAAACCACCTCTACTCATAGGCATGATTTAATATCATACATGTATCTTTCCACAAACCATTATACTTTCATCAAATCATATAACATTACCATTCATACATAATACACAAGGACATATATCGCCATAAATCATCATAGTCATACAAGCACATAATGGCAAATACATACCTTTGCTTTCTTGCACATATAGATACCATACTTAGCTTACGTTCGAATTTCATATGCATTACCCGTTGAACATTTGGAATAATGGACAGGATACTCGGACACGAATGCACTGAAGTGCCATAATCATAACATAGCATGCCTCTCAACAGGGCTATAACAATGCCTCTCAACAAGGCTACATAAGCTCCCAGACCTAGTGTGTACCACATAATTACATGCCTCTTAATGGGGCTACACAATCTCCCGAACCTAGCATGTATCATGTCATCAAATGAGCTCATACATACATAGCTATCCTAGTGACATGTCACTTGTATCCTCACCTATTCCTAAGTTCAAACGGGATTTTCGGACTTTCATCTCTTTGTCGAACATTCTTAGAATGTTGGCCTCATATCATATGGCATTACCATATACAAATACTAATATGGCAACACTTATAACATAAGCATAAAACATCAAAACATATTATTGCAACAAAATAACCAAATAACATGTTAACCATATAAATGTTATTTAAACATTTAAAACATCAATTAAGGTATTTATTTGTACATGTACTTACATATCATGTACTATTAAAGCAATAACATTAAAATACACATTGCATTATTAAAAATCATATGAACTTACCTCGTATATGAAAATGGCCATTTTTACCATTTAAGTCCACTACTTGATATTTTCCCGATTTTAGCCCGAATCTCGGTTTCCTTGATCTAACATTACAAATATAGCTCATTTATTACTCATATTATTCAAATGGGTCCATAAATAATATTTTTACAAATTTTCATTTTGACCCCTAAACTTTTGCATATTTACACTTTTGCCCTAAGGCTCAGAAATTAAACTTCATCCTATTTTTTTATGTTTTATGACATGCTGATCATTTTTCCCATTTGTGGAAACATCAAATTCTCACTCTAACATGTACTTATGAACATTAGGTATTTTTACCGATTTTGACGTTTTACTCGTTTTCACGTAAAATCGCTTGGCCAAAGTTATTTATCTAACACCCAACACTCATTTTCTACCATTAGACATCAAAATATATGCATATTTCTCATGGGTAAATTTTTAAACATAAATCCTAGCTCAAATTAATGGTAGAAATGGGTAAATCGAGCTACGAGGATTTCAAAAATGCAAAGAACATTAAAAACGGGGCAAAGATGGACTTACAATTAAGCTTGGAAGTTTTACAAACCCTAGCCAAGTCTTCCATCTCCGTATACGGTTATGGCATGAGAAAAATAAAGAAGGTGACATCTTTTTCTTAGTTATTTTGGCTTTATTTGCCAAATTACTAAAATACCCGTAACGAAAAATAAATAAAAACATACAATGGCATGCCCATTTTTGTCCACTAATTACAAAATGGGCTATTTACCAATTAAAGACCTCTAATTTCAAAAACCCATTACTCACAAGTACTTAGTACCTTTGTAAACTAAAACACACATTTTGCAACTTTTTACAATTTAGTCCTTTTGACTAAATTGAGTGCCCAAAGTCAAAATTTTCGAACGAGATTTTCACAAAATTATTCCGTGTAATCGTAGACCATAAAAATATAATAAAAATAAAATTTTCTTCGTCGGATTTGTGGTCCCGAAACCACTATTCCGACTAAGCCCAAAATCGGGATGTTACACAAAACGCATCCAAAACAAAAAAAAAACCAATATTTCAGAGAGTCTCAAAAATTACAAACTCTCAAATTAAACCAGAATTATAAATAAAAGCCATTAATTACTAAGTAATGCAGTTCTCGATCGAGTGGTCATCGCTGAGCCGCTGTCGCACTGATCTGTCTAATTTTGTGGATTATCTGAACAGAATAGACAAATAGATGCGAGTTTTCATAAACTCAGTGTGCAACCCAATAGAAATAGACATACAATATACACAGAATCTCATATACAATCAGATACATAAATGGACTTGAGCCCTAGACAGTTACAGATAGCAGAATTAGATAGTATCCTACCCCTATCCTTTATGCACCATCTCTGACCATTCCATCACACTATGTGGGGTTAAAAACACCCACCCATCCCTACACACCATATAGTGTCGATGCGACACATGATAGCTAAAATGCAGTCAAGCTCCCAGAATATAGGTGAAGAGTCGCTATACAGATCACTTCCTCAACATATACAATTCCCACCCCCAAACACAAATACAGAGTACAGATTCAGATATATCAGATTAAACACGCTTAACATGCTCAGATACAGATGGATACATACTTAAAAAATATGGTCAAACATACATTTAGTATCCTACTTAAATCAGTCTATTAGAAAACTGTAGCATACAAAATAGGATATCATTAGCCCTTACGGACCCTACGGTCCCTAATGTAGGCACACGGTCGATCGAAACGACTCGTACGACCCTCAGGAAAAATTTCAGAATTATAGGCCTACATGCCCATGTGGCTTGCTTGTGTGGCCCACACGCCCAGATTTTCCTTGCCCGTGTGGCTCACACGGCCTAGCCCAAAACCCACACGCCCGTGTGGGCCGCATGCCCAATATGGCCTAGCCTGTGTGGCCCATACGACCACACTCACCATCACATGGCCGTGTCTTGCGCACGGCCACACTTTCGTCAAACACACAATCATGTCTCACGCACGGCCAACCACACGGACATGTATCGCGCACGGCCAACCACACGACCAGGCACATGCCCATGTGCCGTTGACAGAATACTTTTTTGGGTTTTGCCGAAACTCAATTTTTCGCGTTAGGAGTACATACCTAGTACGATTTTGATGCCAAACCACTCCCGAGACCAGTAGAACCTAATATAAGATTAAGGATACCAAGTCAAAAACTGAAGTAATGGAAAAACTAAAAACCCCTAAAATCGAAGTGCCCACCTTAGACGAAATGATGCTCCTCAACACCTAACTCGTTGAAGGATTAAATACTTATTGTGATACCCCTAAGTCGATCAAACAACACTAACAGTTAATCCCACATTCAAGTAATTACAACCATACTTTTCACAACAAAAATTTATGAGACAAACCGCGAGATTAACAAAATAACACGCTACGTACAGAATACCCAACAACATATCAATTTTCCCCTCCATAATTCGTTCGAACAGTGCACGAATAAAATATGAAAGAAAACTTGAGAGTTTGGAAAAATTTCAAAATTGATCAGGAATTTCAGTAAGAGAGAGAAAAAACAAAAATAAAATAAAATTCAAATAATTTGACAAATATCCTACTGAATCTCAACCTCCATTATCCTACTAACTCTAAACTACCTCAGAATTCTAACTCCACCCAAACACAGAGCAAAATTTATCACCCACGCTCACGTAGAGATTTGAACACAGGACTTCCAACACACCAACTCCTTACCACTCAAACTAGTAGGCTCATTCTAATATGGATTCACAGATAATTTTATATAAGCCCACTCAATAAGGATAAGGCTTGGATCTAAAATAACAAAATTTGCAACTGAGGGACTTGAACCCAAGACCTCATACACACACCCAGAACACTTAACCATTGAAGCAGATACACATTTATGTTAGAATTTACAGAAACAGGAATAAATTAATTAGGGCATTACAAAAATATCCCTAAAACAATACCCATGCCACAATTCGTAAAATTAGTTATTACAAACTCGAATAAAATAAAATTATAAAATTTAACAGTTATTTAGAAAAAATCGAGACAAGATCTCCGAATGCTGAGTCTCAACCCTATCCTTGCGGATTACCTAAAAAATGTTAAACTAATGGGATGAGCTATGAAGCATAGTGTTAGATCAATAAAAAATAAATAGTGTACCAAAGACCATAAAATCATTTATGAACAGATAAATATTAGATACAATAATAGCACCAATCACCATATTAACAGAGTATACCATATCCCAAATTTTTTGCACATGTACATGAATTTCAATGTAGTTTTCCTACCCATCCATCTGTTACACACCATATTAGAAGGAGCCTTAGCTCATTGTTGTTAAATCACTGGTAATGGAAAATAATTGCAGTTATATTTTCAGTCAGATTTTATGGTTAATCCACTAGAACAGTGTTACGGACAAACTGCCAGAATAATATGTGAACAAATCGTCAGAACAATATACGAACAAGTCATAAGAATATTATGCGAACAGATCGCCAGAATAATATGCGAAAAAATTGCCAGAACAATATTTGAGCAAATCGCCAGAACTCCAAAATTTTAGATTTACCGTCAAAACTCCAATAATTGCGGATATATCGCTTAAACTCCACAGATCTCCTCTGTTTCCGATCAACCCAAAACTCGATGCAATACGTAATTCCATTATATTATAATAGCAAAATTAGATACGGTACAATACAGAAGCATGTCATAATCATGCTATCAATAATTAGAACAGTGGCATGCTTTATAATCATACAAACAAGAGATGCAAAAAATAACAACATGCTTATCATGCGTTCAATGAAATAGAACAGTGGGCATGCACTTAGGCAATTGGAAAATATAATTAAGGGCAAATCAACAAACACACAACAAGCTAAAACAACAAGAAATTGAAGCAAATCGACACTCAAACAGTAGGCAGCACATTTAGATGGCAAACAGTGCAAGGTTGAGCAACAAAATTGAAACAAACTAAATAGCAAGTCAGTAACGAAAGTGACCAGTAGTAGCTATTGGAGGTTGATCGATAAGTATTTGGTACAACAATATAAGTTGGTGAACATGCAAAATAATACACACACGTACATTCACAATTGATTTAAATCCCACACCTCAATTACAATCTGTAGAACACTAGCAATTGGTCGGAGCACCACTACAACTCGGATTCGTCTCTATTCCTTCCTAATTTACAGCTCGAACATGATAAACATACAACAAAATTATTAAAATAAGCCAATGAAACCTTTATGGCATTTGGCCAAAAAAGATCAAGAAGGAAAATGAAATCTAATTGATTCGATCAACTTACCTATATCGGTTTGAAGATTTGTGTTAACAGTTGATCGATGAAAATGAATGCTCACTAACCATAGTAAGAGGGTTCGGCTGATGGGTGAGGATATGTACAAAGTCAGTAGAAAAATAAGAGAAATAATGATGACAAGATGATACTTAGATAGGGCGACAATGCAGAAATTATGAGAACAATAAAGGCTTCAATGTGCAGCAATGAGAGAAGGAGAAATGGACGACAATGGAGAATAAAAAAAATGGCATTAACTTATGAACAAAGTATTGATATTAAAAAGGCAAGGATTCAGCCAAATAAAGAAAAGAAGTGATAGGCAAAGGGGCGGCACAAACAAAAAATAAAAACTAGTGTTTAAGGGCTTCAACAATGGTAAAAAAAGGAAAGAAAAATGAGAGGAAAGGAGGGGGAGAGTGAATGGGACAAAAGAGAGAGGAAAAGAGTGAAAAAAAGAAAATAATGAAAAAAACCTCAATAAAAATTTCGTTTAATCTTTTTAAAAAATTGATAGCCTTTTTGATAAATTAGATAAAATATTTGAATATTCAAGTTAATTATATTGTCCAATGTTTGAGTCAGACTGAAATCTGACAACTTGCTAGGGGTGGACGACACACGCTTAAAAGAAAAAGAATTTGCAAGTGAAGGGAATCAAACTCAAGTCTCAAGGATAACTTCACTAACTCTCTACCACTAGGCCAACTACTCTTTTTTGCTATAATTTTACAATATTTATTTTTTAAACAAGATGTGATGCATACTAGGGTTTGAAGAAAAAATTGTAAAATAAAAAAATAATAAAAATAACACGAGAGAAGGGATTCAAACTTAGGTTTCAAGGATAAATTCACTACCAATTAACCATCATACCTATAACACCCCTCACCCGTATTCAAGACCAGAATAGGGTTATGGAGTATTACCAGACTTACGAAACAATTAAACAACCATTTAGCATACATAACATCATTTTATACATTCATCAATCAAAGTCAAACAATTTGTCCCTAACACGAGCCTACGAGACCCTAAACATACATTAGAAGTGGTTCAAGACTAAACCGATAGCTCAAGAAATTTTTTACAAACTTTGAATATTTTTCTCAAAAACAAGGGACACATGCCCGTGTGACCAGGCCGTGTGTCTCACACGGCCACCAGACACGCCCGTGTGGACATTCGAAATGGGAGCACATGGCCGTGTCCCAGCCCATGTCCGACCCCGTGTAACTCTCTGACTTGGGTCACATGGCCAACACACAAGACCGTGTGCCCTAAAATTTACCACACACGCCTGTGTGTCAGGCCGTGTGCTAGGCCATGCCAATCCTGTAGGGTATACTCACTTATGCCACAGGCCAAGTCATACGCCCGTGTGTGAGGCCATGTGGAGCATACTGACTTAATTTCTAAACCACACCAAGGGACACACAGCCGTGTACTTGACCGTGTGTCACACACGGCTAAGACACAAGCCCGTGTGGACAAAAATTGGCTATTTACCAAGCCAATTTTGCCACCCTATTTTATGCACACTTACACCACAATTCAATGACATCAATACCAAGCATAATAGGCATTAAATTCACTTCAACCTAGTATCATTCAAACCATTTCAATACCATCAATATACAAGACACACAATATTCCAATTTGCTATCTAATTCACACCAAATATCAAATACTTCAAACATAAAAAATGACCAAACTCAAATGTACATTATTTGGTCTAATTTCTCAAGCATACTAATATTCACAAGTCATCCATTTACACTCATAATACCTATTACCATTAATCATCACAACCAACTCATTATACACAAGACATAAACATATATATATGTGCACATGATTCAAACATACCAATTATACCAAAGTTAAGCCATCACCCATGGCTATATATATACAAACCAAAATATAAACATTTACAATGCCAAATCATTTGGCCAACATCATTACCAAAACATAATCAACATAACTCAAAGTCCCTATACATGCCATATACTCAAAATATAGTTTCAAAAGTACTGAAGTGTTAGTAGATAGTGTGATAAAGTCTCCGACGATCCCCATATCTGAGCTAACTTTGAAATCATTATAGAACATGGAAAAACAACAAAGTAAGCTATATACCTCAATAAGTTCATACAACATTTAAAATCAATATACCAAATGTGCACAATTTAAATAATTAAAACATAACATACAATTCACATATGGAATTATCATCATATTACAATTTCATTCACAAGATTAATTATCATTTTCATAATCTCCTCAATTCAATGCTTGTACAGTTTACGTACATACCTGTACCTTTCCATATCAAACTCATACTCAACCATATCTTTGACTACTCGTTGAACCATTTAGTATATTATTGGATATTCGGAAAACTTGTACAACAAGTGCCAAATAGATAATCGAAACTATTTCGATCTCGCACACTAAGTGCCAATATATATATAGCCGTAGCTATCTTATTTACGCACACTAAGTGCCAACATATATATACCCAAAGCTATTTCGGTCTCACACACTAAGTGCTAATGTATATAAATATAGTCGAAACTATTTTCAATCTCGCACACAAAGTACACATATTTAGCCAAATTGTCGTCAAACACAAATGTAGTCTTGTACAATTTATACAATATCAAAGCATTTAAAGCATAATTATAACAATGCTTATCACATACGAACTTACCTCGGATGCTAAAACGATGAATCGAGTTAGTTATTCCGTAACTTTATTCTTTCCCCGATCTAAGTCCGTATTTCTCCTTTCTTGATCTAAATATATTCAAAATTAACTTATTTAATCATATATTCATTCAATTCAATCCAAAATAAACATTAGGGCTATTTTACACATTTGCCCTTAACTTTCACATTTTCACAATTTAGTCCTTATTTCATAAAATCACAAATTAATGAAATTCCAAATATACCCATACTAGCCGAATTACCAATATGCCCTTAGCAGCCCATTTTTTCATTTATTTCACATTTTAACCACTAACTTTACACATTTCTCAATTTAATCCCTATTTTGCATTTTCACCAAAAATCACTTAACAAAACTTGTATATCTATCAACAAGCATTCATAATCTATCAAGAAACTTCAAAATACACATGTATTCATTAATGAAATCATTCAAAATCTTTAAAAGTTTTGCAAATTAGTCCCTGGGCTAGCTAGAACAAGTTGCAACGATCACAAAAAAATAGAAATCATTAAAAATGGGTTAAAAACCGTACCTTAATTGATAGAATTGAAATTGCCGGGCCTTAGCCCCTTTTTTTCTCTAAGAATTGATTTTGTTTTCTCTTTTTGAGAAGATGAATACAAATTATGCATTTGTTTTTATTTAATTAACATTTATTAACCAAATTACTAAATTAACCTTAATGAACATTAATAATTTCAAATTTTCCAAGCCTCCATCATCCGCTATCATATTAATGGTCTAATTACCACTTAAGGACCTTAAATTAAAGGTTCTATAGCTATTAGATATCTTTAGCTATTAGAACTCAAGTTTTATGCTTTACGCGATTTAATCCTTTTTATCAAATTGACTAACCAAACGATAAAATTGCTTCACAAAACTTTCACACATAGATACTATCATGCTGTAAACACTTAAAATAAATTTTCAACCTCGAATTTGTGGTTCCAAAACTACTATTTCGATTTGACTAAAAATGGGTTGCTACAATACCAATAGCTCATTTTATTTTCTAAACGCACAAAGATAATTCCTAAAATCGGGGCGTGACCACTCTCGGTTCACAACTAACCTAATTTTTGGGATGTGACACTTTTGCTCTCCTAATTTATTTGTTATTTACTCTCTGTTATCTTTATTTTACAACACGTTATCAGCATGATACTCAATTCGCTTCCAAAATTTTTTAGCCCTCTTCTTCTTAAGAAAAAATGTTTGGAAAAAAATATATATTTCCCAAACTCAACCAAGATTGTAACAGGCCTTAAAAGCTAGATTTGTAACACCCTAAACCCGTATCCATCACCGGAACAGGGTTACTGAACATTCTCAGACTTATAACTCAATCAATCAAACATTTCATGTACATGTCTCAATCCATTCAAAAACCATTAATAAACATTCATATGGTATCTAATACAAGCCCTCAAGTCCTAAAATAATCATTACAATTAGTTCGGGGTTAAACCGGGTACTTAAGAAATTTTGCGGAAAACATATATATTTTTCAAAGAAACAAGGGACACGTGCCCGTGTCCCAGGCCGTGTGGACATTCGAGATGAGACACACGGCCGTGTCCCAGCCTATGTCCTTACCTGTGTAACTCTCTGACTTGAGTCACAGGCCAGCCAAACGGCCGTGTATTAGGCTGTGTGGACAATTTAGTTTTTGAATTTTAGGTGCAGGGGACACACGGCCAAACCACACGTTCGTGCACATGGCTGTGTGCCACACACAGCTGAAACACACACCCGTGTCTCTGGCCATGTGGATGAAAATGGGTCATTTTGAGGCTAGTTTTCTAACCCAATTGGTTTTCACCTACATAACATCCAAGCACATATACAAGCCAATTAATAATTCTCAAAATAATGCCAATACCAAGTTTTATACATGATATATCATGACATTTATTCAAACACTCAACTTGCTCATTTTATCACATACTTGCTTAAATATATTTATACTTAATGTACCAATTCAACAAGTTCAAGCATACATACATATCAAGCAATTGCCAAGTCTCATATATATATACATTCATCAAATATGCTATCAAATAGACAATCTAGATAAATCACTAAATTGACCAATTCATTTTAACAAACATTAATTTCAATATAGCATAAGATGTCAACAAGGTATTTACAATTATATACATTTACAAAAACTAGCACCCTAAAACTCACTAACAAAAAGGACACTATCATTGAATTTGCATCCTAGGTACATGCCAAAACACACACAAAAAAAAAACGTTACCAACATTAAGTACGGGATTCTTACAGGATGCCGAGTCCAATTCTACCGGATATATCTAACTTGCAACATGTAAATCAATTTATCATTAAGAAGTTCCATTTATTAGCTTAACACAATTCCAATCTCTCTTAATATGAAATTCTAACATAGCCAAATAAGATTTCAATTCTCTTAAGAATTCCAGTAATTATATCATGAGATCAATTAACGATGTGGCACTCAGTGCCAAGCGGTAAACAGCAAAAAAAGGGGTTGCGCCCAGCACTAGTCGGATGAACCGACGGTAATGAATGTGAGCCTAGCTCTGGTTGGATAACCCAACAATATTTTGCACCCAGTGCTAGTCAGATACACCGATGATAATGATTGTGAGCACAGCTCTAGTTGGATAAACCAAAGGTGATTGTGCCTAGCGCTAGTTGGATAAACTGGCGGTTGTGTGCCCCGCACTAGTCAGACAAGCTGACAAAGATTGTGCTCAGCGCTAGTCGAAAGTATTGAGAATTGCACGATTATTTACTTCCATAAATTCTTCATTTATTTTCTTATCATTAATTCCATAATACGCATACATTTTATATCAAGAGCTAATTTAGCATTAATCAACTTAAATACAAATTAGAAGAAAAATTAAGTTCAAGTCCATGAACTTACCTTAACAAAATAGTCGTAATATTATGGCCGCTAGCTACTCTGTTACTTTCGTTTTTCCACGGTTCACGTCTGTTTGATTTGTTCCTTAACCAAAATCTATAATTTCATTATCAAACCCCAAAAATACTTAATTAAACAAAAATCATACTTTGCTAAATTTATTCATAGCATTTAACTAATTTCTAGTTATTGCTAATCAATTTCATATCACAAAATAATTTTTATACTTAATGGACATAGTAAATAGGTCCCCAAATTTTCCAGCATACGAATAGTCCACTAAAATAGTCCCTATACTCCACCAATTTAACAATTTTAGCTATGTTATTTTAAATTTATAACATTTTAGTCCTTAGGAGTTATTATCAATAAAATCACCACACAATATAACATCAAACCTTTGAATTTCTCATCCATGGTAAATCCCAAAATTTCCATTCACATTCAAAATTTCAAAATGGGTAAACTAATTTATAACATTAGCACACAAAAATTATATTTTTCATGTCAAAACAATCAATTATTACTTACCAATTTAAGCAAGCAACTCAAACTCCATGGCCGAATGAACCCTTTCCCCTTTCCCTTTTTCCTTTCTTCTTTTCGACAAGAAGAAGCAATTCTAACTACTCTCCCCTTTTTATTTCTTTTCTCTACTAACTGTATGGCTTACCTATTATTATTATTATTATTATTATTATTATTATTATTATTATTATTATTATTATTATTATTTATTCTTTATCTAAATTTTCTTTTCTAACATATTTCATAAATAAAATATTAAATAGCATAAGTTAAAATCGGCCACCATCATATACCCATATATTTTATGGCTATTTACTTGATAAGTCCTTTTTACTAATTTTATATTAAAATTTAGTAGTAATTCCTACTTTAACATTCAATTCACTTTTAAAGTTACTCCCAAAAATATAAGAATAATATTTTTGGGTCCAATTCACGAAGGCAGGGTCCCAGAAACATATTTCTTGACACCTCTAAGTTACGGGATTTACAAGATTCTTCTTCTTTAACCATCTAGCCACACAATTATCACTATTGTTTTGCTTCAAGTATTTTATAAAACCAATAGCGATGGAGAGAAGAAGAAAGAAACAAAACCACCAAAAGCAAGACTTGAACCCACACCCCTTAAAAGCAATAAAATGGCTTTTAACCACTTAAGAACATAAACAATTTTGAAATTTTAATGTTAAGAAATTTATATAAACGAATATATTTATCTATTTCTTGTCACATAGAAGAAAAGAAAGCCAAAATTGTTGGAAAAAGACTCAAAGCTGTCTTTTATTTAATGTTTCATATTTGATTAATTGTTTTTATTAATTAATTCATGATTAGTTATAACTATTTTTATTAACTTATTTTATTTCCATGTTGTTTTAGGCATGGTGAAAATCTTGGTTTCGAGAGAGAAGTTGGGTAAGACAAAAAAGAAGAAAAAAACTTTGTTGTACTTCGTAGGGATTGAACTTGCAAACTCTAGGAAAAGAAAAAAAATTAAACATTCCCCAACTACTTGAAGACAAAGACTTATTTGGATAATGCTACTCAAAGAAAACTATAAAGCACGCATCTAGGTTGCCGGAGGAGGAGGACCAAATTTCATAAAAATAAAAAAAAATATTATAGGGGGATTCAAACTTGCGTCCCTGACATACATTAATGAATTTTGCCACTTAAGTATTGCAAAATATTTAAATTTGATGTGCTAAGAGATTAAGATAAATCATATCTGAATATATTGATATATATATTGATAAACTGTATCTCAAAAATTCTTTGATTCTTTAAATATATATTAATTTTCAACTCAAAGATAAAACATTTGTGATATTGATTCCTTAAAATAATGAATCTATTGAGACGTTTAGAAATTTGTCCTACTAGATTTGTTACATTCCTCGAAGTAAATGCAAGTATAAAAATTTAAGGAGATAATCTTAGACGTGATAAGTGACATAATAATAACCACTAGAAGTGGAAACATAAAGATAAATAAGTGAACAATGAGAGTTCTCAAGATAACCCCTCAAAGGGTAGAGATACCTTATTTTATCAATGTGATATGAAACTTATGTGATTGTTAATGCATTGGTTTTAAAAGATAATATTTATTGTAATGGATCTCATATTGTCATTATCCTCATGAAGGGTTGAAAGTAGAATATTTGAATGTGAAAAATCCACTTAAATTGTGGAATAATTTAAAATAAAGATATGACCATTAGAATATGACGATTTTATGATTGGATGTACCTGAAGTTGTAAAAATTTAACATTATATGTTAGTATAACTCTAAAATATTGAGGATAAGTTCTCAATTAAAATTATGTGGGAGAATATTACTGATCAAACCTTGTTAAAGAAAACTTTTTCAACTTTTCATGATTCAAATGTGTTCTTGCAACAACAATATTGTGAAAAAGGTTTAAAATATCTTCTAAATTAATATCATATTTTACTTGTGGTTAGATAAAATAAAGAGCTATTAAATGAAAAAAAAATGTATCGCCCATCCTACTTCTAAGTTTTCTAGTTTATTCAATTTACTCCAAAATTTACAATTTAGTCCCTAAACCTAAAATTCACCACTTTGCATTTCAATTAATCACTCATTCAATAGTTTAGTTAATACCCATTGAAAAATTAACACAACCAATCAATTCCGTGCGATAATCAAACAAAAAGATAAATGAAATGAAAAGGTTTAGAAACACTTAGGATAATTTGTTAAAATTCTTGATTTGGTGCAATGAAAATGCTTCAATCCACTAACAAATGAAAGCCTGAATGATAAGATGTTCAATTGGATAAAAGAGAAACGAAATCTTGAAAATAAAATTAAATGTAAAGCCTAACTTATAGAATGGCCCTTGTACTATTTTAAGAGGAAATAAAATTATAGTAGAAAAATTAAAGTCTTAATCTGAAAATTAACCTAAAATTTTCCAACCCTTCTAAATTTTTATAGAAGTAGTATGTATAGTCTTTATTATCTTAACCTAACAATTACATGTTTGCCCTCCACTATAGACTTGTTTATGGCATGGTTGACCAAATTACCTTCAAATGCGTCAAACTCGATGTCACAACATCCATAAGCTGATGTCATGACATCCTTGAAACTAAGTTCCATAGATCTTTTGATGTCACAAAATTAAGGACTGATGTCACAATCTTCCTTAACATTTGCTCGATCATTCATTCCAAGCTTGTAGGCGATGTTGCGACCTTCTTTTGTCACGGGTCGTTCTTCAAAACTCGTGACCAGAGCACAAAAAGCGTCCCATGAGGGTCTACATAGTAAATAGGACACATTTATTCCACTTAAACTTGCTTGATTCGAAGAACAAGTAACGAAACCCATCTAATTAAAGCCTTGGTGGCCCATCGAAGGACTCATGAAAAATTAGGGTTACCTTGGTAAATAGGAAAAGTAATTTTAAAAGATTTGTAATATGATAAGATTTGATTTTATAATCTTGGGGATTATGTAAATTCCTTAATTTTTAATATGCTTTGATCTCGTTCGTTGATGTAAAACTAGCTGTAGTGTTGGACATGGGAGAGCACAATTATAAATAGAGAGTCTCCCCCTCATTTGTTATCGTCCATTGTATTCTATTCTTTGAGTTAAAGAATATATTGAGAGTATTTACTCAAACACTTGGTGTGCTTTACTTTTTTGTGGCTATTCTATTCTTTCGATCTTTCTTTTGTTTTTGAGTTGCTTTTGCTACATTTTTGATGCCTTAGAGAAAATTTGGGAGAATTCTCACTTTGAGAGAGTTAGGCTGACTTAGGCACATTTGAAGTAAAGAAATCGCCTAACGTCGCAAAGATTGCAAGATGAAAGGTCTTACCCCATGACACTTTGACATAGCTACCCCTTCGATTTGATTCTGTGGTCAACATTGCAATATCCACAATCAATGTCATAACCATGGGAAGTTGGTGCCATGACTTCCTCAGTCCAACATTGCAACCTTGACTCCAGTCTACTTAGTGTTACAAAATTAAAGGCCAACTCAGTTGATGAACATTCAACAACGTCTCGACCTTGCATATGAAATGTTGCAAGCTTGACTCCAATTGAGGTTTATCTTTGCACTTTCTCATCAACTAAGTACTTAAAATAAAATTCATCCTCAAAAACTTGAACTAAAAGTAAAATCTAACTGAACTATGAAAAGCATTCAAAAACACTACTAATTGCCCAAGAATAAGCTATTTAAGTGCTTAAAGAGCTTAATTTTTCATATTGAAATACAGCACATCACATTTATTTCCATCTTTCATCCATAATTTCAAAATATAATGATCTAATATCTCAAAAAAATTGAAGTGAATATTTGTTAGAATATGTCTACACAATATGCCTTTAAATTCAAAAAGTTGACTCTCATGCATAGCAACTTTAGAGCCCAAATCAAAGTAGAACAAGAAAACTATCATTAGAATAAAAACAACTTGACAGCTCATATTCATTGTAAGAGTTAACTTTTCTTACCTTTTTCTTTATGAACTGATTACTTTTAACGAGCTCATCTTGAAAAAGATTAAAAATATTATTTATATAAAGCAAAGCTCCATGATGCTCTATTTTATAACCAATATTCAGAATTCAAGAATTGTGTCTTGGTTCAAAATATTTTTTTTTTGGCGTAGAGACTTTGAAATGCCTTCTCGTATTTCACAGCAAGCTCATGTAGTATAGTCGTTAAATCCAAAAAATAATAATAAAGAATTTATGCTCTCACTCCTTTGAGTAGTGTTCATTCCTGAAAGAAGAAGTATTTTCATTTTACACAGGAGTCCATGAACTTTGAATTTCATACAACCCCTAAAGCCATTCATTTTTCTCTAATTTATTCTTAACCATCAATTCATGTCACTTCTCAAATACTTCCACAGTAGATGATTCACAAATGCACCGCTTTAACTCATGTTTGAAAACAGATTTGTTATAATACATATAAGAAAAATTTTCTAGAAGTTTCTTCTTTATATGCCAAAGACAAAAATGGTGTCGAGATTCTTGAAACACTTTTTTCAAAACACCCTTTATAGCTAAATCTTGATCAATAATTATTGATACATGTGCTTTTCCATGCATTGCTTCAAGCCAAGTTTCAATTGAACAAAAAAAATATTGTTCGGATTCATCTTACAACAAAGCATAACCAAATAAAATTGGTTGACAATCGTGATTTCATCCTACACAACAAGCAAACAACATGCTATACTTATTACATTACAACAAAACAGGTCAACAGTGACGCGCCAAGAAATTTAAAGAGATGCAAAATGGCATCGCTATAGATTTTGGTAATGTGAGTGGCGACGAATCTGCATGTGTCACCACTAGGTATGTCTTCTTACGGTTGGCGATGCAAAAACTCACGCGTCTTCATAGCTTAGTCAGTGGAGATGCATCCATTGTATCTTTACCTCTAGTTAGTGGAGACACATGTGTGCGACGCTATAGCTCAGTCTATGGAGACACGAGGCATGCATCTTTATAGGTGTGTCAGTGAAGACGCATCCATTATGTCTCTACCTCTAATTAGTGGAGACACATGTACGCGACGCTATAGCATTGTCAGAGGAAATGCATATCTATAATTCAGTCTGTAAAAACGTGTCGTTTACGTCTTTATAAACTTTTTAGAGAAGACGCATTCTTTGTGTCTCTACCTCTAGTCAATGGAGACACAATGTGCCTCTATAGTACAGTTTGCAAAGAGACTTAGTTTGCATTTCTATTGCCTCTAGTACAATATTCAGTGAGGCTCGAGTCCATATTACTAATCAATTACTAATAATACAAATAAATCACTAAAAAAATATAAGAACCTGATAATTAAATGAACTTGATATATCAAGTTTCCAAATGTATCTTGGTTACAAGTCGAGCACCAAAATCTAACATTACATGTCCACAAAATGTCAATAATAGCAATAAAAGGAACATAAAGAAAGTATGTGATTGTTTTCTTAGCTCTATTCCAAATTAAGCACATCCAAAAGCACTATGAAGTTCATTTTGTATTCACCAACCTATAGTAGTCGTCAAGTGTCACATCTTATCTCCACAGTCTGTTCCAATATCATCTGAACATTGTATCAAAGGATCATCAGATTAGAGAAAATCTATAATCAAATAGCAGTAATCACATTGAATGGCAGAAACCACTTGAATTATGTAAAATTATATAAAAAAAGTATTTACTCCCATTAATTTATTGTATGGAATGAAAGATTGAATTGATCTTTGCATCTCGAGCTCGAAGTTTGGCTTGAAGATCATCATATCTCTCATCATTTTCAATTTTCCTATATTCAAATTTTTGTTTTAACTCATCATTCTCAGCTCTTACTTTAGCTAATTCCTCCTCATGCTTTTCTTGTAATTCATTAATCACTTGGTCCGTTGATGTTGTCCTTGTTGTTTATATGTTTATGAGTTTTGCAAAATCACTGGGGTTACGTCAAGGCCGTATCCTCTTTTCTTTCCATGCAAGTTAGGACCCATCTAATTTCATAAATTTCATTTTCAAGGGTTGTCCTCTCTTTCTGCGTCATGAGTTCCCCTCTTTCCGAAATAATTTTCTCTAGTTCAGTTAATGCCTCTTGCTATTAAGCAGTATAAACCAACATATTATATGAAATTACAATATAGTCGTAAAAGAGGCTCATAATTTAGATAATGCAATGTGTCTAGGTCACTTATACATACATAGGGTTTTTAGGTATGTTCATTTATGAATGTGCCATCATCTTTGGAGTGTTGCTAGTTAAAGTATTCAAGTCGGGAAAGTTCTTTGTGCTTCTCTTCCTATTAGAAAATCATAACGAAAACAATAATGTATAAATATAAGTTTACCGTAAAGAAATAAAGCATCACTGATTAAGAAGTAAGAAAGATTTACACATATTCAGTTTTGTTCAGCAAAAGACACTAGCGTCGCAGTATGAACAAATTTCATATGGGCACGTGATAATGCTCCAATCTTTGACAATCTCTGTCAACATTCAAAGTAGGAAATAATGTATATATGCGTAAGTACACAAATATGCATTTAATGTACAAACATGTCACTATGTAGGTTTAAACTTCTTGTGTAATAGCCCGTTTTCAATGAAATCAGAATAGTGGTTTTGGGACCACAAATCCGAAGTTGCAAAATTTATTTTATAATTATTTTATTCCCTACAGCATGATAGTAAATCATGTAAAGTGCAAAAGTTGAGTTCTAGTAGTTAAAGGTATTAAATAGCTATAGAACTTTAAAGTGGAAGTCCTTATATGGTAAATAGACCATTAATGGTGTTAGTGGATGAGCATGGCTTGTCATTTGTGTAAATTTGATTAAATTTTAAGGTTAATTAAGTAAATAAGTAAATGATGATAAAAAAATGAAATAAAATTAGACATCATCTTTCATTATCAATGTTCAATCGATTTTCACAAGAGAAGAAGCCATTTTCGTGTTTAGCATTCGGCCAAGCTTGTATGCTCAATTAGTTATGTATTTTTGTCCTATTTTTAATGATTTCTATGTTTTTGGGATCGTTGTAGCTTAATCTAGCTAGCCCAAGGACTAATTTGTGAAACTGTTAAACTAATAGGGTTTTACCATTGATGCATGTATATGAGTTTTGAAGTTTGATGTTAGAAAATGAATGGTTTTTATTAGATAAAAAACTTTTGTAAAGAGATTTTTGATGAAATTGTTAATTAGGGACTAAATTGAAAAATAGAAAATATTACATGGAGAAATTGTGAAATAATTGAAGTATAGGGCATTCTATGGACCTAATTGATATTCGACCATAGTGGGTTACTGTGAAATTGTGTAAATTTCCATTTTTATGAACTAGAGACTAAATTGCAAAGAAATAAAAGTATAGGGGTAAAATGATAATTTTTCCAAAAAATGTTTTGGATTAAATTGACTGAATTATATGTTGAATTGATTTAAATTTATCCGTATAGATCTAGTTAGACCTCGGACGGAGTTAGATTGGGGTAAAGAGAAAGTCTCAAATTAACCACCTCCGTATCTACGAATACTCATCGAGGTAAGTTCGTGTAATTAACTTGTGTTTATATGTTTTTAATTGAAATATAAATATGTTATGAATTGTCATGTATAATTACTGATTACATATCCAACGATTTACGATGATTACCAAGCCCCGTTTGAAACTTAGGAATCCGTAGGATACAAATGACATGTCATTAGGGTTACTGATTTATAGCTTGTAAGAGCATACTGATTCACAGCTCGTATGAGCATACATGTACATGAATTGACGGATTACAGTTATATGAGCTTGCACATTATGTGTGAGCTATCTCGGGAATCCAACGATATTCTAAATGGTTCAACGGAAATGTTCTGTTACGAAATGATATGAGTTCGATATGAACTATTACAGGTATGTACATGAAATACATATGAAATGGATGATACTTGTTTATGGAACTTGATTAATTGTTGAGCTCATCCATGAATATTGGTTCATATATGTATTTACATGACTAATATTGGTTGGTGTATATGTGCTTAGGGATTTGGCCCAAAATGTGAGGATATGTTTTGTTACTTACCTATTACTTAATCAAATGGTAAGTTATATGAACTTATTAAGCTTAAATGCTTACTCTATGTTATTTTTCGTATTTTATAGTGAGTCGAAAGCTCGTTCTAGAAGCTTGTCAGAGCTATATCACACTATCCACCGACTCTTTTGGTACTTTTGGATATTTAATTTTTGTTATAATGGCATGTATATATATTTTGGCTAATGAGAGCCTATATGTTTGATTGTGAATATGGTCATTTGGTTTGTCTTGTGAATTGGCACTTGATGATGTTATGAGCTTAGTTTTGGGCATGTAAATATTAGCCTTAATATGGTTGATAATTTTCTTAATGTGTTTGAATGAAGAAAGGAGAAATGGTGGTTGAATGTGCATATTATATATGTCTTATAACTTGTTGTGAATTGGTATTTTGCTATAGAAGATATATATGTATGGTAAGGTAACCAAATGTCATGTATTGATGCTAATGTGCCTATAATTTAGTTGAGTATTTTGGACAAATAGGTTGCATGATTGAACATATTTACATGTTGTCATTTAAGGTGCCTAAGGGCATATTGGTTTTATGTGATCATACCATTTATATAAGGCTAGAATATGTATGGATTTGGTGCATTATTACAGCTTGAATATATATGCATTTGTGGTTGTAGGTACATGTCAATTTGGGTGAGAAAAATGGCTTGTAAAATGACCTATTTTCGTTCACACGGGCAGAGACACGGTTGTGTGTCTTAGACGTGAGTGGCACATGACCATGTTACACGGTCATGTGTCCCCTATAGCTTTCAAAGGGTTACAAGTCAGGTTGTTACACGACCTAGCACACATCTTGGCACATGAGCATGTAGTTTGGTCGTGTGACCCAAGTCAGTGACACGGGCATGTCTCTTGACCGTGTGAGTTGCACGGCCGTGTGAGCCCTACAGTTTGGAAAATTTTCAATGTTTTCCAAAAATTTCTTTGAGTTTTCAATTTAGTCCCGACTTGTTTCTAATGAGTATTTTAGGCATTGAGGGCTCGTATATGGGATAATATGAATGATTTTGATTGGTTTTTGATATGAATATTGATTTGTTTCAAGCTGTTTGAAATTTCTATCCAGTTGATTTGTTAACTTCGGTAATGCTCCATAACCATATTTTGGCAACGGTTTAGTCAATTCTCAGACTAACGTAGCATGTACAAGTCTAGCTATACATGCCATTATATAACCTGTGATAGTGTGATATCTCCTAACTTTTTCAAACATGTTTTCTTATAGCAATGATATCCAACCGAGCTGACTCCGATGAAGTAAAAAGTAACGCTCAAGCCTCTGTTCACAGAGAAGCATCGAGCAGTACAAGACCCGAATTTGAGGGCCAGAGAGAAGAGGCTAAAGAAGTCTTAGTCCAAATGATGAACGAATGGTTTACCTAGTTCGTACGGACAAACCCGGCTGCTCAACAACCTCCACCCCCTCCTGCTCCCCAACCGGTTCCTGCTATTCCTCAAGGTATGAAACCAATCTGAGTTAATAAGCCACCAATTGATAAGATACGTAAGTACGGGGCTGAAGAATTCCAAGCTACTACTGAGGATGATCTCGAGAGAGCTGAATTTTGGTTAGAGAATACAATCAAGGTTTTTGATTAGCTATCCTGTTCACTGGTTGAATGTATTAAATGTTCAATGTCGTTATTGAAAGATTCAACTTACCAGTGGTGGAACACGTTAGGTTCTATTGTGCCAAGAGAGTGAATCACTTGGGAATTCTTCCAAACCGAGTTTCAAAAGAAATATATCAGTCAGAGGTCTCTGGATCAGAAACGTAAAAAATTTCTATAGCTCAAACAGGGCCTCATGACTGTATCAGAGTATGAGCGAGAATTTTTCATATTGAGCAAATATGCCTGAGAGTGTATTCTGACCGAGATCGCTATGTGTAAAAGATTCGAAGAAGGGTTAAACAAAGACATAAAGCTTCTAGTTGGAATTCTTGAGTTGAAAGAATTTGTTGTACTGGTTGACAGAGCACATAAGGCTGAGGAACTGAGTAAAGAGAAAAGACATGTAGATTTTGAAGCTAGAGGCTTGAGAAAAAGATCGACTAGGAAGTCAGATTAGTCAGCATCAAAGAAATCAAAAGAATATCACAACTATTCTATAGCTTCTATGGGTTATTCTAGTAAAGACAGAAGTACCTGATGTTTAAATCCAAAACCTCAAGCTACATCTGTAGCAAGTGTGGGAAGTATCAAAGATGTTTGGCCCGAGTGTAAGCATTGTAAGAAGCCACATTATGGTGAGTTTCGATTAAAGAACGGAGCGTGTTTCAGGTGTGGTTCCTTAGACCACTATCTTAGAGATTGTCTAGAGAAATCTGAGAAAGAGAAAGCTTAGACCACGAGGCCGAGCAATACTACTGTGAAAGGTAGACCACCTCGTAATCCCAAAAATATAAGTGGTAGCCATGGTGTTACTAAAGATTCTGCTATGGGATCTGAGGCACGAGCACCAACTAGGGCTTATGCTATTCGTGCACGAGAGAATACCTCTGTGCCAGATGTTATTATCGGTACTTTCTCTACTTTTGATACTAATATTACTGCTTTGATTGATCTGGGATCTACTCATTCATATGTGTGCACGAATTTAATGTATAGTAAGAATTTACCTGTTGAGTCTACTGAATTTGTGGTTAAAGTATCGAACCCCCTAGGTTGATATGTGTTAGTTGATAAAGTCTACAGGAACTGTTTTTTGATGACTCGGGGTTACAGTTTTCTAGTTGATTTGATGCTATTACCGTTTGATGAATTTGATGTAATTTTGGGCATGAATTGGTTAACTTTACACGACGCTATTGCGAACTGTAGACTAAAGCTTATTGTATTGAAATGTCAGAACGGTGAGACGCTTCATATTGAATTAGATAGTCTAAGTGGGTTGCTTATGGTTATATCAGCTATGTCAGCGCAAAAATATGTGAGAAAAGGTTACAATGCATACCTTGCTTATTTGTTGGATACTAAAGTATTTGAATCAAAACTTGAGTCAGTGCTAGTGGTTTGTGAGTTTCTTGATGTATTTCCAAAACAGTAGCCTGGATTACCGTCGATTAGAGAGGTTGAATTTGCTATGGAACTTGTACCGGGGACGTCTTACATATCGATAGCACCTTACAGAATGGCTTCTACTGAGTTTAAAGAGTTAAAAGCACAGCTGCAAGAATTGACAGATAGGGGTTTTTCTTGACCCAATTTCTCACCTTGGGGTGCATCGGTTCAACTCATCAAGAAAAAGGACGGATTGATTAGACTGTGTATAGATTACAATGAGCTCAACAAGGTTACAACCAAGAACATATATCCCCTCCCTCATATTGATGATCTATTCGATCAATTGAATGGTGCCATAATATTCTTAAAGATTGATCTTCGTTCTAGTTACTATCACCTACGGGTGAAAGATTCGGATGTGTCGAAAACTGCATTCAGAACCAGGTACGGACATTATGAATTTCTTGTGATGTTATTTGGTTTAACTAATGCACCTGCAGTATTTATGGATTTGATGAATAGAATATTCAGACTGTATTTAGATAGATTTGTTGTGGTATTTATTGACGACATTTTGATATATTCATGAGATGAGTCCAGGCATTCTGAACATTTGCAAATTGTGTTGCAAACTCTGCAGGGTAAACAACTTTATGCTAAATTTAGCAAATGTGAGTTTTGGCTCCGATAAGTCGATTTTCTGGGACTTATAGTATCGGCTGAAGGCATTAAACTTGATCCGAGTAAAATTTTAGTAGTTGTTGACTGGAAACCACCGAGTATCCAAAGTTAAAAGTTTTTTTGGATTAGCTAGTTATTATCGAAGGTTCGTCAAAGGGTTCTTGATGATAGCTACACTGATGATGCGACTCTTATAGAAGGATGTGAAATTTGAATGGTCTTAGAAATGTCAGCAAACTTTCAATCAGTTGAAAGCACTGTTAACCAAGGCACTAGTTTTGGTTCAACTTGAATCAGGCAATGAATTTGTGATTTACAGCTATGTAACTTTAAATGGTTTAGGCTATGCTTTGATGTAGGAAGGCAAAGTAATAGCTTATGCTTCCAGACAGTTAAATTCGTATGAAATGAATTACCCGACACATGACCTAGAGTTGGTAGCTATTATGTTTGTATTGAAAATTTGGCGACACCATTTGTTTGGTCAGAAATTTCATATATTTATCGATCAAAAAAGTTTAAAGTATCTAATGACATAGAATGATTTGAATCTGATACAGTGCAGATGGCTCGAACTACTAAAAGATTATAATTTGATCATTGATTATCATCAGATAAAAGCGAATGTAGTTGCTGACACTTTAAGCAGAAAATCTTTATTTGCTCTGCGAGCGATGAATACATGATTGACATTGTCTGATGATGGTTTGATCTTAGCTGAGTTGAAATCTAGACCGATGTTTTTATAGTAGATCTATGAAGCTCAGAAATGTGATGACAATTTGTTAGCTAAACCGGCATAGTGTGAGTCGATTTCTGATTCAGAATTTCAGATAGGACCTAATGATTGTTTATTGTTTAGAGGTAGAGATTGTGTACTGAAAAGTCTTTAGTTATTCCAAAGAATTTTGTATGAAGCTCATAATGGCAGCTTGTCTGTTCATCCAGGAAGCAATAAAATGTAAAGCGATTTGAGACAGATATACTAGTGGCTGAGAATGAAATGCAATATTTATGATTTTGTATCGAGTTGTTTGATATGTCAGCAGGTTAAAGCTGAACATCAGGTACTTTCTGGATTGTTACAGCCAGTGATGATACCTGAGTGGAAATGGGATAGAGTTACCATGGATTTTGCATCGAGTTTACCCTTATCTCTGAGAAAGAAAGATGTCATTTGGGTTATCGTTATCGTTTAACAAAGTCTGCACATTTTATTCCGGTACGTACAGATTCGTCCCTTATCAGATTAGCTGAGTTTTATGTTTCTGAGATTATCAAACTATACGGAGTGCCAATCTCCATTATTTCGGATAAAGATCTGCGATTTACCTGACAATCCTAGGGAAAGTTACAGGAAGCTTTAGGTACACAATTGTATTTTAGCATTACATTTCACCCTCAGACCGATGGTCAATTCATGATTCAGATTCTTGAGGGTATGCTTTATTGTTGTGTATTAGAGTTTGAAGGCAACTTGGAAAAATATTTACTGTTGATTGAATTCGTGTACAATAACAGTTTTTGATCGAGTATAAAAATGGCACCGTATGAAGTTTTATATGGCTGTAAATGTCGAACTCTATTATACTAGATAGAGCTCAATGAAAGAAAGATACACAAGGTTGATTTGATTCGTGATACTGAAGAAAAAGTAAAAGTGATCTGAGATAATTTGAAAGCAACTTCAAATCATCAGAAATCATACGCGAATCTTAAACGTGAAGACATTGAATTTCATGTCGGTGATAGAGTGTTTCTGGAAGTATCGCCCTGGAAGAAAGTCCCTCGACTCAGTCGCAAAGAAAAACTGAGTCCGTGATTTATCTGGTCGTATGAGGTTACTGAAAGAATCGAACCTGTTGCGTATCGATTAGCTTTACCGTCAGAACTTGAAAAGATTCATAATATTTTTCATGTCTCATGTTACGGCAGTACCGATCTAACCCTTCACATGTTATCTCTCTGATGGGTGTCGAGATTCAACTTCATATGTCGTACAGTGAAGAACCGATTAGAATTTTGGCACGCGAGGTGAAAGATTTGAGAAAAAAGAACATAGCTTTAATAAAATTTGTAACATCCTTAAATAGGGCCTAGTCAGAATAGTGGTTTTGGGACCACAAATTTGACGTCAAAATATTTATTTTATGATTATCATGAGGTCTAAAACATGAAAATATGCATGTGTTAAAGTTTCATGAAGAAATTCTATGAGTAAGGTGTCCAATTGGAAAATAAGGACCAAATTGAATAAATTGCAAAACTTGGATTCTAGAAGAAATTTGAATGAAATTGTTTTAGATTATTAATTAGAAGGTCTTAAAGAGCAGTTTGCCCAATTTCTAAGTTTTTGGACAAAAATGGGCATGCATGAAAAATTTTGAAAGTTTAGTAAGGAATGGCATTTTGGTCATTTGGTAATAAATGAAATAAAAAGGGGAAATGAAGGCAAAATTCACTCATCTTCTTCCTATAGCTGCCGAAATTTCAAGGGTTTTATAAGCTGGGTTTTCAACATTTTCAAGCTCAATAGTAAGTGCTCCCTAGCCCCGTTTTTAATGTTCTTCGTATTTTTGAAGTCCCGGTAGCTTACTCTCTTCATTTCTACCCATATTTCATGCTAGGTTTCATGTTTAGAAAACTACCCATGAATGAGATGCTTGTATTTTGATATTTTATGGAGGAATATAAGATTTTAAAGGATGGTAAACAACTTTTACTAAGTGGTTTTTCATGGAAATGGCTTAAAGAACTAGATTGTAAAAGTTGCAAAAAGTGGGTAGAAAAATGTGAAATAAAGAAAAATGTGGGCTGCTATAAGAATGGGAAATATTCGGCTAGGCTTGGGTAACCAAGGAATTTCATGTATTTCATTATAAGAGCCTAGGGACTAAATCATAAATAATGTGAAAGGTTAGGGGCAAAACGGTCATTTTGTTCGGGGGTGAGATATAGGCTCGAAAAGAATAATGTAAGGTATTGATAATTTATTTTTATTGTTATAGACCCCGATGAACAAATTCCGGAGGTTGATCAAGGAAAATGAAAGGTTTCGGAATAACCGAAACGAGTACCAGGTAAGTTCGAATAACTTAAAGTAAACTCATAATATGCCTAAATGCATGTTTTATGATTGTATGATAATTGTATATATATTGATGGCATGAAAATCCATGAAATGTGTTAATGATAATGATAAAATGATAAATGTTCCGATTGAAGTTAAAAAGGAAATTTGATGGATAAACCATGGCTTACATGACTTGAGATCCTGCATGCGTTGCAGAAAAGGATTTAGCCCGGACGGGTAATCCGTTGATCTCAAATATAGAAAGGATCTAGCCTAGATGAGTGTTCCTTGAGTGATCGAGCCTCCCGAAGAATATGTGTGCATTGTGGATTTAGCCTGGACGGGTAATCTGATTAGGGTCTAAATTTAGCTTGGACTTGTAATTCTGGTCTGAGCTCATTAATGGTGTTTGTCGCTATAAGGGATTTAGCCTAGACTGGTAATCACAACATCACCCTATGAATTTACATTACGGGAGATTTAGCCTGGACTGGTAATCTCGCCGTAAGATGTGAGGTTCGCGGGAGTGCGTACTTGAGAAGATCACTCTCATAACTTGATGGTAAATGGATGATCCATATAGATTTTCGAGAAACTCAACGGGATTAACATGAGATATAGAAATGAAGTTATTGACTGATGAGCTCATCTAAGCCAAATTACATGATGTATTGTTATCAGACTAATTTGTTGATTGAGTGCATGTGATAGGGAAACCATTTCATGCTTGTTGTTTTTATTGCCTCATATGGATGTATGTTAATTAATCGGTAAGTTCACTTTCCAATTATTCGGGCTTACTAAGCATGTAAATGCTTACCCCTCTCTTTTCCCTGTCTTACCTAGCTCGAGGACTCGTAGAGATTGGAAGACGGTTGGAGTATTGCCAACACTATCATCTTGTCTAGCTTTGGTATATTGTTACTTTCACTTTGGTTCAATGGCATGTATAGGGATTTTGTTTATTTTGTTATATGTGTCATTTGGTTGGCCAATGTAAAGACTTAAATATTAAACTTATTCCTTTTGTATATGGCCAAAAGACGTGGCTCATTTTGTTGTAGGTTATGACCTACCAACCATGCATTTTCATGTTAAAAATGTTCTTATGGTGGTTGATTGTGGTACATCATGAATGGACATATAAATGTGGCCAAAACATTTGGAGTTAGTTAGGCCATAATTGACAATGAGTTATAATAATGAGCCAAGTCTAAATGTGTTCTAATGGGATGGAAATCCTCAACAAAAATAGAGGATAATTGAGCATGTACATAACCGATGAGATGATATTAACATGCAATGAACCATTGATGATAATTCTTAAGTATATTTAGGTCATGCTAAATAAAGTTGGGGTTCATATATGTGAGTGTATGATGAGGGTGACTATTGGCTTGAAATTATAGCCTAAAAAGGGTCCACACGGGTAGATACACGGGCATGTGTCTAGGCTGTGTGTGACACATGGCTAGCCCCATGGGCGTGTGATATAGCCATCTGTCCCTGCACCTAAAATTTTTAAATCAGAATGCATGGTAGTAAACACATGGGTAGAGACATGGCCGTGTGTCTCAACTGTATGGAGGGCACGGCCTAGCACAATGATGTGTGTCTTGGCCATGTGCCCCTAAATGCATGCTGACGTCATAAACAGAATGTCCAGGTTTTTGGACACGGGTGATCACATGGGTGTGTCTAGGCCGTGTGAGGGACACAGGCGTGTGCTTAGCCATGTGAGAACCCCTGTAGATTCAAAATGAAAATAATTTTCATAAATTCAACATAGGTTATGGACATGGGCGTGTCCCAAAGCACACGGGCATGTGCATTACCTCCACACGGACGTGTGAGGTTTGGTCTAGGAATTTTTCTAATATTTTTCTTAAGTTCTCAAATTAGTTCTGGTTCATTTTCAATGTATGTTTCGGGCCTCGTAGATCTACCATAGGGTCGTTATGAATAAGATTCATCCGATAAAATTTGAACGAAATTTTATTGCCCAGTTTTACATGATTACCTGAGTAAATTTCCGATAACACCTCGTACCCTATCTTGGTGTTGGATACGGGTAAGGGGTGTTACATTTAGTGGTATCAGAGCTAAGGTTTAGTCAGTTCTAGTACTACCGTAGGGTGTATCGAGTTTAGCTATACATGCCATTATACGAACGTTGATAGTGTGACATCTCCTAACTGTTTAATTGTCTTTGAATATAGTAAATGTCTTCTAATCAAGCACAAGATGAGTCCGATGGAGCCGAGAGTCATGCTGCCTTCTTTGATATGATGGATGAGTGGTTTGAGGATTATTTGAGAAATCGCCCCAACATACCATGACCTCCTCTGCCCCCTAACTGACCTGTTGAGGAAGTGCCACGAGGTATGGCACCTATAAGGATTGGTAAAGCCCCAGTGGATAAGCTTTGAAGTGTGAGGTTGAAGAATTTAGAGCTAAGATTGATGATGACGCTGAACGAGCTAAGTTTTGGCTCGAGAACACTACACGAGTATTGGACGAGTTATCGTGTACATCGGAGGAGTGTTTAAAGTGTGCTATATCTCTTCTAAAGGACATTACATACCATTGGTGGAAGACTGTATCTTCGGTGGTGCCAAAGGAAAACATCACTTGAGAATTTTTCCAAGTGGAGTTTAAGAAGAAATACATTAGTTAAAGGTTCTTAGACTCGGAGCGAAAGGAGTTCCTGGAACTCAAACAAGGAAATAAGACTGTAGCAGAATACGAAAGGGAGTTTGTAAGGCTAAGTCAGTATGCGACTGAATGGGTTCAAACAGAGTCAGAAATGTGTAAACGCTTCGAGGAAGGTTTGAACGAGGAAATCAAGCTGTTAATTGGGATCCTTGAGATACGAGAGTTTGCTGCATTAGCTGATCGAGCCAAGAAGGCCGAGGAACTTCATAATGAAAGGAAGCAAGCTAAGAGAGAAGTTCAACTTTTGAGCAAGAGGTCTAGTAGTAGGACGTTCTTATTTTCTACAAAGAAATCCAGGAGCCAACATGAACTCTCCACTTCATCAGTAGGACATTCGGGTAGAGCGAGAAGCTTCAAACAATGTAAACAGAAGTCTTCCTCCCCGATGGTGACTAGTGTAGGGAGTATAGATGACCAAAAGCTGAAGTGTAAAAGCTGCAATGAATTTTACTTATGAGAGTGCCAAATAAAGAGCAGTGCATGCTATAGATATGGCTCTCTTGACCACTCCTCGGGTATTGCTTGGAGCGAACCGATAAAGAGGCAGAATTACCCCAAAGTTGAGTGCTCCTATTTCACGAGGTAGACCTCTGAGATATCCTAGAAGTGCTAGTGGCAGTCGAGTTGCGGCCAAAGACACTGCAAATTTAGAGGCTTGAGCCCTAGCAAAAACGTATGCAATACAAGCTCGAGAGGAAGGCTCTGCTCTTGACGTTATCATGAGTACCTTTTCTTTTTTTAATACTTATGTTGTTGCCTTAATTGATCCAGGATCGACGCATTCATACATTTGCATGAGATTGGTGTCCAGTATGAATATATCCATTGAACCTATAGAATTTATAATCAGAGCGTCGAGCCCATTAGGCAAGTCAGTCTTGGTTGATAAAGTCTGTAAGAATTGTCCTTTGACGATTCAGGGTCATTGTTTTCTGGCTAACCTTATGTTATTACCATTTGATAAGTTTGATGTAATACTTGGCATGGATTGGTTAACCCTGCATGATGTAATTGTAAACTGTGGTAGCAAGTATATTGAATTGAAGTGCCCGGATGGTGAGATTCAACGGGTTGATTCAAGAGAATTTAGTACACCGCTAGTTGTAATTACATCAACTATGGCTCAAAGATATGTGAGAAAAGGGTACAAAGCCTACCTTGCTTTTTTACTGAACACTAAAGAAATAGAGTTGAAGATTGAGTCCGTACCAATAGTATGTGAATATCCAGACGTGTTCCCGGAGAAATTACCTGAATTACCTCCTGATAGAGATATAGATTTTGGTATTGAACTGGTGCCAGGAACAACTACTATTTCTATTGCTCTGTATAGGATGGCACCAACCGAGCTGAAGGAGTTAAAAGCACAGTTGCAAGAGCTGACGGATAAAGGTTTTGCAAGGCTGAGTTTTTTGCCTTGGGGTGCTCTCGTATTATTTGTAAAGAAGAAAGATGATTTGATGAGGTTATGTATAGATTATCGGCAACTGAACAAGGTAACTATCAAGAATAAGTACCATTTGCCAAGGATCGATGATTTGTTCGACCAGTTGAGGGAAGCCACTATATTCTATAAGACAGACCTGAGATCCGGCTACTATCAGTTGTGAGTTAAGGAATCAGACATGCCTAAGATAGCTTTCAGAACGAGGTATGGCTATTATGAATTTCTTGTCACGTCATTTGGGTTGACTAATGCACCGACCATATTTATGGACCTAATAAATAGGATATTTCGGCCATACTTGGACAAGTTCGTTGTGTGTTCATTGATGACATTTTGATTTATTCCAAGGATGAGACAGAACATGCGAAGCATCTGAAGACTGTGTTACAAATCTTACGGGAAAAACAATTGTACGCTAAGGTTAGCAAGAGTGAGTTTTGGCTCCAAGAGGTAGGGTTTTTAGGTCACATTGTTTCTGGTGATGGCATCCGAGTTGATCCAAGTAAGATCTCTGTTATTGTTGAATGGAAACCGCCTAAAAATGTAACCGATGTTAGAAGCTTTTTGGATTAACTAGTTACTATCGAAGATTTTTGAAAGGATTCTTCATGATAGCAACTCCAATGATGAGGTTGCTACAGAAAGACGTTAAGTTTGAATGGTCAGAAAAGTGTCAGCAGAGTTTCGAGAAGTTGAAGACATTGCTAATTGAAGCTCCAATTCTAGTGTTACCCGAGTCAGGAAAAGAGTTTGTGGTCTACAGTGATGCGTCCTTAAATGGACTAGGTTGCGTGCTTATGCAAAATGGCAAGGTGATAGCCTATGCTTCACAGCAGTTGAAGCCACACGAGAAGAATTATCTGACACATGACTTAGAGCTTGCCGCCATTATTTTTGCCTTGAAGATTTGGAGGCATTATTTATATGGTGAGACTTTTCGTGTATTTACAGATCACAAGAGTTTGAAGTATTTGATGACTCAAAAAGAATTGAATCTGAGACAACGGAGATGGTTAGAATTAATGAAAGACTATGAGCTGATCATCGATTACCACCAAGGAAAGGCGAATGTGGTCGCCGACGCTCTAAGTAGAAAATCTTTATTTGCATTAAGGGCCATGAACGCTCGATTGGCATTGTTTGATGATGGTTCAATCTTGACAGAGTTAAGGGCTAGGCTGACATTTCTTCAGGAAATTTATAATGCTCAGACTAATGATAGTGACCTACAAGCTAAAAGAACTCAATGTGAGTCGGGCATCGAATCAGATTTTCAGATCGGTTTAGATGGATGTTTGATGTTCAGAGACAGAGTTTGTGTACCGAGCAACGATGAAATTATTTGGAGAATTTTGCATGAGGCACATAATAGTCGTTTTTCTATTCATCTTAGAAGTACCAAAATGTACAATAATTTGAAGAAAATGTATTGGTGGAACGGTATGAAAAGAGACGTCTCTGAATTTGTATCGAAATGCTTAATATGTCACCAAGTTAAAGCTGAACATCAAGTGCCTTCAGGTCTATTACAGCCTATAATGGTCCTCGAATGGAAGTGGAACAGGATTACTATGGACTTCGTGACAAGATTACCATTGACCTCAAAAAAGAAAGATGCTATATAGGTTGTAGTTGATAAGTTGACAAAATCGGCTCATTTTATCCCGGTAAGGACAGATTATTCACTTGATAAGTTGACCAACTTGTATATATCTGAGATTGTGAGATTACACGGGGTACCGCTATCGATTATTTCAGACAGAGACCCGAGATTCACTTTGAGATTTTGGAAGAAGTTACAAGAAGCATTGGGTACTAAGTTGAGCTTTAGTACAGCTTTTCACCCACAGACTGATGGTCAGTCTGAGTAGATGATTCAGATTCTTGAGGATATGTTACGATGTTGCATCCTCGAATTTCAGGACAGCTGGGAAAAATACTTGCCATTGGTAGAGTTCACCTACAACAACAGTTTTCAGACGATTTTGAAGATGGCACCTTATGAGGCCTTGTATGGCAGGAAGTGTCGAACTCCATTGTATTAGACAGAACTCAAAGAGAGTCAGATTCATGGAGTTGATCTGATCAAGGAAATTGAAGAAAAGGTTAAAATGATACGTAGCTGCTTAAAAGCGGCATCGGATAAAGAAAAGTCCTATGCTGATCTGAAAAGAAAAGAGATCGAATTTCAAGTCAGAGATAGAGTATTCTTGAAAGTATCTCCATGGAAAAAGGTATTGAGATTTGGCTAGAAAGGCCAACTGAGTCCGCAATTTATCGGACCCTACGAGATCACTGAAAGAGTTGGATCATTAGCCTATCGGTTGGCATTGCCACCAGCACTAGAAAAGATTCACGATGTGTTCCATGTATCTACGTTAAGGTGATATCTATCAGACCCCTCTATGTGATTTCACCGACGGAGATTGAAATTAGACCGGACATGACCTATGGTGAAGAACCGGTCAATATTTTGGCTCGTGAGGTTAAACAGCTGAGAAATAAAGATGTGGCTTTGGTAAAGGTTTTATGGCATTGACATGGAGTGGAAGAGGCTACATGGGAGCCAGAAGAAACCATGAGAAGCCAATATCCAAACCTATTTACTTCTAAGACTTTCGAGGACGAAAGTCCCTAAATGGGGGAGAAATGTAACATCCCGAAATAGGGCCTAGCCAGAACAGTGGTTTTGAGACCACAATCTAGTGTCAAAATATTTATTTTATGATTATTATGAGGTCTAAAATATGAAAATATGCATGTGTTAAAGTTTCATGAAGCAATTCTATGAGTAAGGTTTCCAATTGGAAAATAAGGACCAAATTGAATAAATTGCAAAACTTGGATTCTAGAAGCAATTTGCATGAAATTACTTTAGATTGTTAATTAGAAGGTCTTAAAGAGAATTTTTCCAATTTCTAAGTTTTTGGACAAAAATGGGCATGTATGGAAAAATTTGAAAGTTTAGTTAGGAAGGGTATTTTGGTCATTTGGTAATAAATGAAATAAAAAGGGGAAATGTAGGCAAAATTCACTCATCTTCTTCCTATAGTTGCTGAAATTTCAAGGGTTCCATAGGCTAGGGTTTTCAACATATTCAAGCTCAATAGTAAGTGCTCTCTAGCCCCGTTTTTAATGTTCTTCATATTTTTGAAGTCCTAGTAGCTTACTCTCTTCATTTCTACCCATATTTCATGCTAGGGTTCATGTTTAGAAAACAACCCATGAATGAGATACTTGTATTTTGATGTTTTATGGAGGAATATAAGAGTTTAAAGGATGGTAAACAACTTTTACTAAGTGGTTTTTCATGGAAATAGCTTAAAAGACTAGATTGTAAAAGTTGTAAAAAGTGGGTAGAAAATGTGAAATAAAGGAAAATGTGGGCTGTTATAAGAATGGGAAATATTTGGCTAGGCTTCAGTAACCCAGGAATTTCATGTATTTCATTACACGAGCCTAGGGACTAAATCGTAAATAATGTGAAAGATTAGGGGCAAAATAGTCATTTTGTCCAGGGGTGAGATTTAGGCTCGAAAAGAATAATGTGAGGTATTGATAATTTATTTTTATTGTTATAGACCTCGAGGAACAAATTTCGAAGATCGATCGAGGAAAATGAAAGGTTTCAGAATAACCAAAACGAGTACCAGTTAAGTTCGAATAACTTAAAGTAAACTCATAATATGCCTAAATGCATGTTTTTTGATTGTATGATAATTGTATATATATTGATAGCTTGCAAATCTAAGAAATGTGTTAATGATAATGATAAGATGATAAATGTTCCGGTTGAAGTTAAAAAGGAAATTCGATGGATAAACCATGGCTTACATGACTTGAGATCCTGCATGCGTTGCAGAAAAAGATTTAGCCCGGACGGGTAATCCGTTGATCTCAAATATAGAAAGGATCTAGCCCGGACAGGTGTTCCTTGAGTGATTGAGCCTCCCGAAGAATATGTGTGCATTGTGGATTTAGCCTAGACTGGTAATACTGACATCACCCTACGAGTTTACATTATGGGGGATTTAGCTGGATTGGTAATCTCGCCGTAAGATGTGAGGTTCGCGGGAGTACGTACTTGTGAAGATCACTCTCATGACTTGATGGTAAATGGATAATCCATCGAGATTTCTTAGAAACTCAACGAGATTAACATGAGATATAGAAATGAAATTTTTGACTAATGAGCTCATCTAAGCCAAATTACATGATGTATTGTTATCAGACTAATTTGTTGATTGAGTGCATGTGATAGGGAAATCATTTCATGCTTATTGGTTTGATTGCCTCATATAGATGTATGCTAATTAATCGGTAAGTTTACTTTCCAGTTATTCGGGCTGACTAAGCATGTAAATGCTTACCCCTCTCTTTTTCATATCTTACAGAGCTCGAGAACTCGTAGAGATTGGAAGACGGTTGGAGTATTGTCAACACTATCATCTTTTCTAGCTTTGGTATATAGTTACTTTCACTTTGGTTCAATGGCATGTATAGGGATTTTGTTTATTTTGTTATATGTGTCATTTGGTTGGCCAATGTACAGACTTAAATATTAAACTTATTCCTTTTGTATATGGCCATAAGACATGGCTCATTTTGTTGTAGGTTATGACCTATCAACCATGCATGTTCATGTTAAAAATGTTCTTGTGGTGGTTGATTGTGGTACATCATGAATGGACATATGAATGTGGCCAAAACATTTGGAGCTAGTTAGGCCATAATTGGCAATGAGTTATAATAATAAGCCAAGTCTAAATGTGTTCTAATGGGATGGAAATTCTCAACACAAAAAGAGAATAATTGAGCATGTACATAACCGATGAGATGAGTTAACATGCAATGAACCATTGATGATAATCCTTAAGTATATTTAGGTCATGTTAAATACAATTGGGGTTCATATATGTGAGTGTATGATGAGGGTGACAATTGGCTTGAAATTATAGCCTAAAAAGGGTCCACATAGGTAGATACACGGGCGTGTTTCTAGGCCGTGTGTGACACACAGTTAGCCCCATGGGCGTGTGATGCGGCCGTGTGTCCCCTGCACCTAAAAATTTTAAGTCAGAATGCATGGCACTAAACACACGAGTAGAGACATGACCGTGTGTCTCAACCGTGTGGAGGGCACGACCTAGTACACGGGAGTTTGTCTTGGTCGTGTGCCCCTAAATGCATGCTGACGTCATAAATAGAATGTCCAGGTTTTTGGACACGGGCGATCACACGGGCGTGTCTAGGCCGTGTGAGGGACACGGGCGTGTGCTTAGCCACGTGAAAACCCCTGTAGGCTCGAAATGAAAAATAATTTTCATAAATTCAACACGGGTTATGGACACGGGCATGTGAGGTTTGGTCTAGGAATTTTTCTAATATTTTTCTTAAGTTCTCAAATTAGTCACGGTCCATTTTCAATGTATGTTTCGGGCCTCTTAGATCCACCATAGGGTCGTTATGAATAAGATTCATCCGATAGAATTGGAACAAAATTTTATCGCCCGGTTTTACATGATTACCTGAGTAAATTTCTGGTAATGCCTCGTACCCTATCCTAGCATCAGATACGGGTAAGGGGTGTTACAAAATTTCTCTGGAAATGACACAGTATAGAGGAAGCCACTTGGGAACCAAAGGAAGCTATGAGGAAGTAATATCCGAACCTCTTTTCTGGTAAGATTTTCAGGGACGAAAATCCCTTTAGGGGGAGAGTTGTAACAACCTGTTTTTAGTGAAATTAGAATTGTGGTTTCGAGGCCACAAATCTAAAGTTGAAAATTTTGTTTTATTATTATTTTATTTCCTACAACATGATAGTAATACTGTATAAAATTTTCGTTAAGAAATCTTACCATTTATATGTTCAATTTGATAAAAAGGACTAAATCGCGAAAAGGGAAAAAGTTGAGTTCTAGTAGTTAAAGGTATTAAATAGCTATAGAAATTTAAAGGTAAAATTTTCAATGCTTTTTGAAAATTTCTTTCAGTTTTCAATTTAGTCCCGACTTTTTTCTAATGCATATTTTAAGTCTCGAGGGCTCGTATATGGGACAATATGAATAATTTTGATTGGTTTTTTATTTGAATATTGATATGTTTCAAAATTTTCAGAATTTCTATCTTGATTTGTTAACGAGTGAAGTGTGAAAAACATCATTTAATAAATCTAGTAATTCGGTAACTGATTTTGCTGAGTTCCCATTCAAGGCCTTTATTGAAAGAGCCGTAAGAGGAATGATATGGTAGAGTATTTCTAACAACCGGGATAAAGAGGTACCTCAAAATCATCCATAAGATTGTTAATTTCATTAGTGATTCGTCCAACATCCTCAGAAGGAAGTAAAATGGATTCAACATCACCTCTACCATTTACATGATCACCGTGACTAAATTTATCTCTGTCATGTATTGGCACATTTAATCCAATAACCTCCCTCATCAAGCCCCTAGTTCCTAAATCAACATCAGTATCATTCAAACTTCTCGTATGACTTGCCATATTGGGGGAATTTGGTGGAAATATTGATGTAGAAGTTTCATCATGAAAAATCCATCTCTGATACCCCTTCACAAAGCCATATAGACGAAGATGATTATGTAAAACTTCAGGATGGAGGAGAACTCTATTAGAGCACTTCTTGCATGAAAATATATGCTTTGGCTGTTTGTGCAGTTCTTAGTGGCATATTCAATGAACGAAGCTATTCCATTCTTGTAAACCATGTTGAAACTAGGAGCATCAATCCAACTTTTGTACAATGTCTACATCATAAACCATATAGACGAAGTAGTAATTTTATTATGCCATTTGGGATAAGAGATATTATTAGGAATAATCATATCATGATTATGATCATTTGAAAATGATTTTACAACCCACTTTTGACTTTTCTTTATCCTAGCTATCTTAAATAATGCTCTACCATCTGTTCTTAAAATCCAACATCTATTTTTAGCAGCACCATTTTGAATATCATTACTCTCTCTAACTTTTCCCTTTTTATATCGACCTTCATTACAATATACATAAATCTAACTTACTATTCCATCACTTCGAGAGCTTGTTATGCTTTATTGAATTCAAATTCCGAACCCTGTTCCCTAGTAAAGATTTTGTATATTCACTCATTTTACGGTAGCATTGTTGTAAATTTCAAAACCAAGGATTTTTCTTGTAGCATGTTTTGTCAAAGTGTTAGGTGTAATTATCATAATACAAATAAAATAAATAAAATATTAGTCATGGTTGCTTCTTCTTCAAGATTCAAGTTATAGAACATAAATTACATGCTACCCCTGTTTCAATCTCCAAATCTAACTCTAAATTTGATCTAAATTTCAATTTAAATGTCTCCATAACAGTTTATATTTATTTTTTTCCTTGAAAGACTTGTAAATTATTTGTAAATAAAAAAAATCCACCAAATTAATCTATTTTCAAGAGAGAATATTTTGGGTTTGTTTCACAAGCAAATGTTTTGACTTTGTCAAAAGTAATCAAAGTCATATAAGCCAATCCCAAAATATTTTCACAACTCTTAATTTATTACTTTGAAATAGAAAACATTATTAAGCAATTCCAAAACTTTAAATTTGTGAAAGAGAGTGTAAAACTTATTAGAAAATGACAAATGAAATTAGAAGAGAAGATAACGGTAAAAGAAATGGATCCTTCCCTAGGTTAAATTAGGCTTAAAATTTGATTTTTTTTTAAATTAGGCTTTTAAGCTATTTTTTTAATTTAGGGAAATAGGTCATTTTTGGAGAGAGAAAGGGAAAGCGCGTCCAGTTGGGTGCGCTTTCTTGCCGCCTATACAAAAACCACACCCAACTGGACACGCTTTTCGTTTCTCTCTCTTAAGGTTTAAATATATTTAGGTCTAGGGTTTAAATATTAGGGTTTTTAATAGGGTCTAGGATTTCTCTCAAAGGTATTTTTTAGGAGTCAAGGATATGATAGCACGCCTCATGACACACACATTTCAAAAGTCGTGGCGGGATAGGACCATCACCTCAAAAACCTATTTTGGGGAAATCAAGCTTTGAGGTGATTATGCTTGATAGGATCAGGGGTCGAAGTCCAAGTGGAGGCTCCAATTGACGGTCGTGATGCGGTCGCGAGTTCGAGTATATCCAGGGGCCAGTTGACTGTCATTATGGGGTCAAAAGTTCAAGCTTTTTGGATACCCCACAAATGATGCCTTATATATACCATATATAAGATTAAGGCCATAATCATAGGGAAAATGAAGGTATTTCCGGTATAATCAACGTATTTTTTTCTCTATTTCCACGCAGTCGGTATATTTAACATTTCATTCTTAACTGAAGGAGTTGGACAAAAGATGACTCTTAGGGGAAAATGGGGTATCGGCAGAAGTAGAGGTTAAACTCAAGTCGGCGCGATAGCGATTGTAGTTATTAATGGGTTGTTTAATAACAAGAATCGCTGTCAGCCTAAAAAGAGCATCACATTTACTCCACCGAAACAACCACTCCCCACCTGAGAGTCCTCTTGCATCCACGATAGTGTCGACCTTCAGATAAGAAAGAAGGTTAAAGATATCGACTTTCTAGAAATGGAGAAAAAAATTACATCAATTATAGCAGAAAGGTCCCTAGTTTTTCCCTATGAATATGCCTTCAAACTTCTGTATGTTATTTATAAGACAACATTTTCATTTATCCAAAAAGTTTGAGCTCATGCCCGCGTAACGACTGTTAACTGGCTCTCTTGTTATACCTCGAGCCATAACTGCATAACAACCATCGATTGAGACCTCCACGTATACTATCTCTCGTGATTGTACAAAGCAAAATTATCTCGAAACCTAACTTCCCCAAGATAGGCTTCAGAGGTAATAGTCACATCTCGACATGATATATGAAATGTGTGTGGCTCGGAGTGATATCGCATCCCGACAACTCAATAATACCTCGAACATTAACCAAAATATTTTAGCGACATAAATTTTTAACATCGAGAAATATTTTATAAAGGAGGAATGGAGAGAGTATGAGAGAAGATGTTTGAGGGACAATAAAGTATAAAGTGGAAGAGCCCTTTTATAGGCGTGAGAGAAGGGCTGGATTGCAAAGTAGAAATATCACATCCCAAAAATCGGGTTGGTAGAATTGGGTTTTAGATTATGAGCTCGAGAGAAAATTGGGTTTAATATCATAGAAATTAAATAGGATAAAATGATTAATTAAATAATAATTGTAATAATAAAATATTTAAATAATTATTGGGTCTAAAATTGGGTGGTGAAAATTTAGATTAGATGGGTGATTATTAAATAACTTAAAACGGATTTTAAAAATAAAATCAGGTTTGAAAATAATTTAAAAAAATTTGTTTTAATTAAACTAATGATTGATTTGAAAAACAAGGGAAAACTAAGAGTTTTTTAAAGGTAATTTCTCCTTAATTTTTTTTTAAAAAAAACTTGCACATCTTTTTCCTTTTTAAAAACCCTCCGTCCCATTCTCTACCATTTAGTTTCACAATAAAAAAAAGTTTCCAAATTCAAATCTAATACTTTCTCTCAAAATTAACTTATCTTGGTGATTTCTTAGCTATTCGAACACCTCAACACCTTCCAATTTTAAGAAAAATTCATTAAATTCTTATTAAATTCATCAACATTCTTCTCATGTTCAACTTCGAATTAGATCAACAACATGTTATTTTCTTCAAATTGAGGTAATTTCTTCACTTACTGTGATTAGATTAAGGTTGATGTTTTTCTAATTCAGGATTTAACCGAGTGTGTTGAGAGTTTTTAAGATTTAAAGCTTTTGAATTAAATTTCGGTTCAACAATGGTGAAATTCGACATAATGAGTAAATCTATTGTTTTTGATTTATTTCTAATCCATTTTTAACCGAATAGAATGTATTTGAACTCAATTTGATAGATTGGTAATGAATTTTAATGAATTTCAAATTTTCCCCTTTTGTGTGTTCATACAAGCTTGATTTTTTTGGAAACTTTAAATTCGTGAGATTAGGTAGAATTAAATGTTTAAAAGTGAAATTAGATGATATTTAGGAATATTAGAAAGGAAATTAAGGCTTAGAGATAAAGTTTGAGTGGTTAAACACCTATTTCGACAAAACTAATTAAATTTTCGATATGAGAAGAGTCAGCTTAGAGTGATGATTTTGTTGTTTTCTTTTTTAGTTTAATGCTGTTAATAATGATTTTATACTGTATTTAATGTGTATGCAAAGTTTTGGATTCATCGAGAGGTTTCACGAGTAATGCGAAAGGGAAAGAAAAGCTTGTTTGACATTGTTGTGCAAAAGGTATTGACTAAGGTAAGTGGTTCGATATACTATATTTAAACTTCAATATGCTGGCTAAGGTAACATATGCAAACCCCTGCTTAATTAATTTGCGAACCTTAATTTCTCCTAGTGTAAACCATTGCAATTTTATTTAAGTGTAGGGTATGCATGTTGTACGATTTTAATGAGCCAAATGCATAATTTTAAAATGTGCATGTAATTATAAGAATAAAATAGGCAAGTTATACTTGTAAACTATGGAATTTGATGTGACAAGTGTGTGAAATTGTGCACGTAAAGGTTGCATGTCTGTTCATATTAGTAAGTGTGAGCAGTTGCATGAGCTATTGTACTAATAAATAGGTATATATTCATGGTCTTGTTATAAATATAATACATGAATATTAGTAAAAAGGTTCTGTTATATACATAATACCTATATATGCGTGGGTTTTGTTATATATGTGTGGATTTTGTTATATATATATAAAATATATGCGTCTATAGTTATGTTATATATACAATATACATATGCGTGTAGGGTCTTATTATATAATATACATATGCGTTTAATGATTATATATATGTGTAGGAGAATTGGTTTATCTAATATATATACAGATGTATATGGCACCTGAAATGTGCTGAAATTTGATGTGACAGATGTTTTTAAATAGATATGTATATATAATATATTTATGTATCTTGTTATATATATCATATATATATGTTTATGGGTCATTAAATATAATATATTTATATATATGCGTTTCAGGGCCATGTTTTATATAATATATATGTGTAAAAGGGTTTTGTTATATATATAATATATATACATGTAACAGTCCGTTTTTAGTGAAATTAAAATAGTGGTTTCAGAACCACAAATTTGAGTTAGAAAAAAAATTTATTTTAAAATTATTGCATGGTCTGCATCACAAGAGTAAAGACGTATAAAAATTTCGATAAGAAAATTTTACCGATTTCATGTTTAATTATAGAAATGACCAAATTGCATAAAATGCAAAAGTTGAGTTCTAGTAGCTATAAATATCAAATAGCTATGAAATTCAGAAATTGAGGTCCTTATATGGTAATTAGACCATTAAGAAAAGTTATTAGATATTTTTTATGATTCATCCATGAAAAATTAGAAAAAGAAAAGGACTAAATTGGAAAGTTAAAAAAATTAATGAATGATAAGTTAATTAAATGAATAAAATAATTTCATATCATCAACTTCCCCAAAATTTCTATGGAAATCCTAGGAAAAAGAAAGCAAATCAAGCAAGCCTAATTGGATCTGGAAACACCAAATAAGGAGTTAGATCGAGAAAAAGAAAAAGTTTCGGATTAGTAGATTATCATATACGAACAAGTATCAAGATAAATTCGTGTAACTAAATTGTGTGTATTTTCATGTTTGAATTGTATATTATAAATGTGAATTATGAATTTTTTATGTATATGAAAATAATTATATATCCGACATGCCCGAGAAGTGTTAAGTTCCGTTTGAAAAGATGAAATTCGATGGATACAAGTTTTCCTGAATCTGTTGTGGTCTTGCATATGTTGCGGACACACCACAGTTTGAAAGAGCATCCTATTATTAGTCCTCTCGAGCTTCCCATATAAGGTTCTTACGAGCATCCTGTTAGAGCTCTTCAAAGCGTTCCGATAGGTTGTGATCCTACATTTGTTATGGACACACCTTAGCTCTTATGAGCATCTCGATTATAGCTCTTAATGAGCTTCCTATTAAATTGGCTCTTTGTGAGCTTCCTGATAGTGGTAACTTGAACTTCCTGATATATGGCTATCTGAAGCTTCCCGTTACATGGCTCTTTGCGAGATTCCTGATAGGCTCTTCGTAAGCTTCCCGATATGGTTCTTTGTGAACTTCCCGATTATGGCTCTTATGAGTTTCTCGTTATAAAGCCCAGATAAGCTTCCCGTTAGGCTCTTTATGAGTTTCTCGAAATGGCTTTGTTTGACCTTCCTATGATAAGGCTCGAGAGTGTGCTTCCAGATTATGTGCTCTAAAGAGTACCTCCGTATAAGAATTGATGGATCAATGATAAGTACATCTTGTGTGTACTACTTGGGTATCCATCGATATTTCAATGATTCAACGAACAAAACTCTTGATATGAGAAAATATGGGAATTAAATGAATTATATCTTGAATATCCCTGAAATACCTGCAAATGGATGTATGATGAGCTCATATCTGTTTTCTTGATAATCATATAAATTTCATGACTAATTTGTTTTGTGTAACACCCCTTGCCCATATTCGATACCCGAATAGGGCACAACTTATTATCGGACTTACATCCGAAGCAATGATATGATTCTGAGTCATAAATTTTTGTTCAAATTAAAACCATTTGAAATTAATCATAAAGTCCCTAAATCGAGCCTACGAGGCCCTAAATATGCTTTAGAAGTGGTTCGGGAATAAACTGAGAACTTTAGAAATTTTTACAAAACTTAGATAGTTTTCCACTAAACAGGGGTCACTCGCCCGTATGGATATGAGACACGCCTGTGTGGTCAGGCCGTGTGGTTACACACGCCCATGTCCCTACTGTAATGCCCCGTACCCGAGACCGTTGCCGGAGTCGAACACGAGGTGTTAACAGACTTAATTCATTACTAACAGCTCAAACAATTTAATTTTAGAAATTCCAGACAAGCTGGCTAACTGCGTCACAGTCGCTTAAAAATTCATATCTCGAGTTCTGAAACTCAAAATCCAATTCCGTAAATTTTCCCTGAAACTAGACTCATATATATATTTACTAATTTTTTTCTAGAATTTTTGGCTAGGCCAATTAGTACAGTTTATTAGTTAAAGTCTCCCCTGTTTCAGGGTTCGACTGCTCTGACCTCTGTGTATTACGAATCAGATATCTCTCTAAACAGAATTTCAATGACTATGAAGTTTGTTTCTCTTAAAACTAGACTCAATAATAAATCTGTACATATAAATTATGACTTCTAATTATTTTTATACAATTTATGGTGAATTTCCAAAGTCAGAACAGGGGATCCAGAAATCCTCTGGCCCTATTTCACAAAAATTTAAACATCTCATAAAATATAACTCATATACCTGTTTCGTTTCTTCCATATGAAAATAGACTCATAGTTCTTCAATTCCATATTTTATTCATCATCTAATTATATCTCTACTATTTTTAATGATTTTTCAAATTCACGTCACTACTGCTGTCTGAATCTATTTTATGGTAAATTTTACCTATTACATGGTTTCCATGGATTAACTAGCAATTTGACATACATAACACCAAATATGATCATAATTAGCCATTCCAATGGCTAATCATTACCAAGCATTTCTATACTACTCAATAACCATATCATAAGACCATATATACAAAATGATTATAATGCTATACGTGCCATACTCAAAATATACAAGCCATTATGCCAAGATGGTATACGGATAGTGTGAGCGTGCCTCCGACCGTTCCCGATTTCCGAGCTGGCTTGTCAACACTACAAGGAATGAAAAGGAGGGAGTAAGCATAAATGCTTAGTAAGTTCACATGCAAATAGCAAGTAACATAACCATATAAGCAAACATAAAACATCATTTGCATAATCATCACCAAGACATTCATATCATATTTTCATTTATCATCTTACCATATTGTTGTTATATCGATTTTTCAACCCGAGGGTTAAGTACATACCTGTTCAAAGTATCCATTTCACAACACTTACCAATACATCCCTTTCATCTTGAGTATTCCTCCATTTGAGTAGAACTTTACCCGTTGAACACATCAGAATATAATTCGGATACATGGAAAGTTTGCACATAAGTGCCACATATGTAGCCAAGCTACTATGTAACCCGCCCATAAGCGAACTCGGACTCAACTTAACGAGCTCGGCGTTCGCATCCATAAGTGAACTCGGACTCAACTCAACGAGTTCGGATGCCCAAATATCCCAGTGACATGTCACTTGCATCCTAATCCATTCCTAAGGTTCAACGGACCTTTTTCCCAATCATGTGTCTCAACCATCTTCTACGGAATACCGATACCGATACTCGGTAGTATTTCACATTTTCCAAGTATATCACATAATTTGACATATTATCAAACAATTATCACGAGTATAATATTTCATAATAATTATCATATCATTTAAATAACATAAAAACATTTAAAATAATAACTATGTTACCAACATTTACATATGAACTTACCTAGTATGCAAAAATGGCTACCTTTACCATTTCGTCCACAACTTGGTATTTTCCCCATTTTAGCCCGAATTTCAGTTTTCCTTGCTCTATCATTTAAAATATAGTCTAACTAGAACTCACATTATTCAAATTGACCCAAAATCATATTTTGGAAAAATTACAATTTTGCCCCTAAACTTTTGCATATTTACACTTTTGCCCCAAAGCTCGTAAATTAAACTTCAGCCTATTTTCTTATGTTTTATTGCATGCTGATCATTTTTTCCTTCTATGGCAACATCAAATTCTCACTCTAACATGTACTTATGACTATTAGGTATTTTTACCGATTAAGCCCTTTTGCTCGTTTTCACTTAAAACCGAGTAGCACAAGTTGTCTAACATAATTTAAAACCTCATATTCTATCATAAAACACCAAAATACACAAATTTCACCTATGGGTATTTTTCCAAATATAAACCCTAGGTTAAATTATTGCTAGCATAAGCTAAATCGAGCTACCGGGACTCCAAAAACGTAAAGAACTTGAAAAACGGAGCTAGAATGGACTTACAATCGAGCTTGGAAGCTTGAAAAACCCTAGCCATGGTTTCTCCTTGCTATATTCGGCCATGGGGTTGAAGATGAGCAAAATTGGCTTTTAATTTTGTATTTTAATTCATTTTACCCCTAAATGACCAAAATGCCCTTACTACTAAACTTTCCAAAAATTCCATCCATGTCCAATTTTTGTCCATAAACTTAGAAATTGGTAAATTGCTATTTAAGACCTCCTAATTAATATTTCAAAACAATTTCATACTAGAAACTTCTAGAATGCAAGTTTTGCAAATTATTCGATTTAGTCCCTAATTTCAAATTAAGCACTTTATGCATAGAATTTCGTCACGAAATTTTCACACAATCATGCAATCATATCATAAACCTAAAAATAATTATAAAAATTATTTCTATCTCAAATTTGTGGTCACGAAACCACTATTCCGATTAGGCCCTAATTCGGGATATTACACCTACCCCGTGTAACTCTCTAACTTGTAACTCATGAACAAATTGAGATCACACAGCCAAGTCACATGCTTGTGTGCTAGACCGTATGGAAAATTAATTTTCACAAAATAGGTGTAGACTTCACACGGCCAAGGCACACCCCCGTGTTCGAGGCTGTGCCGTCCACACGGCTGAGACACACGCCTATGTCTCTACCCGTGTACTCAATTCTGAGCATTCTATTTCTGAAAACTAAAGTGCATGGGAGACACGGCCAAAACACATGCCCATTGGACAGGCTGTGTGTCACACATAGCCTAGACACACACTCGTGTGGACAAAATAAAGGCTATTTACCAAGTCATTTGCCACCCTTATTCACACATACACGTACACCAATTCAAAGGCACAAAACATAATATACTTAGGTAACCAAACATCCACAATCAAGACTAATACATATCAATACAATACCATCCACTATCATGCTCATAACATTTATCATGTCCCAAATTAATCATGCTAATTTCACATATGCTAAGTGTCATTAAACTACTTTCTTGACACCTATTTGTGCATAAGATAATCATCTCACCAATAAAGCACATTTCTAACATAACACATTCATGCTATGAATAACATTCCGTCATTCATCAAGTTTATCATAACCACATCACCAATGACATTGGCACCTATATCAATATACTTAGGCTTACAACCATGTTAGCCAAAATAAGCAATTTACATGACAAAGTACCAAATCAACCAATAGCTATTACAAACCAATACATTTGGCCAATCATAATGACACATATAACAAAAAGACCAAGTCCTTATACATGCCATACTTTTAAAATACTAAGATCATCAAATACCCAAAATATAGTTTTGATAGTATAAGGCGAATCTCCAACGATCTCCGATTCCGAACTAGCTTGGTGACACTATAAAACATGGAAAATAAATGGAGCAAGTTGTATAGCTTAGTAAGCTCGTATGCAAGAAATAAGCAACCTTACCATGCATATAACATTCACATAATATAACATAATTAAATGTAAATTTACCATAGTCCCATGATCATAGTCTCATGATCATAATTCATTCCATCACAAAACTTACCTCATATTCATCATTTCAAGCATTTAATAGATATGAGCTTCAAGTACATACTTGTACCATTTCGAAATGAATTTACACATAATCTCATCTTTGACATACTCGTGAACCACTCGGAATAATAATGTCGGATACTCGGGATTTTTGCACACTAAGTGCCACATATGTAGCCAAAGCTACCTGAGTCTCATATCACATAATCTCCTGCTCTCGAGCTATCGACAGGCCTACTCACACAAGTTGTTAGTCAAGACGTAGCTACATGGTGCTGCTCACACAATCTGTCAAGTATCCACAACACATGCCGATATACTCAGCCACCGGTAGGATGTACAAGACCAGCACCCAAATCACATAATCACATAACACATAATGACCCTAGTGACATGTCACTTGTGTCCTAACATATTCCTAAGGTTCAAACGGGGATTTTCTTGCTTATCGATTCATCTTTGGACTTGTTCATAGGATTTAGCTCATCCACATTAATCAATCATACAATTCATGCAATATTAAAGCATTTAAATACAATTATTCTAAATCTTATTTTTAACATACGAACTTACCTCTGTACAAAATGGCTAATAGTTCGATTTAGTCCACAACCTTGTTCTTTCCCGAGTCTAGGTCAAAACCTCTTCTTTCTTGATCTGTAATACCATATTTAACTAATTAAATCATCACATTATTCAATTTAATCCCAAAAAAAACTTATGGCAAAAATTTAATTTTTTCCCCTAACTTTTCAACTTTTTACATTTTAGTCCCTTGGCTCATAAAATGATTTTCATTCAATTTCATCACACCCAAGCCTAGACGAACCTATTCCTTGCTCATAACAATCCACATTGTTCATTTATTCACATTTTTACACACATTTTACAACTTTTACAAATAGGTCCCTATTTGACATTTTCATCAAAATCATTTGGTAAATGTTGTTTATCTAACACCAAACATGCATTTTCTACCATTAAACATCAAAATACACAAATACTCAACATGGGTAAAATTTTATACTTTGATTTTCTTTCAAATTAGTCCTTAGAATAGCTAGATTAGGTTACAACGATCTCAAAAATATAAAAATCATTAAAAACGGGACAAGAACAGACTTACAATCTAGCTTGAGAGCTTGGAAAACCCTAGCTATGGTTTCCCTTGAGACATTCGACTGTGGGGGAGGATGAAATTGAGAAGATGACAACTTTTATTTGTTTTATTTTGTCTTTATTAACCAAATGACCAAAATGCCCTTAATGCCAAACTTTGAAATTTCACCTAACCATGTCCATATTTGTCCAACTTCAAGTATAATGGTCTAATTACCATTTAAGGACCTTCAATTTAAAATTTCGTAGCAATTAGACACCTCTAGCTTTTAGAACACACATTTTGCAGCTATTGCAATTTAGTCCTATTAGTCAAATTGGACACCCTATCGATAAAATTTCTCAAAGAAATTTTCACACAATCATTTAATCATGATGTAGACCTTAAGAAATAATAAAATTAACATTTCTACTTCAGATTTGTGGTCCCGAAACTACTATTCTGACTTGACCCAAAAATGGGTTGTTACATTTTGGATGCATGTTTGTATGCTTACTTTAAATGAATATGATTGGTAATTTAATTTCCTGTTATACAAACTTACTAAGCATTTGAAATGGTTACTCGATTTTCTTTTTTCTATTTTATAGTGCTTGAAAGCTTGTAAATGTTGGAATCGATTGGAGCACCATCACACTATCCTTCAGCTCGTTTTGGTATAAATAGAAAATTTATTTTGATATAATGACATATATAGGCTAACTTGGCCAACATTGACATATAAATGGTTGTTTGTAATTTAGCCATTGGAATGGCTAATGATGGTATGTTTAGTGAATATATATATGATGTTATAATATGGTTAATATATGTGTGCTTAGTATGGTTAGATTGAATTATGGAAAGTATAAATGTCTTACAAAAGGTAAGTTTGAATACATGTGATGATATATCTTATATAATGTTAATATTGACTTGGTTTTAATGTCTTGAATTGGTTGGTATATGTATGTAAGTATTGATGTAGGTTGAAGATAATTTGGGTGAGAAAAGTGGCCATGAAAATGGCCTATTTTCGTCCGCATTGGTAGACACACAGATGTGTATCTCAGCCGTGTGTAACACATGGCCATGCGCACAGGCTTGTGGTTTGGCCATGCATCCCCTGCATCTTAAAAATTGAGAAACAGAATGCTCAAAACTGGTCACACAGGCATGTGTCTCAGCCGTGTGAAACACGCGGCCCAATACACAAGCGTGTGTCTTGGCCGTGTGAATCCTACACCTAATTTTGAAAATTTAATTGTCCACGCAGTCTAGCACACGGGCATACGGCTGGCCTTGTAACCCAAGTCAGTAGCTACCCTAATTTGAACATGGGTTAGGACACGACCTTGTGCCTCACATGGAATTCCCACACGATCTAAGAGACAGGCGTGTCACTTGGTCGTGTGAGCCACATGGCCTGACCACACGAGCGTGTGTCCCCTACACCTAAGAAAAATTTTAAAATTGTGCGAAAAATTTCCTAAGTTTCTAGTATAGTCCCGATTTGATTCTAATGTGTATTTTGGGCCTTAAGGACCCAATTAAGGGATGATATGATTGCTTTCGGATATGAATAGTAAATGATATGAAATTTTTTATAATTGATTTGTAAACTCCGGTAATGCTTCGTGACCCTGTTCCAGCGACGGATAAGGGTTAGGGGTGTTACATTTTTTTGTATCAGAGCTACGGTTTAGTCAATTCTCAGACTAACGTAGAAAGTACGAGTTTAGCTATACATGCCATTAAATATATAATTTGTGATAGTGTGACATCTTCTGACCATTTTAAATGTGTTTTTCATGTAGTATTATCGTCCAACTGAGCTAGAGCTGAATTTGAGAAAGTTGAGAGCAATGCTCCAGCCTTAGTTCAAAGAGTTGTATCTAGTAGTAGTAGAAAGCCCAAATCTAAGGGTCGACGTGAGGAGGCAAAAGAAGCCTTCTTTTAAATGATGAATGAATGGTTCACAGAATTCTTAAGAACAAATCCTGTTGTACGACAACCTCTCCCTCCTGCTCCTCAACCGGTTCTCGATATGCCATAAGATACTGAACTTATTAGAACTGGTAAGACTCCAGTAGATAAAATCCGTCAATATGGGGCAGAAGAATTCAGAGTAACAATTGGTGACGATCCGAAAAGGGCTAAATTTTGGCTAGAAAATACAATCAGGGTTCTGGATGAATTTTCTTGCACACTTGAAGAATGTTTGAAATGTGTTGTATTTCTCCTAAAAGACTTAGCCTATCAGTGGTGGAATACCTTGATTTCTATTGTATCGAGGGAAAATGTTACTTGGGAATTTTTCCAAACAGAATTCAAAAATAAGTACATTAGCCAAAGATTCATTGATCAGAAAAAAAAAGAATTTTTAGAACTTAAACAGGGGAATATGACAGTATCCGAGTATGAACGAGAATTTGTCAGATTAAGCAAATATGCTAGAGAGTGTATCCCAATTGAAGTTGCCATGTGTAAATGATTTGAAGGGGGATTAAATGAAGACACCAAATTGTTAGTTGGGATCTTGGAATTAAAAGAATTTGCTGTACTGGCTGACCGAGCACATAAAGTTGAAGAGCTAAATAAAGAAAAGAGGCAAGTAGAGATGGAAGCCCGAACTTCAAGTAAAAGATTTATGGGCAAGCCACAATCATCAGCTACAAAGAAATCAAAGAAATATCATGATTGTTCTATCTCATCTGTGGGGTATTCTGGAAAAGACCGAGGTTCGTAACGCTCAAATTTGAGATCTCTGTCTCCATCCGTAACAAGTGTAGGAAGTGTTGGAAGTCCTAAACCAAGAGCAAACATTGTAATAAATTGCATTTTGGTGAATGTCGTATGAGAAGTGGAGCCTGCTTTAGGTGTGGTTCTTTTGACCACTATCTCAGAGATTGCCCAGAAAGACCTGAAAAAGATATTGTTCAGACTTCTAGGCCGAGCAACCCCTCCTTGAGAGGTAGACCACCTCGTCACTCCGGCAATGTCAGTGGTAGCCGAAGTATGAAGAAAGATTCAATTGCTAAATCTGAAGCACGAGCACAGGCAAGGACATATGCTATTCGTGAAAGAGATGATGCTTCTGCACCAGACGTAATTAATGGTACATTTTCTCTTTATGATACTGATATTACTGCTTTGATTGATCCTGGTTCAACACATTCATACATATGCACGAATTTAGTATCTATCAAAAATTCACTTGTTGAGTCCACTAAATTCGTGGTTAAAGTTTCCAACCCCTTGGGCTAGTATGTGATGGTGGATTAAGTTTGTAAAAATTTATTGTTAATGGTACGACGTTATTGTTTCTCTGCTGATTAAATGTTGTTTCTATTTGATGAATTTGACGTAATTCTGGGTATGGACTAGTTAACTCAGCATGATGCAGTGGTAAATTATAAACAGAAGTACATTGTGTTAAAATGTCAGAATGGTGAATTACTTCGTATTGAATCTGATAAACTAGACGGGTTGTAATGCAATCTCAACTATATTAGCACAGAAATATATTAGAAAAGGGTATGATGCCTATCTTGCATATGTGTTGGACATTAAAGTATCTGAGTCAAAAATAAAGTCAGTACCGGTTGTTAGTGAATTTCCTTATGAGTTTCTAGAAGAATTACCCGGATTACCGCCGATTAGAGAAGTGGAATTTTCTATAGACCTTATTCCAAGGACAACATCGATATCTCTAGCACCCTACAGAATTAAAAGAGTTGAAAGTACAGTTGCAAGAACTGACTGATAGAGGCTTTGTTCGACCTATCTCATCACCTTATGGTGCACTAGTTTTATTTGTTAATAAGAAAATGGACTGTTGAGGTTATGTATTGATTACAGACAGCTCAACAAAGTTACAATTAAGAACAAGTATCCACTACCTCATATTGATGACTTGTTTGATCAGCTGAAAGGTGCCACTGTATTTTCAAAGATTGATCTTCGTTCTGGATATTACGAGTAAAAGATTCAGATGTACCGAAGACAGCTTTCAAAACTAGGTACAGACATTATGAGTTCCTTGTGATGTCGTTTGGCTTAACAAATGCACTTGCGGTATTTATGGATTACATGAACAAAATTTTTAGACCATACTTGGACAGATTTGTGGTAGTATTTATTGATGAAATTCTGGTATATTCTCGGGATGGAAATGAACATGCTGATCATTTGAGAATTGTGTTGTAAACTCTGTGTGAAAAACAATTGTATGCCAAATTTAGTAAATGTTAATTTTAGCTTCAGGAAGTCAATTTTCTTGGACATATAGTATCTGCAGAAGGTATCAGGGTGGATCCGAATAAAATTTTAGCTATTGTTAATTGGAAGCCACTGAAAAATGTGTCTGAAGATAGAAGCTTTCTGGGATTAGTCGGTTACTATCAGAGATTTGTGCAAGAGTTTTCGATGATAGCTTCATCGATGACACAACTATTACAGAAAGATGTGAAATTTGAATGGACCAACAAATGCCAACAAAGCTTTGATGAGTTGAAAGCCTTGTTGACTGAAGCACCCGTGTTAGCTCAGCCTGAATCGGGTAAAGAATTTGTGATTTATAGTAATGCATCATTAAATGGTTTGGGTTGTGTCTTGATGCAAGAAGGTAAGGTAATAGCCTATGCTTCTAGACAGCTAAAACCGCATGAAAAGAAATACCTGATACATGACCTGGAATTCACAGCTATTGTATTTGTTTTGAAAATTTGGCGACACTATTTGTTTGATGAAAAATGTCATATATTCACCGACCATAAAAGTTTGAAGTACTTCATGTCGCAAAAAAGACATGAATCTGAGACAGCAGAGGTGGCTTGAGTTATTAAAAGATTGTAATGCCCCGTACCTGAGACCGTTGCCGGAGTCGAGCACGAGTGTTACTAAACTTAATTTCATCAATTAAACAGCTTAAACAATTTATTTTTAAAATTTCCAGACAAGCTGGCTAACTGCGTCACAGTCGCTTAAAAATTCATATCTCGAGTTTCGAAACTCAAAATCTAATTTCGTAAATTTTTCCTAAAACTAGACTCATATATCTATTTACTAATATTTTTTAGAATTTTTGGTCAGGCCAAGTAGTACAGTTTATTAGTTAAATTCTCCCCTATTTCAGGGTACGACTGCTCTGACCTCTGTGTATTTCAAATCATATATATCCCTGTACAGAGTTTCAATGACTATGCTGTTTATTTCTCTTAAAACTACACTCAATAAAGAATCTGTAAATATAAAGCATGACTTCTAATTATTTTTTTACAATTTATGGTGAATTTCCAAAGTCAGAATAAGGGATCTAGAAATCGCTCTGGCCCTATTTCACAAAAATTTAAACATCTCATATAATATCATTCATATACCTATTTTGTTCCATCCATATGAAAATAGACTCATTAAGCTTTGATTTTATAACTTATTCATCTTTTAAGTCCATTTCTACTATTTTTAGTGATTTTTCAAATTCACGTTGTTGCTGCAGCAATATTCTGTTTTATAGTAAATTTTACTTTACTATAAATTTTCATGGACTAAATAACATTTTAAACATACATGGTATCAAATATGATTTAGATTGGTCATTCCAATGGCTAATCATTCACAAACTCTTTTCTTGCCAAAGCATAATCATATCATAAGATCATTTACACAAAGTGAGTACTTTGTCATACATGCCACATTCAAGATACACAAGCCATTTTACCAATTTAGGCCTTCGGATAGTGTGAACGAGTCTTCGACCTATCCCGATTCTCAAGCCGGTTTGTCAAAATTACAATGAAGGAAAAAGAAAGGAGTAAGCATAAATGCTTAGTAAATTCACATGCAAATAGTAAGTAACATAATCATGCAATTCCACATAAAAACATCATTTGCATAAACAACACCAAGACATTCATGTTATATTTGCATTTAATATTATGCTACGATTTCATCATACCAAGTTCTCAACCCGAAGATTTAAGCACATACCTATCAAATTTTCTCAGTTACCACACTTACCAACATGTCACCTTCGTTTTAGGCATTCTCCTTATTCTCTAAAGATTCACCCGTTGAACACATCAGAATATAATTCGAATACACGGAAAGTTTGTACATAAGTGGCACATATGTAGCCAAGCTACCATGTAACCCGCCCATAAGCGAACTTGGACTCAACTCAATAAGCTCGGGCGTTCGCATCCATAAGTGAACTCGAACTCAACTCAATGAGCTCGGATGCCTAGTTACATCTCACGAACTCGGACTCAACTCAACGAGTTCGAACTGTTGAGACCATTTTTAAATCGAGTTTTGGAAAATGGGAATCGACTTTAAAAACAGAAACGGGAGTCGCCACCAATCTTTTTAGGTGTGATTGGATCACCTTTAAAACATCATTAGTTTTTGGTCTACGAAATCAAAAAACGGGTTCGGGAGTCGATTACGTACGAGGAAGGGTTAGCACCCTCGTAACACCCAAAAATTGGTACCTAATTGATTATCAAAATGTCTTTATTGTCGAAAATTTAAAAATTTTAAGGTGCAATCCTCTTTAAAATATTTTGATTTTGAAAATTAGGGTTCACTTGTATCGAATGAATCAAAATATTACATCCAATAAGTTAGGACACAATATTTTGAAGACATTTGAGGCTAAGCTAACCATTTTTGAAAATCCCTATCTTGAGACGACAAAACGTCATATCCAGTAAGTTAGGACACAACGCTTTGAAATTTCAAAACAGTTGCTCGTATTTTGAAAAACCTTAAAAAACTTAGAAGGGTGCTTAACTATTCGAATTCAACGAGAAAAGTTGCAACCCAGTAAGTTAGGGCACTACTTTTCTTGAAGCTTCCAAATACCAAACATTGCCTTTTATTTTTGTAAACTTTGGAATCTCAATTTTAAATTGATGTATGATGAATCATATTAACATTATAAAACATAACATACAAGATAGCATGTTATAGTAATAGGTAAATAAAAGCATAATAACAATAACATAAATGTCATACATTAATTAACATATATATAAGAAATATAAAATATGGCAAATTTTAAATAAGTAAGATATACATACAAAAAAAAACACAACATATATTAAAGAAGAATAGGTAAAACATATAAACATGTAATTCAACATATATTTAAACATATTAATAAACAAGAAAATGATGCATGATGTACAATTATATAAAAACAAAACAAGACAAACAAATACAATAATATATAAAAATAATAATAATAATATAGTAACATATGTATCAAGCAATCAACACTTTATAAAATCATGAAAATAGCATTTAATACATGGACAATTTACAATGTAAAAATATAAAAAGGTTTAATTCATATTAAAATATAAAATAAAGTGAGTAATTTGGATATATGTGTATATAATTAAAATACAATTTAGTAATGTGTGATAATAATATGTTATAGATAAACTTTGATTTTAAGATAAAATAATAATAATAAAAAATATAATATTGTACTATATCAAATAATATAAACATTTAATAATATATAAAAATATAATATTTAATAGTGAATTTTAAAATAGATAGTATATAATAGTATATAAAAATAATAATATAATAAATGAAATAATTTATAATATATAATATAAAAATGTAAGTTTTTAAAATAATGTATAATATAAATAAATAAATAATAAAATATATATAAGTTAAAATATAATATATAATAATAATTTACAAATTTTAAAAATATAAATAATATATATAATAATATATATAACAAATTAAAAATAAGTTTAAAAGTATATAAAAAGGTGAAATTAAAGCAATTAAAATTTGTAGGGTTATTTAAAAAAAAAAAAAAAGAAATCGGGGCCATTTGTAAAATACGTTTGAATTAATGGACTCTTTGGGCAATTTGCCCTAATCCCCAAAAGCTGACCTTTGTTTCCTAGTTAAGCCTTAAAAGGCCATTTAGGACTAAATTGAAACAGATACAAACTGTTAGGGCCAAAATTGTAATAAAATGAAATGAAATTATAATTTAAAAAAAAATACGGAAGGGCCATTAGGGCAATTAGCCCATTATTAAAAAACACGCGGATCCTTCCCGGGTCATGGGTCGACACGCGAATCTTGGGGCCTTAAAACGGTGTCGTTTTTGGCTTATGGGACCAAGGCCAAAACGGCACCGTTTTACTAAGGCTATATAAGCCAAACCTAAGCCTAGAAAAAAATCATTTTGGCCCCGATTCTAAAAAAACTCACAAAAAACCTCTGAAATCTCCCCTGGCCCTCGAAGCTCCGGCCTGAAGGCCGTCCTGGCTCGTCCCCTAGCTCTGTCGTGCGTGGTCCATACGCGCCGACGCGCCGTCATCAGGACCACCGCACATGGAGGCTAGGGTTCTAAAAACCCTTCATTTTCTTCGTCGTCCTTAGGTAACTTCTTTCCTTTTCTATTTTCTTTAGTTTTTTTTGTTGAAAAAAAATGGAAGATTTGTATATGTATGAAAGAAAATGCGCAGGTAAGTAAGGAAAATAACAGTCTGTTTACCTTCTCAACTGAAACTTCTTTTTCATTTATATATGTATTTCGAAAAGTTTACACCCGTTCGCTTTTCTCTGTTTCTTTTTGCTTTTTTTTTGTTTCTGTCTGTATTCTCTCTGCTATTGTGTATCTATATAAACGTAAGTCTTTATAGATTTGCGAAAGGCTTTATAACCTTAAATTACTGCCTATTTTGGAAAGAAATCGGAAGATTTCTTTCCATTTCCTGTTCTAGTATATCTGTTGCCTTTTTTGCTTTGATTTCTTTCCTTTTCTTGCAGGTAACTTGCGAGGATCTCGATGGTGACCGTGCTGGGCACGACACAATGCTGAAGTCACGGCCCACTAGTGAAGGCGTGATCGGTGGCCGAGCTGGTGTGTCAAAGGGCCTCGGGATAGTGCCTTGATGGTGGCCTCGATTTCAAGGACTGGACAGACGCTCCCCGAATATTCCAGAAGCAGTTGCGGTACGATAGTGTTCAGGAAACCCTAGGGTTTCTTGTTCCTCTTAAGTCATTTGGGCCTTTTGGGCCGCTTATGTATACGGGTCAAGGGTGTAAAGGGGCTTACTGGGTAATGTTTAAGTTGGGTCGGCTATTGTGGGTTAGGTCGGGTCTAAGGGTGTAATTTGGGTCATACGGGTAATGCTTTTTGGTTTTAAGTTTTGGGCCGGTAGTGTTTGGGCTATGTTGTATTTTGGTGCTTTGTAAATGGACTCTTAATAAATTAATATTTATTTGCCCATTTATTTTCTTCTATTTAAGCCCGGTCAAATTTGGGCTACTACAGCTGCCCCTCTTTGCTCATTGCTGTGTGACGAAAATCGAGCAAAGATTTAGAAAGACCAAATTTGACCGGTCTTATCAAATCATGATCTTCAATCTGCTTCTTGCAAACTTATGACTGTCATGTTGATATCTTCTATCTGCTCTCCGCCGAACACAGAGACATCAAATCTGCTATCTTCGATCTGTTCTCTGCCAATACAGAGATGCCAAATCATCTTAGATTTGTTTCAGCGTAAGCACGCAAAAGCCAAATCAGCTATGTCTTCGATTTGTTCCTTGTAAGCACAAGGATGCCAAATCATCTTAGATCTGCTTCAGTATAAACATATGAAGGCCAAATCTGCTATGTGTCTGCTCTCTATCGAATATGGAGACGCCAAACTTCAATTTGTTCTCTGACAATACAGAGATGCCAAATCATCTTAGATTTGCTTCATCGTAACCACGTAAAAGCCAAATCAGCTATGTCTTCGATTTGTTCCTTGTAAGCACAAGGATGCCAAACCATCTTGGATCTTGCTTCAGCCAGATTTGCTATGCTGCAGCCTATTACCCTACTGCTTAGGGGATTAAGGCGCGTCGTCTTTGATAACCTTGAATGATTATGCCTAATGATTAGGATGCTATGATCGAAGTGAGTCGAATGTTCCTAATTAAACATGTTATGATGGAAAATGTTATGAACATGACCCCTATCCTAGACGTCACCACTCATTCCTTCATTTGTCTTTTCTTTTCTCAAAGTATTATTCTTGCTCAGCCTGTAGGCCTGTACCCTTCCGCAAATGCTACGATCCACTGAGAATGTTTGTAAGATAATCTTTCTTTAGAATCGAATTCTTGGTTTTGTCCATTTCCCTTTTGGACTGGAAGAAAGAAATTCCTCGAGTTCCTTCATCCCTTACTTATGTGAATTTCTCGAACAATTGTCCTGTTTTAGTTTCTTGTATTATCTAGAAATTTCCAGAGTAATGCGCAAAACTTCGTTTGTGAACATATTTAGTTCATCTATCATTATTTCAATGCAACATACTTAAAGAATAATGGAAGATGAATAAATCTTTAAGAATAATTGGATTTGAATGAATTATCAAAAAAGATAGAAAGGAAATTAATCTGATAGCCTATCTTTGAGGAAAAAAAAAAGAATCTAAAGATAGCAAACAGGCCAAAAGTTAAATGCCCTAGATATCACTGCTGGAGCGCTTATACATCAACTTCATGAAGGCATGTGTTTAGAAGATTCAAAGTATTCTGTCGATGCCCCAGTATGCAACGTTCTTCATTCTTTGTTGAGCAAGATTACCGGATGCTTCAAAATTTGAGTCGCCCTTCCGGGTTTTCAACTCAAAACCCCTTTGGTCACAAGGTGCCCTTTGCGGGTTTTCACCTTGGCCTTACCATTTTTCTCTTTTTTTTCTTTTTTTTTGTTTTTTTTCTGATTTACGAAACCTCAAAGCGACCTTTGCAGGTTTTCACCTTGGATTCTCTTCTCCTTTAGACAAAGTATTTTTTTAACTGAGTTTGAGTTCACTGGGTTGGGTAAACTTTTCCCATCCATTTCTGTTAAGATCAATGCACCGCCAGAGAAAGCTTTCTTCACGACATACGGCCCCTCCCAATTCAGCATCCATTTCCCCCTAAAGTCTTTTTGAATAGGAAAGATCTTTTTCAGTACAAGATCTCCCTCGTGAAACTCTCTTGGTCGAACTTTCTTGTCACAAGCTCGCATCATTCGCTTTTGATACATCTGACCATGTCGAATGGCTCTTATCCTCTTTTCCTCAATCAAGTTCAACTGGTCATATCGGGATTGAACCCATTCAGCTTCATCTAAACTTATCTCCGTCAAAATCTGAAGAGAAGGTATTTCTACTTCAATAGGTAACACTGCTTCCATCCCATAAACTAACGAGAATGGGGTTGCCCCAGTAGAGGTTCTGATAGATGTTCGATAGGCCAGGAGTGCAAACGGTAACTTCTCATGCCAATCTCTATAAGTCTCAGTCATCTTCCCCACTATTTTCTTAATGTTCTTGTTGGCGGCCTCCTTCGCCCATTCATTTTTGGGCGATAGGGAGAAGAATTGTGATGCTTGATCTTGAACTGGTCGCAAACCTCTGCTATCGTTTTGTTGTTCAAGTTCAATGCATTGTCGGATATGATCTTCTCAGGCATTCCATACTGACAAATGATTTCCTTCTTCAAGAATCGGCTCACAGCTGACTTAGTAACATTCGGATAAGAAGCAGCCTCTACCCATTTTGTAAAGTAGTCAATTACCACGAAAATAAACCGATGTCCGTTCGAAGCTTTCGGTGATATTGGCCCAATGACATCCATACCCCACATGGAGAAGGGCCATGAAGAAATCATAACATGCAAAGGTGAAGGTGGTATATGAATTTTGTCCCCATAAATCTGACACTTATGGCATTTCTTGGCATAGTTGATACAGTCTCCTTCCATAGTGGCCATAAGGTCTTGCACCATGGCCTTGAACTCCTCACAATTTTGGATCATATGACCCATCTCTCCATGGAATTCACAATTTTGCATCCATAAGTGAACTCGGACTCAACTCAACGAGTTCGGATGCCCAACCATCCTAGTGACATGTCACTTGTATTCTAATCTATTCCCAAGGTTTTAACGGGCTTTTTCCTCGATTACACATCTTTGCCGTCTTCCACGGAACATCGAAACCGATACTCGGTAACAATTTATAAATTTACATATTATTCAATAATAACCATAAAGCATAATATTTCATGATATTAATCATCATATCACCTAAATAACATTAAATTACTTAAAATGACAATTATGTTACTATATTTACACATGAACTTACCCCGATACAAAATATTAGCAATCAAGCCTATTCCTCGTAAACTTTGTTTTTCCCTTGATCACAACTTGAATCTCATTTCTCTTGATCTATAATGCCAAATTAATCTTATTTAATACATACATTCATCAAAACAGCCATTAGTATGAACTTTGGAAAAATTACCATTTTGCCCCTAAACTTTCACATATTTACACTTTTGCTCCAAGGCTCGTAAATTAAACCTCATCCTATTTTCTTATGTTTCATGACATGCTGATCATTTTTTCCTTCTATAGCAACATCAAATTCATACTCTAACATGTACTTATGACTATTAGGTATTTTTACCGATTAAGCCCTTTTACTCGTTTTCACTTAAAACCGAGTAGCACAAGTTGTCTAGCATAATTTAAAACCTCATATTCTATCATAAAACACAAAAATACACAAATTTCACCTATGATTATTTTTCCAAATACGAACCCTAGTTGAATTATTGCTAGCATAAGCTAAATCGAGCTACCGGGATTCTAAAAATGTAAAGAACATTAAAAATGGGGCTTGGAATCACTTACTATGGAGCTTGGAAGCTTGAAACAAACCATAGCTATGGAGAACCCTTTAATTTTCGTCCTAATGAAGAAGATGGACATATTTTTCCATCTTTTTCCTTTATCGTTTAATTACCAAATGACCAAAATACCCTTAATATTTTTCTTTGAAAATTTTCATGTACAAGCCCATTTTTGTCCAAAATTTTATAAATTGGTCAAATTGATATTTAAGACCTCCTCATTAATATTCCAAAGTAATTTCATACTAAAAACTTCTAGAATGCAAGTTTTGCAAATAATTCGATTTAGTCCCTAATTTCAACTTAAGCACTTTATGCATAGAATTTCGTCACGAAATTTTCACACAATCATGAAATCATATCATAAACCTCAAAATAATTATAAAATAATTATTTCTATCTCAGATTTTTGGTCACGAAACCACTATTCCGATTAGGCCCTAATTCGGGATATTACAACTCTCCCCCTTTTAAGGATTTTTGTCCTCAAAAATCTTACTGGTAAATAGGTGTGGGTATTGATTTCTCATAGTTTTCTCAGGTTCCCATGTAGTCTCTTCTACCCCGTGCTTTTGCCACAATACTTTCACGAAAGCGACACTTTTATTTCTTAGTTGCTTGACCTCTCAAGCTAAAATCTTAATCGGTTCTTCTTCATAAGTCATATCCGGTCGTAGCTCAATTTCTGTCGGTGAAATTATATGTGAAGGGTCCGAGCGATACCGGCGTAGCATAGATCGTGGAACACATCATGCATCTTACGTAATTGATTGCAATGCTAACCGATAAGCTCTTTGGTCCAACTCTTTCAATTATTTCATACGGCCCAATAAAACGCGGACTCAACTTGCCCTTCCGTCCAAATCTAAGAACTTTCTTCCATGGAGATACTTTTAAAAATACCTTATCACCAACTTGAAACTCGATTTCCTTTCATTTCAAATCCGCATAAGATTTCTGTCTATCCGAAGCCACTTTCAAACAATCTCGAATCACTTTCACTTTTTCTTCAGTTTCTTTTATTAGATCAACTCCATAAATCTGATTTTCCTTGAGTTCAGTCCAATACAATGGTGTTTGACATTTACGACCATACAATGCTTCATAAGGTGCCATCTTCAAACTCGTCTGATAACTATTATTATAAGCAAATTCTACCAACGGTAAGTATCTTTCCCAACTACCTTGAAATTCCAATACACAACATCTGAGCATGTCTTCAAGAATCTGAATCACTCTCTCTGATTGTCCATCAGTCTGTGGATGAAAAGTAGTGTTGAAATTTAACTTCGTACCTAATGCCTCTTGCAATTTTTGCCAAAACCGTGAAGTAAATCTCGGATCTCTTTCTGAAATGATTGACAAAGGTATTCCATGAAGTCTAACAATCTCACTGATATACAATTCAGCCAACTTATTAAGAGAAAAATTCGTACGTACCGAAATAAAATGAGCCAATTTAGTCAGTCTGTCAACTATTACCCAGATGGCATCTTTCTTCCCCGGAGTTAACGGCAACCCTGATACAAAATCCATAGTAATCCAATCCCATTTCCATTCAGGAACTATGATAGCCTGGAGTAGTCCCGAAGGTACTTGGTGTTCAGCTTTCACTTGTTGACAAACTAAGCACTTTCATACAAACTCAGAGATATCTCTTTTCATTCCGTTCCACCAATACATTTTCTTCAAATCATTATACATTTTAAATCTTGCCGGATGAAGCGCCAAACAACCATTATGTGCTTCATGCAAAATCTTTTGAATCAACTCATCATTTTTTGGTACACAAATCCGATTTTTAAACATCAAGCAACCATCAGAACTGATTCTGAAATCTGACCTTGTATCAACCTCACATTGTTTTCTTTTGGCTTGCAAATCTTGATCATTTTTCTGAGCTTCACAAATCTCTTGTAAAAATATCGATCTTGCTCTTAACTCTGCTAAAATCGAACCATCATCTAATACATTTAACTGAGTATTCATAGCTCTCAAAGCAAATAGCAACTTTCTGCTCAAAGCATTGGCAACCATATTTGCTTTTCCCGGATGGTAATCAATAACAAGCTCGTAATATTTCAATAACTCCAACCATCTTCGCTGTCTCAAATTCAAGTCTTTTTATGACATCAGGTACTTAAGACTTTTGTGGTCGGTATATACTCAGCATTTTTCACCATACAGATAATGTCGCCAAATCTTCAAAGCAAAAACTATAGCAGCCAATTCCAAATCATGAGTCGGATAATTTCTTTCATGAGATTTTAACTGCCTCGACGCATAAGCCACCACTTTGTCTTCTTGCATAAGTACACATCCTAAGCCATTTCGAGAAGCATCACTATACACCACAAATTCTTTACCTGATTCGGGTTGTACTAACACTGGTGCTTCAGTTAATAACTTTTTCAATTCTTCAAAACTTTGTTGACATTCTTCCGTCCACTTAAACTTAATATCCTTTCGGAGTAATCTAGTCATAGGAGCAACAATTATAGAAAATCCATTTACAAACCGCCGATAATACCCAGCTAGCCCCAAGAAACTTCTAACCCCGGTTACATTTTTCAGTGGATTCCAATCAACAATGGCCGAAATTTTACTAGGATCAACCCGTATACCATCACCTGAAACAATATAACCCAAAAATCCAACTTCCCGAAGCCAAAATTCACTTTTACTAAACTTGGCATATAATTGCTTATTTCTCAAAGTTTGCAAAACTATCTTCAAATGCTCAACATGCGTTGTCTCATCCTTTGAATAAATTAAGATATCATCAATAAACACCACAACAAATTTGTCCAAGTATGGCCGAAATATACGATTCATCAAATCCATAAACACAGTAGGAGCATTTGTTAATTCGAATGGCATGACCAAAAATTCATAATGACCGTACCTTGTTCTAAAAGCAGTTTTAGGCACATCTGACTCTTTTACTCGCAGCTGGTAATACCCAGATCTCAAGTCAATCTTTGAAAACCATGTTGCTCCTTTTAGTTGATCAAACAAATCATCAATTCCTGGCAACGGATACTTTTTCTTGATTGTCACCTTGTTTAATTGCCGATAGTCAATACACAATCTCATAGAACCATCCTTCTTTTTCACAAATAACACGGGAGCACCCCAAGGTGAAGAACTCGGTCTCACAAAGCCTTTGTCAGTCAATTCTTGCAATTGCCACTTTAATTCCTTCAACTCTGCTGGTTCCATTCTATATGGAGCAATCGAGATTGGAGCTGTTCCCGGTATCAAATCAATACCAAATTCTACTTCCCTGACTGGAGGCAAACCCGGTGATTCTTCTAGAAATACATCCGCGAACTCACACACAATCGGCACTGATTCAACTTTCTTTTCAATTTCTTTTGTATTAATTACATACGCCAAATAAGCTTCATAATCCTTCCTCAAATATCTCTGAGCCGACATCGAAGAAATCATACTAGATAATGCCTCTCACTTGCCTGGTTCAACTCGTAGAATTTCACCACTTTCACACTTTAATTTTATAACCTTTTCTTTGCAATTTACTATAGCATCATGCAATGTCAACCAATCCATACCCAAAATAACATCAAATTCATCAAACGGCAACAACATCAATTCAGTCGGAAAGTAATGACCCCGAATCATTAAAGGGCATTTCTTGCATACTTTATTAATTAGCACACATTTGCCTAATGGATTCGACACTCTAATCCTAAATTTTGTGTACTCAACAGGTCTATTCATACTAGACACTAGTTTCATGCACACATATGAATGAGTAGAACCGGGATAAATCAAAGCATTAACATTAACATCATAAAGAGAAAATATACCAGTAATTACGTCGAGTGATGAAGCATCTTCACGTGCCTTTATGGCATAAGTTCTAGCTGGAGCCCTTGCTTCAAGTTTAGCTGCTGAATCTCTGACTACATTCTTGCTACTTGCTTCATTTCTAGCTTTTCTCGAATATCTTCCCCTCGAGTCTGCACCACTAGCTTTTACACTCTGAAATTTTTCTTTCTCAACTCTCTGTGGGCAGTCTCTAATAAAATGATCCAGAGAACCACACCGAAAACATTCATTTGCTCTACATTGGCCAAAATGATTCCTACCACACCGCTGGCACTCAGGCTTAACAAATCTCGTATTTCCCACACTAGCCGCAGAAGTAGTTTGAGATTTAAGACCCACATTTTACTTCTTAGAATTTCCATATGATTTTCCGACCAAAACCTGAGAACGAGGATTTATATTTCTAGATTTTCTAGATCGCTGTGAGAATGAACTGCTCGTCGATCTTTTCTTCCAACTTCTAGCCTCAGCCTCTACTTTTTTCTTCTCTTTAAGTAGTTTTTCAGCCTTGCAAGCTCGATCAACAAGTACTACCATTTCTTTTAATTCAAGAATCCCAACAAATACTTTGATATCTTCATTAAGTCCGTCTTCAAATCGTCTGCACATTTTAGCCTCTGTAGGAATGTATTCTCTTGCATACTTACTCAACCTGACAAACTCCCTTTCATATTCAGTAATTGTCATGTTCCCCTGCTTCAACTCAAGAAACTCTTTACGCTTTTGATCAACAAATCTTTCACTGATGTATTTCTTCCGAAATTTTTCTTGAAAGAATTCCCAAGTCACCTTCTCTTTCGGTACCACTGAAATTAATGTTTTCCACCAATGATAGGCTGAATCCCTCAACAATGATGTAGCACATTTCAAGCATTCCTCAGGTGTATAAGACAATTCATCAAATACAAGAACAGAATTCTCAAGCCAAAACTCTACTTTCTCAGCATCATCATCAACATTTGCCCTGAATTCTTCGGCCCCTTGCTTACGGATTCTGTCAACTGGAGTTCTGTGAAATTTCATCAGATCCACCCTTGAGGCATCGGGGGTACAAGTTGAGGAATCGGGGGAGGTGGGGGAGGTTGTACATTCGGGTTCGTACGAACGAACTCAGTATACCAGGCACTCATCATCTAGAGAAAGGTTTCTCGAGCCCCTTCTCCTCCACCTTGACCAACAGTAGGAGGTAGATTTTCGGTTGGAACCGCCCCTTCAGCCGGAGCCGGTGTATTACTTTTTACATCATCAGCCACAGCTGGATCGGGAACCATTTACTATAAAAAAATCATTTAAAAGGTCAGAAGTCGCCACACTATCACAATATATATATATGGCATGTATAGCAAAATCCGTACATACAACACGTTAGTCCGAGAACTGACTAAACCTGCTCTGATACCATCAAATGTAACGCCCCCTATCCGAGACCGTCGCCAGAGTCGAGCACGAGGTGTTACTAAACTTAATTTCATCAATTAAATAGCTTAAACAATATATTTTTAAAATTTCCAGGCAAGTTGGCTAACTGCGTCACAGTCGCTTAAAAATTCATATCTCGAGTTCTGAAATCAAAATCAATTTCATAAAATTTTCCTAAAACTAGACTCATATATCTATTTACTAATTTTTATTTTGAATTTTTGGTCAGGCCAATTAGTACAATTTATTAGTTAAAGTCTCCCTTATTTTAGGGTACGACTACTCTAACCTCTGTGTATTACGAATCAGATATCTCCCTGTACAAAGTTTCAATGACTATGTCGTTTGCTTTTATTAAAACTAGACTCAATAAGGAATCTGTAAATATAAAGCATGACTTCTAATTATTTTTGTACAATTTATGGTGAATTTCCAAAGTCAGAAAAGGGGATCCAGAAATCGCTCTGGCCCTGTTTCACAAAAATTTAAACATCTCATAAAATATCATTCATATACCTGTTTTGTTACATCCATATAAAAATAGACTCATTAAGCTTCGATTCTATAACTTATTCATCATTTAAGTCCATTTCTACTATTTTTAGTGATTTTTCAAATTCACGTCATTGCTGCAGCAATATTCTGTTTTATAGTAAATTTTACTTTACTTTAAATTTTCATGGACTAAATAACATTTTAAACATACATGGTATCAAATATGATTTAGATTGGCCATTCCAATGGCTAATAATTCACAAACTCTTTTCTTTCCAAAGCATAATCATATCATAAGATCATTTACACAAAGTGAGATTTTGCCATACATGCCACATTCAAGATACACAAGCCATTTTACCAATTTAGGCCTTCGAATAGTGTGAACGAGTCTTCAACCTATCCCGATTCTCAAGTTGGTTTGTCAAAACAACAATGAAGGAAAAAGGAAGGAGTAAGCATAAATGCTTAGTAAATTCACATGCAAATAGTAAGTAACATAATCATGCAATTCCACATAAAAACATTATTTGCATAAACAACACCAAGACATTCATGTTACATTTGCATTTAATATCATGCTACAATTTCATCATACGAAGTTCTCAACCCGAAGATTTAAGCACATATCTGTCAAATATTCTCAGTTACCACACTTACCAACATGTCACCTTCGTTTTAGGCATTCTCCTTATTCTCTAAAGATTCACCCGTTGAACACATCGGAATATAATTCGAATACACGGAAAGTTTGTACATAAGTGCCACATATGTAGCCAAACTACCATGTAACCCACCCATAAGCGAACTCGGACTCAACTCAACGAGCTCGGGCGTTCGCATCCATAAGTGAACTCGGACTCAACTCAACGAGCTCGGATGCCTAGTTACATCTCACGAACTCGGACTTAACTCAACGAGTTCAGACATTTGCATCCATAAGTGGACTTAGACTCAACTCAACGAGTTCGGATGCCCAACCATCCTAGTGACATTTCACTTGTATTCTAATCTATTCCCAAGGTTCAAACGGGATTTTTCCTCGATTACACATCTTTGCCATCTTCCACGGAACATCGAAACCGATACTCGGTAGCAATTTATAAATTTACATATTATTCAATAATAACCATAAAGCATAATATTTCATGATATTAATCATCATATCACATAAATAACATTAAATTACTTAAAATGACAATTATGTTACTACATTTACACATGAACTTACCTCGATACAAAATATTAGCAATCAAGCCTATTCCTCATAAACTTTGTTTTTCCCTCGATCACGACTTGAATCTCATTTCTCTTGATCTATAATGCCAAATTAATCTTATTTAATACATACATTCATCAAAACAGCCCTTAGTACGAACTTTGGAAAAATTACCATTTTGCCCCTAAACTTTCACATATTTACACTTTTGCCCCAAGGCTCGTAAATTAAACCTCATCCTATTTTCTTATGTTTCATGAAAAGCTGATCATTTTTCCCTTCTATAGAAACATCAAATTCATACTCTAACATGTACTTATGACTATTAGGTATTTTTACCGATTAAGTCCTTTTACTCGTTTTCACTTAAAACCGAGTAGCATAAGTTATCTAGCATAATTTAAAACCTCATATTCTATCATAAAACACCAAAATACACAAATTTTACCAATGGGTATTTTTCCAAATACGAACCCTAGGTTGAATTATTGCTAGCATAAGCTAAATCGAGCTACCGGATTCCAAAAACGTAAAGAACATTAAAAACGGAGCTTGGAATCACTTACTATGGAGCTTGGAAGCTTGAAAAAAAACCCTAGCTATGGAGAACGCTTTAATTTTTGTCCTAATGAAGAAGATGGACATATTTTGCCATCTTTTTCCTTTTTTTTAATCTTTTAATTTCAAAATGACCAAAATACCCTTAATACCTTTCTTTGAAAATTTTCATGTACAAGCCCATTTTTGTCCAAAACTTTAGAAATTGGTCAAATTGCTATTTAAAATCTCCTCATTAATATTCCAAAGTAATTTCATACTAAAAACTTCTAGAATGCAAGTTTTGCAAATTATTCGATTTAGTCCCTAATTTCAACTTAAGCACTTTATACATAGAATTTCATCACGAAATTTTCACACAATCATGCAATCATATCATAAACCTCAAAATAATTATAAAATAATTATTTCTATCTCAGATTTGTGGTCACAAAACCACTATTCCGATTAGGCCTTAATTCGGGATATTACAAAGATTATGATTTGGTTATTGATTATCATCCAGGAAAAGCCAATGTGGTTGCAGATGCTCTAAGCAGAAAATTCTTGTTTGCCTTACAAGCAATGAATACTCGGTTGTCTTTGTCTGATGATGGTACAATCATAGCTGAATTAAAATCTAGATCGATGTTTCTGCAGTAGACCTATGAAGCTCAGAAGAGTGATGATGAATTACAAGCTAAACGGGTACAATGTGAGTCAAATTCTGATTCAGAATTTCAGATTGGGTCTGATGATTGTCTATTATTCAGAGGTAGAATATTTGTACCGAAGAATTCAGTACTTGTACAGAAGATATTGTACGAAGCTCACAATGGTATTATGTTTGTGCATCCGGGGAGTAACAAAATGTACAATGATTTGAAAAAGATGTACTAGTGGCTGGGAATAAAACGTGATATTTCTGAATTTGTGTCTATGTCAGCAAGTTAAAGCTGAACACCAGGTACCTTTGGGATTATTATAGCCAGTTACGATACCAAAATGGAAATGAGAGAGTTACTATGGACTTTGTATCAAGGTTACCCTTATCTCAGAAAAAGAAAGATGTCATTTGGGTAACCGTCGGCCGATTAACAAAGTCTGTACATTTTATTTCGGTACGTATGGATTTCTCCCTAGATAGAATAGCTGAGTTATATGTTTCTGAGATTGTTAGACTACATGGGGTACTAGTCTCCATTATTTTTTATAGAGATTCTCGGTTTACATCTCAATTTTGGAATAAGTTGCAAGAAGCTCTGGGTACTCAATTGTACTTTAGTACCGCGTTCAATCCCCAGATTGATGGACAATCGAACGTGTGATACAAATTTTAGAAGATATGTTTCAGTGTTGTGTGTTGGAATTTGAAGGTAACTGGGAAAAAATATTTGTCTTTAGTTGAATTTACACACAATAATAGTTATCAGTCTAGCATTAAAATGGCTCTATACGAGGTTCTGTATGATCTTAAATGTAAAACTCCATTGTACTGGACGTAATTCAGTGAGAAAAAGATACATTGAGTTGATTTGATCCGTAAAACTGAAGAAAAGGTGAAAGTGATTCGGGATAGCCTGAAAGAAGCCTTTATCGTCAAAAGTCTTATGCTGATCTTAAACGGAAAGAAATAGAATTTCAAGTTGGAGACAAAGTATTCTTGAAAGTATCACATTAGAAGAAAGTTCTTCGGTTTGGCCATAAAGGAAAACTGAGTCCACGGTTCATCGGACCATATGAAGTTATTAAAAGAATTGGACCTGCTGCATATCGATTGGCATTACCACCAGAACTTGATAGAATTTATAATATTTTCCATGTGCCTATGTTGCGACGACATCGGTCAGATCCTTCAAATGTTATATCTCTGACAAAAGTGAAAATTTAGCCTGACATGACTTACAGTAAAGAACCGATTAAAATCCTGGCACGAGAGACAAAAGAATTATGAAATAAAAATGTAGCTTTAGTAAAAATTCTTTGGCAATGACACAGAATAGAAGAAGCTACCTGGAAACCAGAGTAAAGAATGAGAAAGTAATATCTAAACCTCTTTACTGGTAAGATTTTCGAGGACTAAAATTGTTTAAGGGGGGAGAATTATAACAACCCGTTTTCAATAAAATCGAAATAGTAGTTTCAGAATTGGACCTGCTGCATATTGATTGGCATTACCACCAGAACTTGATAGAATTTATAATATTTTCCATGTGCCTATGTTGCGACGATATCGGTCAGATCCTTCAAATGTTATATCTGTAACAAAAGTGGAAATTCAGCCTGACATGACTTACAGTAAAGAACCAATTAAAATCCTGGCACGAGAGACAAAATAATTATGAAATAAAAATGTAGCTTTAGTAAAAATTCTTTGGCAACGACACAGAATAGAAGAAGCTACTTGGAAACCAAAGTAAAGAATGAGAAAGTAATATCCAAACCTCTTTACTGGTAAGATTTTCGAGGACTAAAATTGTTTAAGGTGGAAGAATTGTAACAACCCGTTTTCAGTAAAATTGAAACAGTAGTTTCAGAATCACAAATCCGAGCCTGAAAGAAAAATTATTTTAAAATGATTGCATGGTTGCATTACGATAGGAAAGACATAAAAATTTAGATAAGAAAATTTTACTGATTTCATGTTTAATTATAAAAAGGACCAAATTGCATAAAATGCAAAAGTTGAGTTCTAGTAGCTATAAATATAAATAGCTATGGAATTCAAAACTTGAGGTCCTTATATGGTAATTAGACTATTAAGAAAAGTTAGTAGATATTTTTGATGATTCATCCATAGAAAATTAGAAAAAGAAAATGACTAAATTGGAAAGTTAAAAAAATAATAAATGATAAGTTAATTAAATGAATAAAATAATTTCATATCATCATCTACCCTAAAATTTCTATGGAAACCCTAGGAAAGAGAAAAAAAAATCAAGCAAGCCTAATTGGATCTGGAAATACCAAATAAGGAGTTAGATAGAATAAAAAAAAAGTTTCGGATTAGTAGATTCTCATATACAAACAAGTATCGAGGTAATTTCATGTAACTAAATTGTGTATATTTTCATGTTTTAATTGCATATTATATATGAGAATTATGAATTTGTTATGTATATGAAAATAATTATATGTCTGACATGCCCGAGAATTGTTAAGTTCCGTTTGAAAAGATGAAATTTGATGGATACAAGTTTTCCCAAATTGGTTGTGGTCTTGCATATGTTGCGGACACACCACAGCTCGGAAGAGCGTCCTGCTATTAGTCCTCTCGAGCTTCCCGTATAACATTCTTGCGAGATTCCCGTTATAGCTCTTCAGAACGTCCCGATAGGTTGTGATCTTACATTTGTTGTGGACACCCTTAGCTCTTATGAACATCCCGATTATAAGCTCTTCATGAGCTTCCTATTAAATTGGCTCTTTGTGAGCTTCCCGATAGTGCTTGCTTGAACTTCTTGATATATGGCTAACCAGAGCTTCCTATTACATGGCTCTTTGTAAGCTTCCTGATAGGCTCTTCGTGAGCTTCTCGATATGGTTCTTTGTGAACTTCCAGATTATGGCTCTTATGAGCTTCTCTTTATAAAGCCCGGATAAGCTTCTCGACAGGCTCTTTATGAGTTTCCCGAAATGGCTTTGTGTGAGCTTCTTGTGATAAGGCTCGAGAGTATGCTTCCCAATTATGTGATCTAAAGAGAACCCCCGTATAAGAATTGATGGATCAATGATAAGTACATCTTGTGTGTACCACCTGGGTATCCATCGATATTTCAATGATTCACAGACAAAACTCTTGATATGAGAAAATATGAGAATTAAATGAATTATGTCTTGAATATCCCTAAAATACCTGGAAATGGATGTATGATGAGCTCATCTCTGTTTCCTTGATAATCATATAAATTTCATGACTAATTTGTTTGATGTGAGCATGTGTCTAGGCAATTGGCCACATAGTTTTGAATGCATGTTTGTATGCTTACTTTAAATGAATATGATTGGTAAGTTAATTTCTTGTTATACGAACTTACTAAGCATTTGAAATGCTTACTCAGTTTTCTTTTCTCTGTTTTATAGTGCTCAAAAGCTCGTAAAGGTTGGAATCGATCTGAGCACCATCACACTATCTTTCAGCTCATTTTGGTATAAATAGAAAACTTATTTTGATATAATGGCATGTATAGGCTAACTTGGCCACTGTTGGCATATAAATGGTTGTTTGTAATTTAGCCATTGGAATGGCTAATGATGGTATGTTTAGTGAATATATATATATATGATGTTATAATATGGTTAATATATGTGTGCTTGGTATGGTTAGATTGAATTATAGAAAGTATATATGTCTTACAAAAGGTAAGTTTGAATAAATTTGATGATATATCTTATATAATGTTAATATTGACTTAGTTTTAATGTCTTGAATTGGTTGGTATATGTATGTAAGAATTGATGTAGGTTGAAGACAATTTGGGTGAGAAAAGTGGCAATGAAAATGGCGTATTTTCGTCCACACAGGTGTGTGTCTAAGTCGTGTGTGACACACGGCCATGCGCACGGGCGTGTGGTTTGACCATGTATCCCCTACATCTTAAAAATTGAGAAACAGAATGCTCAAAACTGGTCACACGGGCGTGTGTCTCAGCCGTGTGAAACACACAGCCCAACATACGGGCATGTGTCTTAGCCATGTGAATCTTGCACCTAATTTTGAAAATTTAATTGTCCACACGGCCTAGCACACAAGCGTGTGGCTGGCCTTGTGACCCAAGTCAGTAGCTACCCTAATTTGAATACTGGCTGGGACACGGCCATGTGTCTCACATCGAATGCCCACACAGCCTAAGACACAAGCTGTCACTTAGCCGTGTGAGCTACACGGCCTGGCCACATAGGCGTGTATCCCCTGCACCTCAGAAAAAATTTGAAATTTTGCGAAAAATTTCCTGAGTTTCCAGTATAGTCCCAATTTGATTCTAACGTGTATTTGGGGCCTTGAGGACCCAATTAAGGGATGATATGATTGCTTTCGAATATGAATAGTAAATGATATGAAATTTTCTATAATTGATTTGTAAACTCCAGTAATGCTTCGTGACCCTGTTCTGGTGACGGATAGGGGTTAGAGGTGTAACAATACATGCGTGGATGGGTTTTGTAATGTTTTCGAATTAATATAAAAAATGTAAACTCTTTTAACATGCGAATTTTATTGATAATGTATATATCTATGCATGCATGAACCAGTATGTGAATTATGAACTCTACGGTAATGCAAGCTCTAATTAGTGTAGAATTATATTATCGTGAAACGCTAGGTGCGAGCTCAACTGTAGTGGGAGAAAATTATATTTGTGTACTATGTTATATTGTGAACCATGTTAACTTGAAGAATTGTATTATTATGGCGAACTGTGTTAATTTTGTTATTTGTATTAATATGGCGAACTGTATTAATTTGTCAAACTGCGTATTGTGAAATTTTGAGTTGTATTGTATGTAAGCTAAGTTATTGCGTGTCCTATACTAAATAAAATATACTACGTTTTATGTGATTTATGACAATAATGATATGTGAACTGTGATTATGAGTGCAATATATGTTGCATGAAAGTTATATTATTTGCAAACCATGCTCTATTGCGAATTGTGAATTGTGAGCTATGTTATAATGTGTGAGCTCTGCTTAATTACGAGCCCTATTATTCTGAATATTATGAATGTGTTAAAAAGATATTTTGGCATTAGATATAGTTGGCATGCCATAGAATTGTGAGTATTCACCTTTTTTTATTGTGATGGGCATTGTGGCCCGGAGATGCGTTGAAGAGATAAGGGAATGCTGAGCATAGCTCCATTCACCGTAGATAGCATGGTATGTTTAGAGAGTGTGAGGATTCGTGCTACACTTATATCGAAGACAACGTAGGGCTCTTTGAGTCCAAAGGTTAGGCATTATAAAGAGATTCGTTTATCTAATGTGTGGTGATAGAGTCCTCTATATGTTTCATAATCACAAAAATGTCAATTTATCATTATTTGAAATGTATGGGTTATGAAAAAGTATGAATTGTTATTTTGCATGAACTATCATGTGTTATGAATTGCTAATTGGAATGAACTATCATTTGGTATGAACTGTTACTTCATATGAACAGATGTTTTATGCGAATTGATCATTTATGTGATCTGCCCATTTTATGCAAATTACTTATTATATAAGCACTACTTATTTTACGAGAATTGTTATATCATGTGAGTTACTATTTTGTGTAGACTGTAATAATATGTGAATTGTCATAGTATGTCACCTTTTAACCCAACTAATGTGTTTATTTGTAGTATGTTGAGTACTCACTGAGCTTCAATCAGCTCACCTTCTCTTTTATAACACTATAATGATATAGTGTGCGAGGAGGTGTGGAATTGAGCTATCTAAGTGATCCATAACGAGGCTACACTTGGGTATGTTGATGTGTTCCCAACCCAAATGAGGAAGGCAATGTGAGACCAAATTATGGGATTTAGAATTAGATTTAGTTATAATTGTCGGGTTGTAATTGGACACTATAGACTATTTAATTGGTTTAATTTGGAACTTTTATCATTTCATTAGATAGATGATTGAATGATGGATTATGATTGTTTGATAATTTGTTTAAATAACTATTCGACTAACTTGTAATTGTTTGATAATTTGTTTAAATAACTGTTCGACTAACTTGTAAGTACAGGTTGAAGAGTCATTGGCCATCGAGGTAAGCCTTAGATGTTTTATGTGTGATTTGGATACAAACATGTGCTTGGTATGCATGAGATGTAACATAGAATTTGGTCAAGTTAAATGTCTGCTAACTAATTAATTAATAATGTTATGAGGTTGTATGAGATGCTTTAATATTTTTTTCCAAAATAACAATTATATGTTTAATCCTACAATACTATTGAACCTTGGGAAATGAAGTCTTTCCTATATTTTACTATATTACGACCTAAATTTAATCATATGTCTTTAAATAAAAGTGGTTTTTAAAACCCATTTCAAGCATAACCTTTAAAAACACCTTGTTGCTTGTATGTTTAATTAACAAAAGTTTTCAAAGTAAATGTCTGTTAATATTAAATTGTGAATTAGTTTTTTGTTGATTATTGGTCAAAGTAATGCAATAGAAGCATGATATTGGTTTGTTTATTTATTTCATGATCAATTGTGTGGTGTGATTGTTCAGTTGGTGTGTTTTGTGATGGTTTTAATAGAGAGTCACTTCGGTGGTTAATGTGACGTTCAAAATTCAGGTCGGACAGTCCCAGTCGGGTTTAAGACACTATAAGAAATTTCCTGCGGTCGAAAATACGCTGCAGGAGTTGCGTATTCTAAGAATATATTCACAACGTGCCTAAAAAAGGCTGGAAAATTGGACGGGCATGTACTTCAGTCAGAAAAAGGATAGAGAAAACACTCCCAGCTAGGCAAGCTTCCTTTCTGACATGGCAGACTGAGTTGTAACGCCACGTCCTCCAGTGTGATTGTACACTAGCCGCATCGGAGATGGAAAGTGTGTATCTCCGGCCTCCATCTTTCCACCAATGCACTGATGAGTCTAGGATCAAGTTTGCAGCCTTCGAGCATACGGGACACATACAAAAATCACACCTCTTGCAAGTAACCACAAATGGTGGGGATTAGAGGCTTTGCCAAATTATATATGAACGCCTCCAAAACATGATCGTCCGCCTATTTATAAAGAAAAAAATATTTTGATTTGTAAAAAGAAATGTTAAATGTAACTTAATCGAAAATAACAAAAATTAAATTTTCGTCTTACCATTACTGCTTGAGCAACGAAAATATGCTTGTCGTCAAAACGAATTAGAGAGATTGTCATTCTTGAAAACTTAATTCGAACGAATCAAATACAAAATAATAAAAAAAAACTTATATTTTAACACAAGAATATAAAAAAAATTAACAAAAACTTGAAAAAATTGAGAGTTAAGAGATTAGAAAGAATTGAAAGAATAGGATTTGAGTGAAAGAAAATTATTTTGAGGGGTATTTATAGGTAAAAAAATTATAGTTGGCCTTTTTAAATTTTTTTATCGTTGCAAGCGCAACGATCATATGAATGTTAGGGAAGCACATCCAGCTGGGCATGCTTTCTGTATAGGTGGCAAGAAAACAAGCTCAGCTAGACAAGCTTTTCTTTCACCTATACAAAAAGCGCACCCAATTGGACACGCTTTTCCTTTCTATCTCCAAAAACTATTTATTTCCCTAAATTAAAAAAAAACTTAAAGACCTAATTAAAAAAATCAACCCTAATTTAGCCCGTTCCCTATATATACTTCTAAAAAATATTTAGATCATTATAAAAGAAGTTAATATACAATTTAATATCTATAGATATTTTTCATAAAAGTAAAAAAATATTATTCCTCTATTGCCTCTTTGAGATGAATTTCTTTTATTTTTTCTCGAATTTGTTCAATTCTAAGTAAAAGTAATGAATTTTAATTTCAAAATAACAATTTAAAATTAAATTATAAGTTTTAAAATATAACAACAAACTATTTAAAACAATTAATCATAAAAATTATAGTTTTAAAAGTTTTAAAATTATTTAAATTATTTAAATTATTTTGCAAATTTCTAAATTACCCCTATTTACTCCATAAGAGCTTACATATTTTTAAATTCCTAAGTACTCCTAATTACTTCACATATAGAAGTTGAAAATATATTATATATTACTTTAAAAAAAATTCAAGTGATGATATGACACAATTCAGTGTACCACATCATCAAATTTTTATATTTTTCAAATTTAAAGACTAAAATAAATCTAGTTGTTAAATTTAAGTGTCAATATTTACAATATGATTGGATAAAAAGTAGTAAAAAGAAAAAAGAAAAGAGTCGAAAGCTAAAGAAAGTAAATAATGACTTATTATATTGTTTGGATAGTTACAATTAGTGAAGGAAAAGAAAAGAAACGAACGGAGAGTTAAGTAATTATAATATTTTTGTTTCAATAAACTGCATAAAAGAAAGGAAATGATTAATTATAATAAATTTTTACAATTATAACATTTTCATAAAACTATTAAAAAATAGACAAAAAAAATATTTTACATCTTAAAATCCTTTCCTTCAAAATTGGGGTAAATAAAAAAAAATAAACTTTTAAAAGAAAGTAAAGATACTCAACTTCTTTTACTTTCCATAAAGCAAGACATAAATTTTTTAGGTTAAAATGTGTTGTTACTCCTTGTATTTATATAGAATGTAAGATCTCATCGCTATACTTTAAAATTTAATTCTTATGCTTTTTTTTTAATTTTAAAATTCTAGTTTAATCATTATTATCCTTGGTACTTGGTAGTTTATATTAAAATTTGTCAACATAATATGTTTATTTTTTGTCACTCATCTATTATACCATATGAGGGCAATCTAATCAAAATCCTAAGTTGATAAATATTAACAAACAATACTTAAAATTTTAATGACTGGACTGGGATTTTTAAATAAAAATAAAATAAAATGACTTAAATTTTAACTTTTCAAATACAGAGACTAAATCTCAAAATTTTTTAATATACATAGACTAACAACATATTTTAACCAAATTTCTATTAATATTTTAAAGTTTTAATATAAAAACAATATTTTGTTATATAACTTTAAATACAAATCTGTTTAAAATAATAAAAATATATATTATCATTTATTACATAATCATGGTTAATAGATTTTATCATTATTTAATTTGTGACATCAATTCAATTAAAAAATATAATATAGATAGATAAATTAAATTAGTATTAGTTAGAAATGATGTGTAACACCCTAAACCTGGCCTAAACATTATGGCCGAATCTGGTAATGATACAATAAAAAAAAGTTTTAAAAATAGTGCAAATTCATTGAAGCTTTGTAACCCATTATCATTATAATAACTTTTATTGAAATGTTATTTAATTAATTTACTTGCCAAATCATTATTTATAGCGGAAGTCTTAAAATCATTATATTTTAAAAATCCAACTTGTATTTTGGAAAAAATATTTATTTTCGTAAACCGAGATTTCAGTCAGACATCACAATAAAAAAATAAAAATGTATCCAAAACCAAATTAAAAACCAACAATCCAGAGAGTCCAATAAATACAAAACTTCCAGAAACAGTCCTTAATTTAATTAAAACCAATATTTAAGGTCAGTTTACGATCTCGTGGCCACCGTGAGACTCCGTCGCATCGATCTGCTTAAGTTTGTGGATTATCTGAACAGAATAGACAAACAAAAGTGAGTTTTCAAAAACTCAGTGTGTAACCCAACAGAAATAGACATGCATTACAAACAGATATCATATACACGGTCAGATTCAAATTCAGACTCGAACTAAAGTCCTTTACAAATACAGATACAGATACAGATAGCAGATAAACAAAACCAATACAGTGAGTCATATCCCCATCCTTTACACACCATCTCTGACCATCCCATCACACATGTGGGGTTAAAAACACTCACCTATCCCTACACACCATATAGTGTCGATGCGACAAATTACAAATAATATATAGTCAAGTTGCCAGGATATAGACGAAATGTCGTCATACAGATCACTTCCTCCATATATACAAATCTCACCCTAAATACAAATACAAAATACAAAAACAATATACAAATACAGAAATATCATGCTTGGCATGCTCGCATTCAGATATTATATATATATATATATATATATAAGTAGCAGAATAATCAGGCATGCATATCAATGTCCTACCAGAGCAAACTATCAGAATATCAGATTACATAAGCTAGGGTTTGGTTAGCCCTTAACGACCTTACGATAGGCCCACAATCGATCGAAACGACCCGTGCAACCCTAGGGAAAATTTTAGAATTATGGGCCCATATGCCTATGTGGCTTCTCTTGTGGCCCACTTGCCTAGATTGGCCTTTCCCGTGTGGCCTACACGGCCTAGCCCAAAACCTACACGCCTAACTTGGCCTAGCCCGTGTGGCCCGTACGACCACACTCAAGCCACCACACGACCATGTCTTGCGCATGGCCATGCCTTCGTTGAACACATAACTGTGTCTCACACACGGCCAACCACACGGCCAGCCACACGCCTGTGTGGCTTCGACAGAATAGTCTTTCGGCTTTTGTTAAAGTTTGATTTTCTATGTTTCGGGTACACCCCTGGTTAATTTTTCGTAGCAAAATAATCCTGAGACTCCTAAAACCTAAGAACAACACCAAAAACCCAATCAATTCCAATTATCGAAGACAATCTATCCAAAACCCCAAACGACATACTTAAGAAACTTCTTCAAATGAAGGTTCAATCACTTACCAAAATGGATACAATAGCCCGAACACGCTACACGCTGGAAAACATGTTTTGATCCCCTTAAACAACACCTATACAAGAAATCACCACATTACCAAACCCGAAATCGGTTCTCATTAGCCCAAAATTTCAAGAAGACTTACCTACTACAGACCGAACAGAGTCTACAGCACCCAAACGCGATGATTTGAAAGACAAAATAGCGAACAGAAATAAAAGAAGGAAGAAATCAAAAAAGGAAGAAATTAAAAAGAAAAGTTTAAAAGAGGAAAATTTGGAGAAGAACATCAAAAATGAATAGGAATTTTAGTAGGAGAGAGAAAAAATAAAATTTAATATTTTGACAATATCCCACTAAATCACAACCCCTATTATCCCACTAAACCTTAACTACTTTAGAATTCTAACTCCACCTAAACACTCTCAGACAATTGGAGCAAAAATAACATCCACGCTCGCACAAATATTCAAACACAAGACCTCCAATAAACCAACTCTCTTGCCACTCGAACCAACAGGCTTATTCTGATATAGATTAACAAACATTTTTAAATAAGCCCACTTATAACGGCCCTTATTAGTCAAATCAGAACAGTGGTTTCAGGACCACAAATCCGAAGTCAAAATATTTATTTTATTATTATTTTAATGTCCATGGCATGATAATATTATTTTGTGAAAGTTTCATTTTGAAATTTTATCGTTTGGTTAGTTAATTTGATAAAAAGGACTAAATCGCGTAAAGTGAAAAGTTAGAGTTCTATAAGCTAAAAGGGTTTATTAGTTATGAAACTTTTAAGTGGAGATTCTTATATTGTAATTAGACCATTTGAAACATGAGTGGACAAAGATGGACATCTTTTTAATGGTTTTAATGGTTAATGTGCAAGGTTAATTTAGAAATTTATGTGTTAATGTTAATAAAATAAAACAAATAAAACAATTTGGTGCTTTCATCTTCTTCCCTAGACGAATATTGAAGAATATAAAAGCCAAAATTTAGGTTTTCATTCAGCCATGCTTGTATAGCTAATTATGGTATGATTTTTGTCTCGTTTTTAATGATTTCTATATTTTTGAGATCGTTGCAACTAAGTCTAGCTAGCCCAGGGACTATTTTGCAAAACTGTTAAAGATTTAGAAAGCTTCCATTGATGAATAAGTATGTATTTTGATGTTGGATGATAGATTTTAAATGGTTGATAATAGATAAACAAGTTTTGTTAAGTGATTTTTAGTGAAAATGCAAATTAGGGATTAAATTGTGAAATGTGAAAAATTTGTGGCTAAAATGTGAAATAAATGAAAAATATGTGCTAGGGACATAATAGTAATTCGAATAGCTTGGGTTGTGGTTAAATTGCATGAATTTTTGTTTTTATGAAATAAGGACTAAATTGTAAAAGTGGTGAAATAATAGAGGCAAATGTGTAAAAGTGCTTTAAAGTGTGTTTTTGACTAAATTGAATAGAGGGATTATTAAATAAGCTAAATTTGATATCATATAGATCAAGAAAAGCGAAACTCGGAGTTAGATCGAGGGAAAAACAAAGTACTCGACTAATCGACTTATTTCACCCTTTTTACATCCGAGGTAAGTTCGTATGTAATAAGCATTGTTATAATTATGTTTTAAAAGCTTTGATATTGCATTAATTGTGTATACGATATTACAGTTGTGTTTGACGATGATTCAGCTAATTATGGGCACTTAGTGTGCGAAATCGAGATAGCTTCGGCTATATATTTGCACTTAGTGTGCGAGATCGAGATATCTTCGGCTATATATATATATATATATTGGCACTTAGTGTGCGACATTGATGCAACTTCGGCTATTTATTTAGCACTAAGTGTGCGAGTTTCCCGAGTATCCAAAAATATTCTGAATGGTTTAACGGATATGTCAAAGATGTGAACGAGTATGAGTTAAATACAGAAAGGTACAGGTATATACAGAAACCGAATAATACACTGAAATATGAAAATTATGGAAAATTACATCTAATTTGGTGGATGCAAATGTGGTAGGTTGATAATTCATTATGTGATATGTTATGTTATGTTTTTGGCTTAATTTAAGTTTATATGATGAGTTGATATAGATGTTATACGAACTTACTAAGCTATAAAGCTTACTTTGTATATTTCTCTATGTTTTATAGTGATTTCAAAGTTGGCTCGAGTTTGGGGACCGTCGGAGATTGCTTCACACTATTTCACACTATCCAACTATCACTTTGGTACTTTTGAGCTTATGTTTTAAGTATATGGCATGTATAGGGATTTTGGTCATTTTGGTTAAGTGTTGGTAATGAATTTAGCCTTTTGAATTAGCTTGTAAATGTCTAAGGTTTGGCTTGTATATATATAGCCATGTGAGTTGGATTATAATGGTGAATTTGATGATGTATATAAGTGTGCAAATGACCTTTGTTTGAGTTTGGTAATTGCCTTATAATTGCTAGTTATGATGGTATTTTATGCTTGTTGAAAATGGGTATGGTGAATGTCAAATGGTTGATGAATTGGTAACTAGTATGCTTATGAGTTTAGGCAATTTGATGCATGTTTGAAAATGACCATATTGATGAATGAAAAGGGTAAATTTTGGTATGTATTTGAATTGCATATTGTGGTATTATGAGTCTTGTATTTGTTGGCATTAAAATGGAATAAAGGATGCTTGGTTGATATTGATTGAATGCTTATTTATGCTTTGTATTGGTACCAATTGGTTTGATGTAGATGTGTGCAAATTTTGGGTGGAAAATTGGCTTGGTAAATAGCCTATTTTTGTCCACACGGGCAGAGACACTGGCATGTGTCCCAGTCGTGTATGATACATGGTTATGATACATGGTCTTGTGCCCCCTAGTGTTGAATTAGAAATCAAGTCAGTATGCTCCACACGGCCTAACACACAGGTGTGTGACTTGGCCTTGTGGTATAAGTCAGTATACCTTACAGGATTGGCACGGCCTAGCACACGGCCTGGCACACGGGCATGTATGGCCATTTTTAAGACACACGAGCTAGCTACACTGTAACAGCCTAAATTTCAGTGGTATTGGGAATAGTTATTCGAGATCACTAAATCCGACGAGTAAGTTTAAAAATTTAGTAAACTGATATTAATGAGTCAAGTGTGAATTTAGAATTTTTTTTAGAGAGGAAAATTATGTGAATTAAAAGAATTTGTTAGGTCAAATGGGTCAAACACGAGGTATCGAGATCTCGAATCTATAAATCGAGTCATAAATTTTTTTATAAATATTTATGGAGTGTTATTGAGTTAATATTGAAGTTTCAATAGAAAATTTTAATGTTTTGATAGTCAATTAATTAAAAATGACTAAATTGAAAAAGGTGTAAAATTTGTTATATAGTGGTTAAATAGCTTAAGTGATTAATAAGGAGGGATTTAAAAGGCAATTAGACCCAAATTATATGGGTTGTACGGTTTGGGCAAGAAAATTTGCAAGAAAATAAGATGAAACAAGGGCAAAATTGGAAAATTTGCAAATTAAACATATAAAACCAAGACAAAATTGAAAAATCTAGAGATTTCATCATTTTTCTTCAGCCAAAATGCCATAGTAGGTCTCCTAAGCTGTTTTTTTTCATATTTTTGCACCATGTGAGTTTAATTCTTGCTTTTTCTTTGAAATTTTTTATGTTTTTTGTGACTTTTACAATTAGGTCCAACTATAGAATTCATTAGTTTTTTATTCTATAACTGAAATTGAAAGTTTCCATGGATAAGTGTTGTATGTTTAAGATGAATTATCGTGGATTTAAAGATTTTAATTCATTATATGATGAATTTATTAAGAGATTTTAGTAGAAATTGATTTTTAGAACTTAATTGTCAAAAAGTTGAGAATTAGGGTTTGATGTTGAAATTCTAAATTTCAAAGGCTATGTAGTAGCTTAAAATAGTTATATAAAGTGTTAATTAAGAATAATTAGCTCGATTGATGGGTTAATTGAGCAGTGACTAATTTGAAAAAATTGTAAAATTTAAGGTAAAAGTGTAATTTCAAAAATTTAAGGCCATAAATTGTGAAGTGAATTAGAATTGAATTAGATGCTAATGAATGAAAAATTCTACATTATAAATCGAGAGTCTGAAGATAAATGTGGAAAAGAAAAAATTGCTGATTAGTCCCTAAATTTCCATAATCCTACAAATTGGTTCAGGTAAGTTCATATGGCTGAATTTTAATGTTCAAATTTAAATTTTTTGAATAATACAATATTTATAATTTTTATTTTTGCTATTGAATTATGATAATTGTAATGATGTGAAAATCGAATTGAAAGTTCAAATTAAGGGAAACGCAAGACTGAGTATGATCATTCAGTGACCAATGATGAATTGACGGATAAGACCGTGGTTAAACCATGGAAAAAGTGTGAAATATGAGATCATAGTGGAGCTATGGCACTGTGAAAGTGAACGTAAGACCATGATTGAATCATGGCAGTTATATATATATACATATATATATATATATATATATATGCAAGTGTAAGACCATAGCTAGGCTATGGCAATGTGATAAAGTGTGTAATCATAGAAAAGCCATGGGCAAATGTGTGCAAAACCAAAGTGGAATGTGGCATCAAGCTAATGACATACTCAATTCCATAAGACGTTCCCTAATTTGACAAGTTATGGTAAGTGTTACTTGAAATTAAGTGTTGAGATTTAGTTAGTTATTGATATTGAGCTCAATCCAGTGAATTCATCATTTGAAATTGTGTATGACAGGAAACTTTAGTGAAAAACTTGTTATTGAATTGTTATTGTAATTCGGTAAGATTTATGCTTTGAGCCTATGAGCTTACTAAGCTTTCATAAGCTTACTTCTGTGTGTTAATGTTCTGTGTAGATTGATAGAAGTTTGGAGAATCAGATCATCACATCGAGCTACACTATCCAGATTTCACTGGTAGATTTTGTATTGCAACTTAAGGTTTATATGGCATGTATAGGATGGGATGAAAAGAAAGTAAACTTGAAATATGGTTATGAATAACTTTCATACATATATGTTAGTTTATGTGTATGTATTTATTAGTATATAATGGTGGTTAATGATTGAAACAACATAGTAAATTTATGTAAATAAGTAGTGTAGTTGTAAATTTAGCTTACCATGTGAGTTATTGACTTGGGTTGGTTGTGGATTTAGAGTATATTGGTATATAAAAGTATTGAGTGCAGGTAGAATATGTAAAGGGTGGCCTTAAAATGGTCTATTTTTGTTCACATGGGTAGACACAGGGGCGTGTGTCTTAATCGTGTGTGACACACGGCCTGGCATATGGGCATGTGTTTTGGTCGTGTGTCCCCTGCACCTTAAAAATGAGAAATAGAATGCTCAGAATTGAGCACACGGGCAGAGACACGGGCGTGTGTCTTAGTCGTGTGGGTGACACGACCTTGGGCACGAGCGTGTTGTGTAACACTGCTAACCCATATCCATCGTCGGATTAAGGTTAAAAGATATTACCGAACATATCGAAACATTTTCTGATCAAATCACAATCATCATACACACATCATAGCATTATAATCATATATCATCAAAAAGTCCCTTTCATAGGTCTACAAGACCTTAAACATGCTTTAAGAAGGGGTCGGGACTAAACCGAACAATACAAAATTTTTTCGAAACTTAACAAATTTTCTAAGTTACAAAGGTCACACGCCCGTGTGAACAGGCCATATGCCTCACACGGTATAAGACACACCCGTGTGTCTAGGCCGTGGCAAAATAGTTCATACATACTGACTTATCCACAAGGCCACAAGACATGTCTGTGTGCATTGGCCGTGGTCGAAACTAAGTTGGGTCACACGGCTAACCACACGCCCGTGTGCTAAGGCTGTGCTCGAGACTGACTTTAAATTGTAGGACTACCCTAGGGGACACACGGCCGTGTAACATGACCGTGTGTCACACACGACTGAGACACACGCCCGTGTCTCTGCCCATGTGGACAAAAATAAGCTATTTACAAAGTCAATTTGCCACCCTTAAGGATCATTCCTACAAGTATCAATCAAAGCACAATTCATAACCAAATAGCAATCAAAACCATACTCAAATATGCATCTTTCAATTCACAATATCACTAATCAATTTCATACTCAATTTCATATCAATTCATACCAAATCCATATAACTAACTTACCAGATTGACCATTTCTCACTAGGCCATTTATACACATTAAAACATACCATTTCTTAACGCAACTTATATACCAAAACCAAACCAAATAAAAACTTTAATTTAGCCATATCACATGGCATGATTTACACTTCACAGAACATATCCAAAATCTTCTAGCCTATACATGTCATACTTCAATATTCACATTTTCAAAAGGTACCAAAATAGAGTTCGATAGTGATCCCCGAGCTTTCAATAGCTTCGATAATCTATAAAACAATTGAAAACACACACAAAGTAAGCTTTCAAAAGCTTAGTAAGACATATACAAATAAACTTATCAAATAACACCATTCTAAACCAATTCATTCATGTAGTTCATGGCAAAATACAATCACATATCCAAATGCCTCATATAGCTCATTTGATCATAATTTATTTACATATAAATAATCTCATTCTCATAATAATTCATACATATATCATATGTCCACAAACGTGCATACACTTACCTTTCATTCTCAAACATGATATACATTTCAAACGTACCTGAATTGGATATACATTCACATAGTTATTCATTTCTTGGAATGCCCGTTGAACCGTACGGAATCAAATAGGATACGTGGATAGCTCGGAAGGCTCATACAATGCCAACGTCCCAGACGTGGTCTTACATGTAATCAAATATCGATGCCACTGTCCCAGACAGAGTCTTACAAGAAATCAAATACGATACTGATGGTCCAGACATGGTCTTACACGTAAATCTCAAATCGATGCCAATGTCCTAAATGTGGTCTTACACGAAATCAAATATCGAAATCTTATGTCATGACATATGTATCCTAACTATTCCTATGGTTCATACGGGACTTTTCGGATGTCGTCACTTTATCAGAACTTTCTCAAATTTTAATATTTAGCTCAAATAGCCATTTCATCGCAATTCATTAACATATAAACAATAATAATTCAATTTAAATACATTTATTTGTATATCGACTTACCTCTTATGGAAATGAACAGAAACGAACGGCTATTCAACTACTTTCGACTTTCCCCGATCTAATTCCGTTTTTTTTTTTTGTTCTTGATCTTAATTAAGCCAAAACCATAGTCGAACCCTATTAAGCTTTTATGCTTTCTTTTTCTTTCAATTTCGGCAAACCAAGATGATAATGGACAAATTTTAAGTTTTGTTTTATTTAATATAACATTAATTCACAATTTACCAATTTATCCTTTGTTTTAAACATATAAAAACACATAATGGATGGTCATTAATGTCCATTAACCTTATCAATGACATAAAAACAACATAAAGACCTTTACTTTACTTTAATAAGCCACAACAAATAGGCATACTTAACATATAGCAAGTCACTTTTGCATTTTCTGCGATTAGGTCATTTTTCTAAATTAAGCACACAAACGATCAAATTTTTATACGAAACTTTCACACATATTAATTCACATATTATAAACACGAAAAATAATATTAAAATATTTTTCTGACTTAGATTTGTGGTCTCAAAACCACTATTCCAACTAGGGTTTAAACCGAGCTATTACATGTTGCATGGCCATGTGAAAATTGCACCTTATTTATGAAAATTAAAAAACCACACGGCCTAGCACACGGACGTGTGACTTGGTCATGTGACCTAAATTTCTTCATGCTTTATAAGTCAGAGAGTTACAACGGCTAGGGACACGGTCGTGTGAGCCACACGGCCTAATCACACGGGTGTGCCTTTAGACCACATGGGCGTGTGGACACTGTACATAAGGAAAATTTTGTAAATTTGCGAAAAATTCTTAGGGTTTTCGATTTAGTCTCGAATCGTTTCTACTATTGATAATGGGCTTCGAGGGTCCATTAAAGGGACTATATAGTATTGTCGAATGTGAATAGTATTTTGGCTCGATTTATCTGTAAACCCTAATAATACTCCATAAACCTATTCTGGCAACGGATACGGGTTAGGGGTGTTACACACACGGACGTGTGTGTTGGCTGTGTGACCCAAGTTAGAGAGTTACACGGGGTAAGACACGGGCTAGGACATGGCCATGTGCTCCTATTTCGAATGTTTACACGGTCTGTGACATGGACGTGTCTGTTGGTTGTGTGAGACACACGGCTAGGCCACACGGGCGTGTGTTCCCTATTTTATGCAAAATTGTTCTAAATGTTGAAAAATTTTCTAAGTTATCGGTTTAGTCCCGAACCACCCTGAATGCATGTTTTGGGCCTCGTAAACTCGTATTAGGGACGAAATGATTAGTTGTGAATGAATTGTATATGAAATGATTTATTTATATATGAAATGTATGTTTAAATGTGTTATACGTTCGGTAATGCTCCATAAAAATTTTGTCAAAAGGAAGGCTTGAACCCAAGACTTCACACACACCAAAAATATTTAACCACTCTAACAAATATTTAATTGTGTCAAATACTTTCAAAGACATAAATAAATTATTCAAGACGTTACAAGATAGAGTATTAATCTATTCCTAATTGAAAGAAAAGGTTTAGCGAGATTAATTTGATATATATCATTGTTATTGTATTTTTTACCTATAATTTATAAACTAATTATTTCTAAATTTTTTAAAGCTCAAAGCTATTTTAAGGAAAAGCTTAAACAATATGAATTGTTCAAAAAAAATTCGAATTATTTCAATATATTATATTTGAAAAATTTTAGTTCTCAAATAAAAAATTTGAAAATTATGATTCTAATCTACATTTTTTAAATCCAAAACCAATTATAAGTTTTCCAAAAATGAATTTACTTATTTGAGTAAATATATCAGAGAATTTGAAAAGAAAATTTTAGTAGCTTAATTTTTTTTTCAAATTTCAGAAAAAAATGTGATTTTTTAAAAATTTAATAACTTTATTTGATTTAATACACATTGTTCTACTCTAAGATAAAAAAAAAACCTTAAATTTCAGAAATAATTTTTATTTAATTATAATATATCATTTTAAATTTTATTTTATTAAAACTATTTATAAGTTTTTACAAATATAAATATATCCATATTTAATATAATTGTTCTTTTTTAATTTATAGAACTCCAATAATATAATTTTCCTAAATTAGATATTTATCTAAATAAAATAAAATTTGCATATAGACACACTCTAAATATAATTTTTTAAAAATAATTATATAAATCAATATTATAAAATTGGACGGAATACGAATGAATCTTATTAATGAGGACATCTCTCACACTATATTTTTCTAACGCAATTTTGTTTTCGATTCATGTTTAAAGTTTCTAATATTATTTTAAAATGAATAAATTTCTTGTTTTAATTGTATAGAGTTAACATTTATTGTATTTTTTAATTGTAATTTAATTTCAAACAAAAGATCGATCATAAATTTTTTTAAAAAAAAATTAGCTTTATTAAACAGTAAATATTAACTATATTCCAATTTATCCATATTTGATTCTTTTTAGTACAAAAACTAATTTGATCCATTTAATAGTAGATGGAATAATTTGACTAGGTCCTTATAATAGAAGGATTGGACTAATTTAACATGTTTAAGTTAAAACTTAGCGGTTATTAAACTATTAATAAGTTTATATTTTGATCATTTAATTTTAAAAAATTACAAAATAATCACTAAATTATTAGAAAGTTTCATTTAAGCCACTAAGTTGTTAAAATCACTACTATATAACATTTTCTATTCACACTATCTATACCAATCGAAAACTCTCATTTCTATTCTTTTCTATAGTTCCTTTTTTTTTTATGAAACAGCTTTGAAGGATATGAATCTATGAACCAAAATTCTAATAACTTTTTTCTCCGACCTCTGACATTGACTGTCAAATCAACTTGGATCTAAAGTATGTTCTTTTACTCATTGATGGGTATTAATCCACCATACCAATTGTTAAATTATCATTTAGAATTGGCTAGTCAAACTTATTTAAGGGTAAATTACAATAGATGCCATTAAAGCTTATTTAAATTTTCATTTTTGCCACCAACCTTTTTGAAAATTACAAAAATGTCACTAACATTTTTGATTATTTCAAAAATGCCACGTTAATTATCTAATGTACCATGTGTTTAAAAATGTTTTTTTTAATATTAAATTATTTATTTCTTAATTTTTTGCTGATTTATTTTATTTTTAAAAATTAAATGTGCCATCGTTTAATGCCACATGTTTCTTGTTCTTCCTTCCCCTTCCCTTTTTTCTCCTCTATTTACGCTAGCCACCGTCAACATGCACCACCATCATCAGAGCACCGATCAACCCCCTTCTAACACCGAAACGAAGCTCTCCTGCTCCTCTCTTCATCCTATGATTTAGATTTCCTTAGAAAATGATCAAAACACTCAAAACCCTGAACAAAAGATTAAAGATAAAAACTCTGATTTGTCGTCGTTCAATGTTAGGTCACCCTGAGCTTGGAACATGTTACTCTCCTCAAACTCCGCTGCACTCCCATCGTTTGGATCTTATAGCGAATGCTCCGAGCCCCTAGAACCAGATAACCCGAAATGAAGTTGTGTTATGATTTCAATTTGGGTATGGTTGCTGATTCTTGATGGTAATGAGGGATATCTGGTTAGCCACTAGGGTTTGTTGGGGTTGTTTCTTTTCTAATATGGTATGTGAATTGAGAGGAAGTTAGGCGGTGGCGTCAAACGGCGTTGGCAGAAGTTGAGTGCTAAGGAAGGAAAGGTTTTCAGTTAAAAATGGGGAAGATATGGATTTCAATTAAAAACAAAGAAAGAAAAAAGAAAATAAATAAAATCATATTAAAAAAGAAAGAAACTAAACGTGGCACATCAGACGCTGTTTCCCAAGTAACGACAGTAAACAGTGGAGTGGCATATTTCTTATAATCTGAAAATATTAGTGGCATTTTTGTAATTTTCAAAAAGGTCAGCGACAAAAATGATAAATTAAACAAAGTTCAATGGAATATGGTGTAATTTATCTTTTTAGAAAAACTTAAAGGATTAATCACTTGGATAAAAAATTTATAATAGTTTAATAATTTAAATAAATTTCTTTGAATAATTTAGTGATTATTTTGTAATTTTTTAAAATTAAATAATTAAAATATAAATATACTAATAGTTGTTATCCTAAAACTTAAAATATCAATGTTATTACGAAGTTCTTTAGCAATTCCCCTCCTTGAAGAAAACAAACAATAAATAATATTGCGCGTTACGTATAACTTCCATTTATCAATTGAAATTCTCATTGTATAAGATGTCATATTTAGAAGAAATTTACATTACTTGTTTTTGTCTTTCCTATTTAAAATTTTTATCAAACAATTATTTGTTACTCATCCCCACCCCAGTATTATATAAAAAAACCATGCTTTTCCTCCTACCACTGAGGCTTCCAAAATTAAAACTATATATGTATAATTATCCAATTTTAAGCGATTTTATATCTTTAATGGAAAATTCAGATTTGACAGTTAATCAAAAAGTCTAGAGCTACAAGTTATTTTTTAATGGCACATTTTATTCACTGGAATATAATAGAGTTGTAATAGAATAACTATTGTGGAAATGGAATAAAACTATAATGAAATTGAAGAAGCATAACAGTGATTTGATTAAATAGAATGGAATGAATATTGTAATAATAATCTTGTGTTCGGTTAAGAGAAATAGATATATAATAAAAAAAATACTAAGAATGATAAACATGCCCTTTTACTAAATTATATTATATTTTTATTTTTTTTAAATATTAAAAAACCAAAAATGTTAAATGTAGCAATTTTATCTTGAAATTAAAAAATATATTATTATTTAATTTAATTAATAAGATATAATATAAAATATTTATATAAAAATTAAAACATTATTAGATAAAAATTAAAACCCAACACCCACAATACTAATGCAAAATCCAGAGAGAGTTCATATCTTTTCTATTTTCTTTTCAAAAAAAAAAATTAATGGACTCTGACTGTGGCTTAGGGTAGTAGTTAAAATTTATTAAAGGATATTTTAGACTCAAAAAATTTGTTTTGATTTGATGGTAGCTTCACCATTGAAACTGTATTACATGACTTCAAGGAATAGAAGAGAAATGGTTATTTTGCAGAATCACTCATTCAATGAACTAAATTATTGTTTTATTGTAGCGCATTGAATAGTGACAAAATGGAATAGCCATTCCTTCCAACCAAACGTAATGTAAGCGAAAGGGAAGAGAACTCTCCCTTTTGGGAGGGGTTTTCCTATGTTTAAAGCAAGGGAATTCCTCAATTTGGATCATAGAAGATGACTTATATAATTCCTATGAGACAAGTGTTAGGCACTGATGGGCGTCGAAATCATTAAATATAAATTTCTACGACAAATAAAACAGTAAATTGAAATATAGATGTAACAACCCGATTTTGGGGCCAGTCAGAATAGTGGTCATGGGACCACAAATCTAAAACTAGAGAAAATATTTTATTATTAAAATAGAGTCATAGCATGTGTGTAATAGTGCATGAAAAATTTGGTGAGCTAATTTTAACGTTTGTGAGCCCAATTGCGAAAAAGGACTAAATCTCATAAAGTACAAAAGTCTTAAATTGATAGCTAAAGGTGTTATTTTATTAGAGAATTAAAATTTGGGGATTTTAAAGGGCAATTAGATCCTTTTAAAGGGTATAGCCAGCCATAGAGTCAAAGAGTGGACAAAATCTTAAAATTTGGTGAGTTAGGTGGCTTATTTTTTACTAAAATAGAAATAAATCAAGAAAGAATGATATCATCCCTTTTTCATCTTCTTTCTCTACTAAAAATCAGCCATTGAAGGGGGTTTGAAAGCTTAAAATTTTCAGCAACTTGAAGCACTCATAAGTAAGTGATTTCCATACCCTTTGTTGAAAATTTTTACATTTTTGAGACCCTTGAAGCATGAGCTTTCAAATGAGGGGTCTATGTTGCAAAATGATTAAGAGTTTAGGGTTTTACCATGAGAGTATTTAGGGTGTTTTTGAAATTTTAAGGAAGAAAATGAGTCTTGGGTGTCTTATAAACAACTTTTGTGAAAGGTGTTAGCATGAAAACACATAATGGGACTAAGTGCATAAGTTATAAAATAGATGATAAAAGTGTGAAATAATGGGAATTTGGAGTTGCTATAAGATTCAAAGAGGTTTGGCTAGTCTTGAGAAATAAATAAATTCGATAAAAATCGATTTTCAGACCGATGGGTAAAATGGTCATTTTTGCAAAAGTCTAGAGGCAAAATGGTCATTTAGCCCAATTGTAAATTGTTGAGTGCTTAGGTTAATAAAGTGACTTAGTAAGTGCATTCTTTTATTATAGATCAAGAAATACCGAGTTCGAACCTAAACCAGGGGAAAGCCAAGCAAACCGACTAAATCGACTAGTCACCACATTTTGTAATCTGATGTAAGTTGTATGTAAATAATACAACTACATTGCTAATGTAGGTATTGAATTAATATAGCATGAATTTCTTGATGGTGGAATTGAGAAGGTATGATGATAATAGAGATAGTAGAGTTCCCGTTTGAACCTAGAAAATAAATCGGATATTCATGCCATGACATATGGGTCATTGTTGGCTAGTGTAAGACATGTCTGGGACATGTATCGGCCTCATTATGAGAGCCAGAGTAAGACCATGTCTGGGACATGGCATCAGCATTAAGACGAGAGCTAGTGTAAGACATGTCTGGGACATGCATCAGCCTCAAGATGTAAGCTAGTGTAAGGCATGTCTAGGACATACATCGGCTACGAGGTGATAGTCTGTGTAAGACCATGTCTGAGATATGGCATCGACTTGAGATATGAGCCAGTGTAAGATCGTGCCTGGGACATGACATCGGCACCTTACGTACTTTTGAAGCTTAATGAATATCCGGTAAGGTTCCAAATGGTTCAACGGTGAACGTTATGTTCTTAAGCTAATGAGAAAAGTATAACCGTGTTATGAGTGGTACAGGTACCTAATTGGTACGTATGGAATATGAGCTCATTGTATATAATATGTGACTTGTATGGATGGTAATGAGTAAGTTATACTTATGCCTACCTTGGTATTATGAGCATGTGGATTATTGATAAATGGTTGTTGTTGTATACTTACTTATATGCAACTTACTAAGCTTTTATGTTTTCTCCCTTTCCTTTCCATTTCCTTTCAGTGTCGCCTAACTAGCTCAAGGATCACCAGAAGTCAGAGATATCGATCACACTATCAATCGAAGCTTTCGGTATAGTTGGATTTATATTTTTGAATATGGCATGTATAGGACTTAGACTTTATTATTTTGTGTCTTTGAGAATTGGCCAAATGTGTTGACTTGGGTTGGAAACTCTTCAATTTGTATTAAACTTTGAATGATGGCTAACATTCATTTGAAATTTATAAAAGATACATTATCATGGTTGAATGAATATCTGTTGTGGCTGATTTGATTATAGAAATTGTGCTCGTTTTGGTATTGGTTGGCATTTGTATGAAAATAGGTATGTAAGGGTGGCAATGAGGCTTGGTAAATAGCCTTATATTGTCCACACGGTAGACACACGGGCGTGTGTCTAGGCCGTATGTGACACATGGTCTTCCCCATGGGCGTGTAGTCCGGCCGTGTGTCCCCTGCACGTAAAAAAATTCAAGTCACTATGCATGATAATAAACACACGGGCAGAGACACAACCGTGTGTCTCAGCCATATGAAGAACATGGCCCAGCACACAAGCATATGCCTTAGCTGTGTGACATTTTGAGCATGCTGACGTCAGAAACAGAATGTCCATGTTTTCGCACACGGGCTAGGACACGGGCGTGTTGTGGCCGTGTGAGGAACACGGCCCTTTGACACGAGCGTGTGTCTGGCCGTGTGAAAACCCCTGTAGGTGTGAATTAGAAATTAATTCTACACGGGTGTGGGACACGGGCGTGTCCCAGGGTGCTTAGGCCGTGTGAGCCACACGAGCTATCGGCACGACCATGTCGAAATGGTCACACGGGCGTGTTACCCTTTCACACGGGCGTGTGCCCTGTTTTAGAGGCAAATTTTTTAAGGTTGGTTTAAAGGCCTGGGATGGTCCCGAATAGTTTTCAACGATTGATTTGGGGCTCGTAGGCCTATAATAATAAGTTTAAAGCAGAAGTTGAAAAAGTTTTAATTTGGACTGAGTCTCGGTGACTTGAGATTGGTTGTATGCATGAGATCAAGTTAGGTAATGCCTTGTACTCCACCCCGGCGTGGGTTACGGGTATAGGGTGTTACAATAGAGCAGTAGGGTCGAATCCACAGGGACTGGTTATCTAATTTCGCCTTTTCTTGTGACCAAATTTGTTGTCGCGGTCACAGTCATTCCCACGACTTGTGCGTAGCAGTGCTGAAAAAAAAGAAATAAAAATAGGGGGTTTAAATTGATTAAGGAAATATGAAGTGTAATAAAATAAAATAAAGCAAATTCAAAAATGCAAAAATAAATTTAAGAAAATAAAAGAAATTGGTAAATAAAATATTTTTAAGCTTAGCCTTGGCCTTGGTGTACTCTGATCTTGAATTGATCATTGAAACAGATTTTCCCTTCTAAGCGATAAGCTAGTTATAACAATCAAAGATCCCTCAAACCACCAACTCTTCCTCTCATATTCGATCCCGATATCACCTGCAAATCGACCCTTGTCGAATTTCCAACCACGTGGCACTTATCCGTAATTTAATACTTCGACAGCCTTATGACCTGAAAAGCTCAACTTGAATTAACGGCTTCAACCGTGTAGGTCGTTTAAATCCGATCAGTATCTCCCTTGATGGAATCCAACTAGTTTTTTCCAATTGAACATGCCAATTTGTTCGCGGGATTTTGAATACAGCATCGCCGACTCAACTTCCCAACTGTACGCCAAATGATTCTAACCCAATGCGCGCTTTTTGAATTGAAATCGAATCAACTTTGAGGGCCGAATTTTTACTATCCTATATACTGGAGAGATAGTGAATACCAAATTTCCAATTGAATAATCACCCCTGTTTCTTTCAAAGGACTCGTGTTTAGCAATTTAAAAATGGATAAAGGTATTATATTAATAGATGCTCCCAAATCACACATGGCTTTCTTTATGCCAATATTACCTATTTTGCAGGATATAGAAAACATACCTTGGTCCTTACACTTAGGTGGGATTTTCCTTTGTAGCATCGCAGAAACATTTTCTCCCACGTTCATTCATTCATTTCCTTGGAGGTTCTTTTTGCCAATATACAGTTTTTTCAAAAATTTTGCATAGCGTAGAACCTGTTTAATTGCATAAGGTAAAGGAATATTAATTTCTATCTTTTGGAATGTCTCAAGGGTTTCTTTTTCCTCCCATTCCTTTTTAACTTGGGCGAGCCTTCCAAGGTATGAGGGAGGTACAATAAATGGTTTATAAGGTGTCAGCTCAGTGGGAGCTGTTGGTTCAGATTCCTATTCAACGTTGTGGTCACGATTCGTGCCAGGCTTTAGTTCTGACTCTATTCCATCTTTTACGGTTACAGCACTTGCATTTTGACATGGGTTTGGCTCGGTTCGAGATGGTAATTTTCCTTGGTTCTCCAAACAACTAACCGTAACTGCTAGCTTACTTATTTGCTGACCTTATTCTTGGAAATGTGCTTCAGTCTTTTGTTGGAACTTTTCGGTTCTAACGGCTAACCTCTCTACTATAGCTTCAAGAGGTAATTTTGGAGGTTGATTCTGTTGAGGCTGAGGTGGTTTTTGTTGATATGGTTGATTATATTGATGGTTCGACCAATAGCTCAAGTATGGGTGATCCCTCCACCCTGCATTCTACGTACTTGAATATGGATCATAATGCCTTTGAGGTGGTCCTGGGAAGTTCCCAACGACGTTTACTTGTATAGCTGTGTCCTCAAGTAAAATCGGGCACTAGTCAGTAGGATGATCAGGCTTAGCATATACCCACACAACCGAGTTGGGTTCCTTTTTCTTGCAAGCATATTTTTAACCACATTAGTAAGTTTATCAATCTTATTTACTATGGAAGGAGTACTTAGCTCATGAACCCTTCTCGTAGGTTCCATAGGTGGTCACTACTGTTGAGAATATGCATCCATGGTCGAAATTAATTCCCTAGCTCTTTGGGGAGTCATGTTCACAAGAGCCCCTCCACTAGCATCATCAATCATCTTTATTTCTATTTGGAGTAACCCTTCGTAGAAATATTGTAGGAGCGATTGTGGGTAACTTGTGCACAACTTCTTGTATCGCTCCCAATATTCATAAAGTGATTCTGTTTCTTTTTATTGTATTCTAATTATACTCCTCCTTAACTCAGTTGCTCAAGTTGTTGGGAAAAAACTGTCAAGAAACAATTGAGACATATCAGTCCAAGTATTAATAGATCCCGAGGGTAAATAAAACAACTATTCTCTAGCAGAGTCAGCTAATGAAAAAGGAAAAGCTCGTAGTTTTATTTGATCTTCAGTTACTCCTTCTGGTTTCATGCTTAGACAAACCATGTGGAACTCTTTCAGATGAGTATGGAGGTTCTCATTTTTCAAACCGTGAAAAGTAGGCAATAAATGTATTAATCTTGACTTTAATTCAAATGGTGTTTCACCCACCAGATAAGTTATGCATAGCTGTTGTTGTTCATCTGGTGCAGCTGCAAGTTGGTGTATAGTTTGATCTGCCATGCCATTTAAATCCTAGGATGAGTAAATATCTCTAGTGTAAGATCATTCTTCAAAATTAGGTTATGGTTTTTTACCACAATGAATTGCTTATCTTCGAAGTGTTCGAGCCAACTTTTCTATCTCCGGTTTAAATGCTAAAGTCCCTGATTTTGACCTGGTCATAAAGAAAACAAACAAAAATTAGAAAATTTTCATCAATCCCTAACAACGGTGCCAAAATTTGATGGGCGTCGAAACCACCAAAAATAAATTCCTAGACAAATATAACAATAAATTGAAATATAGAGCAATAGGGCCGAATCCACAAGGACTGGTTATCTAATTTCGCCTTTTCTTGTGACTAGATTCGCTGTCATGGTCACAGTCGTGCCACGGCTTGTGCGTAGTAATGCTGAAAAAAAAAAAAGAAATAAAAATTGGGGGTTTAAATTGATTAAGATAATAAAATAAGGAAATATGAAGTGTAATAAAATAAAAGAAAAACAAATTCAAAAATGTAAAATTAAATTTAAGAAAATAAAATAAATTGGTAAATAAAATATTTTTAAGCTTAGCCTTAGCCTCAGTATACTCCGATCTTGAAACGATCCTTGAAACAAATTTTCCCTTTCAAGTGATAAGCTGGTTATAGCAATCGAGAATCCCTCAAACCGCTAACTTTTCATCTCGTAGTTGATCCCGGTATCACCTGGAAATCGACCCTTGTCGAATTTCCAACCATGTGGCACGTACCCGTAATTTAAGACTTTGACAGCCTTGTGATCTGAAAAGCCCAACTCGAATTAATGGCCTCAACCGTGTAGGTCGTTTAAATCCAATCACTATCTCCCTTGAAGGGAGATCCAACTAGCTTTTTCCAATTGAACACGCCAATTTGTTCGCGAGATTTTGAATACAGTTGTAACACCTCTCACCCGTATTCACAGTTAGAATAGGGTTACGAGGTAATACTGATCAATCAACATCATTTAACATACATAATTCATATATTTATTACTGGTCAAACTTTAGAAGTGGTTCGGGACTAAACTGATAACATACAAAAATTTTAGAAGCTTATAAAAATTTCAAACATACAAGGGTCATGTGCCCGTGTGAGACCATGTGCCTCACACGGCTCCAAACATGCCCATGTCCCAGACCATGTGAACATAGGGCATATATACTGACTTGGGTCACATGACCGACAACACGCCTATGTGTCTAGCCCGTGTGCCCTTCGAAATGGCCACACATGCCCGTGTGCCAGGCCATGTACTAGACTGTGCCAAACCTATAGGGTATACTAACTTATGCAACACGACCAAGTCACACGCCCGTGTGCTAGGCCGTGTGCCATTTAGGGGGGTATACTGACTTGTGCCACACGGCCAGTCACACGCCCGTGTGTGAGACTGTGTGGAATATACTGACTTCAATTCAATTTCACACCAAGGGACACACGGCCGTGTAGCATGATCATGTGTCACACATGGCTGAGACACACGTCCGTGTGGATAAAAATAGGATATTTGCAAAGCCAATTTGCCACCCTTCTTGCACATACCTAATTAAACTCAATTTGTACCATTTTAAGTCACAAATAAGCAGCCAAAAGTTCATCAACCAATACATAATCATACCATATCCATTTCAACTAAATTCAGTACTCAATTCCATACCATTTACCTATTCAAATACTAATCAATTTATCTTCCTTTGCTAAGCATAATTCACATATATAAATCATCCAACTAAACCAATCTATGTATTTACATTCACTTTAAACACATTCACTCAACTTAAGGCTATTACTGAACATTAAAATAGAACCATTGCACATTCATAAAACATCATCAAGTTCACCATTATAAACCAACTCAAATAGATTAATTACATGATCATCAAACATACCAAAATGACACAAGCCTATACATGCCATATACCATATATACATTGCTTCAAAAGTACCAAAATAGATGATCGATAGTGCGATGAAGTCTCTGATGATTCCCAGATTTGAGTTAGCTTCGTAAAACTATAAAACATTGAAAATTAAACAAAGTAAGCTTTACAGCTCAGTAAGTTCATATGTGAACATGAAATAATCACAACATTCATATAGCAATTCAAAATAGATAATATCATCAACATTTAAAACATTAATTCATGAACATAAAATTTATTCATATCATCATTCATGAGTTCTCAACTTCATCTATCTCGATACTTGAATAGTTTTTCGTACATACCTGTACCGATACATTTCTATTTCTCATCAATACTCTTATCAAACCGCTCCAGTTTATAAGTGCTTATGATACAAATTTATCGATTTTTCCGATGCCATGTCTAACTATGGTCTTTCACATACATTGCCAAGGCCCTGCTGTGGTCTTTCATTCACATGTCATAACCCGGTTATGGTCTTATTATTCGATTACCATAGGCCGGCTATGGTCTTATTTGGTAACTTGCCTTACTCAACTCATACATTTCATTTAATATCTCAACATTTGTCCAATAGAATAATTACTATATCAATTTCATCCATCAAACAGATAGGTACACATTTAAGTTCAAATATACGAACTTACCTCGTATTCGGAATTGTCGTATTAGGTTGACTACTCGATAACCTTGCTTTCCCCCCGATCTAAATCCGAATTCTTTCTTTCTTGATATATATAAATTCAAAATTGACTTATTCAATCACATATTCTTTAAATTTAATCCTTAAACACATATTTGGGAATTTTTACACATTAGCCCCTAAACTTTCACATTTATTCAATTTAGTCCCTATTTCACAAATACACAAAATTCACATAATTTCATTATACTCTAGCTTAGCCGAATTACCTATAGGTCCCTAGCAGCCCATAACTTTCATTTATTCCACATTTCAACCCTCAATTTACATATTTCACAATTTAATCCCTATTATGCAATTTCATCAAAAATCACTTTACAAAATATTAAAATCTATCATCAAAAATTCATATTTCATCCTCAAACACCAAAGAATACATAAGCTCATCAATGGAAACTCTTAAAATCTTTAACATTTTTGAAATTAAAGGTACGAGCTAGTTAGAAGACGAAGCAACGATCACAAAAACATAGAAATTATCAAAAATCGAGCAAAGAACATACCTTAATCAAGAACAATAAGGGCCGAACCCTAAAACAACACCTTTGGCTTCTTTTCTTTTGATTTTAGGTTATAGATGAAGAAAATAAAGATGAAAATGGTGTTTGTTTTATTTATTTTACTTAATAACCAATTTACCATATTAACCCTTAATAATAAAACATTTAAATCATCTAATATAAGGCCATCTATGTAAAATTACACTATCAATGGTCTAATAACATCATAAAGACCTTTCATTTAATAAACCATAGCAATTAGACACCTTTAACAAGTAGAATGTAACTTTTGCATTTTACGCGATTTAGTCCTTTTTCTCGAATTAACCATTTAAACGATAAAATTACTTCACGAAAATTTCACACATTCATAATTTCATGCCGTAAACACATAAAATAATATTAAAATAAATTTTTGACATTGTATTTGTGGTCTCGAAACCACTATTCTAATTTGACTAAAAAACGAGTTGTTACAACAACACCGCCGACTCAACTTCTCAATTGTATGCCAAACGATTCCAACCCCACGCGCGCTTTTTGAATTGAAATCGAATCAACTTTGAGGGGCGAATTTGTACTATCCCATATACCGGAGAGATAGTGAATACCAAATTGTAAAGTATTTAGTTTGGGTTCATATCTCACGATTACTTTGTCAAAGTGATAATCAGGCTAAGGCTAAAAAGGATTTAGCTAATCATGAAAAGAATCATAATAAATGGTTTAAATGAAATTATAGAAAGTGGGAAGGAAAAGGGCCTTGGAAGGTAATTAAACCTAAAGTTGAAAGTAAAAGAAAAAAAAAGGCAAAACGTGTGTTCAATTGGTTGTAGCCACTAGATATTTATACATAATTTTAGTGCTAAAATTTAGCTAGATTTTTTCTAAATATTATCACTAAATAATTTTAAATATTATCACTAAATATTATCATTAAATAATTCGAAATTTAAAAATCGAATTTAAACTAGTTACAAAGTTGTAACAATATAAAAAATCTTTCAATTTTTATCCAGCCACTTTAAAAAAAAAAAACTTCAACCCTTCAATCTTTATCCTATCTTCTTTGAATCTTCAATCTTTCAATCAAGCCCTTCTCTTTGCTTTTTGTTTCAATTTAGCCCATTTTTGTAAGAATTAGAATTCAGCACACCAACTTCATTCTTGATAAAAAAAAATCTAAATTTAATAACATTTTATCAAATAATTAACTAAAAATAAATACATTAAAAATACGAATTTATTTTACTATCAGGCACATAAGGCCAGTAGGATGTCATATATGATCCACGTGTTTATAATAATGTAACTCTTAGTAAGGTAATCTCTAAGATTGACGAGCGAAGTCTTTTTGTGTAGTGGTTGATCTGGTCTCTCACACGTAGTGCAGACATATAACAAAATTATTTATCAATGGCTTGAGCGGCTAAAATTAAAACTATGCAGAAAATTAAAATTTAATTGACCAAATAGGTAATTTACATTTATTTTTTAATTCCTATTTAAAAAAAAATTTAGAAGGTCACTCGGCATATTAGACAATATAAAAAGATGACATAAGTTTGCTGACTCAACATTTCATTTACCTAAATAATATATTGGTAAATTATATTTAATGTCACTAAATTATTAATAAGTTTATGTTTGAGTCACTTAACTTCAAAAAGTTACTAAATGGTCATTGAACTATTCAAAAGTTTTTATATAAGTCACTATTAAAATCGATGTTGGAAGGGCTTCTTTGTTTGCACCGTCTGCACTAATCGAAAGCTCTCATTTCTTTCTCTTTTGCAGTTCAATTCTTTTCATAAAACAACTTTGAGCATCACGAATCTACGAACCAAAGTCCAAACAACTTTCTTCTTCTTCTTCTTCGATCTTCGACACTAACCGTTAGATTGGTTTGTATCTAATGTATGTTCGTTTATTTGTTGATAGATACTGGTCTACTGTACTGATCGTCGGATTGTCACTTGGAGCTCGCTAGCGGTTTTTTTTTTTAAAAGAACTTAACAAACTAGTTACTTAAATAATTTTTTTTGAAAATTTAATAACTATTTTATAACTTTTTGAAATTTAATGTCCAAAACATAAACTTACTGATAGTTTAGTGGCATTAAGTATAATTTACCCATAATATTTAGTGCATGATTTTAATTGTATCATTTGGCTAATATTATAATTAGTGGGATTTTGATATCTCCATCATTAGCTCCTCTATGCCACAATGATTTTTACTTTTGCCCCTAAAATTGTTTTAACGTTGAGATGACACATAAAGCTACTTTGGGATCAAATTAATGGGACTGAGCTATAGCTTTTGAATGCTCGAAACAAAGATATGCAAACATCCAAGAAGATTTAATACCATTTTTTCTATAGACTAGCTAACAACCTCATGCACTAGCTCCTCCACAACCCAAGGATCCTTGAACTTGTCCCCATTTAATACCCCAATTTCATAACCTCCCAAATCCACCTATATCTAAATTGGGAATCTATATATAGATGAAAATAATATGCCCTTTGAGTTCATGCATGTTCCAAGAGTAGGTCAAAAGGGAGTCAAAGAAGAAAGATTTTGATAGGGAAAGAGTAACAAAAGTGGCTTTAAAAGGTTCATAAGCTCTTATCATAGACGTTGGAGAACCCACATGGCCACATTGCCCATCCTCTTGTGGGAATGGTAAGGTCCATTTCAAGCTGTCCTCCTTTTGCAACCCCAATTTCTTGTATGCACTGCATCTGCCCCTTTCCCTTTTATTTTACTTTGCACTATAAAACAAAATATAAATTAGAAATAAACAACTAAAAATTGTTCCCCTCCTCCAATCATTCACTTCATGAATTGGCAACATCCATTAGATTTTATGTATCCTTCTATTCTGTGGGATCCCTTGTGTTTGATCCATGTGTATTCGACAAATTGGCCATTGTTCCCATTGCCCTTCCATTTGCAACAATTTGTTGTAACCTGTATATCCATCAAAATCTCACCAGGATTCTTTTTTTTATCAGAATTTGCTTCTTGATTAGTTTTTGGTCCTACAAGGTCATGGAGCTAGCTATGTCTGCCTCATCCACAATGATAGCCTACTTGTAATTTAGCCATGAGAGTTATAATGAAAAAAAAAAAAAACAAATATTTTACAGCACGTTTCATGAAAGTTTTTCAATATAGCTAAACTACTCAATTACCCACCCAAATATATTAGTGTGTTTTTATTTTAGTCACTAAACTTTAAACATTTTCAATTTCATCACTAAGTTATTTACTTTTATTGTCAGTCCTCAGTTAAATTGTTAATGGCAGGATGATATGAACTTTCTTTAATTACTATATTAATAAATTTAGCCTTCAACATTGGTAATTTTAGTCATAATTAAAAAAATTACTTTTACACATTTTGTCAACTTAGTCAAGATTCTCAAAACTAAAATAAATTTTAAAATATAAGGGTGCGCCTGTTTCACATAAATGACTTAGTAAAAGGTTTTCTGTATAAAAAAAAACACTTTTCCAATAAACTGATTTACTCCTTTAAAAATAGTAAGTCATTTTTCGAAAAAAGTACTCTTTTATGACTAATTTTCTTATTATATAAAATTTAACTTGACTCAAGCATAATGTTACTATATTAATAATATTTTTATTTTAGTTTAAAAAATATTAAAATATTGATATCAAATATCATAATGTTAAATATTATTAATATAAATATTTAATTATTTATATGTAATAATATATTTTTAAATAATATTCTTAATATATTATTGAAAACTATTTATACTTATATTTTAATAATTTGTCATTATCTACTTTCATATATCTAACATGTATAGAATTTAAATTAAGTTTTAATTAGACTTTTTTATTATTAAGTTTATATATGATATTTATTATAAAATAAATTTTGATTGTTAAAAAAAAATGTCACTATAATATTTTATAACAAATACATTTATAATGTGTTTGTTTCACTAAAAACAACTTTTAGAAAATGATTTCAGGAAATTTTGTCAAAAAATGAAAAATATTTTACACAAAATTATTCAAATATCAGAAAATATACGTTTTCCCCCAAAAAAAATCAATATATTTTTAGAAATCATTTTCTAAAAGTTATTTTTAGTGAAACAAATCAACTTAAATTAAAAAAAAAATATTAAAATTCAAAAAATTAACTAAAAATTCTCTTCAAAGTTCCAAACATTCTTCCAACAGTTCTCTTCACCGAACTACCTTGTGTTAGTATTAATCAACCAAATTAAAACAACAAAAACAATGGTCAAAAACATTTTCCTTAAAATTGTATTTCCTGCCAAAAAAAAAAAAACAAACGATGCTGTCCTTTTACTTGTCTCTCTAAAAGAAAAATTTTAAAATCCTAATCCTAATTAAATCCCTTAAGATAAAATTAAGAAATTGTCTAATAAAATAGATAAAAGGTAAAAGATAAAATATAATCCTAATAAAACTCTTAAAATATTATTTTTACAAATAAAGTTAAAAAATAAAAATATCTTAATTTCTTTGTACCTCCATTAACTGCTTTTGTCCTAAAAAATCTTCTAGAGATCTACATTTTTTTATTATTGTCGATTTTTCTGGATTTGTTTCGCACTTAGACAAAAATCAAGTAATGAACTCAAAATTAGCGACATCATATCCAAAAATGTATCGAAGTTAAGCAAAGCAAATATGTTAATCGGGCATAATATCAAATTTTAATTCTTTCATTCTATGAACAAGACTATACAATTCCGGGAAAAAATGAAAGATATAATAAACACCCATTATTTGCAGTGAAGGACAAGTTCCACCAAATTGAACAAAGGCTTCAACCTCAACAAGAATAGAACATTACAATACGTTAACTATGAGCTTTGTTACACCTCAAGCACAACATATCTAGGGTGATTGTAAGTGTAACACCCCTTGACTCGAGCCAACGATAGTCTCGACCAAACGACGTGTTTGATCCTACTTCTCAGTTTATGCTTGGAATCAACTAAACCTATAGTTTTGATACCACTTTATGTAACATCCATTGACTTAAGCCAACGATGGTCCTAGTCAGACGATGTTACATTTGATGCCTAAGGCAACTTAGGTGACTTAGTCATTGAATGGAGAACAATTACAAGTCTAAGTATTCTAGTATCCTAATACAAACAACTTACGATGAAATCAATGACTTTGCCCATCTATGTATGTGCAACTAAAGGATAGGTAGATTTTTTTTTACTCAGCAAAAAAAAAAAAATATTCATAGGAATTATCTAAACTAACCAAAAAGTTAGTAACAAAAAGTATGTTGACAGTTACAATATGCTTGAAACAAATATCTGAAAAGATCAGTGAAAAAAAAACACATAAGACTTAAAATGTAATACTATAAAACACCAAATCACATAAAAAAGACTTGAACACTTCAAAAGTGTCACATCCTAAAAATTGGGTTAGTAAATCGAGAGAGAGGTCATGCCCTGTTTTTAAATAAATGTTGTGATATTGCATTAAGTGAGTTAATCTGGTCCAATGGTTGAGTGTTGTGTTTGTGTGAGAGGTCCTGTGTTCAAATTTTTTTCCTTGAATTTTTGTTATTTTTGTCTCGACCCCTATCTTTGAACATTTGGCTTATATATTATTTTCAATCAACTGTTAGCAAGAATGAGCTTGTTGGTTCAACGCTAAAATTTTAGCTTACCCTTAGGTCCTCAGTTTAAATCTTGTTGTGTTTAAGAGAGAATTGTTTTTGTTTTAAATTCTAAGGAAAAAAATCTTATATGGATAAATTATAGGATTTTGTGGCTAGTTATCAGGATTGTTGGGGTATTCTTTTAAAAATATTTTTGAAAATATTCCCTAAATCTTCTTCCACTCTTTTTCGTCCCTCTCTCCCACTATTGCTATCATTATGTTTTTTTTTTGTTGTTGTTGATGGAAACACCTCTCTGTTATTTTTTCCCTTTTTTGATTTCTCATTCTCGTTCTTTCGCTGCTCATTTTATTCTCTTTTCTTTTCACAATAATACTTCTTGTGTGTCGATCTTCATGTGCACTTGCTGCCATTCAGACGTTTAGTCCTAAACCGTCACTTCTTCTGTGTTCATTCATAGTTGTACGGGTTTTGAGCGGGTTGTTAGGGTGTTCTTGATCGAGGTAAGTGTTTTTTGTGTTCTCGTTAGTGGTGTTATTTATTTGCTCTATTCTTTTTTAAGGAAGGTATGAGAAGTTTTGGTTTGGTTTGTGGGATTTTGGTCTAATTGATGTGGTGAATTTGATAGATGAGGAGCGTGAGACGCATTAACCCTTTTGTGAATTGAGAGTCTTGTAAATGTTGATTTTCGATGTTAGGGTCGAATGCTTATCGCTTGTGGCGAAGTAAATTGATTGGATTTTAGTGTATCAATGTTAATTAGTCTATTTTAAAAAAAAATTTAGGGTTTGAAAGTGTGTCGTATTTTTTTTGGAAATAGTAAGGTTTGTAACGATAATATCAAAAAATAGCGAACGTCGCGAAGCTGAAAATTCACTATTGACGTCACACAACCGTGTGCCAGATCGTGTGAGCCACACAACCGTGTGCCAGGCTGTGTGGGCCACAAAGGCCTGTTGGCCCTTTTTTTTTATAAATTTTAGATAAGGTCGTGTTTTGAAGTGCGTTTCGAGGTCAATGATTCTGTAGGGTCGATAAATGATATGTATTATTTTTGTTAAAAGAAAATTTTTGTTATGATATGATTGCATAAATTCTGAAGATATGTTGCATTATACAATATGGTTCTGATATGTAAATTAGTAAGCATAATCGGCATGTTTTTTATTAGTTAAGTATACACGATTATTAATATGTTATGTTTTGTTCAATTCTTGTAGCATGTGACATTGTGGTTGTTCTAATTAAAGTGATTTGTAATTATTGAAATTTGATATATTTGTTTTGCAAAGCATGAAATCGCATGTTTACTGGTTTCTGTTAAAAATACAAATGCATGTTCAATATGCTTACTATTTTGATTCTGTATTTGCATGCATTGTCACATTACGTGGGGTTGGGATAATTTAAAAAGTAGGAAGTTCTAGCAGTTTAATGATTTACACTATCTGGTGGTTTAACCAAATATTTGTTATGGTAGCTTGATTGCAATATAGTGAATTGACCACATATATTTGATCTGGTAGTTTAACTGCAACTCTAGTGGCATTGTTTACAATTATCCGTTAGTGTGTTTTTGGACAGACAAGTTTTGGGGAACTCTTTTTGGTGTCTAGCGGAGTTGAGGTAGGAAGTTTTCTGAAAAATCTGCATTATGTTTTTCGAAAATACTGCATTGACATAACTATGCATGCACAATTTTACACATCTGAATTTGATGAGATTCACTGCGATATTTTGATATGTTTATTATGTTATTTGTGTTTCTGTTCGACTTAAGTTACACACTAAGCTTTATAGCTCACCCCTTTCATTTCACCATTTCAGGTAATCGACATAATTAGGATTGGGCGGCGTTTGGGAACTCAGATTAGTTTTCTCACATAAAATGGATTGATTTGTTAATAATCAAATTTTCTAGACTTCTGGTTGTTGGACTAATTTTTGGATTAAATTTGTTTTCAGGTTTTGTGGTGGTTTTTGTTATTCAATTAAAGATTTTCACATGATTTTTGTTAATGAAAAATAAATGCTTGGTTTTCAAAATTAAACAAGCTAAGGATTTTCCGCTACAAATTTGAAATGAGTTTTATGAAAATTAATAACGAAAGTTTCAGAATATGCTCAATCGACAAAACTATATGTTTTCACTTATCGAAATCATGGTTTCAAATTATTGAATCTGAAATTTTTCGCTGCAAAACAAAGTATTAAATTATGAGTTTTTCTGTAAAATAAATAAGTTCTACGCATGACTATCTAAAGAAAAACATATAAGAGTATTGTTAAAAATAATATTTTCAAATTAAACGATTTTCAAAAGCTAGTTTTTAGTTAAGGTTTTCAAATGGGAAGCGTAACACCTCAAGATCTGACCATAACGATTAGGTCAGGTATGGGGTGTTACAAAAAGTTACAAGAACTACAAAAAAACGATACATGCATGGTAAAAGTACATGTAAAGAGAGAAATAAGATTGAAAAAAGAAAATTATATGCAAAATACACCTTCATACTATAAAATATCAATCAAGACACTCATTATCTCCTCCCATCTTTGCAACTGCAAACTTTAAGAACAGAAAAAACCACACAAAGCAAATGAAGATGCAAAATGGAATCTTGCAAATTCAAAAAGAATTCATAAAATCCACATTAAAAATTTCAAAAACCCAAAGGCAAAACTACAGAAATCAAATACTTGATGCAACCAAAACAACTAGCATTTGAAGATCCAATCTATATTGCAAATTCCCCTTAAAGAACTCAACTTATCATCGAAACACCTAACCCAATATCTTACTCATCTGTAGTACCTTTTGCCTCCTTCCCACCCAATCGAATTGGACATTGGTCACAAACACCTAATTGTCTATGGATCCCAAATAGTGAGCTTCGTAACTTGAAGAAGAATCATATATGTCTTTCTTTCATCCTTCAAACCACTAGCCAACCCATGCATAATCTAGGAGAGAATGAAACATCATTATAGCCTTGAACATTCAAAGTTCCAAAGGCGAAGTGACAACACCTTCCAAAAAAATAAAAACGAAAGAAATAACCACCTAGAGAATAATACAATAAAAAAATAACCTAGTGAACCAAGAACCCATTACCCCCAATATTGAAACTAATGCATAGATTGAACATAACTGGTAGGAATCTTTAATAAAATTCACAAAACCAACAATAGCCTAAGAGACAAGCAAAAACATACCTTTTACGCTTACCTTCTCCCCACCTTCCTTTACATTTCCTTTATTTTACTCAAAATGATATTTTTTCTCCTATCATAACTAATCTTAACTCATTTCCAAAAGACCAAGTAGCAACAGCCTCATAAACCAAAACCTCCTCCTCTAACTACTTTTGAATTAGATTATTCCTATTTACAAAATCACCATAAGATAGAGAAGCATTCACTACCCTACTATTGGGATCATCCACACAACAACATTTTCTTTTCTTTCTTCCTCTTTTGGAAATCAATTTCTTTTTTTTCCTAACCACTTCCGCTAAGTAACAATCCTTTAACTTGAAAATGTCTTTGACATTTTATTCATGTTTAGGCTTCAAGGCAAGCTCATTAGAGAGACCTTTAGTAATTTTGGCCTTCATCTCATAAAGATTTTAGATTGGCCCAAATTATATATCCATATTAGAGCCCTTCCCAAGAGATCCATCTTGAGGTTGAGTAAAAGTCCTTGAATGGTCATACAATCCCAGCCCATCATCCTTATCATTCGAAAGATCAATATCTTCAATATTTGGGCAATCCAAAACTAGATGCAGATTAAAAATAAAAGTAAGTTGCCCATCATTCTCACCAAGATGATTAAGATTATTTTTGGAAGAAACGCCCATGACATCATTCTCTTCCATATCTACCATTATCCTAGTTTCATTGAGTACATGATTCGATCGAGGGACCGAATCCAATTGATTACCCAAAACTCTAACATCATCATGCTACATGTTTTCTATCCCCGTTACCCTTACACACTCTCCCATACTAATAACATGTTGTCCCTTATTGATTGTATCTCTTTGCCCAAGGCCTTCATCAGAGTCTTTCTCAAATGCCAGTTTATCGCACCATGACCTTATCTCCTTTACAACCCCTTCAAAATCATCTTTATCTTTTCATAACATACTCCTACTATGGCCAGAAAAATCATTTTTTCCATTCATCTCTAAGCTTTCTTCAGGAGTACTCTACTCAAGTTCATAGTTATACATTAAATTAGGAAGAATAACAAGGTTATTTTTAGAGATCTTGATGCTGAAGAACTCACTCCTCAACTTTAACTTGATGATTTCTTCAATCTGATGCAAGGTAGAAGTTACAAATATACCAATCAAACGAATGTTTACTTATAGTAGTTGTGACTCGTAGGAGGTGATGTAACTCTTCAAGCTTGTTTTCAACTCAACGAGTCATGACTACTATAAATAAACCTTTGTTTGATTGGCATATCTACCTACACTTTTGTGGCATGTACATAGGTGGTCAAAGTCATTAATTGCACCATAGGTTGCTTGTATTAGGATGCTAGAATAGTTAGACTTGTAATTTATCTCTAATCAGTTACTACATCACTAAAATTGCCCTAGGCATCGAATGTAACATCATCTAACTAGAGCGATCACTGACTCAGGTCAGAGGGTGTTACATAAGGAAACCCGCTCCTGAGGGTCTAAAGCAACAGGCAAAATCAACTAAAAATCTGAGCATCCACAAAACTAAAGAGAATGACAACAAATCCATCCCTAAAAACACTTGCAAAAGCAAGATTATTACTTCCACAAGACAAGAAAAAAATTTCCACCATTTTAATAAGAAAGAAAAGAAAAATTTATTAAACAAAAGAAAATAACATAAAACACATAAGATTTAAAGCAACATAAGACGGGGTAATAAATATTATGTTTTTAATTCTTTTTTTAAGATAAGCATATACATTATTTTTAATCTAAACATAAAATTGTCATTTTTAGTCTATTCTTTACCTATTGAGTAATATTATGTTACCCAACAAAGTAATTTTATTACATATATATTTCATTCACCCAACTAGACTAAACTAAACTATCTAATACATAGTAGTTCAATTCAAATGATTTTACTTTGGATTCAAATAAAAATATTTCATGGGAAGCATTGTAGGGTTGATGTACAAGTTGAGATGAAATTCCATCATAAAAAAAAAAAAATCGAGGCAAACAACGTGTGATGCTTCTTTCTGTTGTTTCTTCTACATTAAAAAAATGTCAAGGTTACATGTCTCTCTACTCAAGCTTTTTAAATGACAGCGTGGGGCTAGCTTTACATATTGAAGACTAAAATAGTACTTAGTGAGTTGAAGAGATGAGGCTATAAGTAATAGTTTTTATATATTCCAATAGATAAGAAGGCAAATCTATAGGAGCTTGATTTAATTAATATGGGATGCATGAAAACTCATGTCTGCTTCAATTTGTTCATTTGTCGGGTTTTTTGGTATCATTTCTTAATCAATTAACAATGGGGTTTTTCCTAATTTGTCATTCAACTTGTGTCTTAAATGCAAGTGAAGTCTATTCAGAAAGGAACTGATTGAGATTATTTAACTTTAGTCCTTATTCATATAAGCTTATTGTCTCAAAGTCCAAATTTTGTTTTGGCTCTTATATGTGCTGTCATTAATTTTGATCATCAATCAATCCTAATCACATCAGTTATGGTTTATAAGCTTTGCATGATATGTCTCCACTGAGAAAATTTGTCGAATTTAGAGGTCATGTTTTGATACTAATTGTGAGCTTCAAATCCAAGGAAATTGACCAAAGAAAGAAGAAGAAAGCAATGTATAGAAATAGTAAGTTAATCTGTTGTAAACATTGAAATGGAATTCCATAAATGCTTTGTGACTAACAATAAATTACAAGTAAAAAAATTTCACATATGCTAGTGGGGAACATTTGTGACACTTAATAAACTTGAAAAGGTGTTGAAAAATATGGCATCTTCCTCATGGCATGTGTTGTAAGGCAATATATATTAGGTTTTAAGTCAAAGAGGACCATGTTGATGATGATGATGAGTGGAAGCAAGCTAGCCCTCCAACATATCCTTCTCTCATTAATCTTTCCAACTCTTTTGCCTCCTGTGCCTTTTCCCTCTTAAATTACATTGCAAAAAAACAAAGTAATTTGTGAGATTAATTAATGAAATTTACATTTAAATAAAAGAAAAATATTGAAAGATTATGAGCTTTATAGGAATAATATTTTACCTGCATTCTTTCCAAGGCATCTGGCTCTGAGTTGAAATCATAATATGTGCTTGCTGCCGTCAGCTTCATTGAAAGAAACTGTAACATTTAGGAAACAATAGGTCAGTGAGATTGTGTTACAGCTATACAAAATGGCACACATACAATTTACAATACATATATGCATGCAAGCTTACATACATAATAGATCATATTAAATTAAAAAGTAAATTGATCATTTTGTTATAATTTTATCTATTTTTGTTGTTAAAAATTAATTTTATATGTTAGCATGATATAGATATAGCACATTACGTGTTACTATTGGGTTATTTTGTTAATTATATCGGTAATTAACAGTACAAATGAATAAAACTTTTAACAAAAATGATCAATTTACTCTTTAATATAATGTATAAATATTATTTTATTTATTTTTTAATAAAAAAGATCAAATGCAATGTAACTCTTAATATAAAATCTTCATTAAAACTTTTATCATAGATTTATATTCTACATTAAGTTGAAAATGGGCAAAGGCAAATGAGTAATCTTTGTTTTGAACCCACCTCAATTTGATTCTGCAAAGATTGTACATAATTGATTATCTCATCTAACATTACTGCCATGCCCATGGTCTGCACAATATCAAACACAGTAGACAATGTGTAAGTGTATAAATAAACTTCACTGTTTTTCACAAATTCCTTGTCCTTGAAGAAAGAAGAAAAAAAAGCGTTTACCCTATGGCACCCTGGAACAATATCTTGCAAGCATCTTAACCTTTCATTAATTTTCCCTCTTCTAACCCTTTCTGCCAAGCTGTGACTATCAGTAGCTTGACCTCTTCTGGCTCTAACATGAACTACATCTTTTGGTTTCTCTACTTCCTTTTCATTACGTTTTGCTCTTTTCCCTCTTCCTGAATCCTGCATACCAATCAAAAAGTCTAATTGAAATTAAAACCCAAAAACATGAAAAGGAAAAAAAAAAGAAGAAAGAAAGAACATGTATATTTACATTTCCTCTCTTGACTTCAGTTTCAGAAACCTGAGGAGATGATAATGAGTTCCCAAAACTCCTACTTTTTGATACATCCAAAGCTTTTCTCTTCTTGCTTTCATGGATTAATTCAGTTTTAGCAGTGAGAAGGGGCTGGAAAACTGATGCTGAACTCTGCAAGTTTCCTTCCTCGTGGCCTGGGATAGCCTGTGCTTGGCTGAAGAAGTTGTCAATGGAGGAGGACAAGAAGCTTTGGTAATTCATAACTGAATTATCTAAGAGACGGGGGTTTAGTTCAGTGAAATGGTTAAGTGATTCCATATCCAAGAAAGAAAATGATTGTTTAAAACTTTCAAAGTCTGATGTAAAATCAGCCATTGGAATTTATGAGACAAGTTTTTTTATTTGAAGATGGGGAATGGGTATTTTGGATAATGAGGAGTGGGACTTGCATTTATAGAGTGGAATCAAAATTCAATAAGCACACACGTAAAAATGTTTTATGAAAGTAAAGATGCATTTTGAGAGGACCACGTGGCGTTTTAGGCTTCTGTGATTCATGTTCGGAAGCTTTTAGCTAAGGTAGAAATCTCCTTCAACTTTTTTTTTTTTTTTAAATACACTTAATAGTTTTTATTTTAGGTGATGCTTCTGAATATATCCAATTATGAAACGTTTATAAAATAATTATTTAATTTTATTTTTTTAAAACCCAAAATAATTAGACGATAAAAATAAAAATAAATAATTAATTATATTTTTTTATAATTAGATGATAGAAAAACATAATTTAATTATACTAATATAATTTACCCTTTATTTAATTTTAAATTTAGTTTATCACTAAAAAGTTTTTAAAGAGAAAAGAATTATCTTAGAGAGTAAGCATTTAAAAAAAAGAAAAGAAAAGAAATTGAGAATTAGTGTAGTGGGGTTTTCATTTTTGCTTTTTTTTTTTTTTGTTATAATAATAAGATTAAATTCACCATTGGATTCATTGAATTATTTGGATAAAAGAATATGTATGGTCCATGGTGTGATCTCCTTTCCTTTTCTTTTCCTTATGTGATTTTTTTTAATAATATTATTATAGATTCCGGTTATATTTGTTTTTAATATAATATTTAAATTTATCCATAACTCCCTTATTAATTCATAAATAAAAAAATAATATGCTTTACCACACTCAAACCCATATTCTCTTGCATTAATAATAATATTCATACAAATTGAACTAAGACTCAATTAGCTTTCCTTTATGATTATTTTATATATATATATATATATATACATTTAAAATTTTGTTTTGAGGGGCTTATCACCACCACCTCATTGAACTAACTCATGTTACCATAACTTTTTTTTATTCATATTAAGCAGGTGTTTATATTCAATAAATATTTAAATAAAGTATGAAATATAATATTTCAAGATATAATATAAAACGGTCCCTTTTATCTAAGTTTTACGTCGTTATGCATTCATATGTTTTATTATTATTATTATTATTATTATTATTATTATTATTATTATTATTATTATTATACAATATTCATGTTTTATTATATCTCTATATTGTGAAGATGCTGAAATTTAATTACAAATATTTAATAATTCTGATATTGTGTTTGTATTATTCTTTTCATAATATATATTTATCAAGATAATATATATATTCTTTTCATGTTTTATTTATTGAATATCGAGTTTAAAATCATATAAATTAAATACAAAAGTTTTATTTAAAAAGACATTTTTATTCTCCTAAACAAATAATTTTAACTCCATAAATTTGAAAAAATTAAAGTTAAAATTTTAAGAGTAAATTCTTAAATGCATTCACATAAATCCAAGTAACAAAAGCTATCATTTCTGTTTAAGTGCATTTGGACATAAAATGGGTATATCAAATGCATTTTGCCTTTAGTGGTTACAAAGGTGTGAAGCTTTAATCAAAATATTCAATATGAAACCATGTATTCCTAATTTCTATTTTCTCCACTTGAAGAAAATATATGTCAACCTCAGAATGCACTTCCCATTTACAAGTGCCCATCCTTTTCCAAGTACCATGATCAAATTTATGGTTTTCTTCACTAAATCCTCTCTTATCAAGATTTTTTTTTAATTTAAAATACATAGCATCTTTGAAATACAAAATAGGTTTTAAGGATGGGCTCTTTTTAGTATTAAGATGTTTTTTTTTTTAATAATTTCATTATAGGTTTTGATTATATCTGTTATTTTTTATATAATGCATAGAATTATTCATAGTTCTCTAAACCCATAAATAGGAGAATAATGGACTTCAACGTACTCAAACTCACATCCTCTTACATTAGCAACAATACTCATACTAGTTGAGCTAAGACTCAATCGACCTTTTTAGTATTAAAGTTAAAAGCAATGGTAAATGATCAACCTTTTAAAGAAAAGGATTTTCACCCAAATCAAAAAGTTCAAATATTTTAATTTAACTTTTGTAAAAGTGTTTTTAGCGAAAATTACTTTCTTGTCCTTATGTTTTTAACAATCAAAACATTGTTCCCAAGTAAATATTTAAGAAAATAGTAAAAGTACCGTGAAAGCCTTTGTATTAAAAGTTAGATTATATTTTTCTCTACTCAAAAAATGAACAAATTAGTTCTTATATATTAGGTCAAAGAGTAAATTGATGCTTTTGCTAAAAATTCCATCCATTTTTCTATTAAAAACTGGTCTCTATACATTAGCATAAGATACACGTGCACATCACGTGTAACTGTCTGGTTATTTCATCAACATACCAATTTTTAACAATAGAAATGGATGAAACTTTTAATAGAATAAAACTAGTTTACATTTTAATCTAACATATAAGGATTAAATTGCCCGTTTTTTCACCTCAAGATAACATAAACATAGTATAAATATACTGTGTACGTAGGGAAGCAAGGGGAGGATGAAAATGAGAGAGGTCCGACCCATATTGGATCCTTATGTGCCGACGTCTTGAAAGCTAAATCTGGCCAACAATAATAATGGCCATTGCAATCCATTTCCATATATTGCGCGACGAGCGACCAACTTGCATGGGCACCTTTTGCTTTTCCACAGTTGGTTTTGGCCGATACCCTTCCTTTTCATCTCTATAAATCCATATTTACATATGTCTATGGTTTATTAATGGGATTCATACAAAAATAGACAACAAAAGCAAAAACTACATCAACAATAATTAAATGAACTCAATTTGCACGTGTGATGTGTGTTTGGCATACGTGGAAAGAAAACCCATCTTATTTCCTTCTAAATGCATAAATTGCTAGGTTTCCACCATGATTTATTGTAGCTATAATTAAAATGATTTCGTTTGTAAAATCTAAGGCCCTTTCCCCAAAATGGGATATGGTTTCACAATTTGATTATTATTAGACTTGTGCAAATATTTGGTTATTATTGGATTTGGATATAGATTTTTATAATTTAAATTATTTTATATTAATCTAAATTTCTATTTAATTATAAGCATGTCAATATAGTAATATAAAATTTATATATTTAAGTTGTAAAAAGAGCTTTCAAATTTTACTATTTTTTTATTAAAAGAAAAGTCTTACTCAAGTTCGATTTGTGCCGAATTTATACAAGGAAAAAAAATTAATATTTCAGACCTAATCCTGTTAATTATTAATTATGAGAAGGATTTGGTCTCTATTAAACATATAATAATGATTCCCATTCCTCACACAGTATTGGATTTTAGCAACCATTGAAATTCGTTTGGTGTACAAATTCACTACTTTGGGAAAGGTTTTGTTTGACTTTAGAAGCATATGATTTTGAGGCCTAACCCATTGGGACTTGGATGTGGCTACACGTTATTTCCAAGTTATGGGGATATTAACTATGAAAATGGGGAAGAAACATAAAAGGAAATTAATATTCTATTCATATGTACACGTTTGTTTATCTCTATTGATCTTCTTTTTTCTTTTCTTCTTTTTTTTTTTTATCAAACTAAAGACATGCTCACCACCATGAATCCAAAATGTAATTCAATTACTTTATTTCAAGAAAGAATCGAGCCTTAGTTCAATTGGCATAAACATTATTATTAATGCAAGAAGATATGGGTTCAAGTGCGCTGAAGCGGATTATGTCACATCCCAAAAACCGGGTTAGTAGTAACTGAGTTAGTAAAACTAAGAGTAGTCACATCCTGTTTTTGAATTAAATTTGTAGAAATTTTGTCAAGAAATTTAATCTGGTTTAGTGGATAAATGTTATGAGAAGAATGTGAGAGGTTTTGGGTTTGAATCATTTCCTTTTAAATTTTGTTAAATTTAATATTTTCGCTCAATTGATGATAAGAATGAGTTTGTTGGTTTAATGGTAAAGCGTTAACTTATTTAACGGTCCTATGTTTGAAACCCTATGTGTGTAAAGTTGAAATTATCTTTGTTTTTAACTCTGGATAAGCTGATAAATTGTTAGAAAATTAGGTTGGTTAGTATTTAATTTTTTTTTAAAAACAACAGTTAATTAATATTAATAAAAGATTTAACTTTCCCAACTTTCTTTTCCTATTACCTCGCGTTCTTTTACCCACTTTTGCCAATTTTTCTTTTGTTTATTCTTTTTCCTTCCTGCCATTTTTATATTTTGTTTTTTCTTATACCTTCTTTTTTGGTTCGTACCTTTACAGGAAAACAACAACTTCTACTATTTTCTTTTGCAAATTTAGCCATTGTTGGAGTGCAAAGCAATCTGTTTTCTTTTTCTATGTTGTGCTTATTGGACGAATTTTTAACGGGTTCGTTATTGTATAAGTGTCCTTGGTTTCCTCTTTCCATAGCATGTGTCTATTTTTTATGTTTTCGTTAATTCATGTATAGTCGGTGTTTTGAGTCGTGTTTTCTATCGTTTCTAATTTTATAGGTAAAGCGTGTGAAACATCAATTTCTTCAGAGGGTTAATTGCGATTTAGAATGTTGTCGTTCTTTCAAGGGTAAATGGCTAATCATCGTTGTTAGAGACTGATTTCACTGTAATGAAGTTCGATTATTGATAGTGGTTTTTGAATTAGCGTTTTGGGTTTGGTAAATTCATGTTAATTAATTCGAGTGAATTGTCAATTTAGGGTTCTAAAATTCTTGTCATGGTGTTTGCTTCATAAATTAGTAAGGTGTGTAACAAAAACCCTAGAAAACAGCAAACGGCTAAAGCCAAAATTGAGATTGTCGACACCAGATGACCGTATGCCAGACCATGTGGTAGGTTGTGTGTCATGTGACAGGCTATGTTACAGATCATGTGAACCACACGGTCTAGGTTAATTGGGTCGTCTGGGCCACACGGGTGTGTAGGCCACCTAGTTAGAACACCAATACACCTGATGGCGCAGTAGAAAAATTAAATCCAGCGATCACATCCAATGATCCATATGTGAGGAACGAATCAGGGTGAGAAGGATATGAACAAATTACCTTTAATCGTCTGGAAAAACAAAGATAACTGTTGTGAAACTGATTACGCAATTGTATGTCGATTCCAAGCTGCTACAAAAAGTTTCGCCCTCTATGTAATCCACTCGGTGTGACAACAAACAACAAGAACTCTTTTAAACTTTTTAGAGAGAATTCACTATATAACAGTTGCTAGACCTCACTTCTTTTATTTTAGGTATATTAGGTTTTTCTTAAAAACCTTATGTTTCCTAATTCGAGAATAGTTGATATTTAAATATGAATCAAAATTCATTATAATAATTAACCGAATATAATAATTATAATTATCATAATTATAGTAATGTTTGACCGAAAATTACAATTACAATAATTATAATAATATTCTATCGTAAATTATAATTACAATAATTATAACAAGGATTTCGATAAATTATGTTTAGTTAAATTTTATACGAATCAAATTCATATATATTAATTTAATCATATTCTCATTATGTGTACAACATACTTTTACATATAATTCATTCGATATTTAACTACCCAATTAAATTAATTCTATAATCAATTTAATTCATGTGATAGCTAAAAACAATACCAACTATGTTTGGATTCCATTCGTTTCAACCATAGAGTGTGACCCTGTAGGTTATTGTAACGTTAGCAGTAATACTAGAACGATTCTAATATTACAAACAATGAGTGACATCTAGTAATGCATCATTGTTACTTAAGTTACAAGAAGTCATGATTCGACATAACCTTTCTGTGATTAACCCTTTATGTATTAAATTCTTTTGTCCTTTATATCTAGAATGGACACAAGTCATGAAATAATCACACTTGCATAGTCCATCTAATGTTTTTTGATATCCTGAGTAGACTATGAGAAACAAATAAGTATGATATCTCATATAAACTTATTCGAGCATGACCATGAATTTCTAGTCTTACTCAATCAAGTGGCCTAAGATATTACTCCCATTATGTAGGAGGGACAAGTCTTATATTGATCAATCATATCCCACTACATAGATTGTGGTATATCTAACATCATCCTTTATAGAACAACAAGTTACGGTGGACGTTTGACTGTATCAAAATATACGACTCACGATGTTGGGATAATGATGATTTCAAGTCTGAGGATCGTATACATAGTAATCACTATGAGTAATGTTGTGATTCTTACATAATAATCCAAGAAACATACTCATAGCGGGTCGATCCAATATGTTGTTCTCTAACACATACTCATGTATTGATTTTGACATCCCATGTCAATGACAACACTTTGTCATCAATAAACTACACGTTAGTCTTAATGCATTATTGTTGTCTAAGTCCACAATAATACTTGACTAAGGACATTTTAAGAATAATCATATTATTCTCAGGACATTATTAGAAAACAATTTATTTATATACACAGAAAAGAAACTGAAATAATAATGGGAATGCCTTATATTAATAAACAATGTAAAACAAGCATGTTATTACAATCATCTCATGGTTGGTCTTTGGGCATACTCTAATAATCTTCCACTAGCATTAAGACCAATCACTCATATATCTAATACCAAGTGACTTAATGTGACGATCATGCTTCTGCTGTGTCAGAGGCTTGGTTAGTGGATCAACAATGTTATCTTTTATAGGTATTCTGCATATCTCCACATCCCATCGATCGATAATCTCTCGAAAAAGATGATATCGCTTAAGTATATGTTTGGATCGTTGGTGAGATCTAAGTTCCTTGGCTTATGCAATGGCTCTGTTGTTGTCACAGTGGAGATCTATAGCATTTAATAAGCTAGGCACTACCTCTAGTTCAGTAATGAACTTCTTGATCCAAACAACTTCTTTTGCTGCCTCACTGGCTACAATATACTCAGCCTCTGTTGTAGATTCAGCTATTGTATCTTGCTTTGAACTCTTCTAGCTCAAAGCACCACCACTAAGGCAAAACACAAAACCTGATTGCGATTGAGAATCATCCTTATCGGTTTGGAAGCTAGCATCAATGTAACCTTTTACACTTTGCTCTTCCTCATCTCCATACATAAGAAATGTATCCTTAGACCTTCTCAAGTACTTAAGGATGTTTTTAACTACCATCTAATGACCTTCACTAGGATCAATTTGGTATCGACTTGTCATGCTTAAAGCATATTGTAACACCCTTTGCCCGTACTCGATGCCGGAATAGGGTACGAGGTATTATCGGACTTATACACAAGTAATCATGTAGAACCGAGACATAAATTTCCATCCAAATTAAAACTTTTCATGTACATTTATATCATCCATATTACGAGCCTACAAGGCCCAAAACATACATTGGGAGTGGTTCGGGACTAAACCGAGAACTTTTTAAATTTTTACAACACTTAAAAAATTTTTATGCTTTGGAGGGTTACACGCCCGTGTGGCTAGGGACATGTCTGTGTCCTCAGCCCATGTAACTCTCTGTTTATAACGTCATGTGCTAAATGAGGCCACACAGCCAAGGCACACGCCCGTGTGCTAGGTTGTGTGGCGAATTTAATTTTCACAATTAATGTACAAACTTCACATGGCCAAGGCACACGTCCATGTCCTAAGGTTGTGTCTCTCATACGGCCGAGACACACGGCCGTGTCTCATACCCGTGTGCTTGCTACTGGGCATTCTATTTCTCAAAACTAAGGTGCAGGGGATGCATGGCCGGATCACACACCCATGGGGGCAGACCGTGTGTCACACACGGCCTAGACACATGCCCGTGTGTCTACTCATGTGGACAATTTTGAGGCTATTTTCCAAGCCATTTGCTACCCTTATATACTCAAACACATACATAACTTCAAAGGCACTTAACATGGCATAATTGAGTACTTAGACACAATCAAACAAGTCATGGTCATGACAATATCATATCAACTAGTACATACACAAGACACCACAATTTGTCATGCCCAAGCTTACAAATTCTCATGCATTAAGAATTATAAGTTTACTTCCAATTTACACATTAGGGGCTTAGTTATCGTCGTACCAACACATCTCAATTAAATTAACAAGCATTCATAACCAATAACATAACCCATCATATACACAATCACAACCACATCTCCAAGGCATAGGCACATGTATGCATGTATCAATAGGCTTACAACTCAATAATCAATATAAGCCATATCTCATGGCCATATACAAAATGATTCATCAAATCATTATAAGCCAACACACTTGGCCAAATTAATATGACACGTAAACAAAAAGACCAAGTCCCCTATACATGTTATACTCAAAATGTGAAATCATAAATACCCAAAGGATTGATTTGATAGTGTGAATCGAGCTCCGACGTCTTTCGATTCCCGAGCTAGCTTGGCGATACTATAAGAAAATGGAAAGGAAGGGGAGTAAGAATAAAACTTAGTAAGTTCACATGCAATAATAAACAATATTAAGCAACATTTAGCATGAATATCTACAATTTAACTTAACATGAATCACATATTTATCATCATGGCTTCATACGCATAACTTTATCATTCCTAATCTTACCAAAAGCTCATCACTTAACAAGCTCATTCTTATGAATTTTTCGTACATACCTGTACCAACCCGTGACTTAACATGCTCTTTCTTGCTCTTGACATACCTGTTGAACACTTGGAATACTAAACGGATACACGGAAGGTCTTTGCACACACAGGCCATATATGTAGCCAAAGCTACCTCATATTTCATATCTCATAAAGCTCGCTCTCGAGCTAATCACGGGTTTGTTCACACAAGTTGACGGTCAAGACGTAGCTACACGGACTGCTCACACAAGCTGTCAGGTATCCACAACACATGCCAGACTACCTAGCCATCGGTAGGACGTACATGATCAGCACCCGGATCACATAACCATATACATCACATGAGGTCCTAGTGACATGTCACTCGTATCCTATTCTATTCCTAAGGTTTAAACGAGATTTTCTCTCTCTTGTCAAAACTTGTCGAATGTTTTCATCGAATCAATTATACAATTCATACAATATTAATACATTAGAAGTATGATCATAATATTGCTTTATTTACACATGAACTCACCTCGGTACAAAATATGGCTAACTAATTTGATTTAGTCCACAACCTTGTTCTTTCCCTAGTATAGGTTTGGACTCCATTTTTCTTGATCTATAATAGCAAATTTAGCTCATTTAATTACCACATTGTTAAAATCAGTCCAAAAACCATACTTTGGCAAAATTATAGTTTTGCCCCTAAACTTTCACATATTTACAAACTAGTCCTTAGGCTCGTAAAATGAAATGCATTCAATTTCTTTGTTAGTCAAGCCTAGCCAACCCACACACATCCTCATATTAGCCCATATTTTTCATTAAATCAGATTTTTACTACACATTTTACAACTTTTACAAATAGGTCATTTTTAGGTGTTTTCATGAAAAATCACTTAGTAAAAGTTGTTTATCACACACCAAACTTTCATAATTTACCATGAAACATCAAAATACATGCATGTCACACATGGGTCAAACCCTAGACATCAACCCTAGCTTAAATAAATGGTAGAAATGGCTAGATCAGTTGATAAAAACTTCAAAAGTGTAAAGAACATTAAAAACGAGGCTAGGATGCACTTACTATCAAGCTTGAAAGTGACAAAACCCTAGCTATGGAGTCCCTTATGAAGTTCAGCCAAGGGTTGAAGAAGATGGACAAATTTTGGCTTTGTTTTCCCTTTTTATTCTTTTATTTACCAAATGACCAAAATATTCTTTTTACTAAACTTTGATATTTTACCTATTCATGTCCATTTTTGTCCATAAAAATAAAAATTGGTCAAATTTCTATTTAAGGACCTCTAATTTATAATCCATAGTTATCTCATGCTTAAAGCTTCTAGAATCACTTATTTTGCAACTTTTGCGATTTAGTCCTAAAATTAAATTGGACACTCTATCAACAAAATTTCTTAACAAAACTTTCATACAATCATGCAAACATATCATAGACCTCAACACATTCATAAAATAATTATTTCTACTTCAGATTTGTGGTCTTGAAACCACTATTCCAACTAGGCCCAAAATCGGGATGTTACAACTTTCCCCCTTAGGGATTTTCGTCCCCGAAAATCTTATTGATAAAAAGATTTGGGTATTGTTTTCTCATGGTTTCTTCGAGTTCCCATGTAGCCTCTTCAATCCCATGTCTTTGCCATAAAAATTTCATAAGGGCAATACTTTTATTTCTCAATTGTTTGACTTCCCAAACCAAAATCTTAACCGGCTCTTCGCCATAAGTCATATCCCGTCGAATCTCAACTTATGTTGGTAAAATCACATGTGAAGGGTCTGATCAGTATCAGCGCAACATAGATACATGGAACACATCGTGAATCCTTTTCAACTCGGATGACAAATTTAACCGATATGCTACCAGCCTTATCCTTTCGGTAACCTCATACGGTCCAATAAAACGCGGACTCAACTTGCCCTTCCAGCCAAACTAAGAACTTTCTTCCACAGAGACACTTTCAGAAATACTTATCACCAACCTAAAAATCAATCTCTTTCCATTTCAAATCCATGTAGGATTTCTGTCTATCCGAAGATGCTTTCAAACAATCATGAATTGTCTTTATTTTTTCTTCGGTTTTTCTGAATAAATCAACTCCATGAATCTAATTCTCTCGGAGTTCAGTCCAATACAACGGTCTCTGACACTTACGACTGTACAATGCCTCATAAGTTGCCATTTTCAAACTCGACTGAAAACTACTATTGTTGGCAAATTCTACCAAAGGTAGATATTTCTCCCAACTAACCTCGAATTCGAGAATACAACACCGGAGCATATCTTCAAGAATCTGAATTACTCGTTCAGACTGACCGTTAGTTTGCGAGTGAAAAGCAGTACTAAAGTTTAACTTTGTATCTAAAGCTTCTAGTAACTTTTTCCAAAATCACGAAGTGAACCTCAGATCTCTATCTGATATAATCGAGATAGGTACTCCATGCAATCTAACAATTTCACTAATATACAAATCAGCTAACTTATCAAGTGAGTAATCGGCACGTACCAGAATAAAATGAGCCAACTTCGTTAGCTTATCAGCCACCACCCAAATGGCATCTTTTTTTTTTCGGTGTCTAGGGCAAACTTGTCACAAAGCCCATAGTGATTCTATACCATTTCCACTCGAGAACCATCACAGGCTGAAGTAAACCCAAAGGCACTTGCTGTTTAGCTTTTACTTGCTAACAAATTAGACATCTTGAAACAAACTCAAAAATATCTTTTTTTATACCTGGCCAACAATACAATTTCTTCAAGTCATTATGCATTTTTGTACTACCAGGGTGAACTGACAAATAACCACTGTGTGCCTCATGCAAAATCTTCTAAATTAACTTAGTATCTTTGGAAACACAAATCCTATCTAAATTAACTCGGTATCTTTGGAAACACAAATCCTATCTTGAAACATCAAACACTTATCGGAACCAATCCAAAAATCTGATTCCATACTCGATTCACATTGGGCCCTTTTGGCTTGTAAATCACTATCACGTTTCTAAGCTTCGTAAATCTTTTGGAGAAACATCGGTCTAGCTCTCAATTCAGCAAGAACCGAACCATTACCGGATAAGGTCAACTGAGTGTTCATAGCTCTCAAAGGAAACAACGACTTCCTACTCAAAGCATTAGCGACTACATTCACCTTTCCCGGATGATAGTCAATTACTAACTCATAATCTTTTAACAATTCCAACCATCTCCTTTGCTGTAATTCAAATCCTTTTGAGTCATTAAGTACTTTAAACTTTTATGATCAATGTAAACATGGCATTTCTCACCATACAAATGATGTCTCCAAATCTTCAACGCAAACACAATGGTGGCTAGTTCCAAATCATGTGTCGGATAATTTTTCTCATGCGGTTTCAATTGCCTCGAGGCATAATCTATCACTTTGCCTTCTTGCATAAGCACACAACTCAATCCATTCAAGGACGCATCACTATAAATCACAAATTCTTTTCCCGGTTCAGGTTGCACTAAAATCGGTGCCTCAGTCAATAATGCCTTCAACTTCTCAAAACTCTGTTGACACCTTTCTGACCATTCAAACTTGACATCTTTCTGTCTCAACTTTGTCATCAGAGTAGCAATCATCGAAAATCCTTTAACAAACCGTTAGTAGTAACCGGCTAAGCCCCAAAATTTTCTAACCTCAGATGCATTCCTCGGCAGTTTCCATTCAATAATAGTAGAAATCTTACTCAGGTCAATTCGAATACCATCACCCGAAACAATGTGCCCCAAAAATCTGACCTCTCAAAGCCAAAACTCACTTTTACTATACTTAGCATAAAGCTGTTTGTCTCTCAAAGTTTGCAAAATAGTTCTCAAGTGCTCGGCATGTTCGGACTTATCTCGGGAATAAATTAGTATATCATCAATAAAGACAACTACAAACTTATCTAAGTATGGTCTAAAAAGTCGATTCATTAAGTCCATAAACACAGCGGGAGCATTCGTTAAACCAAAAGGCATAACCAAAAATTCATAGTGACCATACCTCGTCCAAAATACAGTTTTCGGCACATCTGAGTCTTTAACTCTCAACTGATAGTAAACGGACCTCAAGTCTACCTTTGAAAACCATGTGGCCCCTTTCAATTGGTCAAATAGATCATCTATTCTCGGCAAAGGATACTTATTCTTTATGGTCACCTTATTGAGTTGTCAGTAATCAATGCACAGTCTCATAGAGCTGTCTTTCTTCTTTACAAATAATACCGGTGCACCCTACAGAGAAAAACTAGGTCTCGCAAAACCTTTATCCGTCAACTCTTGCTATTGGGTTTTCAACTCTTTCAATTCAGTCAGTGCCATTTTATATGGAGCAATTGAAATAGATGCTATACCAGGGACTAGATCAATGCCAAATTCAACTTCTCTAATCGAAGGCAGTCCTGACAACTCTTCCGCAAACATATCCGAAAATTCACACACTACCAGCATTGATTCAATTTTCAATTCAGACCCTTTTGTATTCAACACAAAAGCAAGATAAGCTTCATACCCTTTTCTCATATACCTCTGAGCTGTCATAACAGAGATCACAACTAGCAATCTATCTGATTCATCTAATTCAACCTGAAGAATATCACCACTTTCACACTTTAATTCAATAATTTTTCTTCCATAATTTACTACCACATCATGAATGGTCAACCAATCCATACCAAGAATTACATCAAATTCATCAAATGGAAAAAGCACAAGATTAGCCGAAAAATAGTGACCTCTAATCATCAAAAGACAATTCTTACATACTTTGTCAACTAACATATGCTTACCTAGAGGGTTCAACACTTTTATTACAAATTCTGTAGACTCAACAAACATATTTTACTAGATACCAATTTCAAACAAACATATGAATGGGTTGATCTCGGACAACAACATGAGTATCATAGAGAAAAAAGTACCCGTAATCACATTAGGAGATGAAGCCTCTTTGCAAGCGCGAATGGCATAAGTCATCGCAGGTGCTCTACCCTCAGGTCTCACAGCCAAATCTTTAGGTGCACTCTTGCTACTTGCTCCATTTCCAGGATTTCTCTGTGGCCTCCCTCTAACAGTAGTATTACCAGATTTCGCACTCTAAAAATTTTCTTTCTCAACCATATCAGGGCAATCCTTGATAAAATGATCGTGTGAACCGCACTTGAAACATGCCCGGTTATTCATTCCGCACTCACCGGGGTGACGTCTACCATAATGTGGACATTCTAATCTATTTGGTCGAGCATTGCCAACACTAGCAATCGAAGTGGTTTGAGCTTTCGAACCCAAATACTGTTTATTCTGATTTCTGTTTGAGAGTCCAACAGAAGCATTGGAATGAGAATAGAAATCCCTCGACTTCTTTGATGAAGACTGAAACGACTTACTCATAGGCCTTTTCTTAGAGTCCCTAGCTTCAATCTCGGCCTTTCTTTTCTCTTTAGCCAATTCTTTGACCTTGCAAGCTCTCTCTACAAGTACCACAAATTCTTTCAGTTTAAGAATACCAACCAACAATCAGATATCTTCATTCAATCCGTCTTCAATTCTCTTACACATGATAGCCTCAGCCGATACCCATTCCCTAGCGTACTTGCTAAGTCTTACAAACTCACGCTCATACTCCATTACTGTCATTTGGCCCTGTTTTAACTCAAGATATTTCTTTCTTTTCTGATTGATAAACCTCTAGCTAATATACTTCTTACGTAACTCTTCTTGGAAGAATTCCCAATTAACTCTCTCCCTTGGTACAACCAGCACAAGGGTGTTCCACCACTGATAAGTCGAGTCTCTCAAAAGTGACACAACACATTTCATACATTCCTCAGATATGCAAGATAACTCATCAAATACCCTGATGGTGTTCTCGAGCCAGAACTTTGCCCTTTCGGGATCATCATCTATATTAGCTCGAAATTCTTTGGCTCATTGTTTACGAATTCTATCAACCCGAGGCTTGTTCATTCTTACCATTTCCACAACTTGGGGGGATACAGGGATAGGTTGATGATTTGGTGGGGGTGGAGGGGGTTGAACGTTCGGGTTTATTCGAACGAACTCCGTATACCATGCATTCATCATATAGAGAAAGGCTTTCCTATCCCCTTCTCCTCCTCCTTGGCTCACAATTACGGGTCTACTTTCGATTGGCGCTACCCCTTGAGCAGGAGCCGGTGCATTACTTTCTAAATCATCTGCCATGTCTCGGTCAGGATCCATTTACTATATGAAAACACAATTTTAAAATTTTCAGGAGTCGTCACACTATCACAATATATATGGCATGTATAGCTAGACTCTTACACACGCTACGCTAGTCCGAGAATCGACTAAATCGTAGCTCTGATACCACTAAATGTAACACCCTTTACCCGTACTCGACACCGAAATGCATTACAAGACTTATACACAAGCAATCATGTAGAATCAAGAGATAAATTTCCATCCAAATTAAAATTTTTCATATACATTCATATCGTCCCTATTACTAGCCTTCGAGGCCTGGTTTGGGACTAAACTGAGAACTTTCAAATTTTTTACAACACTTAGAAAATTTTCATGCTTTTGAGGGTTACACGCCAGTATGGGTAGGCCGTATAGTCACACATGCCCGTGTGGCTTAGGACATGCCCGTCTAACTATCTGTTTATGACGTCATGTGCTAAATGAGGTCACACAGCCAAGGCACACGCCCATGTGCTAGGCCGTGAGGTGAATTTAATTTTTGCAATTAACATACAGACTTCACATGACCAGGGCACACAGTCATGTCCTAAGGTCGTGTCTCTTACATGGCTGAGACATACGGCCGTATCTCGTGCCCGTGTGCTTAATACTGGGCATTCTATTTCTCAAAACTAATGTGCAGGGACACATGGCCAGATCACACACCCATGGGGGCAGACCGTGTGTCACACACGGCCTAGACACATACCCGTGTGTCTACCCGTGTGGACAATTTTGAGGCTATTTTCCAAGCCATTTGCCACCCTTATATACTCAAACACATACAAAACTTCAAAGGCACTTAACATGGCATAATTGAGTACTTAGACACAATCAAACAAGTCATGGTCATGACAATATCATATTAACTAGTACATACACAAGACACCACACTTTGTCATGCCCAAGTTTACAAATTCTCATGCATTAAGAATTATAAGTTTACTTCCATTTTACACATTACGGTCTTAGTTATCGTCGTACCAACACATCTCAATTAAATTAACAAGCATTCATAACCAATAACATAACCCATCATACACAATCACAACCACATCTCCAAGGCATAGGCACATGTATGCATGTATCAATAGGCTTACAACTCAATAATCAATATAAGCCATATCTCATGGCCATATACAAAATGATTCATCAAATCATTATAAGCCAACACACTTGGCCAAATTAATATGACACGTAAACAAAAAGACCAAGTCCTCTTTACACGTCATACTCAAAATGTGAAATCATAAATACCTAAATGATTAATTTGATAGTGTGAATTGAGCTTCGACGTCCTTCGATTCTCGAGCTAGCTAGGCAATGCTATAAGAAAATGGAAAAGGAAGGGGAGTAAGCATAAAACTTAGTATGTTCACATGCAATAATAAACAATATTAAGCAACATTTAGCATGAATATCTACAATTTAACTTAACATGAAACACATATTTATCATCATGGTTTCATAAGCATAACTTTATCATTCCTAATCTTACCAAAAGCTCATCACTTAACAAGCTCATTCTTATGAGTTCTTCATACATACCTGTACCAACTCGTGACTTAACATGCTCTTTCTCGTTCTTGACATACCCGTTGAACACTTAGAATAATAAACGGATACACGGAAGGTCTTTGCACACACGAGCCACATATGTAGCCAAAGCTACCTCATATTTCATATCTCATAAGGCTCACTCTCGAGTTAATCATGAGTCTGCTCACACAAGCTGATGACCAAGACGTAGCTACACGGGTTGCTCAAACAAGTTGTCAGGTATACACAACACATGCCAGACTACCTAGCCATAGGTAGGAAGTACATGACCAGCACCCGGATCACATAATCATATACATCACATGGGGTCATAGTGACATGTCACTCGTATCCTATTCTATTCTTAAGGTTCAAACGGGATTTTCTCTCTCTTGTCAGAACTTGTCGAATGTTTTCATCGAATCAATTATACAATTCATACAATATTAATGCAATAAAAGTATGATCATAATATTGCATTATTTACAAATGAACTTACCTCGGTACAAAATATGGCTAACTAGTTCGATTTAGTCCACAACCTTTTTTTCCCCGGTTTAGGTTTGGACTCCGTTTTTCTTAATCTATAATAGAAAATTCAGCTGATTTTGTTCAAATCAGTCTAAAAATCATACTTTGGCAAAATTATAGTTTTGCCCTTAAACTTTCATATATTTACAAATTAGTCCTTAGGCTCGTAAAATGAAATGCATTTAATTTCTTTATTACTTAATCCTAGCCAACCCATAGACATGCTCATATCAGCCCACATTTTTCATCAAATCATATTTTTACTACACATTTTACAACTTTTACAAATAGGTCCTTTTTAGGTGTTTTCATGAAAAATCACTTAGTAAAAATTGTTTATCACACATCAAACTTTCATAATCTACCATGAAACATCAAAATACATGCATGCCACACATGGGTAAAACCCTAGTCATCAACCCTAGCTCAAATAAATGGTAGAAATGGCTAGATCTGTTGATAACAACTTCAAAAATGTAAAGAACATTAAAAACGAGGCTAGGATGCACTTACTATCAATCTTGAAAGTGACGAAACCCTAGCTATAGAGTCCCTTATGAAATTTTGCCAAAGGTTGAAGAAGATGGAAAAATTTTGGCTTTGTTTTCCCTTTTTATTCTTTTATTTACCAAATGAATAAAATGCCCTTTTTGTTAAACTTTGAAATTTTACCTGTTCATGTCCATTTTTGTCCATAAAAATAGAAATTGGTTAAATTTATATTTAAGGACCTCTAATTTATAATCCATAGCTATTTAGTGCTTAAAGCTTCTAGAATCACATATTTTGCAACTTTTGTAATTTAGTCCTAAAAAATCAAATTGGACATTCTATCAACAAAATTTCTTAACGAAACTTTCATACAATCATGCAAACATATCATAGACCTCAACACATTCATAAAATAATTATTTCTACTTCAGATTTGTGGTCTCAAAACCACTATTCTGACTAGGCCGAAAATCTAGATGTTATAGATACGACACATCTGGACGAGTACATAGCATGGCATACATGATAGACCCTATAACTGAAGCATATGGAATCTTACTCATGTGTTCTCTCTCTTGTAGAGTTGAAGGACACATTTCTTTCGAGAGTGAAATACCATGTCGCATAGGTAGGAATCCTCTCTTAGATTCCTCCATATTGAACCTTTTCAGTACTTTATCTATGTATGTGCTTTGGCTTAGACCTAGGAATCGTCTTAATCTATCTCTATAAATCTTGACTCCTAAGATGTAAATAGCTTCGCCCAAGTCTTTCATAGAAAAACAACTTCCTAACCAAGTCTTAATATAATATAAGATACTTGTGTTGTTTCCTTATGTCATTCACATACAATACCAAAAATGTGATAATGCTCCCTCTAACTTTCTTGTAAACATCAGGCTCATCTTCATTTGTGATGAAACCAAACTCTTTGATTGCATCATTAAAACGAAGATTCCAACTTCGAGAAGCTTCCTTTAATCCATAAATGGACCTTTGTAGCTTGCTGTAAACTCAAAATTATATTGGGTTTTTCTATATATTTTTACCACATTTTTACTTAATTATTATATTTATCTCAAGTAATTATTATTGAAATAAGTTAATTTTAATTAATTAGTAATTTTAGACATAAATTTGGAAGTATGTGAAATTATGTTTAATTACATAATTTTCATGCATATTTTATTTTAATTCATGTTAATTTATTAATGTATGTATTTTTCACTATGTAAATAGGCTATTGGAGACATGATTTAAATAAATAAAATATGGCCATGCACAAATTATCCATGTGGACAACAAGACCATGCAATTTTGGGCATGGGGTTGACTACTTGACCTAGTAAAGAAAGGTGATAAAAGATTGACATGTCTGGTAAGTTATTGGACTGAGAAAATTGTCCAACAAGGGGAATTAAAAGCCCAATTTTGGCACTTGATGTTGGCTGCCCAAAATGTGTTTTGGGATATTTAATTGAAGGTCCCTGTAGTTGGAAAATAATCAAAATTCAACCCAATAACTTCCCTGCTGAAACCGTCCATTCTATAGCTATTTTTAGCTTGAAATTCAAATTCAAATTGAGAAGACTTGGTCATCCCTTTTCCCTAAAGCACGGCCGACCAAATGAGAGAGGAAATGAAGGAAATTTAAACCTATTTTTAGTAAACTCAAACCTTTACCTTTACCTATAAATACCTTACCATTCCTCACTTTTCCATCATCCATCATCCCTCATCACTCAACATTCCTTTTTCACTCATATTAGTTTTTTTTTTTCAATTTCTTCTCCCTTTTTCCCTTACATAACCGTCCATCCCCTCTCCCATCTTTAGCCTCAAAAGCTTTATCAAAGGCACTCTTTAGTCGGCTACCTACTAAACCTTTAGCAAAAGAAGCTTCAATTAGAATGGAGGAGAGCTTCAGTTAGAATAGATTCGAAGGGCTGCTGAACTAAGCAACTTCTTTCCCCTTGTCATTTATTTTAAACATGTTTGCTTTGTGTTTTATTTTTTTGACATCAACTATGAAGTTTTAATTCCTATCTACTTGGATCATTATATCAATTTAATGAGATTTATTTAATTCATGTTAACATGTTTTGTGCCTTAGTCAATTATGTTTTCAATTAATATCATGATGTGTTTCATTCATACGTGATTGGGTGCACTCAGATTACTTGAGCAATCCTAACTTGACGACGGCTAGTGGACGCATAATTGAAAAGTGCAATGCTTAATTTAGGTCATTAAAATAGACTAAGCTAAAGTTCATAATATCTATAGTTAGCTCTATTATCTTGCATGGTTTTTAGATTTATGTAATTAAACTGTTGCAAACGAAAAATGTCCCTATGACCTTGCATAAATTGTAACACCCCTATACCTAATATGATTACCAAATCAAGTATAGAAATGCTAGATTGGTTTTTAGGAACTCTAGAAATAATATCTAAATAGAAATGACATTATAATTTATACATATTAGTTTCATTGTTCCAGTATATTAATTATTAGTATCCGAGATAAGCCGAAATAAAAAAAATCAACCATTCTTACATTTAGAACAATATACTAAAGTGAAAGAAGGGCAATTGTGAAAAATAGGGAACGTGGTTGTGTGGATTTCAGAAACCATGTTTAAATTTGAAATTCAAGGGATAATTTTCCAAATTAATTCCTAAAGTTTACCTATTTTAACCCTTATTCACATCTCAAACTTTAAGCCAATTTAATTAAAATATAAATCATAATTAAGCATTTTAAAAATCTAATTTTCTCATATTACTTAATTAATATTTAAACTATTTCATATAAATTAAGCAAACATTGAGTCTCGCATTTAAGTCCCATCACGTTCAACCTTAATACACACACCTAGGTACATGCCATTTACTGAAACGACAGAAATTAATACTTTACCCATTTCTCGGGTCCACTGATGTGATGAGATGAGGTAACTTCAATCTTTAAAAAAATTTTCCTCTACTTTTAACCTACGTGTATAAACACTCATTAAGCTATTGCTATCTTAGTAAGTGATATGACCACGCCCCGAGCCACACCAAGTGCAAACATGGAGCCTTTGGAGCTACCCTTAGGTCCCATAACTCGTGCACGAGACAAAAGTTTCAAGGAGGCTATTTCGGCCTCAGCTGACCAAATATGGGTCGAGTCCGTTGCTGGGCACATTGATCGATCATGGACGATTCAGCTAGGGGTGCCTTGCAATCTTTTGCGAGCTGATTTAGCTCAACCATAGCTTAATTAGCTCAATTCCAGCTCGGTTTAATTTATGCATTCCTTAGTTGCTGGAATAAGCTAAAGTATTTAGTTAATTTAGTTAGTTTAGCTAAGTTAATAAATAAGTGTTAATAAATTTGTTTTAAGCTGAATTTATTAATTAAAGTGTTTAATGTGTCTTAGTTTAATACATGTTATTAATGTGTCTTAGTTTAATACATGTTTTTAATGTGTCTTAACTGCTGCCAAGTTTAACATGTCTTAAGCTAATTAATTTGCTGAATTAATTGGTGCAGCTATATATATTGGACGACTTGAATGAAAGGTGTGCTAATGGTTTAGCTCCTCTAAGCAACCTTTCGTAAACATCAAAGGACAAGATGAGTTGATGGTTCCTTTCTCCTAAGCTGACCATCGAGTTCTCCAAGTAGCCTTAAGAGCTTTCACACAAGTTGGGAATTCTTTTCACACTAGTTGCCCATTCGGTTTTGTGCATTCACACACAAAGGGCTGCTAACATTCAACTTTCACACCTAATGTCCATTGGAGTACTCAAGATGTCATTAAAATTTTCAAGATTATTCAGTTGATCAAATCAGCACATTAAAGCTCATGCATCCTCTTTGGCTGAACCTACCCTAGGCTTTTCAACTCAACATTTAATTTCAGCTAGCTAGGATGCTTCAAGGAAATTGCTAGGAACCTTCAAGGAAGCTTTGGCTCATTTGAGCTAAACACAAGCTGACTTTTTAGTTGTCAATTGTCCATTCGGCTAGCCTAGGAGTTTAGCCATAAATATTAAGCTTCTAAGTTGTAATTCAGACTTTTTGAACTTGAATGAATTTTTATAATTTTGTGAGTTTAATTCAACTCTCAAATTTCGTCCAAGACTCAGCTTGACTTATCTAGTTAACTAGTGGCTACAAACTTGTTTTGTTGAAGAACTTATCACTCAATCGAGTGTGGCGTTCAACCATTTGATACCTTTGGTTCCTAACTCTTCATAGTTAGCGGGCCAAGGTCCTTTCTAGTACCTTAAGTGACATATAAGTCTCAGGTCAATACTTTACATAGTATTGGTTCATTCTTGTCCTTAAGTTTCCTATCCATTCTAGCCTTCCTTTTGCCTTATTTTATTTCTTAAATTGAACCATTATCCAATTGACTCGTAAACCCCTTGAACCAACTTGGAACCATTGTTGAGCTACAACTTAGCTGACTATCCTATTATTTCAAGCAAGAATGATACTTCTCAGATTTAACGATCAGGCACAACTACGACTTGAATACATTCGCAACTCGAGATCGTATCATTTGGTATCATAGCTTGTAAAATTGAAGAGTACAGATGTTTTTAGCATCTCGGAGTACGTCTTTGAAGAAAAAAATTGAGTTAAAAAAAGAAGAAGAAGCATATATATAGTGTATTTGTGTACAAAATTCAGAATATATAAAAAAATAAAAAAAAAGTTCAAAATTATAAAACAAAAAAGAAAGAAAGAGCCTAGTTGTTGAAAGTGATCATCTATTTTCCTGATCTACAAATTCTCTCCTCAACCTATTGTCGCCACACTTCAATACATATATTTTTCTTTCTTTCAACCTACCTAACACCCAAAAACGTCAACTACCCTTGAAACCCTTTTGAAGTCGACCCCTAGACTAGTAGTTAAGTCTAAACGAGTCTTCTACGAATATCAAGAGGTGAATCGAGTAGTAAAAGGCACGAAAGGAGTGAGCGTAATAGAGTGTTGAAAAAGCCAAAGTGAGAGTGTAAACATGAGTGGAGTGCCATCTGCTTTTCTTTGTGAGTGGATCGTGAGGTTTTGTAGTAAGGTTGAAGTATTATGTCCCAAAGCCCAAAACACAATATGGTGGAAGGAGGCAGACATCGACCTATTAGAAATGTCGCACCCGAAGGAGGTGGAGTGCCTGACTTGACCCAACAAGCCCTCTTGTGAGAATTCCAACGGATGCTCTAAAATGAGTTAGAAACCTTCAATGAACGTTTGGAGCTTGTTGAGGAGAGAGGCCAACGAGAAAGAACGCCCCAAGGTCTAAGATGGGAGTGAGGGCGAGCAAGACACAATGAAGATGATCTATATGACTCAAGTGATGTGGAGAGCGATCAAGCATCAAATCAAAGTGAAAGACGACGAGGTCCAAGAAATCGAGGCCCTAGAGAATGAGGACATGTTGATGATGATTTAAAGAATATCAAGCTATTTATTCTGCCTTTTCAATGTAAATTTGATTCGAAGGCGTACCTTGAATGGCAGAAGAAGATTGAATTAGTTTTTTAGTGTCATAATTACTCAGAAACTAAGAAAGTGAAGTTGGCAACAGTCAAATTTTTTGGCTATGCTATGATATGGTGGGATCAACTCACCACAAGTCGGCGAAGGAACGGAGAACGACCAATATCTACTTGGGTCGAGATGAAGGCGGTTATGCGAAAGTGATTCATTCCATCGTACTACCAACTAGAGCTCTACCAAAAGATCCAAAATCTTACCCAAGACACTAGGAGAGTTGATGATTATTTCAAATAAATGGAGATCGACATGATTCGAGTGGATGTCCAAGAAGATCGTGAGGCAACCATGGCGCGATTCTTAGCCAGCCTCAACTGAGAAATTGCCAACATCGTGGAGCTTCGACATTACGTTGAAGTTGTGGACATGGTGCACATGGCCATCAAGGTGAAAAAATAGCTTGAGCGTAAAGGAACTGTTCGAGGCTATGCCACCCCCAATGCCTCAAAATGGGGCCAATGCAATAGCAAGAAAGATCTACCGAGCCGTGCCAAGGAACAAATTGTAATATCCTGATTTTGGGCCTAGTCGGAATAGTGGTTTTGTGACCATAAAATTTGAGATAGAAATAATTATTTTATAATTATTTTGATGTTTATGATATGATTGCATGATTGTGTGAAAATTTCGTGATGAAATCCTATGCCTAAAGTGCTTAAATTGAAATTAGGGACTAAACCGAATAATTTGCAAAACTTGCATTCTAGAAGTTTCTAGATGAAATTGTTTTGAAATATTAATTAGGAGGTCTTAAATAGCAATTTTACCAATTTCTATGTTTATGGACAAAAATTGGACATGGATGGAATTTTTGGAAAGTTTAGTAGTAAGGGCATTTTGGTCATTTAGGGGTAAAATGAATTAAAATACAAAATTAAAAGCCAATTTTGCTCATCTTCAACCCCATGGACGAATATAGAAAGGAGAAACCATGGCTAGGGTTTTTCAAGCTTCCAAGCTCGATTGTAAGTCCATTCTAGCCCCTACTTTTTCAAGTTCTTTACACATTTTGGAGTCCGGTGAGCTCGATTTAGCTTATGCTAGCAATAATTTAACCTAGGGTTTATATTTGGAAAAATAACCATAGGTGAAATTTGTGTGTTTTGGTGTTTTATGATAGAATATGAGGTTTTAAATTATGTTAGACAACTTGTGCTACTCGGTTTTAAGTGAAAACGAGCAAAAGGGCTTAATAGGTAAAAATACCTAATAGTCATAAGTACATGTTAGAGTGAGAATTTGATGTTGCCATAGAAGGGAAAAATGATCAGCATGTCATAAAACATAAGAAAATAGGCTGAAGTTTAATTTACGAGCTTTGGGGTAAAAGTGTAAATATGCAAAAGTTTAGGGGCAAAATTGTAATTTTCTAAAATATGATTTTGGGTCAATTTGAATAATAGAGCAAGGAAAACTGAAATTCGGGCTAAAATGGGGAAAATACCAAGTTGTGGACGAAATGGTAAAAGTAGCCATTTTCGCATACGAGGTAAGTTCATATGTAAATGTTGGTAACATAGTTATTATTTTAAATGTTTTTATGTTATTTAAATGATATGATAATTATTATGAAATATTATACTCGTGATAATTGTTTGATAATATGTCAAATTATGTGATATACTTGGAAAATGTGAAATACTACCGAGTATCGGTATCGATATTCCGTAGAAGATGGTTGAGACACATGATTGGGAAAAGGGTCCCGTTGAACCTTAGGAATGGATTAGGATACAAGTGACATGTCACTGGGATATTTGAGCATCCGAACTCGTTGAGTTGAGTCCGAGTTCGTGAAATGTAACTAGGCATCCGAGCTCGTTGAGTTGAGTCCGAGTTCACTTATGGATGCGAACGCCCGAGCTCATTGAGTTGAGTCCGAGTTCGCTTATGGGCGGGTTACATAGTAGCTTGGCTACATATGTGGCACTTATGTGCAAACTTTCCATGTATCCGAATTATATTCCGATGTGTTCAACGGGTAAAGTTCTACTCAAATGGAGGAATACTCAAGATGAAAGGGACGTATTGGTAAGTGTTGTGAAATGGATACTTTGAACAGGTATGTACTTAACCCTCGGGTTGAAAAATCGATATAACAACAATATGGTAAGATGATAAATGAAAATATGATATGAATGTCTTGGTGATGATTATGCAAATGATGTTTTATGTTTGTTTATATGGTTATGTTACTTGCTATTTGCATGTGAACTTACTAAGCATTTATGCTTACTCCCTCCTTTTCATTCCTTGTAGTGTTGACAAGCCATTTCGGAAATCGGGGGCGGTCGGAGGCACGCTCACACTATCCGTATACCATCTTGGCATAATGGCTTGTATATTTTGAGTATGGCATGTATAGCATTATAATCATTTTGTATATATGGTCTTATGATATGGTTATTGAGTAGTATAAAAATGCTTGGTAATGATTAGCCATTGGAATGGCTAATTATGATCATATTTGGTGTTATGTATGTCAAATTGCTAGTTAATCCATGGAAACCATGAAATAGGTAAAATTTACCATAAAATAGATTCAGACAACAGTAGTGATGTGAATTTGAAAAATCATTAAAAATAGTAGAGATATAATTAGATGATGAATAAAATATGGAATTGAATAATTATGAGTCTATTTTCATATGGAAGAAACGACACAGGTATATGAGTTATATTTTATGAGATGTTTAAATTTTTGTGAAACAGGGCCAGAGCGATTTCTGGATCCCATGTTTTGACTTTGAAAATTCACTATAAATTGTATAAAAATAATTAGAAGTCATAATTTATATTTACAGATTTCTTATTGAGTGTACTTTTAATAGAAACAAACTTAATAGTCATTGAAATTCTGTACAGGGAGATATCTGATTCGTAATACACAGAGGTCAGAGCAGTCAAACCCTGAAATAGGGGAGACTTTAACTAATAAACTGTACTAATTGGCCCAGCCAAAAATTATAGAAAAAAATTATTAAATAGATATACGAGTCTAGTTTCAGGGAAAATTTACGGAATTGGATTTTGAGTTTCAGAACTCGAGATATGAATTTTTAAGCGACTGTGATGCAGTTAGCCATCTTGTCAAATTAAATTGTTTGAGCTATTTAAGTAATGAATTAAGTCTGTTAACAGCTCGTGTTCGACTCCGGCAACGGTCTCGGGTACGGGGCGTTACACAAATGGTACCAGCAAAGATGAACAAACCAATGGGCGAATCCAACAAAGGCAAGGTGACTGAATCATTTTCCAACCGTTCAAGGGACATTAAGTGTTTCAAGTGCCTCAAGAGTGGGGCATATCGCCAGTCAATGTCCCAACAGTAGCAATATGGTGGTCCGTGCAAACAGAGAAATTGAATAGGAGAAGGAAGATGAAAATGAACCCAACGCCACCACCAATAAGGAGGAAGAGTTAGAGCACGCTGTTAATGGTGAACTCCTTATCATTAAAAGGAGCTTAAGCCTCCAAAGTGTGGAGAACGAGTAGCAAAGGGAAAATATTTTTCATACCCAATGTCAAGTATAAGGAAAAGTTTGTTTTGTTATCATTAACGGTGGGAGTTGCACCAATGTGGCCAACACTCTAATGGTGGAAAAGTTCAGATTGCTGACCACTAAACAACCTAGCCCCTACAAGCTACAATGGTTTAAGGATGGTGGCGAGTTGAAGGTGACCAAACAAGTGCTCCTGTCATTCTCCATTGGAGAATACACGGATAAAGTCCTTTGTGACGTGGTTCCAATACATACGAGGCACTTGCTACTAAGCCAACCATGTAAATTCAATAGGCAAGTGATTCATGATGGATATATCAACCTGTATACATTCAAGCACTTAGGCAAAACTGTCACTTTTGCTCCTTTGACGCCAAAACAAGTCTATGAAGATCAAGTCAAATTGAAGAACTCTGTTGAATAAGAGAGAGAAAAAGAAAAGAGTGAGAGTGCAAAAGGAAATAAAATCGAGAAAAATAAAGGAAAAATGAAACCAAAAAAAAGAGTGAAAAGATCATGAGAAAAGAAAGAGATAAAAAGGAAGAAAAAGAGTGTGAAAAATTGAATGTGTTTGCAAGAGAGAGTGAGATTCGAAAAGCATACTTAATGAGGCAACCAATCCTTGTGTTGATGTACAAATAAAACCTATTGAGTGCTAATGACTTAATTGGAAATCTCCCTTCTTCTATTGTGTCTCTCTTGCAGGAATTTAAAGATGTTTTCCCGGAAGAAGTCCTAAGTGGGTTGCCACCCATTCGGGGAATAGAGCACCAAATTGATTTTGTTCCTGGAGCTGTCATTCCAAATCGGCCAGCTTACCAGAACAACCCTGAAGAGACCAAAGAGCTTCAAAGACAAGTCAATGAACTCATGGAAAAGGGTTACATTCGTGAAAGCTTTAGCCCATGCACCGTGCCATTTTTGTTGTTGCCAAAGAAGGACAAGACTTGGCGCATGTGTGTCGACTGTCGTGCGGTGAACTAAATAACTATCAAGTTTAGGCACCCCATACTGCGCCTAGATGACATGCTTCATGAGTTAAGTGGTGCCAAGTTGTTCTCTAAAATCGATCTTAAAAGTGAGTACCATCAGATTCGGATGCGTAAAGGTGATGAATGGAAGACAACGTTTAAAACTAAGTACGGTTTGTATAAATGGTTGGTCATGCCATTTGGCCTAACCAATGTGCCTAATACTTTCATGAGATTTATGAATTATGTTTTACGACCCTTTATAGGTAAGTTTTGCGTTGTGTATTTTGATGACATCCTTATTTATAGTAAGCCCTTGGATGAACATGTGTTGTATCTTAAATCTATTTTAGACATTCTTCGAAATGAGACCTTATATGCAAACCTTAAAAAGTGCATGTTCAGTTCTAACAAGGTTGTGTTTCTAGGTTTTGTGGTCAGCTCGGATGGACTCGAAGTAGACCAAGAAAAAGTCAAGGCGATTCGAGAGTGGCCTAGACCGACAAGTATTAGCCAAGTAAGGAGCTTCCATGGCTTGGCAAGCTTCTATAGGCGGTTCGTGCCAAATTTTAGCACCTTGGCTGCACCTTTAACTAGTATGATCAAGAAGTCTTCAGCTTTTCAATAGAATGAAGAGCAAAAAAAAGCTTTTAATTCCATTAAAGATTGTCTTACTAATGCACCTCTACTTTTATTGCCTGATTTTAATAAAACATTTGAAGTTGAATGTGATGCATCAAGTGTAGGAATCAGGGCCGTTTTAACTCAAGACGGGAAGCCCATTGCTTACTTTAGTGAGAAGTTAAACGGAGCCATGCTAAACTACCCCATCTACGACAAAAAGATGTATGCACTCATTTGAGCCTTAGAGACTTGGCAGCATTATTTGTGGCCAAAAGAGTTCATGATTCATTCTGATCACGAGGCATTGAAGCATATCAAGGGCCAGAACAAGCCAAACAAATGCCATGCCAAGTGGGTTGAGTATCTCGAATCATTCCCTTATGTCATAAAATATAAGAAAGGTAAAGAAAATATACTGGATGATGCACTTTCGAGAAAGTATACTCTTATATCTTACTTGGATTCAAAACTGCTTGGCTTTGCATTCTTGAAAGATTTATATTCTTCTGATGTTGATTTTGGCGGATTGTATGTTTCTTGTGAGCATATTGTTGTTGACAAGTTCTATAGGCACGAAGGGTTTTTTTTAGAGAAGGCAAGCTGTGCATCCCGCGAAGTTCCATTCGGGACTTATTAGTTAACAAGGCACATAGCGGGGGCCTCATGGGCCATTTTGGCATGGGAAAGACCTTGGCAATGCTCCAAGAGCATTTGTATTGGTTATGGATGAAAAGGGACGTTGAGAGAATCTGTGATAGATGTGTGACGTGTAAGAAGGCCAATCGAAAATCAAGCCATATGGGTTGTACACGCCACTTCCCATACCCAAAGCACCTTGGATGGACATTTCTATGGACTTTGTCCTTGGATTACCTAGGACTAAAACGGGGAAGGACTCAATTTATGTTGTCGTAGATAGATTTTAAAAAATGCCTCATTTTACAGCTTGCACAAAAACTGACGATGTTGTTCATATTACCAACTTATTTTTTAAGGAAATCGTTCGATTACATGGCATCCCAAGAACCATCGTATCCGACTGAGGCGCGAAATTTCTAAGTCACTTCTGGAGGTCGTTGTGGGGAAAGCTTGGAACCAAGATGCTATTTTCAACAACCTGTTACCCCCAAACAGATGGCCAAACGGAGGTGGTCAATCGCGTGCTATCTACCTTCTTGCGAGCCATCATTCGAAAGAACTTGAAACCTTGAGAGGAATGTTTGCCGCAGATCGAGTTCGCTTACAGCCGATCCATTCACTTGACAACTAAACATTCACCCTTTGAAATAGTCTATGGTTTTAATCTCTTAACTCCATTAGATCTAGTACCTTTGCCTGATGATCAGCTTATCCATGCAGATGCTAAGAGAAAGGTCGAATATTGGAAAGAGCTACATCAAAAGGTAAGAGCCAAAATTGAGGCAAGGACCAAAAGCTATGTACAAAATGAAAATAAGGGACGAAAAAGAGTTATGTTTGAACCCAGAGATTGGGTCTAGGTTCATATGAGAAAGAAAAGTTTCCCAACCCAACGAAGGTCCAAGCTATTTTCGCGAGGAGACAGTTCTTTTCGAGTTTTGGAGCGAATTAATGAGAATCCTTACAAGCTTGACCTGCCAGGTGAGTACAATATTTCTGCAAGTTTTGATGCGGTCGTTGAGAGCACCAAATATATCCTATTACCTATAAAATAGTAAAAATAATAGTAAAGGGGAAGTAGGATTGTACGAATGCTCGTTTCTTGAAATCCTGTACAATTTCTTGGCCAAGAAAACCTGTGTTCCTGAAAAATAAAAAATAAAAACCAGAATTAAGAATTTTGATCTGGAAAAATAAAATAAAAACATAATTTAAAGTGAATTGAAATTGAAAAATTAAATAAATTACGGAAATTAAAATGAAGAATATAAAAATAAACAGAGTTTGGGTTAGAGAAATTTTCTTATGTGGCGAGATTCCAACCTCCGGTTGCCTCGATCCACATTGGGTTCAATCCTTGGCTTTTAAGTAACCCTTCTCGAGCAGGATAAGCTGGTTATAGTGGAAGAGGACGCCTACGACCACCAGCTCCAAGGGTTTAGACTTAAATTAGGCGGAACCTGACTCTAGCCAATAATCGCTTTTGTGGGACTATCTTCTGCTAGATCATCACTTCCCAACGGCGAATACCATGCCATTTTGTCTCTTGGATTCACCAACCTCTGACGCAGAAAGCCAACGAACCGACTGTGCAACCTTCCCAAAACGTACAAAGCGGTCGTTCCTTGCACAAGTTGAAAAGATCACCTATTAAGGGACATAGACGGAAGCGTCAGCCCCGTAATGCGGAGAAGCGATGAATACCTTGTTGAGAAGGCTAAGCGCGGATTCTAAGCCTCATGAACCTTTTTTGGAGAATTTCGACAACCTTCGGCTAGATGGGTTTAGTGGCTCATGATTTTTGGGAAAGAAATAAATATAATAGAAATAGGATTTTTATTGAAGAAAATATGGAGAGAACAAAAGATAGAGTTTTTGAGAGAGGGAGTGTTTACAGAAAAAAGAGATGGACAATATGTGTCACTTCATCCCCTATTTATAGTACTAGAAAACCTATCTTATTCCTAATTAAATTCTAAAAGATAAATACAAATAAATGAAAATAAATGAAAATAAATCCTAAAATTAAATCTAAATAAAAATCCTTAATAATTATCCTAATATAATTGAAATTAAAATAGAGTCTTGTGCTATAAAATCTTTTCTTTTGCATTTTAGTCATTGGTTCTTCCATGTTTGCATTTTTGGCACCACTTCCCTCTTCCTTTGCATGTTGGCCCATTATATCTTCAAATTTGCACTTTTTTCCCTTAAATTTACTTTTGCCTTCAATTTAGTCCCTAAAAGATAAAAGACCATAAAATAATCCAAATTAGTAGGATCATACTCAAAATAATCATGCATTTAGCACATAAAATATGTTGTTCTAGAGTATTATCAAATTCCCCCTACTTAGCCCATACTTGCCTTCAAGTATGGTTCGTATCCATTGTGAAAATTAAATCCTGCCATGAAAGAAATATTACTCCAAAGTTTTATAAAAATTAGAAAAAAAATGCATACGAAAAATAAAGAGAACCCTTATCTTGATTTAAGTAAAATTGAAAAAGTGTTCAATTAACAAACACAAAAATTAGGTTCGACTTGGATTATTTCATGAAAATTAGGGTATTTACCAAACCTATCAAGACACCTTATTTATTTCTCTCTTTAGTCTCTAAATTTTATTAATGAATCTTCTCTTTCTTTTTTTTTTTTTTCAATTTTACTTACTTTCACTTAGGAGTATATTGAACCTTTTTACGCGAAAAAAGATGACAACCCAAGCACCCCACCCCGGTTACTCAGCCCAGCACATTCCAAATTTTATTATTCCTAAGAACATATCGAACCTTTTTACGTGAAGAGAGATGACAGCCAAGCACCTCACCCCGGTTACTCAGCCTAACACATTCTTAGAAATTAATTCCGGTTAGCGGAGTTTTACCTAACACGTCACACAACCTTTTGACGCGAAATAGGATGACAACCCAAGCACCCTACCCTGGTTACTCAGCTAGTCACGTCTTAAGCTGCACTCATAACCAAGGAATCATTATTATTAAACGAAATTTTAATTTTGGAGGACTAAGGAAAAACAATCAAGTGTCAAAAATAATTTTTAGTAATCACCTTAATAGTCATGAACATATTTTGAGCATGCAATTGTATTAAGTGTCCTCTTGTATTTAGACTTAATCAAATTTACCAAAATCAAGATAGGGTTAACTCCATTAATCATAATTATTTAAACTAAAAGAAATAAAACACTGGAGATGAAATCTATCAAGCAAAATCATAATTAACTCAGTAGATAAGAATCATGCATGTGGGTCAAATAGTGGGCAAGTCGTGGTCAAATTCTTGGGCATGAAAAGAGGCAAAATGTTCTTAAAAAAATTAGATGGGCAGCAACAACCAAATCAGCAGCAACAACAAAAATTCAGCATCTAAAACGACAGAAATAATGAGGAATGCCTCCCCCTACTTAAAACACATAGTCCTCGATGTAGAATAAATAAAATAGGAGAAAAAGGTGTAGAGGAACTCCTCGTGTAGTTATTGTCATTCGCGCATTATGGTAATGAGTTCTCCCTATTGTTGCTTCGGTTTACCTAGATAAAAGAAGAGAATTTTATCAACATCCAAAAAAATAAAAAAAATAAAATAATAAATAGTAAAATAAAGTAAAACAAATAAAATAAAATAAAATTAATAAAAATAAAATAAAATTGGGTTTCCTCCCAATAAGCGCTTGTTTAACATCGCTAGCTTGACGCCTCAACTAGTATTGGGGATGTTCCAGCTGAATTCTTTCGCTCGTATGGGTTTGGAAATTCTCATTTTTTATCACGTCCACCATATTTGGGTTTAATCGTCATTGTGCCTCTTTATTTGGTTTTGTATTTTCCTCCAAGGGGTTGATCCCTTTTAAGTAGGCAATGGTCTCATCATTCTCCAAAAATGTGCATTTGAGATGCTCGGGAAGTGGTTTTAATTTCAGATCTGGTGCCAACACAACAGAAGGTAGAAGTTTAGTATTCATGGGAGCCAATAATTTATTAACAGATTCAAAATCATCAAACATCATTTTAGATTTATCTCCATAAGATGACTCAAAAGTTTTTTCTACTGATGAGTCAATTATGTCGACACGGTTTACGTCCAAGACTTCACTTGGGTGACTAATAGTGTCATAAACGTTAAACTTCACGATCTCTCCGTCAAACTCTATCGTGAAGGTTCCGCTTCGTACGACAATCTTAGTATTTGCAGTACTAAGGAAAGGTCACCCCAACAAGATGTCTGAAGACCCAAGAGCGTTATCCTCCTCCATTTTTATCACATAAAAGTCTGCAGGGAAGATAAGTCCATTGACTTTGACAACACTGTAACAGTCCAGTTTTGACCCTAGTCGAAATAGTGGTTTCGGGACCAGAAACCTGAGTTTAAAAAATATTTTAATATTATTTTCTGCGTCTGTGATATGTGAATTTATAACTGTGAAGTTTCTGTGATTTAATTTATCTGTTTCTGTGCTAATTATGATAAAGGACTAAATCGCGTAAAATGTAAAAGTTGCATGCTATATGTTAATGGGGTTAATTGGTCTTGGCTTTTAAAACAAAGGTCCTTGCATGGTAATTATACCATTAATTTTAATGGTGGACAATGATGGACAATAGTTGGTAAAAATTCAATGATATATGTCATGGGCAAATTGGTAAATCATGAAATAAATAGAATAAATTAAAGAAAATGAAGAAAAAGGCATGCAAAAACACCTTGTTTCAACCGAAAATAAGAGAAAGAATAAGTCATTGAAGCTTCAAAGCATTTGGCCATTGCATGTGTGAATAGGTTAGTCCATTTTGTTCGGTTTTTTATAATTTCTATGTTTTTTAGATCGTTGCTTCGTGTTTTATAAAGCCCATGCCTTAATTTCTAATTTTGGTGATGATTTTGAAATGTTCCATTGATGAAACTATGAGTTTTATATTTTAGTTGATGAATTATGGAAGCTTGATGTTGAGTTTAAATGTTTTATCTTTGGATTTTTGATGAAATTGAGTATTATTGGCTAAATTATAAAAATGTTATTTTGAAGGACTAAAATGTGAAATAAATGAAATGCATGGACTTTTTTTAGAGCTAGAAGAATTCGGCTAAACTTGTGTGTATGCAATTTATGTGTACTTTGTGATTTTGTGAAATAGGGACTAAAATGTTGAAATTTGAAAATGTAAGGGCTAGTTTACAAATTTCCCTAAATATGTGTTTATGGATTAATTTGAATTAATTGGTGAATAAAAGGGTTAATTTTGAAAACATATAGATCAAGAAAGGAGGAATTTGGACTTAGATCGAGGAAAGTCGAAGGCTATCGAGTAAACAATTCAAATCGACAATTATGTGTACGAGGTAAGTTCGTACTTAAAATATGATGTTAAGTAAGCTTTGATGCCTTTATTATACATGGTTTGTATATAATTGAATTGGACGATATGATGGTGAATCGGAAGTTTTGGCACTAAGTGTGCAATTTAAACTATCTTGGCACTAAGTGTGCGATTTAAATTAGCTTCGGCTATTTGAGGTACTAAGTGTGCGATACTGACTTAGTCTCAGTTATTTGAGATGGCACTAAGTGTACGAAAATATTTATTTTGGGCTAACCATATAGCACTAAGTGGGCAGATGTCTAAAATACGAATAAGTTATAGAAAGTCTTATAACATTCACAAGAGGTGAGTATGAAAGTGTATAAGTACGGGAAGGTTCAGGTATGTATAATACCTAAGTGGTAGATGATGTTATGTATAAGAATTTCATTGAGTTGATATAGATTTATGGATTGAAATTGTGCAAATACTTAGATGTTGTTATTTTATGTTTCATATATTATGAATGATTTGAGTACGAGCTTACTAAGCTTTGAAAGCTTACTTTGTGTGTGTTTGCATGTTTTATAGATATCAAAGCTACTGAAAGCTCGGAGATCGTCAAGGATCGTCATTACACTATCGGACCTCGTTTTGGAAATTTTGAAAATGTATATATTTGAAGTATGGCATGTATAGGCTAGTAGTTAGGAAGTATATTTTGTGATGTATATATTTTGCTATGTGATTTGGAAAATTTTGTGTTTGAATTCATGGTTATAAATGGTTTATAGTATGTGGAGTTATATGTAGTGGAGGTATGTTTTAGATGGATAAAAGAAATGGTAAGTTGGTTAGTTCATGGTATGAGATTTAATGATGTTTTTGATATAAACCTACCTTATGTTTTGGTATAAATAGGTAAGGTTCATAATTATGTAAATGGTTGATTGAGTAGTACATATATGCTTGATTCCTTGCTTGTAGGTTGACCCAAAAAGGGGTGGCAAATTTTGGCTTAAACCAAGTCTGCTTGGTGCCACACAGTCAGGGGACACGGGCGTGCCTTGGGGCCGTGTAAGAAAAGCAATATTCTCCTAAGAATCACACGGTCTTGACACACGGGCGTGTCATATGGCCGTGGGCTAAAGTCAGTAGCTAGCTAAGTATCACACGGCCATAGTACACGGGCGTGCCTATTGGCCGTGTGAAAAAGTCAATATGCATGCTCTGTTTTGGCACGGTTGGTTCACATGGGTGTGTCTGATGCCCGTGTGAGGCACATGGCCTGGATGCACGGGCGTGTGACCTCAACAGAATTGAAAAAAAAATTTCTATGTTCTAAATTTTAGGAATGTGTTCGGTTTAGCTTTTACCATTCTTAAACGTATGTTTTAGGTCTCGTAGACCTTCTTATGAAATAATTGCTTATGAAATGATATTAAATAATATCTGTGATTCTGAAGTGGTTTGAAATGTTATGTTTGTCTGGTAATGCCCCTTACCTATATTGGTAACGAATACGGGATAGGGGTGTTACAAATACGTCCTCGAGGACTCCTTCGAGATGCACAATGGACCTATCTGCTAACTGAATGATAACACCTATTTTTTGTCAAAAAAACCCACATTAAGTGATTCATAAATAGAAAAAGGCATGACATTTATGGACGCCCATAAATCACACATAGCCTTCTTAATTCCTAAATGACCTATTTTGCATAGTATTGCAAATATGCCCCTACCTTTACATTTCGCTGGCATTTTTCGCTGTAACACTGCAGATACATTCTCACCAACACTTACCTTTTCATTACCTGTTAATTTTCGTTTGTTGGTGCAGAGTTCTTTAAGGAACTTGGCATACCGCGGAATTTGTCTTATGGCATCCAATAGTGGTATATTGATCTCGACATTTCTAAATGTTTCGAGAATCTCCTTATCCTCTTTGCCCTTTTGACATTGATTTAATTGTCTTGGAAATGGAGGTTGAATTTTCAGCAATGGAGGTTTCGCTCGGACCTGTCCATCATTTTCGGGATTTTCCTGGCCAATTTCTTGGCCAAGATTCCTGCCAGGAATTGGTTCCAATACCTTTCCACTTCGCAACATCACTACAATTGCATGTTGTCTTGGATTAGGTTCTGTTTGTGACGGTAGCTTCCCTTAAGAGTTCAATTTCTCAATTGATATGGTCAACTCCCTTATGGATGCCTTGGTTTTCTGTTGGAAATCCTTCGTCTCCCTTTGGAAATTAAGAGTTTGTTGTTGAAAATCAAAGACATTAGCTGCTAATTTATTGACCAAAGTTTCTAGAGAATTACCTGAATCTCGTGGCTATAGTGAAACCTGATTTTGGTATGGCTGGTTATATCATGGATTAGCCCCATAACTTAAATTAGGATGGTCTCACCATCCTGGATTGTAGATATTAGCGTAGGGGTCGTATTGCCTTTGTGGTGGCCTAAGAAAATTTCCCACAGCATTTAAATGAGCCATAGTATCATCATACAAACTAAGACATGCATCAGTTGTATGTTCAGGTGTAGCACATATTCCACACACTCGGACTGGTTTTGACTTTTCTGCAATAAGAGAATTCATCATATTAGTAAGTCTGTCAACTTTATCCTCTAAGGTTGAATTACTTAGCTTGTGAATCCTTCTAGGGGGTTCAGGATTGGCTCGAAAGGCCAAAGGAGTTTTCTACTAGATCTAGTTTCTCAGCCAGGTATTCTAGTCAGAATAGAGGCAGCAGATTTAAGGATTCGAAGGCTCAGACCACCTCGACTGCGAGTGTAGGTAATGTTGGGACGGGGGTAGATCGAGGTGTCCACGGTGTGGTAGACTTCATTATGGTCCTTGTCAGCAAGCGAAAATGTTTGTTATAAATGCGGTGCTCCAGATCATTTTGTACGAGAATGTCCAGAGGTAGCTAATCGAGAGATAACACAGAGTGCTAGATCCGGAAATGCTCCTACTAGAGGCAGATTACCGAGGCAACCGGGAGTAGGAGCAAGTAACAGAGATACCTCAAGAGATTCAGCTGTGAGACCAGATGCTAGAGCTCCTGCAAGGACTTATGCTATTTGTACACGCAAAGAGGCATCCTTCCCCGATGTGATTACGGGTACATTTTCTCTACATGATATTAATGTCATTGCTTTGATTGATCCGGGTTCAACTCATTCATATGTTTGCAAGAAATTGATGCCTAGTATAAGTATGCCTATAGAATCTACAGAATTTGTGATTAAAGTATCGAATCCATTAGGCAAGCATGTATTAGTAGATAAAGTATGTAGAAATTGTCCTTTGATGATTAGAGGTTACTGTTTTTCGGCTGATCTCATGCTATTGCCATTTGATGAGTTTGATGTGATTCTTGGTATGGATTGGTTGACTACACATGATGTGATAGTGAATTGTGGGAAGAAATTCATTGAGTTGAAGTGATTGAGAGAGTCGGACCATTAGCATATCGGTTAGCTTGGCCAATTGAGTTAGAGAAGATTCATAATGTATTTCATGTGTCTATGCTACGTCGTTATCGTTCAGATCCGTCACATGTGATTTCTCAGACAAAGGTTGAGATTCAGCCAGACATGACTTATGGTAAAGAACCAGTAAAGATTCTAGCTCGAGAGGTAAAGCAATTAAGGAACAAAAGTATTGCACTTGTGAAAGTACTGTGGAATAGACATGGGGTAGACGAGGCTACATGGGAACCCGAAGAGGCTATGCGAAAACAGTACCCAAATCTCTGCACAGGTAAGATTTTCGGGGACGAAAATCCCTAAAGGGGGGAGAAATGTAACATCCCGAAATAGGGCCTAAACGGAACAGTGGTTACGAAACCACAAATTCGAGGTAGAAAAATTTATTTTATTATTATTTTGAGGTTCATGATATGATTACATGATTGTGCGAAAATTTCGTGATGAAATTCTATGCATAAAGTGCTTAAGTTGAGGTTAGGGATTAAATCGAATAATTTGCAAACTTGCATTCTAGAAGTTTTTAGTATGAAATTGTTTTGGAATATTAATGAGGAGGTCTTAAATAGTAATTTAACCAATTTTAAGTTCATGGACAAAAATTAGGACATGGAAGGAATTTTTGAAAGTTTAGTAAGGAGGGGCATTTTGGTCATTTGTATATTAAATGAAATAAAATGGGAAAAATAACACAAAATGGTCATCTTTCTCATATGTTGCTGCCGAATTTTGCTCTCTCCATAGCTAGGGTTTCTTCAACTTTCAAGCTTCATAGTAAGTGATTCCAAGCCCCGTTTTTAATGATTTTTACGTTTTTGAGATCCCGGTAGCTCGATAAAGCTTATGCTAGCAATAATTTAAGTTAGGGTTCATATTTGGAAAAATACCAATAGGTGAAAAATGTTTATTTTGATGTTTTATGATAGAATATGAGGTCTTAGACTATGTTAGACAACTTGTGCTACTCGGTTTTAGGTAAAAACGAGTAAAAGGGCTTAATTGGTAAAATACCTAATAGTCATAAGTGCATGTTAGAGTATGAATTTGATGCTGCCATAGAAGGGAAAAATGATCAGCAAGTCATAAAACATAAGAAAATAGGTTGAAGTTTAATTTACGAGATTTGGGGTAAAAGTGTAAATACGCAAAAGTTTAGGGGTAAAAATGTAATTTTTCCAAAGTTTGAGTAAAGGACTGTTTTGATAAATGTGAATATTAAATAAGTTAAATTTGCTATTATAGATCAAGAAGAACGAAATTCAGGAGTAGATCGGGAAAAGAAAAGTAAAGGACTAAATTGTAAAGTTTAGTCACATTTTGTATCGAGGTAAGTTTCTGAAGAAATAAATGCAATATTCTTATATTTTACATTATTATTGTAAATTTCAGCATTTATATACTTATTTTTTGAGAATATTTAAAGTCGAATTAAAGTGAAGTAGCAGAGAAAAAGCATTAGGAAGCCCCGTTTGAACCTTAGGAATATTAGGATATTGGGGTTGACAGACGGGATAGAAATGAGCCATGTAAGTCCATATCAGATATATGGCTTTGGAGAGAGGAATGAGCCATGTAAGCCCATATTATATATATAAATATGGCATTGGAGATAGGAATAATTCATGCAAGTCCATGTCGAAGACATGGCATTGCGAGATATTGATAGACAGAACGACCCTAGTATCCTTAGTATTCCGAGTGGTTCAATGGGTCATTGTATATGTTAAATCATAGTGAATTATCAGCAAAAAGGGAAGGTAGATTATATTTATGAATAGTGAAAGGTCAGGTAAGAAAAAAGGTAAGTGAGTAAAGAAGAAGGTAGAAAATGAGAAGTAAAGAAAGTTTGAGGCTAGGTGACTTGATGTATATTTATTCATTATGTTGAATGTTGTAATTTATTTGCTTGTAAGCTTACTAAGCCTAGTGCTTACTCTCTTATTTTCTTTTTCTTATAGTTTTTATCAAGCCACTCGGGGATCGAAGGAAACGTCGGAGACCCGATCACACTATCGAAGAAATTATATTGGTATAGTTAGACGTTTCGTTTTGTGTATGGCATGTATAGGAACTTGGCTTCTTTTAATATGATATGATCAATGAATGATGTGTAAATATTTTCTAGTGATTAGCTAATAGAATGGCTGATGATATACATGTTTAATAGTATGTATGATTAAATAGTAACTATCACATGAAAATTATGAAAAATGTGAAAGTAACTTAAAAACAGATTCAAGTATCAGAAATAACGTGATTTTGAAAAATCACAAAAATTTGTAGAGACATGGTTTGATAGTGAATAATATATGAAATTAAAGCTCATTGTGTCTATTTTTATATGGAATAAGCAAAGCAAGTAAAGGTTTTGTATTTTATAAGATATCTGAGTTTTAGTGAAATAGGGCCAGAGCGATTTCTGGATCCCCTGTTTCAACTTTAGAAATTCACCATAAATTTTATAAAAATAATTAGGTGGTGTACTTTATATGGTTAGAATAATTATTGAGTTTAGTTTTAATAGAAACAAACGTCATAGTCATTGAAATTCTTTACAGAGAGATATCTAATTCGTAATACACAGAGGTCAGAGCAGTCGAACCCTAAAATAGGGGAGACTTTAACTAATAAACTGTACTAATTGGCCCAGCAAAAAATTCTAGAAAAAAATTATTAAATAGATATATGAGTCTAGTTTCAGGGAAATTTTACGGAATAGGATTTTGAGTTTCAAAACTCGAGATATGAATTTTTAAGAGACTGTGACGCAGATTGCTAGCTGGACTGGAAAATTTAAAATTAAATTGTTTGAGCTATTTAAGTAACGAATTAAGTCTGTTAACACCTCGTGTTCGACTCCGGCAACGGTCTCGGGTACGGGGCATTACATTTATTAGTTTCAGGCCTTCATAAAAGAACTGGAGCAAAGATTGTTCCGTTATACCGTGTTGTGGGCAACTTGCATACAACTTTTTAAATCGCTCCCAGTAGTCGTACAAAGACTCTGCGTCTCTTTGCCTTATTCCCACGATTTCTCTTCTTAACTCAGCTGTATACGATGCTGGAAAAAACCTGTTGAGAAACAAACGAGAAAGATCAGCCCAAGTCGTTACAGATCCATGAGGTAAATAAAAGAACCATTCCCTAGCAGAATCTACTAAAGAAAAAGGGAAAGCGCGCAATTTAATTTGATCCTCAGTTACCCCTTGAGGTTTCATACTAAGGCAAACCATATGGAATTCTTTCAAATGCTTGTGGGGATTTTCGTTCTGCAACCCCCTAAAAGTTGGCAGTAGTTGGATTAAGCCTGACTTTAATTCAAAATCGATATCCATAGTAGGATACGTGATGCATAGTGGCGGTTGTTCTACCGGAGCCACGGCCAGTTGCCGAATTGTTTGAGCCATAGATTGTGGTGCTAGATTAGGGTTTTCATTAACCCTAGCGTTAAGTAATTCTTCTGAGGAATCGACTTCTACTTTTTCGCTTTCAAATGGTTGAGTAGGGTTTTCGTTAACCTAGACTCTGCTACTTTGTCGATTCTAATTTCTGGCGGTGGATTACTTTGAGTCCCGACCACCGCTGACTGCATTTTTCCTTAGCTTTGTTTCCTTATGATTAGCTCTCGCAGTCTTTTCAATCTCCGAATCAAACACAAGAGTTCCTGGAGCAGATCTGGTCATAAGAAACAAAAAAAAAAACAAGATTAGTACGTTACCGATCCCCGGCAACGGTGCCAAAATTTGATGCGGTCGTTGAGAGCACCAAATATATCTTATTCCCTGTAAAATAGTAAAAATAACAGTAAGGGGAAGTAGGGTCGAATCCTCAGGGACCGGATTGTACAAATGCTCGTTTCTTAAAATCCTGGACAATTTCTTGGCCAAAAAAACCTGCGTTCATGAAAAATAAAAATAAAAAACAGAATTAAGAATTTCGATCTGGAAAAATAAAATAAAAATAGAATCTAAAGTGAATTGAAATTGCAAAATTAAATAAATTGCGGAAATTAAAATGAAGAATATAAAAATAAACAAAGTTTGGATAAGAGAAAGTTTCTTATGTGGCGAGATTCCAGCCTCCGATTGCCTCGATCCACCTTGGGTTCAATCCTTGGCTTTTAAGTAACCCTTCTCGAGCAGGATAAGTCAGTTATAGTGGAAGAGGGCGCCTACGACCACCAGCTCCAAGGATTTAGACTTAAATTAGGCAGAACCTGACTCTAGCCAATAGTCGCTTTTGTGGGACTATCTTCTGCTAGATCATCACTTCCCAACGGTGAATACCACGTCGTTTTGTCTATTGGATTCACCAACCTCTAACGCAGAAAGCCAACAAACCGACTGTGCAACCTTCCCAAAACGTACAAAGTGGTTGTTCCTTGCACAAGTTGAAAAGATCACCTATTAAGGGACATGGACAAAAGCGTCATCCCCGTAATGCGGAAAAGCAATGAATACCCTGTTGAGAAGGCTAAGCGCGGATTCTAAGCCTCATGAACTTTTTTTGGAGAATTTCGACAACCTTCGGCTAGATGGGTTTAGTGGCTCATGATTTTTGGGAAAGAAATAAATATAATAGAAATAGGATTTTTATTGAAGAAAATATGGAGAGAACAAAAGACAGATTTTTTGGGAGAGAAAGTGTTTATAGAAAAAAGAGATTGACAATACGTGTCACTCCATCCCCTATTTATAGTACTAGAAATCCTATCCTATTCCTAATTAAATTCTAAAAGATAAATACAAATAAATAAAGATAATTAAAGATAAATAAAGATAAATGAAAATAAATCCTTAAATTAAATCTAAATAAAAATCCTTAATAATTATCCTAATATAATTGAAATTAAGATAGAGTCTTGTGCTATAAAATCTCTTCTTTTGCATTTTAGTCCTTGGTTCTTCCATGTTTGCATTTTTGGCACCACTTCCCTCTTCCTTTGCATGTTGGCCCATTATATATTTAAATTTGCACTTTTTTCCTTAAATTTACTTTTGCCTTCAATTTAGTCCCTAAAAGATAAAAGACCACAAAATAATCCAAATTAGTAGGATCATACTTAAAATAATCATGTATTTAGCACATAAAATATGTCGTTCTAGAGTATTACCAAGTTTTAATGTGCCTAACTTATCTCCCTTTGATGTAAGTGACGATTTGAGGACAAATCGCTTTGAAGAGGGGGGATGATACGGCCATGCTCTGGGCCACACCAAGTACAAACAAGGAGCCTTTTGAGTTGCCCTTTGGTCCTATAACTCGTGCACGAGCCAAATGTTTCAAGGAGGCTATTTCAGCCTCAGTTGACCAAGTACGGGGTGTGACCATAGCTAGGCACATTGATTGATCATGGACGAGTTAGCCAGGCGTGCCTTGCAATATTTTGCGAGCTGATTTAGCTCAACCATAGCTAAATGAGCTCAATTCCAGCTTGGTTTAATTTATGCATTCCTTAGTTGCTGGAATAAGCTAAAGTATTTAGTTAATTTAGTTAGTTTAGCTAAGTTAATAAATAAGTGTTAATAAATTTGTTTTAAGCTGAATCTACTAATTAAAGTGTTTAATATGTCTTAGTTTAATACATGTTATTAATGTGTCTTAGTTTAATACATGTTTTTAATGTGTCTTAGCTGCTGCCAAATTTAACATGTCTTAAGCTAATTAATTTGTTGAATTAATTGGTGCAGCTATATACATTGGACGACTTGAATGAAAGGTGTGTTGATGGTTTAGCTCCTCCAAGCAACCTTTCGTGAACATCAAAGGACAAGATGAGCTGATGATTCCTTTCTCCTAAGCTGACCATCGAGTTCTCTAAGCAGCCTTAAGAGCTTTCACACAAGCTTGGAATTCTTTTCACAGTAACTGCCCATTTGGTTTTGTGCATTCACACACAATGGGCTATTCACATTCGGCTTTCACACCTAATGTCCATTGGAGTGCTCAAGATGTCATTTTACTCTTCATGATTATTCAGCAGATCAAATCAGCACATTAAAGCTCATGCATCCTCTTTGGCCGAACCTACCCAAAGCTTATCAACTCAACATTTAATTTCAGCTAGCTAGGATACTTCAAGGAAATTGCTAGGAACCTTCAAGGAAGCTTTGGCTCATTTGAGCTGAACACAAGCTGACTTTTTAGTTGTCAATTGTCCATTCGCCTAGCCTAGGAGTTTAGCTATAAATATTAAGCTTCTAAGTTGTAATTCAGACTTTTTAAACTTGAATGAGTTTTTATAATTTTGTGAGTTTAATTCAACTCTCAAATTTCATCCAAGACTCAGCTTGACTTATCTAGTTAGCTAGTGGCAATAAACATGTTTTCTTGAAGAACTTATCACTCAATTGAGTGTGGCATTCAACCATTTGATACCTTTGGTTTCTAACTCTTCATAGTTAGCAGGTCAAGGTCATTTCCAGCACCGTAAGTGTAATATCCCGAAAATTTTTACAGTAAAATATTATCAGTGATATGGTAAAATAAGGAAATAAAGTGACAAAAAGGGAAATTTTGAGTTATGTCAATATTGGGAAGTATATTATGATATATTAATTCAAGAAAGGACTAAATTGTAAAAGTGAGAAAAGTTTTGTTGCACAAGAGTAAATACTTAAAATTTGAGGGGTTAAAGTGTAAATATGAAAAAGTTGAAGGACCAATAGTGTAAATATTTTAAGGGTGGAATGATCTAGAAACTAAGGAAAATGGATGAATTAGGACCAAATTGAATAGATGAAGAACTATGAGGGACTAAATTGTAATTTTACCAAATTAAATGATGACTCAAGGATGGAATTTTAAAAGATAATGAAGGGCAAAATGGTCAATTGGAAGAGAGAGAGAAATCTAATGTTGGAGATATTTTAGATTAAATAAATAAATAAATAATAGTTTATTAATATTTTAATTTAATTTTTAAATGATATTTTATTATTTTATTATTATTTTACTTAGTATATATAAGGAAAGAAAGATGACGAATCATCATTTTTTTTCCATGCACCCAACGTATGAAGAGAAAAGGAAGAAAGAAACTTTCTTTTCTTTACAATTTGGTCCTTTCACCAAAAATTCACCATTTTCACCTAGAAATCAAAAGAATTTCCATAGCTACTAAGAGAGAGAAATGTTAAGGAGACCATGGGGAGTTAGAATATCAAGTTAGATTCAAGAATAGAAGCTGTAGGAGAGAGAAAATCAAGTTAAAGATTAGTATCAATAGAACAAGGTAAGTACATCTAGATTTCAATATGTTTTTAAGTTTGTTATTATTGACAAAGCATGGAAATAATGTTATAGTAGAGTTTTCTTACATAAGGTCCTATGTTCTTGATATGTTAGTGAAGAGAAAATAAGAGAAAGTGATGAGAAATGGTGTAGAAAAAGAAAATAAGGGTGTTATAACATGGTAATTAATATCTTGTACCAAAAAGCATTTTGGACAATGAAGAGAGTCTAACTTTGAAAAATCATCAAAAATTTTAGAAATCGAATTATAGGATGAATAAAGTATGAAATTAAAATGGAATTGTAAATCATGAGATATAATCAATTTTGTGAGACAAGGTCAGAATGATTTCGGGTTCCCCTGTTCTGACTTTTGAAAATCATCAAAAATTGGATAAAAATAATTATGGACTTAAATTTATACTTTTAGAATCTTGAATGAGTTTCAAGAGAAATAAACAGGAACATCATTCGAATTCTGTACGAGGAGATAATTAATTTTTAGTGAAGAAGGGTCGTGGATCGTCAGACAATGAGAATAGGGGTAAATTTAAAGAATAAACTGTACTTATTGGCTAAACCAAAAATTCTGAAAATTTTATGGTAAGAATATATATGAGTCTAGTTTCAGGAAAAATTAGCGGATCTTAATTTGGAGTTCTATAGCTCCAGATATAAATAATTTAGTGACTATGACACAGATGGACAGCTTGAATATTCATAAAAGTAAATAATAAAAATTATAGATAATATTACTTACAAGTGTGTTAAATACATTAAGGATGTGGAATTGAGAGGAGGAGGAGGAAAATATGTATGAATATTCATCTAACATGGCTAATTTGCATGTTTTAGGCTCAGGGACTAAATTGAATAAAAGTAAAACTTTATGGGTAATTTTTTAAAAATGTTAGAAATGACCAAATTGCATGAAATGAACTATTTTATTATTTAAATTACAAAATTGAATGAAATTATTAATTTAGTTCAAGATCGGGGGAAAACATGTTTTTAGGGATTAAAATTGAAAAGTGTTGAAATTATGGAAAATTACGATATTTTATAGAAATCATGGACTATTATCAATATATATGAGAATAATAGCTGGAAATAAGGATTAAATTGCAAGAATTTTATTTTCCTGACCCTAAGGATGAAATCGTCATTAAATAAAAGTTTAGGGGCAAAATGGTAATTTTGTCTAGAGCATTAATTAAATACATTAGAATATGAAATGAATGAAAATGATGATCAAATTTATTTATAAAGATCCGAACGACTCAAATAAGAGATTTGATCGTGGAAAAGAAAAGATATCGGATTAATAAAATTATAAACACAAACAAGTAATAAGGTAAGTTCATGTAACTTGAATTATATTCTTAAATGCTTGAAATGCATGTTTTTTATATGAATATGATTTGAATGTTCATTATATGAAAATTTATGAAATACTGACATATTGATAAAAAGGGGAAGAAATCCTAGTTGAATGAAAGGAAAATTCGATAGATCTTTGAAAAGGAATTGACGATAAAAAGGATCTAGCCCGGACGGGTGATCCTATCCTGATATAGCCCTCCCGAAGAATATGTGGAAAATGGATTTAGCCTGGACGGGTAATTCGAATTAGAGTCTGAATTTAGCCTGGACTAGTAATTCAGATCCAAGCTCATTAGAGTAATTGTCGTTGCAGGGGATTTAGCCTGGACTGGTAATCCCACTGTAAGGATGAGGTTCGCGGGAGTGTGCTCTCTAATATGAAATGTGTAAGACCATGGTTGAAAGATACCATGGCAACCTGATATGAAATGTGTAAGACCATGGTTGAAAGATACCATGGCAACCTGATATGAAATGTGTAAGACCATGGTTGAAAGATACCATGGCAACCTGATATGAAATGAATAAGACCATGGTTGAAAGATACTATGGCAATGTGATATAAAATGAACAAGACCATGGTTGAAAGATACCATGGCAACATGACAGAAAATGAGTAAGACCATAGTTGAAAGACACTATGGCATTATGTCAAAGATAAATAAGACTGTGGATGGGAGACGCTATGACATCTATTGAACAATTGATATTCAGGTAATATGTATCAGATGACGAATGGTTATATGAAATGGTTGTGTGAAATGTTTACAAGAACTGGTCATATAGAAATATATGTACAAAATAGTTGTATGAAATAATTATGAAGATAGATAAACGAAATAAGAATAAGTACATGGAATATAATTTATGTTAAGTTTGATATAAACTTTACCGAAATAAATATACATAAAATATATGGAAATGATGGAGCATGAAATATTGATTTAATGAAATGATTGATATACACTTATGAAGAAACGGTAAGAGAATGATATGTTTCATAACATGTGCACATGTAATTATCTTTGATATGTTGATACAAGGAAATTATGTAAGTAAAGACAATTATTAAACTCAAGTGTGACATGTCGAGAAAATAAGTATATCAATGTTGAATTTAGATGAAATATTTGCAAGTATACTAACAATGATGTTGTTTGACGCTTAGACAAGTGTTAAGCTATTGATTGAATGGTAACATGTTTAATTATAAGGAGCATTGAAATGGTAAGTACTTAGATGAAAATAAAATTTAAGATTTTGCGAAATTTTTTTTTATGATCCCGATTTAATTCCGGTTGGTTTCTATTGTATGTTTGGGGCTTCGAGGGCCCAATAGAGAGACGTTATGATTATTTTCAAAATATGAATAATAAATGACTCAGAATTTTTTGAAAATGTTCAGTAAACTCCGGTAATGCCTCGTACCCTATTCCGGTAATGGATACGGGTAGGGAGTGTTACAGTAAGTGACGTATACGTCTCGGTTCAATACTTTACATAATATTGGTTCATTCTTGACCTTAAGTTTCCTATCCATTCTAGCCTTCCTTTTGCCTTACTTATTTTATTTCCTAGATCGAACCATTATCCAATTAACTCGTAAACCCCTTGAACTAACTTGCAACCATTGTTGAGCTACAACTTAGCCGACTATCCTATTACTTCAAGCAAGAATGATACTTCTCAGATTTAACGATCGGGCACAATTACGACTCAAATACTTTTGCAACTCGAGATCGTATCAGTAAGTACAACTAATATTTAGATCATAATCTATATTATAAATTATAACTTGTTTATTATTACTACACAAAAGCATTTAAATGACCTGTTTGTATTCATCAAACATAATTTACCAATCAATTCACTTTTCTTACAATTAGGTCCACATTTATTATTATGTACTCATTAAACACCAACTAAACATATTGATTCAATTATCATTTATATAATACTAGAATCACATGATTTATTTTAAATTCTCATTTACTCCATTTAGCTAAAATTTATGATAATTTACTTTACTTATTTCAACCAAATATTTTCTTATTTTTCTCAATTGCAAAACTTTTTAACACATAAAATCTATATAATTCAATAACCACAAAAATAGTTTTGTTCCTTTTTCAAAGGCCCAGTAGACTTAATAGAACACACAGGATATACGAAATAGAACAGAACACCGCTAAAACGGATAAACAGAGAGCACAAATGTGCTAATCGGAGAGCACTAATGTGCTAATAATCAGAGAGTGCGCTAAGGTTTCTTAATGGCATGTCACTAATATCCCAATAGTTCTTATCTTGTCTACTTGGGCAAGTCATAAAATACACATGTCACTTTTACACTTTTACCATTTAATCCTTTTAACAATACTTCATATAATTATATCTTCCTCTTTCATTATCACATGTAACTTGTCTCAATATTTAATAATCTTACATAATTTCATTAATAATTCTTATTATACATTTCACCTGTCACTTTTACTTACTTTACAATTTAGGCCTCATCATGACATTTCATGTAACAATGTCTTTCACTATATATAACATATTTCATTTCTTAGTTTAATTTCCATATTTCACCACGAATTCTTATTATCATATTTATATATTATTCTTAGTCCTTAGGTCATCAATTCACTAAATAGAACTTTTGTATCTTTTTAATACATGTAGCATGTTTTGTATTTAATATAATTTCTATAATTCATCATTTATTCATATCTTATCTACCTTATACTACTTTTACATTTTTAACAAATTTTAGTCCCTGTAACGATAGTTTATTTAACATTATTTTCCACTAACAATAATACCTGTATCATATCTCATATTTATTAATCTTCCATAATTTACTATTAATTCTTATTGTATATATATTTTTCATATATCACTTTTACATACTTTACAATGTAATCCCTTTCTTTATAATATTTTATCATATAATCTCACAACATTAACACATCAATCAACTCATCAATTATATACATATATCATTTCATACATTCATTTTATTATTTATAAAAAAATTTAGTTCTATTAACTTTTGTACCTCTTATGAATTAGTCCTTTGTACACTTATAATATTTTCCGTACTTTTCTTTTATTTTCTCTATTACATTTTACTTAGTCAATTCATCATACAATATACTCAATCAGTATCACATTTTATTATTTAATTATATAATATGTAAATTTCTAATTAAACACTATATCTAGATTTATCCTCAACAAATTTTACTTAATAATTCAACACATATTTAAAATAAACAAAACTTTAGTTGTACTTACAACTCAAAGTATGATATCAAGCTTTCTTCCTCTTCTTCCTCCTTTAGCTCCTCATTTGCTTTAATTCTCTACTTGTTTCTCACTTCCCTTCACTTTTACTTCAATTTCCATATCAAAATACACAATATTTACACATTAAAATCATATTCACATATCATATTTCATGTTTTTCAAATAAAACCAACACGTATTTCAAGAGAAGTTTAACTTTCTTGCCTTAATCACTTGTATTCAACACTAATTCTTATTGTCTCTCTCCTCCGAGACAAGTATGGATCCATTTCTTTTAACAGTTGGGTAGTTACAACACTTCTCTACTAATTTTACTCACTAATTTGTGAAGAAATTTGGAAGAAACTAGCTTAATTAGTTTGTATTTGATGAAAAGAACTAAATTGAAAGTAAAATAAAAGTTGAAATGGTGTAAAAATGGTGGCTGACATGAAACACTATGGCTGATGGCTTTTTATAGCCATCCCATCCTTTCTTTTCTCCATTTCACTAGTTTCTTCCATTAAAAATATCTCTTTTTATTTTTTTTTACCATTTTGTCCCCACTATTCACACTTTTTACTATTTATCCTTAATCATGACCTTTCATAATTATCTTTTCAATTTATTTACCATTTTACCCCTTCAATTTTTTTACAATACCACCCATATGTCATATTTCCTTTTGGTATATTTTCAACTCTAGTCTCTCCTCCTTTTTCATCAATTTAATTTAATCCTTCAACACCCAAATTTCTCACCTTGTCCCAATACTTTCCATTAATTTCATTGTTTCCCCAAATAAATTTATATTAATATTTATACTTTCCAAATATCTTATGTACCTATCTTTTATGTCTCATAACTCTTTAAATTTCCAATTTTTTGACTTTTCTCAAAATTTTGACTAATTTATTGTACATTTATCACTGTTCAAGACTCTAGAAATTTGTGGGAATGTTACATAAATGCTAAGAAACCCTTAGTCTAATATGATCAGTAACATGCATATTTAACTAAGTAAAAGAGCCGAGAGGACTTAATTTGGTTTCCAAACCCATAAGAGATCGAGTTGCCATGGAAGTAATTCCGAACATATTAGCATGATGAAAGTAAGTTGATTGATTAATATAATTATTGGAACACCCCAAACTCGGCCTAGACGTTATGGCCGCATCTGGCAATGTCACACGATAGTGCTTTTGAAACCTCGTTGTTACGACGAAAACATTCCATGTTATTATCTTTAGTAAACCTTTGTTAGAACTTAGGAAGTCGTCTTTATTCATTTAAAACATTTATTTTGAAACATCCCTTGTTGCGGAAGTTTTAATATAACAGTCTAAGTGATCATTCGTTTACAAAATACTTTAACTTTTTGAAAACCGAATTTTCTACAACCAGCAGGTATAAATTCATAAAGTAAAATAAATAAATAAAAACCCAAATTTAAAATCAAAGTCCTAGAGGGTCCTTAAATTACAACTCAAATAATCAATAATAATCAAATTATAAATCGTAAATTGAAAACCATGAAGTCAAAAAATTACTTGGTCACCGTTGAGTCCTCCATCACACAAATCCGTCTAAGTCTGGGGATTATCTGTGCACATTAATCAAAAAGGGTGAGTTTACGTAAACTCAGTGTGTAATCCCGCAGAAACAAACAAACAATCAATATTCACAATGCACAGTTGAACAGTCTTGGGCCTAAGCCCTTTTCAGTACCAGTGACAATTTGGGCCTTAGCCCATCTCAGTACATGTCAAAAATGCAGTAGGGCCTTAGCCCATCATAGTATCAGTAGCAGTAATAGTTATGCAGTAGCAAAATCCTACCCAATCAGCCTCTACACACCATCTCCATCCAACCTTACATTCCATGTGGGGATATAATCAACCTAGTAACGAATGTGGCACAAAACAGTAGTTTGCAGTTGAGCTGCCAGTAAATTACGTTAAAGCCTTTCAGTACACTTCTTCTGAATAACAACCCCCAACCCAATGCAATGCAACATACAATGGATGATATGCTATTATGCAATATCAGTACATGTATTCAGTTCAGATATTAACATGCTCAGTTAGATATCATTCAGTCAATTTCACACATTAGGGGTCTAAGTAGCACTTACCAACCTTATTGTAGGTTCACAGTTGACTTAGGCGACCCATGCAACCTTAGAAACATTTCGGTAAAAATGGGCTCACACGCCCATGTGATCTGCCCGTGTGGGCCCATATGCCCGTACGACCCACTCGGCCTAAATTGACCTTCGCTGTGTGATCCATTTTTAATGTAACCCATGCTAGCTAAATATTCATATATGTTTTCACTATTTACTTAAATGTTCATTCAAAGCTGTCTACTTGAGTTATTGTTACTAAATTATTTATATCTTGAGCTATAGAATTCCAAATTAAGATCCGCTTGATGTTTTTGAAACTAGACTCAAATACCTTTCCACCATAAAATTTACAGAATTTATATTTTATCAAATAAGTACAATAAAATATTCAAATTTATCATTATTCTACTGTTTGACAACTTCAACCTTTCCTTACTAAAAATTATTTATCTCTTAGTACAGAGTTTGGATGATGTTTCCATTTGTTTCTGTTGAAAATATACTCACTAAGGATTTAAAAATATAAATTTAACCCCATAATTATTTTTTTACAATTTTTGATGATTTTCCAAAGTCAGAACAGAGGAACCCGAAATCATTCTGACATTGTCTCACAAAATTTATTATATCTCACAATTTACAATTTCATTGCTTACACTGTTCCATGAAAAACTAGACTCAATAAAATTTAATTTCATATTTTATTCAACCTATAACTCAAATTCCACTATTTTTGATGATTTTTCAAATTTAGACTACTATTGCTGTCCAAAACTATTTTAGTGCAAAATGTTGATTTCTAAGTTTATAACGCCCTTATTTCCTTTCTCTACAATTTTTTTCGCATCATTTTCTTTTATTTCTCTTATTTCCCGACAGCAAGCAATTTTGGCTTTTCGTTGAATCTTTCTGCATTTTGGGTACACACCTGGTATTGTTTCTGATGCGTAAGCACTCCTAAGCCTCCAGAACCTAAAAATCGATCAACATATCTCCAAATTAACCACTTAATTTTTTTTTAATCAACCAATTTCAGAAGGAACTCGACTAAAAACCTAACAAAACCCTTACCTCACTTGAGTAACCATGACTTCGTACAATCATAGCGTTGATTCAAAACCACCAGCCCCTTGATTAACTCCTAAACACCAAAAAAGAATCCCTCTTTTAGAGATTAACCAAGAACGATTAACAATAGACAAAACCGTTACTTACCGAACATTCGTAACCAACGATGAACAACCGAATCAATTAGGAAAAAAAAGAAAGAAACTGAAGGGGAAAAAATAATGGAAATTTCGGCAACAACTAGGGGAAAGAATCAGCAAAGGAGAGAAAAGAAGAAGAAGAAGAAGAAAATGTCAGAAAAAGTTTGGGGAATTGGAGAGAAAATCAAAACTCTATTTTTTTTTTTTTTTGCAACAAAAAGATAATCAGATTATTTTCTGATAACCTCTCCCTAATTATTTCCTAAAATCACTTTCTATTAACCCACTAAAACACAACTACTCAGAATTTTGCCCCAACACAACTCTTAGCCGAAATTAGAGCAAAAATACTATCTCCACGCCATCACAGAGAATTGAACACAGGACCTTTAACACTCCAACACTTCACTTAGCCACTAGACTAGCAACCCCATTCTGATATGAACTTACCAACAATTAAACTTAAGCCCTTTGCACAAGGTTAAGGCTTTATTTATAAAAATACCTAAATTTTCCCAAGTAAGGCTTGAACTTGGGACCTCTCATACACACCCAGAACACTTAACCACTAAAGAAAATACACATTTGTGTGTCACACATACACGAAATCAAAAATTAAAATTTTGGGGCATTACAATTATCCTAACCCATTTAATGTTGATTGTTTTTGTTGCTAAAGTCTTTATTTCATACAATTTGGTAAATTTCATCTAGATTACTTTGCATTAGGGATCACTCTTACATTTAATTAATCTAATCATCACTATCCAAATTTATTGAGTTTTTTACATCAAATTGTTAATTGTAATTTTGCAATTAATTGTTTAAGCTTATACAGTCCCTGTGGAGGTGATAATTCATTTTTACTTACTTATTACTTGAACACTACGTACACTTGCGTAAACACGTTACAATTCGTTACAAGTTTTTAGCGCTGTTACCAGGGACTGTTGCCTTAACCATTTTCTTTGTGAAATTATTTTTACAATTTGGTTTTTATTTTTATTTATTTATTTTAACCCTACTAATTTATTCTTTATTCTTTATTTTTTGTGATTTATTCTCAGGTGTTTTATGAGTATATATCGAATCATTGATCTATTACCCGTGGACCCTAAAATCAAGCAGACTTTTAAATAAAGAAGACGGGAGAGATTTGCTCAAAGACAAACCGAGATGGACCTTGGAAATCAAGACGAGGAAGAAGGTAATGGAGATAATCATGCGCACAACCCAATCCTTATTGCTGATGATAGGAATCGTGCTATTAGACAATAAGCTGTGCCACTCTTTAATAAGTTAAATCTGGGAATTAGAAGGACGGATATTAAGGCACCCCAATTGGAGTTGAAACCAGTGATGTTTCAAATGCTCCAAACGGTGGGTCAGTTCAGTGGTATGCCCACAAAAGATCCACGCTTATACCTTCGATTATTCATGGAGGTTAGTGATTCCTTTAAATTAGCTGGTGTGACTGAAGACGCACTGAGGTTGAAACTATTTCCATACTCATTGCGAGATCATGCAAGAGCATGATTGAATTCATTGCCACCAAGTTCAATATCTACTTGGCAAGAATTAGCAGAAAGATTTTTAGCTAAGTATTTTCCACCAAGTAAGAACACAAACTTGTGTAATGAGATAACAACTTTCCAACAACTAGATGACGAATCTTTGTCTGAGGCTTGGGAAATATTCAAGGGTTTACTTCGTAAGTGTCCTCATTATGGGATTCCTCATTGTATCCAATTGGAGATGTTTTATAATGGTCTCAACGTACATACAAGATTAATGGTGGATGCTTTTGCAAATGGTGCGATTTTTTCTAAGTCTATAACAAGGCTTATGGGATCATTGAAAGGATCGCAAGTAACAACTACCAATGGCCGACAAATCGAGCAGTTTCAGGAAGATGAGTAGCCCGAGTCCGTATCGCACAAGTGGCTTTGATACCTATGTTAGAACACTGGTACACCCTATGGCACAGCGAAAAAGTTAAATCCTGCAATCAGATACAGAGATCCATGTGCGAGGAACAAATTGGGGTGAGAAGGGTATGGGGATTACCTTCAATTGTTTGGAAAAACAAAGATAATTGTTGTGAAACTGATTATGTAATTGCATGTCGATTCCAAACTGCTACGAACAGTTTCAGCCTTTATGTAATCCACCCAGTGTGACAACGAATAGCAAGAACTCTCTTAAACTTTTCAGAGAGAATTTCACTATATAACGGCTGCTAGACCTCACTCTTTTTATTTTAGGTATATTAGGTTTTTCTTCAAAACCCCATATTTCCTAATTCGGGAATAGTTGATATTTAATATGAATCAAAATTCATTATAATAATTAATTGAATATAATAATTATGATTATCATAATTATAATAATGTTTGACTGAAAAAATTACAATTACAATAATTATAATAATATTCTATTGTAAATTATAATTACAATAATTATAATAAGGATTTTGGTAAATTATGTTTGGTTAAATTTTATACGAATCAATTTCATATATATTAATTTAGCCATGTTCTCACTATGTGTACAACATATTTGTACATATAATTCGTTCGATACTTAACTACCCAATTAAATTAATTCTATAATCAATTTAATTCATGTGACAGATAAAAACAATACCAACTATGTTTGGATTCTGTTCGTTCCAACCATAGAGTGTAACCCTATAGGTTATTGTAATGTTAGCAGTAATACTAGAACGATTCTAATATTACAAACAATAAGTGACATCTAGCAATACATCATTGCTACCTAAGTTACAAGAAGCCATGATTCGACATAACCTCTTTGTGATTAAACCTTCATGTATTAATCCTTTTGTCCCTTATATATAGAATGGACAAAGTCATGGAATAGTCACACTTGCATAGTCCATCTAATGTTTCTTGATATCCTGAGTAGACTATAATAAACAAATAAGTATGATATCTCATATCAACTTATTCGAGCATGACCATGCATTTCTAGTCTTACTCAATCAAGTGGCCTAAGATATTGCTCCCATTATATAGGAGGGACAAATCCTATATTGATCAACCATATCCCACTACATAGATTAAAGTATATCCAACATTAGCTGTTATAAAACAACCAATTACTGTGGACATTTGGCTATATCAAAATATATGACTCACAACATTGGGGTAATGATGATCTCAAGTCTGAGGATCGTATACATACTAATCACTATGAGTAATGTTATGACTATTACATAATAATCCAAAAAACATACTCATAGCGGGTCAGTCCAATATGTTGTTCTCTAACACACATACTCATGTATTGATTTTGACATCCCATGTTAATGATAACACTTTGTCATCAATAAACTACACATTAGTCTTAATGCATTATTGTTGTCCAAGCCCACAATAATAATCAATTAAGGACCTTTTAAGAATAATCATATTATTTTCAGGGCATTATTATAAAAAAATTATTTATATACATAGAAAAGAACCTGAAATAATAATGGCAATGCCTTATATTAATAAACGAGGTAAAACATGTGTGTTATTACAATCATCTTATGATTGGTCTTTGGGCATACTCTTATAGGCCCATTGTCTAAAAATTTCCATCTAGGCCTGTTTTGACCCGTAATACGTATTTAGACTCTCAGTAGGGTCTATACTACATAAATAAGGTGATTTTCGTAATTATTTATTTTGGACTTTTGGGATTGTAATTTGTTTTGCGCTTGTTTTGGTTTTTGTTTAAATCGTCAGTAATTAATATTTTCGAACGTGAAACTGCAAAATCACACAAGTTAACAAAATGGACTTCGATTTTCAAAATTAAAACTCTGAAAATTTTTCCGCTGCAAATTAAGTAATCACATAAGTATTTTTCTGTAAACGAATAAATAAGCTCCATGCATAATTTTTGAAATAATATACAAGTGTTTTGCTAAAAATATTGTTTTCAAAATTCTCGGTTTCTAAAGTTAGGATTTAACTTTTGGTTTTCAAATAAACCAATGTAATATCTCCATATTCGGCCATAAAGTTTAGGCTGAGTTTGAAGTGTCACACATTATCTTCCTATTTATGGATTGGAGAAGAGCTATGGATAGTTTTGGGCATTGTGTTAAAAAGAACAGATATGATCAGAACAAACTATATTAGGATGATCCTAAAATATATAGTTTTTAGGCACTAATAATAAAATGTCACATATCAACTTTTAGAAATATAAAAGTCTTATTATACATTCATCCGTATTTAATATCTTCTCTAACTTAATTTAACTTTAATTAAATAACTTAACAAATTAAAAATTTTAATAAATAAACAAACATGTTTTCTTCTTTTATAAAGTTTAGGGTAAACTACACCCATGGTCACTTTTGTTTATTTCAAGTTACATTTTAGTCACTTAAGTTTGAAATGTTACATTTTAGTCACTTATGTTTTCGCGTTGTAACATTTTAGTCACTGAGTTGTTAATTATCGTTAACGGTGTAAAGGTAAGCTGACGTGGCATGTTATGTAACACCCTGAATTTAGACCTAGAAGTTTTGGGCCTTGAGCATGGGAGCGGTTGAAGGCAGCTTATAATATTCTGTTGTGCATGTAAATTTCGTTAATGAAGGCTTGTTTTAGTGGTTAAGTGTCTTTGAGAAGTGTTGGAGAAGTCCGGTTCAAACACGGACTCTAGCAAAAATTTTGGTTTAAGGTGAATCAAACCCTGGGTGTAGTAGGTAGGCCTTAAGAATATTGTTGGAGAAATTGTGACACAAAAAGCCTTGTGGCTTAGTGGCAAGTGGCGTGTGGAGCATTTGAGGGGAGGCATGGGTTCGAATCCCATGGCAAGCAAAGAGCATTTATTTTGCTAACAAGGGGCGGCAAGAGTTGGTGTTGAATTTAAACTCTAATGTTGGAGGGATCCCACATTGGGAAGCTAACATAAGAGTGGATGGGAAGCTAGCTTTAAATAGAGAGAACCATGAGGAGAGTAAAGGTACCTTTCTTGGCTGATCCCTTTCGCTCTATGGCGTGCTCGTTTGGGTTGGGCGTCAGCTAAGAGTGCTCGGAGCGTGGATTAACTCTAGTCTCCAATCAGGTGTGTATTTCTCATTAGTCTAGTTGTTGGATGGCTACTTCGGGCCGCGATGGGCCGAAAGAGGCCATGTGGGCCCAATGGGCCTACGGGCCCAATTGGATAAGTTGTTTGATTGTGTAGTAAATATTGGACTAGGCTAGGTGAATCGCGTATCTGTGGCTAGGTTTGGGCTAAAAGGGCCACACGAGCGTGTGGGACCATTTGGGCCGAGAATGGGCTTTAGGGCCATTCGTATTGTTATCCATGTTTAGAATACTTTAGTTTACCAATTACTGAAATGCCCTCGACTTGTAAAATTACCGTTTTACCCTCGATTTATAGAATTATTGTTTTACCCTCGATTTACAAAATTATCGTTTTACCCTTGATTTCTGTAATTCTTTGTTTTACCCTCGATCTATAAAGTTCTTTGAAATACCCTTGGTTTACAAAATTACCAAAATACCCTCGATTATGAAAATTACCAAAATACCCCTGATTTGTAAAAATACCGAAATACCCCTGTAGGGTAGAATTACCGAGATACCCTTATGGGGTAAAATTACCATTTTGCCCCTAGGGTGTTAAATGACTGTTTTGCCCTTATGGGCAAGAGACTAACTTGGACTGTGTGGTTGACGGATTTGATTGTGAATATATGTTGGTGATATGAATGACATGACTGTGACTGTGACTGTTTGATTCAAATATGGGCATGATATTCTGATTCTGTATGTTGTATGCCATGACATGTGTATCTGTTGCATGGGATATGGGTTATATTGATGGAGGAAGCGTTCTAGTGGCTATGCCACAAATATCTGTTTCTGGTGGCTATGCCACAAATATCTGTTCTGGTGGCTCTGCTACAATATCTGTATCTGGTGACTCTGTCACAATATCTGTTGACCGATCGATGGCTGAGTGCCGATCATGTTACCGAAGGCTGTGTGCCGTTATTGTGGGCTTCGTATCGATATTGTGGGCTTCGTCTTGATTATAGACCTGTTATCGATGGCTCTGTGCCAACCTAAATATGGCTTTGTGCCATCTTAACTATGGCTTCGTGCCAAACGTATTTACCTGTGGCTATGTGCCTAGCATATTTGTTGACGACTCTGTGTCAATCATATTTACCGAAGGTTGTGCGCCGATTATATTATCATGAATCGATGGCTATGTGCCGAAGTTATTACAGTTATCTATGGCTTTGTGCCATGTATTCTGTTAAGTGGCTTGTCCACGTACTGGAGGCTTTGCCTCAACTTATCGATAAGCGAGCGGCAATGCCGCAATCTGTGGGAGTGTAAAGGTGGGTGGGTTGAGCTATTCCCACATGGAGTGTAGGGTTGGTACGGGGTGTATATGGGTGGATTAGGTTGGGATTGCATTCACATTACGATTCGATTCATTCACATGGTATTGATTACGATTCGATTACGATTACATTCGATACATCGATTACGATTCTAATTCTGTCACCTAATTCTAATTCTGATTCTGATTTTAATTCTGTCACCTAATTCGATTTCGATTTCGATTCGATTCTCACACCGATTCGATTCGATTCTCGATTTCGATTCTAATTCTGATAATGTTTCTTATTCTGTAATGGGCTAAGGTCCATTTGTTACTGTCTGTTGTAATGGGCTAAGGCCCGATTGGTACTGAAACTGTAAGTAAGGCTAGGGCCAGACTTTTAATTCTTTTAGATGACTGACTGTTCCTTTTTATAGTAGGGGATTTCACATCGAGTTTTCGTAAACTCACCCGTTTATTAACCTTTCGGGTAATTTCCACCTTAGATGGATCGGGTGCGAGGGCTCAGAGGAAGCCACACACACTGTTTATGTTACAGTTTTGATTATTACCTTTAAATGTTTTATGTGGGTTGTAGTAAAGCCGTTGTAATTTTCTGGATTTCAAATTTGGAATTTTATTTATTGTTCTTATAATTGCTAGTATTAGAACACGATTTTCCAAAGCAACTACTGTTGTTCAAAACATCACGTAATCGCAATTGTTTTTAAAGTAAGTTTCCGCAACTACCAAGATTTTTACAAAGTTGTTAAGAATGTTTTTCAGCTGAGGTTTTCTAACAAGGTTTAAAAAGGGTATAAGTTTTTAATTATTAAGAAGGGTTTTTAATGGAAACATGGTTTTCGAAAAACACTTCAATGTGACACGCCAGATTCGAGCCAAACTTCCAGGCTGGGTTTGGGGTGTTACATGTTAAATCATCATTTCAAACAAAAATTTTAGGTTAAATTTTTCAATTGGTCCCCATAATTTTTTGTTTTATGTTCTTTTATTTTTTTCCATTCTTTTTTGCTTCTCCCTCTGTTTTCCTACCTTCTCCATTTTTTTAACATATCAGGAAGTTGAATTAGCAATGGAGAAAGAAACATGGTATGAGTTTGTGGGTTTTGGTTATAGGCAATGATGACTTTTGACTTCTTACTTCTTTTTTCACTACCAATTCGACTTCCTGATATGTTAAAAGAAATGGAGAATGTAGAAAAACAGAGGGAGAAACAGAAAAGAATGAAAAAAAAAGAAAGGAAAGTTTAAAGAACATAAAAGAAAAAAACTAAATTGCTCAAAATGAAAAAAAAATATGGGGATTGATTGTATAATTTAACCTAAAATTTTTGTTTGAAATGATGATTTAATGTACCATGTCAGCTTACTGTTACACTGTTAACAACAATTAACGGCTCAGTGACTAAAATGTTACAACACGATAACGAAAGTGACTAAAACTTAACATTTCAAACATAAATGACTAAAATGTAATCTAAAGTAAACAAAATTGACCATGGGTATAATTTACCCTAAATTTTAAATAATTTTAGTTTTTTTTTAATTTAATCATCTTTTATTTCTTTATTTTCAAATTGTGTTTCATTTTTATGTAGTAAACTTTTTTTAATTTTTCTAATTTCTAGACAAATAATTTATCTTTTTCAATTTTAGTTTGCTTTTTCTTTTAATTTTAATCAAAATTCAAATTTTGATAAAACCACCAATGATGGTTATAATTTTTCAAATTTTGATTTTTCTACTAGTGGTTATTTTAGATTTTTAATGGTTTATTTTATTTTATTTTATTTTATAATTTGTGCTTATTATTTTTATTAGTTTTTTATTTTTAATTATGGATTTAAGTATTTTTTAAAATTTTATTTATTTTTTATTATGTTTTTTCCACATCTAGTTTCAATATTTTTCCTCTAAAAATTTTAATTATTTTAATTAAATTAGAGATGATATTATGTGTGATTGAACGTAAAATAACATTTTTATGTCTTTAAAAATTGATGACGTGACATTATTTTATTGATACCTATAAATTATATACTTTACAATCTTATTCTTTAAAAGAAAGCATAAACATTGAAACCTTTACTTTTATAATGAAAATTCCATGTACTAAATTAACATTAGAATTCGTGGTGTTAGAAAGTCTACCAAAAAGACATGAACAAAGTTCATCAAGCAAATGAAATGATGATAAACAATAAACAAGCAAATATTAGAAGATAAGCCAAATTACATCCCACAACCAAAATCTACAGAAATGCTTCAACAAAACTACAAACACTAGCCATACTGATTCATATTAACTTATTATAATGTTCAACCAACTTTCTGCTAATCTCCTAACAACAATCCCCTTTTTTGCCAAACTGATGAAATAAATCATCTTTTCAAACAAATTTTTTCTGTCAAAGTGGAGACAGCTTGAGGAAAATGAAAGTTTGATTTCTCAACAGTGCAATGAAATCCAAAGCCTCTTCAAATAAGTATCACTAAACAAAAATCCTCAACAATGTGCAGTGTACTGCCACCTCCTCTCTCTCGATCTCAACTAAAATAAATGTCTTAGCATGCAATAATATGATGAGCAGAGGACAGTTGAACTGAAGGTGCTTCCACCTTCGGGTTCTGTTAGTACAAATCTCCGGTGAGGAAATTCTTGAACACATGAACGGAACTTAAATAGAAGAAGAAATAGGACAAGGCTCCAAGGCGTGTATCAAGCCACTATCTTTAAGGTTATATTCGCCCCCACCGATCTTCGGTGTGCAAACGAGTTTCAAGCAAATTAACCTCGAGGATACAATGAAACCAATGGCTATTTGCGTTTTGCACTGACGAGAATAGCCCACTACACACTGAGCAATGTATGACAAAGAACTCAATTTCTATAAAGGATTTCTGCAGTAATACTTTATAGAATAATCTAATAATATTAGAAAATGAATGAAGGAAAGAAAGAATATTAAATTTTTTTAGTATATTTCTAAATGAAATCTCATTCCTATTTATAGGAATTTTCATGTCTCTTCATAGAGACATCTTTCATCAATAGGTGTCTTTCTGAATAATAATGTCTTTAAAATAAACTTATAATTATTCATTTAGTTATAACTATTCAAATAAAATTATTTAAATAGTTATAATTCTTTTTCAAAAAATCAAACAATATAATCTTTTGATTAATTACACCCATTCATTTATAGTTATTAGAACACTATAAATATTTGAAAATGTTCCAACAGGTTCTTGAGTTGGGGGCGTTGGCCAGAAGTCTGCAAAAGATAAAGACAATGATGGTGAAGGACGAATGAAGGTGGTTGGCTGGTGGCTTGGTGCTGGGGGACGTCTGACTAGTGTGGTTGTGTGGCCTCCAGTAGTGGGTGACTGTTGGGGAGGGGCTGTTGGCGGTGCAAATATGTTGTGAATTCGGTCCGTTCGATTTTTTATGCAAAAAATTGAATAAAATGGATTATCTATGTAAACCGAATAAACTGAACTTACTTAGGAAACAAAATAGAATAAATCGAACTAAAAATTTTAGTTCAGTTCAGTTTGATTTTTCGATATTTTTAGTTGGAAAAAATTTCTAAGATACTTATAATTTTATTTCCTTTAGATTTTTTTTCACATAATTGCTTTATTTCTTCAATTTAGTATATCATATTACTTTTACTTTTATTTCTAATTCATTACAAAAATATTAAATATTAAATGAAATAATTTTAATGAACTCAAAAAATATTTATTTTCTTATTGGTCAACATACAATTTCCATCTCCTCTACTATTCTTAATAGATATATATATATCAATTTGGGTTTTTTATATATTAAATAATAAAAATTAAAATGAATATCATAAAAAATTTAAATTATTTATGTATTATATATATACATTAAAATTATAAATAAATTAATTATAAAATTGGAATTATAAGTTTTAATTTGAACTTAGGTTTTGTTTGTTATATTTGGGTTGAATTTTTAGTTTATATTAATTTTTTTGGATTTGATTTATATTGGGTTGGGTTACTTAAGTATAATTATAAAATTATTTTTTAATGCTTAAAAAAATTTGTTTATTCGGTGAGTTTGGTTGAGATAATCAAAATCAAAGTTAAACTGAGCTAACAATTTTAATTGATATAGGTAATTGAATAAATCGAAAATCTTGAAAAACAATTATCTATTTGATTCAATTTAATTGGTTTAATTAAGTCCAAATGCAAAGAAGAAGATGATGGTAGATGGATGCTTGATTTGCTGTCGATTAAGAAGCTAAATTTTTAGGGTTTTATCTTTGGGAATAAGTCGGTAGAATAGAATGAATGAACTGAACTAGGGCAAAATTTTGTTAAGTCTAGAAAGCTATACGATAAGTTTAGTTTTTAGGGTTTTTTTTTTTTACTTAGCTTATATATTAAATGATAAAATTAATATCATAAAAAAATAAAATTGTCATTTCAATTTGGGTTTAAAATTTTAATGGATACTGGGGTTTAAAGTTTTTTTTTTTAATGGATTTTGGCTTTTAAGAGTATTGAGTTTTAATGGGTATTTGGTTTTAAGGTTTAAATCTAAGTTTGGGTATGTAAATGGGTTATGACCTTATGGGTTTAATAACTAAAATTTTAATCAATTTATTTGATTTAAAATATCAAAATTGAAAACTGACTAAATAAATTAATTAAATTGAAAAATCGAAGAAACAAAAAAAAATCAATTTTTTCAATTTAAAATATTTTTATCACCCCTACTTAAGACAAAGGGATACATTGTCCCTTATCTTTTCTTGCCATGTATTAAAGGATTCTCAACTCTATTGAATAATGCACAAAAGGATGGTCTATTGAAGGAAAAAAGGGCTAGTTAGAATTGCCCGAGGGTAAATCTTTTTTTTTTTTTCCTGAGGATAGTATCTTGTTTGTTAAGAATAAAGAGGTGGAAGCTAGAAAAGTAAGGGAGCTACTTGTAGTCTTTGAGAATGCTTTTGGTTAGAAAATCAATCTTGAAAGTCTTCTTTTTATTTTAGTCCTAATACCCTACTAGCTAATCGTATGGAGGTAAGAGTGGTTGTCGGGCTAGATATGTATATGGGATTGACTTTGACAATTGGTTGTAATAAGACGAATGCATTTATGCGACTGATTGATAGATTGCATAAGTGAATCAAAGGGTAACCAAAGCTTCTTCTCTTATATGGTGGTAAACAAGTCAAAGAAAGGTGCCAAGAGGAGTTCAACCATATTGGAAATCATCCATTCTGATATATTTTGCCCATATATGGATGTGCAAGGTTAGAAGTACTTCATCACTTTCATAGACGATTGCTTACGATACATGTATCTCTACATGTTATAGCACAAGAGTGAAGCATTAGAAGCTTTTAAAGTTTTCAAGGATAAAGTAGAGAAACAACACGGTAAGCAAATTAAGATTGTGAGAACTGATAGAGGTGGTGAGTATTATGGTAGATACACTAATGATGGACAAGCACATGGTCCATTTGCGAAGTTTCTTCAAGATAATGGTATAGTTGGCCAATACACCATAACAGGCTCACTTGATCAGAATGGTGTTGCTTAAAGAAGAAATTGAACTTTAATGGACATGGTGCAAAGTATGTTTAGTAGCTTTAAACTACCTAAGTCCTTATGGGTTGAATCTCTCAAAACAACTATGTATGTATTAAATTGAGTTCCAACCAAGGTTGTCCTTAAAGTTCTTCACAGGTTGAAAATTGAGTTTGCGACATATATACGTATGGGGATGCCCATCTAAAGTAAGAGTTTATAACCTACAAGAAAAGAAACCAGACCTAAAGACCATTAGTGGGTATTTCATTGGATATGCCAAAAGGTCCAAAGGATACAAATTCTATTGTCCATATTATAACACTATAATTGTGGAATCGAGAAATGTAAAATTTCTTGAGAATGACTCAATCAAAGAGAATGATTTGTCTTAGGATAGGAATCCCATGGTTCAACTTTCCACTTCAGATGAGAGGTTGGTTATCATACATAACACCTATCAAGCTCAATTAGGTGTTAAACAACCAATCAATGAAAATCCACAAGCTGCTAAAAACACTCCAATATATCAAGTTGTTCAAGAAAGTTTGAAAATTATTGAACAATCAATTAAACAACACGATCCACAAGAAAATCTTGGTTCAACATTGAGGAGATCTACTAGAAAAAGGAAATCAACAATTTCTAGTAACTATATTCTGTATCTACAAGAGTCTAACTATAATATTAGAGTTGAGAATGATGCTAAATCATTTTCACAAGCCCTGAGTTGCAAAAAAGTCAGAATTGTGGTACAATGCTATGAAAGAAGATATGAATACCCTGAAAAGTAACAATGTTTTGGATCTTGTGTCGTTGCCTAAAGGCGCAAAAAAATTGGATGTAAAAGAGTCTTCAAAACAAAAAAAGACTCAGTGGGCAACATAGAAAGATATAAAGCTAGACTCACTACGAAAGGATTCACTCAGCAAAAAGGAATTGATCATACTAAGAATTTTAGTCTTGTATCTAAGAAAGATTGGTTCTGCATTGTGTTAGCATTAGTAGTTCATTTTGACCTTGAGTTACAACAAATGAATGTAAAAATTGTCTTTCTCAATGGTTACCTAGAGAAAGAGGTATACATGAAAAAACCTGAAGAATTCTTCTTTAGTGATGGTGAACACTTGGTATGCAAGCTAAAGAAGTTCATATATGGATTGAAACAAGCCTCCCGACAGTGGTATTTAAAATTCCATGAAGTTATCTCTTTGTTTGGTTGTGTTGAGAATATCATGGATCAATGATTATACCAGAAGGTTAGTGGAAGTAAAATTTGTTTCCTTATTCTATATATGGACAACATTTTACTTGCAACGAATGACAGGGGTATGCTACATGAGGTGAAACATTTTCTTTCTAAAAACTTTTACATGAAAGATATGGGTAATGTGTCTTATGTCATTGGCATTAAGATTCATCGTGATAGACATCGTGTTATCTTAGGTTTATCTTAAAAAACCTATATCAACAAAGTTTTAGAATGATTTTGGATGAAAGATTGTTCACCAGGTGTTGCTCTTATCGTGAAAGGTGATAAGTTCAATTTAAACCAATGCCCGAAGAACGAATTTGAGAAGGATCAAATGAAAAGCATTCCATATGCTTTTGTTGTTGGAAGACTAATGTATGCTTAAGCCTGCATAAAACCTGACATTACATTTGCAGTTGGAATGTTGGGAAGATAACAATGTAGACTAGGCATTGACCACTAGAGAGCTGCAAATAAATAATTACATATACCTCTGAGAATAAATGAACATATAGAATACCCAGAAGAGATCGTCGTAAGATACTCGACTATAACCGTTGCATTCAGATATCTTTGCAGTTCAAACACTATTCCACTAACTACTAAAGTCATCGATGATCTCACATTATCCCGTTTCATTAAAGAAATCAGAAGAAATTTCGGTTAATCCGTTCTTTAGATACCATACCTGAATAAGTCGATTACCCGTGAATAACCTCTTCTTTAATAGTGACATTACGTACCCCGAATGATCTTCAAAAAAATCTTATATCCCTTCTAAAACTCTCTTTATTTGCTAACCCATCCTCAACATTGACCACATTATTATTCATTCAGCCACTGAACTCTTCGATTTCATACTTGTGAACTTAATCAACATAAATCTTGTGAATTTCGTTGTATAAGATTTTGAGGGTGAGGGGGTGGAGATCATAAAGCCTCTAAATTTGACTCTCATATATACACATAACATAACATTCATTAATAACATAACATTATGAACTTTTTCTCTCACCTTTATGAGTTCAGACTCATCATAAGCAATTTTTTAATTATACCCATGAATATCGCTTCCAGCATTATCAGAATTAGCTCAGTTAGAAACATTTTTGTTTATAAGTAAAAAAAAAACTCATTAGAGTCAAGAGATATCATACTATCACAGGTTATATAATGACATGTATTTTTAGACTTCATACATGCTATGCTTAGTCTGAGAACCGACTAAACCGTAGCTCTGATACCACTAAATGTAACACGCCTAACCCGTATCCGTCCCTGAAATAACGTTACGGAGCATTACAAAAAAATTAACTTAAAACATTTATTTACAACTCATTTATAAAAAAAAAATATCATATTCCATTTAAACACATGCATAACGTCCTTTTTTTGAGCCTTTGAAGCCTTAGAAACACTTTAGAAATGATTCAGGACCAAATCAAAAACATTTAGAACTTCATGGCAAAAGATAGAAAAATTCATACTACAGGAATCACACGGTCTTGTGGCCAGGCCGTGTGACTCACACAGCTGAGACACACGCCTATGTCTCAGGCCATATGGGCATTCAAAGTAAGGATACATGGTCGTGTTCTAGCCTGTGTCCGTGTAGCTCTCTGACTTGGTTCACACGGCCAAGCCACACGCCCTTGTGCCAGGCTGTGTAATTCTCAAAATGCAACCTTTAAAAATCTACAAGGGACACACGACCGTGTCACATGGCCATGTGTCACACACGGCTGAGACACACGCCTATGTCTTAGGTCGTGTAGACAAGAAATAGGCCATTTTCAAGCCATTACTTTCAGCCAAAATATGTTCATACATACAAGCCATTGTACCTATTTCAAGCATTCAAAAATATACCTAAAACATGCATAATAAAGCTAGATCAATATGATAGTTATTTATACAAACAATATGCCCAAAAGGCACCTCAAAGCAAGCACTCAACTTAACAACACATATGCATAATTGATCACCTTGCTACCATTTAAAACATGGCATGCTTAACTTATACCGTGTCATTAGAACTTATCATTTGAACTATAGTTTTCATGCATCCCAAATATACACATATCTAATTTATACATATTTGACCATAACTTATCCATATATATATAGTTTAAGTCCAGACTAAGTTATACCATAATTGACCACATGCCAAAATCACATTCAAACATACTGATTTTGTTATTCAAAACACAACTTCAAATGACCGTTTCCACTCCAACCATCAAGGCCATCTAAATGACAAATCTAACTATATTTAGATGGTTCCAACAATCAACATGTATACAAACCATATTTCAATCATGCACATCTATTCAAAGCTTTACCAAAGCATACCATATCTTGACCATGTTGAGGTCAATTCATCATATATCACTTTGGTCATTCAAACATGCTTTAAAACATTATCAAATTAATACATATCAACAAGGCAGCAAATGTACCAAGGCTTCATCACCCAAAATAACTTATACATGCCAAAATCATCAACCAACATTCAACTAATCATCAACCATAAGTCCACCTATACATGCTATTATAATCTTAACCAAGACATCAAAATCTATCAATATAATCAATAGATAGTGTGATGGATCTCCGACTAGCTTCTAACCCGATCGAGCTTTCAATAATCTGAAAAGTAAAGGAAAAACAACTACTTAAGCAATGCATGCTTAGTAAGCTCGTATAACTTTAGTCATATCAATCTATTTCAAATATGAAATTTATACATATCAAGAATAATCCTATACCAATACCGTAGGATTCATGAAACTATAATCAACAACTCATAAAGTGAATAAAACCACAGCATCACATATACATATCATCCCTAACATAGTAGGATATTATAAAACTTTAAGCCCTTTCAAATTTTCTTATTTTCATTTGTATTTCATTACTTTCCATTGCATTTACTTTCTTTAGCTTAAACAACAACATCAATTCAACTCACCATTCCCTTTTTCATCATTTTACACTTCAAGTATGAACTTACTATTTCATTACCTTTCCACACCCGTTTCAAATGCATAACACACTAGACATAAGCATATCATCAACCATAGCCACAAGCTAGTGCATTTAAACATAGCTCTTTTGGAATTAACCACATGATAAACCATTTCATAAGAAATTACATAATTTAAATCTTACCACTCTTTCCTGAACACAAGCATATTTCCATTTGGGCATTTACCATTTCAATGCATAACTTATAAGTAAACATAATACAATCCAACCAATAGCTTGTCACATGCTTAAGCATCAAACAACAACACATGTTAGCATACTTAAACATATTTCACATTAATTCAACATGGATAACTATTATACTTGAATATGATTCAATTTGGAAATAACATCCTTCATAACATAACATGCTTTCCATGTATCTCATCATTTCAATGTATTTCATGTATACCTATATTTGCTCATATTGAATATTTATCGTTTCCTTTTCAATTCATGCCCGTTAAACTGAATAGAATATCGTTGGAGACCCGAGATAACTCACACAAAGTGTGCTAACTCATATAACCATAATCCATCAATTCATGTACATATATGCTCACATGAGCTATGAATAAGTATGCTCACATGAGACGTGAAAATGGGTCTGCTCACACGAGCGTGGGTCGGAACGTAGCTACACAATGCTGCTCACACGAGCTGTGCAGTATCCGCAACACATGCCGGACCTCAGCCACCGGTACGACATTCAAGACTAGCACCTGAATCATGTAAGCCCTAATGACGTCATTTGTATCCTACGAATTCCTAAGGTTCAAACGGGGCTCGGTAGTCGTCATACGTTATTGAATTTCTATAGTTTCATGACATAATAAATTGCATAATCACATCTATATATTATTCATGTACAATAGAATAGTACATGAAATAGTCAATTTAACTCACAATTAAGTGTTTATAGTTCATACGAACTTACTTAGCTAAATTGCAGAAATGTCAAAGTACATGGGCATTTTGGTAATTTTTTATTCTCCTCGATTTTTCACCCAATCTTGATCTAAATTAATAATGTCATTCAATCTATCAAATTAGACAGTAAAACAATGTATTTTATGCAATTTAGTCATTTTTGACATTTTTACAAAATTACCCTTAAAGTTTTACGTTTATTCAATTTAGTTCATGAGCCTAAAACATGCAAATTAACCATTTTTACCCAAAATTGAGCCTAGTCAAATACTTATAGCATCCAAAACAGCCCATTCATTCAATAATTTCACATAAAATACTTGTACTTTTACTATTTTAACTATTTAGTCCCTAATCAAAAAATTTATCAAAAATCACTTAATAAAATACTTTTAAATAACAACTAATATTTCAAATTCATCATTTAACATCTAAAATCACAAGTCTCGTCAATGGAAACATTCAAAATCTTTAACAGTTTCAAAATCAAAGGTACGGGCTAGCTGGACCTAGTTGTAACAATCTCAAAAACATAAAAATTAAAAGAAACGGGGCTAAAACAGACTTACATGCACCATCCAAAGCAAGTCTAAAGCTTGAAGCTTCTCAGATTCTTTTTCCATGGCAACTTTCAGTGGTGAAAAACAAATGGGGAAGAAAACATTTTGTTTTCTTTATTTTATTAACCTTTTATTTTATTTTATTAAATAAATAACATATAAAACATTATAATTAAAAGAAATTAAGCATCCAACTGCCCCATTATCTTTAGGATGGCTAATTCACTCAATAAGACCTTCCAATTATAATTCTTTAAGCAATTAACACCTTTAAACTAATAGCGATTGATTTTTTTTTTAACTTTTACAATTTAGTCATTTTTGCTTAATTAACTATCGAAACGTTAAAAATTTTCAACGAAACCTTAATACCACCTTAATGACACTCTGTAAATATTTATAAAAATATCTATGGCTCAGTTTATAGAAATGAGGTCCCGATTCCTCATTTTCTAAAACCATTTGACCTTAGGGTCATACCACTTGAACTTAATAAATCGCTTAAATAACATAAATTATCAAATCAAAAACCTTTTAAAAACCATGTTTGACTCGTAAATATTAAATAATAATATTTACGACCTTACTCATCAGATTTGGTGGCCTCGAAACCACTGTTTCCAACACCATTGAAAAATGGGCTGTTACACTAGAAGTTATAACCGAATTTGGAGAAATTACACCCCTTCGGTTGGAAAACTAATTTTAGAAAGTATTTAGCAAATACGAATTTCACAAAAAATCATTAGAAAACTATTTGTTCACTTTCAGAAAACACTTAAGAAATTACTTAATTTGCAGTGGAAAACCATTTTCGAAGTTTTAGTTTTGAAAATCGAAATTCGTTTTGTCGACTTAAGTGATTTTACAGTCTCACGTTAGAAAATATCAATTACTGATGAATTAAGCAAAAACCTAAAACAAGTTCAGAAACATATTACAAACTTCAAAAGATCAAAATAAATAATTACGAAATTCACCATATTTACATTAAGTGCTAAAATAATTCGAGCTCCCACACGCCGTCCGGTCCTAAGTCAAAGGTTTACTTGAATAAACAAAGATAAAACAAAAGGGTGAGCTATGAAGCTTAGTGTATAACTAAAATCAAGCAGAGATCAAACAAAACACAATATACAAATCAGAGTAATACAGAGAATTTCATAACGATAATATAACCAGAGTGGAACAAATCAAAATATCACAGAGATTTTCATAACGATCGTATAACAGAACAGAGGATGTATGGCTATGCCAATGCGGTGTTTTTCAAAAAATCAGAATGCAAATTTATCTCAAAAATCCTACCTAACTCCGCTACAAACCAAAATAGAGTTCCCAAGAACTCATCCGACCAAATCACACCAACAGATAGTTGTGGACAGTGCCACCAGAATTACAGTCAATATTGCCAAATCAAATATATGTGGTCAAACCACTATGTTGTAGCCAAGCTGCTAGATAGAATTGTGGATAAAACACCATATAATATAGATCATTGAACTTCTAGAAACTTCTTCCTTTCACATCATCCCGAACGCCATGCAATGTGTAATTGTATGCATATTCAAAATCAGAATGCTAAACATGTAGGACATGTTGTCATACAATAACAGAAAAAGAAGAAAAGGAAATCCACACTTTGCAAAACATATTAATCAAATCTTAATGAATCATAACAGATTTTTCATGAAGTCATATGCATTGTTACATATCAGAATCAGTATCACACACAACAACTTATTCAGATGTCACATGTTTAAAACCAACTAGGTAACACAGAAACGAATCATCAAAATTAACAGAGCACAGATCATACATGAATAAATCACATACCTTAAAGGCTTCCCAAACAAAAGTACATATACGCTAACAGATCATGCTTACTTAGCTTATATCATATCAGACACATGTATAAATAACAGATTATACAGCAAGAGATCAACAAAAATTAAGTTTTATAGCTTATTTTAGATCATACGGACCTAACAGAAGGCCTACGTTTGATTCGAACGATATCTACGACCCTAGTAAAAATTTTCAATTTTTTGCCCACACACCCGTGTGGATTCACACGGCCTACATGGATGGCCCATATGGCCCACATGGCCTCGCAAATGTTCGTGTGCCTTATATCAGTATCTTACACGGCCTGGAACATGACCGTGTAGCTCAAGTCAGTCCCTCACACGGCCCGGACACACACTATATAACCCAAGTTGGTGCCTCATACGGCCTAACACACAACCTGGCACATGGACGTGTAGCATCGACAACCTCAATTTCGGCTTCCACAGATCGCAGATTACTCGGGTTTTTATTATACACTTGATACGGTTTTGACATAAAAGCAAGAGAGATGAGCTTGGAATCGGAAAATGAGTCAACCAACATGCAATTATTAAACCGTTGGAGGGACATAAATCTCGAGATCTTTCACAGTTCGATTGAAAGATCGACAATAAAATGGAACTTAGAGTAATAGATTCAAAATGATTCAAACAATAAACTAAGGGTGGAAGAAGATCACAACCAAAAAGAAAAGAAGATGATGATGAAACGGTAGAGAGAAGAAATGGAAAAGGAATGTGAAAAAGAGAGGAAGTTTTTGGGAAAAACTTAATAAATTTAAGAAAATAAAAACTAACTTACAAGGAAGCATAACAGAAAAAAAAAACCATTTTCTTATTGCTTTCGTAGGGACTCAAACACAAGACCAAAGGGTATACAGAAGCTTAACCATTGAACCACTAGGCTCATCGTTGTCCTTAATTAAGCGAAAATAATATATAAACCAGATACTCAAGAATAGGGGTTTAGAAAAAAGTAGAAAATTTTCAAAAGAAAGGGTTCAAACCTAGAACCTCGGACACACAAACACAACACTTATCCACTAAACCAAATTAATTCACTTGTCATAATTTCACAATCTTAACTCAAACTCAAGACGTAACCACTTTGATTTTCACTAATCCAATTTCTTTTAACATGGTTTTTGGAATGTTACAATGAGACTTGTTCCTACCTTGTAAATTTTCATTATAAAAACAATTAAAAAGAAAATCTGTTAAGTTTGATGTTTCTCATATTTTGTGTGCACATTAATTTGATTATTTCGAGAAATATCATTAAAGTTTGGATTTAGAATAAACATTAGGTTTATACATTAAGAAATTTGGGCTAAAGCATTGAGACATGATAGATTGTGAAATATGGAAGATACTACTCAAATTCTAAGACAAAATATCGCCATGATTCGTGCATTATGTTTCGACTTAAGTCTTCATGGACAATATAAGCCAAGTGGGAGAATGTTGGAACTGTTGTGGTTCATGAGGTCATTCCCACATTTCCCCTGCCCCTTACTTTCATGTTGTATAGTGGTTAGTGTGAACTACCTTTTTATGTGTGATAGTGGAACATGTAGTTGGTGGTTTTTTATAGGGAACTATAACACTCCTAACTCGTCTTGTCACCAGATTAAGGTTATAAAGTATTACCGAACAATCGAAAACATTTAACATCATAACATTTAAATAAATTAAACATATCATAATCCAATCAATCACATGCATTCTGTCCCTAAATCGAGCCCTCAAGGCCCTAAAAATAGCTTTGAGGCAATTTGGGACTAATTTGAAACAAAACAAAAAGCTTAGGAAAAAGTTACAAAAATTGGAAATAGGGGTACACGACCATGCAGCCAGGCCATGTAACAATTAAACAAGGGACACACGGTCGTGTCCTAGCCCACGTCCTCACCGGTGTAACTCACTGAAATGCCTTACGCGCTCGTGTGCTAGGCCGTGTAACTCTCTGAGTTACCTCACACGCCCATGTGCCAAGTCGTGTAACTCACTGACTTGAAACACTAAGAAACTCTTAAAAGACACACGGCCATGTCGTCAGCCCATGTCCTAGGCCATGAGAACCCAAATTTTACCTAAAATCAAGCCATTTCAAAACCAATTCCTACCTAACTATTCATACCATTTGGGCACATATTCAAGGGGTTCAAATATCATCCAAACATACATAAACATGCCATATCAACCATTATAAATCACATAAACAATATGCCATTCAAAGGCACCACAATTGTATCAAAACATTCATTACCAAGACATACCAACAATGCCATATTCCAAACATACCAACCTAGTTCAATTAACCATTATATGAAACCATAAAAGACCATTTCCAAACCATCACCTACATACTAAAAGAGCCATATAAACAAGTACTTAAGGATGGTCAAAATAACCTAACTTAAACAAGCATTAAAAGTTCATCAATTTCAAACTTAAACTTCACAAGTATGATCAGACTAATTCACCATTTACACATTCACATAATATCTTAGTCCTAAAGAATCCTATTATATGTCACTTTAAACCAACTTCAAACAAGTACAAAATGACTACCAATGTATAGATGATAGTGTGTGAGCTTCCAAGCTGATCCAATCGGTGCAACGATTCCAAGAGTCCTGCAAAATCAAATTAAATGAATAAGCACAAAGAAACTAAGTAAGTTCGATAAGTCAACTCATTTACTATAAATTTCCAAATTTCCAAGGGACATTAACATGCATTACACCGGCAATAAGTCTAAAAAAATCAGTACTAAGCCTGCTAGGCACTAAGCCTAAATAACACCGGCACTAATCCTGAATAACACCAGCACTGAGCCTGCTAGACACTAAGCCTGAATAACACCAAAAATAAGTCTGGATAACACCGGCACTAAGCCTGCTAGGCACCAAGCCTAAATAATAGTATGGTTCAACATTTAAATATCAATACATGATAGAATTTAAAGAATAAATCACTAACAAGGAATTGAATTCAACTATATATAAACATAAAACGAACTTATTAGACTAGTTTGCAGTAATCACAAAAGCACAAGAACTACTCTAAAATCTTTTCTTTTCCACAATCGTCAACAAGCTCGTGATCTAAAACAATAGTTACATTCAATTAAGTACTTCTAAACTTCAATTTAATTCATAATTCATATTTATGTAAAATTACAAAATTACCCCTAACATTTTAATTTTTCACAATTTAATCCTTAAGCTCATAACTTGAAATTTAACTATTTCAACAGAAATCGAATTTAACCAATGTTACAAAGAACCTTGAAACAATCCATATTTACCATCATTTCACAATAAAACCTATAGATTTACACCTTTAACAATTTAATCCTTAATTCCAAAATTCATCAAAAATCATCTAACAAAACTTGTTTATTTTTCAACAAGGATTCATAATCTATCAAATAAAATAAAAAATCATTCAAAAACATTCATGGCAAGTCCCTCAACCTTTAACAATTTTGCAAATTAATCCCCGGGCAAACTATATTAAGCTAAAACAGACTAAAAAATACAAAAATAATTAAAAACAAGACACAAAATCATACCATGCAAGGTAGAAGAAGAAATCAAATCCTTCCCCCTTCAAAAATGGTGATTTCAGCCAAAAAAAAGAGAAATGGGGAAGATGATAGCATTTTTCATAGTTTAATTTAGTTTTATTTATCAATTTATCATTTTAACCTAAATAATAATCAAAATTTTCACTAAAACCTTGTCCATAACTATCCACTAACTCATTAAATGGTCTATTTATCATTCAAGTCCTTTATTTTAAGATTTCATAGCCATTAAAACCCTTTAGCTAATAGAACTCAACTTTTACACTTTTTACAATTTAGTCCTTTTTACTTAAATGATCATGCAAACATCAAAATTTCTTAATAAAATTTTAATACGACCTTAGTTTAATCTCTTAAATATTAAATAAATATTAAAATAATTACTTGTCAAAATTGTGGTCCTAAAACCACTGTTTCCAGCATCGTTGAAAACGGATTGTTACAGGAACCACCATTATAAATACAAACTAGCTTAAATTCCCTAAGCACAAAAAAAAGGGGGCAATTCATTTCAAAGATAAGGAATTATATATACCATCTAGTGAGGTTTTCTAGTGCTTAGAAAACTTTAGCAGTTTTCAGTTTTTAGTATGGTTAAATTCAACGTCCTCGTCGGTTGTTTGATTTGCTCATCAGTGGTGTTATAACATTTGAATTTTAGAATCTGGTTCAGGCAATGGCTAGAGGTATTTATGTTCAATATTTTTTGTTGCTCTATATTGTAAACAGTTATTTATGCTAACATTTAATGCTATACATGCTGTTAAACCATTATGTCTGGACTAGTCTTTATAAAACACGTGATATATTGGCATCGAGCTTCTATTGGCAGATAGGTAATGGTAGGGAAGCTAGAATATGGGAGAGACGATGAGGTAGGGAGTAGTTGATTTGGGTGAATTTTACCTATAATGGCACCTTACCTCTCACGATCACGGTTGATTCATTAATGCATGATAATGAATGCAAATGGAATGAACAACTTATGCATAATGTTTTTAAGCATGATGAGGTATATATTATTTTGTCAATCTCCTTATTAAAAACAGACCGAGGGATTCCTTGCTGTGGGGCACTCTCTCACAGGAGTTTATTTAAACAAGAAGGGCTATTTGTAGCTCTTGTTGAGCCATGATCCACATAAGGTATTTTGGAAGGAATTATGGAACTTTTCTGTGCTTCCTAAAGTGAAAATATTTGTTTGGTGTGTGAAGCATGAGATCTTGCCCACTTATGCTAAAAATTTCAGTTCTTAAGGTTCCACCTAATGTTTCTTGTAGCTATTTTGGTGTTGAGAGGCAAATGGTTCTCCATGCTTTACGTGATTTTCCAATCTCAAATGCTACATCGAGGTTTTGTAGGTATTGATGATTCTATACTTTCTATGCCTTTTATTGTGCTTACTATGTGAATTTACTATGCGTAAGTTGGATAGGGTCTCAATGGTTAGATTGTGTATGCTATCATGGGAGCTTTGGAATGTAAGAAATAACAAAGTATTGCATAAGCGCTTCACTCTACCTCATGTTGCTTTCAATTATACTCAAGCTTTGCACAATGAATTTTGCATTCACAACCTGTTCATGATTGATCTTGTCACAACAGCTTTGAATTTTGCGTTGGGCTCCTCCTTGCACGGGTCGAGTGGAAGTGAACATATGCATAGGTTGAGTGTGTGGGCATGCAGGGCTTGAGGCCATTTCGTGGGACGCAAACGAACTGGTTTTGGGTGAGACGGCAACTAAGGCAATCGATTACTTTGACTTGTCTTGGACAAAAGCCCAGCCAGTGATTTTGGGCCTCGCTCTAGCTAGTGACATGGGATTTAGGGACATTGTAATATAGTGTAATTCTTATGTTGTAATCTTTAAATTTAACCATGTAAGGCCTGATTTAGTTTTGTTGAATCAATTTGTTTTGGAGAATCATTCTATCTTTTTAGATCTTGAACATTTAAACTTTATTTTTACTTATATATCCGCAAATAGAGTTGTCGGCTTGCTATGTTGCATGAGCCTAGATGATGCTAATGAGATTTGGTTTGGTGTGGCTTACCCGGCCCAAAAAAACTTCGTGACTTTATAATGGTGAATATTATTTGATTGAGTTGAATGTAATCACCCTTTTGGGCCTTTGTTTTTAGAAGATAAAATGTTAACTCTCTTATCTCTCTCTCAACTCAAGAACGTTGGCTGCTTGATTCAATTCATGTTCGAATAACGGATAAAATAATAATCATAGTGTAATCAAAGTTTTTTTATTGGCATATTTGAATATTACATGGTTATTGATTGCATCTCGTTACACCAACAAATAAGAAGAAGGTTATATAACAAAGTAGCACCACAATCCTATGAAAAGAAACATAGAAAGATGGAATGAGGAACTGGATCTTGGGGGTGAAATGCTCGTCCGGGGGTTTTCAAAGGTTTTTAGGATAAATGAACTAGAAAAGATGAAAGATGAGGTCTAAGGGACATTTTGGTAAAACTAAAAAAAATTTATGGGTTGAACGGCGGCAGCGGAGGGCTGTTGGCAACTGGAAATAATGGTGGGTTATGGAAAATGGAATGAAGATGATGAAATTGGTTAGATGAGTGATAGAGAAATAGAAAGAATGGCGTCTTAAATAGATTAGTTATAATTATTTTTAACATTATTAAAATTTAATACATCATTAAAATATTAATTACTAAATCATAAATTGATAATTTTTTATATTCTTTAATTATTTCGTAAGATATTAAAAATATAAATAAAATATTTTTTTTTTAATTTTAGTGTATTACTTACAATTTTGTCATATTATTTTACCAATCAAATAATATAATAGCATTACATGTCCATTCCATTCAACCCTTGTTATACTTATTTTATTCTATATAATTTTATTTCATTCCAACAAACTAAACATACTGTAAATATTCTTAATGTTTTTCCATGCTTTTACTTTAGGTAGGGAAAAACAAAAAGAAGCATAAAATAATCTTAAATTGAAATACACATTGATTTTATCCTATTTTCATTTGTTTAGTGTATGTAACATTAAATTTTAATATTTATATATTTGTTGTTTTGTAATTTTTAATATAAAAAATATCTTTGATTAAGAAAAAAATATTCACAGAAACATACTCGTTTTTTAATAAGTGAATGTATTTAAGAGTTTCTCTGTTATAGAGATCTAATTAAATTAATTTTTTATTATTAAATAGATTAATTTATTTTTTTTACTATTAAAAGAAATTAAATAATATCAAATTTAAATAAAAACTTATATTTACTGTTTAACATAATTAATGTTTTTAAATTTTTAATAATTTGTTTAACATAATATTTTTAAAGTTTTTAATAATTTATACATCAACGTATGAGTAGAGAAAAGGTTGTATAAAATAATGAAGAACGGTACTTTCCTTTTTCATTTCTTTTCTTGTTTCTAAAATCAGAATGCAAAACTTGGTTAAGAAGCTTTTTGAATTCAACTTCATTCTGCCAAAAAACCTATAACATAGATATTGTACATATGTTGCCTTCAAATTATGACAGTTATCTATTTTCCTTTCCCTTTCTTTTTCTTTTTCTTTTTCTTTTAATGGTGAGTTGGTTAGGTTATTCCTGCCCGAAAAATTAGAGAATTTAAGTAAAAGAATAGTTTCAAATAATGAGTTTGAATAAAAAAAAAAAATAAGATCCATTTTTTAAACGAGTTAGGTCTTGGGTAAAGTTTTTTTTGTCTGGGACTGGCCTAAACCGAATTTGAAAAAAAAATCTGTTGCTTTTTGCTATTATTTTTGTTGCTATTTTGTTATTATTTTGATGTCGTTTCACTATTATATTGCTACTATTTTGTTATTATTGTTTGTATATTGTATAACTCTTATTTTGTTGTTAATTTTGCTACTATTTTAAATATATTTGATTGCTAAGTTGCACCTATCTTAGTAGTATTTAAATATAAATAATTTTTTAATTTATTTTCAGTTAATTGGGAAACATTTATTTTAATGTTTTTAGTGTATTTGATGTATTATATTTTTTTAAATTTGTTTGTATATAAAAATAATATAAAAAAATTTAATATTGGCTGATCAGGTCGGGCTCGAGTTTTAGCTTTTTTATTTGAGTTGAGCTTAAGTAAAATTTTAAGTTTATTTTTGAGATCAAACTCAAACCTAGAAAACGAGCCTAAAATTTTACTGAAACTCGACCCGACCCATTATAATTTCTAATTATGACCTATGGGAGAGAAGATAGGAGACAGGGAATTGAAAGGAGAAAAGAAGAAGAAGAAGAATAAAGTTTTGAAAGAAAGAATTTTTTTTTTTGTATTTTGTTTTTATATATTATTTTTATAGGTTAATATACTAAAAAAAGCCCTTAAATTATTACAGTTAATTTAAACAAGTCATTATATTATTTTTATAATTAAATAAATTCCTAACTTATAAATTTTACTCAGTGTTTTTTTTTTTTTTTTTAGTTTTAGGATCTTAATTTTTTAATGATATAAAAGAAATTCTATACATTTTTAACATTGACATAAAATTTTAAAAAGTAATCAAATTTTTCAAAAGAGTGATTGTGTTATGTATATAAGCACTTTCAAAAAAATTTAAAATATTATTTTATTTTTATTTAATAAATTATTCTCGTCAAATTTATATTGACATAAAATGTAAATTGGTATAAAAATTCAATATTTTTTTACTTTAATATTAAAATCAAGCGCTTTCATGAGTAAAAATTATAGATTTAAGGCTTATTTAACTACAAAAATAGCATAAAGGCCTGTTTAAACAAGATTAATAGTTTAAGGGCTTTTTTAATATATTAGCCTTTTTTATATGTTTAAAGCATTATTCTAAATTTATATCTTATTGTGTATATTTTGACATATAAATATTTTATTTTTTAGAAGTAACTTATTCGTATTTTATTCATTTTACTTTTTTATGTAATTATTTTTCCTATGTTTAATGTATGAATTCGTCTACTACTTCATATGGTTTTCTTAATAATATTTTCTAAGTATATATTTCTAAAATTATACATAATATTGATCGGTATATTAATAAATTTAGTCATTAATGTTCATATATTCTATTAATTTTATCTTAATTCTAAAGAATCAACTTAAAATTTTAAATTATGACCAAATTGACCGAATGCCTAAATTTTAAGTGCTAAACTTGTTATTAAACAAATTAAAATTATATATAATTAATATAAAATATTAATCTAGTAATTAATTTTCAATCGTTACTGATTTTTAAAATTAATAGGAATTAAATTATTTTAAATTTTTTTAAAAAGGACTAATTTACTAAAATTTCAGAAATGGTGTGCCAAAGAAAAGAAAATGATTAATAGAGTAAGAAGCTGTTTTTGGGCTTTGAATGTTTGAAATAAAGTTGGACTCATGTTTTAAAAGGTCTCATTGATTTTAACTTAATGGACTGAAGTTGGAGGTTGGATGAATGAATATCCGGACAGGAACAGAGTAGGGATCGACTGGAACATGTCCGCATCACCAGGATTGTGATCCTTGCTCCAAACTTCCACATCTCTGATCCTTTCCTCTCCTCTGACTTCACCATATCCTCCTGCCAATAATATACCCTGCCACGTTGTCCCACCAGCTCAATTTCATCTCTTCAGATCACCGCCCAACACAACAAAACCACCGTTTGAAGATCTTTAAACTTCCTTTACACTACTTCCTCAACCCCCTGTATTTCACACTCTCCCTCTCTTCTTTTGAGACCCATCAACCAATAATGATTTTTCTTCATAACCAACTTCTTTTAGGACTCTTGTTTTTAAGGTAATGTTGTGAATCTTGCTATTTGTAGAAATGGGTTGAAGGCTAATCAAACTAGGTAATCTAAGATGAGGGTTCTTGAATGCAGGAATCAGCAAAGGGCACATGTTTGGGGCTTTACAAGGGTTTGACAGTTCAATTTTTCTTTAGGTAAATGCTTTCTCTTTCTTTTTCCCTTCTTTAAGTAAGTTAATGGAATTCAGTACGTTGGTTTTGGGGAAATAAAATCCAAAACTTTATATATTTTTTGTATAGGGCTTAGATAAAGATGTGGAGATTGAGAGTTTTATTAACTTATCTCTAGTTGGATTTCTAATGAAGATTTGGAGTTCTTAGCTAATATTTATAACTTGGGGAGTTTTCTTTCTGATTCCTTTTAAGATTTTAGTTTCCATTTAAAATTGCTGCTTATTGTTTACCACTTAGGATTTGCTAATGCTAGTTTGATGCATTGAAAGATTGCTAAACTTAAAAAGTTTTATTAATGAAATCTTGACATCTGAACTTGCTTCCGCGTTTTAGGAATCTCACAGTGGAATTTATTTTCAGTGGGTATGCATTGAGGGGAACGGTAGAAATTGTGGTGACAAGCAAAGCTAGAAATATGCTTGAGGCTTTGATAAGAGAAGGATCATTCAAATGGTTACTTAGCAAGCGAAGCTCCTTTGCAGAGGAAGTTGAGGAGCTGCAGAGGTCTCCATCTGCTGGAAGGAATTGGATTGCTGAGCTTTCTCCGGTTGCTAATATTGTTGTGCGCCGCTGCTCAAAGTAGGTTTCTTTTGCTGTTACTTTGCTATTGCTGCCTGCCTGTTATAACCACGAAAATTCATTTTGCAAGTTGCACCTTAAATTGAATGTTGTTTTGTTAAATTATGTTCACATGCTTCTAATTCAGCCTAGATGCAAATAGGAACAATGTGCATTTCTGTTTGACTGAAATACATTGTCTCCTTGTGGATAACAAAAACAAAATGATGCAGAATCCTGGAAACTTCTTCAAATGAGCTTCTAGAAAGCTTTAATGCCGAGGCATCAGATTCTGTGAAGTCACAGCATGCAAGGAATTTTTTGGAATACTGTTGTTTCAGGGCTCTTGCACTTTCTACTCGAGTAATGGGTCATCTGGCTGATAAAAAGTTTCGACGCCTTACATTTGACATGATGGTGGCCTGGGAAGCCCCAGCATCTGCCAGTGAATGTCTAGTTAATGTAAGCTTCATATTTTAAGTCTTCTTTATTTTTTTATTTTTATATTTGTTTTGGAAAGGGGTGGGGGGATTGGCATTTTGGATCATCTCGCAAACCTTCCGTCATGTCGTTGGGCACGTGTCCGACACTTGGGGACTTTCACCCCACAGTAGTGTCCTGCTTCATAGGGGGATCCTTATCTTTGTTGACATGACACAACACAGATACGTGTGCAGAATATGAGTTGAAATCTACTCTGGAACTTGTGGACTTGGCTACATCAGATGAGTCTATTCACTTATAAAAATGAGATGCTAGAAAGAAAAGGATGGAGATGATGCAGGAGATTGAGATTGTTAGCCTAAGGGAGTGTTTTTTTACTGGAGGACCTGCATTTGTATGAACCTAATTCCATTAGATCCCAAAAAATCCTAACCATGAATTAAACATAAAATTATGCCAAAAAGTTATTAATGAACAGAAATTGAGAATAGGTTTTACTTTTTCATTGTCTTTTGAGTAGATACGTGACCTTTATCTTTGGCTATGGGTTGCCACAAACCTAATTATTATTTAACAGTTTCATCTTTCAGCATTTAAAGTTCAAAGTTAGTCTGCACGGAAAAAGCTTATGCTAGTATTGGGTTTTCCTAGAGCTAGTGCTCCAAATTATCTCTTTCCAATTAGTCTTAGCTTGGTCCAAATTCAATTTTAGTTAAAACAATGTTACAGTATCTTGTATTAATATATTTTTGTGACATTTTAAAATAACAGATCCCCGTATTATATCCTATTTCAGTCACTTTTTAGATGACTCCATATGTCCAAAAATTTAAGCAAATGATGACTCTGACCTTTACACTATGATTGGATTGAACTAAAACAAGGGAAAGGAAAGGAAAGTAACATCCTATCCCTTGTTTGGATAACTTCTTTTATTTAAGCAAGGGAAAGTAATGGTAGTTGAATATCCCTTACTTTCCCTGAATTACTTAGTTTTTATTTACCCCAATTTGAGGGAAAAGCTAAGGAAAGGAAAGTGAGTTTTATTTTAAGATGCAAAATATTATTTTTATCCTATTAATTTTTTATATAAGTTATTTTATAAAAAAATATAATTAGAAAAAAACACTATAATCAATCATTTCCTTTACTTTTCACAGTTTAACCGAGCAAAAGGTTGTAAATATTCCTTTACTTTCCCTTACTAATTTTAGCATTCCAAATAAAATAAACATATATCATTTCCTTTCCTTAACCTTCCTTTATAATTTATTTACCCATAGATGCCCATATTGGACTCCCAAATCTGAGTACATATAACGTAGCTTTTCTGTACACATTTAAACAGTTTTCATGCACTTGGCTAATGGGTTTTCCAGTGCTATTACTAGTCCTACAAACCTAAGATTTGATGCTGAAACTTGTTGTGATAATTTTGTCTTGCTTGCAGTTAGATGATGACCTCTCAGTTGGGGTGGAGGCCTTCTCTCGAATAGCACCAGCAGTTCCAATTATTGCCAATGTGATTATTTGTGAAAACCTTTTCAATGTTCTTACAATCTCAACAGATGGTCGACTTCATTTCTCTGTCTATGACAAGTACCTAAATGGACTAGAAAGGTAAGGGCCTTTACTGTGTGAGTTTCTATATGCTTTTTTGCCCCTCTTTTTTCTGTTTTGTTCTAGTTATGCATTTCTATTGCAAAGTTTTATGGTCAAATGAAAGGTCTCTTCTTAGCTTATATTCCTTGAAGGTTTAAATAACTGAACAACCTAGAGGGAGATACTAGAGGACATATAACCAAACCTAGAGGGACCATGTTAAAGGGTTTGTAAAGTCTTGAACTGATTATTTTAAAAGTATAAACTAGTCTTGAAAGGGCTTTGGCTACCATCTTAGATAGAACTAAAATAGTTTGTCCAGTAAAAGCTACTGGAACAAGTGCTGAAAGTTTTTGCAAGAAAGGGAGGTGCAGATTTCCAGAGAGAGTAGAAAATTATATACAATTTTTAAATTGTTCTAAGGTGCATATCTAATATGACTAACCAAAAAGACTGATTTTATGGGTGTGCAACCAAGTCTAGTTCACACTAGCTTTTGGGGCATGACTTCTGCTGGGAGGTGCAAAGTAGTACCTCTATTAACCTCAACCCAATATGTTTGGTGGGAAAACTTTTTCGATAGGTTTTAGAGCCGAATCATGTAAGGTCAGAACTACAGATAGGAAGGGACATTGATTTTTCCTTATCAAAGATGTCTCTGTAAGGTTAGAGGCTGGGAAATGTGAATTATTACTGGTAAAGTAGTAAACTTATAGTTTAAATTGCATTTTAATTTATTTTTGGTTAGAATAGTTTGCTTTAGTGCATGATAGTGAAGCTGGTATGCTGTGTACTTTCTCTATAAATTGCTTGGTTAATCTCTTTCTTATGGCTTTTTACTGAATGGATCTGATGGATAATCTGCTGGCTTAGTCTTGACTTTTTGGTTATACTTCACCTCAACATAATAGAAACTCGTATATCTAGTTTGAAGGGTTCTATAATACATGATAATACTTGTTATGCTGTTATGTGATATTATATTAATTGAAAACTATATCTTTAAATTTAAGATTGTGCAAAATCATTAGCATTCTCCTTTGCATGTAATCCTGATATAAAAAAATTGAAACAAATAGGTCTATGAATAACTTGGGCTCTATACTATTCTAAGATTTAACTAAAACCAATTGGCTTATATGATATGCTAGGTTCTTCTCAGAAGCATAGTATAATCTATTGACCATCTTTTTTATTCATTTGCTCACTACACCTTGTTTCAGTTTTTAGTTTTAACTTTGTCTGTAGAAGTTGTAGTATGTCAGAGGCTTAGTAATTTGTGGTAACATATCTTTTTAGTAGGTTTACGCATCTAAAAATTGTATTCTAAAATATATTCTATAGAGTGATAAAAAGGATGAAGAGCCAATCAGAATCATCTCTTCTGTCTGCTGTTCGACAATCAAGAGGAGAAAAGATACTTGAGGTGGATGGGACAGTCACTACTCAACCAGTTCTTGAACATGTTGGAGTATCAACATGGCCAGGTAAGTTGATTGGATAGCAAACATTGTAATGAATAGAATATGTTCCTTGATGATAGGCATTTCTGCAACAGTACCTTTTCCTCTCCCTTTTTCCTTTGATTCTCTTGCTTTATTTTTGGCAAATAGCCTGCTCTGAGGTTGTTCTTTCATGTTTGCAGGTCGGTTAATACTGACAGATCATGCATTGTACTTTGAAGCCCTTAAAGTTGTATCTTATGATAAACCTAAAAGATATGATTTGTCAAATGATCTAAAGCAAATCGTTAAACCTGAGTTGACTGGACCATGGGGTACTCGACTTTTTGACAAGGCTGTCTTGTACAAATCAATTTCCATGTAAGGCATGGTGCAGATTTATTTTATTTTATTTTATTTTCTTGAAATTTATTTCTTGCTTTGGTTTTAACATGATGCTTGTCTGAGAATATATAATTTATCTATTGACTGTTTACCATCTTTCCCTTTTAGATCAGAACCAGTTGTTATAGAATTTCCTGAGCTTAAAGGGCACACTCGTCGTGATTACTGGCTAGCAATAATCCGGGAAATTTTATATGTTCATAAATTTATAAATAAGTACCGTATAACGGGAGTTGAAAAGGATGATGCACTTTCAAAAGCTATTCTTGGAATTTTACGTGTGCAAGCCATTCAAGAAATTAGTTCTTCAAACCCTGTTCAGTTTGAGTCTCTTCTCATGTTTAATCTTTGTGACCAATTACCTGGGGGGTATTTTATACTGGAGACTCTTGCAAAAATGTCAAAGTCTAGGGAGCTAGATCGAGGTAACAATCTTGTGGCTGGAGGTGGCATGTACTCAATCTCAGCCTTGGCAATGGTTTCAAACTTGGGTTTTGGGTTTGGTTCATGTTCAAGTTCAAGTAATCCAAGTGAGGCTGGACTTCTTGTTGGTGAAGTAGTTGTGGGTGAGATGAGTTTATTGGAGAAAGCAGTTAAGGAATCCAGAGACGACTATAAAAGGGTGGTGCTAGCACAAGAAACAGTCGCTGGGGTTAAAGTAGATGGTATCGACACAAATTTAGCTGTTATGAAGGTATTTGCTTTATAATGTACAAAATGTCAAACCTTGTTCCTTTTCATTATTCAACTGAAATTAAGTTTGTTAAAATTAGTGAGTTTGAATAACTGTCCGCATTTGAATTTTGAGTACCGAGTAAAATGTAGTTGGTTGACATTGTAATGCTTCATGCACACTTGTCTATCTTTTCATGCTGCCATTAAATTATAATTCGGTGTTAGTTAGCAGAAGAACTAATTTGGGCCGCAGTTTTGGCAGTATCATGAACTCATATTATATGGGTCTGCCTTTCTCATCTTCTTTCTAGTGTGGTTCCAACTTTCATGACTTGTACGGTGGTCTCATTATCTTTTTAAAATTTTTTTACTTGCAGGAGTTACTTCTTCCAGTATTGGAAGTTGGGAAGGGCGTTCTTTCTTTGGTGTATTGGGATGATCCTCCGAAGTCATTAATGTTCTGCTTGATTTTCACGTTCATAATTTTCAGGTAATTAAATTGAATAAAAACTTTTTTCTTTATTATTAATTGTTCGGTGAGCACATGGTATCAAAACCACTATATATCTTTGGGGTTTATGTGAGGTATATGTTTAATTTCCAGACATTATATTTGGATGTATTCTGTATTGAGGTCTTAAAATCATCAATGATGGCCTTATTTTATTTTTATGCTTAACCATTGACATGAAACCTTGATTCAAGCTGATGTAGTCTAGTGACTAGATTACAAACCTGGATTCAAAATTATGTTAATCCTTTTGTTTCAGATATTGTCAACTCAGATACTTAATGGAAGAAAGGAATACGGAAACTGTTTTGGACGTGAAATATAGTGTTTTAAAGATATTTTTTGGGGTGTTTATGTCCTTGTTGCTTTCCTTACATGTTTTACTACTGTTTCACCTTCTTCTGTAGTGCATGCTTTTCTTCTTAATGCTAATGGTGGTTTTACTTATTTTATTAACGATCCTTAGTTAAGCTGGTGTAGTTCTACTGATGTCTAGAAATCATGTAAATATTTTGATACGATTCTTCTTAGCTTACATACTCTGCTTAGCTGAAGAAATATGTTTTAGACATGATTACAGTGATCTAAGGGTTTGTGTGAAAGAAGAGTCAACTTTGAAGTAGAAAAAGTTAATCCCTGCTCTACCGCAAGGGAAAGGTTCATGGTCTAGTGCCTTCCTAGGTACCTATTTGAGAATGGAACTGTCAACTGATGGTTTCGTTTTTTAATGCACATCTTCTAAATGCCCCCGGTGGCTGGTTTTGAACTTAATATAAACAATCCTGAGTTAAGCTGGAGTAGTTCTATTGATATCTGTGAATCAAGTGTTTGAACGAGTACTGTCAACTTAGCTAAGTCGAAAGAAAATGTCTTGCTCATGAATACATGGATTGTTAAACTATGACTTAAGAAATGTTAAACTATGCTAAACTATGCTATATTACAAGGTATAGTATGGTTGATCTAATCGAAAAGATTTCATCATAAAACTTGCATGATCTTAATGGAAGTTCTTTGTTGTCCATTTGCAGGGGATGGGTGGGTTATGCCCTTGCATTGATGGTGTTATTTTTTGCGATCTTTATGGTTCTTACGCGATTTTTCAACCAAGGCAGGCCTGTGGATGAAATCAAGATAATAGCACCTCCACCTATGAATACAATGGAGCAGCTTTTGGCTGTTCAGAATGCAGTATCTCAATTTGAACAACTTATCCAAGATGGAAACATCATTCTTCTCAAGTTCCGTGCCTTGTTGCTGTCCGTTTTCCCGCAGGTTGTTGTCCCTACTTGTCACCGTAGAATACGTAAGACTGATTTTATTATAGTCTGCTTGACTTTGTGGCTACGATGTTTAATCTACCAGGCAAGCGAGAAAGTTGCGGCCAGTCTGCTGTTGACAGCTTTGATGGTGGCATTATTGCCTGGTAAGTACATGTTTCTCCTGATCTTTTTGGAGATATTTACGAGGTATTCCCCGGCGAGGAAAGCAAGCACAGAAAGATGGATGAGGAGATTGAGAGAGTGGTGGTTCAGCATCCCAGCAGCTCCAGTGGTACTTGAAAGAGAAAAGGAAGATAAGAAGAAAAAGTGATTGTATGTTCAAATTTGTTTTTTCTTTGAACTGTACATAATTTTTGTATATGTAAAGTAATGATTTTTATATTACATTACGGAACTCTTGAAAACTGGATGTCAGAAAATGAAAAATAGTAAAACACAATAAGAGAACAATAAGATAAATGACACTTGTTTGTGCCGAAAATTGATGTTGTGGCCTTTGTTGTTTTGATCTGATGGTAAAGGTTTTCATCTGACATACTGTTGTGCATTTAAATGTAAATATCAACATGCCAATATATGATACCAATAAGAGGAAAGTATCCAAGAAAACAATAATTCAAACATTGTACTGACATTATCTTTTAGCTACAATATTTAAACAAGAGACTTTCAAGGATCCATCATGGTTTTAAGTTTTATTTCCATATAAACATGGATAGCATAGAGCTTACTCTAAAATTCATGACAGATTCTTATAAACTCTTATTCAAATAGATGACTCAGACAAGGAAGAAGAGAATTTAGAAAGACGTTTTTAGATACAACTGAATCTTTTATTGATCGGTTGAAGGCTTTTTTTTGTAAAAATGATTCAAAATTTTGTATTATTTATGAAAATGTCTCACTTTAAAAATTATGTATGTAAATGAGCTGTTTTGAACAATAAACGTCGTTGACGCCATTACCATTGGCGTCATCAAATTGAAGTCTGAATATATAAAACATTTAGGGACCTTATTGGATAAAGAAAATGGTGACATGATTCCTCATGGCACCAATTAAATGCTTCTAAACTATTGGTTTATTTACATGTTAAATTTTTCTCTTTTAAAAATTAAATTTAAATAACCCTTAAAAAATATAAAAATCACAAAAAAACTCTTTTTAATTTTTATTTTCTAAAAACAATAAACTTAAAAAATTATATAAAATTCTTATTTAAATTACTTAAAGCTTATTCAACACCAAGGAAACACCAAACATTGTGGCTTATTCAACATTGTGGCTTGATTTGAAAAAGTTAAAGGAAAAATAAATAGAAGAGATAAAGAGAAAAAGGGAGCAAGAACAATATAGACTTGAGAAATATAACAATTAATAATAACAGTAAAATAAATAAGAGGCTAGGGTCAAATGAAAGGAGAATTAAAAACAAAAGGAGATAGTAAAATAATTATTCTTGAAAAGAAAAAGAAATTGGGTTGATAAATTTGACTTTCAATTTTATGGTTTCAATATACTTTACTTAATAAAAAATATATTTTTATTCTCTAAAACAAGTTGTATATAGGGACTAAAAGTTTAAGGAATTGAAGAGTTGGGACTGAAATTTTTATTGTAATTAGATTTTACATTAAAAAAAAAAAACTGGGATATATTTTTCTTAATAAAGTTTTATTCCAAACTCTTCAATTCCTTAAACTACCTTTCAAATTTTCTTTTTTATCAAAAACTACACCAGTGCTGGTATTTCTTGATACCTCTGCTGGCGTTTCTTGACACCGGTGTCAATAATGATAACGATGGCATAAAAAAAGAACAAAAAAAAATCATTTATTTTAAATGTAAACCAATGTCGACATTGTGAACACCGATATCTATTAAAAATATTATTTATTTATTTTTTTAATTCATGGAATATTAGTACTTGTATATTTGAAAAAAAATACATACGGGTGTCAGCGAACACAATGCTGGCACAAAAAAAATTATTTTTTACAGGTTGAACAATCATCTAGCAATCATTAGGGAATGATGGAGGGTGATGTCAATGGTGAGATGGCCGGCACCAACATTGTAGAAAACATGTTTTCGTACAAAATTTTACACTTAGATAATTTTCATAAATAATAAATTTATTTAGGTCAGTTTTGAAAAGAAACCCTCTGAAGTGAGATTGAGATTTATTTTCCTCCACTCCCTTTTTTGTTTGGCTGTGTATGCTTTGATCTCCATTTCTTCATCGAGATTTGGTTCAGTCTCTGTGTCTATCTCCATGTGAGTAATCTTTTCAATTGAGTCATCGTCTATCTATTTGGCAGAAATACTGTAATATCATGTATAATCTTGAGACCATTTTGATGGGTCTGGAACGATTGTCCTGTAGTGCTTTATTATTGTCATTATCTCTTGTTGATAAGGTCCTAGGGTGTCTGGCCAAAGATCCCATAGTGCATCCACATCTAGTGTTGGCCATATCTCAAGAGGGATTGTTCTGTTAAGTTTACATAAATATTTTTGGAGTTTTCTGTATTCTTTATTTAGATGTAGGTTATTATGCGTAAATTGTGTTTTTATATTTTAATTTTATTGCTATTTTTTTATTTTATAAATTTTAAAATTTCAATTTGACTCGAATAGTAACTGTTAAATTTATTAACTAAAACATGATTACTTTTCTGCAAATAATATAGCATTTATATAGAAATAATAAGCTAAACATCTCATTACACATTTAATGATACAAAGAATTTGAAAGAAACAGAATTTAACGGTTGAGCTAATGATTGATCAAGACTAGTAAAAAAAATACAAAAACTGAAAGCGAACAAACTAGATTATAGTAATGACAGAATTTGACCTAAAAATGCGAGCTCAAGCAAGCATGGCCGGATTGATCCGGTTTCTGAACTCACAGCAAGCTAGGGGATGCAATTTAATTATGCCTGGATCGGGGCCAGGGGTATATAGTCTCTCTTTCCCATCAGAAAAGCACTTGGTTCTATTATACTTTCATATTTTGTTGTTAACACAAATATGATACATAATTGGGCAACATATACACTCGAGTGTCACATTCCTACGTCCAGAAGTGTACATTAGTTTTCAATTATGACTAGCTGAAGGCAAATAAACAGCGGCAGAAAAAGATACTACATCATCACAGTACTAACAACACATGAAAGAAATTTAGGGCCTTCAAATCTGCCCCTAGAATTCAACTTTCAGAAGCTATCAACCTACAAATAAATAAACAAGGCAGGCTCAAAGGAGATGAATGCTGAATTGGCAGCTGTATTAAAGCAGCAAATCAATCAATTTTAGTCAGCTGAGATTTGTCTTTTTTTATCAGTACATGGCATGCAAACATAGCTGAAGTAGAGTCTTGTCATTGCCGCAAAATTTGCTGGAGCTGAAGCACTTGATTCCTTTGCTCTGTAGGCAAGAGATTAATCTGTTCCGGAGTGAGGCTCATCACCTGCTGAAGTAACGCCTTCTCCATCTCAGGAGTCAACTATAAAGAGCCAATGGAAACTGTTAATGGAACTACTCAAACTACTGACTAATTCTATTTGCTTGTATGAAACTCAAAGATTGGATAATCACCGATGCAGGACGAGGGGCCTGATTTCCTGGAACCATCTGACTGGAAACCAATGGTGAGGGTCCTTGCAACTGAGTTAGTGCTGAATTATCTGGTTGACTATGTGTCCACGAAGATCCTCTATCTGCCTGCATCGAACCCCCTACTTGGTTGCCAAACTCGGATCCTAAATGCAAGGCTCCTGCCTGAAAGAAAAACCATAACACATACAAAAGATGTTGTCAATTGGCAGAGTCTATTAAGCCATACACATTTCCCACAGGATACTATTACATTAGGGATGGAACTTTTGTTTCAACTAAAAATTGAAAATCAAGTGCAGGAGATTAAAACTCCAGTTAATATGTAACTTTCCTCATTAAGATCTCATTATTTGCTCTTTGATTACTCAAAAATTACTACATAAATAAAGTTGAATAGTAAAAAATAAACCATATTTGATTAAAAATGACTTATAGTAAGAAACAAACCATATTTGATTAAATATAAGTAACTTTAAATTTAACATTAATCCATAACTTCTAGCCCCATGTAAAACTAAAATCATGCTTCCTTATAATGTTATTATTAACCTTTATTCTTTCAGAAGTACCTTTTTTAATTGGTATCCAAAACACTTTTCTTATTTCTTTTTGCTTTTGGTGGGATAATGTAACAAAAACAATAACTAAAAAAAAAAGAAAATAATTTAACTACTTGCACACAAATGTAAAAGCAACTAAAGAGCAAACTTGAAAACAATGAGCCCATCTTGCATGTTAAGGATAATTTAATTCAGTCATTAAAGCTTTACCTTTTATTAAATCAAGACCAGTTACAAACTCATAATCTTTCTTCACCTCATTCAATGTATTATAATTACTCTAGCCTGAGCCAGAACTCTAACTTACATAGCTAGCTGAACGAATTTAATTATTCAAAGACAGCAAACGCTGCTCAATGGTAGCTACAAATATATTTCCCCTTATTGACATGTGTGCAGTGGAAGAGATACCACATGTAATCAGAAATTTCTCCACCTTGAAGTACATAAATTCCACCTAACTGCTATTGCAATCACAATTGTGTGCACTGCTAACTTGCAATTGTGTTTTCATCTACATGTACAAGAATTATCAAGGAAAAGGGACTCAAAAACAGATTTTCACAATTTTAATGAAGCCCGAAGCCAATCAGTTCAACAATCTGTTAGCAGTGGTGTGAATAACAAGGCAGATATTTGTCAGACTTTTTCAGATAGACAAAAACTAATCTAGTACACACACAAGGTAAACTATGGAATGTTTACAGCCTGCCACTTAGACCACTAGCGTGATAAAAAACATGAGCTCATTTTTTTTAATAATCAACCCAATTAGAATGGTCCACTAAGTGATAAAACTAATACACATCAAACAACTAAAATTTGCACATACCTGATTTTGATACATTGATTGAGCTGGCAGCTGATTTGCACGCGGTGGCTGCCCTTGTGGAAACGAAGGTCCAAGGCTAGGAGGTCTATTACCTGACTGAGTAATTCAAAAAATAAGAGAAATTATTGCAGAATATGTTATGAAGGAGACACCCAAGACTGACTTCCAAATTGTAACTTTTGACTTACATGGAACATCGGCTGTGAAAGATGCTGAGCACCAGGGTGTTGGAAACCAACATTAGGACCCATTTGTGGGGCATGCTGATGATGGAAATTCGGAGCTGATGAAAGTCGTGCCTGTGGTTGCATTGGTGGCTGCTGATGCATATGAGGAATTCCAGTTGTTTGAAATGACTGTTGCAACTGGCTAGAGGATGTTGACATATGGGTTTGATGATGAGCAGGAGGATGTAAAGGTGACTGCAGAGGAAGTTGAGGTGCATTTGGGAGTTGGGAGGAATGTGGAAGAGACATTGGAGGATTCAAATGGACCTTTGTTTGCTGTGGTGTCTGTAGGGAATGTGGTGGTATGGATTGAGACTGAAGATTTGCAGCAGGAACAGAAGCAACAGAGATTCTTGTCCCAGCTTGGTTTTGATGCTGTTTCCTTACAGGAGCTTGGGTCTGGGATGGAGCAGCTTGTTCCTGCAAGCGAACTTGACCCGGCAACGAATGTCCTGGCTGGATATTTGGCTGAGGGGGTGGTTGTACTGATTGCTGAGATTGTTGTGATGCAGGTGGCTGAATAGCTGGAATCTAAACACAAACAGTAAGTACACCAGCACAGTCCCTACATATAATTTCAAGGATGATATTACAGAGATCAAACGCATACCGCTTGAGGGGGCTTAACCATTCCGAGCATAATCTGAGCCTGAAGAAACAAGAATAATCAAAGAAACCTAGTAAGGCATGGAAGCTACTAAATCAACAGTACACCATCTAAAAAGTAGATGCAATTTAAAGCAAAAGAAGGGTAATTAACCCATAAAGCTGTGCAGCACTCTAGAACAAGTCCATCAAGAAAGATGGATAGCAGCTTCTTATTTTGAGTTGCAACTAGAACTAAACGCATCTCATTACTACAAAGCTAACTCCAGAGACCTAATTGTCCATACAAAGGTTCCGAAATGCTTGATTCCTAGTGACAAGCTAACATCAACCTCTATACCAAGAAAAGGCAACAAAAAATTACAACTTCAGCCTACAAGGGATATCAAGAGAGTGTAAAGCTAAAGGGTTACGCGATGCTAATAGTAATATCAATCAACAGTCAGTCATGCACATAACTAGTATCAATATTAAAACAAAGGAAGAAGGGAGTTTTTTCATATTTGAAAAGTAAATAAACAAAGAAGAAAAGGGAAACCTGGAAAAGGGCTTTCGTCAAGAGAGGATTTTGGATAAGGATCTCCCTCGCCTGCTGTTGGTTTTGTTCTATAAGTGTCTGAATATACCCAAAATAAAGAAGGAAAAACCACTAATTAGATTTAACGGCGGAGGAAGTGGCGTTTGGAAGAAAAGAAAATAAAAATTTGAAATCAAATAGAAAACAGAAAGAGAAAGTACCTTCATGTTTGACATAATATCATAAAGCTGGTTCTTCGACATTCCGGCAATGTTGGCTGGCAAACCTTCGTCAGCAACTTGCTTTCCCGCCATTGTCTCCGCCGAGTGTTACAGCAAGCAACAGAGATCAGGGAGTGGTTTTCGGCTTCAGTCTGATAACTTACAGCGATGTGGTTTTGAAAGGTATTAGCCCACTAAAATGGAATCGAGCTTAAAAAGAGGTCTTAGGCTTAGCCCCGGCTTTTTTTTTATATGAGTTGAAAAAAAAATAATTTACCATACGAACGAGCGAAGTCATAATTAAAATATAATTATATTTTTATAAGGGTTAAAATATAATTTTATTATTATATTAGTTTATACTATAATGGTTTTTAAAAGGATTAAATCGAAATTTTAGTATTTGAAAGGTAAATAATTACTTATATTAACCAATGTTTTTTAAATTGAATTGTTGGTCGAACCGATCAGATTATTGATTCGTTGATACAATTGGTTTAATGAGTTTGATTAGAAAATTATTAAAAATTTAAGTAATAACTATATTAAAAAAAATCTAGTTCAATCGATTTTTCACCTAGGTCAACTAGTTCAAAACCCTTTTCAGGTTGATTCCCGATCTGACCGGCTGGTTTGGTTCGGTTCAAACAACATTGATATTAACTTAGAATTGTAACAGCCCGATTTAGAGTCCAGTCAAAACAATGGTCTTGGGACCACAAATCCGAAGTTAAAAAATTTGTTATTATTATTATAATGTTATAGTAAGATTACCTTAGTGCATGAAAATTTTGGTAAGTTAATTTTGACGTTTGAGAGCCCAATTGCGAAAAAGGACTAAATCGCATAAAAGGCAAAAGTTACATTTTAGTACCAAGATGTGTTAAATAGCTAAAGAACTAAAATTGGGGGCTTTTAAAGAGCAATTTGACCCCTAGAAACAAGGTGGTCGGCCATAAGAAGCAAGTTTAGTCAAAAAGTCAATGTTAGGTGACTTGATGACATAATCTTATGATAAAATAATACCTATGAGCTTAGCTATCAATTTCTTTCTTCTCCATGCCTTCTCCCCCACCGAAAATATCAGCAAAATAGTGGTTTTTGAAGCTTTGAAATTTCAGCAACTTATTAGCTCAATAAGTAAGTGATTTCCATGTCCCTAGTTAATATTTTTTGCATTTTTAAGACCCTTGAAGCATGAGCTTTCAAATGAGGGGTCTATTTTGCAAAATGGTTAAGAGTTTAGGGTTTTTCCATGAATGAAATTGTAGTGGTTGCTGAGTTTTTATGGAAGAGTATGAGTCTTAGCTATGTTATAAACAACTTTTATGAAAGGTGTTAGCATGAAAACACCAAAAATGGGGGCTATTTTGCAAAAGTTGCAAGATAAGTGTTAAGTGTGTAAAATAGTGAGATTTTTGGGTTACTATAAGATTAAAAAGAGTTCTTCTAGGCTTGAGATATGAAGAAATTCGATAAAAATTGAATTTTGATTATAGGGGCAAAATGGTCATTTTGCCAAGGTCTAGGGGCAAAATGGTCGTTTTACCCAAAAATGTGAATTTTAGATTTCCTAATTGTGTTTAACGACTAAATGAGTGCATTTTGCTATTATAGATCAAGATTTACAGAATCCGAACCTAGACCGGGGGAAAGCCAAGCAAATCGACTAAACCAACTAGTCGAGTACATTTTGTAAACCGAGGTAAGTTGTATGTAAATAATATAACTACATTGTTAATACATGTATTCAAATTGTCATTGAATTGATATAGCATGAATTGCTAGATTGTGAATTGAGAATGCATAGTAATAATTGAGATAGTAGAGAGATCCCGTTGGAACCCTAGGAAACAAACCGAATATTTGTGCCTTAACATTTGGGTTACTTGTGTGCCAATGTAAGACATGTTTGGGACATGCATCGGCCCCATTATGAGAGCCAATGTAAGACCATGTCTAAGACTTGGCATCGGCGTAGAGATGAATGCCAGTATAAGACATGTCTAGGACATGCATCGACTAAGAGTTGTGCTAGTGAAAGACATGTCTGGGACATGCATCCGCACGTAAGAACGAGAGCTAGTGTAAGACCATGTCTGGGACATGGCATTGACCTCGATGATGGTAGCCAGTGTAAGATCATGTCTGGGATATGGCATCGACAACTTAACCCATGTTAGAGGCTTATAGAATATCCGGTAGTGTTTCGAAAGGCTCAACTTTAAAGGTTATGAAAGCAAGTTAGTAAAGAAAGTATAATAATGTTGTGAGTGGTACAGGTACCTATTCGGTATGTATGAGTAATGAACACAAAATAGAAAATATGATTAGAGTAGACGGTAATGAGTAAGTCAAGCTTATGCCTATCTTTGTGCAATGAGCAAGATGACTAGAGAAGAAATTGTTGTTTTATATTTATTTATATGCAACTTACTAAGCTTCATGCTTACTCTCTTTCCTTTCCCTTTTCTTTTAGTGCCGCTTAATTAACTTAAGAATCCGTTGAAGTTAGAGATATCGATCACACTATCAGCCGTAATACTCGGTATAGTTGAATTTATATTTTTTATTATGGCATGTATAGGGCTAGACCTTATTATTTTTGTGTCTTTGAGAATTGGCCAAATGTGTTGGCTTGAAATAGTTTCCACATTTTACACTAAGCCTTGAATGAGGGTAACATTCATTTTGAGTCTATAATAGACGTATCTTCAGGGTTAAATAAATGCCTATCATGCTTGATTCGGTATTGGTTGGTATTGAAATATTAGGGTGGCAATGAGGCTTGGTAAATAGCATCATATTGTCCACATAGGTAGACACACGGGCGTGTGTCTAAGCCGTGTGTGACACAGGGACAGCCCTATGGGCGTGTGAGAAGGCTGTGTGTCCCCTGCACTTAGAAATTTCAAGTCAGAATGCATGAAATTTATTGCACGGGCAGAGACACGATCGTGTATCTCAACCATGTGGAGGGCACGACCTAGTACACGAGCGTGTGCCATGGCCATGTAATGCTGACGTTAGAAATAGAATACTCAGATTTTTACACACGGGCTGCGACACGGGCGTGTCGTGGCAGTGTGAAAGGACACGGGCAAAGGACACGGGCGTGTGTCCAGGCCGTGTGAAGTCTGCACTTGTTTTATGAAAAATTGTAAAAATCAAATTGGTCACACAGGTACGGGACACGGACGTATCCCTAGCACACGGGCATATGGAGCCTTAAAGCATAAAATTCTCTGAGTTTTTCTTGAGCCATCGGTTTGGCCCTGAACCACATTGAATGGATGTTTTGGGCCCCGTAAGCCCTATTAAGAGGCAATTTGAATATGAAATGAAAAATTTTACATTGATCAAAATTTTATGGCTCGATTTATTAAGATTAATTGAGTTTAAGTTCGTTAGCACCTCAAACCCTGTTCTGGCGTTGGATATGAGTGAGGGGTGTTACTAAAATCTTATAAATTCTGAGATTAAAGAAACAATTTTTTTTCATTTTGGGGGTTAAGGGCCCTACCCCCTTCACCCTTGGCTATATAGTTGATTTGCTAAATTATTTAGCAAACTAGTCAGTTTACAAAAGGGAAAAGTGAAGTCCACATTAGAGGACCGACTTCAAAGTTGACATCTCGAAAAATCGACTTCAATGGTAGTAATATCCTGGAGGTGTCGACTTCAATGTATAAACCATTTACCCTGCATGCATGCACAATGAAGGAGCACGTGAAGGTTGAGAAATATAGCTTTCTTATGTATGCGTGAGAGGCTGAAAAATGTAATGGCTAGGTCAAAAGAAAATTGTTTGGAAATGATGGAACAAGGCAGAAGGTTGAGATGATAGAACAAGGCAAAATGCTATTTGGAAATGATGGAACAGTGTAGTGTATGAGTAACATGGAAGTGAAATAGTAATGGTAAAGGTGGGGGAGGACGAAAATTATGTATAAACATATACCTTGACACCATGGCAAATTAGAATAATGAGTTTATTCAACAATTTTTTATTGAGTATTGTTATCTTCTTCTATCTATTATCTTTTATATATTATGCAATTTTCATATATCTTCTTCAATCTTTGTAAGTATTTTTTTCCATGATATTATAATTCATGTACTGATACATTAACATCTACTAACTATTAGTGTTAAATATACAATAGATTGTTGGGATTTTTGTTGAACATATATTAGTTTATGACATTTTTTTTAATATATGTTAGTGTTGAATACATATATTAAAAGTTGATATTTATTAGTGTTGAATATCTATTAGTGTTAAATATACAATATAGTGTTGAATAATTATTTACTGGTTCATTATTTAATAGGCGAAAAAATGATGATGACATTGTTTTTTTATTCTGTTCAAAATTTGACATTGTTGTGTTGTTGTATATCTATAGTGAAAGAAAATATTTAATAAGCTTAGTGGTATTTTGAATATAAAGTAGTGTTGTTATGTTGTTTGAATTATAAAATCTACTAAACATAGTTAAATTTTAATATGAAAATGTTAACTTTTTAGTTAAAGATATTATATTAGCGAAGAAAATATTTTGCTTTACTGGTTATATATTAATTATTTTTTAATTTAAGTTGATACTATACACATGAATTCTATACAAAATGAACAACAAGTTTTATGTTTTAGTGAACTCTAATGACTAGATTCATGATTTGCTAAGTGATTTTTCGTAAAAACGAGTAAAATGACATAATCGGTAAAAATACCTAATATTCATAAGTACATGTTAGAGTGTGAATTTGATGTTGCTATAAAAGGGAAAAAATGATCAGCATGTCATAAAACATAAGAAAAGAGGATGAATTTTAATTTCCAAGCTTTGGGGAAAAAGTGTAAATATGCAAAAGTTTAGGGGTAAAAATGTAATTTTGCCAAAGTTTGAGTCAAGGAATGTTTTAATAAATGTGAGTATTAAATAAGCTAAATTTGTTATTATAGATCAAGAGAAACGAGATTCAAGTCGTGATCGAGGGAAAAATAAAGTTCCCGAGGAATAGGCTTGATTTCTAACATATTGTACCGAGGTAAGTTCATGTGTAAATAAGGTAACATAATTTTTATTTTAAGTGATTTAATGTTATTTATATGATATGATACTTATTATCATGAAATATTATGTTTTGTGAATTATTATTTTGTAATATACAAATTATGTGAACAACTTGATAAGTATGAGATGCTAGCAAGTATCAGTTTCTACATTTCGAAGAAGGCGATCAAAATGTGTAATTGAGAAGAATCCCGTTTGAACCTTGGGAATAGATTAGGGTACAAGTGACATGTCACTAAGATGGTTGAGTTCCGAACTCGTTGAGTTGAGTCCGAGTTCGTGAGATGTAACTAGGCATCTGAGCTCGTTGAGTTGAGTCCGAGTTCACTTATGGATGTGAACGCCCGAGCTCATTGAGTTGAGTCCGAGTTCGTTTATGGGCGGGTTACATGGTAGCTTGGCTACATAGATTTCAAAAGCTATTGAGCTTGTTTAGCTATGAGTATAGCACTTACGTACACACTATCCGCGTATCCGAAATTATATTCCGATGTGTTCAACGGGAGATTCCTAAGAGAATAAGGAGAGTACTTAAAACGAAAGTGAGTGCCGATGAATGTGTTGAAGAAGTGAAAATGTACAGGTATGAGTTTAATTCCTCGGTTGAGAATTTGGTAAGACAAAATTGTGGTAAGATAGTAAGTATTCTTATGACATGAGTGTCTTAATGATGTTTATGTTGGATTGCATGATCATGTTACTTGTTATTTGCATGTGAACTTACTAAGCATTTATGCTTACTCCCTCCTTTTCATTCATTGTAGTTTTGACAATCCGGCTTGAGAATCGGGATAGGTCGAAGGCTCGCTTACACTATCCGAAGACCTAAATTGGTAAAATGGCTTGTATATTTTGAGTGTGGCATGTATAGCACTATACTCACTTTGTGTAAATAATCTTATGATATGGTTATGGTTTGGTAAGAAAAGGTTTGGAAATGATTAGCCATTGGAATGACCAATCTAGATTATATTTGATGTCATGTATGTTTAATGTGTTACTTAGTCCATGGAAAACCATAAAATGGTGAAATTAGTTATAAAACAGAATCACACAGCAGCAGTAACGTGAATTGGAAAAATCACTAAAAATAGTAGAAATAGAATTAGATGATGAATAAAATATTTAATTGAAGCCTAATGAATCTATTTTCATGTGGAAGAAACAAAATAGGTAAAAGAGTTGTATTTTATAAGATATTTAAATTTTTGTGAAATAGGGCCAGAGCAATTTCTGAATCCCCTGTTATAACTTTGGAAATTCACCAAAAATTGTACAAAAATAATTAGAAGTTATGCTTTATATGTACATATTCCTTATTGAGTCTAGTTTTATGAGAAACAAACGGCATAGTCATTAAAACTCTGTACAAGGATATATCTAATTCGTAATACACAGGGGTCAGAGTAGCTGAACCCTAAAACAGGGGAGACTTTAACTAATAAACTGTACTAATTGGCCCAGCCAAAAATTCTTGAAAAAAATTAGTAAGTAGATATATGGTCTAGGTTCAGAGAAAATTGACGGAATTGGATTTCGAGTTTTGTAACTCAAGATATGATTTTTTTAGCGACTATGATGCAGATAGACAGTTTACTATGAGAATTGTTTGAACTTGTTTAAATGCTAAAATAAGTTTAGTAATGTCTCATACTTGACTCTGACGATGGTCTCGGGTAAGGGGGCGTTACACATCGAGTCTCAGTCCTGAGTTATTATGGCATTTAATTTGCTTAATAATCAAACAAAAATCAGCTCAAATTCCACTAATTGTGTCTGGCCATCTAAGGAAGAGATTTGAAGAGACTAAACCTAGCTATTTTTAGCAAACTACCCACCTCTCTTCACCTATAAATATGACCCCTTCATTCCCTCATTCATCATCCCTCATCATTCATCATTCTCTCTTCTCCAAATTCTCTTAGCCTTTTCCATTCCCCACACCTAGCATTATCTCTTCATAGAGATTTTAGCAATTAAGCCTCTTAAAGAGTCCTTGGTCGGCCACCTTGGAGAGTCATCAGCAAAGGAGCAAAGCAAAGAAACGAAGGAGCCTAGTCAGTCAACATCTTGGGTGATAGCTACTTTGATTTGGGTTTAATCTTTCCTTTCTTTAATTTAATTTAAAAATGTTTGATATGTGTTCTTTGCTCTTGTTTACAACAATGTTAGCTTAATTTTATTTAAGCTAGATGATTACTTTGATTAAATAATATTTATTTGATTCATGCTTATAATGTTTGTGCCTCAATCGATCATGTTTTCAATTAAAATCAAGTCTGTATTTTGTTCATACGTGATTGAAATGCACCTAAATTAGCTGAGCGATCCTAACCAGACGACAACTAATGGACACATAATTGAAATGTGCATGCTCAATTTAGATCCTAACCCTATTAAACTGCAAGTTGCTTAACAACACTAACCAAGCTTTGTTATCTGCATAGTTTTTAGATTTGTGTGATTAAACTGTTTCAAACCTAACACGTCCCTGTTACCTCACACGAATACTAAGAAACCCTTAGTAAATAAGGATCAGTAAAATGCGTATTTACTAAGTAAAGGATTCCGAAAGGACCTAATGTGGTTTCCAAACTCATGAAAGATCGAGTTGCTATGGAATTTTTTTCGAATGTTATTAAGCATGTTGATAATAAGTTGAGTTTAATTAAAGTAATGTAACACCCCTCGCCCATATCCAACGCCAGAACAGGGTTTGAGGTGCTACTGAACTTAAACTCAACCAATCTTAGGAAATCGAGCCACAAAAAATTGCTCAATTTGAAAACTTTTCATTTCATATTCAATTTGTCCTTTAATAGGGCTTACGGTGCCTAAAACATACACTTAAGGTGGTTCGGAACCAATCCGAGGGCTCGAGAAAAACTCGGAAAAATTCATGCTTTAAGGCTCCACACGCCCGTGTGGGTATGGGGCACACACCCGTGTGCTAGGGACACGCCCGTGTCCCGCATCCGTGTGGCCAATTTAAATCCCACAAATTTTCATAAAATAGGTGTAGACTGCACACGGCCTGGACACACGCCTATGTCCTTTCACACGGCCACAACATGCCCGTGGCACAGCCCGTGTGCAAAAACCTGGGTATTATGTTTCTGACGTCAGCATCACACGACCATGGTACACGTCCGTGTACTAGGTCGTGCCCCTCCACACGGCTGAGACACACGGCCGTGTCTCTGCCCGTGTGACCTTTACCATGCATTCTGACTTGAAATTTCTAAGTGAAGGGGACATACAGCCTTTTCACACACCCATGGACACACCCATGTGTCTACCCGTGTAGACAATATGGGGCTATTTACCAAGTCTCATTGCCACCCTAGTATGCCTATTTTCATGTCAATACCAACCAATACCAAATCAAGCATGATAAACATTCATTTAACCATGAAGATGCATCTATTATAAATTCAAAATGAAAGTTATCCTCATTCGAGGCTTAATGTAAAATGTGGAAACTATTTCAAGCCAACACATTTGGCCAATTCTCAAAGACACAAAAATAATAAGGTCTAGCCCTATACATGCCATAATCAAAAATATAAATCCAACTATACCGAGTATTACGGCTGATAGTGTGATCAATATCTCTGACTTTAAGGGATCCTTGAGCTAATTAAGCGACACTGAAAGAAAAAAGGAAAGGAAAGAGAGTAAGCATAAAGCTTAGTAAGTTACATATAAGTAAATATAAAACAACGATTTCTCCTCTAGTCATCATACTCATAGCACAAAGATAGGCATAAACTTGACTTACTCATTACTGTCTACTCTAGTCACATTTTCTATTTTGTGCTCCTTACTCATGCATACCGAATAGGTACCTGTACCACTCACAACATTATTATACTTTCCTTACTAACTCGCTTTCATGACCTTTAAAGTTAAGACTTTCGTAACACTACCGGATATTCTATAAGCCTCTATCATGGGTTAAGTTGTCGATGCCATGTCCCAGACATGGTCTTACACTGGCTATCATCATCGAGGCTGATGCCATGTCCCAAACATGGTCTTACACTAGCTCTCATACTTACGTGCTGATGCATGTCCCAAACATGTCTTACACTAGCACAACTCTTAGCCGATGCATGTCCCAGACATGTCTTACACTGGCTATCATCGTCGAGGCCGATACATGTCCCAGACATGTCTTATACTAGCACTCATCTCTACGCCAATGCCATGTCCCAGACATGGTCTTACACTGGCTCTCATAATGTGGCCGATGCATGTCCCGACATGTCTCACACTGGTACACAAGTAACCCAAATGTTAAGGCACGAATATCCTGTTTGTTTCCTAAGGTTCCAATGGGATCTTTCTACTATCTCAATTATTACTATACATTCTCAATTCACAATCTAGGAATTCATGCTATATCAATTCATTGACAATTCGAATACATATATTAACAATGTAGTTATATTATTTACATACAACTTACCTCAGATTACAAAATGTACTCGACTAGTTGATTTAGTCGTTTTGCTTGGCTTTCCCCCAGTCTAGACTCAGATTTGGTATTTCTTGATCTATAATAACAAAATGCACTTATTAAGTGACTTTATCAACCTAGGGACTCAACAATTCACAATTGGGCTAAATGATAATTTTGCCTCTAGACTTTTGCAAAATGACCATTTTGCCCCTCAACCCGAAAATCGATTTTTACCGAATTTATTTATTTCTTAAGACTAGCCGAACCTATTTGAATCTTATAGAAACTCCAAATTCTCACTATTTCATACACTTATCACCTATTTTGCAACTTATGCAAAATAGTCCCTTTAGGTGTTTTCATGCTAACACCTTTCACAAAAGTTGTTTATAACACAACTAGGAGTCATATTCTTCCATAAAAACTCATAAAATATCATAAATCCATTCATGGCAAAACTCTAAACTCTTAATCATTTTGCAACATAGACCTTTCATTTGAAAGCTCATGCTTCAAGGGTCTCAAAAATGCAAAAATCTTCAACAAAGGGTATGAAAATCACTTACTTGTGAGTGCTTCAAGTTGCTGAAAATTTTAAGCTTTTAAAATCCTCTTCAATGGCTGATTTTCGATAGAGAAAGAAGATGAAAAAGGGATGATATCATCCTTCCTTGATTTATTTCTATTTTAGTCAAAATAAGTCACCAAACTCACTAAATTTTACGATTTTTGTCCCCTCTTTGACTCTACGGCTGGCCAAGCATTCTAAAAAGGGTCTAGTTGCCCTTTAAAGATCTCCAATTTTAATTCTTTTGTTAATTAACATATTTGGGTACTAAAATGCAACTTTTGCCTTTTATGCGATTTAGTCCTTTTTCGCAATTGGGCTTTCAAATGTCAAAATTAACTTACCAAATTTTTCATACGCTAATATAATCATGTCATAACTCCATAATAATAATAAAAATAATTTTCCCAACTTCAAATTTGTGGTCCTGAGACCACTGTTCCGACTAAGCCCTAAATCGGGTTGTTACAATTGTCCTAATTATTTATGTTATAATTGTTGCAAATTGTGTTTAATTTTGCTAAAATCTATTTCATTCATATAGTTTGCATACTTAGGATAATTTTCATTAGGGATCATTGCATTTAGTTTAATATATTTAATTTTAATCATCACTTCTCAACCATATTGTGTTTTTACTGACCAAGTTGTTAGTATAATTTTACAATTAAGTGATTTAGCACAAATGCAATCCCTATGGAGACGATAACTCGATACTTACTTATTACTTGATAACGACTGTGTACACTTGCACAAACCTACGCGTTACAAGTTTTTGGTGCCGTTGCCAGGGATTGTTAACTGTTGCCATAGTCATTTTTATGAAATTATTTACTTCCAATTTGGTTTATTTCTAACATTACTAACTTATTCTTTTTAATTTTGTGATTTTCTTCTCAGGTGTTTATGAGCATATATCAAATTATCAATTTACACCCTGTAGACCTTGAAATTGAGCGAACTTTTAGACAAAGAAGACGTTAACGAACAACTCAAAGACAAGTTGAGATGGACCTTGGAAATCAAAATCAAGACCAAGGTAATGAAGCTGGTCATGTACGAAATCCCATCCTCATTGCCGATGATAGGGATTAATGCATCAGACAATATGTTGTGCCACTTTTCAGTGAGTTAAATCTAGGAATTAGAAGGCCAGATATTGAGGGAACCCAATTTGAATTGAAACTAGTGATGTTTCAAATGCTCCAAACGGTAGGCCAATTCAGTGGTATGCCCACGGAAGATCCACATCTCCACCTTCAATTGTTTATGGAGGTGAGTGATTCATTCAAGATAGCCGATGTGACTAAAGACGCATTGAGGTTAAAGTTGTTTCCATATTTATTGCGAGATCGAGCACGAGCATGGCTTAATTCATTACCACCAAGTTCATTATCTACATGGCAAGAATTAACCGAGAGATTTTTGGTTAAGTATTTCTCGCCTAGCAAAAACGCTAATTTAAGGAACGTGATCACAACTTTCTAACAATTTGATGACGAGTCTTTGTATGAGGCTTGGGAGCGATTCAAGGAGTTACTTCATAAGTGTCTTCATCATGGGATTCCTCATTGTATCCAGTTTGAGACATTCTATAATGGTCTCAATGCACATACAACATTGATGGTAGATGCTTCTGCAAATGGTGCAATTTTGTCTAATTCTTATAATGAGGCTTATGAGATCATCAAGAGGATCGCAAGTAATAACTATCAATGATCAACAAATCAAACAGCTTCAAGAAGACGTGTAGCCAAATTTCATGAAGTTGACACCCTCACCTCATTATAAGCTTAGGTATCATCTATTTCCTCTATGTTAAAACAGTTTACCACTAATAGTGCTAATCATTTTGCAGCTCAACCACCAAGTCCGTTTGAAGTAGTTTCTTATGTGTACTGTGGGGAAGGTCATTCTTTTGGGAATTGTCCATCAAATCCCAAGTCAGTATACTATGTGGGGAACCAACATCAAAATAGGAGTGGAAAAGGACCCCAGTCTAACTTCTACAATCTTTTATCGCGTAATCATCATAACTTTTCTTGGAGCAATGAGGGAAATGGACAAAACAACAACTTCTTGCAGCATAGACCCAACCAATCTCAAGGGTTTAATCAGAAAGCTTTAAAACCACCTCAAGCTAAGGCATCAAACAGTTTGGAGAACTTGTTGAAAGCGTACATGGCAAAGAATGACGCTTTGATCCAAAGCCAAGCAGCAACATTGAAAAATTTGGAAAACCAAATGGGTCAGTTAGCTACAGAGCTTCGTAATAGGCCGCAAGGAACCTTGTCGAGCGATACTGAGAATCCAAGAAATTTAGGTAAAGAACATATCAAGGCAGTGACAGTGTGAAATGGTGAAATTCTAGAACCCCAATTGATTGATGTCGAAGATAAGCCGATTGAGAAGAATCAACCAGCTATTGAAATTCCTATACAAAAGAAATCAGAATCTGAAAAGATTGACAAGGTAAATCCTAAATTAGTGAATTCAGATACTTTAACATCTTCTTTGGATGTAGATTTACCTACTCAGAAGAGTTATCTGGTTCAACCGAAAGTTCCATCACCTCCATATCCAAAAAGATTACAGCAACACAAGCAGAAATATGAGGTGTAATTCAAGAAATTTTTGGATGTTCTGAAGCAGTTATAGATCAATATTCCATTGGTCGAGGCTTTAGAACAATTTCTGAATTATGTGAAGTTTATGAAGGATATACTGTCCAAGAAGAAATGGCTAAGTGAGTATGAGATTGTTACCTTGACAAAGAAGTGTAGTGCGTTCCTGCAGAACAAACTACCACCGAAATTGAAAGACCTAGGAAGCTTTACTATACCCTGTAACATTGGTGAATCTTACTATGTTAAAGCTTTGTGAGACTTAAGAGCGAGTATAAACTTGATGCCTAAGTCTATTTTCAAGATGCTAAGGATAAGTGAAGTAAGACCTACAATTGTGACGCTTCAGCTAGCGGATCGATCTTTAGCATATCCCGAAGGAAAGATTGAGGATGTTTTGGTAAGAGTCGATAAATTTATTTTTCCTGCTGATTTCATTATCTTAGATTTTGAAGCAGATAAGGAAGTGCCGATCATTCTTGGGAGACCTTTCTTAGCTACGGGAAGAACGTTAATTGATGTGCAGAAAGGTGAACTCACCATGCAAGTTCAAGACGATCAGGTAACCTTTAACATTCTTAAAGCGATGAAATTTCCCAATCCGGTAGAAGAGTGTTCAGTTATGGAAGAAATAGAAACTTTGATTTCTATGAAAGAAATTTTGAAGAAGATCCATTGGAGAAAGCCTTAGATCTTGACCTTTGGAGGATGAAGAAGGTGAAGAAAACATGACTCTGATGGAGGCCAATTCGAGAAATTTTATTCAATCCACACGGTTTGAACCGTTAAAGTTAGAAGTCAAAACTTTGTGCAACCCAAGTTTTCAATTGAAGAACCACCTAAACTCGAACTAAATGTACTCCCTTCCCATTTGAAATACATTTATTTAGGTGATTGTTCCAGTTTACCTGTGGTTATTTCAGCAAAACTAAAAAAGGATCAAGAGGAGCAACTAATTGTTGTTCTAAGGAGATTTAAGGAAGCAATTGGTTGAACCATAACTAATATTCGAGGTACAAGCCCTTCTTTTTACATGCATAAAATTATTTTAGAAGAAGGTGAAAGAGCTCGAATTGATGGGCAAAGGAGGCTCAATCCTATTATGAAAGAAGTTGTGAGAAAGGAAGTGATCAAATGGTTAGATGCAAGAATCATCTATCCTATTTCAGATAGTTCATGGGTAAGTCCGGTGCAGTGTGTACCGAAGAAAGGTAGAATCACGATTGTTGAAAATAAGCATAACGAGTTGATTCCAATGAGAACTATTACTAGTTGGAGAATCTGCATTGATTATAGAAAATTGAATAAAGCTACTCGGAAGGACCATTTTCCATTGCCTTTTATGGATCAGATGTTAGATCGACTGGCAGGTAATGAATACTATTATTTTTTAGATGGCTATTTGGGATATAACCAAATAGTTGTAGCTCTGAAGGACCAACAGAAAACAACCTTTACTTGTCCATAGCGAATGCCTTTTGGTTTATGCAATGCACTTGCAACATTTCAACTATGCATGATAGCAATATTCACTAATATGGTTGAAAATTTTGTTGAGGTTTTCATGGATGATTTTTCTGTTTTTGGTATCACTTATGATATTTGTTTGAGTAATTTAGCTAGGGTACTGAAGAGATGCAAAGAGACAAATCTTGTCCTTAACTAGGAAAAATGTCATTTTATGGTTAAGAAAGAGATTGTCTTAGGGCATAAAATCTCAAAGAGAGGAATTAAAGTCGATAAAGTAAAGGTGGACATAATTGAGAGATTACCAGCCCCAAATAATGTGAAAGGAGTCAGAAGTTTCTCAGGTCATGTTGATTTTTACCGAAGGTTTATCAAAGATTTCTCGAAAATTTCTAAATCGTTGTGTTTATTGTTAGAGAAAGATATAATGTTTGATTTCAACAAAGCATATTTGAAAGCTTTTGAAGATATGATAAAATGGTTAATCTCAGCCACAATAATCGTTACACCTGACTAGAGCTCACATTTTGAGTTGATGTGCGATGCAAGTGATTATGTCGTTGGAGCTGTGATGGGTCAAAGAAGAAACAAACTGTTTCACCCTATTTACTATGCAAGTAGAACTTTGATGGGAGCCCAACTCAGTTATATGGTAACTGAAAAGGAACTCTTTGCTATAGTTTTTGCTTTTGACAAATTCTGCTCATATCTTATAGGTACCAAAGTTACAGTATTTACTGACCATGCGGCCATTAAATACTTGCCACGAAGAAAGATGCGAAATCGATGCTAAGTCGTTGGATACTGTTACTCCAAGAATTTGACCTTGAGATCCAAGACAAAAAAGGTGTCAAAAATCAAATAGCTGATCATCTATCGAGGTTGGAGCAAGATGAAGTAACTCGATCATGTGTGCCTATCAATGAGAATTTTCCAGATGAACACTTATTTAAGGTAAGTCGAATTCATGAAACACATTGTTTTGCTAATTTTGCCAATTATCTTGCATGTGGAATAATTCCTCAAGAAATGACATACCAACAAAGGAAAAAATTCCTTCATGATATAGTTGGTATTATTTTTGGGAGAATCCGTTTTCGTTTAAATAGTATGCAGATAATATAATCCGAAAGTGTGTAGCTGAAAGTGAGATTGCTGAGATCTTGTATCATTGTCATTCATCTCCAAGTGGTGCAAGTAGGTTTCTTTTGGCCTACACTATTTAAAGATGCTTATGCTTATGTGAAGAACTATGATAGATGCCAAAGGAGCTGAAATATATCAAGGAGGAATGAGATGCCCTTGACAAACATTTTGGAGATTGAATTATTCGACGTATGGGGCATTGACTTCTTAGGCCCGTTTCCTTCTTTGTATGGGAACAAATACATCTTAGTTGCTGTGGACTATGTATCCAAGTGGGTTGAAGCTGAAGCATACCCTACAAATAATGCTAAGGTAGTCATGTGATTCCTACATAAGCATGTGTTTACACGATTTGGGACACCAAGAGCTATTATTAGTGATGAAGGTTTTCACTTTGTGAACAAATGGCTTAAGTGGTTGCTTGAAAAATATGACGTGAAGCACAAGATTGCTACTACCTATCACCCCCAGTCTAATGGGCAAGTTGAAAGAGTGAACCGTGAAATCAAAGGTATCCTTGAAAGGGTAGTACGCCCTAGCAGAAAAGATTAGTCCCGAAGGCTCGATGATGCATAATGGGCCTATTGAACAACATTTAAGACACTGTTAGGAATGAATCATTATCAGTTAGTCTTTGGAAAGGCATGTCATTTACCACTAGAGTTAGAGAATAGAGCTCACTGGGCTTTGAAGCAGTTAAACCTTGATCTTAAGCAAGTCAGTGAAAGAAGGATGTTACAACTTGATGAGTTGGAAGAGCTGAGGTTGTTTTCCTATGAGAATGCCAAAATGTGTAAAGAAAGATCAAAAAGATGGTATGATAGTCATATACAATCTCGCGAGTTTAAAAAAGGTCAGAAGGTTTTGTTGTTTAATTCAAGGTTGAAGTTATTTCCTAAGAAGCTTAAATCCCGATGGAAATGACCCTATACCATGTACCGAGTTTATCCTTATGGAGCTATTGAATTATACGACAATTACAGAGGTACATTTAAAGTTAATGGTCAACGTCTCAAACACTATTGGGATGGTGAGGTTGAGCGAGTTGAATCATCGTTCAAATTAATAGACCCTCGATTTTTTATGAACTCGTTTTGTAAATAAATAAATAATTAGAACTTATTTTCTTAATTTATTACATTTAATTAATTCTGTCTAAGGAGATTGGAACTTAAGCGGGACCGCTATGACCCCTCCAAACTTTCTTGGGAATTAAATTAATGTAATTTGTTAAGAAGAAATTTTCTAATTAAGATTTAAAATTTTTAAGTTTCATTTGTTTTGTTTAAATTTTAAATTTTTACGTTAATAAAAGGGGTCAAATTTGGACCAAGTACTAATCATTTTTTTTCTTGAGACAAGACAGTTTGAGTTTGGGGCCCAAGATAGCATAAAGGAAGGAAAAATCCATGCCTTGCCTTCACACCCTTACTTGTTGCCCAAGTAAACCTAATGTAGCTAAATTTTTGCTGCATGTTGCCTAAATTTTTCCTATATAAACCCCTCTTCATTCTACTATTTTTCATATCCCTCAAAGAAATTTGCTCACACCCTAAAAATCTCTAAATCTCCTTTTTATGCCATCAACCTCAAATCCCGAAAGAAACCCTAGTTCTCTTCCTTTTTTGCCGAAATTTTCAGGAATGGATATCATGTCTCGCAAAAGAACCAGATCTTTAAAGACTACTCTTGAAAACCCGATTTTGATTGATGAAAAAGTACAAGAGAGATTTGATTCAATCTTCAAGCATCAACCTATGATGCCGGAAAAATGTTTTAACTTGAAGAGTAATGATTTGATGGTTGTTCCTATACCGATTAGAAAGAAAATCAATGCTCTCAAGTGGGAATGATTTTGTGATGCTTGTTCACTTCCTGATGATGAATTAGTTTGAGAATTCTATGCTAGTTTGGCTACACAAGATGCTACTAAAGTCATCGTTTGAAAGAAAAAGGTACCTTTTACTTCTAAGTCCATCAATGATTTATTTAACTTACCTGATGTTGAAGAAGATGAGTACTACCCTATGATGAACAATATCAATTGGGATTTTCTTCAACAAGTGCTTGATGTTGTGACAAATCTGGGATCCCAATGGATTATAAGAAAGTATGGGAGCCATTATTGTAATACCCCTCACCCATGTCTGTCGCCGGAATAGGATACGAGGCATTACCGCTCTTAAACATACACAAGCATGCAAACCGGGCTATAAAATTTCATTCAAATTAAAATCTTTCAATTATATGTGTAACGTTATTTTTATGAGCTTGCGAGGCCCAAAATATTCATTGAAAATGACTCCAGAATAAATCGGGAACTTTCGAAATTCATTTATTACTTATAAATTTTTTGTCATGTTTCGAAGTGCCACACGCCCGTGTGGTTGGGTCGTGTGGGTTTCACACGCCCGTGTAGCTTGGGACACGTCCGTGGAGCTCTCTGACTTTGACGTCATCACAAAAATTGAAGTACACGGCCAAGGCACACACCCGTGTGGGACAAGGGATATGCCCATGTGACATGCCACACGTCCGTGGCTTAGGCCGTGTCTAACTTAGGGGGTATTCTGTTTATGATGTCAGCAACAATATGAGGTTACACGGCCAAGACACATGCCCGTGCCCCTAGGCCGCGTGGCTAAATAAATTCTAAAAATCAGGTGCAGACTTCACACGGCCAGAACACACACCCATATCTCCAGACCGTGTCCTTCACACGATCGAGACACACGACTGTGTCTCAGCCCGTGTGGCCAATTCGGAACTAAAATTCAGGATACAGGGGACACACGACCGGACTACACACCTATAGGGTTGTTCGTGTGTCACACACGGCCTAGACACATGCCTGTGTGTCTTACCCGTGTGGACGAAATAAGGCCATTTCTAGTCTCATTTCTCACCCCAAACTTAACCATTTTCCTGCACCAAAATTTACAAGTATATTCCAACCAATTCAATCAATTTCCAATGCCTAAATTGACATGTTTCTATCCTCAATCATGCTTATGAACTTATCTTTACTTCATGTTACACATATACGGTTTTTTTTTTTTGAAAATATTATCTAACATGTTTCCATGTAAAATATTTTATGTACTAATCCACAACATACCAATCTCAAAACATGCATTACTAGCCATTCCAATGGCTAGATTACAAACCAATATTTATATTTATCATTTGACCATAATAGCTTATACATGCCATTCTAACAAAATAGGATCATTATTTATATCAAAATCTTGGGGTTGATAGTGTGATGATAGCTCACGAGCTTCGAGCACTATAAAATAAGGAAAACAAACCTAATAAGCATTAATGCTTAGTAAGTTCATATAACCAAACTATATTTACCATTTATATACATAACAAGTAAATCACACATAAGGCAATTTATCCATTAATTTAGCAAACTAACAAATATGACCTACACAATCATCCAACCAATTTGGTTAGTACCAAAAACATTAATATGCATAGATGAGCTCATCATGCCATTTCTTCTTATATCACTTATTATGTCATTTCCGTTGAATTATTGAATTTTCGATGGACCTTTTCTTTTCTAGTTGTACACTCGAGGTGTACGTTTCCTTTTCAATGGTACACACAAAGTGCACTAGTCCTTTTCAAGTGTACACACAAAGTATACACACCCTTTTCAAGTGTACACATTAAGTGTACATAACCTTTTCAAATAGTATACACAAAGTATACACAGCCTTTCCAGTATAAACAAAGTATACCTTTACTTTTCATGATGAGATCAAAGGATTACCCTTTCGGGACAATCTTTACTGCAACATATGCAGGACCTCATTTACACGGTAATCACTTGTCCAATCGAAAATCAATATTCAAACGGTTTCACGTAACTTTTCATCTAGTACTTAGGAATCAGAAGCTCATATTTACATGCTACACATACATACCATTTACCAATCATAATTCACATGATTCATCAATCAAGTTAACACATTTTCATGCTTAATTAAGTTATACGAACTTACCTTCACAATCGAACGTATCGTCTATTTCGAGACCTTTTCTTTTCCTCGGTCTTTATCTTTGTTCGACACTTTCAAATCAATATAAATAAATTTAATCATCAATTTTATAATTTCCATATTCAATTGAGTCCATTTCACATTCTAGGCAAAAGTACTATTTTGCCCTCATATTTTTAATTAATTTCAATTTCGTCCTTAGGCTCGAAAATTGTAATTCATGCAATTTACTCCTTATTCCAAGCCTAATCAAAATTTTGATATAACTTTTACAGCACATTTATTTCACAAATTTTAGAATTTTTCCAAGAATTTCACCACTTTTCAATTAGTTCCTACACATGTTTCCACTAACAATCACTTTGTAAAAGTTATTTATCTATCACTAACCTTTCACTCTCTATCTTAAACTTTCAATTTACAGCTTTTTCATCCATGGGTAATTTTCTAAACTTTGATTTCTTTTCAAATTAATCCCCCAAATAGAGAAATTAAACTTTCCCGATCTCAAAAATATGAAAATTATTAAAAACGGGACATAGAACTTACCAATTTAAGCTTGAAAAGTTTCTTTTCTCTCTCCTAGGGTTTCCATGTATTTTTGGGGGGTTGAAGATGATATAAAATGATATTAATTTCATTTTAATCATCTATCATCTTTTAATTATTTCAATTTTCAATTTAGTTCTTATCCTTTTTAAATTTTTCCATGGATGATTCACCAAAATATCTACATAATTTTCACCAATGGTCTAATTACTTTATAAGGACCACACATTTTGAATTCCATTGCTATTTAATCCTAATAGCTACTAGAATTAAACTTTGACATTTTATTCAATTTAGTCCTTTTTGTAATTAAACATATAATTGATATAATTTTTCCATAAAAATTTTCATACAATTTTCCTATCATATTACCAATCATTCTATGAAATTTAAATAATTTTATTTTTAGGACTCGGATCTATGGTCCCGAAACCAGTATTCCGATTCCATTGAAATTGGGTTGTTACAATTCTCCCCCTTTAAGGATTTTCATCCTCGAAAATCTTACCAGTAAAGAGATTCGGGTACTGTCTTTCCATAGTGTTTTCAGATTCCCAAGTAGCTTCTTTGATTCCATATTTTTGCCAAAGAACCTTTACCAGTGCTACCTTTTTATTTCTCAGTTCTTTTGTTTCCCGAGCTAAAATCTTAATCAGCTATTCACTATATGTCATGTCGGGCTAGATCTCTATTTCTGTTAGAGAAATAACATGATTGTTTCCCGAGCTAAAATCTTAATCGGCTCTTCACTATAGTTTTATGCCTATCTCAGATAGTTCCACCATCTCGATGGAACGTATGCTTTTATTATATGCAATCTTGAAAGAAAAGTCCATTAATGTTGGGAAAATTATTCTCAAGGAGATTCATGATTGTGCCAAAAAGAAGGAAGGAAGTGCTTATTTCCCATCATTAATCACTTCACTTTGCTTAAGGGCTCGTGTTAAAACACAAGAAAATTTGAAGGGGCGATATGTTCAAGGATGCATTACAAATTATGATCTTGAAAGATTAGTAGAGAGGGTGCATGAGCTGAATCAATGCGAGCAAGAAGAGCCAACTGAGCCAGATATCGATGAGTCAACAGATGGAACTGAGACTGAAGTTAATTCAGTTACAGACACTGAAGATAAAGAATCTGATAAGGAACCGAATAGTCCTAAACCAGTTGAAGGATTTGAAAACCCTGAACCAAGGGCTGAGCCAGAAGAAGAACCAGTCAGGCTAAGTGTTGAACCTAAACCTACAACTCCTATGCCAACTTCTACAAGTGCTTCAAGGAAATCAGAGTTGTCAATTTTGATGGATATGTGCAAGTTCATGCACAATCAACAACAAACTTACTGGAAATATGCAAAAATTAGAGATGACTCAATTCAAAATACTTTTAAGAATATCTCTAATACTTTTGTTCCTGAGTTCCCAAATGCTATCTTTGAGACATGGACGAAAGATATTGACGATGCAAGCGGAGATGGAGCTAAAGAAGATAAGGGGAAAGAGTTAGAGATATAAAATGGGGGATTCTTATTTTGTTATTTATTTAATTATTTCTAGATATTAGGAATATATTTCTTTCGTAATTAGTATTTAATTTCTGCAGAATAAAACATAGTAAGCATGAATAAACTTAACACTTCTTTTGAAAAAAAAAGACTAAGTGATGTGGTAATGGGAATGAACATCTCTAGGATTGGGTTATTAGGAAAGACTTGGTATTTAAGCAGTCTTAATGACTCACATCTCTTTCTTTACAACCCTACCTGGTGTTCAGTTTTCATTCATTACTTTGTTCTTGCAATGAGGACATTACTTCTTTTTAAGGGGGTAAGGTAAATAAATTGCTCAAATTTTTTTTCAAGTATGTTTCAATCATTTCTTTCATAAGTATGTTTTAATAAATGAATGTTTAGAGACATTTTTTGTTAATGAGATAGTTTGTATGCAAGTATGAATGATATGTGAGAAAGGGTTGCCTTACCCCCCAAAGCAATGTCCAGAAAGCAATACACCAACCCTAAAGCTCAAGCCACATTGGTATCGAGTGTTGGTAACGTAAAAGATGTTAAACCCAAGTGTCAACAGTATGGAAGACGACATTTTGGAGATTGTTGGGTGAAATATAATAATAGAACTTGTTACAATTGTGGTTCATGATATCACTTTATTAAAGACTGCCTAGGGTTAGCTGAAAAAGATAATGCTCAGAACACGAGGCCGAGTAACACTGCAGTTAGAGGGAGACCATCCCGTAATGTTGGAAATGTGAGTGGTGGTAGAGGTGCGACATGAGACACTGCTGTGAGATCTGATGCCAGAGCACCTGCACGAGCCTACGCTATTCGCGCTCGCGAAGAAGCGTCATCTCCAGATGTTATCACTGGTACTTCTACTCTCTATGATACTAAAGTCATTGCATTGATAGATCTAGGATCAACTCATTCATATGTATATGTAAATTTAGTATCTAGTAAGACTTTGCTTGTAGAGTCTACTGAATTTGTAATTAGAGTATCGAACCCTTTAGGCAAGTGTGTGTTGGTTGATAAAGTGTGTAAGAACTGTCCATTGATGATACAGGATAGTTGCTTTCTAGCCGATTTGATGTTGTTGCCCTTTGAAAAGTTTGATATAATCCTGGGTATGGATTGGCTAACGTTGCATAATGCTGTTGTGAATTGTAAAAGAAAAACGATAAATTTGAGATGTCAGAATAATGAGATTATTCGAATTGAGTTAGATGATCTGAATGGCTTGCCAGTAGTGATTTCATCGATGTTAGCCCAGGAATATGTGAGAAAGGGTTGCGAAGCTTATTTTGCTTATGTGCTTGATATGAAAGTGAATGAAAATAAGATTGAATTAGTGCCAGTTGTGTGTGAGTATCCAGATGTGTTTCCTGAAGAGTTACCAAGTTTACCACTGATTCGAGAGGTTGAATTTGGCATTGAGTTAATGTCGGGTACAACGCCGATATCCATAGATCCGTACAAAATGGCTCCAATAGAGTTAAAAAAATTAAAAGCTCAGTCGCAAGAATTAACCGATAGAGGATTTACATGATCGAGTTTCTCGCCTTGGGGTGCTCCTGTGTTGTTTGTAAAAAAGAAAGATGGAAAGATGAGAATGTGTATACACTACCGACAGTTGAATAAAGTGACAATCAAAAATAAATATCCTCTACCCAAAATAGATGATTTGTTTGATCAATTAAAAGAGGCTACAGTGTTTTCAAAGATAGATTTGAGATCAGATTATTATCAGTTGTGAGTTAAAGACTCCAATGTGCCAAAGATTGCTTTTAGAACGACGTACGGGCATTATGAATTTTTAGTTATGCCTTTTGGACTGACGAATACACCCGTTGTCTTTATGGATTTAATGAATTGTATTTTCAGACCGTACCTAGATAGATTTGTTGTTGTGTTCATAGATGATATTTTGATTTATTCGAGAGATGAAACTGAGCATGTCGAGCATTTGAGAATTGTATTGCAAACTCTTCGTGATAAGCAGTTATATGCAAAGTTCAATAAATGTGAATTTTGGTTACGCGAAGTTGGTTTTCTAGGACATATTGTGTCAGAATCAGGTATTCGAGTCGATCCGAGCAAGATATCTACAATAATGTATTGGAAGCCTCCGAGAAATGTATCTGAAGTCCGTAGTTTTTTGGGACTAGCTGGCTATTATAGACGATTCGTGAAAGGCTTTTCGATGATTGCAACTCCATTAACGAGATTGCTTCAGAAAGATGTAAAGTTTGAATGGTCTGAGAAATGTCAGAAAAGTTTTGATCAACTGAAAGTTCTTTTGACTGAAGCTCCAGTGTTAGTACAATTAGAATCAGGAAAGGAATTTGTGATTTATAGTGATGCATCGTTGAATGGACTGGGTTGTGTTTTGATGCAAGAAGGAAAAGTTATAGCTTATGCCTCGAGACAGTTAAAGCCGCATAAAAAGAATTACCCGACGCATGATTTGGAGTTAGCTGCGATTGTGTTCACGTTAAAAATTTGGCATCATTATCTGTTCGGTGAGAAATGCCATGTTTATTCAGAGCACAAGAGTTTAAAATATCTGATAACTCAGAAAGATTTGAATTTGCGACAGCAGAGACGACTAGAATTGCTAAAAGATTATGAGCTAGTGATTGATTATCATCCGAGAAAGGCTAATGTTGTTGCTGATGCATTAAGCCGGAAATCTTTGTTTGCTCTACATGCAATGAATACTCAGTTGACTCTATCTGATGACGGCTCAATTGTAGTTGAGTTGAAAGCAAGACCATTGTTTTTACTGCAGATTTGTGAAGCTCAGTAAGTTGATAATGAAATGTTAGCAAAACTAGCTCAATGTGATTTGAACCCTGATTTAGAATTCCAAGTTGATGTTGATGATTGTTTGAGATTCAGAGGTCGAATATGTGTTCCGAGAAATTCAGAGTTGATTCGGATGATTTTGAACGAAGCACATAGTAGTCGTTTATCTGTTCATTCGGGAAGTACAAAAATGTATAACGATTTGAAACAGCTTTATTGGTGGCATGGTATGAAACGTGACATTTCAGAATTTGTTTCTAAATGTTTGATTTGCCAGCAAGTTAAAGCTGAGAATCAGGTACTATCAAGTTTATTACAACTTATCATGATTCCTGAGTGGAAATGGGATAGAGTAAATATGGATTTTGTGCCAAGATTTCCCCTATCTCCGAGAAAGAAAGATGCAATTTGGGTTATAGTTGACAGATTGACAAAATCAACTCATTTTATTCTGGTGCGTACGGATTATTCGCTTGACAAGCTTGCTGAGTTTTACATCTCTGAGGTTGTGAGATTACACAGAGTAACTGTTTCTATTGTTTCGGATAGAGATCCAAGGTTCAAATCAAGGTTTTGGAAGAAACGGCAAGATGCACTAGGTACAAAGCTACATTTTAGTACCGCATTTCACCCACAGACGGATGGTCAATCCGAGCGAGTTATTCAGATACTCGAGGATATGTTAAGATGTTGTATTCTTGAGTTTGAAGGTACGTGGGAAAAGTATTTGCCGTTGATTGAGTTCACATATAACAATAGTTTTCAATTGAGTATTAAAATGGCACCTAACAAAGTTGTATATGGTCGGAAGTGTCGAACACCGTTGTACTGGACTGAACTTAGCGAAAATAAGATTCACGAGGTCGATCTGATTAGAGAAATAGAAGAAAAAGTGAAAGTGATTCATGATAGTTTGAAAGCAGCGACAGATCGTCAGAAATCATATGCGAACTTGAAACGGAAAGATATTGAGTTTCAGATCGAGGATAGAGTGTTTTTGAAAGTATCTCTGTGGAAGAAAATACTTCGATTTGGTCGTAAAGGCGAATTGAGTCCGCGATTTATCGGGCCATATGAAATCATCGAGCCAATTGGACCAGTTGCTTATTGGCTAGCATTGCCATCTGAGTTAGAAAAGATTTGCAATGTATTTCTTGTATCGATGCTTCGACGATACCAATCTGACCCTTCACATGTCATTTCCCCGACTGAGGTTGAAATTCAACTAGATTTATCGAACAGTGAAGAACCAATCCGAATTTTAGCTCGTGAGATCAAAGAGCTAATAAATAAGAAAATTGCATTAGTGAAAGTATTGTGGCATCGACACGGGGTTGAAGAAGCTACGTGGGAACTCTAATATGCTATGAGGAAACAATATCCAAACCTATTCATTGGTAAGATTTTCGGAGACGAAAATCTCTAAGGGGAGAGAGTTATAACAACCCGGTTTTAGCTAAATCAGAATAGTGGTTTTGGAACCATAAATTCGAGGGTGTAAAATTATTTTAATATTATTTTTGGTGTTTACAGCATGTGATTATATATGTGTGAAAATTTTGTGAGCTAATTTTATAGTTTAATAGCTCAATTTGAGAAAAAGGACTTAATCGCGTAAAATGCAAAAGTGGCATTCTATAAGTTAAAGGTGTTAGTTGAGTTTGGATTTATAATATGATGACCTCAAATGGTAATTAGACCATAATTAAGGTTAGTGGACAGTTTTGGACAACCATTAAGTAATTTTTATGTTATATTAGTAAGGTTAATTTTGGTATTTAATAAATAATGATGATATTAATAAAACAAAACATAAAAAAAATATGGCATTCATCTTTCTTGTTATCTGAATATTGAAGAAGAAGAAAGCTAGGGATTTGGTTTTCATTTGATCACTTTGAATCTTGATTAAGGTACGATTTGAGTTCGATTTTTGATGATTTTTATGTTTTTGTGATTGTTGCTTTGAGTACTAGTTAGCCCGTACCCTAATTTCTAAAATTTTTGATGATTTTGTGAAATTCCATTGATGAATCAATGATTTTTATGATGTTAGCTGATGAATTATGCAAGCTTGGTGTTTGATATACATGTTTTGTAAAGTGATTTTTTATAAAAATGTCAATTAGGGATTAAATTGAGAAAAGTGTAAATTGAGGGGTTAAATTATGAAATAAATGAAAAATATGGGCTTCTAGGGACCTATAAATTTTTTTCTAAGCATGAGTTATATTGAATTTTGCGAATTTTGTATATTTATGAAATAGGGACTAAATTGAGTAAATGTGAAACTTTAGGGGATAAAGTGCAAAAATGCTCGAATATGTGTTTGTGGATTTAATTTGAATTAATATGTGATTGAATAAGTTAATTTTGAATACATCTAGATCAAGAAAGGAGGAGTTCGGATCTAGATCGGGGGAAAACTAAAGTTATCGACTAAACGATTCAATTCGCCATTTTAGTATCCAAGGTAAGTTCGTACATGATAAATATTGTTACAATTATGTTTTTAATGCTTTAATAATGCATAAATTGTATATATGCGACTACGAATGTATACGAAGACAAATCTACTATATTTGACACTTACGTGCGTTTCGAAATAGCTTCGGCTATATCGTTATAGCGACTAAGTGTGCGATATCGAGATAGCTTCAATTTAATGTGATGGCACTAAGTGTGTGATATCGTTATAGCTTTGGCTAATCATTTATGCACTAAATGTGCAAGTTCTTAGAGCATTGAAAGATTTTCGAATGATTTAACGTATTGAACAAAGAGGTGAGAATGAAATAAATAAATATGGGAAAGTATAGGTACATACGATGCCTATGTGGTAGTTGATACTATGTGTATGAAGCTTGATGAATTTGTATATACATGATAAATGGTCTTGGATTAAAATTAAATGAGGATATGAGAACTACTAAGTGTTTTTTAATTGATGATTTGTATATTATAAACTGTTGAGTATATTTGTTAAGAACTTACTAAGCTAGGAAGCTTACTGTGTGTAATTTGTCTTTGTTTTATAGAGTATCGAAGCTAGCTCAGACATCGGGGATCATCGGGAACCATTATCACACTATCGACTACTTGTTGGTATTTTGGATGCTTGTAAATATGGTATATGGCATGTATAGGCTAGTGAATTGATGATATGTTTTGAATTATGATTTAAGCCATGAGATTTGGCTTACTTTTGGCTTGAAAATGTTGGTATGTTTTGAAAGTGGAATTGAGTAGTTAAAATGGTTGATGATAGATGGTATGATATGTGTGTGAATTGGTATGTTTTAAGCTACCTATAAGTGTATGGAAATGGTTCCAAATTGGTTGCTATGTGTGCATGAGTGAAGGGTGGCAAATTGGATTTGCAATTGGCCTATTTTTGTCCATACGGGTAGAGACACGGGCGTGTGTATCAGCCGTATGTTACACGGTCGTGTGTCCCATGGGGTACCCTTTCGAATTAAGGCAGTATACCCTATAGTTTTCACACGGCCTAGACACACAAGCGTGTCTATTGACCGTGTGTGGCACACGGGCTGGCACATGGGCGTGTGGCCGGCCGTGTGACCCAAGTCAGTAACCTCCCTAGTTCTCCCACGGCTATGGCACACGGGCGTGTCCTCGGCCGTGTGGTACAAGTCAGTATATATGTCTTGTTTTCACACGACTTGTGACACGGGCGTGTCCGGTGGCCGTGTGAGGCACACAACCTGTTCACACGAGCGTGTGACCTTGAAATCAAAGAAAATTTTCTAAGTTTCTCAAAGTTTGAAATGTTATCGGTTTAGTCCCAAACCACTTTTAAGTATGTTTTAAGGTCTCATAGGACCTTATAAGGGACAAAATGATTGAGATGAATGGATTATAATTATGATTGCACAAATGTATGATTTATGTTGTGCTTGATCGATAATGCCTCGTAACCCTATTCCGACAACGGATACGGGTTAGGGGTGTTACATATATGTTATGTATGTTTTAATATTAAAATTGTTGTTGTTGTTTTTTTTAATGTTGGTGTATATTGATATTGAAATTAGCTTGTTGGATATTGAAATTATTATGTTTTAAGCTTGTTAGATATTGAAATTATTGATAAAGTCAAATTATTAATGTAGAATGGGTAAGGGCAACAAAGAAGGGACAATAAAACAATTCAGGTGGACAAAACCAATGAACCATATTTTTCTTGAAATTCTTGCAAATAAGGCCCGAAAAGGAAATAAGCCTTTTAACACTTTTAAAGCAATTTTTATTAATCAAGTTGCTCCAGCTATTTCTGAAAGAGTCCAAGTACAATGTGATGCTAAGCATGTGGAAAATCATCTGAAGACTATAAAAAAAGGCATGGAAAATTATATGCAATGGTTTTGGATGGGATAATAACATGAAAATGATTACATATGATACAACAATGATGGTAATATATATGATAAATATATTTCAATTGTTTTTTAGTTGTTATTCTAATTGTGTATAATATCCAACAAGCACACATGAAGTATGAACCATTTTTGAACAAAAGAATTGATCATTATGATGAAATGACATTGGTTGTTAGCAAAGAAATGGAAATAGAGAGTTTTGTTAAAACATTTGTTGACATAGACTTGGATGATGGTAACTAGGATTTGGTGCCTGTAAATTGCGACAATGAAGATTTTGAGGAGGTAAGAACAAAAGCATCTTCATCAACCACATCAAACGTAAAAGGAAAAGTACTCAAGAAAGTATTGCTGATGAACAAATTCAATTTGTAGGTGAGCAACTTAGTAATATTGCACATGCATTGGAGCAATTTAGTGAGGATAAGACAACACATTTTTACGGAGAATTGACATCATGGAGGTGGAAGGATTTGATGACGACTTCTTTTGTAGTGTGTTTGATTATCTTACAGGTCGTGAATCTGCGACCAAAACTTTCTTGACTAAATGTACGAGGCATAGAAAAATTTGGCTTCAAAAAATTTCCTAAGACTAAAGATATCAATGTTTTAATGTGGTTTAGTACTAGTAATGCACTTGGACAATATTATTATGTGGTGAAATATCAATTATGTGGTGTAGTACTTAATGCACTTGGACAAAATTGTAGTCATCATGTGGTGTACTACTAATTATGCACATGAATAATATTATTCATTTAATGATATGTGCGTTGGAAAATATTCGATTTAAAAATGGTTTTCTTACACATCGAAAAATAAAAATTTTGAAAATCGACTCGGTTTGTGATGTTTATAACAATAAACCCTAGATCGAAATCGTACTTGTGTTTTCAGATAGACGGATCCTTGTCGTTATTATCAGCTTTCAACAAAATGATCTTCTCTAATATTCTTGCCATGAATTGCCGCGTGGGCTTGATCAAATCGAATCAAACACAAAAACTAGAATTAGTTTTCTTTTCTTTTTTTTGTGTGAAAACAAAAATTCTCTTCTCAAATAGAAATCGAAAAAATTATTATTCCAAAAAATATATTTAATTCTTAAAGAGTGAAAGTCTCTATATTTTTGAGTAGAATAATAATATATTAAAGTTGTATAAATAACTTTATTGGTGCCATCTTTTTATAGGGAGAGAAGACCTTTTTTGAATTAGAGAAGTTTATTTCAAATAGAAAAATACTCCTTGCTTATTGTAGGATTAGGTTGGGAGGCACACCCCTAGTATTCCTACTAAGGTTGCCACCCTTTAATATTCTATGAGGGGATTTTGGGCCTCTCTCACATTAGGTCTAATTACGAGTACTTCTCAGAATTTTCAACCCAGTACTCTGTAATCTGATCCAACTTGATTCTGTTTTTCTATTTCCCAAAATAAATTTTAATATTTATATTTAATTAAATAGTTTTTATCCTAATTTTACCCCTAGTAAAATTATGATGATTTTACCCCTGATAAAATTTCTAAGAAAATATATTTAATATTTTACCATTCAACTTATTCAATTTAATCGTATGATTTATTTTCATATTCAAGCTTTAAAATAGCTCAAAAACATAAACTCAATCTTTCGATCATTTTTAAGAAATCCTTGTTCATTTTAAAATGAATTCATTTTTCATTTCCATTTTGAGAAAACCACATTCATGTTCAAATGATTTCATGTTCTCCATTTTCATTTTGAAGAAAACCATAATCATTTATTGAATGTTTTCCATTTCTCCATTTCTATTCATTTTGATTCAACATGCAATTCATTTCTAGTTTTAACAAGCTAGCGGAGGAACTGATTGGACATATGCAATTGAGGCTCAAATAATTTATAATTAAGTTCCATATTTTTTCCTATTAATTATAAACTAATTTAGTCATGAAGTCATTCCACTATAGTGTCATGATTGAGTTCTCCCCAAATGCATGTCATTACGAAAGCAACTTGATTAGTGCTCGTCCAATGACCTTGTCATAAGTGTGTGACCCTCATAGGATATCCTTAATCCCTTTGGGTTAATATTCGTTCTCCAAATATGATCCTATTTTATTTCATGGTAACCATTACATCTTTCTTCATGAAAAGTTAATCACTGTCAAATAGTGATCAAGTCATCCATCACAAAGACGAACGACCAGTGACCACATTTACTTTTCATCAACCATGTAATGCTAATAAGAGGATATTATTTACACATGTCTCGGGCTATGAATTTCACTATTGTGAATGATGCTACATACTACAAAATTCATACACCTAACGCACCAACTTTCAATTCCTTGTCTATTCGAACTCAAGCTTTTACTTACATCAAAGAGTATGAGTCAAGCCTACATAGTCCGTCATCCACTCAGAATTTAGGTATGACACATTATGAACATCACAAGTGAATAAATTCATAAACAAATTAATGATCTATTCTTCTTAGGTCTAGTCCAATGTATTACCAATCCAATCAGTCGAGTCACGTCTATATCTCTATCTTCTGGGAGTCATCCGCTCCAATACCCAAGATAAAGCATCTCCCCAATTGGTTTACTTATTTTCTAGTAGACTAAAGACATGTTTAGATTTGTCTACTAATATAAGTTGTCTTTTCGTATTACAATCCAACCACTTAATACTGCTTATAATTAATTCAAATGTTAGACAACCAATGAGCAACATTTGCTTCTATTTTTCTTTGCGTTTAAAAATCATATGAGGACAATCATAAAAAGTATATTAATGTAATCATGAATAATTTTATTAATCAATCTGTTTAAAAAAATTACAAGAGTACTTAGATGAAAATATTATACTTAGAGCAATAGATCCAACAATGTAGTACTAATTGTGGTTTGGAAGCTAATTTTTTTATTATTCAATCTTTGTTTTATATATACATATATATATAACACAATCAAGAATCATCTATTTGCTTTGGTTGTTTTTAATTTATGGCTGTTAATATTCTAACTTAATAATTAAGTAATATTATATATTTAATTTGATGTATTTATTTATAAATAAATCATTATAATATATACAAAAATAATGTAAAATATAAATTTAGAGATATAAAATTAATTCAATTAAACAATGAAAAGATAAGAAAATCTCAAATGTATGTTTGCTTTATTGGTAACAACTTTTATAGAATATTTAAAAAAAACTGTCAAATAATAGAAAATATTATAGACATATTCATCCAAACATAAGAAATATTAGTTTTTCCAAAAAAAAATAAATCATTTTCCCAAAGCAATTTTCAATCAAACAAACAGAGCCTTAGAATCATTTCTTCTTCCAATTTAATTTAAAATTTTATTAAATTTTTTTTTCCATTCTTCCTTTTTTTTCCTTATACAATTAAATTTATTAATTTCATTTTTTATTTTATTAAAAACTTATTAATTTTCTTTTTCTTCCAATTTAATTTAAAAATTATTAAAATCTTTTTTCCATTCTTCCTTTTTTTTTCCTTTCTAAATTTAAATTAAAAATTCTCAATAACTATTTACCTTCTTCATAATTAAAAAATTTAATCCAAATATAACTAAAAATTAACCTAAAAATCATACCAATTTTCATTTTCCAAAATCATTCTTGTTCTTCAATCACTCAGTACTTTCCAGTTTAAGTGTTTAAGCAACAAACCCAAATGATAATTCAGTCTCAAAGCATTATACAAACCTATCCATATAACCAAAAATATATATAATTAATATGCAAAACACTGAAAACTTTTCTTCCTCATCTGCAACTAAGAGATATAACATGTCAAATAAACACACTTAGCGTTTGCCTTATCTCTCAAATCCCAACGATGAAGATGAAGTTGGGGTCATCGAAAACCAGATATCTTGAAATTGAGGAGATCCTACGGTGAATGATGGAGATCGAAACTTTTCAGTTTTGGAATTTTAAACTTAGATTTGTTGGATTTCAAGTTGCTGTTGTCGGGGAAAATGAGGTTGGAATCGGCTTCAACGACCCTAGATCTATGGAAAATGAAGGCCTTGGCTCAAATCGATGAAGGTTGTGGCGGAACACGGTGGCTAAAGGCTCGTTGGTGCTGGTTTCTACAATGAATCAACGATACCTTTTGAAAAGCCTACTGTTGTTTTGAGGTTGTTCAACCAGTTAACCACATTGAGGTTGTCGGATTCAATACTAAGCTTGTGAGTATTGAACTATCTTGATTCAAAAAAAGTAATAACAACAACCTTGATTGGCAATAGCTTAGCTGTAATAGGGTCCTCTTCATTGTTTGCTCTAGAAAAAGACAACAATATCACCATTTTCATTATGCAAAACACCTCCAAGGCTAGACTTGTTAAGTCTAAAAATGACTCCATCACCATCAACAATGAAGTTCACATGGCCACTCAGAGAAGGTTCCCAACTTCGAACCAACTTGACAAGCTACTGCATTTGTTCAATCTATAAGTACTATGGAAATCGTACAATGTCATTAAAAGGAAATTTCATTTCAAGCCACTAGGACTTGCAACACCAAGCCACCCTTGCACCAATGATGTCATTTCTATGATTCCAAAGAGACCAAACAATCGCAAAGAACACTAATCTCCAGAGTTTGTCGCAATGGCTCCTGTAATAGCTCAAATTTCGGTGAAATCGGAACAGTGGTTTCGGGACCACAAATTTGAGCCGAAAATAAAATTTATTTTTATTTTATTATATGGTTCATAATATGATAGAAATGTCATGTGAAAATTTTGATAAGAAAATTTTATTGATTATGTGCTTAATTACGAAGAGGACCAAATTGCATAAAATGCAAAAGTTAAATTCTAGTATCTAGAAGGATTAAATAGCTATGGAATTCAAAAATTGAGGTCCTTATATGGTAATTAGACCATTAATAAAAAGTTAGTAGATATTTTTGGATGATTCGTCCATGAAAAATGAGAAAAAGGCTAAGGACTAAATTGGAAATCAAAATTATTAAAAGACGATAAATTATTAAATAGAAATAAAAATCATTTTTATCATCTTCTTCCCCAAAATAATACATGGAAACCCTATGAGAGAGAGAAAAAACTTTCATGGCCAAATTGGGTAAGTTTTCTTGGCTCATTTTTAGTAATTTTGATATTTTTGAAATCGAGATAACTTAATCTATCTATTTGGGGGATCAACTTGAGAAGTTATCAAAGAATGGAAAATGGGTCATGGATGTATATGCTGAAAATTAGAAATTTATGGTATAAAATGAAAGGTTTTTAATAGATAAACAACTTTTACAAAGTGATTTTTGATGAAAACATGATTTAGGGACTAAAATGTAAAGTTGTGAAATTGAAGAAAAATGCTGAATTTTTATGAATACATCTGCTGTAAATTTTGTAATGGGATTTTTTTAGGCTTGGAATAGGGATTAAATTGCATAAATTTTATTTTCCGAGCCTAGGGACGAAATGGGAATTTATGGAAAAGTTAGGGGCAAAATGGTAATTTTGCCTAGGATGTAAATTGAGTCTAAATGAGTATTAAATATGAGAAATTGATGTAAAATTTACTCGTATAGATCTGGATAGACCAAATCCAGAGTTAGAACAAGGAAAGAGGAAAATGTCGGATTAGTAGATTTTACGTACACGAACATTGTCGAGGTAAGTTCGTGTAACTAAATTGTGTTTATTTACATGCTTGCATTGATTGTGTTTATGTAAATTGTATAAATGTCATAAATATGTGAAATGATTACATATTCGATCAAGCCCAATAAATAAAAATGTTTAAATTAAATGATTATACCCGATAAATAATAAAAAAAATAAACGATGAGAATGTTACTTCTATGCTTGAAATGAATGTGCAATGTGTTTATTTGAATTATATGAACATTGTGAATGTATGAAATAATCACATGCCCGATAATGCTTGAGAAAAATATTTAAATCTCGGTTGAGTAAAAATGGAAAATCTATGGGTATGTGATTTCCTGAAATGAATGAGGTCCTGCATTTGTTGCTGACAGGATTTAGCTTGGACGAGTAATCCTATTGACCTTATTACAAAAAAGGATTTAGCTCAGACAGGTAATCCTGATATGAGTCCTCTCGAGCACATGTTATAGATTGGATTTAGCCCGAACGGGTAATCCAGATCAAGCTCCTTAGAGCATATGTCATAAAAATGATTTAGCCTAGACTGGTAATCCTGTTGTTTACATGTGTGGCTCGAGAGTGTACTCTCTGATATAGTACCTTAAGGGTATCATTGGACAGGATTTGGCGGATCTTGATTCGCACACCTCGAGTGTATTACCTACGTAGCCATTGATATTCCGAATAAATTCAACGGGTGACAATTCCAGACATGAGAAAATATGAACGATAACATGAGTTATTACACGTATCCATCTGAAATACAAGAAAATGATTATACATGACAAATGATATATGAAAACATGTGATGATGATATTTGTACATGGATTTTATATGATGAATATATGTTCATTCTTGACTATGGACTTGTACACCTTGAGTGTACTAATTGTGACCTTGATATTCCGAGTAATATGAGTAAAGTTCTGATATGAAATGATCTGAACTCGAGATGAACTATTATGAAATTTTACTTATAAAATAAAGAGATGATTTATACATGTTAAATAAATACATGTTGCGAAAAGCATATGTGCATGGAAACTTGATTGTTGTTGAGCCCATATATGTTTGAGATGTTATTATGGAATATATGACTAACAAGGGCAATGAGGATGTGTGTAGGGCTTCAGATCAAATTAATTGAATATGCCTTACATAGTTACTTCAATATAGAATGAATGGTAAGTTAAGTACCATGTTATACGAACTTACTAAGCATTTTATGCTTACTTAGTTTATTTCCCTGTTTTATAGTAAATCAGAAGCTAGTTGAATTGGAAGCTTGGCGGAGATCACTCACACTATCCATCGGCCCATGTCGGTACAAAATGGTAAATCAATTATGGTTGTAATGGCATATATAGGATATATTGGCCATATTGGCATGTAAATGTAAATTATGCTTGTAATCTAGCTATTGGAATGGCTAGTAATTGTTTGTTTTAATATACTTGTAATGTCAAACCATGGTAGCTACATATATGTTAAGTAGTTGATCAAACTATGTCTAACTTGAGGGCTTAACTAAGGTAAGATTATAGACATGTATGCATGAAATGATATACCATGTTGAATGACAAAATTTGCTTAAATTGAATGCTTGGAATGGCTGGATTGTACTTGGTATGTTTTAGTGCAGGAAAATGGTAAATTTGGGTGACAATTATTTTGTCCACACGGGCAGACACACGGGCATGTGTCCAGACTTTATGAGACATACGGCTGGGTACATGGGCATGTAGTTAGGCCGTGTGTCCCCTGCACCTAAATTTTGAGAAACAAAATGCTCAGAATTGAGCACACGGGTAGAGACACGGGTGTGTGTCTTTGCCATATGAAACCTGCACCTAATTTCGAATTGAATTATTTAACCACACGACCTAGCACACGGGCATGTGGCATGGCTGTGTGCACAAGTTAAAGAGTTACACGGGGTCGAACATAGCCTGCAGCACGAGCGTGCCCCAGGGTCACACGGGCATGTCCCTTGTACCACAAGGGCGTGTGAGCCCTGTAACTTGGAAAAATTTTAAAAATTTTACGAAAATTCTTAGGGTTCCCGATTAAGTTCCGATTTGAATTTAATATTCATATTGGGCCTCGAGGGTCCATTTAAGGGATGTTATGAATGATTTCAGAAAATGAATAGTAATTGACTTGAAATATCTGCAAATGTTTTGAAAAAATTTGATAACGCTCTATAACCTTGTTCCGGTGAGGGATACGGGTTAGGGGTGTTATAGCTCCACATTGAAGTGAACTACCAAGCCATGAAAAATGAGATTGGGTCTCTTGGTGCCACCCAATGGACCTACTATAGCTTTGCAAACTATTTCCAAATACCCCATAATTCTTGCTAACTAAGAATCGGGTGACACACAATTTTCTCTTCACAACCACAAGATATGCCAGAACAAGCTTCCCCCAGAAAAATATTACTTTTTGCAAGTTCACTTTTAGTAGGGATCCTACTTTTTAATAATTTCCATGCAAAAACCTTCAATTCGAGGGAGGAGGAGGCCGGGACTGCCCAAATGAGTTTATAGTAATTCACCTTTGGGTGTGATTTCTCATAATCCTATTACAATATGACTTCGAGTAGTGTGTTCTGCAGCTAACTAGTTTCCAGATGAAGCTTTTCTTTCTCGGTCGATATGCACATATTAATAATAGAAAAACGTTGGGAAACGTCAATCTCATTCCGAGTCAAAATTACAAAACACCTAATTAAACAAAGAACAAAACATCCTACATTTGACCAAACTACTAAATAATCAATAACATATCACCACCAAGCTTTAAATAATGTTAATCTTCTCACCCCAACAATAGCCAACGTTGTAGCCATACCATTACTTTTCATATAAACCAATGCGAATTTAACACTAACCAGTTGGTGTCACAACTCCATACCACTTCCTTAATCTCCTCCAATGTGAAAGATAACTCGAGTTTCACTGCATCTTCCTCGGATATCTTCTTAAAGTTCAAATCCATATCCACTATCCATTTTTTTGATGAGCAACTAAAGTAATTACTGAACGAATTGAACATTTTTTCCTTCAACAACTTTGTGTCATTGCACCATGAATCTCTGAATCTTAAACCATGCACCATCTTCTTCAATTTAATCTTTACTACTTTATGAAACAAACATAATTGGAGTCACTTTTTATTAACCAAATAATTTTTATTTTTTACACCAAATCGATTCATGACATTTAATAGCTACCCACAGCTCTAGATTCGATCGTCTAAGCTCATCTATTTCCGATTCATTTAAATCTCTTCAATCACTGATTTTATCAAATTCTATTATCCTTTTTTTCAATTACTTCAATCCTTTTATCCACTTTACTTCCGAAATTTTCATTCCACTTTTTGAGAGCGACCCTCAATTTCCTCAACTTTCCAGACATCTGCATATTCAATCTTCCCATCTCTCCCCATACTTTGCTGATAAGACTTGAACAATCCTTTTTGGTGAGTCACGCATTAATAAACTTGAACGAACGCGATCACCAATCAACTGATTCATTCAATAAGAAAACCAGGATATGGTCAGAAACAGATCCATTTAATCCCTACTACTAAAAGTCATTGAAACGTAACAGCCATTGCACTTCCAATAAAAATTGATCCAATCTGCTCCTTTTATTATTAGGCCCATACCAATAAGAAACTTTCCCTGTCAAAGTTAAATCCGCCATTTTTGCGGTTGTCGATGAAGCTATTGAATTCCTTTGACCATTATTTAAACTTACACAATTGTTTCTTTCACTTCTATTTCTCACTGCATTGCAATCACCACCAATACTCTAAGGGCAAGCAAACAAGTTCTTTAAAGCTAAAAAACTCATCCATAATATCTTTTGAACCGAAATAACATTATGGGCATAAATATTAATTAGGGTTGCTTCTATGCCTTCAACCAACCATTTCCTTTTTACTACTATGAACCTTTCATCACAAAGATCTTTATCCACTTGAACACTACCTCTATCCCAAATCTTAACCACACCTCCTTAACACCCAATAACCGCAAAAAATCTACCATATTTTCCTTGTTATATCAATAGTGACTGTTTCTAACTTAGTTTCTTGAATAAAACACCTAATCGCCCTTACCTTGATATGAATCTTCTAACAGATGATATCTTAGCTTTCGAGCCCATACCTCTAATATTCCGCTATACAACCCTCATACCAATTTACACCACAAATATGCAATTGACTAATGACAAAGATAACCCGAGCAATAAAAAAATCACACCTGTTTTAGTTTTGGTCTACCTCTGAATTCCTTCTGCTCCACAATGCTACAGTCCCTCCAACCTCATTATTTCACCTATTACTTCACGTTCGTCCCCTCTTATGCTAAATCCCAACCTTTTTCCAACATTCCAAGCTTTCTTTGCTTCCCCAAGGATCAACTTCCTTCTGTTGCTTATATCAGAATCAGAAAGAGAAGCATTTACAACAATCTCATCTCTAGCTGACAATCATTTCCCTTTTTATCTCATCAACGCCTGATCTCTTTTATTTTTCTCCTTTACTGAAAGGAAGCGGTCCTGAATTTCAATCATGGAATGTATTTTTCTACCCTACACTTTTTTTTTCTTCTTTTTTTGGTTTGATGAATCCACGTCTATTATTGCCCTATCTTCACTATCCTCTCCTCCCAACTCTATTCCCTCTAATTGGTTGTCCAAAATATTTGATTCTAGACTCCCTTTTGGTCTCAATGTTTAGGCTCTTTATACATCCAGACTTTCCTTCAAGCCTATAAACACCCCATTTCCCTTTTTGTTTTTCCTATCTTCCAACCTTATCCTGCATGTTTAATTCAATAGCAGCTAGACCCATAATCTTAACATCTTCTTTGGCCCGTTCACTACAACAATTATCATCCTACTCCTTCAAATTGGTACTAGTCCTAAACCCACACAACTGTTCCACTCTCTAGTTTGGTTCATTTTCCCAAGTTCTCTGACAGCCACCATTATCATTTTCTTTTTCAAAGAAAATGACATTAATTGCTTCATCATCCCCTATTTGTTTGTCTCTCCTCTGATTTTTTTCCGGTCTCATTCTTGTCGTCGGTCCCAAGTCAAACACAATCTCATCATCATTCTCCTGTATTGATTCTAACCCTTCTCTTTCCTTCACTCTATCTTTCCCATTGATATTGTCGAATGATTTTGACAAGCCTATTTCCTTAACTCTAACCGGAAATCTCACCTCTTCAACCTCTAGAAATATTAGTTCATCGATCTGTTCTGGTTGTTTGATTAATATCAGTATCGGCATTTTGTCGAAACCATCCACATTCGTCGTATTCTCGCCAAGAGACACTAACTCTCCCCACAATCCTACTATTATTTTGAAAGATGTGTAGTTCCAACAATGCAAAGGCAAGCCTGATAGTTCGATCCATGTCACTCTCTATCGATACAGTTTTTTTGGACCATGGTTCTATTTTGACAAAAAATTCTTTCAGATAATTCTAATCATTTTGTTTTAAAATACTAAGTAATTCATCATCTAGTATTTCAATCAAGAAATGTCTTCCATTAATCCTTCTAGTTATGATCTCACCCAATCCACTTCGAACTATTCTTTCTGTAAAACTCTTCGTTTAGCAAAACGTAGCAATTTCTCCCACCAGACATTTCTAAAGTTTCCATAGTTGTTCATCGTCTACATGTCCCTTGGTTAGTTTAATTTGATTTTTCCCCTTACCATCCATAACTTCTTTTAAACTCAGATCATACCTACTTCTACTAAATGTTTCTCCCATAATGAATTCGATATTCATCTCCTTCTTCCCACTTACCATCCCTTATTTATGATTTTTCATATTCTGTTTTGAATCCCCTATAACTGATACTTTTCTCCATACTTTCATTCCTTTTAATCTTGCCAAATATACTGATATCCTGTTCCCTAAAATCACAAAATTGTTTAACCTGTTGATAGCCTTTTGTACATCCACCATTTTATTGAATCTCACGAATCCAAACTTTCTTCCACTCTTACTCTTGAAATGAAAGCATCAATAACATCTCCATGATACCCGAACAACGCCCATAGGCCTTTCCAATGTATGGTCGCCAAAATATTATAAATAAATAACGTAACATGGGGCTTCGTAATTTCCCAGTTTCCAAATGAAACTATTTATAATGAATCCATGTATGGATGCTTTATTTATGACTTTTAGGTTCACACCATTGATGGTTTTAAGTGTAACATTCCAAGGCCATTTACCATTGGCGTAATAGCGAAAGTTAGACATTTTCCCTCCCTCTTGGAGGCCATAGCATAAATTCGGTCATCTCCAACATGAAGGCATAAATTATTGGAGACCTTATGAAACAACCGGTTGAAACTTGCAAGAATAGGGGAATAGTGCTACAAGTAGTGCCCATTGCTTTTGCCATTGCGAAAAAACAAAGGTGAACACAATGTAATTGTTTATGTAGTTCGATTTCTCTATGTTTGTGAGCCATTTCCCAAAAAAATAATCTGCTACCTCTTAACCTCATGCTAACAGTGATTTAAGTCCTATCACACATATGTTTCCAAGTTATCCTCAACACAATTAGCAATGATAATATCTTTGTGAACTCGAGGATAAGTCACAGGTCAACGAGATATGTTTCCAAGTTATCCTCAATAATATCTTTAAATCAAGGAATCCGATTGCATAATTCAATTCGGTCTATTGTTGCTTCATAAGATCGATTGGATAAGCACATGTTCATAATATCATCTAAGTCATGGTCCAACTCTTTGGGTTCAAAGGATTTGCCAATTCTATATAAAGTAAGTTATATGACTAGTACAGTGCCAACTGTAGTAGGCACTACTCACATAATTACCTTAACAATCTCTTTCAACAAGACTTCATATATGGAGCTAGAATCTAACTTCATTAAGTAATCATCGTATCAATTACCCTTTATATAAGGATACAAAAGATTGTGATATATATATATTTATAAAGTTAACTCATATATTCTTGGAATGCATAACATGGTATATAAAATAAGTAGATCATATTAGAATTCTTTAAAAGTAATTGTGCTTCATTCAACTTCTTCTCTAATTATAATCACAAGATTAAATGCACAAAATTCTCAAAAAATACAAACAAATCACCATAATACTTTAATAAAACATGCACACAAATAAGGCAAGTTTTGACACTTGAGCAGTGCCAAGAGCACTTATAACTGCTCATGTCATTGATTTTAAAACTTGCCTCAACACCCTAGAATGACTAATATTCCATGGAGATAATGGTTTGGTAATATTCTTCCTAATCTAAGATCTTTTACCCCCCGAATATGAGCAAAGGGGAGAATAGTTTTTTGATTTGGTTGTTGTTCAATATTGTATTCACCTTATATGAAGCTTTTCTATGAAAAAAAATAAAAGTCAAGTACATCATAAAACTGGATGATTACAGAAATTTAGTAGTAAGACATTAAGAACAAAAGTTTCAGCACGCACAAAATTTGCTAAAAGGTTTTTATAATTTTTCACAAATTTTATAACATTACATATTATATATTAATTCAACCTACTGCCTGACGTCATCACATAAATCAGTATTATCCTGTTTGGATGCCATGAGTAATCCTAGAGATTTTGTCACCTGTCTTAATGAAAGCTAAGGGGTAACTTTTCCTTGTTTTGAACCTAAGGCCTTTATCAACATAGAAGCTCCTTACGCAACTCTCTGATACTATTTGATCTAGCAAGTGATTAAACCATGAAGAACCTTAGCCGTTTTAAAAGTGGGTAACCGAAGCAGACAATACCCATTTGTGTGATGGTGATACTGACCACTACGCAACAGGTGCCATCAATTATATATATATGTAGAGAGAGAGAGAGAGAGAGCATGAAATAATGTAACGTTAAGTTGCTAGACCGAAAGAGAGCAAGATTTCTTATTATAGAAATTGGAATTTATGGACAGGACATTGATCAGTACTTTCCGATGGAAAAGATATACTAGCAACCTAGCTATGAGGAGCATTCTACTTCTAGAAAAGATAACATATAGAACAGGAGATCACTAGGGTATTTCTTTCCCCCACATTTACCTACGTACATAAACATAGTAATTAAGATCGATACTCGGCAACTGCATGCTCATTACAGCATTGAGATTGTTTTCATCTTAATCAACCCTTTCATGTCACATAGAATATTGAGATTTTGAGACGGAAAACAAGTGTAAATGTGTTAGTTTTTTCACACTTTAGATTATAACTTTCACCACATGGAGTCCATATTGAATGGTTGCTCCTGTTGTTGTTGTTGTTGTTGTTGAGGCATAGGAACTACGACCTTAGAAGAAGAAGCCGCCGCGCCTTGGAAATTAGAAGCTAGATCTGTTCCAAATGGAGGAATATTAATTCCTTGTGTCGACGACAGAATCGAATAATCCATACCTGAAACATCTCTTGGTTGATAATTCCTAAGCTGCAACGCCTTAAAGAGAAAGGAATTCATGGAAAGATTAGGGCTTAAAATGCTAGAAGGCCATGAAAGCGACGATGGAAGGCTAGCTGCTCCGAAATCCAGGTTTAAGTTCATGGCGTTCATATGGCCATGGTTAACAGTATTACTGTAACTAGGTGTTGCAATGTCGTTGAACCCACACGATGGGTTGGCATTGATGTTCAAGTTTGGTAGCTCAACGTCTCCAAACTCATTCACAATTGAATTTGCATCACATGGAGATCCAAGCGAGGGTTGTGAGGATGAACTTGGCTGCGGTTTCTTCACTGCTGCACTCTTTTGGAATACCCTACACACCACCCATTCCTCCTGTACAAATTATTCAAGGATTAAAAACAAAGTAGATTATTATATCATTAGAAATGCCTTCAATGAATCAAGTTATACATACCTTTGAGGCTTTGAAAGGGTGTTTGTTTTCAAGCCTATACTCATGCATGACCCAGTTACTTTTCTCACCCTTGGGGGCTCTTCCCTTGTAGAAAACTAGGGTTTTCTTCATCCCAACGAGAACGCCACCTGCCCGGAAGATTTCCTTGTCTTTGCCTGTTGTTTTCCAATACCCTGCTTCAGTGGCTCGGTTCGTTCGAAGCCCAGTTGGGTATTTTCGGTCTCTCAAGCTGAAGAAGTACCATTCTTTCTCCCCCATCGATGCCTTGGCTGCATTATTATAGAGAAGCAAAATGTTTTATACTCATAATTGGCCTACATAACTTTAATAGATTTAATTAATTTACTAATCATAGTTTTATTTTCCTTCCAAGACTTATCTGCATAATTAGTATGTTATTCCAAACAAAAAATGTCAAATTATCCCAGAAGGAGGAGAAAAAAAAAAGAAGAAAACTTGTTTGATTGAAAACTTGTAACTATTTGGACATTAATCAAGAAAATTAACAATAGCTTCTTATGATTATTACTACTGTCAAGTTAAAGCAAGCATGAAGAGTAGAAAAATCTGGTTAGAATTTAGAAAGAAATGATTCAAAAGCTATATACCTGGAAGATCCCAAGGTTCACATTTATTGAGATCAACATCGACAATAGCTTTGGAAGTGAAGGTGATATCAGAGACCTTGTGGGAAAGATAGTAAGTGATGAGTTCTTCATCTGTGGGATGGAATCTGAACCCTGGAGGAAGATTCTCCATTTGTTTTTCTCCTTCGATAAAACCAGAGGTCTATATGCAAAAAACCGAAAACCAAGTTCCCAAAGTAAAGATGACGCTATAAGAAGGCCTTATAAACATCAAATGAAAGGAGATATGAAATGGGGGTAGCGTGTACTTTATGTTCTATAACTTCCCTCTTGAAGAAGAAGCTGCCATGACTAACCTTTTATTTATTCTTTATATTATGAAAATTACATCTAACACTTTGACAAAATATGCTGCAAGAAAAATACTTGGTTTTGAAATTTACAACAAACAATACTACTGTACAGTGAGTGAATAACTAGATGGTGGATTTACTGATTTGTCACTAAGCTTTTTAAATTATTACTGAAAAAGCCAAGCAATTGTAGTATTGACTAATGGAGGGATTGTTTTGTGTAAGAGGGAGGTTGAGTCTTTGATACACTCTAGGGTTAGAGATTTTAGACTGATTTTGTTTGTTGTATCATATTCTTGCCCAACCACCTTCACCCATTTCTACCCACCCAAATCCTGGTTCCAATGGGAACATGGCCTTAACTTTATAATCATCAAGAATTTATCACCCATCTCTTTCTCAATTGATTTGGGTTTTCAGATTAATTAATTGTTTTCAATCAATTTATATATATATATATATATAAATATACATATATTATGTTTGCAAATGATAGATTAATTAATATCCTATAGGTGCCGAGTGAATTTTAATTTAATTGATATTTTTGTTATTGTAGCAACAAGAAGACATGAGTTCAAATGTGTTTAACTATATTTTACTTTTGATTTAAAAGTTGAAGAGAAATTATGGATAGGAATAACTATTATATCAAAATAATTAACGCCTTATAAGTCCTTAATTAGGGTTTATGCTCTAGACAATTGAAAAGAAAAAAAAATCATAGGTATTTAAGATTGTCAGGCATAACGCATCTTATTCATATATCTATATTTATTTTAAGTGTTTTATTGAGTTAGTATAACATGTCAATCAAGCATTAACTTAATCATGAAATTATTATAATACCTTCTCAAGCAAAATTTTTACGAAAGTAATTTATTTTTTATTTTTATTTTTGTAATAAATCATAATGAGACATAAATCTAATATATATTGATATTATACAATGATGAGATTTCAGCATTAAACCACCTCTTCTAATTTTGTTGGGAATTCCTATAGTATGTGTGTGTGAATAGAAAGGGTGATATTGTCTACTATCTACATAGTTTCTAAAAGTTGTAAACGTAGACTTATCCATCAATATCAATATTAAATACCTTGATAATGAAAAGTCATTATTAATAATCAAATACACATTTAATGATGTATATGAATGAGCTGTTCATTTATAGTGAGAAAAAGAAGTTATTTTTTTGGTAAGAATAGGGGGGGATGACATAGAATATTTGACAATGGACACTACCATGGCTGCACATATAATTTAATTTAATTTAATTTAATGGGGTGAATAGACAAATGCAGGGAAAAAGATAATTAAGAGTGGTTAAAAGGGTCACCAACCCACACGACTGTATCTAAGGTTGAACCATTTTTTGTTTAGACCTTTTCCTTCTTTTCATCTCATTTGTCTTCAAACCCCCAAATGTCAATCCTAACCACAACCCTTCTTTTTCCCCATCACTTTTGTTTCTAGAAAGAAACACTAACTCCATGTTTCCCTCACAAGACTACCCCCATCATAACTTTCTATAAATTTATTCGCTAAAAATAGCATAAAGGTAGGCGGATAGCATTTTATTCTATATATTTAAAAAAAAGGTAAATTAATTATTATGTATATGATAAAAAAATAAGTTGGTTCTTTTATTGAAAATTTTATTCATTTATGCTATTAGAAATGGATACCTATACGTCATGGCGTACATGTGGTATGCTATATGTTAGTATTGTCTAGTTATTTCTTCAACCACACCAATTTTTAAAAGTATAATTGGATAAAATTTTTAACAGAAAGGACCAATTTGCTCTTTAATCTAATGTATGGGGACTAATTTACCTATTTTTTTAGTAGAGGGGACAAAATATAATCTAACTCCTAGTACATGGGCCTTCACGACACTTTTGCAAATTTGTTTATAGGTCGGATTGAATTTCAATTTTTTTTTCTTTGTCCATATTATTTTCTCAACCTAGTGGCTTGATTTCTCATTTAAAAGAGTGAAAATATTTTGTATCAATATTTATAATTTAAAGAACTCCGTGTGTTGGCTTGATGGTTAAGGTGTTCATTACTTCAAGTGTGGCTTGAGTTCGAGTCACACTAGTCGTGTTGCTATTAAGACTTTACCCTCTTATAATTCACCAAAAAAATTTATATTTAAAAAAATTTAATCACTAAATAGTGGTTCGAATGCACTCGGTCCATGGTCAAACAATTATTTTTACCTAATATGAAAATAAATGAATTTATTTTGTATTTTAAATATGGACACTTAAATGAAAGATTTTGTGTAATTTTAAAATTCATTCTTTTTTAAAACAAGCAAAAATGAAAAAGTCAATATGAAATTTCTTTAAACAAATTGTACATAAAAAATCCAAGTTATGCAATAATATATATTTTAAAAATCCTCTTTTCATAAGAAAAAAGGAATACTTTTTTCAATGTGCGTGGGAACTATTTCAACTAATCTTAAAAACATAATAAAAAGAGAACAGTTTGAATTTGTAAATAGTCTCTGTATTTTTGTAAATTTTAAAATCTAATCCTTGTATTTCAATTTTTAGCCATTGAATCTATGTATTTGTAACAGTTTAATAATTTTTATCCAATTGGTAACACCATCCAAATTTATTGTTAGTCAGTTGAAGGGGAAAATGTCAAAAAGGGTAGAAAACTTTTTTAACCCTCTACTTTACAATTTTTATCAATTTCATCCTTACTTTGTAAAAGTACAAAAGGAGTATAGTTAGTAGACATCCATTAGACCTTTATGGTAATGGAAAAGGAAAGCTTCAATGTTAAGAAACCCTGAAACAATAACCTCATTTTTCTCATTTTCCATCAATTTGTCAACTAAGAGAGAGCCAATAAAACCAGCTCCTCCAACGATCAAAATCCTCATGTTGGACTATAGTAAATAGTAAAAAAAGAAAAAGAAAAAGAAAAAAAGAGATAGTATTAGAGATATAAATGGAATGTAAATGAAGATAAAATGTGATGCAACCAAAGAAACAAAAAGCTTATCACAAGAAGTAATCAAATCAAGGGTATAAAGATCAAGAAAGTAATTAGATAAACAAGATCTTAGACAATATTCACATATCCAAGTTGAATATTGAACCTATTCGGGAAAGGCAACTATATTGAGATTCATCAACAAATTATCTTAACAATGACACTCAATAGATCTGAATGAATTGCTCTTGAAGGATTATTTATTCTTATACTAACTTTCAATTATCTCATGGAATTTATGTTAAAAAAGATATAAACTTTAAAAAATCAAAAGAAAAGTGGTTATTTTTAGAATATGGCTTACCATATATTCCTCTGATAATCTTCTTTGAATATCAACTGAATTTTCCGACAATCAAACACATTTAATCAACTTGGTATAGTTCAGAGTGTAAATAAAAGGAGATAGGTGAAGCTAAATTATTTCGCCAACAGTTCATATAACGACTCAATTTTCAATGGTATAAAAAATGCAGTTTTAGAATCCCATTTCCATAAATTGGGTCCGTAAATATTTAATATGAATATTTACGAGGATAATATAAAAAATGTTACACCCAGAAATGTTAAAGGTTAAGTGCCATGGAAATTATGGGTATTAAATTAGAAAAATTTTCTATTTAAGCGGGTTCTAGCCTGATTATGAGAATCTTGCGGATTGTTTGGTAAATAGTTATAATCTAAGTTTAGTTTCATTATAATAGAACCATAAATTTTCTTTTAGTGGGAAACATTATGATTAAGGATATTAATAATACTTTCTAACTTAGGATTAAGGGAAACGATAGTGGAAGATTATATAAGGGAGGATTCTTTCATTTTTTGTATTCATTTTTATTTCTTCCATCTTCTTCTCTGGTTTGTTCTATAAGAAAGAAAAGCTAAGAAGCAATCTGCATAGAGGAAGAAAATAAAGTATCAGCTTAAGTGATTGAGGATTTAGTAAACTGGTAATCTTTCTAAGCTTTTCTGCATCTTTTGATTGAAGAAAAAGGAAGGAAAATTGAATATTTTAGTTTAATTTTTCGAGCTTGTATTGAGATGTTTAGGTTTGCAGCTAAATTTTAAAACCTTTCTGCATGTAAATGAATTATGGTTTCCTTACATATGAACGTCTTAGTTTTGATCTTGATATAGTTTTTATGTTTAGCTAGACGAGAAGGGGGAGGCTCAAGTTGTGACAGCCCTAATTTGACCCTAGTCAGAATGTGGTTTCGGGATCCCAAAACCGAGTCATAAAATTTATTTAAAATTTTATTTACATAACTTCTATGTGTGATAGTGCATGTGTGAAAATTTGATGTTTTAATTTAGTCTTATGAATGAGAATTTTACTTGAAAGGACTTAGTTGAGAAACCATAAAAAAAATGTGATAGGTAAAAGTTGAAGTGGCCAAATTGTATATGGATAGCATCATAGAGGACTTGCATGTCAATTGGACCACTATGATTATAGTGGACGGTAATGATGATGAAAAATGTGGCATTTTGTGTATTTTATATTAGTGAAATAATATTAAATAGTTTTATATTAGAAAACCATGAATTAATAATAGAAAAAGGGTGATAAAAATAAAGTTTCTCATTCTTCTCCCCTTTTTGCCGAAACTAAACAAGAAATTTAAGAAAGAACACCTAAGGCATTCGGCCATCTTGTGTTGGGAATAAAGGTATGTTCCATGAGTTTGCTTTTAAAAATTTTAGTGAATTTGAGATAGTTGCTAAGTCTTTTACTTAACCCATGTGTAAATTTTAAGTTTGGTGTTGTCATGTATATTCGGCCATGGAAGTTTTCTACTTCATGGATAGTGTGTTAATGTTTTGAAATAGATATGGTAGAAGGATAAGGTTTGAGCTTGTTAATTCTTGAATTGGTTGAGTTTGATAAAATTTAATATTTGTGGCTTAATTGTTTAATGACAATTGGCTATGTTGAAATGCTAAATTAGTGCTAAATTGTAAGTATTTAATTGAGTGTTAGCCGAAATGTGAGCTTATGATAGTAATTAGAATTTGTGAAATTTATGCATTTTGTGGTCCAAGTGTGATAAGAACCATACGGTTATGGCATGTAAGCATGAACATTAGATGATGGATAATTTTAAATGTGAGATGGTTAGAAGTTGATTTAAAGGCTTAATAAGTTAGTTTAAGGTGAAGACATTAGCTTATGATATTCGATTTTGGCTACTATGTGTTGGATCTTGAATATTTTAATGTTTTGAATTAGTAATGGATGAAAGATAATGTTTAAGTTTGCTAAATATTGAGATTAAAAGTTAAGTATATGAATTAGGAGCATGAGTCCATTCGGCAATTTAAGATAAATTGTGAAATAATGCTTAATATTAGTAGTACTTGTTTAAATTGGCAAATTGAGCTTAGAATGGATGAAATTATGAGTTTGGGGACAAAGTATATATATATTCGGCTATGAATTTTCGTGTTTAATTTTGAATGTTGATGTTTCAAATTGAAAATGGATGTTAGTTGAGTTATAATACTTGCTTAATAATGAAAAGAACATGAGCTTAATGCTCAAATAGCATTCGGCTTTGGAGTAAGTTAAACTAGTTAGAAAATGAGTTCCAAGATAGTGAATTATGTGTTAAAAGAGGGATTTAGGTTGTATATACGTGATTAGATTGAATACAAGAGGCTATGTTAGCTAATTGAGGGATTCGGCCATAGTATTATAGTGAATAATAATTTGAACAAGGGTTTTAATTGTATGATAGGTTTTCGGCTATGGTTGATTGGATAATAAATTGGTGTGGATGTTTTGAATGAGATATGTACATATTTTAGTTTATGTGCTATGGAGAATTTGATTAAAATAGTTTGGAAATGTGAATTGCTGAAATTATTTTGTATATGTAGCGAATAAATGGAATTGATGAGAAGTATGTTTGGATGTGCATTAAGTTTAAGGGTTAAACTTTAAATTGTTATGGCTTGGTTAATATTTGATGGAATACTGAATATGTGTGTGTCTATGAGGAATGAATATAAATTGGGGCTTCGATGATTGAATTATTTTATTTGCTTAGTTGGAGCTCAAAATCAAAGGGAGCCAAGTTCGGCCAAAGGAAAGGCGAAAGCGGTTGAGTAGTTGATCGGAGTGGTTCATCCGACTAAAAAGGTAAGTTCCTAAGTAATTTAAGTTACGGTTAATATTGCACATAAAATAGGTTGGATAAGAAATCATGGTATGTATGAATTTGCGAAAATCGAATGTGAGATTTATCAACCTATCTATGACATTGTGGTAGCTATAAATAAGAAATTTCAGCACTATGTGTGCGAGGTTATGCGGCACTATGTGTGCAAAAACTACATGGCACTATGTGTGCGAGATTATATAGCAATATGTGTGCAAGGAAACACGGCACTATGTGTGCGAATGAGTAAGAGCACTATGTGTGCGGACCTTTAAATCGAGCACTAAGTGTGTGATATCGATCGTAGAGACCTCCCAAGCTTTGTAGCATTTGAACAAGGAGAAACTAAGGTAATTAGGTCCTTTTTCATGAAATTTTAATAGATTTGGGGTCATGGGAGCTTGATTTAGCTAGCCCATGTTCCTATTTGTGAAAATTTTAAAGTTTTAGAAGTTTTCATTGTTTATTTCTTGAATAATTAAGCTTCAAATTGATAGATTTTAAGCTTAAAATATGAAAAGGACTAGATTGTAAAGTTAATTTAGCTTATTGTTAACTTTGTTACATTGAAGACCAAATTGAATAATGTGAAACTTGTCATGAAATTATATTAGAAATAGGATGTATAAAGTCCCTAATGAGAACATATGAAATCAAATTTTAATCCGAAGCTAGGAATCGAAAGTTATGCTTATCTCGATTTTAGGGACTAAATTGAATAAAATGTAAATTTTAGGGAACTCAAAAAGTAAATTTATATAAGATCATGCATATCATAGCATAGTATGAAAATATTTGGTATGTATTGATGATATAAAATGATTATATAGATCAAGAATTAGATCGAAGTGAAGTTAATCGGGGAAAAACTAAAATTATAGATTAGTCCTTAAAGTATTCTCTTTTCACATTTTGAACAGGTATGTTCATATAGAACTTACTATCTTATTTTATATTATGTGTGAATTGTATTTGATTTCATTTATACGTTTAGCTATAAGTAGAATTTAGTGAATTTGGCATGTGTAGCTTAAAATGGACTAAATTGAAAAGTCATGTGAATATTGGTTATTATGAAATAGTACAGGGTGGAAAATGTAAAAGTTGATTGATTTTAGAACTTGTAAATGAAATATGTAATTGTGTACCTGGAATGGTAATGACATATATACGAAAACAATGCTCGTGTGAACTTAGTAAAAAGTTAGGATACATATGGCATGCTGTTAGGGTTATACGCGTGCTTGATTAGGGATTTTACATGTTATAATGAGGTCTAGCATTTATTGTAGATTCTCAGGTTTTATATATATCGCAAGTTCAGCCTGGACGGGTAATCTCAATATAATGTCAGCTTGTGTGAGCAACCCTGATATATTGTCAGCTTGTAATAGCAACTTATTCCCTTGTATCTGAGTCTATTTTACAATAGTTCCATTGGACGATATTCAATTGAATGGAAATGGAAACTTAAATGTGAACTGAAAATGAGATAGTATATGTTGATGTTTGATATGTGATTGGTATGCGATTCCCTTAATGTATTGATATTACTCATGAGATGGAAACATGACTAATACACTTGATTGGTAATGTTGATATGTGGCAAGTTATGCCATTATGTGGATAGCCATGTTGAATGCTAAAATGATTAACTTAATTATGCTTAAAATGATCAAGGTATGTGTAGTGATTTGATTTGAACTTACTAAGCATTCTTAATGCTTACTCTAATTATTTTCCTTCCCCATAGATTATCATCATGCAGAACTTGTTGAGCCAGATTAGTGAAGGAGCACACACTATCTAGATATGGTAATTATATGTTCAATTTGAGTCTTGGCTATGTGGCATGTACATAAGGGCTCTTAATGTGCAAATGGTCATTTTGGAGTTGATAGTCTTATGTTAATTGTGGTGATGATTGGTTTTGAATATACTATTTGGTATAAAACTTAGTGGTGCATATTTTGATTAATTTTGATGCTAAGTGAATGATGCTTTTACTTTTGAATGGTTTGGCATGTTAAAGTTATCGTTTAGACTATATGAATTGGTTAAATTGAATTAATGATTTGGGGATTGTAAGCTAAATGTTAAACATGTTTTATAGCTTTGTGTATGCTTTGATTGATTCATGTCAATCTCTTTGAATTGTTTAGTTTCCAATTAGTATAATGAACATGTTTGAGATTCTAATGAAAGCATTTTGGCATGGATAGATAAAATGGACTTAAATATGTTTAAATGTTGAGTGGTTGGATTGTATGTTATAGAATGGTTGGTTTAAATGCAAAGATACTTGAATTGATTGTCATTGCCTTGGTTGTCATTCTGGTGTAAGATTGAATAAAGCACTTAGGAAATGGTTTGAAGTCAACTAAATTAGGTACCAAATGTGTATTTTGCTAAAAACAGGGACAACGTCGCAACCACGAGCCCTTGACGTTGCAACATCGTTCGATAGTGAGTGGCATTGCGACATGGATATACATGTCATCGTGATGTGACTCACTGAGTTGACAACTCCGCGACGAGGAGATAATAAATTCACGACGTCGAATTGAGAATTTTAAAACTTTACAATTAGGTCCTAATACAAGCTTGGATTAGCATAGGAGTTTTCGTATGCTCGTGTAAGACCCGAAAATGATTGTATATCATATTAAATGCATGTGTTACTCGGATTAAATACATAATGATATAAATTGAATATATATTCTATCGTTATTGCTTTGACAATGAATGTAGCATTCTATAGCTTAAACTCGATGATCTGGTCGAGTAAGGGATGTTGCAGTTCATACATTAGGATATAACATATAATTTAATATGTTGAGGAACTATAGTAGGCTTGATCATGGGCCGAGCTAATGTTAAAATTTAAGCATGTTTTTTATGCTTGAGCCTAACCTGAAAATGGACGTAAAATTTTTCCCAGGCTTGGTCCAGATAAAAAAAATGCTAAACCCGAGCTTGACTCGTTGTCTTAAAATTTTTTATATTATTTTTATATAAAAATAAATTTAAATAATACATCAAATAAACTAAAAATATTAAAATAAATGTTTCCCAACAAATTAAAAATATATTAAAAAATTATACTTAAATAATACTAAAATAATTGCAACTTAACAAGCAAATGCCTCTAAAATATTATACAAGTGATCTACAAGTGTCCTTATCCGTTTCATAGTTTGAATATAGTCATGTTCAGAACGGAGCTAATATTTAAGAAAAATCCTCTCAACAATAAAAACTCAAAAATTTAAAATTAATTTAAGTACTTAAAAAAAAACTCTACTTTTATTTCTTCCAACCACTTTGCGTATCCTACATTAAACCATAATTTTTGCACAATAATGATTGGATTTATAATGATTTTATACTAATGGTTAGATTTGTAATTATTTTATAACAAGAACAAATGATTAAGAGGTGCACTCTTTTATCATTTGATTATCTATTGAGTGATTTTCTTTAAAGAGATATCTTCCATATTTATAAAAGTAATTTTACTTTAATAATAAAAAAAAGAAATAAATTTCTAAAAAGGAAATACAAAGAAACTTTTTATTACTTATTAATATAAATTAACATCGTAAAAAAATATATAATATCAAATATAAAATTTTCAAAAAAAAAATGACATTAATTAGTATACTCAATGTTGCCAAAACTATAAAAAAAAAAAAACACTACATAGTAATTATAGTGTCCATAAATTTGACACGTAAACCCATCTTTTAAGATGTGAAAAGTAGTAGCTAAAAATGGGTTAAAGGGTCGAACTTTTTATGCATCAGTTGGGCATCGTCGGCAAGTTGTTGCCCTAAAATCATTACTTTGTTCATTAAAGGCAAACGTGAATTAAAAAAATTAAAGTATTAAATTTTAAATTAAAAATAATATAAAAATATATGAGCTATCTTAAAACCTAATACTTTAATTTAAAATTAACATTAAAGACAAATCTAATATTATGTAATGTCAATAAGAGGATATCTTTTACTTTTTAGTTAGATTATATATTCCATTATTGAGGAATGATACTACATACTACAGAAGTCATATATACAATACACCAATTGTCGATTCTTTATCTATTTGAACTCAAGCTTTTACTTACATCAAAACATACGAGTCATTCATATATTGTCTATCATCCACTCAAGATTAAGATATTCTACACTATAAACGTTACAAGATCTATTCTATTTGAGTCCTATCTAATGTACAGTCAGTCCAATCAATCATATCTGTGTTTCTATCTTCTGTGAGTCATTTGCTCCGATACTAAAGACAAAGCATATTTTCAATTGGACTTTATAGATGAAATATTAGTCTTTTAATTAGTTTGCTCATTTCCGATTAGACTAAAAACATATTTAGATTATCTATTAATATAAGTCGTCTTTCCATATTACAATCCAACTATGTAATACTGTTTAATATTAATTAAACCTTAAATAATCATGAGCAAATATTTATTTCTATTTTGTTTTGGATCTAAAGCTATTGAGATTTATATATAAAGAATATTAATATTTTATATACATAAACGAAAATACTGCTCTTATTACACTATATCCAACAGCCCCTTGGCCAAATGGTGGAATTACTATATGAGGCCCTCCTAAAAGTAAAATATTAAATTTAAGCATTTAAGACTATAATTAAATAAAAATTTTCAAATCTCTAAAAAATAAATAATTTAATTCAAATATTTTTAACACAATATATTTAGCTTTACCCTCCTCAAATTTACAATTTTATTTCGAACCACTAAACAAAATTACTAACTTCTTGTATTATTCTGATTCTTTTTTCATTGACTGGAGACACTCACAAAATGCTTTTGACATATTGCAGATTGAAGGGAGAATTGATCGCAACTGTGCTAAGACATGGACCAAGCCACCTCCAAGAACTCTTAAATTTATTATTGATGCTGCTACTTTTTATGCTGAGGAGGCTACGGCATGGGTTGGAGTGGTCAGAGACTCGTCTGGTACCGCCGTATGGTGCTGCTCTAGTTTTTGGGCAGGCTATAAGGACCCGATGGTAGCAGAAGGAATGGCGATACGAGAGGTGCAGTCTTGGCTCAAGTGGATGGGGCTTGATAATATTATCATTGAGTCTAATTGCCCACGTGTCGTATGTGTGCTACAAAACCAAGTGGTTAATGACTCGACAGTATTATTTATGATTGTCTCGAGCTAAACTGAGTTCCAATCCTTGCTCGTCTAATGGACATGTAGACTAGTAAACAAGGCAACTCATGAGGTTGAAAAGGGTGCGTTATAGGATGCTAACTACTTGATTTCGAAAACTATTTCTGGTATTGTGCATATTTTAGTTTCAAATTCTCAGTCAAATGTAAATAATGATGCTAAAGGGCATAAGCTTGAGTTTATGGGATGAAGTCTATTAGTTTCGGGTTCGTAATTCTTCACTTATTCTGTGGCTTTGACTTGTCTTTGAGTAATAATATTTGGTTCTCCTTAAAAACGAAATTAACTTAGCCATAAAAATAAAATCATAAATTAATAAAAAAAAATTAAATCTATAAAATCTTTGTGTGCGATTGAATAAATAAAGGCAATAAAAATCCAAATTTATCCTCTTCTCTTCTTTCTTTTTTTCTTTTTGCAAATAATTCATATAAATAATCATAAAACTTTTTTTTTTCAAAATACAAATAAATAAATATATTGATTATTTATATAACAATTATTTGCAAAAAAGGAAAAAAGAGGAGAAATTTGGATTTTTATTGCCTTTATTTATTCAATCGCACACAAAGATTAATGTTATTGATTATTTATATGACAATTTCTCCATTTTAGCCTCATTAATGTTACTTCTGTTATTAGCTTTGCATTTGTTGCTATTTCTTAATACTATGTAATCTCACTTGGCTCATAATATCAAAAACAATTACAATATATATTAAATAGTATAAGTGAACTGATAAAAACTAAAAATATACTGGAAAGTGTGCATTGCTTTGATTTTGATATACATATTTGAAGCTCAAGAAAGAATAAATAAAGAATGAATTTAGATTAAGCTTTTATATGTTGTATTATAGACGGAGAACTTAGAGATGCTTAAAGAGGACAAGCTCTTGAAATCATGGTGTACATCATCATCATCATCTAGCTTTGTCAACTAAAATTCTGCCTCCACAAGAGTGAGTGTAAACACTGAGGAACTAAGAAAGCATAGCAAAGCAGCAGAAAATGAAAGATACGAATGAAGTTACCTTAAAAAGATACCAGTCAGGAAATTAGATGTATTTCATTTCTTAGGCAGGCATGCATCATCAACATCATTATCTATACTGAAAATGAGACTTCAACATACATAAAATCATCATTATCATCATCTTCCGGGAAAAGGGCTGATTGAAGTGGAGCTTAGACTCTTCCTAACGCCTAAAAGGAGCAAATTGAAGACAATTTAGGAGGATATATGTCAACAGGCCTACTAATCTTTATCTACCATAGCTAATAAGAATTAAGCTAAAGAACTCTGAGGTTTACATACTTGTTAAAGGCAGTGTAGAGTCTGTTCTTGATGCCTTTAACCCTTGTGTTGGTTTTTGTAAGTCAAGTCTTTTATGCTACCTTAGTCCACCACAAATTAGAATATATGAGATATAGATTAAACAATGAAGCACCTTATAAATGGAATACAGCAATTAAAAAATATTAAACAAATGTGAATGAAAGAAGGCTTACATCTGTTTGCAGCCTAAAATGAAGAAAAGCACTGGAACGAAGTTTCCCCATATCAAATTTATGTTATCTGCAAACCCAGTAAAGCTAGTTGTCACTTCTAGAATGTAACTTCAGATGTAAATGCAGTGACATTTTATGTTTAAGAAGAAAACTTTTAGTACTCAAACAGTAAAGGGTTGAAACTTTGCAGTTTAGCTTGTTTTGATGTAAATGAAAGGAGGCAAACGATCACTTTTGGAATCTCATTAGAACAAAGAATGTGATCACTTTTGGGATCTTCTGAATGATATTGTATAGAAAACTATACAATTATCAATGAGTCCTGAGGAAAAAGAGAAGAAAGAATACTCAGTTGCCCAAACTTATGCCTTTAGGAAAAAGTGTGTATTACAGATGAGGCATCAGTTTCTGTATACATAGAAAGAACAACATTAGATATTTCAGTAAACTTCTCTTCATCCAAGGACTGCAGGGAAACCAGTCTTAGGATGCTTATTCTCACTGTGAACAGTTTTCACAATCAGAAACTGCTTTCTCAGTATGTCCTTGGCCTTTTCCATGGACAGTTTTCTGCTTTCATGAGGAAAGACACACATGGAATAGAGGAAGAACCATACCTCAATCAGCCTGTTCCATGCTGCTCACAGTTGCTGCTGCTGCGGTATCCGTGGTTTTAGATCTCTTAGTGATTTCAACCGCCTGATCTCCTCATCCTTTTCGGCTATTTTGTCCTTGAGAGATGCCATCTGCAGAGCCAGTTAAACTTAAAACATAATGCTATGGAGTAACAGTACCTTATCCTATTATGCATGGTTCTCGTAAACATTTAAAGGAAACTAAATAAGAAGATATCTACTGAAATGCAATAAAATACAATGAGTATGCATACTTCTTCATCATGTATGTGTGACTCCAGTTGAGTTTAATATTGGAAATTGAAACATTACAGAAGAAAAAGTTATGATAAATGGAAGAGAAATATAAAAACTGCACCTGCTCCAGTAGCTCCCTAACATCCTTCTCCTCTTTGCTACTTTGCGCAGCACCTAGCTCAACTCCAGAAACTCGTTCGGCGAACTTCAAAGTACTCATACTTTCAGAAAAGGAAGTGGCATCAGGATTGAGCTGCACAAGCATGATGGTCTTTGCCTGGCCTCCTGTAACATACAATATCATAGAACTTATGAAACATGTAAAAATTTAGACAAACCATAACTTCAGCAATCTCCGAGTGATTAGAACATGTTTTTAGTACTCTAAAACCCGGAGAAGGTTTCTTTAGTTTAAGAATAAAGATGAAAGACGTACCAAGAGAGCTTTGAAGTACTTGAGTAAGCTTGCTATTTCTGTAGGGCACATGAGGACTCTTTTTTGCAAGAGCAAAAATTACATCTCCTAGGGAAGATAATGATTTGTTTATGTGTTGTGCTTCCCTAAGCCTATGACCAGTTACCTCAGATCTATCTACTCTTTCACTGCCTGCTAGGTCTATCAAATGAAGATTACCATACAATACAGTTCCAGTCTTTACATTCCTCCCACGAACATGAACAGTGACAATGCTGCAGCCATAACTCTAAATCATGTCACTGGGGAAATATTCAGATGTAATTGAAAATATTAAATATACAAACCTGTGAGAGCGACTGCTTCTTGCATTAAGAGCAGTAGCACTAACAGCTCGATTCTTGAATCCGATATCCATTAAATCTAAAACATCGGAGGTCGATATAACAGGGTGCATGCAAGCCTCAGGTACAGCTAACCCATTAGGTTGAGAGATAGTTGTAATCCCAACCGTGTGCAGATCAAGGATAACAAGGATAAGTAGACTATAACTAAATCATGAATATTATTCAAGCATCCAAAGAAAAACACTTCGAAAAGGGTAATATACAAACACACACGCACATGTATATATGAACACGTTAACAAACTTCTATTTAGCAAGTCTATCTTGTTTAAAATAAGGATATCTCTTCGGAGAACCATCACTGGATAATAAATCGCGCACTTGTTCGTTGTATATTTCAAGCATTTGAACCGCTACTTCATAGACCATGTTGCTTTTTCTATCTTGAGAGACTTTGAAGAGATGGTTCAAAGCTAGATAATTAACACCCCATTCCTCTTCAGTTGCCCCAGTAGGACCAGTCTGGAAATGTATAAAAGAAATGTTGAAAGGAATTGTTCAAAAATGTTTGTGCAACTTCATAAAGCTTAAGGGAAGGGATTCATACCATTGTATAGGTTTTCCCAGAACCAGTTTGACCATAAGCAAATATACAGACATTATATCCATCAACTACTGATTTAACAAAGGGTTGGATATCTGCAAACACCTCCCCTGACATTGTTTAAAAAGAGTTCTAATGATTAGATATTCCAGTGCTTCACAAAGCAAATAGATTCAAGTTCATATTGCAAGGAATGTGATAGAAGAATGAAAACCTTGAGTAGCATCTGGGCCAAAGACCTTATTAAACTTAAACGACCGTTGGCCATCTTTTCCTGGCTTGGAGGGATTTGCAATAACCAACTGTCCATTTTCGCTGATATTTTCTATAGTCGACAGTTTTTCGGTTTGTCCAGGCAGAAAAGGCCTTATTCGACAATAAACTCTAATGTTCCCTGTAAAAAAATTAAAAATATTAAAAGGAGGAGATAAACAAAAACATAGAATCCACTAGGAAGAAGCAACTTATAGGCACCTTTCAGATCCTGTAGCTCACTAAAAAGCTTATGATTTTCTTTAAGAACTTCATGATAGTTCCCTGCCGCATCAGTTACTGCTTTGAGCTTTGATTCTGAACAAAAGAAAAGAAAAAAAGAAAAATCATAATAACATTTATCACAAACAAAACAATATAACAAAACTTTCCAACCATAATCCCACCTAAGTGATTAAATTCAAAGGAGTATCTCTTCTGTGTTTCCAAAACTTCTTGCTTAATGGCTTCAGAACTTGACCTCAATTTCTGAATACTTGCACAAATTAGTAAAATGAATTATGTTGGAGAACAAAATTTAAAAACTAAATTATGACAGAAACCTATATATACCTGCATTGCTTCAAACTGAAAATCAATAAAGCTTTGGTAGATTTTCTCTTTCATGGTCCAACTCTGGCATTTTGACTCGAAACTTGCTTCAAGCTCTTTCACCTTATTATTTGAATCAGCAAGGAGGCACTCAAGCTCTTTTATCTTCAGTTGAAGTATTGCTATAGCAGCCTTTGCCTCTGCTTCCATTTCCAAGGAGCAAAACTTGTGCACCATTCCAACAATATCTAGTTCTTGTCTCATTGCCGCAAGTTCAAGGATGTTTTTCTCATTTTCTTTCACCAACTTCATCAGCTCCTGCTTCTCAACTTCCTGTTCTTCTTCCAATTTCGAGTTTGCAGTCTGCAAGTGGGCAAGAATCGAATGAGAAAAATAGAGTGAAATGTACCCGTATTTCATGAGATTGCAAATTCAGAGGCAGGAAAGACTCCCGACAAACAACTCATTTGAGATTTTGCAATAAGTAATTCATAAACAATGTGTAAAATAACATCTACATAATTATGCCTGTGAGGTAGGGCGGAAGCATTTCAAGAGTGTTGAAGCTGAAAACCAAGAAATGTTCTTTTTTCTTCGACTCCTTAGCTGCTGAGGCTGGACTGTGACATGCTGCAACAAATAAGTTCATTGAATACACAAGTTAGCTTCTAAAAGAGAAATGCACTTTTACTTTTTGCTTCATTAGTTCATGCACCTTAGTCTCTTTACGAGACACAGATACAAGTGCCTCAAGTTCTTTGATTTTCGATCGGTGCTTCTCCTCACGAGCCCTATACAGATTGTTTTGCTGCAGACAACAGTACAACATAAAAACCCATAGTGAGAAACTGAGAAGAAAGCATTCAAAGCAAGATAAATAGAATAGGACTTACAGTTCTTAGATGATCTGCTTGTGTTGATAGACGCCGTCCCATCTCCTGCACAGCTTTTCTCAAGAGACAAGCCACATGCTGATCAAGAAAGTTAATGTCATCATCTTCTCATAAAATGATATCCATGTATATGAACATGTATACAAATGTATATATGTAAAATGTTAAGTCCAAATGTGCACATCAGGCATAAATAAATTATAGCCATTAGTTCATCATATACCATACATGAGGTATTTTGCCGTTCATTGTTTCGGCAGTTTCATCCAGAATTCCGTACACAACATTTAAAAGTGCCTGAGTTGGGGCACTCTGCATACATGAAATGTGAAAAAACGTCAAACACACACCATTAAATAACAAGGTTTTGGAGGATTAAACAGTAGAAGAGTAGCCAAAACAAATTGTAAAACATAATAAATGTTGACAACTTACTTCTAAACTGTTTGACTCCATCATCTCTAAAATTTTTGTCACAGGGAGATCAGCATAACATGCTTGTTTCAACTGAAACACCTCATGGAACTTGTGTCCAACATGCTTCAATACTGCAGGTGATGGTTCTGCAGAATGCGCAAAAAGCACAAAACATAAATCGGAGATAAGATCTGCTAATGCTTGTATATTTTGGGTGCAGAAATGAACCATCAAACTGAATAGCCAGTTAACTAAAATTTCCTCTAATCTGCAGGTTCCTTATAGCAATTTTACCATTGAAAGCACTTAAATCCTTCAAAGTATCCCAGATACAACATTAATGATCACACACAAGGAGGCACAAAGACATACCTGAAATAACTTGATTGTGCATGGCACACTGCAATTTTAATCCTGGGAAAGCGTTCCTCATTTCTTCACCAAAAAATTGTTGGAGAGAGCCAGGAGACGATCCATCATCATCAGTGCTTTCAGCTTTAGTAATAGTACTTAAGGTAGATAACTCCTCTCCAGATGATATGAAATGTAACTTTAGTGATAAAAGGCAGTAGACAACAGTCTTCATAGATCCCTGAAGAAGAGAGAAAGAGGATCATCAAAAATTTAAATTCTACCAGGTTCATAAATGAGGAAGCTATTTGCATGTGGCTAAGAAATCAAATGTTCATTTAAATATTCATCACTGTAAATTTTCTTATTATTAATGGATACCTTCTCTAGGTCTGACACCTCAAATCCGGGTATCCCTAACTCATCCATAGTGGCTAAAAATCTTTTAACATTTTCTGACTGCGATACTGAAGAATTTTCGGAACTTTCCTGGAGAAAAAATGAAACTAAACAAATCAGCAAACTCATATTAAGATTTAATCAAAAGAATCCAAAATGAGTTTTAAACAACCTCGTTTGGAGAACTAGGACTAAGCCTGTTCAAGATTCTACATAGGACAGTGCCATCAATCAAGCAAGCTCGCAACTCTTCATCTGAGGCTTCTGTTGGCAACCTGAGATCAGGAAGAATAGTGTTCAACCACTGAATCACAATCTCCCGTTGCTTGGCTGCAGAGGAGGGAAAAGACAAAAAGGCAAACACACTTTGTTAAACAAGTGGAAAATGATAAAGGACATGTTGCCTTATAATTACTGCTCACCATTAGGTCAAAAACATGGAAATGCAGTTACATTAGAACAGCCAAATCCTCCATAGTTTTTTTTTTTTTTTTTTTTGCTTACATTGAGTTACAAAGGTGCTTTGTGGCTTAATTATGAACATTTCATGTCAATAACTTGATTCAATTCGATATCAAGGTACCTACATGTTTTGCATATTGAAATCTACACATTCACACAGACAATGATAACCAGCAGACTCCAAATGCATTAAGCAGTTGAACCGAAATTTGTGATCTTCAAATAAAACTGCATTAAACTTTTACACCCTTTAACAGGATTGATTTGGAAAAACAAATTGCAGCCATTAAGAAATTTGTAATACTGAAATGCAAAGAACAAAGAAGCTAACAATTTAATAAAATACAGCTGACATTGATGATTTTACAACCTTGTTGAAATCTGGGTATGTCTTGCAAATATATACAAAACTGAACATTATACCATCCAAAGACTAGGACATAATCATTCAACATTGTTAAAATAGAAAAATTAGCAACAAAATTTAAAGTGAAAACATAAATGACATGATAGGAAAGGTTACCATAAGATTGGGGAGACATGACAAAGGCAAAGAGCCCAACCCTAAGAAGGCCAAGAGATGATGTGGAGATGCGCACGTAGAACAAAGGTTCAAGGAATCTTTGTTAAATGGCAAAGTACTGGATTATGTCATTAAAAGAATTTTCCTTTTCTTTTCCTTTTTTTTTTTTTGAAATTTTTGGGTTTGAAACATTTTTTGATTGTTTGGCATTTGCTGTACCATTGGTGTAGAGGGAGAAATTAAGCGGCAAAGTAGGATCCGACATTGATGCTCCATCTTTTGTGGGTTTGAGTTGGGTTGTTTCGGTAGCCAACTCAATCCCAAACAACTTCATCTAAAGAAATTCTTTGCCTATTCATAGCCTTTCTTAAAACCAACAACAAAAACTCTAAAGTTATTTTGACAACATTTAAGGCATTACTGTACGAAAATCATACATAACTTCTTCAAATCAATAATAAAAACATATATATAGCAGTCAATCTTTGCCGAAATTAAAAGCTTTCTAGTACACAACAAACTAATACACGTTTTGGAAGGGGGGGAGGGGGGTTCAACTATGTTTTTTTGACTTATTTAAATGAAATAATAAAGCAGCATTTTGTAATTTGAATATTCTTGAGTCACTTAAAGCTGTTGTTTTTATATATAAATATCACGGTTTGAAATTCTTCTAAATAAATAGCTTACTTGAGAAATTATCTATAACCTATAGATAACTCTGAGTTTGTCTTAAAAAAAAAAACAAAAAATCTCTCTCTCTCTCTCTCTCTCTCATATTACTAATATTAAGCTATCATTTTCTGTTATATTTATTATATTTATCATCAAGTTTTATGGTAATTCTCAATTAGTTAATTAATTAATTATATGATTTTATACTAGTTAAATTGAGATTTAGGGATTATTCAAAAAAAAAATTACTTTCTTTTATGTTTATAATATTCAAAGGCACAAATTTCCTTTTTCTTCATGGCAAATGGCAAAGAAAAGTAGTTGTAAGGAAGAGGAGGAATCGTGTAACACCCCTAACCCGTATCCGTCGTCGGAACAGGGTTACGGAGTATTATTGGAGTTTATAGAATATTTACAGATAATTTATACTAGTTACTAAATATTTTCCGATATCAATCGTAACGTCCCTTAAATGGATCCTCGAGGCCCAAAATAAACAGTAGACATAAATTGGGACTAAATCAGAATCTCATAAAATTTTTCATGAATTTTCAAAATTTTTCTTATGAACAGTACCCACACGCCCGTGTGGTCGGGCCGTGTGACTACACACGCCTGTGCCCCTAACCCATGTAACTCTCTGACTTATAAGGCATGAAGAAATTGAAGTCACACGGCCAAGTCACATGCCCATGTGTTAGGCCATGTGGCAAATTTTATTTTCAAAATTTAGGTGCAATTTCCACACGGCCGTGTAACACGCCCGTGTCCAAGGCCGTGCCAACCACACGGCTGAGACACACGCCCGTGTCTCTACCCATGTGCCCAATTTTAAGCATTCTGTTTCTCACTTTTAAGATGCAGGGGACACACGGCCGGACCACATGCCCATGGGACAAGCTGTGTGTCACACACGGCCAAGACACACGCCCATTTGTCTACCCGTGTGGACAAAATAAAGCCATTTTCTAGCCTCATTTATCACCCATAACTCATCATTTTTCCTGCATCAAAACTCACAAGCATATATCCACCAATCTAACATCATATTCACATAAAATTTGCCATCAATCATGTGGTTGTAATAGCCCATTTTGCAGTAAAATTTGCCATCATATTCACATCTTATTTTCATTTTCTTCAACCTAAAACATATGGAAACCCTAGGAGAGAGAGAAGAAACTTTCAAGGCCTAATTGGGTAAGTTTTCTTGTAACACCCCTAACCCAAATGTAACACCCCAAACCCGGCTAGAAGTTAGGCCCAAATTCGGCGTGTCACATTGAAGCGTTACTGTAAAAGTCATGTTTTAACTAACATCTTTCTTAGTGTTTAAAGAGTATTTTTGTTATAGATTAAAGTGAATGGAAGCTGTGCACCAGGTAGGATGCTTGGAAAAGAGGAGGTGAGTCAATTAGACTGCTTAAGTACCAAGCTCTCCATGGATCCACTCCTAGACATGCACACAACCATTGCCACACTTTAACTGAATGATTGTTCAAGAAAAACCATTTCGTTTTAAGCCATTGAAAGCACTTGTTAATTTTTTTAAAACATTTTCGTTACGGAAGCTTTGTCTTGTTTCACGATATTTTGAAATCAGATAATTTCTTTTAAAAACGCAGCCTAGAGCTATTCAATCCGAAACCTTTAAATCCATATCATGCCTAAGCTAATAATCATACTAAAGAAATTAAAAATAATTAAAGCGGCCTTATTACAACTTAAAACCCGAAAACATAAAGGAAGTAATCTAGAATAAAAGTGAAGGCATAAACACTTATTTTTTAAGCATCCACATGGCCACTCTGAATCCCTCCCGGCTCCAAGTCCACCGATCTAAGGCTCACCGCAAAGATTGGAAAAAGGGGGTGAGTTTGGAAAACTCAGTGTGTAAAGTATCCCAACCAGAGCCCAAATTAGTTCAAGCTTTACTGGGCCTAAGCCCTATTCGTAAATCGGTGTTAAGCGGGCCTTAGCCCATATCAATATTAATCTGGGCCATAGCCCTTACGATATCGGCAGATATTGGGCCTAGCCCATATCAAGATTAACTGGTCGTAGCCCTATTACAAGTCGAGATATATTGGGCCTTGCCCATATTAACACAGTTGAGCCCATTTCAATACAGTCTCATATGATTAATGCATGATAACCCCATCCAACCCTGCACTTGCCTCCGTCTATCCCTATACTTCTTATGGGGATTAAATCACCCACGCCATCCCTACACTTACAGTGTTAGCACCGGTTGCGGCACTAACTATAATCCGCAGCAAAGCTGCTTATATCAGAATATGTGGCACAGCCACCAGAACAAGTTCTTCCTCCATAACAAAACCCAGATCCCATGCAGTATGACATGTATGCAGAATATATATATAATTAACAAGGCATGCTTCAGAAAGACAGTCAGATTATAGCATAAGAACAGTTATTTACTCTCGAGGGGCGTAATCGTAAACTTACCCCTTTAGGGGTATTACGGTAATTCCACCTTATAGAGATATTTCAGTAATTTTATCAGTTTTTTTAGGGTTTCATGCTCATTACAGTTATTAACGTACTATCAGCAACACTTACCGAGCGTTTTTATCGAATTGGGCCCGTTAGCCCATTAACCCGATTTCGGCCCATTAAGCCCAAATATATCGAAGTGCACGAAATTGCGCACTCTGCAATCATACTGCTTGTGATTACCAAAAATTAACAACCAAACCACCTCACGGCGCCGACACTTCATCAAGTCAAGTCCAAATCTGGCCGGCCGGCACGCTTTTTTGCCGATCTAGTTTATGAGTGGGTGTCGTTTACACACTGTTCGCGTGACGATGCGCCATCGAGATCCCTTACGATGTCCTACAATTGATTACCACAATTCTTAGATTGCAAACCACAATAACCAATCCCAATATTCACCTACCATAATCGAACCATGCCCCTAAAGCCTTTAGAATCTTACCTTTTTGCCGAAAACCGATGACTAGATCTAAGTCTAGTTGTTCCAAAGATCCAAGCCTTCGATCCAACCTCTGGAAGACACTAATCACCAAAATAAATTGTCGGTTAAAGACCCTTAAAGCCCTATGCCCAAATCGACAGCCTCCCTAGATTTTAGGGACTTCGGCTTTTTCTAAATTGTAAAATAAGACTAGATCTGAGGTGATGAACACTTACCACTTGTTTCTCTTTGATTTCTACGCAGATCTGATGCAGATTTATCCTCTAAATGATAGTAGAACTCGAATCTAGGAGATCTGAAGTTTCGGCTATAAGTCCCTAAATCTATGGTACTTCGGCTTTTTAAGTGATGAAGAAGATGACGATTTGAGGCTACAACTTTGAAGTAATGTTGCAGACAAATACTAATGGTTTAGAGAAGATGAAAGTTAATCAAAAGGAACAAAAATAACTAAAGGATTTTGGCTTGGAGAAATCGACACAAGAAGTGAGTTTTCAGGATTTCGGCTTTTATGGCGATCGGCTATGAAGGTTTTGTAGAGGATGGGATCGATAGAGGAGGTGAGTAAGGTGATCAGAAGGTTTATGCTGGAAGAAAAAGCAAAAAGGAAGAAAGAAAATGGAGGAAAAAGAGAGGAAGAAGAACTCGGCACCAAGGAGAAGGAATTTGCGTTTTCTGCTTTTATGAGAACTTAGAAGGGATGAATGACAGTGAAAGCTTTCAGGTGGCTAACCCTAATTCTCCAAGACAGAAAAAGAAAAGAACCTAACCCTAATATCAACTAAAACAATCGGCCCAACCTCCCTAAGGCCCTTGCCGAAATTCACTTAAGTGATCACATGCCCGACACATGCCTAAAATTAAAAAGTAACAATATGCCTACCTTGCAACTTGAACCCTGGACCTTTAATTCCTTCCCAAGCGCCATTTTTTTAGGAACTTAGTGGCGCCACCTTGCCACTTTACCAAGGCCTTATTTGTATCATAATTTACCACCTCAATTTTAAAAGCCCATATCGCCAGAACCCTCTTTCTCCAAAATTAAAAATTCAGGAATTGCCTCGAATTAAATTTACTCTTGGGCCTTTTTCCCACACCATAACCTTTCGTAATTTATTTAATTACATACTAAATAATAATAATAATAATTATTAAAACATCAAAATTGTTCGGGCCGTCTTCTACCCGAACCTAGACTTAAGGCCCATTACTCCTAGGCCCAAAAATCGGGGCGTTACACCGTATCCGTCATTGGAATGGGGTTATGAGGTATTACCGAACGAGATACAAAATTTTGCTCAATCATATGCATATACTTGCTCAAACTCTTAAATCAATCAAATGTTAACATATATAACTAATTTAAATTCTTTACGAATCATATCATAACATGTCTCATATCAAACATATGTCATATTTAATTATCATTAGCCATGTTCCAAAGCCATACCACAATTGCTTTAATAATACATCACTCAAATCATGTGTTCATCATTTTAATATTATTCGAACACTTAATAAAAACAAGCATTTTAATTCATAAATCATTCATGCACATATTAGACCAAAATAAACCATATAACATAACTTATTATTCAATAACATTCACGGCATTAACAACTCAGCAATATGAATGTATTATGCAACATTACACATCAAAGCGTTATGCACATCTAACCACATCCAAATTTATACATTTCAATCATAAACTATGTGCACATATTTGTGTTCATTAATAGGCTAACATTATCAATTCAAGTCATGTTTAATATTGATCATCACAAACCGAATCTATTGATTTTGAAATATAGCATTTGGACTCCTAAAATAACGTCAATACATTCATATATATCTATATATATATATACACTTTTCCACATGCACATTTTAGCTTAAATTAAACTATACTTTATGCCTAAATAATAATATTATACAATTATATTCAAGCATATCAAATGACTGAATTTCATATGCAACATAAACCAATATATATATTACTCACTTGACTGGCATAAACCATTTTACAAGCACTTTAACCTAGCCAATTCCATATACCATAAATCCAACCAAAATTTCTCATATACAACTCAACTAATTTGTTATATAAATTCGGCTATTTAATCAAACTTCCATACAACAATTAAGACATATACGTTCATATTATTATAATACTAAATCAATTTAACCATATTAACCAATCAAACATCCATATCCAAGCATAGCATAATCCGCACATAATGGTACTGCTAAACTCAATATTAACATAATATTTAAACACTTTACCACATAATTCAATCACCAATACTGAATTACCAAAACCAAGCACATCAAACATATTAATCAAGAACATATCAAACCAAACTTAAGCTTAATAATTAAGTCATTTTCGCATGGCCTTATATACACATCCAAATTCAAACACATTAAGACTAGCTTATACATATATGCACTTTCAAAATCAACCAAAACTAATGCTAGCCTATACATACAATAAGTTCAAGTTTAAAACTTATAAGATACCAAAAATAGTCGATAGTGCGATAGACTTTGCTGACGATCCCCGAGCTCATAACTAGAATCCAAAATCTATAAAATAGAGGTAAACATAAACACATACAGTAAGCTATCATAACATAGTAAGTCATAAGCAAATAATAATCAAATGAACATTAGAATTAAATAAACTGAACCGAATCAAATAATCTTTAATCAAATACACATTTTTCATGCTTGAAACTCATATACCATCACATGAACGATATTTAATTATATTAACTTGGCCGAATACACATAAATTCATAAGCATTTATAATTATCACTTTCATAATGCATATTTCATTTGTTCATCTCAAGTATATACTTACCTTATCCTTCAAATCATCTAACTTAGCACATACCTGACATTTTAGCTTGATTTCACATTCGATCTTAACTTGATATTGCCCATTGAACCATTCGAAATTAAATAGGATATTCGGATACTTGCACATATCATACAATGCCAACGTTCCAGACGTGGTCTTACATGTAGTCACATATCGATGCCACTGTCCCAGACAGGGTCTTACATAAAGCAAATACGATGCTAATGTCCCGGACATGGTCTTACACGTAATCACATATCGATGCCAACGTCCCAGACGTGGTCTTACATGAGAACACACATATCGAAAATCCTATGTCATGACATATATATCCTAGATATTCCTAAGGTTCGTATGGGGCTTTCGGACATCGTAACTCGGTCAAAACGAATTCGTAAATATAGTTCCCTAGTATATACACATTCGACTAACAACATATATGCTTCACATAATTCATTTCAGCATAATAAGCTCGTATTTATTTAAAATGAGCATCTATTTGCTTATAAACTTACCTCGAACAACGAAAATCAAAACGGGACGACTAATCGACAACTTTGGTTTTCCTCCGATCCAAATCTGATTTCTTTAGTTCTTGATCTAAACATATTCAAATTAAACTCATTCAACTATATTTTCACCCAATTTAGTCCAAAAACACATAAATGAGAAAATTACCATTTTACCCTATCATTTCACACTTTTTACAATTTAGTCCAAATTGCACAAAACGCAAAACATGCAAAATTTGCACATACTATTCTTAGGTTGAATCTTCCTTATGTTCATACAAGTCCATACATTTCATTTATTTCACATTTTAGTCCCTCAAATTATCATTTTTGCAATTAAGACTTAATTACTCAAAATCATCAAAAATTCCAGTACAAAACATATTAATCCAAAACATATCTTTCATAATTCATCAACTAACATAAAAAAACTCAAATATTCATCAATGGAATAACTCAAAATATTCATCAAAATAAAAAATTCAAGCATAGGCTTTGTACATTACACTGCAACGATCTCAAAAATGTAAAAATTATAAAAAATCGAGCTTGTTACATACCTTGGTTAAGCTTAACAAAGGGCCGAACCTTCAAACTCTTTCTTTCTCTTTTTCTTTGTTATATTAGGTCAAATAGATGAACAAATGCATGGATGTTTTAATCATGTTTTATTATATCATATATATTATTTAATAAATTACATAATTCACCTTTGTTATAAAATATGAAACCATTATATTATATGACTAAAACCGTCCATCACTATTTCATATGGTCTAATTGCAACATAAATGCCTCATGAAATAAAGATATCATCAATTCGACCCCTTTTACAATTAACCATCAAATTTTTATTTTACGCGATTAAGTCCTTTTTATTAAATCGGCACTCAAACGATAAAATTAAAACACGAAAATTTCACATATATAAATTCACACATAATAAACACAGAAAATAATTTCAAAATATTTTTTTGACTCAGATTCATAGTCCCGAAACCACCATTCCGAATAGGGTCTAAATCGGGCTGTTACATTCCTTGTCCTGTTTTTAGTAATTTTGATATTTTTGAAACTGGGATAGCTTAATCTCTCTATTTGAGGGATTAATTTGAAAAGTTATCAAGGTATGAAAAATGGGTCATGGATGTATATGCTGAAAATTAGAAATTTATGGTAGAAAATGAAATATTATTGATAGATAAACAATTTTTACAAAATGATTTTTGATGAAAACATGATTTAGGGACTAAAATGAAAAGTTGTAAAATTTGATTAAAAATTCTGAAATTTTATAAATACATGTGCTGTAAAATTTGTAATGGGGCTTTGGTTAGGCTTGGAATATGGAGTAATTTGCACAAGTTTAATTTTTCGAGCCTAGGGACGAAATCAAAATTTATGGAAAAGTTAAGGGCAAAATGATAATTTTGCCTAGGACATAAATTGAGTCTCAACGAGTATAAAATGTATGAAATTGATGATTTAAGTTATTTATATAGATTCGGACAACTCAAAATCGAGGTTAGATCGAGGAAAAGAAAATGTTTCAGATTAGTAGACTTTATACGCGAACAAGTGTTGAGGTAAGTTCGTGTAACTTAATCGGGCATGTAATATATTTGAATTGAATGTTGTATGTATGGAATGTGACTATTATTGATGTACATTACTTGAATTCTATAATGAGAAAATTTATACATGCTTGATATGGTGAAAAAGTGTAACATCCCGATTTTGGGTCGAGTCGGAACAGTGGTTTCGAGACCACAAACCCGATGTCATAAATCATATTTTTATTATATTTTTATGGTCTAAAATTTTACGAAATAATTTCGTGAAAATTTTGTTCGAAAATTCTGACATTTGGGCACTCAGTTTAGTTAAAAGAACTAAATCGTAAAAAGTGTAAAAGTTGAGTTCTACATGTAACACCCCAAACCCGACCTAGAAGTTAGGCCCGAATTCGATGTGTTACATTGAAGCGTTACTGTAAAAGTCATGTTTTAACTAACATCTTTCTTAGTGTTTAAAGAGTATTTTTGTTATAGATTAAAGTGAATGGAAGCTGTGCACCAGGTAGGATGCCGGAAAAGAGGAGGTGAGTCAATTAGACTGCTTAAGTACCAAGCTCTTTATGGATCCACTCCTAGACATGCACACAACCATTGCCACACTTTAACTGAATGATTGTTTAGGAAAAACCATTTCGTTTTAAGCCATTGAAAGCACTTGTTAATTTTTTTTTAAAACGTTTTCGTTGCGGAAGCTTTGTCTTGTTTCACGATACTTTGAAATCAGATAATTTCTTTTAAAAACGCGCCCTAGAGCTATTCAATCCAAAACCTTTTGTAATGCCCCGTACCTGAGACCATTGCTGGAGTCGAACACGAGGTGTTAACAGACTTAATTCATTGCTTAAACAGCTCAAACAATTTAATTTTAAAATTTTCAGTCAAGCTAGCAATCTGCGTCACAGTCGCTTAAAAATTCATATCTCAAGTTCTGAATCTCAAAATCCAATTCCGTAAATTTTTCCTGAAACTAGACTCATATATCTATTTACTTATTTTTTTCTAAAATTTTTGACTGGGTCAATTAGTACAGTTTGTTAGTTAAAATCTCCCCTGTTTCAGGGTTCAACTACTCTGACCTCTGTGTATTACGAATTAGATATCTCTCTGTACAGAATTTCAATGACTATGACGTTTGTTTCTCTTAAAACTAGACTCAATAATAAATCTGTACATATAAATTATAACTTTTAATTATTTTTATACAATTTATGGTGAATTTCCAAAGTCATAACAGGGGATCCAGAAATCACTCTGGCCCTGTTTCACAAAAATTCAAATGTCTCATAAATTATATTTCATATATCTGTTTTGTTCAATCCATATGAAAATAGACTCATTAAGATTCAATTTCATAACTTATTCATCATTTAATTCCATTTCTACTGTTTTTAGTGATTTTTCAAATTTACATCACTGCTGCTATCAGATTCTGTTTTATGGCAATTTTCACTTTACTAAGGATTTTCATGGACTAAATATCATTTTAAACATACATAACATCAAATATGACTTAGATTGGCCATTCCAATGACTAATCATTTACAAACCCTTTTCTTGCCAAACCATAGCCATATCATAATATCAATTACACAAAGTGAGTATTTTGCCATACATGCTACATTCAAACTATACAAGCCATTTTACCGATTTAAGCCTTCGGATAGTGTGAACGAGTCTTCGACCCATCCCGATTCTCAAGCCGGCTTGTCAAAACTACAATGAAAGAAAAGGAGGGAGTAAGCATAAATGCTTAGTAAGTTCACATGCAAATAGCAAGTAACATAATCACACAATCCCACATAAAACATCATTTACGTTTAATATCTTTCTACGATTTTATCTTACCAAGTTTTCAACCCGAGGGTTTAAGCACATACTTGTCAAATTTTCTCATTTACCACACTTACCAACATGTCACCTTCATTTTAGGCATTCTCCTTATTTTCTTAAGATCCACCCGTTGAACACATCGGAATATAATTCGAATACACGGAAAGTTTGTACATAAGTGCCACATATGTAGCCAAGCTACCATGTAACCCGCCCATAAGCGAACTCGGACTCAACTCAACGAGCTCGGGCGTTCGCATCCATAAGTGAACTCGGACTCAACTCAACGAGCTCGGATGCCTAGTTACATCTCACGAACTCGGACTCAACTCAATGAGTTCGGGCATTTGCATCCATAAGTGAACTCGGACTCAACTCAACGAGTTCGGATGCCCAACCATCCTAGTGACATGTCACTTGTATTCTAATCTATTCCCAAGGTTCAAATGGGCTTTTTCCTCGATTACACATCTTTGCCATCTTCCACGGAACATCGAAACCGATACTTGGTAGCAATTCATAATTTACATATTATTCAATAATAACCATAAAGCATAATATTTCATGATATTAATCATCATATCACATAAATAATATTAAATTACTTAGAATGACAATTATGTTACTACATTTACACATGAACTTACCTCGGTATAAAATTATTAGCAATCGAGTCTATTCTTCGTAAACTTTGTTTTTCCCTCGATCGCGACTTGAATCTCGTTTCTCTTGATCTATAATGCCAAATTAATCTTATTTAATACATACATTCATCAAAACATCATTTAATACGAACTTTGGAAAAATTACATTTTTGCCCCTAAACTTTTGCATAATTACACTATTGCCCCTAGGCTCGGGAATTAAACTTCATCCCTTATTCTTATGTTTTATGACATGCTGATCATTTTTCCCTTCTATGGCAGCATCAATTTCACACTCTAACATGTACTTATGACTATTAGGTATTTTTACCGATTAAGCCCTTTTACTCGTTTTCGCTTAAAACCGAGTAGTACAAGTTGTCTGACATAATTTAAAACCTCATATTCTATCATAAGACACCAAAATACACAAATTTAACCTATGGGTATTTTTCCAAATATGAACCCTAGGTTAAATTATTGCTAGCATAAGCTAAATCGAGCTATCGGGGTTCCAAAAACGTAAAGAACATTAAAAACGGGCATAGAAATCACTTACAATCAAGGCTTAAAAGTTGAAGAAACCCTAGCTATGGAGAGAACAAAATTCGGCAGCAACTATATGGAGAAGATGACTATTTTGTGTTATTTTTCTCATTTTATTTCATTTAATATGCAAATGACCAAAATACCCTTAATACCTTTCTTTGAAAATTTTCATGTACAAGCCCATTTTTGTCCAAAATTTTAGAAATTGGTCAAATTGATATTTAAGAGCTCCTCATTAATATTCCAAAGTAATTTCATACTAAAAACTTCTAGAATGCAAGTTTTGCAAGTTATTCGATTTAGTCCCTAATTTCAACTTAAGCACTTTATGCATAGAATTTCGTCACGAAATTTTCACACAATCATGCAATCATATCATAAACATCAAAATAATTATAAAATAACTATTTCTATCTCGGATTTGTGGTCACAAAACCACTATTCCGATTAGGCCCTAATTCGGGATATTACACCTTTAAATCCATATCATACCTAAGCTAATAATTATACTAAAGCAATTAAAAATAATTAAAGCGGCCTTATTACAACTTAAAACTCGAAAACATAAAGGAAGTAATCTAGAATAAAAGTGAAGGCATAAACACTTATTTTAAACACTCCACATGGCCACTCTGAATCCCCTCCAACTCCAAGTCCACCGATCTAAAGCTCACCTGCAAAGATAAGGAAAGGGGGGTGAGTTTGGAAACTCAGTGTGCAACAAGCCCCTTTCAGAGCCCAAACTAATACTAGCATACTGGGCCGAAGCCTTTCGTTTAATGGTTACTGGGCCGAAGCCTTTTCATAAATCATATCACTGGGCCGAAGCCTTTACTGTAATCGGTATGGCCCATAGGCCCATTTCAATATCACATATAATACCAATGAATGTATGCAAGCCCATTTGGGGAGACTACTCAACCCACCATCCGCTACTCTCCACCCGTACCAACCAAGCTCTCCATGTGGGGAATAACTCAACCCACCCAACCAAACTCTCCACTGGCAGCATAGCTGCTTTATCATATAACTGGAGGCCTAGCCTCTTTAATAACTGGGGCAAAGCCCCTTTTTGATAAACTGGGGCAAAGCCCTTTTCGGTAAACTGGGGCAAAGCCTTTTTCGGTAAACTGGGGCAAATCCCTTTTTGCACTTCCTCCATTTATATCAAACCCAACCCATGCATATAATGAGTATATCATGTGAATCTCATAACATATCATGTGCATATCATGTCATATCATGTATATCAAAATCTCATGCATCATATTCATAATTAAACCCTAGGGGTATAATGGTTATTTTTACCTAAAGGCAAAACAGTCATTTACCATATTTTAGGGGTAATTTTGTAAATTTACCAAATATTATGGGTTTTCCATGTTCATTAACAATTATCAACATTCTCAAGTGTTTAAACAGTGATTTTAACGCACTTTATCAAATTAGGGCTTTTGGGCCCAAAACCCCTAATGGGTCTTACGAATGCCGATTTAGCCCATTAAGCCCACATAATCCAAATTTTACAACAGTACTAACCGCGTTAACATGCAATCTTTCCAAATTCTATTTTCTAGCAATTTTACCCAAATGGGCCCGAAAGCCCATTGGGCCCAATTTTAGCCCATTAAGGCCCAACTTACCGTCGTGCACAGAATTGCGCTCTTACCTGTTCCATTGATCCAAACACTGATCATATCATTTTTATCGCATCTAAAACAACATGCAAAATCTCAAGTTCCCGAAATGTCAGAATTTTGGCATTTCAGCTTTTCTGCAAATATTAGCCTGAGCTATTACGAGGGTTGTTACACACCTGTTTTGTGACGACTGCCACTGAGATCCCTTACGATGTCCTACAATTTATTACCACAATTCTTAGATTACAAACCACAATAACCAATCCTAATATTCACCTACCATATTCGAACCATGCCCCTAATGCCTTTAGAATCTTACCTTTTTGCCGAAAATCGATGACTAGATCTAAGTCTAGTTGTTCCAAAGATAAGAGCCTTCGATCCAACCTCTAGAAGACACTAAACACCAAAGAAATTGTTGGTTAAAGACCCTTAAAGCCCTATGCCCAAATCGACAGCCTCCCTAGATTTTAGGGACTTCGACTTTTTCTAAATTGTAAAATAAGACTAGATCTGAGGTGATGAGCACTTACCACCTATTCCTCTTTGATTTCTATGCAGATCTGATGTAGATCTATCCTCTAAACGATAGTAGAACTCGAATCCAGGAGATCTGAAGTTTCGGCTATAAGTCCCTAAATCTATGGTACTTCAGCTTTTTAAGTGATGAAGAAGATGATGATTTGAGGCTATAAATTTAAAGTAATGTTGCTGACAGATACTAAGGGTTTAGAGAAGATGAAAGTTAATCAAAAGGAACAAAAATAACTGAAGGATTTTGGCTTGGAAAAATCGGCACAAGAAGTGAGTTTTCAGGATTTCGACTTTTATGGCGATCGGCTATGAAGGTTTTGTGGAGGATGGGATTGATAGAGGAGGTGAGTAAGGTGATCAGAAGGTTTCTGCTAGAAGAAAAAGCAAAAAGGAAGAGCTAGAAAATAGAGAAAAAGAGAGGAAGAAGAACTCGGCACCAAGGAGAAGGAATTTGCATTTTCGGCTTTTATGAGAACTTAGAAGGGATGAATGACAGTGAAAGCTTTCAGGTGGCTAACCCTAATTCTCCAAGACAGAAAAGAAAAGAACCTAACCCTAATATCAACTAAAACAATCGGCCCAACCTCCCTAAGGCCCTTGCCGAAATTCACTTAAGTGATCACATGCCCGACACATGCCTAAAATTAAAAAGTAACAATATGCCTACCTTGCAACGTGAACCCTGGACCTTTAATTCCTTCCCAGGCACCATTTTTTTAGGAACTTAGTGGCGCCACCTTGCCACTTTACCAAGGCCTTATTTGTATCATAATTTACCACCTCAATTTTAAAAGCCCATATCGTTAGAACCCCCTTTCTCCAAAATTAAAAATTCAGGAATTGCCTCGAATTAAATTTACTCTTGGGCCTTTTTCCCACACCATAACCCTTCGTAATTTATTTAATTACATACTAAATAATAATAATAATAATAATTAAAACATCCAAATTGTTCGGGCCGTCTTCTACCCGAACCTAGACTCAAGGCCCATTACTCCTAGGCCCAAAAATCGGGGCGTTACACTATATGTTAGAAGTGTCCAATTGATATGAGATTTTAAATTAGAGGTCTTTATATGGTAATTAGACCATTTATTAATTTATTGGACAAAAATGGGTATGGAGAGATAAAATTTCAAAGAAAGGCTAAAAGAGCATTTTGGTCATTTGGTAAATAAAAGAATAAAAAGGGAAAAACAAGTCAAAATTGTATCCATCTTCTTCCTCCCTTAGCCAAAATTTCCAAGACACCATAGCTAGAGTTTCTTCAACTTTCAAGCTTGATAGTAAGTGTAACATCCCGAAATGGGGCCTAGTCGGGACAGTGGTTTCGGGACCAAAAATCTGACATCAAAATATTTGTTTTATGATTATTATGAGACCTATAATATGAGATTATGGATGTGTTAAAGTTTCATGAAGAAATTCCTTGAGTAAGGTGTCTAATTGGAAATTAGGGACTAAATTGAGTAAATTGCAAAATTTGGATTCTAGAAGTAATTTATATGAAATTTCTTTAGATTATAAATTAGAAGGTCTTGGGGAGCAATTTGCCCAATTTCTAAGTGTTTGTACAAAAATGGGCTTGCATGGATGAAATTTTAAAGAAAGGACTTAAGGGCATTTTGGTCAATTGGCTTTCTAATGAAATAAAATGGGAAAAATAAGCCAAAATCAGCCATCTTCTTCTCCATAGCTGCTGAAAATTTCATTCTCTCCATTTCTAGGGTTTTCAAGCTTTCCAAGCTCAATAGTAAGTGCTCCCAAGCCCCGTTTTTAATGTTCTTTGTATTTTTGGAATCCCGGTAGCTTACTCTCTCCATTTCTACCCATATTTCATGCTAGGGTTCATGTTTAAAAATTTACCCATGCATGAGTTGCTTGTACTTTGGTGGATTATGGAGGGGTATGAAAGTTGAAGGTGTGATAAACATCTTTTCCTAAGTGATTTTCATGAAAAGCCCTTATGGGGACCACTTTTCAAATGTTTTAAAATGTGTGGTAGAAATGAGAAAATAATGGAAAATGTGGGCTACCATAAGAGAGAAAAATATTCGGTCAGGCTTGGGTAAGATAAAAATTCCATGTGTTTCACTACATGAGCTTAAGGACTAAATAGTAAAAATGTCAAAGGTTAGGGGAAAAATGGTCATTTGGACCGGGGTAGAAATTAAACTTGAAAAGTGTAATGTAGTGAATTAATGATATAATTTTGTTGTTATAGACCCCGAGGAACAAATTCCGGAGGTCAATTGAGGTAAACGCAAGGTTTCAGAATAACCGAAATACAGCTCCGAAACGAATACCAGGTAGGTTCGGATAACTCGAAGTAAGCCTATAACATGCATAATTGTATGTTTTTTGAATGCATGATAATTGCATTTTGATGGCATGAAAATGCAAGAATTGCATCTTTAATAATGAATTGTTGGATAATGTCTCGGTTGAGGTTGGAAAAGGAATTTGATGGATAAACCATGATTTACATGAGACTTGAGATCCTGCATGTGTTGCAGAAAAGGATTTAGCCTAAACTGGTAATCCGAAGATCTCAAGTATAAAAAGGATCTAGCCTGGACTGGTTTTCCTTGAGTGATCGAGCCTCCCGAAGAATATGTGTGCATTATGGATTTAGCCTGGACGGGTAATCCGATTAGGGTCTGAATTTTCCTGGACTGGTAATTCAGATCCGAGCTCATTAAGGGTGTTTGTCATTATAAGGGATTTATCCCGGACTGGTAATCCCAACATCACCTTATGAGTTTATATTACGGGGGATTTAGCCTAGACTGGTAATCCCACCGTAAGATGTGAGGTTCGTGGGAGTACATACTGAAATGATCATTTGTACAAATTAATGTTAAATGGATGATCCATCGAGATTTCCTAGAAACTCAACAAGACTATCACAAGGAATATGTATAGGTGATATGTTAAATGATGAGCTTATCTAAGATGAATTACATGGTGCATTGATATGTAACTAACTCGATGGTTGAGTGCATGTGATAGGGAAACTATCCTATGCTTGTTGGTTTCATTGCCTAATATGGTTGTATGCTAAATAATCGATAAGTTTACTTTCCAATTATATGGGTTTACTAAGCATGTAAATGCTTACCCCTCTCTTTTCCCTACTTTTTAGAGCTCAAGGACTCATAAGGATTGAAAGACAATTGGAGAGTCAACACATTATCAACTAGACAAGCTTTGGTATAAAGACATTTCTATTTTGTCCAATGGCATGTATAGGATTTTTGAGTATTTTGTTATATATGTCATTTGATTTGCCTAATGAAGGCATGTAAAAATATGTTTTTTTTTGTATATGGCCATGAGAATTGGCTCATTTTGAAGTAGGCTATACCCTACAAATCTATGCATGTTTATATTTATATGTGATGGCTTAATTATAATTGACAATGAGTTATAATAATAAGCCAATCTTAATAAGTCAAGCAGACATATAAATCATTAAATGCAAGATAAGAATTAACTTAGCATGTATGAAACCAATGACATGAGGTTCACATGCAATGAGGTTAATCAAAATTTCATATTTACAAGTCGATAATTTGGCCCAAATATGCACTATAGTAATCTATAAGTGTAATTAGCTAGTAGAGGGTAACTTAAGGCTTGAAAAATAGCCTAACAAGGCCCACATGGGTAGACACACGGACATGTGTCTAGGCCGTGTGTGACACACGGGCTACTCCCATGGGTGTGTGCTATGATCGTGTGTCCCCTGCACCTGAAATTTTAAGTCAGCATAGAGCACGGGCTAAGCACACGGGCGTGTGCCTTGGCCATGTATATTTAACAGAATGGTGAGGTTGAAGTTAGTGTAGCACACGGGCTAAGCCCACGGGCGTGTGCCTTGGCCGTGTTGCATATTGGAAAAAAGACATGGGCGTGTTTTAAGCCCCACGGGCGTGTTTTAAGCCCAACGGGCGTGTTACACTTCAACTAAGGGAAAATTTCCTAAAGTGCCACAAGTCTATCGAACAATTTCGGTTTTGTTCTGTACTACCCCTAAGAGTGTTTTTAGGCCTCAGATGCCTGTATAAGAGACAAAGTGCACACCTTTGAAAAGTGTTAAATCACGAGCGAAATTCAGTAACCCAATTGAGTAAGTTTGTAAAGGTGAATTACCGGTAACGCCTCGAACCCTATCCCGGCATCGAATACGGGTGAGGGGTGTTACATTTAGTGGTATCAGAGCTACAGTTTAGTCAGTTTTAGGACTACCGTAGAGAATGTTAAAGTTCGCTATACGTGCCATATTTCGAATCTTGATAGTGTGACATCTCCTAAATTGTTTAAATTGTTTTGAATATAGTAAATGTCTTCCAATCGAGCACAAGATGAGTCCAAGGGAGCCGAGAGCCATGCTCCAGCTTTCGTACAATGAGTTGTATCTAGTAGTCGTAGGAGACTTATGTCTGAAGGCCGGGAAGAGGCTCGAGCCGCCTTATTTGATATGATAGATGAATGGTTTGGGGATTTTCTAAGGAATCGCCCCAACATACCACGATCGCCCCCGCCCCCTAACAAACCTAATGAGGATGTGCCACGAGGTATGACACCGGTAAGAATCGGTAAGGCCCCTGTAGACAAGCTTAGAAAGTATGGGGCTGAGGAATTCAGAGCGAAAGTCAATGATGAGGCTGAAAGGGCCGAGTTCTGGCTCGAAAATGCTACACGGGTGTTAAATGAATTGTCATACACACCCAAGGAGTGTTTGAAGTGTGCCTTGTCCCTCTTGAAGGATACTGCATACCACTGATGGAAGACTGTATCCTCGGTAGTGTTGAAGGAAAATATTACTTGGAATTTCTTCCAAATAGAGTTTAGGAAGAAATTTATTAGCTAACGGTTTTTAGACTCGAAGCGAAAGGAGTTCCTGGAACTCAAACAAGGGAATAAGACTGTAGCGGAATATGAGAGAGAGTTCATACGGCTAAGTCCGTACGCAACTAAATGGGTCCAAACTGAATCAGAAATGTGTAAACGCTTCGAGGAGGGTCTGAATGAGGACATCAAATTGTTGATCGGAATTCTTGAAATACGGGAGTTCGCCGCATTGGCTGATCGGACCAAGAAAGCCGAGGATCTTAATAACAAAAGAAAGCAAGCAAAGAGAGAGGCTCAAGTTACGAGCAAAAGGACCATCGATAAAACACTCTCATTCTCCACGAAGAAAGCTAGGAGCCAGCATGAACGTTCCACTTCATCAGTAGGATATTGGGGGTAGAGCGAAGGGTCCTAGACGACGAAGTCAAAAGTCTTCCTCTCTGATGATGACTTGTGAGGAGTGTAGATGATTAAAAGCCGAAATGTAAGAGCTGCAACAAATTTCACTTCGAAGAGTGTCGAGTAAAAAGTGGTGCGTGTTTCAGATGTGGCTCTTTTGACCACTTTTTCAGAGACTGCCCAGATCGAACGGAAAAAGAAGTGGAAGTAACCCTGAAGTCGAGTGCTCCTAAGGCACGAGGTAGACCTCCAAGATACCCTGGAAGTGCTAGTGGCAGTCGAGTCGCAGCTAAAGATACTACAAGGCCAAAGGTTAGAGCCCTGACAAGAACGTATGCAATACGCGCTCGAAAAGAAACCTCTACTCCTGACGTTATCACGGGTACTTTTTCCCATTTTAATACGAGTATTATTGCTTTAACTGACCCAGGGTCGACGCATTCTTACGTTTGCATGAGATTGATGTCTAGTATGAATATACCCGTTGAACCTACAGAATTTGTTATTAAAGTGTTGAACCCATTAGGCAAATCGGTTCTAGTTGATAAAGTCTGTAAGAATTGTCCTTTGATGATTCAAGGTCATTGTTTTCTGGTTAACCTTATGTTGCTACCATTTGATGAATTTGATGTAATACTTGGTATGGATTGGTTAGCCCTTCATGTTGTAACTGTGAATTGTGGTAGTAAGTATATTAAGTTAAAATGTCTAGATGGTGAGACTCTGCGGGTCGAATCAAGAGAATTGAGTTTGTCGTCGAATGTAATCACGACAATGGTTGCCCAGAGGTACATGAGGAAAAGGTATGAAGCTTATCTTGCATTTGTACTGAACACTAAGGAAACAGAGTTGAAGATCGAGTCTGTACTGATAGTATGTGAGTATTCAGATGTATTCCCAGAGGAATTACTAGGATTACCTCCTGTTTGATGGTAAATGGATGATCAATCGAGATTTCCTAGAAATTCAACGGGACTATCATAAGGAATATGTATAGATGATATGTTAAATGATGAGCTTATCTAAGATGAATTACATGGTGTATTGATATGTAACTAACTCGATGGTTGAGTGCATGTGATAGGGAAACTATCTTATGCTTGTTGGTTTCATTGCCTAATATGGTTGTATGCTAAATAATCGGTAAGTTTACTTCCCAGTTATACGGGCTTACTAAGCATGTAAATGCTTACCCCTCTCCTTTCGCTACTTTTCAGAGCTCAAGGACTCATAAGGATTGGAAGACAATTGGAGAGTCAATACACTATCAACTAGACAAGCTTTGGTATAAAGACATTTCTATTTTGTCCAATGGCATGTATAGGATTTTTGAGTATTTTGTTATATATGTCATTTGATTTGCCTAATGAAGGCATGAAAAAATATGTTTATCTTTTTTTTTTGAATATGGCCATGGGAATTGGCTCATTTTGAAGTAGGCTATTCCCTACAAATCTATGCATGTTTATATTTATATGCGATGACTTAGTTAAAATTGGCAATGAGTTATAATAACGAGCTAATCTTAATAAGTCAAGCAGACATATAAATCATTAAATGCAAGATAAGAATTAACTTAGCATGTATGAAACCAATGACATGAGGTTCACATGCAATGAGGTTAATCAAAATTTCATATTTACAAATGGATAATTTGGCCCAAATATGCACTATAGTAATCTATAAGTGTAATTGGCTAGTAGAGGGTGACTTAAGGCTTGGAAAATAGCCTAACAAGGTCCACATGGGTAGAGACACGGGCGTGTGTCTAGGCCGTGTGTGACACACGGGCTACTCCCATGGGTGTGTGCTATGACCGTGTGTCCCCTGCACCTGAAATTTTAAGTCAGCATAGAGCACGGGCTAAGCACACGTGCATGTACCTTGGCCGTATATATTTAACAGAATGGTGAGGTTGAAGTTAGTGTAGCACACGTGCTAAGCCCACAGGCGTGTGCCTTGGCCGTGTTGCATACTGGAAAAAGGACAGGGGCGTGTTCTAAGCCCTACGGGTGTGTTACACTTCAACTAAGGGAAAATTTCCTAAAGTGCCCCAAGTCTATCAAATAAGTTCAGTTTTGTTCCGTACTACCCCTAGGAGTGTTTTTAGGCCTCAGAGGCCTGTATAAGAGACAAAGTGCACATGTTTGAAAAGTGTTAAATCACGAGCGAAATGCAGTAACCCGATTGAGTAAGTTTGTAAAGGTGAATTACCGGTAACGCCTTGAACCCTATCCCGGCATTGTATTCACCTGATCTTTCCATTTCTACCATTATTTTGAAGTAGGGTTCACGTATTAAAATTTACCCGTGTGACATGCATGTATTTTGATGTTTAATGGTAGAAAATGAAAGTTTGATGGGTAATAAACAACTTTTACTAGGTGATTTTTCATAAAAATACCTAAAAGGGACCTATTTGTAAAAGTTGAAAAATATGTAATAAAAATATGATTTGATGAAAAATGTGGGTTGATATGAGCATGGTTTAGCTAGGCTTAAGTAACAAAGAAATTTAATGCGTTTCATTTTACGAGCCTAAGGACTAATTTGTAACTATGTGAAAGTTTAGGGGTAAAACTATAATTTTACCAAAGTATAATTTTTGGACTGATTTGAACAATGTGGTAATTAAATGAGCTAAATTTTCTATTATAGATAAAGAAAAACGAAGTTCGGACCTAGACAGAGGAAATAATAAGGTTGTGGACTAAATCGAATTAGTTAGCCATATTTTGTATAAGAGACAAAGTGCACACGTTTGAAAAGTGTTAAATCACGAGCGAAATGCAGTAACCCGATTGAGTAAGTTTGTAAAGGTGAATTACCGGTAACGCCTTGAACCCTATCCCTGCGTCGTATTCACCTGATCTTTCCATTTCTACCATTATTTTGAAGTAGGGTTCACGTTTTAAAATTTACCCTTGTGACATGCATGTATTTTGGTGTTTAATGGTAGAAAATGAAAGTTTGATGGGTAATAAACAGCTTTTACTAGGTGTTTTTTCATAAAAATACATAAAATGGACCTATTTGTAAAAGTTGAAAAATGTGTAATAAAAATCTGATTTGATGAAAAATGTGGGTTGATATGAGCATGGTGCAGCTAGGCTTAAGTAACAAAGAAATTTAATGCGTTTCATTTTACGAGCCTAAGGACTAATTTGTAACTATGTGAAAGTTTAGGGGAAAAACTATAATTTTACCAAAGTATAATTTTTGGACTGATTTGAACAATGTGGTAATTAAATGAGCTAAATTTTCTATTATAGATCAAGAAAAACGAAGTTCGGACCTAGGCAGGGGAAAGAATAAGGTTGTGGACTAAATCGAATTAGTTAGCCATATTTTGTACCGAGGTAAGTTCATGTGTAAATAGTGAAATATCATGAACATATTTTTAATGTATTGATATTGTATGAATTGTATAATTGATTCGATGAAAACATTCGACAAGTTCCGACAAGAGAGAGAGAATCCCGTTTGAACCTTAGGAATAGAATAGGATATGAGTGACATGTCACTAGGACCCCATGTGATGTATATGATTATGTGATCTGAGTGTTGGTCATGTACATTGTACCGGTGGTTAGGTAGTTCAGCATGTGTTGCAGATACTTGACAGCTTGTGTGAGCAGCCCATGTAGCTACATCTTAACCGTCAGCTTGTGTGAGTAGACCCGTGATTAGCTCGAGAGCGAGCCTTTATGTGATATGAAATATGAGGTAGTTTGGCTACATATGTGGCACTTGTGTGCAATGACCTTCTGTGTATCCGTTTAGTATTCCAAGTGTTCATTGGGTATGTCAAGAACGAGAAAGAGTATGTTAAGTCACGAGTTGGTACTGGTATGTACGAAAAACTCATAAGAATGAGCTGGTTAAGTGATGAGCTATTGGCAAGATTAAGAGTGATTAAGTTATGCTTATGAAACCATGATGATAAATATGTGATTTATGTTAAGTTAAATTGTATGATATTCATGCTAAATGTTGCTTAATATTGTTTATTATTGCATGTGAACTTACTAAGCTTTATGCTTACTCCCATTCCTTTCCATTTTTTTATAGTATCACCAAGCTAGCTCGAGAATCGAAGGACGTCAGAGCTCGATTCACACTATAAAATTAATCCTTTGTGTATAGCTGGTTTAGTTATTTTGAATATGGCATGTATAGGGACTTGGTCTTTTTGTGATATGTGTCATTATTGATATGGCCAAATACGTTAACTTGTAATGGTAATTGATTCATTTTGTAAATGACCACTTGGTATTGGCTAATATTGGTTAAGTATGTATACATATGATGATGCCTTCCATGGATGTGGTTATTGCATGATTTGTGATGATAAGTATGAGATGTTGTATGTGATAGAAATTAGCATGAAATTAATGTGTGGATGTTTTGGTTGTGGCTAAATTGGTAGTGCGTATATACTTGGATTGGTGTTATTTGATGTTGTGTAGGTTGGTGCAAGTAAGGATGGCAAAAATGCTTGGTAAATAACCTTATTTTTGTCCACATGGGTAGATACATGGGCGTGTGTCTAGGCCATGTGTGACACACAGCTTGCCCTACGGGTGTGTGATCTAGCTGTGTGTCCCTTGTATTGTAAATTTTAGCTTCGAATTGGCTACACGAGCAGAGACACGGCCGTGTGTCTCATCCGTGTGAAGGACACGGCCCAAGGATATGGGCGTGTGAAATTTGCACCTATTTTAGGGAAAATTATTAAATTAAATTGCCCACACGGGCATGTGCCTCAGCTGTGTGACCCTAATTTTTTGATGACGTCATAAACAGAGAGTTACACGGGCGTGTCCCAAGCCACACGGGTGTGTGAGACCACACGACCTACCCACACGGGCGTGTAACCATCCAAAGCATGAAAATTTTCTAAATGTTGTAAAAATTTTGAAAGTTGTCGGTTTTGTCCCGAAACACTTCCAAAGCACGTTTTGTGGCCTTGTAGGCTCGTTTAAGGGACGATATGAATGTTTATGAAAAGTTTTAAATTTGAGTGGAAATTCATGTCTCGCTAGAGGGAGGCCACAAAGAAATTCGGGAAATGGAGCAAGTAGCAAGAGTGCACCTAGAGATTCAGTTGTGAGACTCGAGAGTAGAGCACCTGTGAGGATTTATGCCATTCGCGCTCGCGAAGAGGCATCATCTCCTAAGTTGATTGCAGATACTTTTTCTCTCAATGATACTAATATTGTTGCTTTTGATTGATCCGGGATCAACCCATTCGTATGTTTGTATGAAATTGGTATCTAGTATGAATATGCTTGTTGAGTCTATAGAATTTGTAATAAAAGTGTCGAACCCTCTAGGCAAGCATGTGTTAGTTGACAAAGTATGTAAGAATTGTCCCTTGATGATTAGAGGTCATTGTTTTTCGGCTAATCTTATGCGTTTTTCCATTTGATGAATTTGATGTAATTCTTGGTTTGGATTGGTTGACATTCATGAGGTGGTAGTAAATTGTGGAAGAAAAATTATTGAACCGAAATGTGAAAGTGGTAATATTTTTCAAGTTGAATCAGATGAATTAGAAAGATTGCCAGTTGTGATCTCTTCTATGACAACTTAGAGGTATATGAGAAAAGAGTTTAAATCTTATCTTGCCTTTGTGTTGAATACCAAAGTGTTTGAGTCAAAGATTAAGTCAGTACCGGTAGTATGTGAGTATTTAGATGTGTTTCTGAAAGAGTTGCCAGGATTACCTCGAGTTAGAGAAGTTGAATTTGGTATTTAGTTAGTCCTTGACATTACACCTATTTTGATTGCTCCGTATAGAATGGCTCCAACAGAATTAATAGAGTCGAAAGCTTAGTTGCAAGAGTTGACGGATAAAGGTTTTGTGAGACCTAGTTTTTCTCCGTAGGGTGCACCAGTATTATTTGTGAAAAAGAAAGACGGCTCTATGAGACTGTGCATTAAATACCGACAACTCAATAAGGTGACCATAAAGAATAAGTATCCTTTGCCAAGAATAGATGATCTATTTGACCAATTGAAAGGGGCCACATGGTTTTCAAAGATAGACTTGAGGTCTGGTTACTATGAGTTGAGAGTTAAAGACTCAAATGTGCCGAAAACTGCATTCCGGACGAGGTATGGTCACTATGAATTTTTGGTTTTGCCTTTTGGTTTAACAAATGCTCCCGCTGTGTTTATGGACTTAATGAATTAGATTTTTAGACCATACTTAGATAAGTTTGTAGTTGTTTTTATTGATGATATACTGATTTATTCCCGAGATGAGTCTGAACATGCCGAGCACTTGAGAACTATTTTGCAAACTTTGAGAGACAATCAACTTTATGCTAAGTTTAGTAAAAGTGAGTTTTGGCTTCGAGAAGTCAGATTTTTGGGGCACATTATTTCGAGTGATGGTATTCAAGTTGACTCGAGTAAGATTTCTGCAATTGTCGATTAGAAACTACCGAGGAATGTATCCGACGTTAGAAGCTTTCTAGGCTTAGCCGGTTATTACAGACAATTTGTTAAAGGATTTTCCATGATTGCTACTCTGATGACATAGTTGCTACAAAAGGACGTCAAGTTCAAATGGTCAAAAAAGTGTCAACAGAGTTTTAAGAAGTTGAAGGATTGTTGACTGAGGCACCGGTCTTAGTACAACCTGAGCCGAGAAAAAAATCTGTGATCTATAGTGATGCATCCTTGAATGGATTAGGTTGTGTGCTTATGCAAGAAGGCAAAATGATAGCTTATGCCTCGAGGCAATTGAAATCGCATGAGAAAAATTATCCAACACATGATTTGGAGTTAGCCGCCATTGTGTTTGCGTTAAAGATTTGGGACGTCATTTGTATGGTGAGAAATGTAATGTTTATACTAATCATAAAAGTTTAAAGTACTTACTGACTCAAAAGGATTTGAATTTACGGCAAAGGAGATGGTTGAAATTGTTAAAAGATTACGAGTTAGTGATTGACTATCATCCAGGAAAGGCGAACGTGGTCGCCGATGCTTTGAGTAGGAAGTCGTTGTTTACTTTGAGAGCCATGAGCACTCAATTGACCTTATCCAATAATGGTTCAATTCTAGCTGAATTGAGAGCTAGAACAATGTTTTTTTCAAGAGATTTGTGAAGCTCAGCAACGTGACAGTGATTTGTAAGACAAAAGAGCCCAATGTGAATCGAGTATGGAATCAGATTTTCAGATTGGTTCCGATGAGTGTTTGATGTTCTGAGATAAGATTTGTGTTCCCAAAGATACCGAGTTAATTCAAAAGATTTTGCATGAGGCACATAGTGGTTATTTGTCAGTTCACCCTAGTAGTACGAAAATGTATAATGACTTGAAGAAATTGTATTGGTGGCCGGGTATGAACAGAGATATCTCCGAGTTTGTTTTGAGATGTTTGATTTGCCAACAAGTGAAAGCCGAACACCAAGTTTTTTCGGGTTTACTTCGGCCAGTGATGGTACCCGAGTGGAAATGGGATAGGATTACGATGGATTTCTAACGGATTTACCTTTGACATTGAAAAAGAAAGATGCTGTATGGGTTGTAGTTGATAGATTGACGAAATCGGCTCACTTTATACTGGTACACACTAATTATTCACTAGATAAGCTAGCTGAATTGTACATTACTGAGATTGTGAGATTACACGAGGTGCTTGTTTCCATTATTTTAGATAAAGATCTGAGGTTTACTTTGAGGTTTTGGAAAAAAGTTGCAAGAAGCCTTGGGCACGAAATTGAATTTTAGTACAGCTTTTCATCCACAGATCGACGGTGAATCCAAGAGAATGATTCAAGTGCTTGAAGATATGCTCTGATGTTGTGTTTTAGAATTCGAAGGTGGTTGGGAAAAATATCTACCGTTGGTCGAATTTGCCTATAACAATAGTTTTTAGTCAAGTATTAAGATGGCACCTTATGAGGCATTGTATGGCCGCAAGTGCCGAACACCTTTGTATTGGACCAAACTTAGAGAGAATTAGATTTATGGGGTCGATTTAGTCAGAGAAACTAAAGAAAAAGTAAAGACAATTCGTGATTGTTTGAAAGTAGCTTCGGATAGACAAAAATCCTATGCAGATTTGAAACGGAAAGAGATTGAGTTTCAGGTCGGTGGTAAGGTATTCCTAAAAGTGTCTCCGTGGAAAAAAGTTCTTAGATTTGGCCAGAAGGGCATGTTGAATCCGCGCTTTATTGAACCGTATGAGATTATCGAAAGGATAGGGCTAGTAGCATATCGGTTGGCTTTGCCATTTGAACTGGAAAGGATTCACGATATGTTCAATGTGTCTATGTTGCGCCAAAATCGATCAGAACCTTCACATGTGATTTCACTGATAGAGGTTGAGATTCGACCGAATATGACTTATGGCGAAGAGCCAGTTAAGATTTTGGCTCGGGAAGTCAAACAATTGAGGAATAAAAGTATAGCCCTAGTGAAAGTATTATGGCAAAAGCATGGGGTTGAAGAGGTTACATGGGAACCCGAGGAAATCGTGAGAAAACAATACCCAAACCTTTTTACTGGTAAAATTTTCGAGGACGAAAATCCCTAGAGGGAGAGTTATAACATCCCGATTTTGGGCTTAGTCGGAACAGTGGTTTCGGGACCACGAATCCAACCTAGTAAATCTTGTTTCTATCTTATTTTCATGTTCTACAGTTTCACGAAATGATTTCGTGAAAATTTTGTTTGAAAATTCTGACGTTTGGGCACTCAGTTTAGTCAAAAGGACTAAATCGTAAAAAGTGTAAAAGTTGAGTTCTACATGTTAGAAGTGTCCAATTGATATGAGATTTTAAATTAGAGGTCCATAGATGGTAATTAGACTATTTTTTAAGTTATTGGACAAAAATGGGCATGGAGAGATAAAATTTCAAAGAAAGACTAAAAGGGCATTTTGGTCATTTGGTAAATAAAAGAATAAAAAGGGAAAAACAAGTCAAAATTGTGTCCATCTTCTTCCTCCCTTAGCCGAAATTTCCAAGACACTATAGCTAGGGTTTCTTCAACTCTCAAGCTTGATAGTAAGTGCATCCTAGCTCCGTTTTTAATGCTCTTTACGTTTTTAAAGTCGTATTCACCCGATCTTTCCATTTGTACCATTATTTTGAAGTAGGTTTCATGTTTAAAAATTTATCCATGTGTGACATGCATGTATTTTGATGTTTAATGGTAGAAAATGAAAATCTGATGTGTAATAAACAACTTTTACTAGGTGATTCTTCATGAAAATACCTAAAAGGGACCTATTTGTAAAAGTTGTAAAATGTGGAGTAAAAATCTGATTTGATGAAAAATGTGGGCTGATGTGAGCATGTGCATGGGTCGGCTAGGCTTTAGTAACAATGAAATTTAATGCATTTTATTTTACGAACCTAAGGACTAATTTGTAAATATGTGAAAGTTTAGGGGTAACATTATAAATTTGCCAAAGTATGGTTTTTGGACTGATTTGAACAATGTGGTAATTAAATGAGATAAATTTGCTATTATAGATGAAGAAAAATAGAGTCTGAACCTAGACCGGGGAAAGAACAAGGTTGTGGACTAAATCGAATTAGTTAGCCATATTTTGTACCTAGGTAAGTTCATGTGTAAATAATGCAATATCATGAACATATTTTTAATGCATTAATATTGTATGAATTGTATAATTGACTCGATGAAAACATTTGACAAGTTCCGACAAGAGAGAGAGAATCCCGTTTGAACCTTAGGAATAGAATAGGATACGAATGACATGTCACTAGGACCCCATGTGATGTATATGATTATGTGATTCGGGTGTTGGTCATGTACATTGTACCGGTGGTTAGGTAGTCCGGCATGTGTTGCAGATACCTGACAACTTGTGTGAACAGCCTGTGTAGTTACATCTTGACCGTCAGCTTGTGTGAGCAGACCCGTGATTAGCTCGAGAGCGAGCCTTTATGTGATATGAAATTTGGGGTAGCTTTGGCTACATATGTGGCACTTGTGTGCAATGACCTTCCGTGTATCCGTTTAGTATTCCAAGTGTTCAACGGGTATGTCAAGAATGAGAAAGAGTATGTTAAGTCACAAGTTGGTATTGGTATATACGAAAAACTCATAAGAATGAGCTGGTTAAGTGATGAGCTTTTGGTAAGATTAAGAGAGATAAAGTTATGCTTATGAAACCATGATGATAATTATGTGATATATGTTAAGTTAAATTGTATGATATTCATGCTAAATGTTGCTTAATATTGTTTATTATTGCATGTGAACTTACTAAGCTTTATGCTTACTCACATTCCTTTCCATTTTTTTATAGTATCACCAAGCTAGCTCGGGAATCGAAGGACATCGGAGCTTGATTCACACTGTCAAATTAATCCTTTGGGTATAACTGGTTTAGTTATTTTTAATATGGCATGTATAGGGACTTGGTCTTTTTGTGATATGTGTCATTATTGATTTGGCCAAATGTGTTGGCTTGTAATGGTAATTGATTCATTTTGTAAATGACCATTTGGTATTGGCTAATATTGGTTAAGTATGTATACATATGATGATGCCTTCCATGGATGTGGTTATTGCATGATTTGTGATGATAAGTATGAGATGTTGTATGTGATAGAAATTAGCATGAAATTGATGTGTGAATGTCTTGGTTGTGGCTGAATTGGTAGTGTGTATATACTTGGATTGGTGTTGTTTGATGTTGTGTAGGTTGGTGCAAGTAATGGTGGCAAAAAGGCTTGGTAAATAACCTTATTTTTGTCCACATGGGTAGACACACGAGCGCGTGTCTAGGTCGTATGTGACACACAGCTTTCCCTACGGGTGTGTGATCCGACTGTGTGTCCCCTGTATTGTAAATTTTAGCTTCGAATTGGCTACACGGGCAAAGACACAGTCGTGTGTCTCAGCTGTGTGAAGGACACGACCCAGGGATATGAACGTGTGAAGTCTGCACCTATTTTAGGGAAAATTATGAAATTAAATCACCTACACGGCCTAGGATAAGGGCGTGTGCCTCGGTCGGATGACCCTAATTTTTTGATGATGTTATAAACAAAGAGTTACACGGGCTGAGGACACGGGCGTGTCCCAAGCCACATGGGCATGTGAGGCCACACGGCCTAGCCACACGGGCCTGTAACCTTCTAAAGCATGAAAATTTTCCAAGTGTTGTAAAAATTTTAAAAGTTCTCGATTTAGTCCCGAAACACTTCCAAAGCACGTTTTGGGCCCTGTAGGCTCATTTAAGGGACAATATGAATGTGTATGAAAATTTTTAAATTTGAGTGGAAATTCATGTCTCTATTTTGAATGTATGTTTGAGTTTAAGTCTGAAAATGCCTCATACCCTGTTCAAGCGTCAGATGCGGGTAAGGGATGTTACAAAAATGGTTTAGTCCCGATTGAATATTGTATTTCGATGATTATTTGTGCTTTCTTGAAACAAATAAAGTCCTGCATTTGTTGTGGATAGGATTTAGCTCGGACGAGTAATCCTATTGACCTTATTAGAAAAATGATTTAGCCTAGACGGGTAATCTCGATATAATACCTCTCGAGCATACATTATGATTAGGGTTTAGCCTGGATTGGTAATCCTAGTGGAGCTCCTCTGAGCATACGTTATATAAAGGATTTAGCCTAGACTGGTAATCCTATTATATGACATGTGGCTCGAGAGAGTGTTTCTTGGTTAAGTGCCCTAATGGGTACCCTTGGAATAAGAAATTGACGAATTATTGAATTGTACAGTTCGAGTGTACTACTTGAGCATCTATCGGAATTTCAATGATTCAACGGGTATAAAAACTCTTGACATGGCATGAGAATCTTAAGATGAAATGTTAATGACTTGAAAGAATATTGCTTGATGAGCTCATCTATTTTACTTCATTGATATGAAGATTTTGGTGACTAACATGTTTGGCAATTTAGCCAAATGAATGGAAAACATGATATTGTATGCTTAAATTTAATGAATAGGATTGGTAAGTTTAGTTTCTGTTATACGAACTTACTATGCATGTAATTCTTACTCTTTTTATTTTTCCCCTGTTTTATAGTGCTCGGAAGCTTGTAAAGGTTGGAAGACCATTGGAGCATCGTCACACTATCAACTAGCTATTTTGGGTATATATAATGAAAACATTTTGATATAATGGCATGTATAGGACAACTTGGTCAATAGTGGCTTGAAAATGTTATTTTGTAACCTAGCCGTTGGAATGACTACTAATGGTTTATTTTGGGATGACTAAGTAGATTATTATGATATATATATGCACATGTGTTATGTAAGAATATGTGATCAAATGTTGTGAATGCCTAAGTTAATCCAAGGTAAGTTTACAAACACATATGCTTGTAATGGTATGCCATGATGAATGATGGAATTGTCTAATTTGAATGCTTGGATTGGTTGGTATTGGATGTGTGTTTCAAGTGCAGGTCTTGGGTGAAATTTTGGGTGAGAAATGAAGCTAGAAATGGCTTCATTTTGTCTACATGGGTAAACACACGGGCGTGTGTCTAGACCGTATGTGACACACAACCTGGTAACATGGGCATGTGGTTAGGCTATGTGTCCCTTGCACTTTAATTTTGAGAAATAGAATGCTCAGAATTGAGCACATTGGTAGAGACATGGGCGTGTGTCTTGGCCATGTGAAACCTACACCTAATTTCGAATTGAATTAATTAACCACACGGCCTAGCACACGGGCGTGTGGCATGGCTGTGTGTGTAAGTCAGAGAGTTACACGAGGTCGAACAGGCCTATAGTACGGGCATGTCCCAGGGTCACACAGGCGTGTCCCTTGGACCACACGGGCATGTGAGCCCTGCACCTTGGAAAATTTTGTAATTTCGTGAAAATTTCTTAGAGGTCTCGATTAAGTCCCGACTCGATTCTAATGCTCGTATTGGGCCTCAAGGGCCTAATCAAGGGACGTTATGAATGATTTTGAAATTTGAATAGTAACTTTCATGACTTATCTGTAAATGTTTCTGAAAGTTTTGGTAATGCTCCGAAACCCTATTCCGACGACGGATACGGATTAAGGGTGTTATAGTGGTATTAACTCATGCATCAATGGATATAAACTTATTCTTATCATAAACTTATATACTAACATAATTTCAACAACTAACACATAATAAGCACTTATGTGATTACCAAAACATCACTTCAAAAATAGCCAAACTTAGACCATCACTAGCCATTCCAATGGCTAGATTACAAAACAATAATTTCAAGCCATCAATGGCCAAATAAGCTTATACATGCCATTATACCAAATGAGATTTTCTATTATACCAAAATAAGATAGTGGATAGTGTGATGATTACTCTGACCGACTTCCAACCTTCGCTAGCTTTTGAGCACTACAAAATAGGGAAAATTAAACGGACTTAGTAAGTCTGTATAATAGAAAAGAAACTTACCAATCATATTTATCAATACAAGCATACATAGTCATACTTTCCATAAATTTTGGGTGAGTTTACCTAAACACTGTGACACCCCTTACTCGTATTCAATGCTGGTACAGGGTACAAGGCATTACCGGACTTACAAAACAAGAAATCACACAATTCCGCGTCATAAATTTGCGTCCAAATTAAAACCATTTACATTCATTCATAGAGTCCCTAATACGGGCTTACGAGACCCAAAACATGCTTTGGAAGTAGTTCGGGACTAGACCAAGAACTTTAGAAATTTTTACCAAAATTATACATGCCATTATACCAAAATGAGATTTCCAGTTATACCAAAACGGGATAGTGGATAGTGAGATGACTGCTCTGACCGACTTCCAACCTTCGTGAGCTTTGAGCACTATAAAATAGGGAAAAATAAATGGAGTAAGCATTTTATGCTTAGTAAGTTCGTATAACAGAAAATAAACTTACTAGTCTTATTTATTAACACAAGCACACATGCATACATACATATTCCATCAATTTTGAGTAAGTTACCTAACAACATGCACTTATTCAAACAAGTTAGTCACATAATTTCAAATGAACATCAAATAAATATAGATGAGCTCATCACATTACAAGCTTCCATTAATTTCACCATTCCACTTCTTCAAGAGTCTTTTCCGTCAAACTATTGAAATCTCGATGAATGTTCAGGTAATATATACACGTGCAAAAGTACCCCTTAGGTACATAATAAAAAGACACATCATTGAGTCGTACATTTTACCGTAGGATTTCTAGTCCAGGCTAAGTCCTATCCATAGCATATGCTCTAAAGAGCTTAATATGGATTACCCGTCTGGGCTAAATACAATTTATAACCTAACTCAAGAGGGCTTACATTAGAATTACCCATCCGGGCTAAATTCTATTTGCAACATATGTACTATTATTTTCAACCCATCAAAATTCAACATTCGACCGGGACTCGATAAATTGTCCATATTACACAACTTAAAATTATATCAATATGTATACATATCATCTCACACATAACAGCAAAATCATACAATTCAATTAAAACATATTAACATACATTTTTAAGTTACACGAACTTACCTTGAAAATGGTTCGTTTTTGAGTTTCTACTAATCCAAAACCTTTTACTTTCCTCGATCTAATTTCACAGTTGGTCTTTCAGGATCTATATGGATAAATTTAACTATTAATCTATCACATTTCAATCATATTTGCGTTCTATTACGTAATAGGAAAAATTACCATTTTGCCCTTATTCTTTTCAAAAATTTTGATTTTGCTCCTAGGCTCGAAAAATGAAATTCATGAAATTTAACCCTCTTTCCAAGCCTAGCTGAAATTCATTACTACATTTACTGCACATACATTTCATAAATTTTAGAATTTTCCATGGATTTTACCACTTTTTCATTTTAGTCCCTAAATCAAGTTTTCATAAAAAATTGCTTTGTAAAAGTTGTTTATCTATGAACAAACTTTCATTTTCCACCATAAATTTCTAATTTTCAGCATATTCATCCATGACCCAAATTTTATACCTTGATAAATTTTCAAATTAATCCCCTAAATAAAGAGATTAGGTTATCCCGATTCTAAAAATATAAAAATATTACAAAAAGAGACTTGATTTCATACCTTATTGAGCTTGAAAAGTTTTCATCCTTTCTCCTAGGGTTTCCTTAGAAATTTTGGGGATGAAGATGAATAGAAAAGATGATAATTCTTTTTTTTAATTATTTTTCATCTTTTAATTTTAGTGATTTCCAATTTAGGCTCTAGCTATTTCTAATTTTTCCATGGATGAGTCATTAAAATATCTACTAACTACCCTTCAATGGTCTAATTACCATTTAATGACCTTAAGTTTTGAATTCCATTGCTATTTGATACCTATAGCTACTAGAACAAAACTTTTGCATTTTATGCAATTTAGTCCTTTACCTAATTAACCACCCAATCGATAAAATTTTAGCTTCGAAATTTTCATGTGACCTTCTTTTCCTGATGCAAACCATAAAATAAAATAAAAATAAAATTTTAAATTTTAAATTTTTGGCTCAGATTTGTGGTCCCAAAAGCACTATTTCGATCTCACCGAAAATGGGTTATTACAACTCTCCCTCTTGAGAAATTTTCGTCCTAAAAAATTCTTACCATTGAAGAGGTTATGATATTGCTTCCTCATGGTATCCTCAGGCTCCCAGGTAGCCTCCTCTTTTCCATGCCGTTTCCAGAGGACTTTTACCAAAGCCACCTTTTTATTTCTTAGCTCTCTCATATCATATTCCAGTATTTTAATCGGTTCCTCATCGTAAGTCATATCAGGCTGAATTTCAACTTCTATTGGAGTAATAACATGTGAAGGATCTGATCGATATCGTCGTAGCATGTGAAACACATTATGAATCTTATCGAGTTTTGCTGGTAATGCTAATCGGTATGCAACAGGCACGATTCTTTCAATAACCTCATATGGCCCGATAAATCACGGACTCAATTTGTCTCTATGGCCGAATCGGAGAAACTTCTTCCAAGGTGACACTTTTAAAAATACTTCATCACCAACCTAAAATTCTATCTCTTTCTATTTTAAATCGTCATAGGATCTTTGACGAGCAGAGGCTGCTTTCAAACTGTCTTGAATTACTTTCACCTTTTCTTTGCTTTCATGGATCAAGTCAACTCCGTGTATCTTTTTCTCACTTAACTCTATCCAATACAATGGAGTTCTACATTTGTGACCATATAAAGCCTCATACGGTGCCATTTTAATACTGGATTGATAATTATTATTCTAAGTAAATTAAATCAAAAGCAGATACTTTTCCCATTTACCTTTAAATTCAAGTACACAACATCGAAACATGTCTTCTAGAATCTGTATCACACATTCAAACTATCCATCTGTTTGAGGATGGAATGTAGTACTGAAACGTAACTGAGTGCCCAGAGCTTCTTGCAACTTACTCCAAAATCGGGATGTAAATTGTGGATCTCTGTCTGAAATAATAGAGGTTGGCACTCAATGCAATCTTATAATTTTAGAGACATAAATTCAACCAACCTATCCAATGAAAAATCTATGCGTACCGGGATAAAGTGTGCTAACTTCATTAAATGATCGACAATTACCCATACAACATCTTTATTTTTCGATGACAAGGGAAAACCTCGATACAAAGTCCATGGTAATCCTTTCCCATTTCCATTCCGGGATTGTAATTGGTTGCAATAATCCCAAAGGCATTTGGTGTTCAGCCTTTACTTATTGACATATCAAGCATCTAGATACAAATTCAGAAATATCTCTTTTCATTCCTGGCCACTAGTACATTTTCTTTAAGTTGTTATACATTTTGTTACTACCGGGATGGATAGACATCGTACCATGATGAGCCTCATGTAAAATCTTCTGTACCAATTGTGAATTCTTTGGTACACATATTTTGTCTTTGTATAACAAACAACCATCAGAATCAATTTGAAATTCTGAATCAGGATTTGACTCACTCTGTACTCGTTTAGCCTGTAATTTACCATCATTCCTCTGAGCTTCACAGATTTGTTGCTGAAATGTTGGTCTAGCTCTTAACTTAACTATAATCGAATCGTCATCAGACAGGGACAACTGGGCATTCAACGCCCATAAAGCAAATAAATATTTTCGACTCAAGGCATCCGCCACTATATTAGCTTTCCCTAGATGATAGTCAATAACAAGATCATAATCTTTCAATAATTCCAACCACCTACGTTGTCTCAAATTCAGTTCTTTTTGTGTCATTAAATACTTTAGACTTTTGTGATCCATAAAAATGTGACATTTTTCACCAAAAAGATAATGTTGTCAAATTTTCAGTGCAAATACAATGGCTGCTAAGTCAAGATCATGTACCGCGTAATTTCTCTCATGTGGTTTTAGCTGCCTAGATGCATAAGCCACTACTTTACCATCTTGCATCAATACACATCCCAAACCGATCAATGAGGTATCGCTGTAGACTACAAACTCTTTATCCGATTTAGGTTGGACTAAAATGGGCATTTCCGTTAATAAGGCTTTCAATCTATCAAAACTCTGCTGGCACTTATCATTCCACTCGAATTTCACTTTTTTTGCAACAATCGAGTCGTCGGAGAAGCTATCATTGAAAACCCTTTAACAAATCTTTGATAATATCCTGCTAGCCCTAGAAAACTTCTAATTTCTGAAGCATGCTTCGATGGCTTCCAGCTTACAATTGCTGAAATTTTGTTCGAATCCACTCAAATACCCACTGCATATGCAACATGTCCAAGGAAAGTAACTTCCCGTAGCCAAAATTCACATTTACTAAATTTAGCATACAGCTATTTCTCACGCGAAGTTTGCAATACAATTCTCAGATGCTCAGCATGCTCATTCACATCTCGAGAGTAAACCAAAATATAATCAATAAAAATAAATACGAACCTGTTCAGGTATGATCTGAAAATTTTGTTCATTAAATCCATAAATACCGTTGGAGTATTGGTTAATCCGAATGGCATCACCAAAAACTCATAATGCCCATATCTAGTTCTGAAAGTTGTCTTTGGCACATCCGAATCTTTTACCCATAGTTGATAGTAACCAGATCATAGATCAATTTTTAAAAATATTATGGCACCTTTTAATTGATCAAACAAGTCATCTATACGAGGTAATGGGTACTTGTTCTTTATTCTGACTTTATTAAGTTGTCTATAATCAATGCATAATCTCAATGATCCATCTTTCTTCTTTACAAACAACACTGGTGCACCCCACGGTGAAAAGCTGGGTCTGGCAAATCCTCAATCAATAAACTCTTGCAACTACACCTTCAGGTCTTTCAATTCGGTAGGAGCCATTCTATATGGTGCTATAGATATCGGTGTCATCCCTAGCACAAGGTCTATGAAAAATTCCACCTTTCTAGCTGGAGGTAAACCAGGTAGTTCTTCTGGAAATACCTCAGGAAACTCACAAACAACCGGCACTGACTAGATTTTCAACTCTGACACTTTGGTTTCTAGTACAATAGCAAGGTATGCCTCATACCCCTTTTTAATATATCTCTGTGTTGATATTGTTGAAATCATATTAGGCAATCCATCTAGTTTCTCAGATTCAACCCGGAGTAACTCACCATTCTGACACTTCAATACAATATATTTATACTTACAATTCACTATTGTATCATGTTGGGATAACCAACCCATTCCCAATATTACATTAAATTCATCAAAGGGAAACAACATCAAATTAGCCGAAAAACAGTGACCCTCTATAATCAACAGAAAATTCTTACAAATTTTATCCACCATAACATGCTGACCCAAGGGGTTTGAAACTTTAACCACAAATTTGGTGAATTCAACAATCATATTTTTATCAGATACAAATTTCGTGCATATGTATGAATGCGTAGAACCAGGATCAATCAAAGCAATAATATCAGTATCAAGTAAAGAGAATGTACCAGTGATAACATCTGGTGCTGAAGCATCTTCTCTTGCACGTATCGCATATGTTCTTGCCAGGGCTCGAGCCTCAAGTTTAGCTGTCGAGTCTTTTGCAACACTACGATTGCCACTGGCATTTTCGAAATATCGTGGTGGTCTACCCCTCGAGACAGGATTACTTCACTTCGGGATCTGTTCAATGTCTTTCTCAACTCTTTTCGAGAAATCTTTAAGAAAATGGTCGAGGGAACAAGCCTCACTTCTCATCTGGCACTCTCCGGAATGTAATTTATTACAGATATTGCATCGTGGTTTGGGGTTTCCAGCACTCCCAACACTGGTGTTAAGGGAGACAAAGACCTCGGGTTGGTGCGTTTAGAGCTTCGTTCCTTTCCCGAATACTCCCTTGAGTTAGCAAAACATTCATGATAATTTTTTGATTTATTTGAAGCAGATGATTGCGCATTGCTTACAAATCTTTTACTTGAAACCCGCACTTCCCTTTTTGCTTACTTCTTTTCTTTGCTTAATTCCTTGGCCTTGTATGCTTGTTTAGCCAACACTGCGAATTCTCTTAATTCAAGAATTCCAATCAACAGCTTAATATCTTCTTTTAACCTTTCTTCTAATTGTTTGCACATTTCGGCTTCAGTCTGAACCCATTCACTAGCATACTTGCTCAATCTAACAAATTCTCGTTCATACTCGGACATTGTCATATTCCCTTGTTTAAGCTCTAGAAATTCCTTCTTTTTTCTGGTCCAAGAATTTTTGACTAATATACTTCTTTTTAAACTCTATTTGGAAAAATTCCCATGTAATATTTTCCCTAGGTACCACAGAAGATATGGTTTTCCACCAATGATAGGCCATGTCTTTCAACAAGGATACCGCACATTTCAGACGTTTGGCTGGTGTAAGTGAAAACTCATCTAGAACCCGAATAGTATTTTCCAACCAGAACTCGACCTTCTCTAGATCATCATCAGCCGTTGCCCTAAATTCTTCAGCCCCATGTTTTCTAATTTTATCTACCAGAGCCTTACCAATTCTAACAAATCTAGCATCATGTGGCGTTTCATCATTTTGTGAAGCAGGTGGGGGAGGTCATTGAACAGCGGGATTTGTTCTCATATATTCACTAAACCATTCATCCATCAATTCAAAGAAGGTTGATTTTTAGCTCACTTCAGCCCTCAAATACGGGCTTTCCACTACCACTAGATGTAGCTCACTATACGGAAGCTTGAGCGACACTATCAGCTTCCTCAATCTCAGCTCTAGCTTGGTTGGAAGACATTACTATATGAAAATACATTTAAAAGTGGTCAGGAGATATCACACTATCATAACTTATATAATGGCATGTATAGCTAGACTCGTACTTGCTACGTTACTTCGAGAATCGACTAAACTGTATCTCTGATGCCACTAAACATAACACCCTTTACCCGTATTCAATGCTAAAACAGGGTATGAGGCATTACCGGGCTTACAAAACAAGCAATCACACAATTCTACATCATAAATTTGCATCCAAATTAAAACCATTTACATTCATTCATAGAGTCCCTAATATGGGCCTACGATACCTAAAACATGCTTTGGAAGTAGTTCAGGACTAAACCGAGAACTTTAGAAATTTTTATCAAACTTAGAAAATTTTTGCTATGTACAAGGGTCACACACCCGTGTGGTTCGGGACACACCCATGTGGTAACACACACTCGTGTCCCTAACCCATGTAACTCTCTAACTTGTAAGCCATGAACAAATTGGAGTCACACGGCCAAGTCACAAACTCGTGTGCTAGGCTGTGTGACGAATTTTTTTTCGAAATTAGGTGCAGTTCTCATACAGGCGTGTAACACGCCCATGTCCAAGGTCGTGTCAACCACACGGCTGAGACACACGCCCGTGTCTCTACCCTTGTGCCCAATTTTGAGCATTCTGTTTCTCATTCTTAAGATACAAGGGACACACAGCCGGACCACATGCCCATAGGACACACGACCTAGACACACGCCCGTGTGCTTGCCCATGTGGATAAAATTAAGCCATTTCCTAGCCTCATTTGTTACCCAAATTTATTATGTTTCTGCACTAAAACACACCAAATACAATTCAACCATTTCAAGCATCCATCTTAAGCAAATTTCATCATTTACAAGGCATACCACCACATGCATACATGTTTATAATTTTACCATGGACTAATCCATTTGATGGAGACACTTAAACATTTACCCAATATATGTGAAGATAGCATAGCATGACATTACAAGTGTATCAAAATGGCCATTTCTAACCACTCTAATGGCTAGGTTACAAAACAACCATTACAAGCTATCATTGGCCAGCCAAGCTTATACATGCCATTATACCAAAATGAGATTTCTAGTTATACCAAAATGAGATAGTGGATAGTGTGATAACTGCTCCGACCGACTTCCAACCTTTGCGAGCTTTGAGCACTATAAAACAGGGAAAAATAAATAGAGTAAGCATTTTATGCTTAGTAAGTTCGTATAATGGAAAATAAATTTATCAGTCTTGTTTAGTAACACAAGCACACATATATACATATCCGACTGACTTCCAACCTTCGCAAGCTTTGAGCACTATAAAACAGAGAAAAATAAATGGAGTAAGCATTTTATGCTTAGTAAGTTCGTATAATGGAAAATAAACTTACCGGTCTTATTTGTTAACACAAGCACACATACATACATATTCCATCAATTTTGAGTAAGTTACCTAACGATATGCACTTATTCAAACAAGTTAGTCACATAATTTCATATGAATATCAAATAAACATAGATGAGCTCATCACATTACAAACTTCCATTAATTTCACCTTTCCACTTCTTCAAGAGTCTTTTCCGTCGAACTGTTGAAATCTTGATGGATGTTCAGATAATATACACATGTGCAAAAGTACCCATTGGGTACATAATAAAAAGGCACACCCTTGAGTCATACATTTTACAGTAGGATTACCAGTCCAGGCTAAATCCTATCCATAGCATATGCTCTAAAGAGCTTACTATGGATTACCCGTCTGGGCTAAATCCAATTTATAACCTAACTCAAGAGGGCTTACATTAGAATTACCCGTTCAGGTAAAATTCTATTTGCAGCATATGTACTATTATTTTCAACCCATCAAAATTCAACATTCGACCGAGACTCGATAAATTGTCCATATTACACAACTTAAAATTATATCAATATGTATACATATCATCTCATACATAACAGCAAAATCATACAATTCAATTAAAACATATTAACATACATTTTTAAGTTACACGAACTTACCTTGAAAATGGTTCGTTTTTGAGTTTCTACTAATCCAAAACCTTTTACTTTCCTCGATCTAATTTCACGGTTGGTCTTTCAGGATCTATATGGATAAATTTAACTATTAATCTATCACATTTCAATCATATTTGCGTTCTATTACGTAATAGGAAAAATTACCATTTTGCCCTTATTCTTTTCAAAAATTTTGATTTTGCTCCTAGGCTCGGAAAATGAAATTCATGAAATTTAACCCGCTTTCCAAGCCTAGCCGAAATTCATTACTACATTTACTGCACATACATTTCATAAATTTTAGAATTTTCCATGGATTTTACCACTTTTTCATTTTAGTCCCTAAATCAAGTTTTCATCAAAAATTGCTTTGTAAAAGTTGTTTATCTATGAACAAACTTTCATTTTCTACCATAAATTCCTAATTTTCAGCATATTCATCTATGAACCAAATTTTATACCTTAATAACTTTTCAAATTAATCCCCTAAATAGTGAGATTAGGTTATCCTGATTCCAAAAATATAAAAATCATTAAAAACGATACTTGATTTCATACCTTATTGAGCTTGAAAAGTTTTCATCCTCTCTCCTAGGGTTTCCATAGAAATTTTGGGGATGAAGATGAATAGAAAAGATGATAATTATTTTTTTAATTATTTGTTTTCTTTTAATCTTAGTGGTTTCCAATTTAGTCCCTAGCTATTTCTAATTTTTTCCATAGATGAGTCATTAAAATATCTACTAACTACCCTTCAATGATCTATTTACCATTTCAGGACCTTAAGTTTTGAATTCCATTGCTATTTGATACCTACAGCTACTAGAACAAAACTTTTGCATTTTATGCAATTTAGTCCTTTACCTAATTAACCACACAATCGATAAAATTTTCCCATTGAAAGTTTCATGTGACCTTCCTATCCTGATGCCAACCATAAAATAAAATAAAAATAAATTTTTAAATTTTTAGCTTGAATTTGTGGTCCCGAAACCACTGTTTCGATCTCACCGAAAATGGACTGTTACAAACACAAACACTTAATCAAACAAGTTAAGCACATAACCTCATATAAAAATCAAGTAAACATAGATGAGCCCATTACATTATAAGCATCCATTAATTTCACCTTTTCACACTTCAAGATTCTTTTCCGTTGAACTATTGAAATTTTGATGGATGTGCGGTAATATACTCATGTGCAAAAGTACCTATTAGAGTACAAAATAAAAAAGGCACACTTTTGAGTCGCACATTTTATAGTAGGATTACCAGTCTAGGCTAAATTCTATCCATAGCATATGCTCTAGAGAGCTTAATTTGGATTACCCGTCTGGGCTAAATCCAATTTATAACCAAAGCTCAAGAGGGCTTACATTATAATTCCTCGTCCGGGCTAAATTCTATCTGCAACATGTGCAGTATTATTCTTATTTAAGAAATCACCTTAATCCACCGAAATTCAACATTCAACCGGAACATGACAATTTGTCCATATTTCACAACTTATGACTATTCCATTATGTATCTCATCTCATACATATCAACACAATCATACAATTCAATTCATGCATATTAATATACATACTTAAGTTATAAGAACTTACCTTGAAAATGGTTCGTATTTGAATGTCAACTAATCCGAAACATTTTGCTTTCCTCGATCTTGTTTCGTAGTTGGTCTTTCCGGATCTATATGGATAAATTTAACTATTAATCTATCACATTTCATTTACATTTGCATTCTATTACATCCTAGGTAAAATTACCATTTTGCCCCTATCCTGTTCAAAAATTTTAATTTCGTCCCTAGGCTCGGAAAATGAAATTCATGAAATTTAACCCTCTTTCCAAGCCTAGCCGAAATTTATATACTACATTTACAGCACATACATTTCACAAATTTCATAATTTTTCATGGGTTTTACCACTTTTTAATTTTAGTCCCTAAATTAAATTTTCATAAAAAATTACTTTGTAAAAGTTGTTTATCTATGAATAACTTTTCATTTTCTACCATAAATTTTTAATTTTCAGTATATTCATCCATGACCCAAATTTCATACCTTGATAACTTTTCAAATAAATCCTCTAAATAGAAAGATTATACTATCCTGATTCTAAAAATATAGAAATTACTAAAAACGGGACTTGATTTTATACCTTTTTAAGCTTGAAAAGTTTTCTTCCTCTCTCCTAGGGTTTCCATAGAAAAATTGGGGAAGATAATATGAAAATAGATGATTTTTTTCTTTTTAATTAATTATCATCTATTAATTTTATTGATTTCCAATTTAATCCCTACTTTTTTCTAATTTTTCCATGGATGAGTAATTAAAATATCTACTAACTACTCTTTAATGGTCTAATTACCATATAAGGGCCTTAAGTTTTGAATTCCATAGCTATTTGAAACTTATAGCTACTAGAACCCAACTTTTACATTTATGCAATTTAGTCCTTTCCCTAATTAAACACACAATCAGTAAAATTTTCGTATCAAAATTTTCATGTGACCTTCCTATCATGATGCCAACCATAAAATAAAATAAAATAAAACATTATTTTTTTGGTTAGGATTTGTGGTCCAGAAACCACTGTTTCGACCTCACCGAAAATGGGCTATTGCAAATTTCTTAATATCAGAAATACAAAAATGACGGGGTTGTTTAACTCGAACATGGAGGGTCAGGCTCGTAGACTTGGGTTGAATAAGATGGGAATGAAGGATTTTGTTTCGTTCAGAGACATACTAGTTGGCCAAACTAGGAGAGATGGAGACAAGGGGCTTAGCTTTTTTAAAGAGGATAATATTGTGTTAGGTGAAAATGATGTGTTGAAAGATGATTTGAATGGTCTATGTTATACTATACGCCGATAATGGCAGTAGGAATGATCGCAAAACAATAAGAAAGAAAAATAAGAACACGCAGATTTTACGTGGAAAACCCTTATCGGGAAAAAACCATGGGCAGAGGAGGAGAAATTCACTAATGTTGAAAAACAACAATACAAGAGATTTGCGGTTATGTGCAATTTTTAAGAGCTAAAACCTGTCTAATAGAAGAATTATAGTCCTATAATGATTCAACTTGTGTGGCACACTCAATTTTGACTCTATTTTATTTCTTTAACAAATGAGTTGCACATCAAACTTTTTAGGATGGATCAATAGGATTCGGGTCACACAACTCTAACAGTCTACAATTCATAGGTTTCTCGAATTATGTTCAGACTTAGTCAAAAAGAGTATGTCATATTTATACTTTATGGAAAACTACGATGCTGGTGAAGTTGATAAATATTGAGAATGGGTACTTTCTCGTGAAATTCCAATCAAAGAAAGATTATAAAAAGGTATTTGCAAGGGGTCCTTGTTGAATCTGGTGCCATATTTTCCTCAATATACACTTGTATTTTTTTTGAATAGATTATTTAATAAAACAAATTCATTGATTACATTAATATACTTTGTATAATTATCCTCACATGGTTCTTGCACGCAAAGAAAAATAGAAGCAAATGCTACTCATTGGTTGTTTATTATTTAAACTGATACTAAATGGTATTACGTGGTCAGATCATAGTTCAAAAAGACAACTTGTATTAGTAGATGAACTATGTCCTTAGTCTAATCAGAAATGATCAAATTGGTTGAAAAGCTAATATGTCATCTATCAAGTCCAATTAGGGAGATGTATTGTCTTAGGCATCGGAGCAGATGACTCCCAGAAGATAGAGACATAGATGTGACTGACTAAACTGATAGTATATCGGACAAGACCCAAGTAGAATAGATCCTGAATCTGTTTATAGATTTATTCACTTGTGACGTTCATAGTGTGACATACCTAAATCCTGAATGGATGACGGACTATGTATGTGTGACTTGTACACTTTGATGTAAGTAAAAGCTTGAGCTCAAATAGATAAGGAATTGAAAGCTTGTGCGTTGGTATACGACTTTTCCAGTATGTAGCGTCATTCACAACAATGAAACTCATAGTGTAACACCCTGAAAATTTCTACAGTAAGATATTATTCTTAATATTGTAAAATAAGGAAATGAAGTGACAAGAAGAGGGAAATTGAGTTATGTCACTGGGAAGTATATTATGACATGTTGATTCAAGATAGGACTAAATTGTAAAAGTGAGAAAAGTTTTGTGGCCCAAGAGTAAATACTCAAATTTTGAGGGATTAAAGTGTAAATATGAAAAAGTTGAAGGACTAATAGTGCAAATATTTTAAGGGTGGAATGATCTAGAAACTAAGGAAAATTGATGAATTGGGACCAAATTGATTAGATGAAGAATTATGAGGGATTAAATTGTAATTTTACCAAATTAAGTGATGACTCAAGATTGAAATTTTAAAAGATCAAAAAGGGCAAAATGGTCAATTGGAAGAGAAAGAAATCTAGAAAGTAATGATGATGTTGGTGATATTTTATAATTATTTAATTAGATAATTATTATTTATTTAATATTTTAATAAAATATTTTATTATTTTATTATTTTATTTAGTCTATATATATATGTGTGTGTGTGCGTGTGTGTGTAAAAAAACACATACCATCCATTTCCATGCATCCCACGTTAGAAAAAAAGAGAGGAAGAAACTTTCCTTTCTTTACAATTTAGTCCTTTCACCAAAAATTCACCATTTTCACCTAGAAATCAAAAGAATTTTCATGGTTGCCAAGAGAGAAAAATAATAAGGAGACTATGGAAAGCTAGAATATCAAGTTAGATTCAAGAAATAGAAGCTGAAGGAGAGAGAAAATCAAGTTAAAGACTGGAAACAACAAGACAAGGTAAGAACATCAAGATTTCCATGTATTTTTAAGTTTGATATTATTGAAAAAGCATGGAAATGAAGCTAAAGTAGAGTTTTCTTACATATGGTTCTATGTTCTTGATATATTAGTGAAGAGAAATAAGAGAAAGTAGTGGGAAATATTGTAGAGAAAGGAAATAAGGGTGTTATAAACTTAATAATTAACATTTTGCACTAAAACAGTTTTAGACAGCAACAGTAGGCTTAATTTGAAAAATCGCCATAAATTGTGGAAATCAAATTAGAGGATGAAAAAAATATTAAATTAAATATTATTGAATCTAGTTTCTCATAGAAGAAACGATGTAAGCAATAGAATTGTGAATTGTTAGATATAATAAATTTAGTGAGACGAGGTCAGAATGATTTTGGGTTCCCTTATTTTGACTTTGAAAAATCATCAAAAATTGGAGAAAAATAATTAGGTTCTTAAAGTTATATTTTTAAAATCCTTAATAAGTCAATAGAAATAAACTAGAACATGATCCAAATCCTGTAAAATGAGATAATTAATTTTTAGTAAAGAAGGGTTGGAACTGTCAGATAGCAGAATAAGGGTGACTTTAAAGAATATACTGTACTTATTGGATGAATAAAAAATTCTAAAAATTTTATGGTAAGAAGATATGTAAGTCTTTTTTTAGGGAAAATTTTCGGATCTTAATTTTGAGTCTTGTAACTCAAGATATAAATAATTTAGTGACTATGACTCAAATGGACAGTTTTGAATATACATATAAGTAAATAGTGAAATTATTGATAATGTATAAGTTATTTATAGCATGTTATATAATTAAGGATGTGGAATGGACAGGAGGAGGAGAAAAATATGTATAAATATTCAGCTAGCATGGCTAATTTGCATGTTTTAGGCTCAGGGGCTAAGTTGAATAAAAGTAAAACTTTATGGGAAATTTTGTAAAAAAAATGTTAGAAATAACCAACTTGCATGAAATGGATTATTTTATTATTTAAAATTGAAAAATTGAATGAAATTATTAATTTAGTTCAAGATCCGGGAAAAACATATTTTAAGGATTAAATTGAAAAGTATTGAAATTATGGAAAATTCTAATATTTTATAGAATTTATGGGTTGTTATCAATTTGTATGAGAATAACAGCTAGAAATAAGGATTAAATTGCAAAAAATTTTTTTGAGCCTAAGGATGAAATCATCATTAATTAAAAGTTTAGGGGTAAAATTGTAATTTTGTTTAGAGCATTAATTTAATGTATTAGAACATGAAATAAATGAAAACAACGATCAAATTTATTTATAAAGATTCAGATGACTCGAATACGAGACTTGAACATGGAAAAGAAAAGATATCGGATTAATGAAATTATAAACATTAACAAGCAACGAGGCAAGTTAGTGTAACTTGAATTGTATTTTTAAATGCATGAAATATCGATATAATGAATTACCTGATTTATGTTTATGAAGAAATGGCAAGAGAATGATATATATCATGACATGCAAGTATGTGATTATCTTTGATACATTGATACAAGGAAATTAAGTATATTGAGACGAGTAATAAATTCAAGTAAAACATGTCGAGAAAAATAAGTACGTTTAAGGGACAATATGTTTGATTTTAATTGATTACAAATATGAACGTTAGATGAAATAAAATATCTAATAAATAAGTCGGTAATGCTCCGTAACTCTATTCCGGTGATGGATTCGGGTTAGGGGCGTTACACATAGCCCAAACATGGGTAAATGATATCCTCATTAGCATTACATGGTTGATGAAAAGTAAACGTGGCTACGACTTGTCCATCCTTGTAATGGATGACTTAATCACTATTTGGTAGTGATTGACTTTTCATGGAGGAAGTTGTAATAGTTACCATGAGATAAAATAGAATAATATTGGGAGAATGAATATTATCCCAAAAAGATCAAGGATATCCTATGAGGATAACACACTTATGACAAAGTCATTAGACGAGTAATGAGTAGTTGCTTTCGTAATGGTATGTTATTGATTAGAGCTCAGTCATGATACTATAGTGGAATGACTTCGTAACTAAATGAGCTTATAATTAATAGGAAAAAAGCCAGAATTTAATTATAAATCATTTGAGCCTCAATTATATATGTTCAATTGGTCGCCCCGATAGCTCGTTAAAACTAGAAATGAGTTGCGTGTTTGAATAGAAATGAACAGAATGAATAGAAAAAGAGAAATGAGAAACATTCAGGAATGATTATGGTTTTCTTCAGAATGGAGAAATTGAATCATTTGGAAATGAATATAGGCTTCCAAAAATGGAAATGAAAATGGAAATAGAAATTTACAATCCTATATAAGATTACTTAAAAAATAATGGAAGAATGAGTTTATATTTTTGGACTATTTTGAAGCTCGAAAATGAAAATAAAACATTTGTTCATAGTGAACATGTTGAATTATGACATATTGAATGAGTTTTCTCAAAATTTTATTGGGGTAAAATCGTCAAAATTTTATCGAGGGTAAAATTTTCAAAATTTTGTTGGTATAAAATTGGGATTAGAAAATTATTTAATATGTAAATTTTAAAGTTTATTTTGAGAAATAGAAAAACTAAATCTGGTTGGATCACATTATAGAGTATTGGGTCTAAAAGGCCTAGGAAGTATTTGTAATTGGACCCGATATGAAAGGGGCCCAAAACCTCTCATATAATATGAAGGGTACAACAACCCTATTAGAAATACAAATGTGAGTCGTTCACCCTTCTCCTACTCTAAGTAGGATGTTATTTTTCTATTTAAAATAAACATCTACAACTCTATAAGGGTTGATGACACCAGTAGAGCTATTAACATAACTTTTGAGAGATTGTTATTCTGCTGAAAAATAGAGAGAATTTATTCTCAACTTATAAACATATTTTCCAGAATAATAATTTTATCGGTTTCTATTGAAGAAGAGAGAATTTTCGTTCTCACCCCAAAAGGAAAACTTTTTCTAGTTCTGTGTTTTGATTCAATTAGTTCGGGCCCATACTCAAAACAGTTCGTGATACGAGAATAGAGGAGAAGATTGTTTGGTTGAAAGCCAGAAAATATCAAGGATCCATTTATCCAAAAAAAAAAAGGTCCGAATTAGGTTAAAGTTTATTGCTATAAATATCACAAATCGAGTTGATTTTCAAAATTTTAATTTTCCACTATGCAAGAAAACTATTTTCAAATCAGATTTTTCCAACAATTTGTATTAGATCTAGGTTGTGCTATGTTTATGGTGTAAACTAAGGCCGAATCTCTCTCTTCATTTGTTGGATTAATATTTGATAAGATGTGACATTTTTGCAATTATTCGCATGTTTAGGAGAATGTATGTGAATGAATGCAATATTATATATAATATATAATAATTATTTTTTTCCAATGTTTTGGTTCTTAGGAAATAAACCATGGACTATCATTTTCACATAAGATTATTTTTATTTATAGAATTCTTGTGAGCCAGAACCAAACATAGGACATAAATATAATTTTCCAAAAAGGAGTCCATAATGAGGAGAAGATAGAACGATGGTGGTCGAAGGCACAGGGAATGCCTTATGATGAAAAATTATGTAATTTTTGTTTTATTTTCTAGAAATAGAACCATGGATACCTTGGTTGGCAATTTTATTTTATTACTCATCTTTTTATATATCTATTTAATAATTATTTAGGATATAATTGTGATATATATGTCTGAGATGATCCACAATTGATCTATTAAAGATATTGAGAAAATACATATGTTTTATTGTTCCATTCACTTCTTTAGGTTATTCGATTATTTTGAGAAGTGTGGTAATGAGAAGGTGCATGTTTAAGGTTGGGTCTGGCAAGGAAAGACTTGGTTTTTAAGTGGTCAAATACGACTTACCTCCATTTCTCGGGAACCTACCTGGTGCACGAATCACATTCACTTTTTCAGTTTTTCCTTAAAAAAACTGTGGAGAATCAAAATTGTTTGACTGACTCTTGTGTATGAATGAATATGAATATTATAAAATTTCCAAAGTATGTCATGCATACATGAGATAGGCATGCCATATAGTTTAGGAAAAAATGTCACATGTACTTTTCATGCATATATTGATCATACATGATTTAAACTGGAAATTAAAAACATTGTATGTTTTTAAAATATTGAGTGGGGGAAGGTTCCTAAACAAGATCTATGACCTTCATTAATGGTCTCATGCGATGGCATGACAAGTGCACTACCCCACGATAGGATTGCTATTTGGGTTTCATGAGGAAATTTCCTAAAAGTAAGAATAATTCGCTTGTGATCAAATGATAATTGGACTGACCCTTGTGGTAGGCATTATAATGCGATAAGTCAAGAAATTCTATCTTCAAAAGAGGACAACTAGTCAAAGCATGTTACTGGAAACATGAAAATATACACACTTTTTCATGCCATTTTTAACTCAAATTCATGCAGTTTCGGTACAATTATTGTCGAAAAATATATAATTATTATAAAATAATTATTTTGGACTTAAATTATTAACATAATGAATTTTAAATAATTTTATAATAAATTTTTATTAATTTTGATCATTTTCGATAGAATTACACAAAGGACGAAAATTGGCTCGGCAGACACTACTAGAAGCGCAAAATCGAGAAGCAATTTTTGAAGCATCGAGACGAATGAATTTTTCAGCTAAAGATGGTCCAAATTATGTGTATTAATTCATAATATAATTATTTTAATTTTAATCCAATTTAATTTGGGTTAAATAAATTATTATTAATTAAATTATGAAAAGTGGCCCAATTGAGTTGAATCGAGAGAACAGAACCGAACAAGCTTTGGGCAGCCCAAAATCGTCCAGCATGCTGACCCAATCAGCTCACTTGGCTGATTAATTGGCTTGCAAAAAGGCCCTTGAAGACTTCGTCAAACTGCAAACAAACCCCTCCATTATTCGTGTCTTTCTAGATTTGCCCCAGCCTTAATATAGCAAGTTTGAAAACTTCAAACTTGCCACATGTGTAACACCCCTAACCTGTATCCGTCACCGAAATTGGTTAAGAGGTATTACCGAACTTGTAACTCAATTCAGAACAATCATTTATCAAATGTCATCTCATTTCAGTAATATCATTCATTCACATTCAAATGTACTTAAATCGAGCATACGAAGCTTAAAACATGCATTCGGGACTAAATCGGTAACATATTAATATTTTGGAAACATAGATAAATTTCAACATTTCAAGTTTCACACACCCGTGTGAACAGGCCGTGTGGAAACAGGGTATACATACTGACTTGTGTCACATGGCCGAGGACATGCCCGTGTGCCAGACCGTGTGAAAACTGGAGAGGATACTGACTTGGGTCACACGACCAACCACATGTCCGTGTGTCTAGCCCGTGTGCCCTTCGAAATGGCCACACACACTCGTATATTAGGCCATGCCAAAACTGTAGGTATACTGGCTTATCAACATGGCCAAGTCACACGCCCATGTGCTAGGCCGTGTACCACTTAGGGGGCATACTGACTTAATTTGAAAGGGTACCCCAGGGGACACACGATCGTGCAGCATGATCGTGTGTCACACACGGCTGAGACACACGCCCGTGTGGACAAAAATAGGCCATTTGTAAAGCCATTTTTGCCACCCTATAAACACAAGCGTTCACAAGCATAAATGACCACATTTTTACAACTCAATAGCCAGCCAAGATAACAATTTCAATACACATTATTAGCCATATCAAAACCTAACAATTACATACCCAAATACTGTGACAACCCTAATTTGACCCTAGTCGAAAAGTGGTTTCGGGACCACAAAATCAAGTCATAAAAATAATTAACCGTTATATTCTATGCTTATTGTATGTGTAAATGCATGTGTGAAAGTTTCATGCTTTAATTTTGTCATTTGTATGTGAAATTTACTAAATAGGACTTATGTGAGACAATTGTGAAATGTGATAGGTTAATTTTAAAGTAGTCTATTAATGCATGTTATAAAAAGGATGGACTTGCATGTCAAATATTCATTTTTTTATGTAGTGGCCGGCCATGATGATGTTTTATATAGAATATATGTATTATTTATTAGTTAAATGGCTTTATATTTTGTAATATTAATAATAATAATAATAAAAGAGAAAAAGGGGTGATGAAAACAAAGTTTCATCTTTGTTCTTCTTGGCCGAATTGAAAGAAAGAAAATGGGGCAAGACTTTCAGTCATTTTAAGCTTGAGGAAGGTTAGTAAATTATGTTAGTTTTTGAAATTTTAAGCTTGTTTTAAGTTAATTAGTTAGTTTCATAGTTAGCCCATGTCAAAACTTTGAAATTGGGTGATGATTTGAGCATTCGGTTTTGGTTGATAAGAGAGGGGATTGGATAATTGTCTTTATGTTTTGATGAAGAATTGTTGAAGAGAAAAGTTTGAGTTAGTTAAGGTTATAAATTGCTAATACTCATATGCATAATAGCCGAACATGGATTTGCTTAATGACTTGAACAAATGCCGTTTGGGTGTTTTGAAATGAATAAATTAGATGTTTGATCATCTAAGGGTTAGGCATTGTGCATGATTTTTAAGAGTATGATTTTGAATAATATGAGTATTGGAATGTGAGTAATGTTATGCATAGGTAAAATTATTATGTTCGGCTTTGGTAGTATATATGTATAATTAATCCATTTTGCTAATAATATATAAGGTGATAAATAATAAGATTATTGATGACTTGTGTTTTATGACATTCGACCAAAGGTCTTATGTGCTAGCAAATTCGGTATAAATGTTTAAGTATTATGCATTTTATATTTGATGTCTTGATGAATAAGTAGTGGTTTATTGAAGTGAAAAAGTTAAATTTTGAGTTTTAGTTAAGTATGTGCATTTGACATTTCTTAATTAACATTCGAGATGAGTGCATGAAATCGGCATGTATATTTGTGAAAATGCTGAATGTGAACTTGAATAATGATTTGAGCATGATGTATTGTATTGAGATTATGCTTAAGTGAAATTATAGATATGTGATGAAATTGATTTGTGATATATATGTTTAAATAATATGAATGTAAAGAATGTGCGAAAGAGTAATTTTTGTAATAAACCTGCTTGGGACAGCAGCAGTAACGTGATTTTGGAAAGTCACCATAAATTGTGAGAGTTGAGTTAGAATCTGAATCAATTATGTAATTAAATATTAATGAGTCTAGTTTCAAATGAAGTCAACGAGAACATATTTTGAATTCTGTACAATGAGAAATTTGATTCGTAGTGAAGAGTGGTCAGATTAGTCAAACAGTGAAACAGGGGAAACTTTAAGAAAAATCTGGTATTGATTGGCCAAACCAAAAATTCTGAAAATTTTATGGATAAAAGATATATGAGTCTATTTTCAGGAAAATTTTACGGCAATTGATTTGGAGTTTCGTAGCTCTAGTTATAAATAATTTAGTGATTGTTGCTCAAGAAGACAACTTATAGTGAATTTGTGATTATGTGGCAAACATTGATAAGAATTTGTTAATGATTTGCTTATTGTTTTCTTATAAACTTACTATGATCTATATGTGTGAAATTCGAATATATAAATTATATTTTTGAATTAATGCTTGAATAGTCGAATAATGACTAGTTTAAAAATTGTTGAATTTAAGCTCAAGATCAAAGAGGGTCGACGTTGGATAGGGAAAAGGAGAAAGTAATTGAGTAGCCTTTCCGCAACCGTTCAAGTATATCTGAGGTAAGTTTTGAGTAGTCACCTTTAGTATGTAATTGATGATGCTTTGATATGTATATATATTAGATGAATTGTGACCTTTTGGTTCTACTTGAATTAAGTTGTGTGAGAAATAATTTATGTATATGACTTATAGTCGAATGGTCACTATGGGTTAAGCTTGAATGATGAAATGGGTGTGTAATATTTATGTATGACTTTTGAACCGAAATGTAAATGATGGTGTTCATATGGAGCTTATATCCGAATGTAGCAAATGACTACTAATGTGATATGTTGAATGAGATGTGTTAATATATGATTAAATATGCATGATATTTGATATGTATCCGGGCTTAAAGACCCGCAGGCTATATGCTGGAATTATATCCGGGTTAAATCCCGTAGGCTTCGTGCTGATAATATATCCGGGTTAAATCCCGTAGGCTTCGTGCTGGTATTATATCTGGGTTAAAGTCCCGCAGGCCTAGTGCTGGTATTATATCTGAACTTAAAGTCCCGCATGAGTTTTGTCTTTGGTGACTAGATTCGTGTTTTAAACCTAGCAGGCTTAACGCCAGTGATTCGAGTAAGATTATGAATTCAAAAGTTCGAGGTAAACTACTATTGATTATGTATGATACATTATGATATTCAGGTACGTATTAGGTACTTGTATGTGAATTGATTTTTTTAAAGTGAATTATTAGTATCAAAGAATGATATATGTGTGTGAATGATCATTATATCTACGAATAAGAGCATGACCTATTCGGTCGATGTCTGTCATTACATGAAAGTATGTGACTTAAATTAATTGTATGAGCTATAAAGTAAAGTAAAGTATGTGCTGAAATTTCTTGGTGTATTTATATATTTATATACATATATATTCGGCCAATAGGCTTTTTAATTGGTGTACTTGTGTATATCCGGCCAATTGATTTGTAATTAGAATATTCGTTTGTGATACTAAATGCTCGTTTTAAATGACAAGTTTTAATTGTTTGAATTGCTTAAAACTTACTAAGCCTTGAAAGCTTACTCTGTTCTTTATTTTCTGTTTTATAGATTGTTGATTTTGGCCATCGATTCGGGATCGTCGTGATTCATCACACTATCGATCATTTTGGTACTATTATATTTTGGAGTTGATGTGGCATGTATAGGTTAGACTGTTGAGAACGATATTTTGTAAATGTAAATATTTAGCCATACGAATATGGCACATGATCTTGAATGTTTGTATAATTTTCAGCTTGATTTTGGATTGTGTTTAATGACTATATGAATGTGATAATTAAATGTTTAGTTCGGTAATACCTCTTAACCTTAATTCGGCGATTGGATATGGGTTAGGGGTGTTACAAATACTTATTTAACATCATACATTATCCATTCATTTAACAACTACATATCAAGTCTTCACTTATATAATTTCATTCTATCATTACCTTGCCAAAACATACCATAATTAAACATTTAATTCAACCAAAACATAGTACCAAAATAAGCCAATTCACATGGCTTAACTTATACACAAAAACATACCAAAATCATGATATCAAGTAACATAACTTACATATTTTAAACTAGCCTATACATGCTATATTTACAAATTTTCACAAGATCAAAACTACCACTCAGAAATTGGATAGTGTGATGTGCAACTCCGACTTGTCCGAAACGAGCGAGCTAACGAGCCTCTATAAAATATAGAAAAAGAAACAGAGTAAGCTTTATAGCTTTGTAAGCCCGTATAATTCAGAATTAAACTCACCATTTATACAAAATCAAAGCAATACTTAAAGTGCAACCAATTCAATTGACAAACACCTAATCACAAGTATTCATCACATGTTAGTCATTGTAAAATTACATGAAACCATCCATTAATACAATGCTTTGCATCATTCCAAATTTATATATCATATATACCATTAACAACATTTATAAACTGTAACTCATCCGTATAACATTATTTGTGCCCGTTGAACCTATTAGAAATTCAAAGGATACTCGGGTGAATAATATCAGTAATCTATCAATTCATTATCATTTATGCTCTTTCCAGCCATGATTGATAAGCTCCTCCCGAGCTAATGAACAGTAAGCTCTATTGAGCTGAAACGGTAAGCTCTATCAAGCTGAATAGTAAGCTCATACGAGCTAAAACGGTAAGCTCTAATGAGCTGATAACAGTAAGTTCTTATGAGCTGATATATCGGTAAGCTCATACGAGCTATGGTGAGTCCGCAACAAATGTAGGAGCTCGACCAAAACGGTAACCCCAGTAACATGTCACCTGTATCCTATGAATTCTTACAGTTCAAACAGGGCCTAGTAACAAATAAATTACATCAATAAGGAATTCATACTTCAATTATTTCCATTATATACATTCATTTCAATAATTACAAGTATATAAAAGTTCGATTCTAATTATACGAACTTACCTCGTTTCCTCGGATAAAACTATCGGCTATTCGTCCACTTTTCGTTTTCCCCGATCTAGTTTCGGTATTTGCTTATCTTGATCTATATAATACCAAATTAACTCATTCGAACTTTCATTCAATTCAATTTAGCCTAAAACATTCATTTTGCCTAATTTACAATTTTACCCCTAGACTTTTGACTACTTTGTAATTTAGTCCTTAACACATAAAAATAAAAAATTGCACAATTAGACTATAACCCATGATAGCCAAATTTTAATGAAGTCCTAGTAGCCCATATCTTTAATTATTTCACACTTTTAACCAAAACATTTCACATTTTCTCAATTTAATCCCTAATTGACATTTTTGTCAAAAATCACTTAACAAAATTGTATATCTATCATTAAACCTTCATAATCTATCGTTAAACATTTAATTACTCAATAATTCAAAAATGGCATCATTCAAAATCTATAATAGTTTCAAAAACAAAGGTACAGGCTAGCTAGATTAAGGTGCAACGAGCTCAAAAAAGTAGAAATCATTAAAAACGGATCAAAAATTGTACCTTAATTGCTCACTATAGCTTGGCCGAATGAAGAAAGCAAAAATGGTGTTTTATTCACCCTAATTTCGGTTGATGGTGATGAATGGAGAAGGAAATTTTGTTTTTTTATTATAATTAACCTTAATTGACCATTTACCATTTTAACCTTAAAATTAATTCAAAATTACACCAATTTCTATGCTATCATCCTCCACTAACCATAAATGGTCTATTTATTACTTAAGGACCTTTACTCTAATGTTCTATAGCTATTTGACACTTTTAGCTAATAGAACATAAGTTTTATGCTTTACGTGATTTAGTCATTTTTACTGAATTAAGCATTTAAATAGTAAAATTTCTTAATGAAACTTTCATATAATTAATCTATCATGCTGTAGACCTTATTAAAATAATTAAATAAATATTTTGCCTTCAGATTTGTGGTCCCGAAACCACTGTTTCGATTTAACCTAAAAACAGGCTGTTACAACATGTGTGGTTGGCCATGGGAGAGCTCTTTAGCTGATGATTTTGGCTATTTTTGGCAGCCCTCCCACCCTATAAAAACCCCCAATGGCTGCTCATTTCAACACACCTCAACTTTCTCATCTCTTCTCTTTTCTCTCAACTTTCTCTATTTATTTTTCCATCTGTTTTCCTTTGTCCTCTTGCCGATTTCACCTCTTGAAAAAGATTCATTCATCCATCTTATGGAGAAACATTCAAGTGTTCATAGAAGCCTTGGTTCAACAAGAACAAGTGAAGAAGGAAGAGTGGAGTAACACAACCAAGCCATGGAGAAACACCAGATTTGCTTCTTGTTCCCTATCTTTTTACATTTTGTTGTTGTTATGATGAACATGTCTATGAATATTTATGTTGATATGATTTATTTAATTAATATGGCTTAAATTTAATTCGTGTTAGGTTGATTGCATTTTGTCTTCTTAATTTATTAAAATTGTGTTTGTGTTGTTATAGGCCTCGGTAAGATGTTTGATTAAGTAAAACCATGACAAAGTTATTCTTGCATTACAATTTTAAGGTAACTAATGAATTAATTATTTAAACGGATTAAAATTGTAATTAATTGACACGATACTTAATCAGTACATGTTTAATCATCAAAGGTTGCTGAGGGTTAAATTAGCAACGGTATCGAGCAATACAATTGCCTTACATAACTTGCAAGATTATTGTGATTAAACTGTTCCAAGGTAGAAATACATTGTTACCTCACGTAATCTTTTATGTGCTTATGTGATTAAATTAATTGTTTGAATTGGCATAGAGATATGTACAAGAGATTGTTTTAATTTCATAAGTATGTATGTGCATTAACACATTTGTCTATTAAAGTTTGTTTAATCGGTTGAATTGACATAGAGATATAGTCAAGAGATGAATGGATTTTTGTAAGTGAGTATGTTCATAAGTTAGCAATTTACCGAGTTGCCGTGAATTTATTCGTAGCAACATAAACATGATTTTAGTAATTCTCAGTTAAGGAATGTAATTAATCTAACACAAGTATGTCATCTTTATTAAAATCAGCTTTTGAAATCATGTATTAGAACTTTATTTTATTTTATTTACTTTACTTTGTTTTATAGTTTTTAATCACTTTTCAAATCAAAATATTTTCTCCACCAAAGTGTTTTAAATTGCATTCATAAATAATTCTTTTCATAGTCCCTGTAAGTATGATAACTCAAAATTTACTTTTCACTTTATTACTTGTTGCGATTGTGTACAATTGCACATTTCTGTCATTCCAAGTTTTGGGTACCGTTGCTGAGGACTGTTTTAAAAAGTCATTATTTGTGAAATTGTTAATTTTGCATTTTGGTCTTTTTTTCTGTTAAATTTTAATTCCATTTTTTTTTGTGTTTGTTTCAGGCGTTTATAAGTATTGATCAAATTATTGACTTAATCCTGCAAACCTTGAAATTGAAAAGACTTTCTGACAAAGGAGAAGACAAGCGAACCAAAGAAGGACCGAAGATATGAATTTTGAAAATACAAACCAAAATCCAGGGGGAACATTCGCTTATAATACTCACAATCCGATCATTGTTGCTGATGATAGAAACTGTGCCATTCAACAATATGCCATTCCTCTATTCAACGAGCTCAATCCAAGTATTAGGAGACCCAAAATCAAGGCACAAAAATTCGAGCCAAAGCCGTTCATGTTCCAAATTTTGTAAAATATGGGTCAATTTAGTGGGATTCCTACTGAAGATCTACATCTTCATCTTCGGCTATTCATGGAAGTGAGTGACTCATTTAAACTAGTCGAGGTGACTGAGGACACCTTAAGACTGAGATTATTTCCATACTCCTTAAGAGATAGAGCATGAGCGTGGTTGAACTCCCTACCATTTGGATCCATAACTACATGGAATGAGTTGGTTGAACGTTTCTTACTGAAATATTTCCCTCCATCTTTAATCGCCAAGATCCAAAATGAAATCACTTTATTTCAGTAACTTGATGAAGAATCTTTATATGAGGCATGGGAGCAGTTCAAGGAGTTATTACGAAAGTGCCCTTATCATGACATTCCTTGCTACGTTCAAATGACGACTTTCTATATTGGACTCAATATTCATACTAGAATGATGGTGGATGCTTCGACAAATAGAGCCCTTCTTTCTAAGTCTTATAATGATGCTTACGAGATTATTGAAAGAATTGCCAGCAATAAATATTAGTGGCCAACCACCTAAGCAGCCTCAGAAAGACGAGCAGGAAAAGTACATGAAGAGGACACATTTGCTTCTTTGGCAACCCAGGTATCCTCTATGTCTTTTATGCTTAAGAACATAATTGTTAATTGTTTCAATGGTAATTTGTCAGGTCAGCAGCTGAACCAGTTCGAGAATATTTCTTGTGAATACTGTGGAGATGGCCATTTCTTTGAAAATTGCCCATCATATCGATAGTCAAATTATTACATGGGAAATCAAAATTGGAATGGTCCACAATCAAATTTTTACAACTCTTCATGGCAGAATCATCTAATTTCTGTATAGAGTAATCAATGGGTGGACCATAGCAACTCTGTTATGCCATTTCGACCAAATTATCCATCAGAATATTCTCAACAAGTGCAACAACCCCCACCAACTAAATCTTCAAGTGATATTGAGAATCTGCTGAAGGCATACGTAGCAAAGAATGATACCACTTTAAGAAATCTGGAGAATCAAATAGGTTAGCTAACCAATGAACTTTGAAATAAACCCCAAGGTATTTGGCCAAGCGACACAAAAAATCCAAAAATTTTGGGCAAAGAACATTGCAAAATAGTCTCTTTGCCAAGTGGAAAGACTTTATAGCCCAAAGTGGTTGAGGTTCAAGATGAGCCTCTTGTAGCTCAAGACAAAGAGGAAGTTCAACCAAGTGTTGAAACTCCTGTATCACAGAAGTCAAATTTAGTGATCTTTGATGAGGTAAACTCTAAACTAGTTAGTTCTAATTATCTAACACCTTTGTCAGATGTAGAAAAATTTCAACAGAAGAATTGTCCAGTTAAAGCTAAGATTCCACCATTTCCATATCTTCAACGATTCCGAAAGTAGTAATGAGATACTTGGTTGAAAGAAATTTTTGATGACAAGGTGACTTTTAATGACTTCGATATTGCTAAATCCCTAGATGTAGTTGAAGACTGTTCTACTATTTCCAAGATGGAATCACTGGCTTCTACAGAGTTGGAGCTCAATTCTATAGATGATATGTTAAAATGTATTCTGCTAGTGGATTTGCCAAGTGATGATGAAGACGAGGAATGTTTGGCTTTATTAGAAGCTAAATCAAAGGGATTCACTCAGGAAGTTCCACTGGAATCATTAGAGTTATTATCTCGGGAGTACACAGAACCAAAAGTGTTGATGAAGAGCCAGTCGAATTGGAACTGAAGACTTTGCCTCTTCATTTGAAATATGATTATTTGGGTTTATCTCTATTTTTACCTATCATGATTTCAGTTAAGTTCACCAAGAATGAAGAAGATGAGTCATTTGTTATTTTGGAAAAGCACAAGAAGGGTGTCGGATGGATTATTGCAGATATTCGAGTCACGAGTTGGATGATTTGTAGAAATTACAGGAAGTTAAACAAGACTACCAGGAAAGATCATTCCAGGTTTTCTTTCCCTAATAAGATGTTGGACAAATTTGATGGAAAAAAATATGATTTCTTCCTAGATGGTTATGGTTGGTATGAAAAATGGCCATCTGACACCACCATGGTCAATGACGATCCTGAATAAAATGGAGGGAGTTCTTTTCACTTTCTCTATCGTTATTTTATATTTTTAGTTTTGTTTTTCTCATTTGAATAAAATGGTAGACTTAGATAAAATTTTCTTTGGTTCATTACATTAATTAAAACTCTATCTAAGAGATTGGGACTTAAGCGGGACCATCCGTGACCCCTCCAGTCTTTCCTGGGAGTTTAATTTTTGCAATTTTTCAAGAAAATATTTTTCTAAGTAGCCCAAAGAATTTAAGTATTTGTTTTGTTAAATAAAGGGTCAACTTTTAACCCAAGCACTAATTTCTTTGAGTTTTTTTAGTTTATTTTCAGTATAGGAGCTTAGGATCCAAAAAGGAGCTACCATTGGGCTTAAGACACTACTAAGAAGGGAAATATTAAACCCTTTTCTGCAAAAACCTATAGCCCTTACCTTGCTCCACCACCACTCCCAAGTAGCCCAAAAGTGCACCTCACTTAACCCCTTAATGTTGCAGCCCTTAACTCCCTAAATCACCACCCCAAACACCTTCATTCGAAGTCACCAACTACCACACCTAAACTATCCTTAAAACTGCCACCATCTTCAACTCTAAACCTTTCCCTCAGCTATTCACCCACCTACCCAAAATTGAAACCACCCTTAACAGATTTCCTAAGTTTGACGCTGAGAGTCCCTTTATCTAGCACCATTCCATGAAGTGAACAGTTTGGTATAATGGCTATGCTGCAACACATGTAGTTGTAGCAACAAGATTACTAGAGATACTAAAAAATATGGGATGACTCAATCAGATATGCATTTAAAATATATATATTTCATAACCTGCTTATTTTTGTGCCTGAATTTCCAGACTTCATACTCAAACCATGGACTCCAATGTCGAGGAAGGAGAAAAGATGAGTCAAATTCTAAGGGATCTACAAATAAATAAAAAAGGGGGATATTTACTTTATTTCATTTTCTTTCCTAAGTTATTTAATGTTTTAGGATTAGGTTCTATTAGGATTTTTATTTTTCGCATAATAAAACAAGAGCTGGAAATCATAAATAAAAATGAACAAGTTGCAAAGTACAAAGTGTGGCAATAGATATATACATGTCTAGGATTGGATCTAGAGAGAGCTTGGTACTTAAGTAGTTAAATTGACTCACCTCCTATTTTCTAGAATCCTACCTAGTGTATAATATCTATTCACTTCTAACAATGAGAATATTGTTCATTTTAAGTGGGGGAAAAATTGAAATTATTTCCTCTCAGAATAAAATTTTCTTTTAATCATGATTAGGGTATATTTTGTTCAAAAATTTGAAATTTTGTTAAGTATGTTAAACTTTAGTATGAATAAAATTCTATTATTTCAATAATTGCTATGTTAGCTGAATTATGACATAAATGTACTCTTAATAAAACATGCAAATCATACCTTAAAATTTTTGGTTCCTTAAGAAAGTTAGGCATGCATGAAAGTTTAAGTCTCTAGAATTGACTTAGTAGTTTCTTTGAGGCGAAATCCTAGGAAGCATGAAATGTTGAAAATGATTTAGGCAACTTTTTTTTGGATCGCTTGAGCTTTTCAAGCCAACCTTGATGAAATTTTATCCCTTGAAACCCAACTTTGAGACTATATGGCCTAATTTTATTTGAACCCTTGCAATATTTTGCCATCACTTTTCTCTTAATTATCTTGAAATTGTCTCAAAAAGTAGACTCAATACTATTCAAAACATTCTTTGAAAATAAGTTTGGGGGAGTTGAAAAGAAGTATCAAATACTTAAAAAAATGTAGTACATACAGTAAAATGCTCGTGAAAAGAAAAGAAAATAAAATAAAAATAACAAAAAAAGAGCATATGTACTTGAAAGATATGAAGGCATAAGTTAAACTTAATGATTGCATTTAGTCTATTAGGAATAATAAAATCAAAATGGTAAGGATTTAGCATGTCTTTATTAGGAAGCATTTAGTCTATTTTGGCTATCATAATAATGATTGAGATTAATTTGAATGATATGTATACATAAGTAGCATAAATATCAAATTTCTTATTTTTGAGCATAAGTATACCAAATTCATAATTTTGGGAAGAATGTTGTTTTGAAGGAATTTTTCAAAGTTGTTTCCGAGAAATTATTTTCAATTTGAGCATTACTTGGGACGAGCAATGAATTAAGTTTGAGGGTGTGGAAACACGAAAATATACACACTTTTTCATGCCCTTTTTAACTCAAATTCATGCAGTTTCGATAAAATTATTGTTGAAAAATATATAATTATTATAAAATAATTATTTTGGACTTAAATTATTAACATAATGAATTTTAAATAATTTTATAATAAATTTTGATTAATTTTTATCATTTTCGACAGATTTGCATAAAGGGCGAAAATTGGCTTGGCAAGCACTACTAGAAGTGCAAAATTGAGAAATGACTTTTGAAGCATCGAGACGAATGAATTTTTTAGCTAAAGAAATTCCAAATTATGTGTATTAATTCATAATATAATTAGTTTTAATTTAATCCAATTTAATTTTGGTTAAATAAATTATTATTAATTAATTTATGAAAAGGAGCCTAGTTGAGCTGAACCGAGAGAATCAAACCGAACAAGTTTGTAACATCCTGAATTAGGGTCTAGTCAGAACAGTGGTTTTGAGACCACAAATTCGAAGTAGAAATAATTATTTTATGACTATTATGAGGTCTATGACATGATTGCATGCTTATGTGAAAATTTCATGAAGAAATTTTATAGATAAAGTGTCCAATTTGACATTAGGATTAAATTGCAAAAGTTGCAAAATGTGAGTTCTAGAAGCTTTAAGCATGAAATTGCCATGGATTGTTAAATTAGAGGTCCGAAATTAGCAATTTGTCCAATTTTTATTTTTATGGACAAAAATGGGCACGAATAGGAAAAATTTGAAAGAAAGGCCTTAAGGGCATTTTTGTCATTTGGTTAATAAAAGAATAAAAAGGGAAAAATAAATCAAAATTGTGTTCATCTTCTTAATATGTGTGCCAAAAATTTCAAAAGCCATAGCTAGGGTTTTTCTTCAACTTTCAAGCTCTATTGTAATTACTCCCTAGCCCCATTTTTAATGTTCTTTATGTTTTTGAGATCTTTGAAGCATGAACTAGCTATTTCTACCATTATTTTGAGCTAGGGTTCATGTTAAAAAACTTACCCATGTATGACATGCATGTATTTTGGCATTTAATGGAGAAATATGAAAGTTTGATGCTTGATAAACATATTTTACTAAGTGGTTTTTCATAAAAACACCTAAAAATGACCTTTTTGTAAAAGTTGTAAAATAGGTGGTTAAAAATCTAATTTGAAAGAAAATGTGGGCTGATATAAGTGTGATATAAGTTTTTCTAGGCTTGGGTAGCAAAAGAAGTGAACACATTTCATTTTACGAGCCTAAAGGCTAATTTGTAATTATGTGAAAGTTTAGGGGTAAAATTGTAATTTTGCTAAAGTATGATTTATGGACCATTTTGAACAATGTGATAACTAAATAAGTGAAATTTGCTATTATAGATCAAGAAAAATGGACTCCGGACATAAACCAAGGAAAGAACAAGGTTGTGGACTAAATCGAATAGTAGCCATATTTTGAGTACCGAGGTAAGTTCGTGTGTAAATAATGCAATAGTATATTATTATGTTTTTAATGATTTAATATTGCATGAATTGTCTAATTGTCTCTATGGATTTAATTAATGATGACTCGATGATAATTCAACGAAGTTTGATATCTCGAAACCCCAATTAAACCTTAGGAATAGTTAGGATACAAATGTCATGACATTAGGGTTATGTGCGATCCCATGTATGAACATGTTTGGGACATGCCTTTGGCATCGATATGTAATTTCGTGTAAGACCATAACTGGGCTATCGGCATCAATATGTGATCCCATGTAAGACCATGTATGGGACATGGCATTGGCATCGATATGTGATCCCATGTAAGATCATATCCGAGATATGACATTGGTATCCTACCATGTGTATGAGAGTTCTTGAGTATCCTTTAGTATTCTAAGTGGTTCAATAGGTAATTTAATGATTATGTCAAAGAGATGACAAGGTATGATCATGTTGAAAGAATACAGACACGTACACAAAGCTCACAAACATTGAGATTTTGAATTGATGAGACCCCAGAAGAAGTGAATGAATGAATTATGATCATGATTTTTATTGTACATTATGTAAATGGCATGACTTAAAATGTACCTATGATACTTTATGACATTGTGATAAATAGTATTGTGTTATGTGTATAATGTTGCATGGCTAATGTTGTTATTTACTTACACGAAAACTTATTAAGCTTTATGCTTACTCCCCTTTCCTTTCCATTTTCTTATAGTATCGCTAAGCTAGCTCAGGGATCGAAGGACGTCAGAGCTCAATTCGCACTATAAAACTAGTCTTTTGGGTATAGTGAATTTAAGTATTTTGAGTATGACATGTATAGGGACTTGGTCTTTTTGTTATATGTCATATTAGTTTAGCCAAATGTGTTGGCTTATAATGATTTGATGATTCATTTTGTATATGGCATGACATATGGCTGATATTAATTATGGGGATGTAATCCTATTCATATATGCATGCATGTGCTATGACCACTCTTGATGTGGTTAAATTCATTTAGCATGGATGAATTGTGGATGTGACCATAGATGTTTGGTGATAGAGTTGTGAGTAAATGGCATAATAACAACTAAGGCATGAATGTGTAAAATGGAAGTAAATTGATGTTATATATATATTTCATGTGATTTGGTCAGCTTAGCCTAAATAAAATATGAAGCCTTAAACTAGTATAAATTGATAAGAAGTTGACATGTATGAGTCATGTTTATGAATGTGTAAGTGCTCATTTATGCCATGTAAGATGTCATTGAGATGTGTAAGTGTGCATGTGTTATTGAGGGTGACAAAAGGCTTGGAAAATAGCCTCAAAGTTGTCCACATGGTTAGACACACGGGCGTGTGTCTAGACCATGTGTGACACACGGTCTGCCCCATGGGCGTGTGATCCGGCTGTGTGTCCCCTACACCCAAATTAGGTAAAACATAGTGCCCAGTAGTAAACACATAGGTAGAGACATGGCCTTGTGTCTCAATCGTGTGAAGGATATGACCTCAGGACATGGGCGTGTACCCAGGCCGTAGAAAGTATGCACTTAATTTTTGAAATTTAATTTTCCACATGGCCTAAGCACACAGGCGTGTGACTTGGCCATATGACCTAATTGTGTTGGTGACGTCATAAACAAAGAGTTACACGGGCTGAGGACAAGAACGTGTGTGACCGCACGGCCTACCCACACAGGCGTGTGACCCTGTTTCATGAAAATTTCCTAAGTTTTCCCAAAGTTTTTCTAAAGTTTTCAGTTTAGCCTTGAACTACCTCGATGTATGTTTTGGGCCTCGTAGGCCGATATAAAGGACAATTTGCATATGTATGAACGAATTTAATTTGAACGAATTTTTATGGCTCGATTTTGTATATTTACTCGTGTTTAAGTCCAGTAATGCCTCGTATCCTGTCCTGGCGTCAGACATGGGTAAGGGGTGTTACAAAGATTTGGGCAGCCAAAAATCGTTCATCATACTGACCCAATCATCTTCCTTGGCTGATTAATTGGCTTGCAAAAAGGCCCTTGACGATTTCGTCAAACTACAAACAAACCCCTCCACTATTCGTGCCTTTCTAGATTTGCCCCAGCCTTAATATAGCAAGTTTAAAAACTTCAAACTTGCCACACGTGTGGCCGACCATGGGAGGGTTCTTTGGCTACTGATTTTGGTTATTTTTAGCAGCCCTCTCACCCTATAAAAACCCCCATTGGCTGCTCATTTCAACACACCTCTACTTTCTCATCTCTTCTCTTCTTTCTCAACTTTCTCTCTTTATTTTTCCATGTGTTTTCCTTTGTCCTCTTGTTGATTTCACCTCTTGAAAAAGAGTCATTCATCCATCTTTTAGAGAAGCATTCAAGTGTTCATAGAAGCCTTGGTTCAACAAGAACAAGTGAAGAAGGAAGAGTGGAGCAACCCAACCAAGCCACGGAGAAACACTAGATTTGCTTCTTGCTCCCTATCTTTTTACGTTTTGTTGTTGTTATGATGAACATGTCTATGAATATTTATGTTGATATGATTTATTTAATTAATATGGCTTAAATTTAATTCGTGTTAGGTTGATTGCATTTCGTCTTCTTAATTTATTAAAATTGTGTTTGTGTTGTTATAGGCCTCGGTAAGATGGTTGATTAAGTAAAACCATGACTAAGTCATTCTTGCATTACAATTGTAAGGTAACTAATGAATTAATTACTTAAACGGATTGAGATTGTAATTAATTGACACGATACTTAATCAGTGCATGTTTAATCATCTAAGGTAGCTGAAGGTTAAATTAGCAACAGTATCGAGCGATACAATTGCCTTGCTTAACTTGCAAGATTATTGTGATTAAACTGTTTCAAGGTAGAAATACATTGTTACCTCACGTAATCTTTTATGTGCGTATGTGATTAAATTAATTGTTTGAATTGGCATAAAGATATGTACAAGAGATTATTTTAATTTCATAAGTATGTATGTGCATTAGCATATTTTCCTATGAAATTTTGTTTAATCGGTTGAATTGACATAGAGATATAGTCAAGAGATGAATGGATTTTTGTAGGTGAGTATGTTCATAAGTTAGCAATTTACCGAGTTGCCGTGAATTTATTTGTAACAACATAAACATGAGTTTAGTAATTCTAAGTTAAGAAATGTAATTAATGTAACACAAGTATGTCATCTTGATTAAAATTAGCTTTCGAAATCATGCATTAGAACTTTATTTTATTTTATTTACTTTAATTTGTTTTATAGTTTTTAATCACTTTTCAAATAAAAATATTTTCTCCACCAAAGTTTTTTAAATTACATTCATAAATAGTTCTTTTCATAGTCCCTGTGGGTACGATAACAATTACTTATCACTTTATTACTTGTTACGATTGTGTACACTTGCACATTTCCATCGTTCCAGTTACTCGGTGAGATTGTCCTACGATGACTCATTTATAGTGCATGATGCAATAGGTGTTGAATTGATGGTTATACACCCAAGATCTTCTAGTTAAGTAACTCCCCACAGGGCTTTACTTAAATTAAAATGATGACCAAATGCTACACGATTGTTAGTATATGTGAACGCCTAAGGAATTAGGTTCATGTACTAATTGGATGAAAATTCATGTTCTTACTAGTTGATCATGATCAGCCCACAGTGGATTGATTCAATGGGTGTAGAAATTATCGTTGCAATGACTTACAAATCTTTTCAAGGTTTAATGTAAGACGAATGCATAATCTTAGTTGCATATCGTAATGTTGTAAAACATTTTCAAACATTTTCTTAATATGAAGATATTAATATATGAATGTTTTATTTTCAGTTCAAAAATGGCACCAACTCCCTTATTGAACATATTCACTGAAAACACACTGAAAGGAAATAACTATAATGAATGAAAAGGAACCTGATAATTTTCTCGAGCTGTGAGAAACTTAAAATAGTTATTGATTCTAAGTGCCTTCCGGCCACTCAAGTTAAGGCTAGAAAATGCTGGGAAGAGTCTGATGAGATAGATCGTTGCTATATGCTAGCAAGCGAGACAATACTTTAAGCAACTGGAGAGCTGCAAGACTGGAAAAGCGGTTCTAGATAAGCCAGAAGACATGTTTAGAGGCAAAGAAAAATCTAAACAAACGTTGCTCATTAGTTACATTAATATAATTTGTATACTTGTCCTCACATGTTTTTTTTTGCACGCAAAGTAAAATACAAGCAAATGTTGCTCATTGGTTGTCAATTGTTTAAACTGATACTAAACAGTATTATGTGGTCGAATCATAGTACAGAAAGACAAGTTGTATTATTAGAAGAAGCTAAACATGTCCTTAGTCTAATCGAAATTGCGTAAACTGATTGAAAAATCAAAGCGGATGACTTCTAGAAGATAGAGACATAGATATGACTAACTGGACTGGTAGTACATCGGATAAGATCCAAGCAAAATAGATCCTGAATCAGTTTATTAGTTTATTCAGTTGTGACATTCATAGTGTGACACACCTACATCCTTAGTAGATGGTGGACTATATATACGTGACTCGTACACTTTGATGTAAGTAAAAGCTTAAATTCAAATAGATAAGGAACTAAAAGCTGGTGCGTTGGGTGTATGAATTCTATATTACGTAACGTTATTCACAACAATGGAATTCATAGCTCAAAACATGGGTAAATGGTATCCTCATATTGGCATTACATGGTTGATGAAAAGTAAACTTGGCCACGGGTCGTCCATCTTTGTGATGGATGACTTGATTACTATTTGATAGTGATTGACTTTTTATGAAGGAAGTTGTAATCGTCACAATGAGATAAAATAGGATCATATTGGGAGAGAGGATATTATCCCAAAGAGATCAATGATATCCTATAAGGGTAACACACTTATGACAAGGTAATTGGACGAGCACTGAGTAGTTGCTTTCGTAATGGTATGTCGTTGGGGAGAGCTTAGTCACGAAACTATAGTGGAATGACTTCGTGACTAAATGAGTTTATAATTAATAGGCGAAAAGTCAGAACTTAGTTATAAATTATTTGAGCCTCAACTACATATATCCAATCGGTCCCTCTGCTAGCTCTTTAAAATCATAAATGAATAGAAAAAGAGAATTGGGAAACATTCATAAATGATTATTGTTTTTTTTTATATAGAGAAATTGAACTATTTGGAAATGAATGCAGGTTTCTAAAAATGGAAATGGAAATGAAATTAATAATTTGTAATCGTAGATAAGATTACATAAAAATGATTGAACAATTAGTTTATGTTTTTGAACTATTTTGAAGCCTGAAAATGAAAATAAATCATTCGGTCATAATGAACATGTTGAGTTGTGACATATTTTTTTGAAATTTTACCGAGGGTAAAATCATCAAAATTTTGCTTGAGTAAAATTGGGAAGAGAAAACTATTTCATATGTAAATATTAAATTTTATTAAGGGAAATAGAAAAACTGAATCGGGTTGGATCACATTATAGAGTATTTGGTCAAAAAGACCCAGGAAATACTTATAATTGGACCATATGTGAAAAAGACCCAAAACCCCTAATATAACATGAATGGGGCGATGACACTAATAGAAATACAAGGGTGAGTCGTTCACCCCTCTCCTACTCAAAGTAGGATGTTTTTCTATTTAAAATAAACCTCTACAGCTTTAAAAGGGTCCTATCTTCTCTTATTCTAAATAGATGACACCGGTTGAGCTATTAACACAAATTTTGAGAGATTGTTATTCTACTGAAAAATAGAGAGAATTTATTCTAAACTTATAAACATATTTTTAGGATAACTATTTTATCAATTTCTTTTAAAGAAGAGAGAATTTTCGTTTTCACCCCAAAAAGAAATTTTTTTCTAGTTTTGTGTTTTGATTCAATTAGTTTGATCTCACACTTGAAGTAGTTCGTGGCACGAGAATACAGGAGAAGATCGTTTAGTTGAAAGTCGAAAAACATGAAGGATCTGCTTATCCAAAAATACATGTACAAATTTAGTTAAGGTTTATTGCTATAAATATCACAAACCGGGCCAGTTTTCAAAATTTAATTTTCCACTCTGCAAGAAAATCATTTTCAAATCAGATTTTTCCAGCATAGTTTACATGGCCACCTAGAGCCACTGATGAGTTGGGACTTAGTCTCTTAGGAAATAAGGATGAGCCTAAGAATTATTTTTATACCTTTTGTAAACTAAAGCCTCGTTCGTGGTCCTCTAAACCTTCAGAGGATCTAGAAAGTGGTGCGAACCCATTTATGATAACTTTTGGTGATTATAATAGACTTGTTGGTGATGAAGGAATAGTTAGCGTTGTTAAATAGAATTCAGAAGAATCCACAAGTTTATCCGAAGAGATTGAAAAATACATGGACATGTGATCATTTGTGTAGAATGTGCGAGGTTGTCTATCTAATACTTCTATTAGGGAAGGGAGTGCAAGTAGTTGAAAGAAAAAGAAGACTACTTGTAATAGCCTGATTTTAGGGCTAGTCGGAACAATCGTTATGAAACAACTATTCTGAAGCCATAGAAATTATTTTGATATTACTTTATGTGTGATGACGTGATTATAAAGGTGCATGACAAATTGGGTGAATTAATTTTAACGTTTGAGAGCTTAATTGCGAAAAAGGACTAAATCGCATAAAGTGCAAAAGTCCTATTTTGATAGCTAAGGGTGTCAAATAGCTAGACAGCCTAAATTGGAGGTCTTTAAAGGGCAATTAGACCCTTAGAGAGAGGCATAGCTGGCCATAGGAGACAAAATATAGAAGTCAAGATTAAGTGGGGATTTGGTAATTTATTTGACCAAAATGAATTAAAATAAAGAGAAAAGATATCATCTTTTTCCCTATCTCCTTATCCACCAAAAATTCAGCCATTGTAGGGGTTTTCAAGCTTCAAAAATTTCAGCCACTCTCTACTCTTGCAAGTAAGTGACTTTAATGGCTTTTTTTGAAAATTTTTACATTTTTAGAACCCTTGTAGCATGAGCTTTCAAATGAGGGGACTATTTTGCAAAATGGTTAAAAGTCTAGGGTTTTACCATGAGTGTGTTCATGTTGTTTCTGAAATTTTATGGAAGAAAATAAGTTATGGTGGTGTAATAAACAACTTTTGTGAAGTAGTTTTCATAGAAACCCTAATTAGGGACCATTTTGCATAAGTTGGAAATTAGATGATAAACATGAGAACTAATGGAAATTTTGGGTTGCTATAAGAGTAAAAAGGGTTCATTTAGGCTTAAAATATGAAGAAGTTCGATAAAAATCGATTTTTGGACCTAAGGGTAAAATGGTCATTTTACAAAAGTGAAAGGGCAAAATGGTCATTTTGCCTAATTTTTTTAATTTTTTGGTACCTAGATTAATAACATGATTAAATGTGTAAATTTTTATCATTATAGATCAAGAATTACAAAATTCTGGCCTAGACCGAGGAAAAGCAAAGCAAGTAGATTAAACTAACTAGTTGCCACATTTTGAGTACCGAGGTAAGTTGTATGTTAATAATGCAACTATATCTTTATGATGTAAAATTGAATTGATATGGCATAAGCATAAATTGTTTTGATTTTTAATACGAGAATACATGTTGAGAAATTAACATAGTAGAGACTTTCGTTGAACATTTGGAATAAACTTGGATATTGGTACCTTGATATTGGATGATTGTGTGCTAGTGTAAGACATGCCTGGGACATGCATCAGCCACAATATGAGAGCAAGTGTAAGACATGTCCGGGGCATGCATCGACCTCGAGATATTTAAGCCAGTGTAAGACATGTCTAGGACATGTATCGGCATTGAGACAAGAGCTAGTGTAAGACATGTCTGGGACATGTATCAGCCTCGCAATAGACAAGCTAGTGTAAGACTTGTCTGGGACATGGTGTCAGCTTGTTGTGTGTCAGTGTAAGACCTGTCAAAGGCATGGCATCGACATTGATAGACGAGAGCCAGTGTAAGACCTGCCTGGGACATGGTGTCGGCCTCGCTATATGAAAGCCAGTGTAAGACCATGTCTAGGACATGGCATCGACACCTTAACCCATGTAAGGGCTATTGAGTATCCTGTAGTATTCCAAATGGTTCAACAAAAGGTTTATGATTTATATCAAAATAAGAAAAGCTATAATCATGTGATGAGTGGTACAGGTACCTAATTGAAATGTATGAGATATGGGCTCAATGTATGCAATATGAGTTGTATTGGATGGTGATGAGTAAGTTGTACTTACATTTATTTATGCTATTCATGAATGAGCTATGAAAGGTCATGAGCATATTGCCTTATGATAAGTGGTTGTTGTTTATTTTCATGCAGCTTACTAAGCTTTATGCTTACCCTATTTTCTTTCCATTTTCTTTAGTGCCGCCTAACTAGATCGAGGATCAACAGACATCGGAGGCATCGATCACACTATCAGCTAAAGCACTCGGTATAATTAGATTTATCATTTTGAATATGGCATGTATAGGAATTTAGACTTTTGAATTTTGTGTCATTGTTAATTTTCCAAATGTGATGGCTTACCTTAGCATTTGATTCATTTTGTATAAGGCCATGAAAAATGGCTAATATTGAGAGTTATTATATGAATACAAGATAGTCTTTCATGAATGTGAAATTGTTAGCATGGTTGAATATATGAAATGCATGTGGACCTTAGTTATGGTTGTTTGGTTGAGAAATCATAATAGGTTAGGCTTTGATATGTTGGTTGGTATTAGATTATGTTTCAGGGTGGCAAAAGGCTTGGTAGATAGCCTTATTTTTTCTACACGGGTAGACACACGGGCGTGTGTTTAGGCCGTGTGTGACACACGGTCTACCCTATGGGCGTGTTGTTAAGCCGTGTGTCTCTTACACGTAAAAATTGCAAGTTAGTATGTATGGTAGTAAACACACGGGTAGAGACACGACCGTGTGTCTTAGCCGTGTGCCTTGGCCGTGTGACCTTTAAGGATTATTGACGTTAGTAACAAAATGTCAAGGTTTTCAAACACAGGCTAAGACACGGGCATGTCGAGGCCGTGTGAGGGACACAGGCATGTGCCAGGCCGTGTGAAAACCCCTGTAGGTTTGAATTGAAAAGTAAACCTACACGGGTGTAGGACATGGGCGTGTCTCTAGGTGTTTAGGTCGTGCGTGTCACACGGGCCATCAGCACGACCATGTTCAAGTTCCACACAGGCGTGTGCCCTGTTTCGAAGGTCATTTTCCTAGTGTTGGTTGAAGGACCCGAGTTAGTCCTGAGTAGCTTTCAAAAGGTGTTTTGGGCCTTGTAAGTCCATGATAAAAAGGTTTAGACAAAGTTTGAAAAAGTTTTAAGTTTTAACGGGTTCATATAGTCTGACTTATCGTATATGTATGATTTGTGAACGGTATTGCCTTATACCCGGTGTCGGCGTTGAACCCGAGTTAAGGGTGTTACATTTAGTGGTATTAAAGCTATGGTTTAGTTGGTTCTAGGACTAACCTAGCATGAGTATGAGTCTAGCTACACATGCCATAATTGTATATTGATAGTGTGACGACTTCTGATGATATAAATTGTGTTTTTATTTATATAGTAAATGGATCCTGACGTAGCTATGGCGGATGATGTGGAGAGTAATGCGTCGGCTCCTGCTGAAGGGACAGCGCCGGTATATAGTGGGTCCATGACACCGAGTCAGAGCAGAGGGGCTAGAGAAGCTTACCTCCATATGATGGACGCTTGGTACTCGGAGTTTATTCGTACGAATCCAAACACTCCACCTCCCCCACCTCCTCTGATTCCTCAGTATGCCCCTGTAGCTCTGTAAAGAATGGATATGGTTAGGAGAGAGAAACCCCCTATAGATAAAATATGAAGCAAGGGGCCAAGGAATTTCAGGCTAATATTGATGATGACCCAGAAAGAGCAGAGTTCTGGTTGGAAAATACAATTAGGGTATTTGATAAGCTATCATGCACGCCTGAGGAGTGTGTGAAGTACGCAGTGCCACTCCTACGAGACTTAGCCTACAAATGGTGGAATACTCTCGAGTCTATTATACCGAGAGAAAGGATAACTTGGGAATTCTTCCAGGAAGAGTTTTAGAAGAAGTACATTAGCCAGAGGTTTATAGACCAAAAAAGGAAAGAATTTTTAAAGTTGAAGCAAGGCCGTAGAATGGTGACGAAGTACTAGCGTGAGTTTGTGAGACTCAGCAAATATGCACGGGAGTGTGTATCTACAGAAGCTACCATGTGCAAGAGGTTTGAACGAAGATATCCGTCTATTAGTTGGTATCTTTGAATTGAGGGAATTTGTGGTGCTCATGGAGAGAGCATTTAAGGCCGAGGAATTGGCCAAAGAGAAGAGAAAAGTTGACATCGAGTCCCAAGACTCAAGGAAAAGACAAACGGGGAAATCACAGCAGACCTCATCTAAGAGATTGAGAGAGTTTCCTACTCGATCAAACTCGTCAGGAGGGTTCTCCAGTGAGAGCAAGAACAAGCAGCACACGACGTCTAAAGTTCAAACCACTTTTATCGCTAGTGTCGATAGTGGCCAACCAAATGGGCCAGAGTGTTCACAATGTGGTAGGCATCATTTTGACAAGTGCTGAGGGAATGAGAGAGGTTGCTTCAAATGTGGATCACTAGACCACTTAATCCGAAACTATCCGGAATTAAATGACAAAGAGAAAAAGAAAGATATGAGGGCAAATAGTGCTCCTTCGAGGGGTAGACCACAGAAGAACCCGGGTAATGGGGCTAGCAGTAGAGGTGCCCCTAGAAATTTAGTTGTGAGTTCCGAGGGCCGAGCGCTTGCAAGAACTTATGCCATTATCTTCACCAGATGTGATTACGGGTACTTTTTCTCTTCACGATATTTCTGTTGTTGCTTTACCCATTCTTATGTTTGCATGAAATTAGTACCCAGTACGGATATGTCTGTTGAGTCTACCAAATTTGTGATAAAAGTGTCAAACCCATTAGGCAGACATGTGATGGTTGATAAAGTGTGTAGTGATTGTCCTTTAATGATTAGAGGTCATTGTTTTCCGGCAAACCTCATGCTACTACCGTTTGATGAATGTGATCTAATTCTTGGCATGGATTGGTTGACTTCTCATAATGTGATAGTAAATTGTGGTAGCAAGTTCATTGAAGTGAAATGTGAGAATGGGGATATTATTCGGGTTGAATCAGGTGAACCAGATAACTCATCAATATTGATCTCGTCTTTGACCGTCGAGAAATATTTGAGAAAGGGGTATGAGTCCTACCTAGCATTTGTGTTGAACACCAAAGAGTCTGAAGGGAAAATTGAGACAGTGCCTGTGGTATGCGAATACCCGGATGTATTTTTGGAAGAGTTGTCCGGGTTGCCTCCAATTAGAGAAGTTGAATTTGGTATTGAGTTGGTCCCCGGTACGACACCTATCTTGATTGCTTCATATAGAATGGCTCCAACGGAGTTGAAGGAGTTGAAGACTCAATTACAAGAGCTAACGGATAAAGGTTTTGTGAGACCGAGCTATTCACCGTGGGTTGCTCCGGTACTTTTTATGAAGAAGAAGGACAGATCGATGAGATTGTGCATAGACTACCGACAGCTTAACAAAGTGACTGTGAAGAACAAGAATCCTTTGCCAAGGATTGATGATTTGTTCGATCAGTTGAAGGGAGCCACTATGTTTTCTAAAATCGATTTAAGGTCTGGCTACTACCAATTAAGGGTTAAGGAGCAAGACGTATCGCAAACTACTTTTCGGACGAGGTACGGCCATTATGAGTTTCTTGTCATGCCCTTTGGTTTAACGAATGCTCTTGTGGTATTTATGGACTTAATGAACCGCATTTTTCGACCATATTTGGATAAATTCGTCGTCGTTTTTATCGACGACATATTGATTTACTCACGTGATAAGAGCGAGCACGTGGAGCATTTGAGAACAGTTCTACAAACCTTGAGAGTCAAGCAGTTGTACGCAAAATTCACTAAGAGCAAATTTTGGCTACGAGAGGTCAGATTCTTGGGACACATTGTGTCAGGTGACGAGATTAGAATTGACCCAAGTAAGATATCAGCTATCGTTGAGTGGAAACCGCCGAGGAATGTGACAAAGTTTTGAAGCTTTCTGGGTTTGACGGGATATTACAAAAGATTTGTGAATGGATTCTCTATGATAACCACTCCGATGACAAGGTTGTTACAAAAGGATGTCAAGTTCGAATGGTCAGAGAAGTGCCAACAGAGTTTCGAGAAACTAAAGGCTTTGTTAACCGAAGCCCCAGTTTTAGTGCAACTAGAACTGGAAAAAGAGTTTATGGTGTATAGCGATGCATCCTTGAATGGGTTAGGGTGAGTGCTTATGCAAGAAGTCAAGGTAATAGCCTATGCCTCGAGACAGCTAAAGCCACACGAGAAGAATTACCCGACCCATGATTTGGAGCCAGCAGCCATCGTGTTCGCATTAAAAATTTGGAGACACCATTTGTATGGCGAGAGATGTCGAGTGTTCACCAGCCATAAAAGTCTCAAGTATTTAATGACTCAGAAGGAGTTGAATCTACGGCAACGAAGGTGGCTAGAGTTGATAAAGGATTACGAGTTAGTGATTGACTACCACCTGGGGAAGGTGAATGTAGTCGTCGATGCTCTGAGTAGAAAATCATTGTTCTCCTTGAAGGCTATGAATGCTCAGTTGACCATGACCAATGATGACTCAATTCTAGCCGAGATGAGAGCTAGACCTACGTTCCTTCAAGAGATTTTTGAGGCTCAGAAAGGTGATAGGGACTTGCAAGCTAAAATGACTCAGTGTGAGACAGGAAATGAATCAAAGTTTAGTATTGGTACCGATGGTTGTATGATGTACTGAAACCTAGATTGTATACCTAAGGATAATGAGCTTATTCAGAGGATTTTGTGAGAGGCACATAGTGGTTGCTTGTCTATCCACCCAGGTAGTGTAAAAATGTATAACGACTTGAAAAAATGTACTAATGGTCGGAGATGAAAAGAGACATTTCTGAGTTTATTTCTAAGTGTTTAGTTTGTCAACAGGTGAAGGCTGAACACCAAGTACCCTCAGGTTTACTTCAACTTGTGATGGTTCCTAAGTGGAAATGGGTTGCCTTTGACACCAAGGAAAAAGGATTCAGTTTGGGTAGTTGTTGATAGACTTACTAAGTTGACACATTTTATACCAGTGCGTACCGACTATTCCCTTGAGAAATTGGCCGATCTATATGTTTCTGAGATCGTGAGACTTCATGGAGTGCCCTTGTCGATTATTTCAGATAGAGATCCGAGGTTTAACTTGCGATTTTGGAAAAAGTTACAAGAGGCATTGGGAACGAAACTGAATTTTAGCATAGCTTTCCACCCACAAACCGACGGACAGTCGGATAGAGTAATTCAGATCTTAGAAGATATGTTGCAGTGTTGTGTTTTCGAGTTCCAAGGCAGTTGGTAAAAGTAGTTACCACTAGTCGAATTCGCCTACAACAACAGTTATCAGTCAAGTCTGAAGATGGCGCCTTATGAGGCTTTGTATGGGCGTAAGTGTCAAACACCCTTGTATTGGACTGAGCTGAGAGAAAATCAGATACACGGGGTTAACTTAGTTAAAGAGACCGAGGAGAAAGTTAAGGTGATTCGCGACTATTTGAAGGCCGCTTCAGATAGACAAAAATCCTGCGCGGGTTTGAAACGAAAAGAGATCGAGTTTCAAGTCGGGGATAAAGTATTTTTGAAAGTATGCCCATGGAAGAAAGTTCTCCAATTCAGAAGGAAAGGCAAATTAAGTCCACGGTTTATTGGACCTTATGAGATTACAGAGAAAGTAGGGCCTGTTGCCTACCGATTGGCTTTACCCTCAGAGTTGAAAAGATTTATGACGTGTTTCATGTATCAATGTTACATCGATTTAGATCGGATCCTTCACATGTGATTGCGCCAATAGAGGTTGAGATTAGCTCAGACATGACTTATGGCGAAGAGCCAGTTAAGATTTTGGCTCGGAAGGTCAAACAATTGAGGAATAAAAGTGTAGCACTCGTGAAGGTTTTATGGCATAGACATGGAGTCGAGGAAGCCACGTGGGAACCCAAAGAGGCTATGAGAGACCAATAGCCAAACTTACTCACCGGTAAGATTTTTGGGAACGAAAATCCTTAAGGGGGAGAATTGTAATAGCCCGATTTTAGGGCTAGTTGGAATAGTTGTTACGAAACCACTATTTCGAAGCCATATAAATTATTTTAATATTATTTTATATGTGATGGCGTGATTATAAAGGTGCATGACAAATTTGGTGAATTAATTTTAACGTTTGAGAGCTTAATTGCGAAAAATGACTAAATCGCATAAAGTGCAAAAGTCCTATTTTGATAGCTAAGGGTGTCAAATAGTTAGAGAACCTAAATTGAAGGTCTTTAAAGGGTAATTAGACCCCTAGAGAGAGGCATGGCCGGCCATAGGAGACAAAAGATAGAGAAAGTCAAGATTAGGTAGAGATTTGGTAATTTATTTGACCAAAATGAATTAAAATAAAGAGAAAAGTTATCATCTTTTTCCCTATCTCCTTCTCCACCCAAAATTCAGCCATTGTAGGGGTTTTTAAGCTTCAAAAATTTCAGCCACTCTCTACTCTTGCAAGTAAGTGACTTTAATGGCTTTTCTTGAATTTTTTTTACATTTTTAGAACCCTTGTAGCATGAGCTTCCAAGTGAGGGGACTATTTCGCAAAATGGTTAAAATTCTAGGGTTTTACCCTGAGTGTGTTCATGTTGTTTCTGAAATTTTATGGAAGAAAATAAGTTATGGTGGTGTAATAAATAACTTTTGTGAAGAAGTTTTCATGGAAATCTTAACTAGGGACCATTTTGCATAAGTTGGAAATTAGATGATAAACGTGAGAACTAATGGAAATTTTGGGTTGATATAAGAGTAAAAAGGGTTCGGTTAGGCTTAAAATATGAAGAAGTTTGATAAAAATCAATTTTTGGACCTAAGGGTAAAATGGTCATTTTGCAAAAGTCTATGGGCAAAATGGTCATTTTGCCCAATTTTTTTTTTAAAATTGTTGAGTACCTAGATTAATAACATGATTAAATGTGTAAATTTTCATCATTATAGATCAAGAATTACAAAATCTGAGCCTAGACCGGGGAAAAGCAAAGCAAGCAGATTAAACTAACTAGTCGCCACATTTTGAGTACCGAGGTAAGTTGTATGTTAATAATGCAACTATATCTTTATGATGTACGATTGAATTGATATGGCATAAGAATAAATTGTTTTGATTTTGAATATGAGAATACATGTTGAGAAGTTAACATAGAAGAGACTTTCGTTGAACATTTGGAATAAACTTGGATATTGGTACCTTGATATTAGGTGATTGTGTGCTCGTGTAAGACATGTCTGGGACATGCATCGGCCTCAAGATATTTAAGTCAGTGTAAGACAAGTCTGGAACATGCTTCAGCATCAAGACGAGAGCTAGTGTAAGACACGTCTGAGACATGCATCAGCCTCGCAATAGACAAGCTAGTGTAAGATCTGTCTGGGACATGGCATCAGCTTGTTGTGTGTCAGTGTAAGACCTGTTTAGGACATGGCATCGACACCGATAGATGAGAGCCAGTGTAAGACCATGCCTAGGACATGGCATCAGCACCTTAACCCATGTTAGGGCTATTGAGTATCCGGTAGTATTCCAAATGGTTCAACAAAAGGTTTATGATTTATATCGGAATAAGAAAAACTATGATCATTTGAAGAGTGGTACATGTACCTAATTGAAATGTATGAGATATGGGCTCAATGTATTCAATATGAGTTGTATTGGATGGTGATGAGTAAGTTGTCCTTACGTTTATTTATGGTATTCATGAATAAGCTGTGAAAGGTCATGAGCATATTGCCTTATGATAAGTGAAAGGTCATGAGCATATTGCCTTATGATAAGTGGTTATTGTTTATTTTCATGCAACTTACTAAACTTTATGCTTACCCTATTTCCTTTCCATTTTCTTTAATGCGGCCTAACTAGCTCGAGGATCAACAAATGTCGAAGGCATCGATCACACTATTAGTTGAAGCACTCAGTATAATTAGATTTATCATTTTGAATATGGCATGCATTGGAACTTAGACTTTTGAATTTTGTGTCATTGTTAATTTTCTGAATGTGATGGCTTACCTTAGCATTTGATTCATTTTGTATATGCCCATGAAAAATGGCTAATATTGAAATTTATTATATGAATGCAAGATAGTCTTTCATGAATGTGAAATTGTTAGCATGGTTGAATATATGAAATGCATGTGGGCCTTAGCTATGGTTGTTTGGTTGAGAAATCATAATAGGTTAGACTTTGATATGTTGGTTCGTATTAGATTGTGTTTCAGGGTGGCAAAAGGCTTGGTAGATAGCCTTATTTTTGTCCACATGGGTAGACACACAGGCGTGTGTTTAGGCCGTGTGTGACACATGGTCTGCTCTATGGGCGTGTTGTTAGGTCGTGTGTCCCCTGCACGTAAAAATTGCAAGTTAGTATGCATGGTAGTAAACACACAGGCAGGGACACGGTCGTGTGTCTCAGCCGTGTGAAGGGCACGGCCTAGCACACGAGCGTGTGCCTTAGCCATGTGACCCTTAAGAATTATTGACGTCAGAAATAGAATGTCAAGGTTTTTGAACACGGGCTAAGACACGAGCATGTCGAGGCTGTGTGAGGGACACGGGCCATGGAAACGGGCGTATGCCAAGCCATGTGAAAGCCCCTATAGGTTCGAATTAAAAAGTAAATCTACACGGCTGTAGGACACGGGCGTGTCCCTAGGTGCTTAGGCCGTGCGTGTCACACGGGCCATCAGCACGACCATGTTCAAGTTCCACACGGGCGTGCTGCCCATCCACACGGACGTGTGCCCTGTTTCAAAAGTCATTTTCCTAGTATTGGTTGAAGGACCCGAGTTAGTCCCGAGTTGCTTCCAAAAGGTGTTTTGGGCCTTGTATGCCCATGATAAAAAGTTTTAGACCAATTTTGAAAAGGTTTTAAGTTTTAACGGGTTCTTATAATCTAACTTATATGTATATATGTGATTTGTGAAAGGTAACGCCTCCTACCCGGTGTCGGCGTCAAACCCGGGTTAGGGGTGTTACACTACTGCTGGAGTTGCAAACATTATCTTAAGTAGTGAAGATGAGGGTAGTCCATTAAGGAAACTTCATCGAGAGAAAGGAAAAGATTGCGTTGTAACATTTGGTGATATGGTGACCACTCTTATAGCTCTTTCTATGGTTCATTCCCCTCATATATCTCCAACCCAAGCAAGACCACCAGCTGATGACAAATTTCGGGTGATTTTTTATTATGGCCCTTCTGGGGTTCCATGAATTTTACTTTTTCTGGTGCTGAGATAAAAACATTATTTCCGTCGTGTGAGCATTTTAGCATGCAAAAGTTTTCTTATAGTCCTAGTGAGGTGAGCAAACTGTGGAAAATTTTCATACCTGAAGAAGCAAAAGAGCATATGTAACACCCCCGACCTGGCCTAGGAGTTTCAGCTAAGTCGAAGTCATTAGATTCAATCACCGAAGTGGTCTTATAAAACCATTCTTGTACTTGCGTTGATTTCTAAGGAAATCATTCTTTAGCTTTTAGAAAAAAACATTCATTCATTAAACCGACTTGACTTATTAATTTATTTACAGTTTAATTAATGTGAAGTTTTAAGAAAACAACTTTTAGGTTTTTAAGAAAAGACCTATCAAAAACTATTAAGTATTTTGTAAATCAGCGGAAAACATATTAGTTTTCTAAACCATATAGCTTGCATTTATCAGAGTTTTAATTAAGTATCATGTTTAACATAAATAAACTAAATAATCTCAAACCTAAGATGTGAAGATAGGAAATAGTCAATAATTACAACCTAAAAAGAATGAAATGATTATAAAAACTGTAATGGAAACTTTTAATTAAAAGTAAAATAGGTTGCTAATTTGAGGTCCCTCTGATGCCATTCCGAGTCTTAGCTTTCTGTGTTACCTAAGAGGTAAGGAAAAAAGGGGAGTGAGATTATGATAGCTTAGTTTGAGTCTAATTTTTAAACCATTATAAATAATGTACAAATAGTAAAGCATTCAATGTAGGATATAATAGCAATTTAAGCATAGTATGAGGAACATTTAGTAAATCAATGTATATGCATATTATACTCATGATACAATGTAATTATAGTTTTAATTTCCCACCTGTCCATCCTATTCGCCCTCGAGAATTGCTCAATACTCCAAAACACATATCAATAATTAGCCATCTCAAATTTCCTGGTGAAGACGGTTGTTCACGTGTCATCTATGACGAGGACTTTTACTACAATAACTTACCATCTCGGTTGCTCAATTTTGATGGCTTTTTAAACTATCACCTCGGTTTATCTAGTTTTTGGTGACATTGTTGCTTACTTCATGTAGTACTAAATTTTTGTGTGGACTTAATATGTCACTATCTCCTACAAATTCCTCCGTCCTCCATACCCAATTTTATGTCATTATACAAATTTACTTAGCATATTATGCTATTTGTCATCAATTGATGCTACATTCAATGTTTCATTCTATCATTTAATGGCATGTGTTCAGGCATTCATTCACATCAATTTCACATAAATAAATAATTTAAGCAAGCCAAAATAATTTCACATATATAGTATCTTCATGTGATTTAACATGCTTAGTTTGGCTAACACATACATAAGTAGAGTTCGCACGTATAAGGGTCGTACATATAGACTCACACACTTAGGGGTTTGCACATATGGGTTCACACAAGTAGTGTTCGTACTTAGGGGTTCACACATCTAGGGCCATATACTAATATATATAGAGTTCACTTGCATTAACATATAGGGTTCGCATGTTGCAACATAGGATTCACTTGTAATAACAATTTAGGGTTCGCATGTCAGAACCTAGGGTTCTTGTGTAATAACATAGTGGGTTCGCATGATTAAATGAATAAGGTTCTCATAATGAATCCTACGTGATTTTGCATATGGGTTCACAATAGGGGTTTGAATGCAAAGGTTTCACATACTAAAGGGTTTCACATGCAAGGGCTCTCACATAGGGCTCGCACATAAGTTTGTGTTCATGAGGGTTTACATTCAAGTGGTTCACCTATTTGGGGGGTTCACACATGCATGGAGTTCGCCTATAGACTACTTAACTTCTTAACCCTTCAATTAATTATGCACAATGATTTATGTTTAGATCCCACACCTGATTTGAAGACATAAAAAAAATTTTAATTTGGATGACGATCGTTGATCTATTAGGGAGGGAGGGATGATTTTGAAAACCTTGAAACATTTTGGTTGAAATTTGATTCATCAATGAAGGAGAAAATGAAGAACTTTAGGAGTTTTTCTTGAAAAACTCTCTAGATAAAAATTCTAAGGCTTGGAAAGAATTTCTATTTATAAAACCATTTTCCCCTAATTGAAATAGGTTTTAGAAACTTTGAGAGTTGTTTCAAATTAAGGACTAAATTAAAAAAAAATATTTTGGGCATGGTTTTTTTGAAAATTTAGCACTATTATGGGGTAAAAATTAGAAAATAATTTTTTTTGGCTAAAAGGTGTATAAGAGGGTTTTGAACTTGGGACCTAAGGATAAGTAAGGCTTTACCACTGAACCAAAAGGCTCATTCTTATTAATTTTTTTATAAAATATAATTCTTAATGTGTCTTAAATTCTTTTACCCCATGCTTTAAAAATAAATAAATAAAAATCTAAATTTTATCCTTATTTTTTCTAGACTTATTTTTTGAACGTGACAAATCTCCCTTAAAAAAATTCGTCCTCAAATTTAACTTACCTTATTTAGATAAGTTTGGTCGAAGCTCGATCTCTTCAGTAGGAATGATATGGTGTAACAACCCGTTTTCAGTTATGACAAAAATAGTGGTTTTGAGACCACAATTTTGAAGAATAAATTATTATTTTATTATTTATTTAAGGTCTACGAGATTATATTAAGGTCATATTAAAATTTCGTTAAGAAACTTTGAAGTTTACTCAGTTAATTAAGTAAAAAAGACTAAATTTGAAATGAGTAAAAGTTGAGTTCTATTAGCTAAAAAGGTCTAATGGCTATGAAGTCTTAAACTAAAGGACTTGAACGGTAAATATACCAATTAAAGAGTTAGTGGATGTTTATGAATAGGTTTTAATGAAATTTTAATGGTTTTAAAAGGTTAATTTGGTAAATTAGTAAATAAGTTTAAAACAAAAGAAATTAAAACAAGTATCATCTTTTATTCTTCTTCCCTAACTGATATTATGAGAGGAGAAACTCCATTATTGGTAGCTAGGTTCGACTAAGCTTAAATTGGTGCATGGTATGTATTTTTCAACCCGTTTCTAATGATTTTTATGTTTTTGAGTCCGTTTTAGCTTAATCTAGCTAGGCCGGGGGTTAATTTGCAAATTTGTTAAAGGTTGAGAGACTTACCATGAATGCTTTTGAATGATTTTTTATGTTGATTGATAGATTATGAATCTTTGTTGAAAAATAAACAAGTTTTGTTAAGTGATTTTTTGATGAATTTTGGAATTAGGGATTAAATTGTTAAAGGTGTAAATCTATAGGTTTTATTGTGAAATGATGGTAAATATTGGTTTTTTCAAGGTCCCTTGTATCTATGGTTAACATGAATTTAGATTAAAATGGTTATATTTTAAGTTATAAGCTTAAGGACTAGATTGTGAAAAGTTAAAATGTTAGGGGCAAATTGGTAATTTTGTAACACCCCAAACTCGGCATGGACGTTATGGCCGAATATAATGATGTCACATGAGAGTGATTCTAAAAATGCATTGACCTTAAAATCGTTCCAATTATTAATTTTTACCTAGCTTGGGAAACGTGTTCTAATTGATTTGATTTAAACATTTCTTTTACGCGGAAGCTTTTGAAACCCAATAAATTTTGGAAACCATTTCATTTACGAAAGTCTTAGCTTTTAGGAAAACCGAGGTTAGACTAACTCCCATAAACAGTTTTAAAATTCCAAATATAGTCCATAAAGTCTCGAATTACATCAAACAACCCAGAAAATAATTAAGAAATGAATACCATAACTAAGTTTAAAACAATCTAAATATGTGTGGCCACCGTCGAGTCCTCCGCTGCACCGACCCGTCAAGTCTGGGGATAGCCTACACAGATTAAATAGAAAAAGGATGAGTTTTCGCAAACTCAGTGTGTAATCCCCACAGAAAATATACACAATAGTAGAAGTCAGTCATATATCCAAATATTAGATAACTCGGGCCTGAACCCCTTACAGACCCAGTGTGAACCTTAGTCCATTCAAATACAGAATCAGATATGAACTGGGTCTTAGCCCATCTTAGATATATCATGCATAACATAGCAGAATAATAGAGTCCTACCCACCAGCCTCTACACCCCAACTCCGTCCAACCCTACACACCATGTAGGGATAAAATCGACCCACCCATCCCTACACACCATGCTGTACCAAAATGCGGCACATAATCAGATAATTACAGTTGTGCTACTAGATCTCAAGCTTAAGAGCCTTTCAGAATACTTCCTCCATATACATTAACTCAACCCCGATGCAATGCAGCATAAAATACATGACATGCAAATATGCAAGTAACAGATCATACATGCAAATCGATATACATGCTAAGAGTAACATGCTAGAGCACATATATCACATAGTCAGATCTTGTAATCAAGAGTCAAGTAACTCTTACCGACCCTACAGTACGTCCCAGTCGACTTGGGCGACCCGAGCTACCTTTCAGAGTATTTCAGAAAAATGGGCTCACACGCCCATGTGGCCTGCCCGTGTGAGTCCACATCCCATGTGGCCCATACGACCCAAATTGGCCTTGGCCTTGTGGATCACTCGGCCTAGCCCAAAATTCCACACGCCCGTCTAGTTCGCCGGTGTTGGCCCATACACCCGTGTGGCCCAGACGGCTCAATAGGTCGAGCCCATGTGTTGCACACGGTCTACCACATGGCCTATTACATGGCCGTGTGAAGTCGACAGAGTCATTTTTTAGCTTTCATTAATTCTCGTTTTCTGTGTTTTCGAGTACACACTTGGTTCATTTTCGAGGCGTAATCACCCTGAGCAACCCAAACCTTGCAAACCACGAACGCTTCCCTCTACAATTTGGCACTAAAACAGCCTTTCACACCAGATTCCCGGCGAATTCGCACGATACTCGATTGAATAAAAAGGAACTGTTGTAAACAGTAGAGATGAAATCGAGAACGAAAAAAAAAGAAGGAAAGAATTAGGAATCTCAGCAGAGATGAAAGGGAGAAAGGCAACTAACGTTAGAACCAAAATAGAATTTTGGGAAAACTGAAGTTAAAAAAAAAAAGAAACTGAACCGATTTGTTAAATCCCTTTAATCCCTTAATTTCCTCCCTTAAACCCATCTCTGGTAACTACTCAGAATTTTAATTCTGTACAACTCTAGCCAAAAAAAAATTTTGGAGCAAAAAGTCACCCACACTCACGTAGGGATTCGAAAACCAGACCTCCAGCACACCAACAAACTACTAGGCTCATTCTGATATGCTTCTACAAACAATAAAATATAAGCCTAATGGACCAAGTTCAGCTTTGTACATTAAAATACCAAAATTTTCCCAAGCTAAGGCTTGAACTTGGGACCTCACACACACACCCAGAACACTTAACCATTGAAGCAGATACCCACTTATGTCAATGAATTACAGAAATATGTTCAAAAAAAAACTTGGGGCATTAAAAATTTTGCATAAATATGAAATATGAATTAAATTGAATACTAAAAGTATTTAATTGATTTAAATTATCTATTTAGATCAAGATATGTAACAACCCATTTTCAATGAAATTGGAACAGTGGTTTTAGGACCACAAATCCAAGCCAGAAAGAAAATTTATTTTAATATTTTTGCATGATTTGTATTTAGATAGGAATATCATATGAAAATTCTGAAAAGAAAATTTTATCAATTTAGTGCTTAATTACGGGAAGGACCAAATCGCATAAAATGCAAAAGTTGAATTCTAGTAGCTAGAAGGATCAAATATCTATGGAATTCAAAACTTGAGGTCCTTATATGGTAATTAGACCATTAATTAAAAGTTAGTAGATATTTTTGGTGATTCATCCATGGAAAATTAGAAAAGGCTATGGACTAAATTGGAAAGTGATAAAATTAAATATGATAATTAAATTAAATAGAAATATCATCTTATTATATATCATCTTCCCCAAAATTTGCATGGAAACACTAGGAGAGAGAGAAGAAACTAATCGAGCTTAATTGGGTAAGTTTTCTTGTTCTATTTTTAGTAATTTTTATATTTTTGAGATAATCCATTTACAAACCGTCGATAATACCCAGCTAGCCCCAAGAAACTTCTAACTTCGGTTACATTTTTCGGTGGTTTCCAATCAACAATGGCTAAAATTTTACTAGGATCAACCCGTATACCATCACCTGAAACAATATTACCCAAAAATCCAACTTCCTGAAGCTAAAATTCACTTTTACTAAACTTTGCATACAACTGCTTATTTCTCAAAGTTTGCAAAACTATCCTCAAATGCTCAGCATGCTCTGTCTCATCTTTTGAATAAATTTAAATATCATCTATAAACACCACAACAAATTTGTCCATGTATGGCCGAAATATGCGATTCATTAAATCCATAAACACAGCAGGAGCATTTGTCAACCCGAATGGCATAACTAAAAATTCATAATGACCGTACCTTGTTCTAAAAGCAGTTTTAGGCACATCTGACTCTTTTACTCACAGCTGGTAATACCCAGATCTCAAGTCAATCTTTGAAAACCATGTTGCTCCTTTTAGCTGATCAAATAAATCATCAATTCTCGGCAACAGATACTTGTTCTTGATTGTCACCTTGTTTAACTGCCGATAGTCAACACACAATCTCATAGAACCATCATTCTTTTTCACAAATAACACGGGAGCACGGCAAGGTGAAAAACTCGGTCTCACAAAGCCTTTGTCAGTTAACTCTTGCAACTGTAACTTTAATTCTTTCAACTCTGCTGGTGCCATTCTATATGGAGCAATCGAGATCGGAGCTGTTCCCGGTATCAAATCAATACCAAATTCTACTTCCCTGACTGGAGGCAAACTCGGCAATTCTTCTGGAAATACGTCCGCAAATTCACACACAAATGGCACTAATTCAACTTTCTTTTCAACTTCTTTTGTATTAATTACATACGCCAAATAAGCTTCATAACCCTTTCTCAAATATCTCTGAGCCGATATTGAAGAGCCTCTGATTTGTCTGATTCAACCCGCAGAATTTCACCACTTTCACACTTTAATTCTATAACCTTTTCTTTGCAATTTATTATAGCATCATGCAATGTCAACCAATCCATACCCAAAATAACATCAAATTCATCAAACGGCAACAACATCAAGTCGGCCGAAAAGTAATGACCCCGAATCATTAAAGGGCATTTCTTGCATACTTTATCAACTATCACACATTTGCCTAACAGATTCGACACTTTAATCATAAATTATGTGTTCTCAACAGGTATATTCATACTAGACACCAGTTTCATGCATACATATGAATGAGTAGAACCGGGATCAATCAAAGCATTAACATTAACATCAGAAAGAGAAAATATACCAGTAATCACATCAGGTGATGAAGCATCTTCACGTGCCTTTATGGTATAATTTCTAGCTGGAGCCCTTGCTTCAACTCAAGAAACTCTTTACGGTTTTGATCAACAAATCTTTCACTGATGTATTTCTTCTGAAATTCTTCTTGAAAGAACTCCCAAGTTACTTTCTCTTTTGGTACTACTGAAATTAATGTCTTCCACCAATGATAGGCTGAATCCCTCAACAATGATATAGCGCATTTCAAGCATTCCTCAGGTGTACAAGACAATTCATCAAATACCCGAATAGAATTCTCAAGCCAAAACTCTGCTTTCTTGGCATCATCATCAACATTTGCCCTGAATTCTTTCTTGCCCCTTGCTTACGGATTACATCACAAGCTGGAGTTACGTGAAATTTCATCAGATCCACACCTTGAGACATCGGGGGTACAGGTTGAGGAATTGGGGGAGGTGGGGGAGGTTGTACATTCGGGTTCGTACGAATGAACTCAGTATACTAGGCACTCATCATCTGGAGAAAGGCTTCTCGAGCCCCTTCTCCTCCTCCTTGACCAACAGTAGGAGGTGGATTTTCGGTTGGCACTGCCCCTTTAGCCGGAGCCGGTGCATTACATTCTACATCATCAACCACAGCTGGATCGGGATCCATTTACTATAAAAAAATCATTTAAAAGGTCAGAAGTCGTCACACTAACACAATATATATATGGCATGTATAGCAAAACTCGTACATAAAACACACTAGTCTGAGAACCGGCTAAACCTGCTCTGATACCACCAAATGTAACGGCCCATACCCAAGACTGTTTCCGGAGTCGAACACGAGGTGTTAACAGACTTAATTCATTGCTTAAACAGCTCAAACAATTTAATTTTAAAATTTTCAGTCAAGCTTGCAATCTGTGTCACAGTCGCTTAAAAATTCATATCTCGAGTTTCGAAACTAAAAATACAATTCTGTAAATTTTCCCTAAAACTATACTCATATATCTATTTACTAATTTTTTTCTAGAATTTTTGGCTTGGCCAATTAATACAGTTTATTAGTTAAAGTCTCCCCTGTTTCAGGGTTTGACTGCTCTGACCTCTGTTTATTACGAATCAGATATCTCTCTGTACAAAATTTCAATGACTATGAAGTTTGCTTCTATTAAAACGAGACTCAATAAGAAATCTGTACCTATAAAGAATGACTTCTAATTATTTTTATACAATTTATGGTGAATTTCCAATGTAAGAATAGGGGATCCAGAAATCACTTTGGCCCTGTTTCACAAAAATTCAAATGTCTCATAAATTATAATTTATATACCTATTTTGTTCAATCCATATGAAAATAGACTCATTAAGCTTCAATTTCATAACTTACTCATCATTTAATTCCATTTCTACTATTTTTAGTGATTTTTCAAATTTACATCACTGCTTCTGTCAGATTCTGTTTTATGGCAAATTTCACTTTACTAAGGATTTTCATGGACTAAATATCATTTTAAACATACATGGTATCAAATATGATTTAGATTGGCCATTCCAATGGCTAATCATTCACAAACTCTTTTCTTGCCAAAGCATAATCATATCATAAGATCAATTACACAAAGTGAGTATTTTGCCATACATACCACATTCAAGATACACAAGCCATTTTACCAATTTAGGCCTTCGGATAGTGTGAACGAGTCTTCGACCTATCCCGATTCTCAAGCCGGTTTGTCAAAACTACAATGAAGGAAAAGGAAGGAGTAAGCATAAATCCTTAGTAAGTTCACATGCAAATAGCAAGTAACATAATCACACAATTCCACATAAAACATCATTTACATTTAATATCTTTCTACGATTTCATCTTACCAACTTTTCAACCCGAGGGTTTAGGCACATACTTGTCAAATTTTCTCATTTACCACTCTTACCAACATTTCACCTTCATTTTAGGCATTCTTCTTATTTTCTTACGATCCACCCGTTGAACACATCGGAATATAATTCGAATACACAGAAAGTTTGTACATAAGTGCCATATATGTAGCCAAGCTACCATGTAACCCGCCCATAAGCGAACTCGGACTCAACTCGACGAGCTCGGATGCCTAGTTACATCTCACAAACTCGGACTCAACTCAACGAGCTCGGATGCCTTGTTACATCTCACGAACTCGGACTCAACTCAACGAGTTCGGACATTTGCATCCATAAGTGAACTCGGACTCAACTCAACAAGTTCAGATGCCCAACCATCCTAGTGACATGTCACTTGTATCCTAATTTATTCCTAAGGTTCAAATGGGATTTTCCTCAAACACATATCCTTGCCATCTTCCGTAAAATGCTGAAACCAATACTCGGTAGCACTTTATATTTAACAAATAATACACATAATTTGCATTTTATTCGAAAATAACCACAAAGCATATATTTCATGATAAATATCAGCATATCATAAAATTAACATCAAAAGCTTAAAAATAACAATTATGCTACATTATTTACACATGAACTTACCTCGATACAAAATATTAGCAATCAAGCCTATTCCTCGTAAACTTTGTTTTTCCCTCGATCACGACTTGAATCTCGTTTCTCTTTATCTATAATGCCAAATTAATCTTATTTAATACATACATTCATCAAAACAGCCCCAAATACGAACTTTGACAAAATTACCATTTTGCCCCTAAACTTTTGCAAAATTACACTTTTGCCCCTAGGCTCGGGAATTAAACTTCATCCCATATTCTTATGTTCTATGACATGCTGATCATTTTTCCCTTCTATGGCAGCATCAATTTCACACTCTAACATGTACTTATGACTATTAGGTATTTTTACCGATTAAGCCCTTTTACTCGTTTTCACTTAAAACCGAGTAGTACAAGTTGTCTGACATAATTTAAAACCTCATATTCTATCATAAAACACCAAAATACACAAATTTCACCAATGGGTATTTTTCCAAATATGAACCCTAGGTTGAATTATTGCTAGCATAAGCTAAATCAAGTTACTTGGATTCCAAAAACGTAAAGAACATTAAAAACGGGGGTTGGAATCACTTACTAGGGAGCTTGGAAGCTTGAAACAAACCCTAGCTATAGAAAACCCTTTAATTTTCGTCCTAATGAAGAAGATGGACATATTTTTCCATATTTTTCCTTTTTTTAATCTTTTAATTACCAAATGACCAAAATACCCTTAATACCTTTCTTTGAAAATTTTCATGTACAAGCCCATTTTTGTCCAAAAATTTAGAAATTGGTCAAATTTCTATTTAAGACCTCCTCATTAATATTCCAAAGTAATTTCATACTAAAAACTTCTAGAATGCAAGTTTTGCAAGTTATTCGATTTAGTCCCTAATTTCAACTTAAGCACTTTATGCACAGAATTTCGTCACGAAATTTTCACACAATCATGCAATCATATCATAAACATCAAAATAATTATAAAATAATTATTTCTATCTCGGATTTGTGGTCACAAAACTACTATTCCGATTAGGCCCTAATTCGGGATATTACATATACGAACTTATTAAGCATAATATGATTACTAGGTTTACTTTTCTCTATTTTATAGAGCTCGGAAGCTCGTGAAGGTTTGTGAACGCTTGGAGCATCATCATACTATCTACAAACTTATTTTGGGTATAAATGGTAAACTTATTTTAGTATAATGGCATGTATAGGTTGACCATAGATGGCTTGAATATGTTATTTGTAGTTTAGCCATTGAAATGGCTAGTAATGGTTTGTTTTGGTACTTATAAAGAATTATGTCATGATAAATACATATATGTTAAGTATGGATGATCAAGTGATATTTAATGTTTAGGTTAAACTAAGGTAAGATTATAAACATAATTATATATGAAATGATATATCATATTAAATGTTAGAATTTGCTTGAAATCAATGCTTAAAATGGTTGGTATTTGGATATAAGTTTTGGTCAGGATATTGGTAAAATTTTGGGTGAGAATTAAAGCTAGAAATGACTTTATTTTGTCCACACGAGTAGACACACGGGCGTGTGTCTAGACCGTTTGTGACACATAGCCTGGTACATGGGCGTGTGGTTAGGCCGTGTGTCCCTTGTATCTTAAATTCGAGAAAAAAATGCTCAGAATTGAGCACGCAAGTACAGACACGGGCGTGTGTCTCAGCCGTGTGTGCTACATAGCCTAGAACACGGGCGCGTGTCTTGGCTGTATGAACCTTGCACTTAATTTTTGAAAATTAAATTGATCACACAGTCATGTGGCTGGCCGTGTGGCACAAGTCAGAGAGTTACAAGGGGTCGAACACAGCCTGCAGCACAGGCATGTCTTAGGGTCACACGGGTGTGTCTCTAGACCATACGGGCGTGTGAGCCCTGCATCTAGGAAAATTTTAAAAATTTTGCGAAAAATGTTTTGAGTTCCCGATTAAGTCCCGACTCGATTCTAATACTCATTTTGGGCCTTGAGGGTCCATTTAAGGGATGTTTTGAATAATTTAGGTAAATGAATAGTAATTAATATGAATTATTCGTAAATGTTCTTAAAGCTCCGGTAATGTTCCATAACCTTGTTTCGGTGACGGATATGAGTTAGGGGTGTTACAAGATAAATCACATTCGAACTTAGATTGAGGAAAAGCTAAAGCTTCAGTTTAGTTCGATCTAACTATTACGCCCCTAACTATTGAGGTAAGTTTGTATGAATGGTAATCATTTTAATGTTATCTAAATTGAATGTTTACTATGTTATTTTTAATGTAAATGGATCGATATATAAACGTCTCAAGTCATTAGGATACAAATGACATGTCATTAGGGATTTTATGCTTCGGGTGCTGGTCTTGAATGTCCTACCGATGCCTGAGGTCCTGCATTTGTTACGGATTCTCCACAGCTCATGTGAGCAGCATCGTGTAGCTTACATTCTGACCTACAGCTCCTGTGAGCAGACCCATTTCACAGCTTATGTGAGCATTGATGTAAAGGAAATGTTACGATTATCTGTAAAGGCACACTTCGCGTGAGCTTTCCCGAGTATCGGATGTAATTCTAGTTGGTTCAATGGGTAAGAAAAGGAAAAAGGAAATGGTAAATATGCAAAGGCAATGAATCATGACATTATGGTAACATTGATGATGTAAAATGTTATGTTTATACATGGTAAACCACATATCTTATGGTTGATTTCATATATATATGTTGTATAGGCTCATACTAGGCTTATGGCATTGGTTTTGGTTTATACTTATTCTATGAATGATACTATAGAAATGGTAAGTTATGTTTAAGGTTTATACAAGCTTACTAAGTACTTGTTGCTTTCATAGTTTCTTTTCTTTATTTTATATATCATTGGAAGCTCGTTTTGGTTGGAAGCTCTTCGAAGACCTATCACACTATCCAACAGTCAATTCGATATTTTTTTTTTTAGTATTTTGGCCAAGTTTATAATGACATGTATAGGGTGCTTTGTAATGGTATTTTGGTGAATGTGTTAACGGTGTTTTAGCATGTATAAGTTTTAAAAGTTATGTTGGTTTGGTACCATTTGATACCTTATTTTGCATGTTTATAAGGTTCTTTATGGTATGTTTTGAATGGTTTGAAAATGGTTATATGTGGTATGTTTGGTACCTAGTTGAAATAGGTTATCATGCATTAAATGAAGCATCTTGTCATGTTTTGATAGTTGTTTTTTTTTGTTATAAATGTGGTGCCTTTGAATGACATATTGGTTAGTTGAATTAGGGTCTTTGAAATGGAAACTTTATGTGTGCTTGGATGTTGTTTAGGTTCCTTGAAAGTGTGCACAATTGGTTTGAATGTTTATGAATGATTAGGTTATGAAATGGATTGATTTTAGGTGAATTTTGGGTTCACACGGCCTAAGACGCAGGTTATCACACGGCTGAGTGAGGCACATGGCCTAGCAAAACAGTCGTGTGTCATCTGAGGATTTTCTTAGTGTTAATGTAACAACCCGATTTAGGGCCTAGTCGGAACAGTGGTCTTGGGACCACAAATTGAAGTTGAGAAAATTATTTTTTTTATTATTATGGAGTTATGACATGATTATATTAGCGTATAAAAAATTTGGTAAGTTAATTTTGATGTTTGAAAGCCTGATTGCGAAAAAGGACAAAATCACAAAAAGGGCAAAAGTTACATTTTTGTACCCAAATGTGTTAATTAATAAGAGAATTAAAATTGGAGGTCTTTAAAGGGCAACTAGACCCTTTTTAAAATGCTTGGCCAGCTATAGAGTTAAAGAGGGGACAAAAATCCTAAAATTTAGTGAGTTAGGTGGCTTATTTTGACTAAAATAGAAATAAATCAAGGAAGGATGATTTCATCCCTTTTTCATCTTCTTTCTCTACCGAAAATCAGCCATTGAAGGGGATTTTAAAAACTTAAAATTTTGAGCAACTTGAAGCACTTACAAGTAAGTGATTTCTATACCCTTTGTTGAAGATTTTTGCATTTTTGAGACCCTTGAAGCATGAGCTTTCAAATGAGGGGTCTATGTTGCAAAATGATTAAGAGTTTAGATTTTTTCCATGAATGGATTTATGATAGTTGCTGAGTTTTTATGGAAGAATATGAGTCTTAGATGAGTTCTAAACAACTTTTGTGAAGGGTGTTAGCATGAAAACACCTAAAGGGACTATTTTGCATAAGTTGCAAAATAGGTGATAAGTGTGTGAAATAGTGGGATTTTGGTGATGCTATAAGAGTAAAAAGGGGTCAGCTAGTCTTAAGATACGAAGAAATTTGATAAAAATTGAATTTTGATCATAGGGACAAAATGGTTATTTTACCCAAAAATGTGAATTCTAGATTGCCTAATTGTGTTTAATGACTAAATGAGTGCATTTTGCTATTATAGATCAAGATTTACCGAATTCAAACCTAGACCGAGGGAAAGCCAAGCAAATCGACTAAACTGATTAGTCGAGTACATTTTGTAAACCGAGGTAAGTTGTATGTAAATAATATAACTACATTGTTAATATATGTATCGAATTGTCATTGAATTGATATATCATGAATTGCTAGACTGTGAATTGAGAATGCATAGTAATAATTGAGATAGTAGAAGGATCCCATTGGAACCTTAGGAAACAAACCGGATATTCGTGCCTTAACATTCGAGTTACTTGTGTGCCAGTGTAAGACCATGTTTGGGACATGGCATCGGCGTAGAGATGAGTGCCAGTATAAGACATGTCTGGGACATGCATCGACCTTGACGATGATAGCCAGTGTAAGACATGTCTGGGACATGCATCGGCTAAGAGTTATGCTAGTGTAAGACATGTCTGGGACATGCATCAGCACATAAGTACGAGAGCTAGTGTAAGACCATGTCTGTGTAAGACATGTCTGGGACATGCATCAGCACGTAAGTACGAGAGCTAGTGTAAGACCATGTCTGGGACATGGCATCGGTAACTTAACCCATGATAGAGGCTTATAGAATATCTGGTAGTGTTCTGAAAAGCTCAACTTTAAAGGTCATGAAAGTTAGTTAATAAGGAAAGTATAATAATGTTGTGAGTGGTACAGGTACCTATTTGGTATGCATGAGTAAGGAGCACAAAATAGAAAATGTGACTAGAGTAGACGGTAATGAGTAAGTTAAGTTTATGCCTATCTTTGTGCTATGAGTATGATGACTAGAGGAGAAATCGTTGTTTTATATTTACTTATATGCAACTTACTAAGCTTTATGCTTACTCTCTTTCCTTTCCCTTTTTCTTTCAGTGTCGCTTAATTAGCTCAAGGATCCCTTGAAGTCAAAGATATCAATCACACTATCAGCCGTAATACTCGGTATAGTTGGATTTATATTTTTGATTATGGCATGTATAGGGCTAGACCTTATTATTTTTGTGTTTTTGAGAATTGGCTAAATGTGTTGGCTTGAAATAGTTTCCACATTTTACATTAAGCCTCGAATGAGGATAACTTTCATTTTGAGTCTATAGTAGATGCATCTTCATAGTTAGATGAATGTCTATCATGCTTGTTTTGGTATTGATTGGGATTGACATGAAAATAGGCATACTAGGGTGGTAACGAGGCTTGGTAAATATGCTCATATTGTCCACATGGGCAGACACACCGGCGTGTGTCTAGGCCGTGTGTGACACACGACCAGCCCTATGGGCGTGTGAGAAGGTCGTGTGTCCCCTGTACTTAGAAATTTCAAGTTAGAATGTATGGTAATGGTCACACGGATAGAGACACGGCTGTGTGTCTCAGCCGTGTGGAGGGGCACGGCCTAGTACACGGGCGTATACCATGGCCGTGTGATGCTGACGTCAGAAATAGAATACCCAAGTTTTTGCACATAGGCTGCGCCATGGGCGTGTTATGGCCGTGTGAAAGGACATGGGAAAAAGACACGAGCGTGTGTCGAGGCTGTGTGAAGATTGCACCTATTTTATGACAAATTGTGGGATTTAAATTGGCCACACGGTTGCGGGACACGGACGCGTCCCTAGCACACGGGCGTTTGCCCTATACCCACACGGGTGTGTGGATCCTTAAAGCATTAATTTCTCTGAGTTTTTCTCGAGCCCTCGGTTTGGTCCCGAACCACCTTGAGTGTATGTTTTTGGCACCGTAAGCCCTATTAAAGGACAAATTGAATATGAAATGAAAAGTTTTCAAATTAAGCAAATTTTTATGGCCTGATTTCCTAAGATTGGTTGAGTTTAAGTTTGGTAGCACCTCAAACCCTATTCCGGCGTTGGATACGGGCGAGGGGTGTTACAGTTAAAGTTAGTGAGTTAAACGACCTAATACATGGCCTGATACACAGACGTGTGGGGCAACTCAGAGAGTTACACGGCCTGGCACACGGGCATGTGACACGGCCTGGCGCACAAGTGTGTGACTTTGGAGTGTGACCCTACTCAATAAGTTACACGGGTGAGGACATGGGCTGGGACATGACCGTATGTCCCTTGCTGGAAAGTTGCACGGCCATGTGACCCCTTTTTCTAATTTGTGCAACTTTTTTCTAAACTTTCCATTTTGTTTCAAATTACTCCCAATTTGCTTCCAAGCTATTTCTAGGGCCTCGAAGGCTCGATTTAAGGATGAAATATATGTGATTAAATGATTTATGATATATTTAATTTAATGAATGTTATGATGTTTTAATATTTTTGGTTGTACGGTAATGCTCCGTAACCCTAATCTGGTGACGGAGACGGGTTAGGGGTGTTACATATGGGAAGGATCAGAACAGTAACATCGTAATATAGACACATGGAACACATCGTAGATTTGATCTAACTTAGGAGGTAGCTCAGGTTGGTAAGTCATTGGGCCAATTCGCTTTTGTACTTGGTTAAGACCGGTAAAACGAGGAATTAGTTTTTTTATGTTTAACCTGTGATGATATCGGCAGCATCCTTATCCTTCTGTCCTCTTGCCATGTAAACTAAAGATGGTCGTCTTGCTTCTGCATGATTTGCACCTTGCGTAGGCACACTTTAGCCTCAATTTTCGTCGTTTCAGTTCGGACCACAGTTTCCTTATGTTTGGGTTCGGTTTTAGCATTGATTTTGTGGTTGAGTCGAATTATTCCAATGAGGACAATCCTTTATTTGCTATTCCATATACCTGTACTTAAAATAAGTACCAACCTTTTTCCAACATTTACCTTTGTGGTGTTTTTCACACTATTGGCACTATTAAGCACATTTCTCAGTGGACTCAAGTTGCAACCTAGCACTTTTTATAGGCTTGTGGTTTAAATTGTTTGAACTCGATTCCTTTTTGTTCAGGACTTTTTCCCTCTTTGCTCATTCTGTACATTTGATCTATTCTAGGATTTTGGTCTTTTCAACCAAATTTTTGAAATTTCTCTTCTGAAGGAGTGCCACTTGTACTTTTAGGCCATATCTTTTCAAACCTCGCACTTTTATCTTCCTTTGTTGCTACCAATCCGGGAGTAAAATGACTCAATCTTAGAAATTCAGCTTCCTACACCGAAACTGACATATTGGAACAACGTAAATGTGCAAGTGTACATAATCACAACAAGTAATGAAGTGACAAGTAAATGTCAAGTTATCTTACCCACAGGGACTGTGAAAAGAATTATTTATGAATGCAATTAAAAACACTTTGGTGAAGAAAAATATTTTGATTTGAGAAGGTGATTAAAAACTAATATTTTTAACTAAGTAAATAAATAAAGAGAAAATAAAAGTTCCAATGCAGAATTTCAAAAGATGATTTTAATTAAGATGACATGATTTTGTTAGATTAATTAATTACATTTCTTAACTTAGAATTATTAAACTCATGTTTATGTTGTTACGAAAAAATTCACAACAACTTGGTAATTTGCTAACTCATGAACATACTTACATACCAAAATCCATTTCTCTTGACTATATCTCTATGTCAATTCAATCGATTAAATAAATTTTAATAAGCAAATGTGTTAATGCACATACATACTTATGAAATTAAAATAATCTCTTGTACATATCTCTATGCCAATTCAAACAATTAATTCAATCATATAAGCAAATAAAAGATTACATGAGGTAACAATGTATTTCTACCTTGAAACAGTTTAATCACAATAATCTTGCAGGTTATGCAAGGCTAATGTATCGTTAGATACCGTTGCTAATTTAACCCTCAGCTACTTTAGATGAATAAACATGCACTGATTAAGTATCGTGTCAATTAATTACAATTTCAATCCGTTTATATAATTAATTCATTAGTTACCTTACAATTATAATGCTAGAATAACTTAGTAATGGTTTTACTTAATCAAACATTTTACCGAGGCCTATAACAACACAAAAACAATTTTAATAACTCAAGTAGATGAAATGTAATCAACATAACACGAATTAAATTTAAGCCATATTAGTTAAATTAAACATATCAACATCACAAAGATTTATAGACATGTTCATAACAACAACAATAAAATTAAAAGGATAAGGAACAAGAATTAAATCCGGTGTTTCTCCGAGGCTTGACTAGTTTGCTCCGCTTATCCTTCTCCTCTTGTTCTTGTTGAACCGAGGCTTTCATGAACACTTGAATGCTGCTCCAAATTGTGGTTTAAGGAATCTTTTTCAAGAGGTGAAATCGACAAAGGAATAGAAGAAGAAAATGAAGAACAATGGAAGGGAATGAAGATAGAAAAGTGTGAGAGAAGTGAAGAAATAAATGGGTTTGAGATATGTTCGAAGTGAGTATCCAAGGGGGTATTTATAGGTTGATAAGGCTGCTAAAAATAGCCAAAATCAGCAGCCAAAGACCCCTCCCATGGCCGGCCACACATGTGGCATGTTTGAAGATTTCAAACATGTTATTTTTAGGTAGGGGCAAATCTTAAAATGCATGAATAGTGGAGGGGTTTGAATGCAAATTGAAGGAGTCTTCAAGGTCCATTTTCCAAGCCAAATAATCAGCCAAACAAGCTGATTAGGTCAGCATGTGGGACGATTTTGGGCTGCCCAGTGCTCGGTTGGATTGGTTTTCTCAGTTTAGCTCAGTTGGGCCCATTTTCATAATTAATTAATAATAATCTATTTAACCCAAATTAAATTGGATTAAAAATAAAATTAATTATATTATGAATTAATACACATAATTTATACCGTCTTAGGCTAAAAAATTAATTCGCCTTAATGCTTCAAAATTGCTTCTTGGTTTTGCGCTTCTAGTAGTGTTTACAAAGTCGTTTTTCACCCTTTGTGCAAATCTGTAGAAAATATTCAAAATTTGATATAAAATTAATTAAAATTCAACATGTTCATAAATTGAGTGCAAATTAATTATTTTATAATTATTATATATTTTTCGACAAGAATTTTACCGAAACTGTATGAATTTGAGTTTAAAAAGGGCATGAAATGTGTGTATATTTTTGTGTTTCCACACCCCAAAACTTAATTCATTGCTCATTCTTTGTAATGAAAAAATTTGAAAAGAATTTCTCAGAAACACCTTTGAAAAATTCCTTCATAACAGCATTCTTCCCAAAATTATGCTTTTAGTATACTTATGCTTAAGAACAAGAATTTTGAGATTTACGCTACTTCAGTGCACGTATCATTCAAATTAATCTCAATTATTCTTATGATAGCAAAAATAGACTAAATTCTTCCAAATAAAGACATGTTAAATCCCTACCAATTTGATTTTATCCCCTTATTCAAGATTAAGATGCAATCATTAAACTTAACTTATGCCTTCATATGTTGAACATAGTAATTTATCTCCACTAATGTAGGTAGCATAGAAACTTGAATCAATAGGTCTTTAAAAAGGTTGTAATGTGGCTAGGCTAGGGGTAGGTAAAAGATAGATAAATTTAGGCTAAAATACCCTAAACTCAGCTTGAATTGGACCTTCAGAATAATTACCTTCAATACACCGACTTATTTTTCTTTCACATTCTCTTTTGTACATCTATTTTCTTTCAAGTACGTATGCTCTTCTCTCTATTTTCTTTCACATGCTCGTTGAGTTGGTCCGAGTTCGTGAGAAATCCAAACTTGTTGAGTTGGTCCATGTTCATAATATATGTGAGGCATCCGAGCTCGTTGAGTTGGTCCAAGTTCATTATGGATGCGATGCATGTAACATTCGAGCTCGTTGAGTTGGTCCGAGTTCACTATGGATGTCTACATGTTATGAGGTAGCTTTGGCTACGTATGTACATGAGGCACTTATATACAAGTTTTTTGCGTATCAAATAGTATTCCAATGTGTTCAACGGGTAATGTAATCAATGTGATGAAAGTCCCGAGGAGGGCATATTAAAGAGGTATGGTTATATGATATACTACGATGAGTACAGGTACGTATGCTAAACTTATGAATAATGCCTTCGTAAAGATCGATTTATGATGAGCAAGTATATATGTGTATATGATAAGTAAGCCAAAAGGGTTTGAATGTTGAATAATCTTTATGGTTATATTATTATGTCTTTGTGAAATTGAACATGAAATCCATGAAATGGTAAGTTTATGATTAGTTGAAAATGAACTTATGATAGTTACCATTATATTGCACTAAAATAGTGTTGGACATTAGCAGTTGTGTGACTTTGCAAATCCACCAAAAATTAAGACATGAGATTAAAGCTTATTTAATTTAGTTTCACATAGAAGAAACGGTGTAAGAAAAAGAGTTTTATATTATGAGATATTTGAACTTTTGTGAGACAGAGTCAGAGTGATTTTGGGCTCCCCTGTCTCAAATTCAGAAAATCACTGAAAATTGTAAAAAAAATTATTATGGGCTAGTATTTATATGAATAAATCCTTAATGAGTTCATTTTCAAGATAAATAGACGGGAACATTAATCAAAACCCGTACCATGAGATAATCAATTTTTAGTAAAGAAAGGTCGAGGCTGTCAAGCAGCACAACAGGGGTAACTTTAAAGAATAAACTGTACTTATTGGCTAGACCAAAAATTTTGGAAATTTTATGGTAAAAATATATATGAGTCTAGTTTTAGGAAAAATTTATAGATCTTAATTTGAAGTTTCATAGCTCCAGATATAAATAAATTAGTATCTATGACTTGAAAAAATAGCATGACCAAAAAATAAGTAAAAGTGTAATTATGATTATATTTCCATGGAATCATGTTGATAATTTGCTTATTATTTTCATATGGACTTACTAATTTTTAAGCTTACTCCCTCCTCTCAATTTCTTTAGTGTTTTCAGGTTAGCTCGGGGTTGGAAATCGTTGGAGGCAGCAATCAAGCTATCACTTTTGAGGTATTGATGAATCTTAAACGTCTTCAAGTGAGTGGCATGTATAGGGACTTAGTCATTATGATGTGTATTATTTTGATTTGGCCAACATTTTGGCTTATATTAGTACATTGTATATAGCCATGAGATGTGGCTTATTATCCAAGTTATGTGATATCACCCTGTGAAGTGGTTATATGATTTGGCTTGATTGCAATGACTAGATGATATCATGATATGTATGCTTCTTGTTTTCGTTGAGAGTAAATGGTATGTTATTGAACATGGTGTAAGAGTGTAGGGAGTGATTAAAATGGTAAAGTCAAAGAATATGAATGGGTGTGTTTAGATTAGATATTATATGAGTATGTGATTCTCATGTATGTAATCATACGAATATTACTTTGAGTTTTAATAATGGATAAGAAACCATCAAATTGAAGTTATAGTATGTGTCTACGAAGTGTTTAAGCATGTGAAGGATTAAACCAACAAAAAGGCTTGGAAAATAGCCTAAGTGTTAGTCACACTGGCAGAGACACGGCCATGTGTCTCAGTCATATGGAGGACATGGCCTAGCACACGGGTGTGTGGCCTGACCGTGTGGTTCAAATTGTTTTGTTGACGTCATAAATAGAGAGTTACACGGCTTGAGGACATGGGTGTCCACACGGGCGTGTGACACTATTTCATGAAAATTTTCATAAGTTTCCCAAAACTTTCTAAAGTTCTCGGTTTAGTCTCGAACCACCCCGATGTATCTTTAGAACCTCGGTAGCTCGTGTAAGGGACATTATGCATGTGATTGAATGGTTTTAATTTGGACAAAATTATGTGGTCCGATTTTTGCATGTTTGTGAATGTTTAAGTCTGGTAACGCCTCGAACCCTGTCCTGGCATCGGATACGGGTTAGGGGTGTTACACAACCGATTATACAAATTTTAATAAGCAAATGTGTTAATGCACATACATACTTATGAAATTAAAATAATCTCTTGTACATATCTCTATGCCAATTCAAACAATTAATTCAATCACATAAGCACATAAAAGATTATGTGAGGTAACAATGTATTTCTATCTTGAAACAATTTAATCACAATAATCTTGCAAGTTATGCAAGGCTAATGTATCATTAGATACCGTTGCTAATTTAACCCTCAGCTTAGATGAATAAACATGCACTGATTAAGTATCGTGTCAATTAATTACAATTTCAATCCGTTTAAATAATTAATTCATTAGCTACCTTACGATTGTAATGTTAGAATAACTTAGTCATGGTTTTACTTAATCAAACATCTTATCGAGGCCTATAACAACACAAACACAATTTTAATAACTCAAGTAGACGAAATGCAATCAACCTAACACGAATTAAATTTAAGCCATATTAATTAAATTAAACATATCAACATCACAAACATTCATAGACATGTTCATAAGAACAACAATAAAATTAAAAGGATAAGGAACAAGAATCAAATCTGGTGTTTCTCCGAGGCTTGACTAGTTTGCTCCATTTATCCTTCTCCTCTTGTTCTTGTTGAACCGAGGCTTCCAGGAACACTTGAATGCTGCTCCAAATGGTGGTTTAAGAAATCTTTTTCAAGAGGTGAAATTGACAAAGGAATAGGGGAAGAAAATGAAGAGCAATGGAAGGGAATAAAGATAGAAAAGTATGAGAGAAATGAATAAATGAATGGGCTTGAGATGTGTTTGAAGTAAGTAGCCAAGGGGGTATTCATAGGTTGAGAAGGCTGCTAAAAACAGCCAAAATCAGCAGCCAAAGACTCCCCCCATGGCCGGCCACACATGTGGCATGTTTGAAGATTTCAAACATGTTATTTTTAGGTAAGGGCAAATCTTGAAAGGCATGAATAGTGGAGGGGTTTGAATGCAAATTGAAGGAGTCTTCAAGGTCCATTTTGCAAGCTAAATAATCAGCCAAGCAAGCTGATTAGGTCAGCATGTGGGATGATTTTGGGCTGCCCAGTGCTCGGTTGAATCGGTTTTCTCGATTCAGCTCAACTGGGCCCCTTTTCATAATTAATTAATAATAACTTATTTAACCCAAATTAAATTGGATTAAAATTACAATTAATTATATTATGAATTAATAAACATAATTTAGACTGTCTTAGGCTGAAAAACTATTTCATCTTGATGCTTTAAAATTGCTTCTCGGTTTTGCACTTCTAGTAGTGTTTGCCAAGCCGTTTTTCGCCCTTTCTGCAAATCTGTCGGAAATAATCAAAATTTGATATAAAATTAATTAAAATTCAACACGTTCATAATTTGAGTGCAACTTAATGATTTCGTAATTATTATATATTTTTCAACAAGAATTTTACCGAAACTACATGAATTTGAGTTTACAAGGGGCATTGAAAAAGTGTGTACATTTTCGTGTTTCCACATATCTCCCAACTTTAATCCAATGAATTCACATTTGCGGGCTTCAACATATCAGGGGCCCACATACTTTTTCTGGAAAGCATATTGGAAATATTTCCAATTTATTTGTTCCGTAAGCGTTTCTATAACATTCCAGTTCTAGCAGATTTAAGGTTATGACGTGTAGTTTCAAAATAATCTATGTGGCGAGTTAGTATCCGCCCAAGTATTTATGTTGGGCATATTTCAATAAACATTTAAGTTATAATGGTTCAATGTCTGATTACTATGTTAATTGGATTATGGTAGAAGCAAAGTAAAAAGGTAGTTATGGTATGAGTTCATACTAAAGGCATAATGCACTTGTATGTTTGAAGCACTTTTTAAGTTATGATACAAGGTAATCTAGTTAGGAGTCAACTGGATTGAGTAACTAGGTATTAAAAATATTAAATTTTCATTTATATTTTTCTTATATGTTGTAGGCAAATATTAAAGATAATTATGAAGGAATGTGACTGTAACACCCCTAACCTGTACCCATCGCCGAATTAGGGCTACGGAGTATTACCGGAGTATAACATCTTATAACAAACATTTTATTTTCATAAAAAATCACAATATAAAACATAGTAATATCATCCAAAATCATACATAGGGTCCCCTTTACGAGCTCTCGAAGCCCTAAAAAGACATTAGAAACAAATCGAGACTAAATTGGAAACATATGAAATTTTTCGAAAAAAATAATTTTTTTCAAACTGCAGGAGTCACATGACCATGTGGATAAGCCCTGTGACTCACACGACCAAGAGACACACTTGTGTCTTAGGCCATGCTGTAACAGCCAGATTTTGGGTCTAGTCGGAACTTTGGTTTCGGGATCACAAATCTAACGTAGAAAAAATTGTTTTTATTATATTTTTATGGTCTAAAATTTTATGGTATGATTTTTTGAAAGTTTCATTCGAAAATTTTGACGTTTGGGCACTCAATTTAGTCAAAATGATTAAATCATAATAAGTGTAAAATGTGAGTTCTATAGGTTAAAGGTGTCTAATTGTTATGAAATTTTAAATTGGTGGTCCTTAAATGGTTATTAGAACATTGGTTAAGTTGGTGGACAAAAATAGACATGGAGAAATAGAAATTATTATGTTTTTCATTAAGGGCATTTTGGTAATTTGGTAATTAAATGAACTGAAAAGCCAAATTAAAAGCCAATTTTTGTCCATCTTCCTCCCATGGCCGAAATTCAAAAGGGGAAACCATGGCTAGGGTTTTTCAAGCTTCCAAGCTCGATTGTAAGTCCGTTCTAGCCCCTATTTTAATGATTTTTATGTTTTTGAAATCCTTGTAACATGATCTATCTATTTCTACCACAAATTTAAGACATAATCAAAGTCTAAAATTTTACCCATGATGGATATTTGTGTATTTTGATGTTTAATGGTAGAAAATGTATGTTTGGTGTATGATAAATGACTTTTGCTAAGTTATTTCGATGAAAATACCTAAAAAGGACTTATTTGAAAAAAAAGTTGTAAAATGGGTGTTAAAATGCGAATAAAAGAAAAATGTGGGCTGCTATAAGTATGTATAAGGTTTGGCTAGGCATGGGTATTGAAGAAATTGAGTACATTTCATTTTACGAGCCTAGGTACTAAAATGTAAAAATGTAAAACTTTAGAGGCAAAAATGTAATTTTTCCATAATATGATTTTGGGCTGATTTGAATAGTATAATGATTAAATGTAACACCCCAAACCCGGCCCAGACATTATGGCCAAGTCTGATGTGTCACATTGAAGTGTTTTTCGAAAACCATGTTTTCATTGAAAACCCTTCTTGATGTTTAAAAACTTTTACCGTTTAAACTTGTAACCCTTTGTAGTGGAAGGAACATGTTATTTTAAAAATAGTTAAGTATCGAAAAAAAATCAAACCTTCTTTGTTATGGCTTAAAGTGAATGGATACTACGCACCAAGTAGGATTCAAGAAAAGAGGAGGTGAATCAATTAGACTGCTTAAATACCTAGCTCTTCCATGATCCAATCCTAGACATGCACACATCTATTGCCACACTTTAAGCTTATTACTTGTCCACGAACAACAAATTAAGTTCAAGTCTATTTAAAATATTTATTTCCCTTGAAAACATTTACGTTGCGGAAGCTTTACTCGGTTATCGTGATATTTTGAAAATAAGTAACTTTTATAAAACGCGCCATAGAGCTAACAAATTTTAAAGAATCAATTTAAGTGATGTGAATCCCGAGTTGAAAATTATTTAAGTAATTTAAAAACCCAAAATAAAAATAATAGAGCGGCCTTATTACAACTTTAACCAAAATAGAAATAATAAAAAATAAATGCGAAATTTAAAAGGAAGCTAATTGAAACTTATTTAAAAACTAGGAATTTAATCTTCGTGGTCACTCTGAATCCCGCCCAGCTCCAAGTCCACCAACTAGGGCTCACCTGCAAGGATGGAAGAGAAAGGGGGTGAGTTTGGGAAACTCAGTGTGTATAGAAAACCCATCCAAAGCCCAAGTCAGCTCAAGCCCATTGGGCCTAAGCCCTATTCCGATAACAGTGAGTACTAGGCTGAAGCCCTTTTCAGAATACAGTAAACTGGGCCTTAGCCCCTTTTCAGATACCAGTATGGCCCATAGGCCCATTCCAGAACAGAACAAACATATTCGTGTATGCAAGCCCAACCCAGCCTATAACCAACCGCTACACTCCACCCGTACCAGCCCTACACTTCATGTGGGGAATAGCTCAACCTACCTAGCCCTACACTCCACAGTTGCAGCATTGCTGCTCAGATATCAGTAAGTTGAGGCAAAGCCTCCAGTATGTGGACAAACCACTTTCGGTACTTCTTCCATCAATAACCCAGTCCCATGCATCAGATAATAATAACATGGCATGTAGTAAATAGTAATAGTCAAACATGCATTCAGGTCAACCTTAACTCTAGGGGTATATTAGTAATTTTACTCCTAGGGGTAAATCTATAAATTTTCCACCTATAAAGGTATTTCAGTAACGGTCCTTACTAGCCCATTTGTCATCACAGTAATTTATTTATCTCAATTTCACAATTTTAGCCATTGGGCCCTAAAACCCCTAATGGGCCCTACAGTGTCCACTAGCAATTTAAGCCCATTTAATTCAAGTTTTATGACCAGTTTATCGGTTTAAGCAGTTTTGATTCTACAGTCTAATAGAACATACTTATTGCTTATTTTTTTATTATTTTACCCGTATGGGCCCGTAAGCCCATTGGGCCCAGTTTTCGATTTCAGATCAAATGATTTCTAAACATCTTGTGAGCACTCGCACACTCACAAGCCCACGAAATGCTGAAATTTCGGCATTTCGGCTTTTTTTGAATTGAACTATGAGAGGGTTTTCGATACACACCTATTTCGCGACGACTGCCACTAAGATCCCTTACGATCTCCTACAATTGATTACCACAATTCTTAGATTGCAAACCACAATAACCAATCCCAATATTCACCTACCATATTCGAACCATGCTCCTAAAGCCTTTAGAATCTTACCTTTTGTGGCCCGATGACTAGATCTAAGTCTAGTTGTTCCAAAGATCCAAGCCTTCGATCCAACCTCTAGAAGACACTAAACACCAAAAGAAATCGTCGGTTAAAGACCCTTAAAGCCCTATGCCCAAATTGACAGCCTCCCTAGATTTTAGGGACTTCGGCTTTTTCTAAATTGTAAAATAAGACTAGATCTGAGGTGATGAGCACTTACCACCTATTCCTCTTTGATTTCTACACAGATCTGATGCAGATCTATCCTCTAAACGATAGTAGAACTCGAATCCAGGAGATCTGAAGTTTATGCTATAAGTCCCTAAATCTATGGTACTTCGGCTTTTTAAGTGATGAAGAAGATGACAATTTGTGGCTATAACTTTGATGTAATGTTGCCGACAGATACTAAGGGTTTAGAGAAGATGAAAGTTAATCAAAAGGAACAAAAAAACTGAAGGATTTTGGCTTGAAGAAATCGGCACAAGAAGTGAGTTTTTGGGATTTCGGCTTTTATGGCGATCGGCTATGAAGGTTTTGTGGAGGATGGGATCGATAGAGGAGGTGAGTAAGGTGATCAGAAGGTTTCGGCTAGAAGAAAAAGCAAAAAGAAAGAAAGAAAGAAAATGGAGGAAAAAGAGAGGAAGAAGAACTCAGCACCAAGGAGAAGGAATTTGCGTTTTCAACTTTTGTGAGAACTCAGAAAGGATGAATGACAGTGAAAGCTTTCAGGTGGCTAACCCTAATTCTCCAAGACAGAAAAAGAAAAGAACCTAACCCTAATATCAACTAAAACAATTGGCCCAACCTCCCTAAAGCCCTTGCCAAAATTCACTTAAGTGATCACATGCCCAGCACATGCCTAAAATTAAAAAGTAACAGTATGCCTACCTTGCAACTTGAACCCTAGACCTTTAATTCCTTCCCAGGCGCCATTTTTTTTAGGACTTAGTGGCACCACCTTGCCACTTTACCAAGGCCTTATTTGTATCATAATTTACGAAGTTCTTCTTAAAAACCCACTTAACCAAGTCTCCTATTCACTTAAAATCCAACCTTGATATTTTACCGCATTTAACTTAGGCTTGGGCCTTTTAAAGGCCCACTAACACATTTAAACGCAATTCCAATATTCAGAACACCAAAATTTCAAAATTTACCTAAAATCAAAGAAACCCGGAAAATCCCGAAAATCAGGGCGTTACATTAAATAAGTTAAATGTGATATTATAGATCAAGAAAAATGAGGTTCAACGGGGAAAAATGAGTATTTGACGGTTAAACCCTTTTCGCCATTTTTATGCCGAAGTAAGTTCGTATGTTTAATAAGCATTAAATTATATATGTATAAATGCTTAATTGATTTAATTGTGGTAAATGCTATATTATTGAAATGAAATCTGAATGCTATTGAGTACGATACTGCGAAAATGATCGACAGAGATTCTATACAATGAAAGTCCCGGTTGAACCTTAGGAATAGATAGGATACAAATGTCATGACATTAGGGTTACTAAGACTATGTGTAAGACTATATCTAGGATATGGCATCAATATGAGACTACGTGTAAGACCATATCTGGGATATGGCATCGATATGAGACTTCATGTAAGACCATAGCTAGGTTGTTGGCATCAATGCGAGATTACATGTAAGACCATATCTGAGATATGACATTAGTATAGTACCATGTGTACGGAACTCCCGAGTACCCTTTTGTATTCCAAGTGGTTCAACGGGTAATTTAATGAGTATGTCAAAGAAGAGAAAGAGCATATAAGTATTATGAATTTGTACAGGTATGTACCTAAGTTTATAAGCATTGACTTCATGATATTATGAGTTATGGTTTCCATGAGAATGTTTTTGTGAAAGCCTTGTAATTATTGGTCTATATTTGTCATGTATGAAATACATGGTAAATTCGGTTGGCAATTGTGTAATTAGTTTTCGGGCCAAATTGAGTTATGATATAACATGTTTTATTCACCCAAATTTTGATTCATCGGATATGAGAAAGAGGAAAGATTGACATAATTGGCTATTAAAATGATTATGGGAAGATATGAGCTTTGAACAATTGAAAGATGCTGAAATGTATGCCTGAAAAGTGAATACTCATAATTAATGTGCATGTTTATTAAGAGGTTTGAAATGATGGTTTGATTTTGGTAACTTGTTATAATAGAGAGATTACGGTTGTTAGGCTAATGCCAAGATATGTTAAATTATGCTTATAAGTTAATAGAGTAAACATCATGATTGAATAAAATTATAACTATAAGATTTATAGCAATTGGTATTATTTTGTGTTTAAATTATTGAACTTGATAAATGCCTAATAAGGGTTGCTTATTATTTTCATGCGGACTTACTAAGCTATGTAACTTACCCCTTCCTTTCCCATGTTTTATAGTGCCGTCAAGCTAGCTCGGGTTGGAGATCGCCGGAGATCCTATCACTCTATCAAGATATCAATTTTGGGTATTGATGAATTCAAGTATTTTGAGTTTATGGCATGTATAGGGACTTGGTCATTTTGTTATATGCGTCATATGACTTTAGCCAATGTATTGGCTTGTAAGGGTCAAAGGCTTGTTTTGATATTTGGCCATGTAAATTGGCTTATTTGGCTAACATGGTTGTAAGCCTAAGTATATTTATATATATGTCAATGCCTTTGGTGATATGATCATGGTATGCTTGGTGAATGTGAATTGATCGGAAATGTGATTTATGGCATGAATGTGAAGTGTTTGGTAATGTGGTCTATTGATGAGATGATAAATTTGTGTGTACAATAAGTTAACTAAAAGTAGTCAAATGAAGCCTAATGAAGGTGAAATTGACATGAATGATTTATGGCATGATAAATGTTGTGTGTATGATAAATGTTGATATGGTATTGGTATGTGATGTTCATAATTTTGAATGGTTTGGTTGATTTTACATGCTTGAATTTGTGCCATGTAATGTTGTGTAGATGTGTGCAAGTGAGGGTGACAAAATGGCTTGGTAAATAGCCTTGTTTTTGTCCACACAGGTAGACACACAGGCGTTGTCTAGGCCCTGTGTGACACACGGTCAGCCCCATGGGCATGTCCCCTACACCTAAATTATTGCAAAACAAAATGCTCAGTATCGAGCACACGGGTATGAGCACTACCGTGTGTCTCAGCCGTGTGAAGGACACGGCCTCAGGACACAGGTGTGTGTCTTGGCCATGTGACTTCAATTTGTTCTTGGGTGACAAACACAGAGTTACATGGGTTAGGGACATGGGCGTGTGTGACCACACGGCCTGCCTACATGGGCGTGTCCCAAGCCACACGGGCGTGTAACCCCTATTTCAGCAAAAATTCTCTAAGTGTCATAAAATTTTCTAAAGTTCTCGGTTTAGTCCTAAATCACCCCAAAAGCATGTTTTAAGCCTCATAGGATCGTATTAGGGACTTTATGATTAAATGCATAAAGTTTTAATTTGGACAAAAATTTATGGCTCAGAAATGTATGTTTGCTTGTGTTTAAGTCCAGTAATGCCTCGTACATTGTTCTTGCATCGAATACGGGTAAGGGGTGTTACCCATTTGGGCATTTGAAATAGGGACACACGGCCGTGTCCCAGCCCGTGTTCATACCCGTGTAACTCACTGACTTGGGTCACACAGCCAAGCCACACACCCGTGTGCCAAGTCGTGTACCTTTCGAAATAACCCCACTCGCTCATGTGCCGAGCTGTGCGCTAGGCCGTGTAACAGCATGACTTGCAACCCTATGAAAGATACAGGGGACACACGGCTAAGACACATACCCGTTCCTTTTCCTGTGTAGAAGAAAAATAGGCCATTTTTAAGCCATTTTTCTCACCCAAATTCATACCTCTTGCACAAACCAATTTTACCTATAATCAAGCATTCAAAACACACCCAATGTAACACCCCTAAGCCCGGCCTAGATGTTATGGTCGAATCTGGCGATGTCACATTGGAGTGCTTTTCGAAAACTTGCTCTTGTTGATGAAAACCCGTTTGGAAATTTAAAGCCTTTTTGTTAGAACTCAAATCATTCTAGCTATTCGTTGTTCATTTTAAATTGTCATTACCTTTAAAACTTTGTTTGTTGCGAAAGCATTTCAAAAGTGTTGCGAAAACTTAGTATTTTGAAAACAATTATTATTTTGGAAAACCGCGTTCTACTTTTAACAGATATAAATCATAATAAACAAAAATCCCAAATTAAAAGCTAAAAATTAGAGAGGCCTTATTACACAATTTAAAACCTAAAATGAAATCTAATAGCAAATAAATGCCAAATAAAAGAAAACAGGAGTAGTAGTGTGGCCATCTCCGAGTCCCTCGCAGCACCGATCTGCTTACGACTGGGGATTACCTGAAGAGTTAAAACAAATGAGTGAGTTTACGAAAACTCAGTGTGTAATCCCAATAATAAAAAGTAAAAGTGAACAACAAGTCTGGGCCTAAGCCCATATCAGTAACAGTTCAATACAATAATGCAACCCATCCCAATCCAGCCAACACACCAATCCATACCACCAACACACCATGTGGGGACAAAGTCGACCCACCCAGCCAACACACCAATATTGCAGCAAAGCTACCAGTAATAATATCGTAGCAAAGCTGCCAGTAATAGTATATGTGGCAAAGCCATCAGTAACAGTATATGTGGCAAAGCCACCAGTACAGTGCACTTCCTCTATAACAGTACAGTGCACTTCCTCTAATACATGCCATTATAACCATGACTCAAAATCATCAAAATCTACCAATTTAGCCGATGGATAGTGTGATGGATCTCTGAAAAACTTCCAATCCGAACGAGCTTTTGATTATCTAAAAACACTAAGGAAATAACACGAAGTAAGCATGTATTTCTTAGTAAGTTCATAATTCATAAACAAAACTTACCATTTCAATATAAAAACTTAAAAGAAATTAATGAACATATCCAACATAGCTTGGCACAAGCCTAAGCACCAAAAATAAGTCACATTAGTGATTAGCACATAACATATCCAAATTCATTACACACCAAAGAGTTTCCATATACTTTCCATACAAACATTCATATTATAATGAACATACTAGAAATCTTTAATCACTATCATCTCACACCTTTCTCATGCTTTCATGGCATTATTAAACGAGACATATACCGATCCTTCCCTTTTGTATTACCGTTGAACCACTGGAATAATATAAAAAACTTGAGAATCTCACACACTATGTGCTAACATGTGGTTGAAACCACTACTTTCTCATATATCATAAAAATGCTCTCTCTCGAGCCATAAGTGGGTCTGCTCACATAAGCTGTCAATTAGGACTAGCTACACGATGCTGCTCACACAAGCTGTCAAGTAATTGTAACACATGCCAAAAACTCAACCACCAGTAGGAAGCACAAGATCAGCACCCAAAACACGGTAACCCCTAATGACATGTCATTTGTATCCTATATGTTCCTAAGGCTCAAACGGGATCCTAAAGTCACCGAAACTTCGTTGGATGCTTCTGTAGAGTCATAATACCATAATATAACATAAAATTATTCAAATCAAACATAATTCAATACTATTTAAATGTACAAACTTACCTCAAACACAAACGAAGAAATATGATAAGTTAATCCAACGATTTTTCTTTTCCCTAATCTAAATTTGTACATTGCTTTTCTTGATCTATATAATCAAATTTAACTCATTCAAACTTCATTCTATTCAATTTAATCCAAAATCATGTTTTGGAAAAATTACACTTTTGCCCCTATAATTTTTAATTCATTACAATTTAGTCTTTAAGCTTATAAAATGAAATTCATACAATTTGGTACCAACCCACTATAGCCAAAATTTACTTAGGTCTCTAGCAAGTGCTACATTTCATTTATTTTACATTTTCGCCATGAACATTTTTCTATTTTTCAATTTAATCCCTAAATGAAGAATTCATCAAAAATCCATTTACAAAATTTGTTTAACTATTATCAAACATTCATTTTCATCCATCAAGCATAAAAAACAACTAACATACATTCATGGTAAAACCCTAGACTTTTAATAGTTTTATAAATTAGTCCTCAGGATAGCTAAATTAAGCTACGACGACTCTAAAAATTTAGAAATCATTAAAAACAGAATGAAAATACACTTACATGCATAAGAGAGAGATGGTTGATTGTTGAAATGTCTTTAATGGCTTCCTTAAACCCTATTTTCGATTGGTGAAGAAGAAAGAAAGATGATATCTTTCTTTTACCTATTTTTTTAGCCACTCATATTCCAAATTCATAGTAATTTGACACCTTTTACTTATAGAACTCATATTTTGCACCTTATGCAATTTAGTCCTTTTTATCAAATTAAACATGCAAACGATAAAATTTCTAGTGAAATTTTTATACGACACTACTAACATCCTGTATACCTTAAAATATTAATAAAATAAATATTTTAACGTCAGATTTGTGGTCTTGAAACCACTATTTTTATTTCACTGAAAACGACTATTACAATGACACATGTCAAATGCCACTTTGGGGGCTTAGGTCTTATATATATATATATATATATATATATATATATATATTTATATATGGACTTGAGAAAAGGGGGGTTGTTTTCTTCCTTCTTCTAAAATGTTTCTATCTAATTCTTTCTAAAACCAAAAGCATTTCTTTCTCCTTTAAGCTAGATGTTGTAATTTTGGATCTCCTTAGTTTTTATTGCATGTCTGGGTAAGTAATATAACTCTGCATGTTGAACTCAGAGAGAGTAGTCTATAAAGAACATATGAGTTGTAACGCCCCAAAAATTTAGAGTCTTTATTTTGTATTATCTGACACAAATTACATGTTTGCTTTATTGGCTAAGTGATTTGAGTGTGATTGGGAGTGTTTGAGAAGCTTGGGTTCAAGTCTTGACTTTTACAGAATTTTTTGTTTTGCTCTTAAATGAATCTGGACACTATCATATAGGCCTTATAAATAATAGTGCTTGTTTTATGACACAAAGTGAGTGTGTGGTCTAGTGGCAAAATGGCGTGTTGCTTCTGTTGGTGGACTTGAGTTCGAGTCCTAGGTTGCGCAATGGAGTATTTATTTTCTTGTTTGAGCTATGTAGGTAGTGGAGTTGGACTGAGACTCTGAGGTTGAATTAGTCATGAGAGTTTGAATAGAGTTTTAATGGGATAATGGAGTGATTTATGGAGAGAATCATGGAGAGATATTAGGAGAAAATCAAGGATGTTTAGGGTGTGGATGTGGTAGTATCGAATTGGGATTTTAGCTACTCAGAATTTCGGCTGTAACTTCTTTTGAGGGAGTTTTCCTTGTTTCAGTTTCTCTTTTGACACTCTTTCTTTTGTATTTTTTTCTCTCTGGCTGAATATTCTTTGTTCGTGACAACGTAAATCGCACTTTGGTCAATTGCTGGTAAGCTAAATGCTTCTTTGTACCTTTCGGGTTTGTGGTTTCTTTTCTCTGGTAAGTAAGTCTCTTCCCCTCAATCTCTTTACTTTGGTAGGCCGAATACACCTTTTCTCTCCCTCACTATTCTGTCCTTCGATTTTCCCTCCTGGCCGAACCTCTCTTTTCTCTCTTCTCTGTGCTTCTTTTCCTTTTTCCCTCTTTGCTCCCTTTCTATTGGTAATCCGATTGCTCACTGCCTCTTCTCCTCTTCTTTTTCATCCATTTCAGTTTTAGCCATTGGTTCATGTCTGATTCTCTCCTCCTTACCTCTTCATCTTGTTGTGACTTGACAGCTATTGTGTGCTATTCTTTTGATTCTCAGAATTCCTCGAGAGGTGAAGGAGTTTTTGGTGATATTTAGCTGTCGAAATCATTTTTTTATCACTCGACTTGGGGTAAGTATGTGGGCTAACATGTTAAAGGGTTGGCCGAAGGCCCTATCTCTGGTTTTGAGTTTTATTTAGGCAATAGGTATCGATTCAAGTCCTTGGTTTATGCGATTGTTGTTAACGAGTTCCCTGGAAAATGCAGCTTTTCAGAAAAAGAGGGTGTGGCCAACCTGCGATTAACATTATTGACAGGTTAAACCACATTCATTGATTAAGGCAAGTGTTAATGTTATTTTTTTGGGGATTATGTATTAGTAAGTGAGTGTTGACCCTAGTGCCAAACGTTTGACATAATGTCTTGATTAATGTAGGTTGGTGTTCAAAGGCTTTGTGCAATTATTCGCAACAAGGTGTGTAATCACACCCTCTTTCAACTGTAAAACGGCAAAAGCCGAAAAGCTGAAAATACGGCGTTTGAGGCCACACAAGCGTGCGATCTCTCATGCTATAAACCAAGCCTACGAATTATCGGTGTAAGACTGTAGAGGCCACCATGGGCGTTCCTATGGGCTTAGGCTGTTTTGGGTCATGCTGGGCTGAAATGGGCCATGTGGGCCCAATGGGCTCGTGGGCTCCATAGGGATAAAATCCACAATACGTGGCAAATACTAGAACGGGTTGTTTAGTTTGCATAGCCATGGATAAACCTGGGCTAAATGGGCTACACGAGCGTGTGGGCCCACTTGGGCCGAATAATAGGCCTTGGGCCCATTTACACTGTTATGACCGTTAGAGCTGCTTGAATCACCGGAGGCAACTGTAGACCTTTAGAGGGGTCAATATGTGACTCTAGACCCCAAGATAGGTAAAATGACCAAAATACCCCTAAAGGGTAAAATGACTATTTTACCTCTAATAGATTAAAATGACCGTTATACCCTAGAGGTAGATTGACTAATATGTTAAGATAAGTATATGACTGTGCTGAGCATGACATTCTACATGCACGTAGGATTTATGACATGACATTCTGCATGGGGTTGGGATACTGTTAAGGAGGAAGTGTACTGTACTGGTGGCTTTGCCACATATACTGTTACTAGTGGCTTTGCCATATACACTAATACTGGAAACTTTGCTGTGATATTATTACTGGCAGCTATGCTGCGATATTGGTGTGTTGGTTGCGTGGGTCGACTTTGTCCTCACATGATGTGTTAGTGGTACGGAGTGGTGTGTTGGTTGGATTGGGATGGGTTACATTATTGTACTGTACTGTTACCATATTGGACTAAGGCCACATTGTTACTGTATTGGGCTAAAGCCCACTCTGTGCTATTTCTAAATAGGGCCCAGGCCCGCATTCTTGTATCAGATGTTGTATCTTGATCGATCGATAGGGATTATGCAATCGAGTTTTTTAAACTCACCCTTTCTTTTATCTATGCAGGCAATCCCCAGCTATAGGCAATTTGGTGCTGCGAGGGACTCAGAGGTGGCGAGACGACTGCAATTAATTTACATTTGGTTTTATTTATACTTAAAGTTTCATTTTGGCATTTTTTTTAGTAAGGCCATTTGTGGGATTTAATTTATAATTGGGCTTTTATTTACTTACTTAACATCTGATAGTTATAAGAAGTCGAGTTTCCAAAATAATAATTGTTTTTCAAAGACACGTTTCAACTTCAAGGTTTTAAAAGCTTCTGCAAATCTAAAACAATTTAACATATTAAAAGTAATTAATATGGTAAAACGTTTTGACAAGATGATTTAGGAATAGCAAAGAACTTAATTCACTAAAGTTTTCACAGAGAGGTTTTTGTCTGACGACAAGTTTTGAATTATAAGTCCTCATTTTCGAAAGAAATTTTGATGTGACACACCGGATTTGGCCATAACGTTTGGGCCAAGTTTGGGGTATTACATTTAGTGGTATCAGAGTCAAGTTACAGAACTCGGGTGTGGAATGGGTTTTGAAAATGTTTGAAATTTCTGAAAAACTGTTCTTGAAATATTTTAAAGGATTTGCAAGTGTGGCACACCGAGTCCCCGGTGCCAAATTCGTAAGTTTCTTGATAACTGATGATTATTCAGACTAAAATACAATACTGAGAGTACTTTAGATATGAGACTGTACTGTGATACTCTAGTTAGAGTAAAATGAAACTATAAGAAACTGAAAACTATAGTGAGACCTCGATCTACGAAAACAAACTCTGATTACTATTTTTCATAACTGTTAATAATTACTCAAATTACTAACTGATACATAAAACTTCTAAACCAGATAATACACGAATCAATATGAGCACTAGAGGTACTCGCGGAAGGGGTACAAGAGGCCGCGGTAGAGGCCGTAGAGGTGCTAGGGCTGGGTCTTCGGCATCGGGCCACATGCCTAATGTTGAGGCTAGTGAGGCACCAACTTCACCGATAACTGAGATGGGATCATACGATCGAGCAGCTAGGGATGATACACTATCCCAAGCTATGCTCTAAATTCTGGAGAGAGTTGTTAGAATAAATACCGGTGCTGTGGGCCGTAGGTCAATTTCGGAATGACTCCGGTCAAATAGAGCGGAAATTTTTAAGTGTATTTCTGGAGTAGCCCCTAATGTGGCTGAATATTGGTTGGAAGCCATGAAGAGAATAATGGATGATCTCGACTGCACTTCTGAGCAAAAACTAAAAGGTGCAGTGTCTTTACTGCGAGACGAGGCCTATCAGTGGTGGCTTACCGTGAGAGAGGGTACTCAGGCTGACCGGTTAACATGGGATTTCTTTAAGGTAGATTTCCAAGGGAAATATGTGGGAACAAGTTATGTAGATGCCCAAAGAAGGGAATTTTTTAACTTGACCCAGGGGAATAAATCTGTGGTAGAATATGAGGCAGAGTTCTTACGACTTAGCCGCTATGCTCGTGGGATGGTGGCGACTAAATATGAGCGCTGTGTGCATTTCGTGAATGGCCTCCGAGATGAGTTATGAGTCCTGATAGCTCCGCAAAGGGAGAGAGATTTTGCTACCCTCGTAGAAAAGGCAAAAATCACCGAGGATGTGAAGTGCTCTAAGCGCGAGAACTGAGAAAAAGATAGGGGCAGAAAAAAGAGGGATTTAGGGCCCTTAGGTTCTTTTGGTGGGTCTAAAAAGAAGGCCAAGCTTGATGGGCCAGTCCGAGCTGAGGTTCCTGTTACGTGATCGCAGCCTTGTGTAGATTACGGGAGGCATCACCTAGGTGAGTGCTGGAAGAAGATTAGGGTGTGTTTCAGATGTGGGTCTATAGAGCACCAAGTTAAGAATTGTCCTCGGAGACCTATTCATATGCAAGCTACAGGACAGGGTTATGTACAGCTGGCGAGAGGTGTTCAGCAGCCACCGAGAGGCCGTAATCAGGTCAAAGGTGGAAATGGTGTAGGGCAAGGTCGTGGAGCACCAGGCAGAGGTGTTGGTAATACTGAGGCGAGGCAGCCAACTCTGGTATATGTTGCACGTTGCCGAGAGGACGGAGACGCCCCAAATGTTATAACTGGTAAGTTCCTAATCCATAATGTACCTTATACTGCTCTGATTGATATTGGGTCTACGTACTTATACATTGTATGTACTGTGTCTGGAACCTTGGGTATCTTATGTGTGAGTACTGTTAGTGAGATGATAGTGATAAGTCCACTGAGACAATCAGTAAGGGTAGATAAATTGGTTAGGAATATGCCTCTAGAGGTTCAAGGAGTAATCTTTACAGCCGGTAAAATACCGTGCAAGTTTGGATTATGCTATTAAGCGTATGGTGTTGAGGACTACTAAGGATGAGGAGGTGGTTGTGATTGGGGAGTGAAGGGATTATCTATCAAATGTAATCTCTGCACTAAGGGCTGAGAAATTTATTCATAAGGGTTGTGAGACGTTTCTAGCCTACATTGGTGTATCTGATTCTGAGGGTTCTTCGATCGAAGGTATTAGAACTATCAAGGATTTTTCTGATGTATTTCCTGATGAATTCCCTGGGTTGCCTCTGAACCGTGAGGTCAAATTCGGTATTGAGCTCCTGCCTAGAACAGCTCCAGTGTCCATCGCTCCTTATAGGATGGTATCGAAGAAGCTGGTGGAGTTAAAAGCTCAAATTCAAGAACTACTGGACCGAGGATTCATTCAACCCAGTATGTCTCCGTGGAGAGCACCGGTGTTGTTCGTGAAGAAGAAGGATGGATCTATGAGCATATGCATCGACTATCAACAGTTGAACAAATTGACTATCAAGAATAAGTACCATTTGCCAAGGATAGATGATTTATTTGATCAGCTGCGAAGAGCTTCAGTTTTCTCCAAAATAGATCTTCGTTCTGGGTATCATCAGCTGAGAGTTAAAGAGACTGATGTGTACAAGACAGCGTTTAGGACTCGTTATGGTCATTATGAGTTCCTAGTGATGCCGTTTGGGCTGACGAATGCATCAGCTGCCTTTATGGATTTGATGAACCGAGTGTTCCAGCCCTATCTGGATCGATTCGTGATAGTATTTATAGACGATATCCTGGTGTATTCGAGAACTGAGAAAGAACATGATGTGCATCTCTGTGTTGTTCTGTAGATTTTAAGGGAGAAGCAATTATACGCTAAGTTCAGCAAATGTGAGTTATGGCTGTGCGAGGTGACATTTTTGGGTCACGTGGTATCTGCCGAGGGGCTTAGGGTTGATCCTCAAAAAATCAAAGCTATTCTGGATTGGAAACCACCTAAGACCGTATCTGAGATTTGAAGTTTTTTGGGTCTGGTTGGATATTACAAACATTTTGTGGAGGGGTTTTCACTGATTGTTGCACCTTTGACTAAGTGACTGCATAAAGGAGTACCGTTTAATTGGATGGTTAGGCAACAAAAAAGTTTCAAGAAACTGAAGAAGGTTCTAACTGAGGCCCATGTCTTGATACAGCCAGAATCTGGGAAGGAATTTACTGTTTTTAGTGATGCATCACACGTTGGTTTAGGTTGTGTGTTAATGCAAGAGGGTAAGGTAGTTGCTTACGCGTCTCGTCAGCTTAAAACCCATGAGGTGAATTACCCTACACATGACTTGGAGTTAGCCGCGGTGGTATTTGCTCTAAAAATCTGGAGGCATTACTTGTACGATGAGAAGTGTATCATATGCACTGATCATAAAAGCCTTAAGTACCTCCTCACTCAGAAGGAGCTGAATCTTAAGTAGCGAAGGTGGATAGAGCTACTCAAGGATTATGACTGCTCGATTGAATACCATCCTAGTAAGGGTAACGTGGTAGCTAATGCACTGAGCCGTAGGGCTGTATCTGATTTAAGAGCGATGTTTGCTTGTCTCAGATTGTAGCTTGTTGGCTGAGCTGCAAGTTAAACCGACGTGGGCTGAACATATTAGAGGTAAGCAGTTGATGGATGGGTCACTGGTTCCTCATTTTCAACAAGTTGAGAATTGGGAGATTTCTGATTTTGGGCTGAATAGTGAAGGGTACTGTGTTTTCGTGGGAGAGTCTGTATACTGAGGGATTCTGATCTAAGACAGTCTATACTACAAGAGGCACATAGTAGTCCATATGCTATGCATCCTGGCAGAAACAAGTTATACCGAGATCTTCGTGAGCTATAGTAGTGGCCAAGACTTAAGCGCGAAGTTACTGATTTTGTAAGTAAGTGTCTGACGTACCAACATGTTAAGACTGAGCATCAACTACCTTCAGGCTTACTGCAGCCAGTTAAGATTCCACTCTAGAAGTGGGAGAGGGTAACCATGGATTTTGTGAGTGGGCTACCCTTAACGCCTACTAAAAAGGATTCAGTATGGGTTATCGTAGACCAATTGACTAAATCTGCCCATTTTATACTGGTCCATACTGATTATTCGCTGCAAAAGTTGGCTAAGTTATATGTGGTTGAGATTGTGAGATTGCATGGGGTACCAGATTCCATTATATCTAACAATGATCCTTGATTCACATCTCGATTTTGGAAGAAGTTACACGAGGCATGGGTACAAGGCTGGACTTCAATACTGCGTTCCATCCTCAGACAGACGGTTAGTCAGAGAGGGTGATTCAGATATTGGAGGACGTGCTGAGAAGTTGTGTAATTGATTTTCGAGGTAGTTAGGAAGACTACTTGTCGTTAGCAGAGTTTGCATATAACAATAGCTATTAGTCTAGCATTCAGATGGCACCATACGAAGCATCATATGGTCGTAGGTGTCGTACTCCTACGTGTTGGACTGAGTTGGGTGTACGGCGAGCTCTGGGGCCTGAAATAGTTTTTGATACTAAAGACCAGGTAAGGCTGATTTGAGACCGTTTAAAGACAGCGTCAGACATACAGAAGTCATATGCAGATTTTAAACGTAAGGAGGTTGAGTACTCTGTGGGGGATTATGTCTTTCTTAAAGTCTCACCATGGAAGAAGATTCTGAGGTTTGGACGTAAGGGCAAGCTAAGCCCTAGGTTCATTGGGCCTTATCGTATACTGAAGCGTGTGGGATCGGTCACCTATCAACTTGAGTTGCCTCTAGAGTTGGACTAGATTCATGATGTATTCCACGTCTCCATGTTGAGGTGTTATCGCTCTGATCCCATACATATAGTACCAATCGAGGAGATTGAGGTTAGGCCAGATCTGACCTTCAAGGAGGAGCCAGTACAAATATTGGATCGTGAGGTTAAGGTACTAAGGAAGAAATCTATTCCACTGGTTAAAGTGCTTTGGCGTAACCACAGCTCAGAGGAAGCCACGTGGGAACCTGATGAGGCTATGCGACAACAATACTCTCATCTATTCTGATCAGGTAAATTTTGAGGTCGAATTTTCTTTAAGAGGGGTAGAGTTGTAACGCCCTAAAAACTTAGAGTCTTTAATTTTGTATTATCTGACACAAATTACATGTTTGCTTTATTGGCTAAGTGATTTGGGTGTGATTGGAAGTGTTTGAGAAGTCTGGGTTCAAGTCTTGACTTTTACAGAATTTTTAGTTTTGCTCTTAAATGAATCTAGACACTGTCATATAGGCCTTATAAGTAATAGTGCTTGTTTTATGACACAAAGTGAGTGTGCGGCCTAGTGGCAAGATGGCGTGTTGCTTCTGTTGGGGGACTTGAGTTTGAGTCCTGGGTTGCGCATAGAGTATTTATTTTGCTATTTGAGATATGTAGGTAGTGGAGTTGGACTGAGACTCTAAGGTTGAATTGGTCATGAGAGTTTAAATAGAGTTTGAATGGGATGTTGGAGTGATTTCTAGAGAGAATCATAGAGAGATATTAGGAGAAAATCAAGGATGTTGAGGGTGCTAATTGGGATTCTAGCTACTCAAAATTTCGGCTGTAACTTCTTTTGGGGGAGTTTTCCTTGTTTCGGTTTCTCTTTTAACATTCTTTTATTCACATTTTTTTCTCTTTGGCCGAATATTCTTAGTTCGTGACAACATAAATCGCACTTTGGTCAATTGCTGGTAAGCTGAGTGCTTCTTTGTACCTTTCAGGTTTGTGGTTTTCGTTCTCTGGTAACCAAGTCTCTTTCCCTCAATCTCTTTACTTTGGTAGGCCAAATACATCTTTTCTCTCCCTCACTATTTTGTCCTTCAGTTTTACCTCCTGGCCGAACCTCTCTTTTCTCTCTTCTTTGTGCTTTTTTTTCCATCTTCCCTCTTTGCTCCCTTTCTGTTGGAAAATCGATTGCTCATTACCTCTTCTTCTCCTCTTTTTCATCCATTTCGGTTTTAGCCATTGGTTCATGACTGATTCTCTCCTCCTCACCTCTTCATCTTGTTGCGGCTTGACGGCTATTGTGTGCTATTCTTTTGATTCTCAGAATTCCTCGAGAGGTGAAGGAGTTTTTGGTGATATTTAGCCGTCGAAATCATTTTCTTATCACTCGACTTGGGGTAAGTATGTGGGCTAACATGTTAGGGGGTTGGCCGAAGGCCCTATCTTTGGTTTTGAGTTTTATTTAGGCAATAGGTATTGATTCAAGTTCTTGGTTTATGCGATTGTTGTTAATGAGTTCCCTGGAAAATGCAGCTTTTCAGAAAAAGAGGGTGTGGCCAACCTGCGATTAACATTATTGACAGGTTAAACCACATTCATTGATTAAGGCAAGTGTTAATGCTATTCTTTTTGGGATTATGTATTAGTAAGTGAGTGTTGACCCTAGTGCCAAACGTTTGACATAATGTCTTGATTAATGTAGGTTGGTGTTCAAAGGCTTTGTGCAAGTATTAGCAACAAGGTGTGTAATCACACCCTCTTTCAACTGTAAAACGGCAAAAGCTGAAAAGCTAAAAATACGGCGTTTGAGGCCACACAAGCGTACGATCTCTCATGCTATAAACCAAGCCCACGAACCATGGGTGTAAGACTGTAGAGGCCACCATGGGCGTTCCCATGGGCTTATGTTGTTTTAGGTCATGTTGGGCCGAAATAGGTTGTGGGTGTAATATCCCAAATTAGGGCCTAATCGAAATAGTGGTTTCGTGACCACAAATCCGAGATAGAAATAATTATTTTATAATTATTTTGAGGTTTATGATATGATTGCATGATTGTGTGAAAATTTTGTGAAGAAATTTTATGCATAAATTGCTTAAATTGAAAATTTTCAAAGAAAGGTATTAAGGGCATTTTGGTCATTTGGATATTAAATGAAATAAAATGGGAAAAATAACACAAAATGGTCATCTTCCCCATCTAGTTGCTGCCAAATTTCACTCTCACCATAGCTAGGGTTTCTTCAACTTTCAAGCTTCATAGTAAGTGATTCTAAGCCCTGTTTTTAATGATTTTTACGTTTTTGAGATCCCGGTAACTCGATAAAGCTTATGTTAGCAATAATTTAACCTAGGGTTTATATTTGGAAAAATACCCATAGGTGAAATTTGTGTATTTTGATGTTTTATGATAGAATATGAGGTTTTAAATTATGTTAGACAACTTGTGCTACTCGGTTTTGAGTGAAAACGAGTAAAAGGGCTTAATCGGTAAAAATACCTAATAGTCACAAGTACATGTTAGAGTGAGAATTTGATGTTGCCATAGAAGAGAAAAGTGTTCAGCATGTTATAAAACATAAGAATAAGGAATAAAGTTTAATCCCGAGCCTAGGGGAAAAAGTGTAAATATGAAAAAGTTTAGGGGTAAAATTGTAATTTTGCCAAAATTTGAATTAAGGATTAATTTGATAATGTGAGTATTAAATAAGCTAAATGTGTTATTTTAGATCAAGAAAGACGTGGAATCGACCCCAATCGAGGAAAAGAGTGGACTAAATTGCAAAATCTTTGTATTTTGGTACCAAGGTAAGTTCATGTGTAAATAATGTAGCATAATTGTTATTTTTAAGTCATTGATGTCAATTATGTGATATGCTGATTTTTATCATGAAATATATGCTTTGTGGTTATTGTCGAACAAAATGCAAATCATGTGTGCTACTTGTTAAATATAATTATTACCGAGTATTGATTTCGGCATTCTACGGAAGACGGCAAGGATATGTATTCGAGGAAAATCCCGTTTGAACCTTAGGAATAGATTAGGATACAAGTGACATGTCACTAGGATGGTTAAGCATCCGAACTCGTTGAGTCGAGTCCGAGTTCACTTATGGATGCGAATGTCCGAACTCGTTGAGTTGAGTCCGAGTTCGTGAGATGTAACTATGCATCCGAGCTCGTTGAGTTGAGTCCGAGTTCACTTATGGATGCGAACGCCCGAGCTCGTTGAGTTGAGCCCGAGTTCGCTTATGGGCGGGTTACATAGTAGCTTGGCTACATATGTGGCACTTATGTGCAAAGTTTCCATGTATCCTAATTATATTCCGATGTGTTCAACGGGTAAAGTTCTACTCAAATGGAGGAATACTCGAGATGAAAAGGGACGTATTGGTAAGTGTTTTGAAATGGATACTTTGGACAGGTATGTACTTAACCTTCGGGTTAAAAATTTATACAACAACGATAAGGTAGTAAGATGATGAATGATGATTAGAAATGTGATATATGTTTTGGTGATACCATGCTAGTGTTGTTTGGTATGATTGCTTTGTTATGTTACTTATTATTTGCATATGAACTTACTAAGAATTAATGCTTACTCCCTTCTTCTTACTCATTGTAGTTTTGGACAAGCCAGCTCAGGAGTCGGGATAGGTCGAAGGCTCAGTCACACTATCCGGAAGACTTTTTGGTAAATGGCTTGTAAATTTAAGTATGGCATGTATAGCAATATACTTATTTTGTGTAAATGATCTTATGATATGGTGATGGAATGGTTGAGAAAATGTTTGATAATGATAAGTTATGGAAATGGTTAGTTTAGATTAAGTTTGATGTTATGGAAAGTTATTAAGATACTTAGTGCATGAAAACTCATAAAAAGGGATGAAATTTGCCATAATCAGAATATTGCAGCAACACTGACGTGAGTTTGAAAATTTACTAAAAATCATAGAAATCGAATTTGGTGATGGATTAAATATCAAATTGAAGCTTATTATGTCTAGTTTCATATAAAAGAAACTAAACAGGTAAATAAATTATATGTTAGAAGATATTTGAATTTTAGTGAAACAAGTTCAGAGCAGTTTCTGGATCCCCTGTTCCAACTTTAGAAATTCACCATAAATTGTACAGATATAATTAGGTGATGTATTTTATATCCTAAAAATTATTATTGAGTCTAGTTTTAGGAGAAACAAACCTCATAATCATATGAATTTTTTACAGAGAGAAATATGGTTCGTAGTAAACAGAGGTCAGTTCAGTCAAGTCCTGAAACAGGGGTAACTTTAACTAATAAACTGTACTAATTGGCCCAACCAAAAATTCTGGAAAAAAATTAGCAAATAGATTTATGAGTCTAGATTCAGGAAAAATTTACATATTTTGATTTCGAGTTTCATAACTCAAGATATGATTTTTCTTGTGACTGTGACGCAAGTAGCTTGAAAGCTGTGAATGTAGAAACAAATAATACAAAGTTCTAAAAATGTTAAATTAAGCTTAGTAACACCTCATACTCGACTCGGGCGACGGTCTCAGGCGTGTGGGCGTTACATTTTTTGGTATCAGAGCCAGGTTTAGTCGGTTCTCGGACTACGTGTTGTATGTACGGATTTTGCTATACATGCCATATGTATAAATTGTGATAGTGTGACGACTTCTGACCTTTTTAAATGATTTTTTTATAGTAAATGGATCCCGATCCAGATGTGGCAGATGAAGTAGAGAGTAACGCGCCAGCTTCGGCTGAAGGAGCAGCGCCGACTGAAAATCCACCTCCTACTGTTGGTCAGGGAGGAGGAGAAAGGGGTCGGGAAGCCTTTCTCCAAATGATGAGTGCGTGGTACATCGAGTTTGTTCAGCACGAACCCAAATGTACAACCTCCCCACCTCCCCAATTCCTCAACCTGCACTTCGATGCCTCAAGGTATGGATCTGATGAAATTTCATAGAACTCCAGTTGATAGAATCCGCAAGTAAGGGGTCAAGAATTTAAAGCAAATATTGATGATGATGCGAGAAAGCGAGTTTCGCTTGAAAATTCTATCGGGTATTTAATGAATTATCTTGTACACGAAGAATGTTTGAAATGCGCTATATCTTTGTTGAGGGATTCAGCCTATAATTGGTGGAAGACTTTGATTTTGGTGGTACCAAAAGAGAGAATAACCTGGGAATTCTTTCAAGAAGAGTTTCGAAAGAAATATATTAGTGAAAGATTTATTGATCAGAAGCGTAAAGAATTTCTTGAGCTGAAGCAAGGTAATATGACAGTTACAGAATATGAAAGAGATTTTGTTCGATTAAGTAAATATGCTAGAGAATATGTTCCTACAGAGGCCAAGATGTGCCGACGATTTGAAGATGGGCTCAATGAAGACATCAAGGTATTTGTTGGAATTCTTGAATTAAAAGAAATGGTAGTATTGGTTGATCGAGCTTGCAAGGCTGAAGAGCTACTTAAAGAAAAGAAAAAGGTAGAGGCTGAGACTAGAAACTGGAAGAAAAGACCGATGAGCAGTTCATTCTCACAGCAACCTGGAAAGTCAAGAAATATGAATCCTCGTTCCCAAGCTTCAGCTGGGCAATCATATGAGAATTATAAGAAGCAAAATATGGGTCCTAAGTCCCAGACTACTTCGGCAGCCAGTGTAGGGAGCTCGAGATATGTTAAACCTGAGTGCCAGCGGTGTGGTAGAAATCATTTTGGTCCGTGCAGAGCAAATGAATGTTTTCGATGTGGTTCTTCGGATCATTTTATTAGAGACTTCCTAGAGAGAGCTGAAAAAGAAAATTTTCAGAATACAAAAACAAGTGGTGCTGATTCGAGAGGAAGATATCCAAGAAAAACTGGGAGTGAAGCAAGCAGTAAGAATGTAGCCAGAGATGCACCAGTTAGACCTGAAGGAAGGGCTCCGGCTAGGACTTATGCTATTAAAGCGCGCGAAGATGCTTCCTCACCTGATGTGATTATCGGTACATTTTCTCTCTATAATGTTAATGTTATTGCTTTGATTGATCCCGGTTCTACTCATTCATATGTCTGCATGAAATTAGTGTCTAATATGAATATACCTGTTGAGAACACAGAATTTATGATTAGAGTGTCGAATCCGTTAGGCAAATGTGTGATTGTTGATAAAGTATGTAAGAAATGTCCTTTAATGATTCGGGGTCATTACTTTCCGGCCGACTTGATGTTGTTGCCGTTTGATGAGTTTGATGTTATTTTGGGTATGGATTGGTTGATATTGCATGATACTAAAATAAATTGCAAAGAAAAGGTTATAGAATTAAAGTGTGAAAATGGTGAAACTCTGCGGGTTGAATCAGATAAATCAGAGGCATTACCTAGTGTGATTTCTTCAATGTCGACTCAGAGATATCCGAGAAAGGGTTATGAAGCTTATTTGGCGTATGTAATTAATACAAAAGAAGTTGAAAAGAAAGTTGAATCAGTGCCGGTTGTGTATGAATTTGCGGACGTATTTCCAGAAGAATTGCCGGGTTTGCCTCCAGTCAGGGAAGTAGAATTTGGTATTGATTTGATACCGGGAACAACTCCGATCTCGATTGCTCCATATAGAATGACACCAGCAGAGTTGAAAGAATTAAAGTCGCAGTTGCAAGAGTTGACTGATAAAGGCTTTGTGAGACCGAGTTTTTCACCTTGGGGTGCTTCCGTGTTATTTGTGAAAAAAAGGATGGTTCTATGAGGTTGTGTGTTGATTATTGGCAATTAAACAAGGTAACAATCAAGAACAAGTATCCGTTGCCAAGAATTGATGATTTGTTTGATCAGCTAAAAGGAGCGACATGGTTTTCAAAGATTGACTTGAGATCTGGGTATTACCAAGCTGCGGGTAAAAGAGTCGATGTGCCTAAAAGCGCTTTTAGAACAAGGTATGGTCATTATGAATTTTTAGTTATGCCATTCGGATTGACAAATGCTCCTCTTTGTATTTATGGATTTAATGAATCGCATATTTCGACCATACTTGGACAAATTTGTTGTGGTGTTTATAGATGATATTTTAATTTATTCAAAAGATGAGACAGAGCATGCTGAGCATTTGAGGATAGTTTTGCAAACTTTGAGAGATAAGCAATTTGTATGCTAAGTTTAGTAAAAGTGAATTTTGGCTCCGGGAAGTTGGATTTTTGGGTCATATTGTTTCAGGTGATGGTATACGGGTTGATCCTAGTAAAATTTCAGCCATTGTTGATTGGAAACCACCGAAAAATGTAATTGAAGTTAGAAGTTTCTTGGGGTTAGCTGGGTATTATCGGCGGTTTGTAAATGGATTTTCTATAATTGCTGCTCCTATAACTAGACTACTCCGAAAGGATGTTAAATTTGAATGGACGGAAGAATGTCAACAGAGTTTTGAAGAATTGAAAAAGTTATTAATAGAGGCACCAGTGTTAGTACAGCCCAAATCAGGTAAAGAATTTGTGGTGTATAGTGATGCTTCTCTAAATGGTTTGGGGTGTGTGCTTATGCAAGAAGGAAAAGTGGTGACCTATGCTTCGAGGCAGTTAAAACCTCATGAGAGGAATTATCCTACTCACAATTTGGAATTGGCTGCGGTGGTGTTTGCTTTGAAAATTTGGCGACATTATTTGTATGGTGAAAAGTGCCGGGTATATACCGACCATAAAAGTCTTAAGTACTTGATGTCACAAAAAGACTTGAATTTAAGACAGCGAAGATGGTTGGAGTTATTGAAAGATTACGAGCTTGTTATTAATTATCATCAGGGAAAAGCGAATGTGGTTGCCGATGCTTTAAGCAGAAAGTTGTTGTTTGCTTTGAGAGTTATGAACACTCAATTGAAAATGTCAGATGATGGTTCGATTCTAGCAGAATTAAGAGTAAAATCGATGTTTTTACAAGAGATTTCTGAAGCTCAGAAAGATGATCAAGATTTGCAAGCCAAGAGAAAGCAGTGTGAAGTTGATACAGAGTCAGATTTCAAAATCGGTTCTGATGGGTGCTTAATGTTTAAAGATCGGATTTGTGTACCGAAGAATGAGGAATTGATTCAAAAGATCCTACAGGAAGCACATAGTAGTTGTTTCTCGATTCATCAGGATAGTACGAAAATGTATAATGACTTGAAGAAAATGTATTGGTGGAATGGAATGAAAAGAGATATATCAGAGTTTGTGTCCAAATGCTTAATTTTTCAACAGGTGAAAGCTGAACACCAAGTGCCTTCGGGATTACTTCAGCCTATTATGGTTCCTAAATGGAAATGGGATCAGATTACTATGGATTTTGTTTCAGGATTGCCATTGACTCCAGGAAAGAAAGATACCATTTGGGTAATAGTTGACAGATTAACTAAGTCGGCTCATTTTATCCCGGTACGTACGGATTATTCTCTTAACAAGTTGGCTGAACTGTATGTTAGAGAAATTTTTAGACTACATGGAATACCATTGTCGATTATTTCAGATAGAGATCCAAGGTTTACCTCGCGGTTTTGGCAAAAATTGCAAGACGCGTTAGGTACGAAGTTAAATTTTAGTACTGCTTTTCATCCACAAACCGATGGACAATCGAGAGAGTAATTCGATTCTTGAAGATATGCTCGGATGTTGTGTATTGGAATTTCAAGGATGTTGGGAAAGATATTTACCGTTGGTAGAATTTGCTTACAATAATAGTTATCGACGAGCTTGAAAATGGCACCTTATGAAGCATTGTATGGTCGTAAGTGTCGAACGCCTTTGTATTGGGTGAACTCAAGGAAAATCAGATTTATGGAGTTGATCTAATAAAAGAAATCAAGAAAAAGTGAAGGTAATTCGAGATTGTTTGAAAGTCGCCGGATAGACGTAAATCTTATGCGATTTAAAATGAAAGGACATTGAATTTCAAGTTGGTGATAAAGTATTTTTAAAGGTGTCTCCGTAGAAAAAAGTTCTCAGATTTGGACGGAAGGGTAAATTAAGTCCGCGTTTTATTGGGCCGTATGAAATAATTGAAAAAGTGGGACCGGTAGCATATCAGCTAGCATTACCACCTGAATTAGAGAAGATTCATGATGTGTTCCACGTATCTATGTTACGTTGGTATCGTTCGGATCCTTCACATGTAGTTTCACCGACAGAAATTGAACTACAACCAGATATGACCTATGAAGAAGAACCGATTAAGATTTTAGCTCGAGAGGTCAAACAACTAAGGAATAAAAATATTGCACTTGTAAAGGTGTTGTGGCAAAAGCATGGAGTAGAAGAAGCTACATGGGAATCCGAAGAAAATATGAGAAATCAATACCCACATCTGTTTACCGGTAAGATTTTCGAGGACGAAAATCCTTAAAGGGGGGAGAGTTGTAATATCCCGAATTAGGGCCTAATCGGAATAGTGGTTTTGTGACCACAAATCCGAGATAGAAATAATTATTTTATAATTATTTTGAGGTTTATGATATGATTGCATGATTGTGTGAAAATTTTGTTAAGAAATTTTATGCATAAAGTGCTTAAATTGAAATTAGGGACTAAATCGAAAAAGTTGCAAAACTTGCATTCTAGAATTTTTTTAGTATGAAATTGCTTTGAAATATTAATTAGGAGGTCTTAAATAGCAATTTGACCAATTTCTAAAATTTTGGACAAAAATGGGCTTGTACATGAAAATTTTCAAAGAAAGGTATTAAGGGCATTTTGGTCATTTGGATATTAAATGAAATAAAATGGGAAAATTAACACAAAATGGTCATCTTCCTCATATAGTTGCTGCCGAATTTCACTCTCACCATAGCTAGGGTTTCTTCAACTTTTAAGCTTCATAGTAAGTGATTCTAAGCCCCGTTTTTAATGATTTTTACGTTTTTGAGATCCCGGTAACTCGATAAAGCTTATGTTAGCAATAATTTAACCTAGGGTTTATATTTGGAAAAATACCCATAGGTGAAATTTGTGTGTTTTGATGTTTTATGATAGAATATGAGGTTTTAAATTATGTTAGACAACTTGTTCTACTCGGTTTTGAGTGAAAACGAGTAAAAGGGCTTAATCGGTAAAAATACCTAATAGTCACAAGTACATGTTAGAGTGAGAATTTGATGTTGCCATAGAAGAGAAAAGTGATCAGCATGTTATAAAACATAAGAATAAGGAATAAAGTTTAATCCCGAGCCTAGGGGCAAAAGTGTAAATATGAAAAAGTTTAGGGGTAAAATTGTAATTTTTCCAAAATTTGAATTAAGGATTAATTTGATAATGTGAGTATTAAATAAGCTAAATGTGTTATTTTAGAGCAAGAAAGACGTGGAATCGACCCCAATCGAGGAAAAGAAAAGATTGTGGACTAAATTGCAAAATCTTTGTATTTTGGTACCAAGGTAAGTTCATGTGTAAATAATGTAGCATAATTGTTATTTTTAAGTCATTGATGTCAATTATGTGATATGCTGATTTTTATCATGAAATATATGCTTTGTGGTTATTGTCGAACAAAATGCAAATCATGTGTGCTACTTGCTAAATATAATTATTACCGAGTATTGATTTCGGCATTCTACGGAAGATGGCAAGGATATGTATTCGAGGAAAATCCCGTTTGAACCTTAGGAATAGATTAGGATACAAGTGACATGTCACTAGGATGGTTAAGCATCCGAGCTCGTTGAGTTGAGTCCGAGTTCACTTATGGATGCGAATGTCCGAACTCGTTGAGTTGAGTCCGAGTTCGTGAGATGTAACTATGCATCCGAGCTCGTTGAGTTGAGTCCGCGTTCACTTATGGATGCGAACGCCCGAGCTCGTTGAGTTGAGTCCGAGTTCGCTTATGGGCGGGTTACATAGTAGCTTGGCTACATATGTGGCACTTATGTGCAAAGTTTCCATGTATCCGAATTATATTCCGATGTGTTCAACGGGTATAGTTATACTCATATGGAGGAATACTCGAGATGAAAAGGGACGTATTGGTAAGTGTTTTGAAATGGATACTTTGGACAGGTATGTACTTAGCCTTCGGGTTAAAAATTTATACAACAACGATAAGGTAGTAAGATGATGAATGATGATTAGAAATGTGATATATGTTTTGGTGATACCATGCTAGTGTTGTTTGGTATGATTGCTTTGTTATGTTACTTATTATTTGCATATGAACTTACTAAGCATTAATGCTTACTCCCTCCTTCTTACTCATTGTAGTTTTGGACAAGCCAGCTCAGGAGTCGGGATAGGTCGAAGGCTCAGTCACACTATCCGGAAGACTTTTTGGTAAATGGCTTGTAAATTTAAGTATGGCATGTATAGCAATATACTTATTTTGTGTAAATGATCTTATGATATGGTGATGGAATGGTTGAGAAAATGTTTGATAATGATAAGTTATGGAAATGGTTAGTTTAGATTAAGTTTGATGTTATGGAAAGTTATTAAGATACTTAGTGCATGAAAACTCATAAAAAGGGATGAAATTTGCCATAATCAGAATATTGCAGCAACACTGACGTGAGTTTGAAAATTTACTAAAAATCATAGAAATCAAATTTGGTGATAGATTAAATATCAAATTGAATCTTTTATGTCTAGTTTCATATAAAACAAACTAAACAGGTAAAGGAATTATATGTTAGAAGATATTTGAATTTTAGTGAAACAGGGTCATAGCAGTTTCTGGATCCCCTGTTCCAACTTTAGAAATTCACCATAAATTGTACATATATAATTAGGTGGTGTATTTTATATCCTCAGAATCCTTCTTTAGTATAGTTTTAGGAGAAACAAACCTAATAATCATATGAATTTTTTACAGAGAGAAATATGGTTCGTAGTAAATAGAGGTCAGTTCAGTCAAGTCCTAAAACAGGGGTAACTTTAACTAATAAACTGTACTAATTGGCCCAACCAAAAATTCTGGAAAAAAATTAGCAAATAGATTTATGAGTCTAGATTCAGGGAAAATTTACAAATTTTGATTTCTAGTTTCGTAACTTAAGATATGATTTTTCTTGTGACTATGATGCAAGTAGCTTGAAAGCTGTGAATATAGAAACAAATAATCCAAAGTTCTAAAAATGTTAAATTAAGCTTAGTAACACCTCATACTCGACTCCGGCGACAGTCTCGGGTGTGGGGGCGTTACAGTGGGGACCCAATGGACTCGTGGGCTCTACAGGGATAAAATCCACAATATGTGGAAAATACTGGACTGGACTATATAGTTCGCATAGCCATGGCTTAACTTGGGCTAAATGGGCCACACGAGCTTATTGGCCCACTTGGGCCGAATAATGGGCTTTGAGCCCATTTACACCGTTTACGACCGTTAGGGTTGCTTGAATTGTCCGAGGCAACTTTGGACCTTCGGAGGGGTCAATATGAGACTCTGGTCCCCAAGACAGGTAAAATGACCAAAATACCCTTAAAGGGTAAAATGACTATTTGACCCCTAATAGATTAAAATGATCGTTATACCCTAGAGGTAGATTGACTAATGTGTTAAGATAAGTATATGACTGTGCTGAGCATGACATTCTGCATACACGTAGGATTTATGACATGACATTCTGCATGGGGTTGGGATACTATTAAGGAGGAAGTGTACTGTACTGGTGGCTTTGCCGCAAATACTGATACTGGCAGCTTTGTTGCGATATTATTACTAGCAGCTATGCTGCGATATTGGTGTATTGGCTGGGTGGGTCGACTTTGTCTGTAACACCTCTTACCCGTACCCGAGACTGAGACCGAATACGAGGCGTCACCAGACATGAACTTGGACATTTTCAAAAAATACGGGTTATAAAATTTCATTCCAATATAAATAGATCAAATTGCTTCATAATGTCCCTATTATGGTCCTACCAAGCCCTAAACATACTTGAGAATGATCCGGGACTAAACCGAGAACTTACGAAAGTTCATAAAAATTTTCCTAGGTAAAGCCTCACATGCTTGTGTGCTTTGGGACACGCCTGTGTCCCCTACCCGTGTTGAATTTATGAAAATTATTTTTCAAATCGAACCTACAGGGGTTTTTACACAACCGAGCACACACCTGTGTCCGTGGCCCGTGTCCTTCACACGGCTTAGACACACCCGTGTGGCCTCCCGTGTCTAAAAACACGAGCATTCTATTTATGACGTTAGCATGCATTTAGGGGCACACAGCCAAGACACACGCCTGTGTGACATGGGACTTGCTCGTGTCCTTCAGCCATGTGTTTATTACCATGCATTCTGACTTAAAATTTAGGTGCAGGGGACACACGGCCATACCACACGCCCATTGGGGTGATCCGTGTGTCACATACAGCCTAGACACACGCCCATGTGTCTACCCGTGTGAACCTTATTAAGCTATTTTCCAAGCCTTTGGTCACCCTCTGCATCACTTATACTTAAAGGTTACCAAAATACAAAACAAGACATGATTGTACACTTACAAATAACATTAATAAACCTCATTGCATGTAAACCTCGTATCATCGATTTAACACATGTTAGGTTATTTCCTTAGTTTTAAGGATTTCCATATCTTGTTAACACTTTTAAAATTGGCTCATTATTATAACTCATTGTCAATTATGGTCAAGCCATCCCATGCAAAACAAAATAAACTAAAGCCTTATACATGCCATTGAACCAAATAAAAGTGTCTTTATACCAAAGCTAGACTAGTTGATAGTGCGTCGACTCTCCAACTGTCTTCCAATCTTTACGAGTCCTCGAGCTCTATAAGATAGGGAAAAGAGAGGGGTAAGCATTTACATGTAAGCCCGAATAACTAGAAAGTAAACTTTCCGAGTAATTAGCATACAACCATATTAAGCAAATAAATCAACAAGAATGAAATGGTTTCCCTATCACATGCCCTCAATCAACAAGCTAGCCACAATAATAATGCACCATGTAATTTGTCTTAGATGAGCTCATCATTTATCATTTCATTTATATACATCATATTAATCCCGTTGAGTTTCTAGGAAATCCTAATGGATTATCCATTCACCGTCAATTCATAAGAATGATCATTTCAGGTATGCACTTTCGCGAACCTCACATTTTACGGCGAGATTACTAGTCTAAGCTAAATCCCCCGTATCGTAAACTCATAAGGTGATGTTGGGATTACTAGTCCAGGCTAAATCCCTTATAGCGACAAACACCCTTAATGAGCTCGGATCTGAATTACACACCGAGGCTAAATTGGACCTAATCAGATTACCCGTCCGGGCTAAATCCACAATGCACACATATTCTTCGAGAGGCTCGATCACTAAAGGAACACCCGTCCGGACTAGATCCTTTTTATATTTGAGATCAACAGATTACTCGTCCAGGCTAAATCCTTCTGCAACATATGCAGGATCTCAAGCAACATGTAAATCATGGTTTATCCACCGAACTTCCTTTTTAACCTCAACCGGGACATTTATTAACATGCCATTATTAAAGATACATTTCATGTATTTTTATGCCATCGTCAAATGCAATTATCATACATTCATAAATCATGCAATTAGGCATATTATGAGTTTACTTTAAGTTATCCGAACTTACCTGGTACTCGTCTCGATATCGTGTTTCGGTTATTCCGAAACCTTTCGTTTTCCTTTATCGACCTTCAAAATTTGTTCCTCGGGGTCTATAACAATAAAAATAAATCATTAACAACTCACATTATACTTTTCAAGTCTAAATTTCACCCCCGGTCCAAATGACCGTTTTGCCCCTAATTTTTTACGTTTTTACGATTTAGTCCCATAGGCTCGTATAATGAAATGTATACAATTTCTACATTACCCAAGCCTAGTCGAATGCCCTTTCCTCTTATGGCAGCCCACATTTTTCCATTATTTCACAATTCTACCTCACATTTTACACCTTTTGCAAAAAGGTCCTTTTAGGGGTTTTTCATGAAAATCACCTAGGAAAAGATGTTTAAAACACATCCAACTTCCATATTTCTCCATAAAACATCAAAATAAAAATAACTCATGCATGGCTAAATCTCTAAACATGAACCTCAGCATGAAATATGGGTATATATAGAGAGAGTAAGATACCGGGATTTCAAAAACACGAAGAACATTAAAAACAGGGCTTGAGAGCACTTACTATTGAGCTTGAAAATGTTGAAAACCCTAGCTATGGAGACTTGAGAGTTTTGGCTGGACAAGGAATAAGAATGGCTGATTTTTTCCTTCTTTTTCCCATTTTATTTCATTAAATTGCCAAATAACCAAAATGCCCTTAAGCCCTTTCTTTAAGGTTTCATCCATACAAGCCCATTTCTGTCCAAAAACTTAGAAATTGGACAAATTGCTCTTCAAAACCTTCTAATTTATAATCTAAATCAATTTCATACAAATTGCTTCTAGAATCCAAGTTTTGAAATTTATTCAATTTGGTCCTTATTTTTCCAATTAGACACCTTACTCATAGAATTCCTTCATGAAACTTTATCACATGCATATTCTCATATTCCAGACCTCATAATAATCATAAAATAAATATTTTGACGTCGAATTTGTGGTCCCAAAACCACTATTCTGACTAGGCCCTATTTCAGAATGTTACATTTCTCTCCCCTTAGGAACTTTCATCCTCAAAAGTCTTACCAGTAAACAGGTTCGAATATTGGCTTCTCATGGTTTCTTCTGGCTCCCATGTAGCCTCTTCCACACCATGTCGATGACATAAAACCTTTAATAAAGCCACATCTTTATTTCTCAACTGTTTAATCTCACGAGCCAAAATTTTGACCTGTTCATCTCCATTAGTCATATCCGGTCTAATCTCAATCTTTGCCGGTGAAATCACATGAGTGGGGTCTGATTGATATCACCTTAACATGGATACATGAAACACGTCATGAATCTTTTCCAATTCAGGTGGTAATGCAAAATGATAGGCTAATGGTCCAACTCTTTCGGTGATCTCGTACGGTCCGATAAATCGTGGACTCAATTTGCCTTTCCGGCCAAATCTCAATACCTTTTTCCATGGAGATACTTTCAAGAATACTCTATCTCCAACTTGGAACTCAATCTCTTTTCTTTTCAAATCAGCATATGACTTTTGCCTATCCGATGCAGCTTTTAAATAGTCTTGTATCACTTTAACCTTTTCTTCAGTTTCCTTGATCAGATCAATTACATGGATTCGACTTTCTTTAAGTTCTGTCCAATACAATGGAGTTCGGCACTTTCTTCCATACAAGGCCTCATAAGGCGCCATCTTCAAACTCGTTTGAAAACTGTTGTTGTAGGCAAATTCTACCAATGGCAAGTACTTTTCCCAACTACCTTGAAATTTGAAGATGTAACATCACAACATAACCTCAAGAATCTAAATCATCCGCTCAGACTGACCATCAGTCTGCGGGTGAAAAGCCGTACTAAAACTTAATTTTGTACCCAAGGCTTCTTGTAACTTCTTTTAGAATCTCGAAGTGAACCTCGGGTCTCTGTCTGAAATAATCGACAGTGGTACCCCGTGTAATCTCACAATTTCAAATATATTTAAGTCGGCCAATCTATCAAGAGAGTAATCTGTTCTTACCGAAATGAAATGAGCCAACTTTGTCAACTTATCCACCACAACCCATATAGCATCTTTCTTTTTCGGGGTTAATGGCAATCCTATCAAGAAATCCATAGTGTAATATCCCGAATTAGGGCCTAATCGGAATAGTGGTTTCTTGACCACAAATCCAAGATAGAAATAATTATTTTATAATTATTTTTATGTTTATGATATGATTGCATGATTGTGTGAAAATTTCGTGACGAAATTCTGTGCATAAAGTGCTTAAGTTGAAATTAGGGACTAAATCGAATAACTTGCAAAACTTGCATTCTAGAAGTTTTTAGTATGAAATTACTTTGGAATATTAATGAGGAGGTCTTAAATAGCAATTTGACCAATTTCTAAAATTTTGGACAAAAATGGGCTTGTACATGAAAATTTTCAAAGAAAGGTATTGAGGGTATTTTGGTCATTTGGTAATTAAAAGATTAAAAAAAGGAAAAGATGGCAAAATATGTCCATCTTCTTCATTAGGACGAAAATTAAAGGGTTCTCCATAGCTATGGTTTGTTTCAAGCTTCCAAGCTCCATAGTAAGTGATTCCAAGCCCCGTTTTTAATGTTCTTTACGTTTTTTGAGTATCGATAGCTCGATTTAGCTTATGCTAGCAATAATTCAACCTAGGGTTCATATTTGGAAAATACCCATAGGTAAAATTTGTGTATTTTGGTGTTTTATGATAGAATATGAGGTTTTAAATCATGTTAGACAACTTGTGCTACTCGGTTTTAAGTGAAAACAAGAAAAAGGGCTTAATCGATAAAAATACCTAATAGTCATAAGTACATGTTAGAGTGTGAAATTGATGCTGCCATAGAAGGGAAAAATGATCAGCATGTCATAAAACATAAGAATAAGGGATGAAGTTTAATTCCCGAGCCTAGGGGCAATAGTGTAATTATGCAAAAGTTTAGGAGCAAAAATGTAATTTTGCCAAAGATCGTATTAAATGCTGTTTTAATGAATGTATGTATTAAATAAGATTAATTAGGCATTATAGATCAAGAGAAACAAGATTCAAGTCGCGATCGAGGGAAAAACAAAGTTTACGAGGAATAGGCTTGATTGCTAATATTTTGTATCGAGGTAAGTTCATGTGTAAATGTAGTAACATAATTGTCATTTTAAGTAATTTAATGTTATTTATGTGATATGATGATTAATATCCTGAAATATTATGCTTTATGGTTATTATTGAATAATATGGAAATTATGAATTGCTACCGAGTATCGGTTTCGATATTCCGTGGAAGACGGCAAAGATATGTAATCGAGGAAAAAGCCCGTTTGAACCTTGGGAATAGATTAGAATACAAGTGACATGTCACTAGGATGTTGGGCATCCGAACTCGTTGAGTTGAGTTTGAGTTCTCTTATGGATGCAAATGTCCGAACTCGTTGAGTTGAGTCTGAGTTCGTGAGATATAACTAGGCATCCGAACTCGTTGAGTTGAGTCTGAGTTCACTTATGGATGCGAACGCCCGAGCTCATTGAGTTGATTTCGAGTTCGCTTATGGGCAGGTTACATGGTAACTTTGCTACATATGTGGCACTTATGTACAAACTTTCTGTGTATTCGAATTATACTCCGATGTGTTCAACGGGTGAATCTTAAGAAAATAGGAGAATGCCTAAAACGAAGGTGATATGTTGGTAAGTGTGGTAAATGAGAAAATTTGACAGGTATCTGTTTAAACCCTCGGGTTGAAAACTTGGTAAGATGAAATCGTAGAAAGATATTAAATGTAAATGATGTTTTATGTGGGATTGTGTGATTATGTTACTTGCTATTTGCATGTGAACTTACTAAGCATTTATGCTTACTCCCTCCTTTTCTTTTATTGTAGTTTTGACAAGCCGGCTTGAGAATCGGGATAGGTCGAAGACTCGTTCACACTATCCGAAGGCTTAAATCGGTAAAATGACTTGTATATTTTCAATGTGGCATGTATGGCAAAATACTCACTTTGTGTAATTGATCTTATGATATGACTATGGTTTGGCAAGAAAAGGGTTTGTAAATTATTAGCCATTGGAATGGCCAATCTAAGTCATATTTGATGTTATGTATGTTTAAAATGATAATTAGTCCATGAAAATCCTTAGTAAAGTGAAATTTGCCATAAAACAGAATCTGACAGCAGCAGTGATATAAATTTGAAAAATCACTAAAAATAGTAGAAATGGAATTAAATGGTGAGTAAGTTATGAAATTGAAACTTAATGAGTCTATTTTTATATGGATTTAACAAAACAGGTATATGAATTATAATTTATGAGACATTTGAATTTTTGTGAAACAGGGCTAGAGTAATTTCTGGATCCCCTGTTCTGACTTTCGAAATTCAACATAAATTGTATAAAAATAATTAGAAGTCATGATTTATATGTACAGATTTATTATTGAGTCTAGTTTTAATAGAAACAAACTTCATAGTCATTGAAATTCTGTACAGTGAGATATCTGATTCGTAATACACAAAGGTCAGAGCAGTTGAACCCTGAAACAGGGGAGAGTTTAACTAATAAACTGTAGTAATTGGCTGAGCAAAAAATTCTAGAAAAAAATTATTAAATAGATAAATAATTCTAGTTTCAGGAAAAATTTACGGAATTGGATTTTGAGTTTTGGAACTCGATATATGAATTTTTAAGCGACTGTGACGCAGATTGCTAGCTTGACTGGAAATTTTAAAATTAAATTGTTTGAGCTGTTTAAGCAATGAATTAAGTCTGTTAACACCTCGTGTTCGACTCCGGCAACGGTCTCGGGTATGGGGCGTTACATTTGGTGGTATCAGAGTAGGTTTAGTCGGTCTTAGACTAACGTGTTGTATGTACGGGTTTTACTATACATGCCATATATATATTGTGATAGTGTGACGACTTCTGACCTTTTAAATGATTTTTTTTATAGTAAATGGATCTCGATCCAGCTGTGGCTGATGATGTAGAAAGTAATGCACCAGCTCTGGCTGAAGGGGTGGTGCCGACTGAAAATCCACCTCCTACTGTTGGTCAAGGAGGAGGAGAAGGGGCTCGAGAAGCCTTTCTCCAGATGATGAGTGTCTGGTATAATGAGTTCGTTCGTACGAACCCGAATGCACAACCTCCCCCACCTCCCACGATTCCTCAACCTGTACCCCTGATGCCTCAAGGTGTGGATCTGATGAAATTTCACAGAATTCTAGTTGACAGAATCCATAAGCAAGGGGCCGAAGAATTCAGGGCAAATATTGATGATGATGCCGAGAAAGCAGAGTTTTGGCTCAAGAATTCTATTCGAGTATTTGATGAATTGTCTCATACACCTGAGGAATGCTTGAAATGTGTTATATCATTGTTGAGAGATTCAGCTTATCATTGGTGGAAGACATTGACTTCAGTAGTACCGAAAGAGAAAGTAACTTGGGAGTTCTTTCAAGAGGAATTTCAGAAGAAATATGTTAGTGAAAGATTTATTGATCAGAAGCGTAAAGAGTTTCTTGAATTAAAGCAGGGGAACATGACAGTTACTGAATACGAAAGGGAGTTCGTCAGATTGAGTAAGTATGCTAGAGAATACATTCCTACAGAAGCTAAAATGTGCAGACGATTTGAAGACAGACTTAATGAAGACATCAAAGTATTTGTTGGGACTCTTGAATTAAAAGAAATGGTAGTATTGGTTGATCGAGCTTGCAAGGCTAAAGAACTACTTAAAGAGAAGAAAAAGGCAGAGGCTGAGACTAGAAATTGGAAGAAAAGACCAACGAGCAGTTCATTCTCACAACAATCCAGAAAATCTAGAAATATGAATCCTCGTTCACAGGTTTCGGCTGGACAATCATATGGAAATGTTAAGAAGCAAAATGTGGGTCCTAAATCTCAGACTACTTCTGCGGCTAGTGTAGGAAATACGAGATTTGTTAAGCCTGAGTGCCAGCGGTGTGGCAGAAATCATTTTGACCCATGTAGAGCAAATGAATGTTTTCGGTGTGGTTCTCTGGATCATTTTATTAGAGACTGCCCAGAGAGAGCTGAGAAAGAAAAATTTCAGATTGTAAAAGCTAGTGGTGCAGACTCGAGGGGAAGATATTCAAGAAAAGCTGGAAATGAAGCAAGCAGCAAAAATGTAGCCAGAGATTCAATAGCTAAACCTGAAGTAAGAGCTCCAGCTAGAACTTATGCCATAAAGGCACGTGAAGATGCTTCATCACCCGACGTAATTACTGGTATATTTTCTTTTTATGATGTTAATGTTAATGCTTTGTTTGATCCCGATTCTACTCATTCATATGTGTGCATGAAACTGGTGTCTAGTATGAATATACCTGTTGAGAACACAGAATTTATGATTAGAGTGTCGAATCCGTTAGGATAATGTGTGATAGTTGATAAAGCATGCAAGAAATGCCCTTTAATGATTCGGGGTCATTACTTTCCGGCCGACTTGATGTTGTTGCCGTTTGATGAATTTGATGTTATTTTGGGTATGGATTGGTTGACATTACATGATGCTATAACAAATTGCAAAGAAAAGGTTATAAAATTAAAGTGTGAAAGTGGTAAAATTCTGCGGGTTGAATCAGGCAAATCAGAGGCACTATCTAGTGTAATTTCTTCAATGTTGGCTCAGAGATATTTAAGAAAGGGTTATGAAGCTTATTTGGCGTATGTAATTAATACAAAAGAAATTGAAAAGAAAGTTGAATCTGTACCGATTGTGTGTGAGTTCGCGGATATATTTTTAGAAGAATTGTCGGGTTTGCCTCCAGTCAGGGAAGTAGAATTTGGTATTGATTTGATACAGGGAACAGCTTCGATCTCGATTGCTCCATATAGAATGGCACCGGCAGAGTTGAAAGAATTAAAGTCGCAGTTGCAAGAGTTGACTGATAAAGGCTTTGTGAGACCGAGTTTTTCACCTTGGGGTGCTCCCGTATTATTTGTGAAAAAGAAGGATGGTTCTATGAGATTGTGTGTTGACTATCGACAATTAAACAAGGTGACAATTAAGAACAAGTATCCATTGCCGAGAATTGATGATTTGTTTGATCAGCTAAAAGGAGCAACATGGTTTTCAAAGATTGATTTGAGATCTGGGTACTACCAGCTGCGAGTAAAAGAGTCGGATGTGCCTAGAACTGCTTTTAGAACAAGGTACGGTCACTATGAATTTTTAGTTATGCCATTCGGGTTAACAAATGCTCCTGCTGTGTTTATGGATTTAATGAATCGCATATTTCAGCCATTCTTGGACAAATTTGTTGTGGTATTTATAGATGACATCTTAATGTGGTTGCCGATGCTTTGAGCAGAAAGTTGCTATTTGCTTTGAGAGTTATGAATACTCAGTTAAAGGTATTAGATGATGGTTCGATTTTAGCAGAGTTTAGAGCAAGACCGATGTTTTTACAGGAGCTTTGTGAAGCTCAGAAAAGCGATGAAGATTTGCAAGCCAAGGGAAAATAGTGTGAAGTTGATACGGGGTCAGATTTCAAAATCGATTCTGATGGTTGCTTGATGTTTAAAAATCAGATTTGTGTACCGAAAAATAATGAGTTGATTCAAAAGATTTTGCATGAAGCACATAATGGTTGTTTAACGGTTCATCCGGGCAGTACGTAAATGTATAATGACTTGAAGAAAATATATTGGTGGAATGGAATGAAAAGAGATATCTCCGAGTTTGTATCAAAGTGCTTAATTTGTCAACAAGTGAAAGCTGAACACCAAGTACCTTCGGGACTACTCCAGCCTATCATGGTTCCTGAATGAAAATGGGATCGGATTACTATGGATTTTATATTAGGGTTGCCATTAACTCCGGAGAAGAAAAATGCCATCTGGGTAATAGTTGACAGACTGACTAAATCGGCTCATTTTATTCTGGTACGTACGGATTATTCTCTTAATAAGTTGGCCGAATTGTATATCAGTGAGATTGTTAAACTTCATGGAATACCATTGTCAATCATTTCGGATAGAGATCCGAGATTTACTTCACGGTTTTGGCAAAAGTTGCAAGAGGCATTAGGTACGAAGTTTAATTTCAGCACTGCTTTTCATCCACAAACTGATGGACAATCAGAGAGAGTGATTCAGATTCTTAAACACATGCTCAGATGTTGTGTATTGGAATTTCAAGGTAGTTGGGAAAGATACTTACCGTTGGTAGAATTTCCTTATAATAATAGTTATCAGACGAGTTTGAAGATGGCACCTTATGAAGCATTGTATGGTCGTAAATGTCGGACGCCATTGTATTGGACTGAACTCAAGGAAAATCAGATTTATGGAGTTGATCTAATAAAAGAAATCGAAGAAAAAGTGAAAGTGATTCGAGATTGTTTGAAAGCTGTTACGGATAGACATAAATCTTATGCGGATTTGAAACGAAAAGAAATCGAGTTTCAAGTCGGTGATAAGGTATTTTTGAAAGTGTCTCCATGGAAGAAAGTTCTTAGATTTGGACGGAAGGGCAAGTTGAGTCCGCGTTTTATTGGGCCGTATGAAATAATTGAAAAAGTTGGACCGGTAGCATATCAGCTAACATTACCACCTGAATTAGAGAAGATTCATGATGTGTTCCACGTATCTATGTTACGTCAGTATCGTTCGAATCCTTCACATATAATTTCACCGACAGAAATTGAACTACGACAGGATATGACTTACGAAGAAGAATCGATTAAGATTTTAGCTCGAGAGGTCAAGCAACTAAGAAAGAAAAGTGTCGCTCTTGTGAAAGTATTATGGCAAAAGCACAGGGTAGAAGAGACTACATGGGAACTTGAAGAAACTATGAGAAATCAATACCCACGCCTGTTTATCGGTAAGATTTTCGAGGACGAAAATCCTTAAAGGGGGGAGAGTTGTAATATCCCGAATTAGGGCCTAATCGGAATAGTAGTTTCGTGACCACAAATCTGAGATAGAAATAATTATTTTATAATTATTTTGATGTTTATGATATGATTGCATGATTGTGTGAAAATTTCGTAACGAAATTCTATGCATAAAGTGCTTAAGTTGAAATTAGGGACTAAATCGAATAACTTGCAAAACTTGCATTCTAGAAGTTTTTAGTATGAAATTACTTTGGAATATTAATGAGGAGGTCTTAAATAGCAATTTGACCAATTTCTAAAATTTTGGACAAAAATGGGCTTGTATATGAAAATTTTCAAAGAAAGGTATTAAGAGTATTTTGGTCATTTGGTAATTAAAAGATTAAAAAAAGGAAAAAAGATGGAAAAATATGTCCATCTTCTTCATTAGGACGAAAATTAAAGGGTCCTCCATAGCTATGGTTTGTTTCAAGCTTCCAAGCTCTATAGTAAGTGATTCCAAGCCCCGTTTTTAATGTTCTTTACGTTTTTGGAGTCCCGATAGCTCGATTTAGCTTATGCTAGCAATAATTCAACCTAGGGTTCATATTTGGAAAAATACCCATAGGTAAAATTTGTGTATTTTGGTGTTTTATGATAGAATATGAGGTTTTAAATTATGTTAGACAACTTGTGCTACTCGGTTTTAAGTGAAAACGAGAAAAAGGGCTTAATCGGTAAAAATACCTAATTATCATAAGTACATGTTAGAGTGTGAAATTGATGCTGCCATAGAAGGGAAAAATGATCAGCATGTCATAAAACATAAGAATAAGGGATGAAGTTTAATTCTCGAGCCTAGGGGCAAAAGTGTAATTATGCAAAAGTTTAGGGGAAAAAATGTAATTTTGTCAAAGTTCGTATTAAATGCTGTTTTAATGAATGTATGTATTAAATAAGATTAATTAGGCATTATAGATCAAGAGAAACGAGATTCAAGTCGCGATCGAGGGAAAAACAAAGTTTACGATGAATAGGCTTGATTGCTAATATTTTGTATCGAGGTAAGTTCATGTGTAAATTTAGTAACATAATTGTCATTTTAAGTAATTTAATGTTATTTATGTGATATGATGATTAATATCGTGAAATATTATGCTTTATGGTTATTATTGAATAATATGTAAATTATGAATTACTACCGAGTATCGGTTTCGATATTCCGTGGAAGACGGCAAAGATGTGTAATCGAGGAAAAATCCCGTTTGAACCTTGGGAATAGATTAGAATACAAGTGACAGTCACTAGGATGGTTGGGCATCCGAACTCGTTGAGTTGAGTCCGAGTTCACTTATGGATGCAAATGTCCGAACTCGTTGAGTTGAGTCTGAGTTCGTGAGATATAACTAGGCATCCGAACTCGTTGAGTTGAATCCGAGTTCACTTATGGATGCGAACGCCCGAGCTCGTTGAGTTGAGTCCGAGTTCGCTTATGGTCAGGTTACATGGTAACTTTGCTACATATGTGGCACTTATGTACAAACTTTCTGTGTATTCGAATTATATTCCGATGTGTTCAACGGGTGAATCTTAAGAAAATAAGGAGAATGCCTAAAACGAAGGTGACATGTTGATAAGTGTGGTAAATGAGAAAATTTGACAGGTATGTGTTTAAACCCTCGGGTTGAAAACTTGGTAAGATGAAATCGTAGAAAGATATTAAATGTAAATGATGTTTTATGTGGTATTATGTGATTATGTTACTTGCTATTTGAATATGAACTTACTAAGCATTTATGCTTACTCCCTCCTTTTCTTTTATTGTAGTTTTGACAAGCTGGCTTGAGAATCGGGATAGGTCGAAGACTCGTTCACACTATCTGAAGGCTTAAATCGGTAAAATGGCTTGTATATTTTGAATGTGGCATGTATGGCAAAATACTCACTTTGTGTAATTGATCTTATGATATGGCTATGGTTTGGCAAGAAAAGGGTTTGTAGATGATTAGCCATTGGAATGGCCAATCTAAGTCATATTTGATGTTATGTATGTTTAAAATGATAATTAGTCCATGAAAATCCTTCGTAAAGTGAAATTTGCCATAAAATAGAATCTGACAGTAGCAGTGATATAAATTTGAAAAATCACTAAAAAGAGTAGAAATGGAATTAAATGATGAGTAAGTGATGAAATTGAAACTTAATGAGTCTATTTTTATATGGATTTAACAAAACAGGTATATGAATTATAATTTATGAGACATTTGAATTTTTGTGAAACAGGGCCAGAGTGATTTCTGGATCCCCTGTTTTGACTTTCGAAATTCAACATAAATTGTATAAAAATAATTAGAAGTCATGCTTTATATGTACAGATTTCTTATTGAGTATAGTTTTAATAGAAACAAACTTCATAGTCATTGAAATTCTTTACAGAGAGATATCTGATTCATAATACACAGAGGTCAGAGCAGTCAAACCCTGAAACAGGGGAGACTTTAACTAATAAACTGTACTAATTGGCAGAGCAAAAAATTCTAGAAAACAATTAATAAATAGATATATGAGTCTAGTTTCAGGGAAAATTTACAGAATTGGATTTTGAGTTTCGGAACTTGAGATATGAATTTTTAAGCGACTATGATGCAGATTGCTAGCTTGACTGGAAATTTTAAAATTAAATTGTTTGAGCTATTTAAGCAATGAATTAAGTCTGTTAACACCTCGTGCTCGACTCCGGCAACGGTCTCGGGTACGGGGCGTTACATTTGATGGTATCAGAGTAGTTTTAGTCTGTTCTTGGACTAACGTGTTGTATGTACGGATTTTACTATACATGCCATATATATATTGTGATAGTATGACGACTTCTGACCTTTTAAATGATTTTTTTTATAGTAAATGGATCTCGATCCAATTGTGGCTGATGATGTAGAAAGTAATGCACCAGCTCCGGCTGAAGGGGTGGTGCCGATTGAAAATCCACCTCCTACTGTTGGTCAAGGAGGAGGAGAAGGGGCTCGAGAAGCCTTTCTCCAGATGATGAGTGTCTGGTATACTGAGTTCATTCGTACGAACCCGAATGCACAACCTCCCCCACCTCCCCCGATTCCTCAACCCGTACCCCTGATGCCTCAAGGTGTGGATCTGATGAAATTTCACAGAATTCCCGTTGATAGAATCCGTAAGCAAGGGGCCGAAGAATTCAGGGCAAATATTGATGATGATGCCGAGAAAGTAGAGTTTTGGCTCGAGAATTCTATTCGAGTATTTGATGAATTGTCTCGTACACCTGAGGAATGCTTGAAATGTGTTATATCATCGTTGAGAGATTCAGTTTATCATTGGTGGAAGACATTGACTTCAGTAGTACCGAAAGAGAAAGTAACTTGGGAGTTCTTTCAAGAAGAATTTCGGAAGAAATATGTTAGTGAAAGATTTATTAATCAGAAGCGTAAAGAGTTTCTTGAATTAAAGCAGGGGAACATGACAGTTACACCATAGTAACTCTATCCCACTTCTATTCGGGGACCATCACAGGCTGTAACAAACCTAAAGCTACTTGATGTTCAGCATTGACTTGCTGACATATCAAGCATTTCGATACAAATTCTGAAATGTCTCTTTTCATGCCGTTCCACCAGCACATTTTCTTCAAATCATTGTACATCTTGGTACTTCCTGGATGAATAGACAAATGGCTATCATGTGCTTCTTGCAAGATTTTTCGAATAAGCTCATCATCTTTGGGCATGCAAAATCTATCTCTGAACATCAAACATCCATCAGGACCGATCCGAAAATCTTATTCAATGCCCAACTCACATTGAGTTCTTTTAGCTTGCAGGTCACTATCATTAGTTTGAGCATTATAAATTTTCTGCAGAAATGTCGGCCTAGCCTCTAGCTCTACCAAAATTGAACCATCATCAAGCAATGCTAATTGAGCATCCATGGCTCTCAGTGCTAACAAGGATTTTTTGCTTAACGCGTCGGTGACCACATTCGCCTTTCCCGGGTGATAGTCAATGATCAGCACATAATCTTTAATTAATTCTAACCATCTCCGCTGTCTCAGATTCAATTCCTTTTGAGTCATCAAATACTTCAAACTCTTGTGGTCTATGAATATACGACAAGTTTCACCATATAAATAATGCCTCCAAATTTTCAAGGCAAAAACAATGGCGGCAAGCTCTAAGTCATGCTTCGGATAGTTCTTCTCGTGTGGCTTCAACTGCCGTGAAGCATAGGCTATCACTTTGCCATCTTGCATAAGTACACAACCCAGTCCATTCAAGGATGCATCACTGTAGACCACAAACTCTTTTTCCGGCTCAGGTAATACTAAAACATGAGCTTCAGTCAGCAAAGCCTTTAACCTCTCAAAACTCTTCTGACACTTTTCTGTCCATTCGAACTTAACGTCTTTCTGTAGCAACCTCGTCATTGGAGTCACTATCATGGAGAATCCTTTCACAAATCTTCAGTAGTAACCGGCTAAGCCCAAAAAGCTCCTAACCTTGGTTACATTTTTAGGCGGTTTCCATTCAACAATAGTAGATATCTTACTTGGACCAATTCGGATGCCTTTACCCAAAACAATATGACCTAAAAACCCAACCTCTTGGAGCCAAAACTCACTCTTGCTAAACTTAGCCTACAGTTGTTTTTCCCGTAAGGTTTGCAACACAGTTCTCAGATGCTTCGCATGCTCTATCTCATCTTTGGAATAGATCAAAATGTCGTCAATAAACACAACGATGAACTTATCCAAGTATGGCCAAAAGACTCTATTCATTAGGTCCATGAATACGGCCGGTGTATTCGTTAACCCAAACGGCATGACAAGAAATTCATTGTGGCCATACCTCGTTCTAAAAGCTATCTTAGGTACATCCGATTCTTTAACTTGCAACTAATAGTAGCTGGACTTCAGGTTTATCTTATAGAATACGGTGGCTACTCTCAATTGGTCGAACAAATCATCGATCCTTGGCAAAGGATACTTATTCTTGGTAGTCACCTTGTTCAATTGCCGATAATCTATACATAGCCTCATTGAACCATCTTTCTTCTTTACAAACAATACGAAAGCACCCCAAGGTGAAAAGCTTGGCCTTGCAAAACCTTTATCCATCAGCTCTTGCAACTGTGCTTTTAACTCTTTCAGCTCGGTTGGCACCATCCAGTACGGAGCAATAGAAATGGGAGCTGTTCCTGGCATTAGTTCAATACCAAACTCTATCTCTCTTTCAGGATGTAACCCTGGTAATTCTTCCGGGAACACATCTGGATACTCACATACTATTGGCACAGACTCAATCTTCAACTCCGTTTCCTTAGTGTTCAATACAAAAGCAAGGTAGACTTCATACCCTTTTCTCATATATCTCTGAGCAATCATCACTGTGATTACATCCAGCGGCATACCCAATTCTCTTGCTACCACAGTTTACAATTACATCATGCAGGGCTAACCAATCCATACCAAGTATTACATCAAACTCATCAAATGGTAACAACATAAGGTTAGCCAGAAAGCATTGACCCTGAATCGTCAAAGGATAATTCTTATAGACTTTATCAACCAGAACTGATTTGCCTAATGGGTTCGACACTCTAATAATAAATTTCGTAGTTTCAATGGTTATGTTCATACTAGACACCAATCTCATGCAAATGTATGAATGCGTCGACCCTGGATTAATTAAGGCAACAACACATGTATTAAAAAGAGAAAAAGTACCCGTGATGATGTCAAGAGCAAAGGCTTCCTCTCGAGCGCGTATTGCATACGTTCTTGCTGGGGCTCGAGCCTCTGATTTTACAGCGTCTTTAGTTGCAACTCGACTGCCACTAGCACTTCCAAGATATCTCGGAGGTCTATCTCGTGCAATGGGAGCACTCGACTTTGGGGCTACTTCCACTTCTTTTTCATTTCGCTCTGGGCAGTCCCTAAGGAAGTGGTCAAGAGAACCACATCTGAAACATCCACCGCTCTTCATCCGGCACTCTCCGGAGTGAAATTTGTTACAGCTTTTACACTTCGGTTTTGGTCATCTACACTACCCACACTAGTCACCATTAGGGAGGAAGACTTCTGATTACCTCGCTTAGAACCTCTTGCTCTACCTGAATACCCTACTGATGAAGTGGAGCGTTCATGTTGACTCTTTGATTTCTTTGTGGGAAACGAAAGTGTCTTACCACTGGATCTCTTGCTTGAAACTCGAGCCTCTCTCTTTGCTTGCTTTCTTTCATTATTGAGCTGTTCAGCCTTCTTGGCCCGATCAGCTAATGCAGTGAACTCCCGTATTTCAAGAATCCCAATCAACACTTTAATTTTCTCATTCAGACCTTCCTCGAAGCGTTTACACATTTCTGACTCAGTTTGAACCCATTCAGTTGCATACTGACTTAGCCTTACAAAATCCCTTTCGTATTCTGCTACAGTCTTATTTCCTTGTTTAAGTTCCAGGAACTCCTTTCGCTACGAGTTTAAGAACCTTTGACTTATGTATTTCTTCTTAAACTCTGCTTGGAAAAATTCCCAAATGATGTTTTCCTTTGGCACCATTGAAGATACGGTCTTCCACCAGTGGTATGCAGTATTCTTCAGAAGAGACACGGTACACTTTAAGCATTCCTCATGTGTACACAATAATTCGTCTAGTACCCGTGTAGTATTCTTTAGCCAGAACTCGGCTTTCTCAGCATCATCATCGATCTTAGCTCTGAATTCCTCAGCCTTATACTTTCTAAGCTTATCTATAGGGGCTTTACCAATTCTTACCGGTGCCATACCTCGTGGCAATTCCTCATCAGGTTGGTTAGGGGGCGGGGGAGGTCGTGGTATGCTAGGGCGATTCCTCAAATAATCCCTAAATCATTCATCCATCATGTCAAAGAAGGCGAATCTAGCCTCTTCCCGGCCTTCAGACATAAGCCTTCTACTACTACTAGAAATAGCTCATTGTACAAAAGTTGGAGCATGGCTCTCAGCTCTCTCGGACTCATCTTGTGCTTGATTGGAAGACATTTACTATATTCAAAAACAATTTAAACAGTTAGGAGATATCACACTATCAATGTTCGAATAATGGCATGTACAGCGAAACTCGATACTCTCTACGGTAGTCCTAGAACCGACTAAACCGTAGCTCTAATACCACTAAATGTAAGACCCCTTACTCGTACCCGATACTGAGACCGAATACGAGGCGTCACCAGACATGAACTTGAACATTTTTAGGAAATACGGGTTATAAAATTTCATTACAATATAAAATAGATCAAATTGCATCATAATGTCCCTATTATGGGCCTACGAGGCCCTAAATATACATTGAGAATGATCCAGGAGTAAACCGAGAACTTACAAAAGTTCATAAAAATTCTCCTAGGTAAAGCCTCACACACCCGTGTAGAGGCAATACACACGCCCATGTCCCCTACTCGTGTTGAATTTATGAAAATTATTTTTCATATCGAACTACAGGGGTTTTCACACGGCTGAGCACACGCCCGTGTCCCTGGCCCTTGTCCTTCTCACGGCCTAGACATGCACATGTGGTCGCCCATGTCCAAAAACTCGAGCATTCTATTTATGACGTCAGCATGCATTTAGGGGCACACAGCCAAGACACACGCCTGTGTGATATGGGACACGCCCGTGTCCTTCACCCATGTGTTTATTACCATGCATTCTGACATAAAATTTAGGTGCAAGGGACACACGGCCATACCACACGCCCATAGGGGCGATCCGTGTGTCACACACAGCCTAGACACACGCCTGTGTGTCTACCTATGTGGACCTTATTAGGCTATTTTCCAAGCCTTTGGTCACCCTCTGCATCATTTATACTTAAAGGTTACCAAAATACAAAACAAGACATGATTGTACACTTACAAATAACCTTAATAAACCTTATTGCATGTAAACCTCGTATCGTCGGTTTAACACATGCTAGGTTACTTCCTTAGTTTTAAGGATTTCCATGTCTCGTTAACACTTTTAAAATTGGCTCATTATTATAACTCATTGCCAATTATGGTCAAGCCATCCCATGCAAACATAAGCATGCATAAATTTGTAGGTCGTAGCCTACTTCAAAATGAGCCAATTCCTATGCCCATATACAAAAAGATAGGCATATCTTTACATGCCTTCATTTTGGCAAATCAAATGACATATATAAAAAAATAAACCAAAGCCCTATACATGCCATTGAACCAAATAAAAGTGTCTTTATACCAAAGCTGGACTAGTTGATAATGTGTCGACTCTCCGACTGTTTTCCAATCTTTACGAGTCCTCGAGCTCTGTCAGATAGGGAAAAGAGAGGGGTAAGCATTTACATGCTTAGTAAGCCCGAATAACTAGAAAGTAAACTTACCGAGTAATTATCATACAACCATATTAAGCAAATAAATCAACAAGAATGAAATGGTTTCCCTATCACATGCACTCAATAAACAAGTTATCCACAATAATAATGTACCATGTAATTTGTCTTAGATGAGCTCATCATTCATCATTTCATTTATATACATCATATTAATCTCTTTGAGTTTCTAGGAAATTCTAATGGATTATCCATTTACCGTCAATTCATAAGAATGATCATTTCAGGTATGCACTCCCGCGAACCTTACATTTTATGGCAGGATTAACAGTCCAAGCTAAATCCCCCATATCGTAAACTCATAAGGTGATGTTGGGATTACCAGTCCAGGCTAAATCCCTTATAGCAACAAACACCCTTAATGAGCTCGGATCTGAATTACTAGTCCTGGCTAAATTTAGACCCTAATCGGATTACCTGTCTGGGATAAATCCACAATGCACACATATTTTTCAAAAGACTCGATCACTCAAGGAACACCCGTCCGAGCTAGATCCTTTTTATATTTGAGATCAACAGATTACCCGTCTGGGCTAAATCCTTCTGCAACACATGCAGGATCTCAAGTAACATGTAAATCATGGTTTATCCACTGAACTTCCTTTTTAACCTCAACCAGGTCATTTATTAACATGTCATTATTAAAGATACATTTCATGGATTTTCATGCCATTGTCAAATACAATTATCATACATTCATAAATCATGCAATTAGGCATATTATGAGTTTACTTTAAGTTATCCGAACTTTTCTGGTACTCGTCTCGGTATTATATTTCGATTATTCTGAAACCTTTCGTTTTCCTCGATCGACCTCCGTAATTTGTTCCTCGGTGTCTATAACAATAAAAATAAATCATTAACAACTCACATTATACTTTTCAAGTCTAAATTTCACCCCCGGTCCAAATGATCGTTTTGCCCCTAATCTTTCACATTTTTACGATTTAGTCCCTAGGCTCGTATAATGAAATGCATGCAATTTCTACATTACCCAAGCCTATCTGAATGTTCTTCCTCTTATGGAAGCCCACATTTTTCCATTATTTCAGATTTCTACCTCACATTTTACATCTTTTGCAAAAAGGTCCTTTTAGGGGTTTTTCATGAAAATCACCTAGGAAAAGATGTTTAACACACATCCAACTTCCATATTTCTCCATAAACCATCAAAATACAAGTAACTCATGCATGGTTAAATCTCTAAACATGAGCCCTAGCATGAAATATGGGTATAAATAGAGAGAGTAAGCTACCGGGATTTCAAAAACAAGAAGAACATTAAAAACGGGGCTTGGGAACACTTACTATTGAGCTTGAAAATGTTGAAAACCCTAGCTATGGAGACTTGAGAGTTTTGGCTGGACAAGGAAGAAGAATGGCTGATTTTTGCCTTCTTTTTCCCATTTTATTTCATTAAATTGTCAAATGACCAAAATGCCCTTAAGCCCTTTCTTTAAGATTTCATCCATACAAGCCTATTTTTGTTCAAAAACTTAGAAATTGGGAAATTTTCTCTTAAAAACCTTCTAATTTATAATCTAAACAATTTCATACAAATTGCTCCTAGAATCCAAGTTTTGAAATTTATTTAATTTGGTCCTTATTTTCCAATTAGACATCTTACTCATAGAATTCCTTCCTGAAATTTTATCACATGTATATTCTCATATTCTAGACCTCATAATAATCATAAAATAAAGATTTTGAAGTCGAATTTGTGGTCCCAAAACTACTATTCCAACTAGGCCCTATTTTAGGATGTTACATTGTCCCTATATAGTGTGTTGGTGGTACGGAGTGGTTTGTTGGCTGGATTGGGATGGGTTGCATTATTGTACTATACTGTTACCGTATTGGGCTAAGGCCACACTATTACTGTATTGGGCTAAAGCCCACTCTGTGCTATTTCTGAGTAGGGCTTAGGCCCAGACTGTTACTGTATGTTGTATATCGATCGACTGATAGGGGATTAGGCACTGAGTTTTCTTAAACTCACCCTTTCTTTTATCTGTCTAGGCAATCCCCAACTATAGGCGATTTAATGCTGCGAGAGACTCGGAGGTGGCCACACGACTGCAATTAATTTACATTTTGTTTTGTTTATACTTAAAGTTTCGTTTTTGGTTTTTTTTTAGTAAGGCCATTTATGGGATTTAATTTATAATTGGGCTTTTATTTACTTACTTAACAACTGCTAGTTATAAGAAGTCGAGTTTCCAAAATAATAACTATTTTTTAAAGACACGTATTTCAACTTTAATGTTTTAAAAGCTTCTGCAAATCTAACACAATTTAGCTTATCAAAAGCAATTAATCTGGTAAAACGTTTTGACAAGATGATTTGGTAATAGCAAAGAACTTAATTCACTAAAGTTTTCATAGAGAGGTTTTTGTCTGACGACAAGTTTTGATTCATAAGTCCTCATTTTCAAAAGACACTTCGATGTGACACGCTGGGTTCGGCCATAACGTTTGGGCCGAGTTTAGGGTGTTACATGTATAGTAGAATGAAAGTATGAGGCTCTGTATAGTGGTTATCAGTGTTTGAAAAATAGGATTAATTTTTGAATGAGTTTTTGATGATGTTCTTATGTTCTATAAGCAGTGGTTGTTGTAGTTTCATAATGGATGTTTAAGCATGAAGCATAAGCTATTGTTCGTGAGTGTTAGGTGAGTCTTTGCTCTGACTCTTGTATGTATACTATTCATACCGAAGTATGTTTGTAAGAAATTGATTGAATTACGAATTTGAGACCATGGAAAGTATAGTATGAGTATGATATGCATGCCACTATATGAATGATTACTAAAGAAAATATATGATTGTATAAATGTTTGTTGGGGATAGTATGTATATTTGGTATGGAGTCTAATAATTTCAAGTATGTGATTAGTGATGTATGAGTGCTTTAATGTTGAAGTACGGCTTTATATATCTATCAAAAATGTAGGATTAGAGATGTGTGTTCTTTAGGTTATATGTTAGGGAATTAGAGTATTGGGTTTATATTATGTTAGTGCTTGAACAATCTATAAAGTGAGTTTGTATCTGGTTATCGCGGTGGTATATGATGAAGTCCATCGGAACAAAAAATACGAGCTCTGATATGAAACTTTAAAGGAAAAGTTCATTGCCATGGTAATCACTAAAAAAAGAACTAAGATGGCGTATGTCACAGGGGATTCTATGCATGACCTAAAGCGGTGATGGGCAAACCTTACAAGATGTAAGTTTAGGCAAATCCATATCACAAACATGACAGTCTTGAAATGTCTAGGTGGCATTTTGTAAGCCTTTATGGCAAACTCTGAAGGAAAAAGCCTTTGAGGCAAACTCTGAAAAAATAGCCTTTGTGGCGAACTCTAAAAGAACTACATTTATGGCATACCCTGATTTGGAAAGCTCTGTGGCTTGTTCTATATGATTCTTTAAATTACTAAATAAAAGTAGTATGATATAAGAGGTCTATTAGTTACATGGTAAGTACTATGGCTTTGTTTAGCAATGCTTTAAAAAAAACACTTTTGGCTTGAAAAGCACTTTTGGAAGAAAAGTTGTGCTAAACAAGCAACTTTTGGATGAAATGAATGGGTTTTCAAAAGCGCTTTTACTCAGAAGCTAAAATTTTTAGCTTTTCTTGAGTCAAAAGCACTTCTGAAAGCATTATTACTTTTTTATCCCTCTATTTTTCTTCTCCCATTTTCCATTCACTTTAAATTGCAAAGGCTAATGTAAAATTTTTAATATTTATATTTGTTATTTAAATATTTCTCATTTTTGAAACTTTAATCCAAATATATATAATATTTTAATTTGTTAGGTTTTGTATGTTATTGTAACACCCTTAACCAGTATCCGGCGCCGGAATAGGGTTACGAGGCATTACCAGATAATACACGTCATTCAAATACATTTAAGCAATCATAATCAAAATTCATTCATCTCAATCACATTGTCCCTTAGAAGGTCCTACGATACCTTAAAACATGCTTAGATGTTGTTCGGGACTAAACCGATAACAATTTCAAACTTTGAGAAACATAGAAAATTTTCATGTTTTTAAGGGTCACACACCCGTGTGAACAGGCCGTGTGCCTCACACGACCACCAAACACACCAGTGGTGCAGGCCGTGTGAAAACAGGGCATACATACTGACTTGGGTCACACAGCTGACCACACGCCCGTGTGTCTAGCCCATGTACTCTGACTTGTACCACACGGCCAATCACACGCCTATGTGCCAGTCCGTATGTCTAGGTCGTGTCAAAACTGTAGGGTATACTGCCCTAATTTGAAAGGGCACCCCAGAGGACACACGGCCGTGTAACATGACCGTGTGTCGCACACGGCTGAGACACACGCCCTTGTCTCTGCCCGTATGGACAAAAATAGGTCATTTGCAAAGCCAATTTGCCACTCTTTTTCCATGCTCAACTAGCCAACGAAATGGTATCATTTCAACACATATTTAGGTAGCCAAAACATATAAATTCAATCACATAACATCCATCAATCATCAACATTTCAATTATTCAATTCCTTATTCAAAAGATACCAAAACGACACTAGCCTATACATGTCATATACCATATATACAAAGCTTCAAAAGTACCAACGAATTGATCGATAGTGTGATGACATTCCCCGACGATCCCCGAGTCCGAGCTAGTTTTGATAATCTATAAAACACAGACAAATAACACATAGTAAGCTTTATAGCTTAGTAAGTTCGTACCAAAATACTCAACAGTTCATAATATACAAATCATCAATTAATAATCACTTAGTAGTTCTCATATTAACATTCAAATCTAATCCATGATCATTTATCATGCATATACAAATTCGTCAAGCTTCATACACATAGTATCATCTACCACATAGGTATCATACGTACCTGTACTTTCCCGTATTTATGTATTTCATTCTCACCTCTTTGTTCAGTACATTAAATCTTTCGAAAATCTTTCAATTCTTTAAGAACTCACACACTTAGTGCATAATTGTTTAGTCGAAGCTATAATAATGTCGCACACTTAGTGCCATCATATTAAATCGAAGCTATCTCGGTATCGCACACTCAGTGCCATATAATGCCGAAGCTATTCCAATTCGCACACTGAGTGCTCTATATAGCTGAAGCTATTTCGAAACGCACACTAAGTGCCAAGCATAGTCGATTTGTCGTCGTACGCAACTGTAGTTGCATATATATAATTTATGCAATATTAAAGCATTAAAAACATAATTGTAACAATATTTATCACGTACGAACTTACTTCGGATACTAAAACGGCGATTTTAATCGTTTAGTCAATAACTTTGGTTTTCCTCCGATCTAGATCTGAATTCTATTTTTCTTGATCTAGATAAATTCAAAATTAACTTATTTAATCACCAACTCATTCAATTTCATCCACAAACACATATTTGGGCATTTTTGCATTTTAACCCCTAAAGTTTCACATTTATTTAATTAGTCCCTATTTCATAAATACATAAAATTCAACAATTTCCATTACACCCAAGCTAGCCGAATTTCTATAGGCTCCATAACAGCCCATATTTATCAATATTTCACACATTTAACCCCTCAATTTACATTTTTTTCTCAATTTTACCCCTAATTAACATTTTTTGTCAAAAATCCCAATACAAAACATATTTATCTACCATCAAGCTTCTATATTTCACCATTTAACATCATAAAACTCACAAAATCAACAATGGCAGAACTCAAAATCATCATCAAATTCAAAAATTAAGGTACGGGCTAGCTAGTACTCGAAGTAACGATCACAAAACATAGAAATCATCAAACCGAACGAAAATAAACTTACAATTAAGCTTGGTAGTAGTCGAACCCTTAAACACCATGGATGAACACTTTCCTTCTCAACTTTTGGCAAAAACAAAGATAATTATCACTAATCATTTGTTTTGTTTTATTATATTATCATTAATAATCCTTTTACAAATTTAACCTTTAGTAAACCATTATACAATCACTTAATGGATGGTCATTTATGTCCATTAACCTTATCAATGGCATAATAACAACATAAGGATCTTTTCTTTAATAAGCCATAACAAATAGGCACACTTAACATATAGTTAGTCACTTTTGCATTTTCTGCAATTAAGTCCTTTTTCAAAATTAAGCACACAAATGATCAAATTTTTATACGAAACTTTCACACATATTCATTCACATATTATAAGCACGGAAAATAATATTAAAATATTTTTCTAACTCGGGTTTGTGGTCCCAAAATCACTATTCCAACTAGTGTCTAAACCGGGCTGTTACAGTTATGTTAAGATCTAATATGGGTTATATATTCAAATTACATTTTAAAACAAATTCATTAATTAAAAACAAACATTTCTTAAAATAATACTAATGTGTTAATATCTAATTAAAAATATTGAATGGTTATATTTAAATATTTAAAATATAGTTTATATATTCTAATTAAATTTTATAAATAATTAATATTAATTGCTTAAAAATATTTAAAATTTATATTTCATATATTAAAATATTAAAAACAAGTTATAATAAATTATTTTTTATATTCTTGCTAAAATATCATAATATTAACTAATTTGAACATTATTTAAATGTATATTTGTTACTTTATAATATCATGTCTAAAATGAACATTTTTCTTCTCAAAAGCACTTTTTGACAGTAGTACTAAACACTTAACTCTTAAATAAAATTTTTCAAAAGTATTTCTCAAAAGCGCTTTTCCACAACACTTTTTAAAAGCACCTTTCAAAAGTAATGTTAAAATAGTCCTATATAAGTCTAAGATTTGAATGAAGTTAGTTAAAAGCTTGATTGGGAAAAATATAAGATTTTAGAATGGACCCTGCACCATCAATATGAGTGCTAGCTTCACTTAAATAAAAGGAAGTAGGAGGACGAATACCAGGAGTAATAAGCCAGTTTCGGGAATGAATCCCACAAACGTCATTGAAATAAGAATGGGGTTCTCCTGCTCGCCCAGTTAAGATTTGAGCTAGAAGGCTAGTGCCACCAAATGGCCAGGCCCCTAAAGCTGAAGGCAAATTGAAGTCATCAAACCAGTTAATGGGATTAGTGGTACGACGACCATTTGGACTTTGGATTTGCAAACAGTACTAGAAAACATTCTTGATTGTAACTAACTCCCCTAACTCAAGAGTACGACCCTTGTTCAGACATTTGAACTGCTTATTAGCAATTTTCGAATCAATAGGTTGATTGTAAGAACAATTCTCAGAGAAGTAACAACAAGTTGAAAAACCAAATCTATTCCTATGCATTGGATTACTTGAACTAGTTTTTTGAAAAAAAAACTTTATTTTATATCATAAAATTCAATCCTATGCATGCATGCTCCTTCAAATTTTCAAAATTATATTTAAGAAATCTAAGGCTTTGATACCACTTAATGTAACACCTCTGACCTAACTAGAAATTTCAGTTAAGTCAAAGGTGTTACATTTGATCGCCAAAGTGATCCTGTAAAGCCGTTCTTTTACTTGTGTTGATTTGTAAGGAAATCTTTCTATAGTTTTTAAAAAACGTTCATTTATTAAGCTGACTTTGACTTATGAATTTATTTACAGTATAAATAATGTGAAATTTTAAGAAAACAACTTTTAGGTATTTAAGAAAATACCTATAAAATACTTAAACTTTAAGTATTTTGTAAAGCAACAGAAAACATTTTAGTTTTTTAAGCCATATAGCTTGCATTTATCAGAGTTTTAACTAAGTATCATGCTTAACATAAATAAACTAAATAATCTCAAACCTAATATGTGAAAGCAGGAAATAGTTAATAATTAACACCCAAAAATAATAAAACAATTATAAAAACTTTAATGAAAACTTTTAAATAAAAGTAAAATAAGTTGTTAATCTGAGGTCCCTCTAATGCCACACCGTGTAACACCCTTAACTCGTGTCTGTCGTTGGAATAGGATTTCGGAGCATTACCGAAACTTTCAGAAACATTTACAAATAAATCATGCAAGTTACTATTCAAATTCCAAAATCATTCATAACGTCTCTTAAATGGACCTTGGAAGTCCAATACGAGCATTAGAATCGAGTCAGGATTTAATCGAAACCTTAAAGAATTTTTTGTGACATTTTAAAAATTTTCCAAGGTGCAGGGCTCACACACCCGTGTGGTCCAAGGGACACGCCCGTGTCACCCTAGGACACGCCCGTCCTGGAGGCCGTGTTCGACCCCGTATAACTCTCTAACTTGTGCACACAGCCATGCCATACGCCCCGTATGCTAGGCCGTGTGGTTAATTAATTCATTTCGAATTAGGGTACAGGTTTCACACGACCAAGACACACGCCCGTGTTCTAGGCCGTATAGCACACACGGCTGAGACACATGCCATGTCTATGCCCGTGTGCTCAATTCTGAGCATTCTGTTTCTCAAATTTAAGGTGCAGGGGACAAATGGCCTAACTATAGCCCATGTACCTGACCGTGTGTCACACACGGTCTAGACACACGGCCATGTGTCTGCCCGTGTGGATAAAATAAAGCCATTCCTAGCTTCACTTCTCACCCAAAATCACACCCATGACCTGCACTTGAAACACACATCCAAATACCAACCATTTCAAGCATCCAAATCAAGCAAATTCCATCATTCATCAAGGCATATCATTTGTGCATACATGTCTACAATCGTTCAATCCATGTATTAAACATGATTTGATCAACTACTTAACATATATGTAGCTACCATAGTTTGACATTACAAGTATATTTAAACAAACCATTACTAGTCATTCCAATGGCTAGATTACAAGCATCGTTTACATTTACATTTCAATATGGCCAATATATCCTATACATGCCATTACAACCATAATTGGTTTACCATATTGTACTGACATGGGCCGATGGATAGTGTGAGTGATCTCCGTCGAGCTTCCAATCCAACAAGCTTCTGATTTACTCTAAAATAGGAAAATAAAATTAAGTAAGCATAAAATGCTTAGTAAGTTCGTATAACATGGTACTTAACTTACCATTCATTCTATTTTGAGGTAACTATGTAAGGCATAATCAATTAGTTTGATCTCAAGCCCTACACACATTCTCATTGCCCTTGTTAGTCATATATTCCATATTAACATCAAAACATATATGGGCTCAACAACAATCAAGTTTCCAAGCACATATGCTTTCCACAACATGTATTCATTTAACATGCATAATTTATCTCATTATTACAAGTATAATTTCATACTAGTACATTTCGAGTTCAGATCATTTCATATCAGAACTTTACTCGTATTAATAGGAATATCAAGGTCATGATTAGTACACTCAAGTTGTACAAGTTCATAATCAAGAATGAACATGTATTCATTAAATAAAGTCTATGTACAAATATCATCATCTCATGTTTTCATATATCATTTGTCATGTATCATCACTTTTTTGTATTTCAGACGGATACGTATAATAACTCATTTTATCATTCATATCTCCTCATGTTTGGAATCGTCACCCTTTGAATTTATTCGAAATATCAATGGATACACAGGTAGTACACTCGAAGTGTACGAATCAAGATTCATCAATTCATGTCCAATGGTACCCATAAGATACCATGTCAGAGAGTACACTCTCGAGCCGCACATGTATACAATAAGATTACCAGTCTAGGCTAAATCCTTTTTATGACATATGCTCTAAGGAGCTTGATCTGGATTACCCGTCCGAGCTAAATCCAATCCATAACATATGCTTGAAAGGACTTATATCAGGATTACCCATCCGGGCTAAATCCTTTCGTAATGAGGTCAATAGGATTACTCGTCTGAGCTAAATCCCGTCAGCTACAAATGCAGGACCTCATTCATTTCGGGAAATCACGTATCCATCGATTTTCTATTTTATTCAACTGAGATTTAAACATTTTTCTCAAGCATTATTGGGCATGTGATTATTTCATACATCCACAACATTCATATAATTCAAATAAACACATTCCACATTCATTTCAAGCATATAAGTAACATTCTCATCATTTATCATCTATCGGACATTATCATTTAATTTAAACATTTTTATTTATCAGGCTTCATCGGATATTTAATCATTTCACATATTTGTGGCATTTATACAATTTACATAAACACAAACAATTCAAGCATGTAATTAAACACAATTTAGTTACACGAACTTACCTCAACAAATGTTTGTGTACATAAATAAACTAATCCGACATTTTCCTCTTTTCCTCGTTCTAACTCTGAATTTGGTCTAACCAGATCTATACGAGTAAATTTAATGTCAATTTATCACATTTCATATTCAAGTGGACTCAATTTTTATCCTAGGCAAAATTACCATTTTGCCCTTAACTTTTCCATAAATTCCTATTTTGTCCCTAGGCTCGGAAAATGAAATTTATGCAATTTACTCCCTATTCCAAGCCTAAATGAAATTTATATACTACATTTGAGCACATACATTTCACAAATTTCAAAATTTTCCATGGGTTTTATCACTTTTTTCATTTTAGTCCCTAAATCAAGTTTCCATAAAAAATCACTTTGTAAAAGTTGTTTATCTATCAACAACCTTTCATTTTCTACCATAAATTTATAATTTCATCATATACTTCCATGACCCATATTTCATGCTTTGATAACTTTTCAACTTAATCCCCCAAATAGATAGATTAAACTATCCTGGTTTCAAAAATATAAAAATTACTAAAAATGGGGCTTGATTACTTACCCAAATAAGCTTGATAAGTCTTCTTCCTCTCTACTAGGGTTTCCATAGAAATATTTGGGGAAAATGATATGAAAGTGTTTTCTTTTTCATTTAATTAAATTGTCATTTAATAACTTTTCATCTTTCCAATTTAGTCCTTAGCCTTTTTTATTTTTCCATGGATGAGTCATACCAAAATATCTACATACTTTCTTTAATGGTCTAATTACCATATAAGGACCTTAATTTTTTAATTCCATAGCTATTTGATCCTTCCAGCTACTAGAATCCAACTTTTACATTTTATGCGATTTGGTCCTTCCCGTAATTAAACACATAATCGGTAAAATTTTCTTATCAAAATTTTCACATGACATTTCTAATATAATACAGATCATATAATAAAATAAAAATAAATTTTATTTTCTACTCGGATTTGTGGTCCCGAAACCACTCTTTCAATTTCACCGAAATTGGGCTGTTACACCTCAAGTCCTAGTTCTCTGCGTTACCTAAGAGGTAAGGAAAAATAGGACTGAACTTATGATAGATCAGTGTGAGTCTAATTTTTAAATCATTATATATAACGTACAAACAGTAAAGCATTCAATTTATAACATAATAGCAAATTAAGAATAATATGAGGACCATTTAGTAAATCAATGCATGTGCATATTATACTAATGATGCAATGTGATTATAGTTTTAATTTCCCACCCATCCATCTTATCTGACCTCGAGGATTGCTCGACACTCCAAAACACATATCAATAACTAGCCACCTCGAATTTCCTAGTGAAGATGGTTGTTTACTTATCATCTGTGACGATGACTTTTACTACAATAACTTAACATCTCGGTTGCCCGATTTTGTTGGATTTTTAAACTATCACCTCGGTTTATCTAGTTTTTGGTGACATTGTTGCTTACTTCATGCAGTACTAAACTTTGGTGTGGACTTAATATGCCACTATCTCTTACGGAACTCCTTCATCCTCCATACCCAATTTTATATAATTATGCACTTATACTTAGCATATTATGCTTTTTGTCATCAATTGATATTACATTCAATGTTTCATTCTATTATTTAATGGTGTGTTCATGCATTCATCCGCATCAATTTCACATAAATAAATAATTTAAGCGAGTTAAAATAATTTCACATATATAGTATCTTCATGCGATTTAACATGCTTAGTTTGGCTAACACATACATAAGTAGGGTTCGCACTTATAGGGGTCGTACATATAGGCTCATAAACCTAGGGGTTCGCACATATGGGTTTGCACTTAGGGGTTTGCATATATGGGTTCGCATATACAAGGTTCATACAAGTTGATTTTGCACATCTAGGTTTATATACTAATATATATAGGGTTTGCATAATTACATGCATGGGTTCACATTTTACAGCATATAGGGTTCACATGAATTAATAGATAGGGTTAGCATGTCGCAACATAAGGTTCGCATGTAATAATAGTTTAAAGTTCCCATGTCATAACCTAATTTTCTCGTGTAATAACATAAGGGGTTCACATAAATATAGTAAGGGTTCGCATAATTAATCCTATATGATTTTGCATATGGGTTCACATACAGGGGTTTCACATAATAAATGGTTTTCACATGCAAGGGCTCGCATACAAGGCTCGCGCACAAGTTCTCATACATGGTGTTTACATGCAAGGGGTTCCCTTATTTGGGGGGTTCGCATGCAAGAGTTCGCACATGCAAAAGGGCTCGTATACAAAGGGTGTTCACATGCAAGGGTGGTTCACATATATAGGGGGTTCGTGTTGGATCTGGTGCCCTAAGTGTAGTATTTTCATCAATATACACTTATATTTTTTTTGAACAGATTGGTTAATAAAACAAATTCATTGATTTCATCAATATACTTTATATAATTGTCCTCGCATGGTTTTTGCATGTAAAGCAAAATGGAAGCATATATTTCTCAGTGGTTCTCTAAATGTTTAACTAATACTAAGCAGTATTTTAATTGGTGGAATTGTAGTACAAAAAGATAGCTTGTATTAGTAGACGAACCTAAACATGTCCTTAGTCTAATTGGAAATGAACAAACTAATTAAAAGACTAATATGTCATCTATCAAGTCCAATTAGGGATATGTCTTGTCTTTGGCATCAGAGTGGATAAATCCCAAAAGATAGAGACATAGATATGACTGACTGGACTGACAGTACATCGAATAGAACCCACGCAGAATAGATCTTGAATCCATTTATGGATTTATTCACTTGTGACGTTCATAGTGTGGCTTACCTAAATCCTGAGTAGATGTAAACTATGTATGCATGACTCGTACATTTTAATGTAAGTAAAAGCCTGAGTTCAAATAAATAAGGAACAAAAAATTGGTGCGTTAGGTGTACTACTTCTGTAGTATGTAGCTTCATTCACAACAGTGAAATTCATAGCCCAAAACATGGGTAAATAATATCTTCTCATTGGCATTACATTCTTGATGAAAAGAAAACGTGGCCACAGGTCGTCCGTCTTTGTGATGGATGACTTTATCACTATTCGGTAGTGATTGACTTTTTATGAAAGAGGATGTAATGATTACCATGAGATAAAATAGGATCATATTGGGAAAGTGGACATTATCCCAAAGAGATTAAGGATATCCTAGAAGTTAACACACTTATGACAAGGTCATTAGGTGAGCACTAAATAGTTGGTTTCGTAATGGTATGTCGTTAAGGAGAGCTCAGTCACGATACTATAGTAGAAGGATGTTAAACTAAGTCTTATTTGATAATATGTTTTGATATAACAAATTAAAGTGTTTCTGAATAAAAGTTAAGTTGAACAAACTGATAATATCAAGTTGAAATGGTTTCAATTAAATCAAACATTTTCAATTATGTTTTAATTGTTTTTAAACAAGTTAGTATTGCTCTAGGAAAAAAAGTATCGATACTTTTTGTCCAGGCATCGATAGTTTTCAAGATATCAATACCTATTCTAAAATTAAAACCAAATTGACATTCTATTTTAATTTTCACAAAAAGTATTGATACCTATACGAAAAGTATTGATACATTTTACTAGGTATCGGTAGATTGTCTTTGTTATCATTGTAAACTAAATTTAATGGTCATTGAATCAGACATTAAATACTAATAGTATCGATACTCGTAGAAAAAGTATTGATACCTTTTGTTGCAGATGAATTTAATGATCTGGTATTTTTATCCCCCAACAGCTCTATTCATGTTTCTAACAACCCCAATGATTGGAAATGTATTAGAGGGTATAAATACTATCTTCCAAAGGTCCTACAACAACAAGAGAGATCATCAAGCTTAAAGATAAATCAAAATAACCTTAGTTCTCAATTCTTTCATATTCTTCTTGTAAACACTTGTGAGCTTTCATTGTATTCATGAAGCTCAAGTGTTATTCATTGTATTTATGCTTAATTGGAAAACACATTAATCTTGTAAGGATTACTTCTTACTTTTCTATTTGTTATTCTCTTTTAGAATGTTGAGTCTTAAGGTTTGAGTAGAAACCTTAAGTGAGTTACAATCTTAAGATTTTGAGTAGAAATCTTGAGAGAGATTGTAAGTTAAACCTTGTCCTCAAAGGTTGTCAAATTAGTGAATTTAAAAAAATCCTTAGTTGTTAAAAACTAATGTAGTGGATTATAATCGTTGCGCTCATTATTGCTCATTCATTCATTTTTTCACAAATTTTTCAAGAAATCAATTCACCCCCTCTTAGTGATTTCGAGTTGATCTTTTGAGCTAACAATCGGTATCAAAGCTAATATTTAAAGAAGGTTTAACAACCAAGGTAAAATCTTCAGAGAAGCTCAAACGATCATCAACTCATCCTACAACAATAACATCTACTTTCGGGTCAATTTTCTTTTATGAGTCTCAATTTTTCTCCAAACCTCCTTATTTCAATGGTGCTAATTATTCCCATTGAAATACTAAAATGACTTTGTTCATCCAAACAAATAATCTTGCCATATAGGACATTATTATGGATCGTCCTTTAATTCTATCCAATCAATAAGGAGAGATTGTAGTTCCAAAATACAATAAGGAATGGAATAAGGAAGATAGGAGAAGCATTCAACTCAATGCCAAGGCAAAGCACATTTTATTTTGTACACTTGGTCTGGATGAGTATAGTAGAGTTTCGTCTTATTCAAATGTCAAGAAGATTTGGGACAAGCTTGAAGTCACCCATGAAGGCACTAGCCAAGTGAAGAAGTCTAAACTTGGAATCCTTACACTCGACTATGAAACTTTCAAGATGAAGCCAAAAGAGGATATCAAGGAGATGTTCGATCGATTTACAATCATCATAAACCGATTCTTTGCTTACACATGAGATAAGACTCAACAAAGGGGTTGAAGATAGTGTTGGTATTACTTTAAAATCCACTACAAATGAAGATAGTGAATCAAGTGAAGAAGAGGATGAAGACAAAGAGATGAAGATGTTTGCTAGGAGATTCAAGAGGTTTATGAAGTCTAATAGAGTCTAAAAAATGGAAGAATTAAAGCTTGAATCTATCAAGGAGAAAGATCTTATTATTTTCTATGAATGCAAGAAACCAGGACACATCAAGTATGATTGTCCTCAACATAAAAGGTTCTAGCAAACAAAATGCCTATGTTGCTGCTTAGAGATATGAGGATTCATCCGAAGATGAAGATTAAGAAGTAGCCAACTTATGTTTTATGGCCATCAATGATCTTAAGGTAACTTCTAACTTATCTACTCTAAATAATTATTCTTTTGATGAGTTGCAAGATGTTTATGATGAGTTGGGTTCGGAATTTGAAGTCATAATGTCAAAACACAAGAGAAATGTTTCAAAATTGAGAAATGAAAATGACTTAATTTCCAAAACTAATTATGAACTTGAAGAGAAAGTAAACAAAATGCAAGAAATTATTAATGGCTTTGAAAAGAAAAATTTAGACTTGCATAATTTACACTCAAAAGTTCATGAGGATCATCAAAAGCAACTTGAGTTGTTCAAGAGTGAAAAAGCTCACTCTAACAAATTTTTTGGAAAAGGAGAAAATTAAAAAAAACTTTGTTAAAAATAGCTTTAATTACCATAAACATAAATGTCCCTCAAAATTTTACAAGGGAAAACTTATTAAGAGTGTGTGGGTTCTTAAAGGACTTAGTGCTACTCAAGATAAGAAAGCTCTTTCAAAATGGATACCTAAAGGGACTAGGTTTTTGAAAACTAATGCTTATGGACACAAAATAAATTGGGTACCAAAAACTTAATTCTATGTTTATAGGTAAGGTGCATTGCTCCAAGGTGAACAAATGCAAATTCTATGTGATTGCACCTTAATGTTATTTGGTATGGTAGTTCATTTGTTCTTTATTTTTAATATCTATCCTTAGACTAACCATATTCTTTTCCTCTTAAGTTTTACTTGATTATTTTTTATATAACAAAAAGGGGGACAAGAGAAAGGTAAATTTTATGGTTGATTGATTGCTTATATGCCAAGATCAGTATCCAAAATCTCAAAGTAACATAAATGTAAAATTTGAGCTTATTTCAAATTTTTGTGCTCCAAATATTTACGTCTTAAATTGAAAATGATTTTTATTTAGGGGAGCTTAAAATAAAAATGGCTTTTATTAAGAAGGAGCAATCTATTCAAAAATAAATATACCAAATGTTTTGTTATATAAAAAATGGAGAGATTGTTAAACTATGCCTTATTTGATAATATGTTTTAATATAACAAGTTAAAGTTTTTTAATAAAAGTTAAGTTGAACAAATTGATAAAATCAAGTTGAAATGGTTTCAATTAAATCAAACATTTTCAATTATGTTTTAACTGCTTTCAAACAAGTTAGTATTGCTTAAGGACAAAAAGTAATGATACTTTTTGTCCAAGCATCGATAGTTTTCAAGATATTGATACCTATTCTAAAATCGATACTAAATTGACATTATGTTTTCAATTTTTGCAAAAAAAAGTATCGATACCTTTTACCAAGTATCGATAAATTATTTTTGGTATCTTTGTAAACTAAATTTAACGATCACTGAATCAAACATTAAATGCTAATCGATACTCGTAGAAAAAGTATTGATACTTTTTGTTGCAGGTGAATTTGAGGATCTGATATTTTCATCCCCAATGACTTTATTCATGCTTCCAACAACCCCAACAGTTGGAAATATATTAGAGGGTATAAACACTATCTTCCAAAGGTCCTACAATAACAAAAGAGATCATCAAGCTTAAAGATCAATCAAAACATCATTAGTGCTTAATTCTTTCATATTCTTCTTGTAAACACTTGTGAGCTTTCATTGTATTCATTTAGCTCAAGTGTTATTCTTTGCTTTTGTGCTTAGTTTTCAAACACAACAATCTTGTAAGGATTACTTCTTAGTTTGTTGTTTGTTATTCTCTTTGAGAGGGTTGAGGCTTAAGGTTTGAGTAGAAACCTTAAGGAAGTTTCAATCTTAAGATTTCAGGTAAAAATCTTGAAGGGGGTTATAAGGTTAAACCTTATCCTCAAAGGTTTCCAAATTAATGAATTTTGGAAAATCTTTAGTTGTGGAAAGCTAAGATAGTGGAATAGGTAATTGGGGTCGAATCACTATAAATCGTTGCGTTCATTGTTGCTCATTCATTCGTTGCTTACAAAAAAAATTTAAGAAACCAATTCACCCCCTCTTGGTGATTTTGAGTTGATTTTTCCAGCTAACAAATGACTTCGTGACTAAATGAGTTTATAATTAATAGGCAAAAAAGCCAAAACTTTATTATAAACCATTTGAGCCTCAACTATGTATGTCCTACTGGTCCCTCTACTAGCTCGTTAAAACCATAAATGAATTGCGCGTTTAAATAGAAATGAATGGAGTGAATAGAAAAAGAGAAATGCGAAACATTCAAGAATGATTATGGTTTTCTTCGAAATGGAGGAATTGAACCATTTGAAAATAAATATAGATTTCCAAAAATGGAAATGGAAATGGAAATGGAAACTTGCAATCCTATATAAGATTACTTAAAAAAAAATGATGGAAGAATGATTTTATGTTTTTGGACTGTTTTGAAGCTTGAAAATGAAAATAAATCATTTGGTCATAGTGAACATGTTTAGTTGTGACATATTAAATGAATTTTCTCGAAATTTTATCGAGGGTAAAATCGTCAAAATTTTATCGGGGTAAAATTGGAGTGAGAAAATTATTTAACATGTAGATATTAAAGTTTATTTTGGGAAATAGAAAAACTAAATAGGGTTCAATCCATTACAGAGCACTAGGACAAAAAGGCTCAAGAATTACTCATAATTGGACCCGATGTGAGAGAGATCCAAAACCTTTCATAAAACATGAAGGGGCGACAACCCTCGTTGAAATAGATGACACTAGTAGTGCTATTTACACAACTTTTGATGATTTTTATTCTTCAAAAAAAATAGAGAAAATTTATTCTCAACTTATAAACATATTTTTCAAAATAACAATTTTATCGATTTATATTAAAGAATAGAGAATTTTCATTTTTACCCCAAAAGGAAAAAAATTCTAGTTCTATCTTTTGATTTAATTGGTTCGATCCCACACTTGATGTAGTTCGTGGTACAAGAATAGCGAAGAAGTTCATTTGGTTGAAAGCAAAAAAAATCAAAGATCCACTTATCCAAAAACATATGTACGAATTCGATTAAGGTTTATTGCTATAAATATCACAAACCGGGTCGATTTTCAAATTTTTAATTTTCCAATATGTAAGAAAATCATTTTCAAATCAGATTTTTTCAAACAGTTCACACATGCATGGGGTTTGCCTATAGACTACTTAACTTCTTGACCATTCAATCAATTATACACAATGATTTAAGTTTAGGTCTCACACCTGATTTTAAGACAGAAAAAAGAAAACTTAATTTGGATGATAAGATTGACAATCTACTGGGAAGAGGGGCGATTTTGAAAACCTTGAATCTTTTGGTTGAAAACTGACTCGTCAATGGAGGAAAAAAAGGAAGAACTTTAAGAGTTTTTCTTGAAAAATTTTCTAGATAAAAATTCTAGGGTTTGAAAAGATTTTCTATTTATGAAATTTTTTTCCCTAATTGAAATAGGTTTTAAGAATTCATGTAGAATTATGGTTATTTTAAATTAAGAAATATTTTTTTTTAAAAAAAACAAAGTTTTGGGCTGGGCTATTTTAAAACTTCGGCACTTTTATAGGGTAAAAATTAGAAATTAATATATTTTGGTTGAAAGGTGTATGGGTTTCAAACCTAGGACCTAAGGGTAAGCTAAGGCTTTACCACTAAACCAACAAGCTGATTCTTATCAATTTCTTATCAAAAATAATTCTTAAGGCATCCTAAATTCTCTTACCCTATGCTTTAAAAAATAAAAAACAAAATCTAAATTTTATCATTTTTTCTTCTAGCCTTATTTTTGGGATGTGACATCATATTTGTCCGTTTGCATTATCCAACTGTATGAGGAAACCTTCCTTACAAGAGCTTATACTATCTCTTCAAGTAGTCTTGGCTGAAGCTAACATGGTCAGTGTGGGGCTCGCTGAGGGCATTGGTGAAGTAGAAGCGAAGAAGAAAGAAACTGAAAATGCTTATCAGTCTACTATGAAGACTTTAGAAAGGGCTCGTGAAGTACATAAGAATTTGGATGAAGAAAATAGAAAATTAGTGGATCAAAATAGGAGGTTGTAGAAGCGTCTAGCTTTTGCTAAAAAAGATATTAAAAAATTGCATGGAGATCGCAAGCAAGCAAGCTGATTAGGATATTTTGGAGGTGACCATGAAAAACATGGATGAGAAACATAAACTTGTCATGTTTAATCTGGTGAAGAATCAAGAAGAAGCTTTGGAAAAGTCTAAGGCTGATACCATGCAAAGCTTTTAGGATTATTTGCTAGATTTAAAATCTAACTTCCTATTGCACGCTCAAGTAGTTGTTAGTCCCTTCAATGCTCGCAACGTAAACTTTGATGCTCCCAGCAACCTTACAAGTGCCCAACTAGACTTCAATATGTACTTCTGGGGTTGTGTAATGCCCCAAAAATCCCGAATTCTAAAAATCCTGAAATTCAAAAATCTCGAAATCCTAAATTTTCTTTATTTTCGATTTTGATGAAAATTGTGTTTAATATTCTTATCCAAGCAATAATTTTAGTAAGTCTTAGCTTAGGTTGATTACGAATTAAGGGATAGAAGAAATTATAAATTAATTATTAAAAGAATCAGGGTTGGCTAGTAGTTGGGCTTTTGAATAAATGAAGAAATAATTGGACACAAAGAGAGCCTGTGGTGGAGTGGCTAAATGACGCCACATAAGGTGTTGTGAGGTGGCGTTAGTAGCTAGCAAGGGGGTCCAAGGTTCGAATCCTAGCTTAGTATTTTTAGAATTTAATTTTGGCCTTATAGAAGGATGGAAGTGGCGTGAAGATGGACTCCAAGGGGAGTGTCCGAAAGAGAAAATTAAGGAAAGGATCAAGGGGTTATCAGGGAGAAAAATGAGGAGATAAGAAGTGAGGGGTAAGTGGAGCTGAATTGGGAACTTGGGCTTGAAGAATTCGGTTACAGGGCTATAAATAGGTGTCGAATGGGAGGGTTGAAAAGTTAATGACGAATTTCCTTTCACTTTGTGCCAGAAACCCTTTTCTCTAAAAAGCTGAAAACCCTTTTTTTTTTCTTTCTTTGTGCCGAATTCTTATCCCTCCTCTACTCGATATTTTCTTTGCTTTAGCCGATTCTTCTTCCTCTCTTCTTTGGTGCTAAGTAATCAATTGTTGCCATTCAAATCTCTAAGAGCCGAATACCCTTGGTGCTGCCACTACTCTTTCCACCCAGTCGATTCTAGTGTAAGTGTTCGCTCTCCCAATCGGTTTTTGATAAGTATCGAGTATTCGGTTCCTCACTTCTTTCTAATTGACTTTGGTAGGGAATTAGTGTCAGATTTCCATTTTGGATTCCTGCCAATTTGCTCTTCAGATATGAGAAATACGCATGTTTAGTGATCAAAGTAAAAGCTAGTAAAGGCTTGGCGTTCAGGTAAAGTTAAGGTGAGATTCCAGCTTTTGGTAAAGTAATCGATAAGTACGTATCATTAATCTTTGAGTGATATTGATTGTAGGTTTGGGCTAAGGAGATCGCATCACGCTTGCTTACCAGGTGTGTACATACACTACACACACACACAATGATTCGGCAAAAGCCGAAAAGTTGAAAAGTCGAAAAGCCGAAATGCTGAAAAGCCGAAAGTTTGGCTACGGTAATCTTGCGAGTGCGCGAACAATCGTAAGGGGAAAACCGATAGGTTGCCTAAAGTCCATCGACGATTCCGTAGACTTGGGTTGTGATTTGGCCATATAGGCCGGAATGGGCTAAATGGGCCCAATGGGCTATTGGGCCCATAATAGGCAAAAACTGAGTATTGATCTTTGTGATAGGAATTTATATGTGAGCATGAATATGAATGTGACTGGGTCTAACGGGTATATAAATGTGATTTGGGCCTAATGGGCCATATACAGGTGATTTGGGCCTAATGGGCCATATGAATATGATTGGGCTTAATGGGCCAGATACAGGTATGTGAAATTTTTTGGGCTTTGTAAGGGGTTTTGGGCCTAGTATATGATATCCACATAAGACTTAATTAATATATTACGACCGTGGACAAGTCAAAGGGTTAAGGTGTGGCAACGGGTATATGCATGTCTAGGATTGGATCTAGGGAGAGCTTGGTATTTAAGCGGTCTTAATGACCCACCTCCTCTTTTCTAGAATCCTTCCTGGTGCATAGTATTCATTCATCTTAGCTTACGGGATTTGTTAACGAGCCAAGGTAAGTGAAAACTGTAATAAAAGGAAATTTACCGAAATGCCCCTAAGGGTAAAAATGACCAAAATATCCCTATGTGTTGAATGTAAGTTTTATTGATGTGACATGCATACATATGATATTCTGCTTAGGTTGCATATGGGTTGGGAATTATGGAACGGAGGAAGTATATGAGGATCGCATGGTTGCTTGACAATCGTGGATCCACCGACGGCTTTTAAAGCCCAATATGTAAATGAAGGTAGTTCCACAACCGGGCTACCATGGTGTGTGGGTTGGGTAGGTCGATATTTATATCCCCACATGGTGTGACGGGGGAACGAGCCGGTGTGTAGCGGATGGATAATTTGGATGGGATTGCATTGTATGATTGATGAATGATGTTTTTTTTAATGCTTGTTTTTGTCGAGGGTTGTACACACTGAGTTTCCGAAAACTCACCCTCTCTTTTATTTTATTTTCAGGTGATACTCAGTAGAAGGTTCGATGTTTGGAAGGACTCTGGGTGGCCAGCTAGTAAGATGATTTGGACTTGGGTTTTTTTCAAGCATTTAAGTTTTTACTTCTTTTTAAGTATGTTTCAGAATAGATTGTAATAAGGTTTTCATTGTGTTATTATTACTTGAATTATTATTATTTTCAATGTAATTACAAGAAGTTGAACATGGGTTTTCTAAATTATAGTATGTTTTCTACGTTTTTGCAATTAAATTTTTAAATGATAAGTTTTCTTAAATCAAATGTTTCAACAAGGTTTTTGTAACTGAAAGGGTGTTTTTTTTTAAGTTAATTAAGTTTCTTTTATTTTAAGAAGGGTTTTCAATGAAAACACGGTTTTCGCTAAAACACTTCAATGTGACACACCAGATTCAGCCATAACGTCTGGGCCGAGTTTGGGGTGTTACATTTAATGGTATCAGAGCCAGATTGTAAAACTCGAGCTGTGAATTAGGCCTTATTATTATTATTTGGTTTCTTTTCTACTTATTATTTGGATTTAAAAAATATATATATTTTGGATTGCGATGCTTTAGAAAAAGAGAAATCTTGCTGAGCGGCACACCGAGTCTCCGACATCAAACCAAATAAGTACTTTTATTTAAGTTTGTTTAAATTATTTTACAGTAGATAGTTAGAGGGCTACTTTAGATGATGGTTAGAATGAAACTAAAGCCCGTAGGATCTGGAAACTGTAGAGGATTTTTGAAAACGATCTTCTCTTTAAATATTTTCATAAAACATCGGTGTAATTATTAAACTAACTAAAACTTCATAAAATTTCTAATTCAGATAATACGCGAATCAACGATGAGTGTTAGAAGAGGTGCAAGAGGCCGTGGCCGAGGCCGCTGAAGTGTTAGGGCGGAAGTGTTAGGGCATATGGCCCGATGCTGATGATTCAGCCCTAACACTTTCGCGGCCTTGGGCCATATGCCCGATGTTGGAGTAGAAGAGGCTTCGGCCTTACCTGTGTCTGGGAATAGACAGTATGAGCGGGCCGCAGGAGAAAATGCATTGTCGTAGGCAATGCTGAGGATTTTGGAAAGGGTCGCTGGGCCCAATAATGGCAACGGAAATTAGGGGTCCATTCCAGAATGACTTCGATCGAATGGGGCTGAGATCTTTAAGGGCGTGGCTAGCGTGGCTCTTAATGTGGCAGAATATTGGTTGGAGGCCACTGAAAGGATAATGGAGGATTTAGACTGCTCACCTGAGCAAAAGTTGAAAGGGGCAGTGTCATTGCTTAGGGAGGAAGCCTACCAGTGGTGGCTGACAGTGAAAGAGGGCACCCAACCGGAGCGGGTCACCTGGGAGTTTTTCAAAGCTGCATTCCAAGGGAAGTATATGGGTGCAAGCTATGTGGATACTAGGAGGAAGGAGTTCCTGAACTTGACCCAAGGCAATAAATCGGTGGCGGAGTATGAGGCGGAGTTTCTACGCCTTAGTAGGTATGTAAGGGTAATGGTGGCAACGGAGTATGAGCGTTGCGTTAGGTTTGAGGATGGACTTAGAGATAGCCTTAGGGTGCTGATAGCTCCACAAATGGAACGAGTTTTCTTAGAATTGGTGGAGAAAGCAAAGATAGCGGAGGAGGTAAAGCACACTGAGCGCCTAAATCGGGAGAAAGAAAAGGGTAAGAATAAGAGTGAGGCTGAGGCTCCTGGTGTCGATCAGATGCCTAGGGCTAGGGCCAGAGTTAATGGGCCAATTAGAGTAGGGCCCCATGCTGCTAATCTATGGGTACGACGTTGTGCTGATTGTGGGAAAGGTCATAGAGGCGAGTGTTGGAAGAGGATGGGAGCTTGTTTAGCTTGTGGGTCTATGAAGCATAGGATCAAGGATTGCCCTCGAATGTTAGGTCGAGAGCCAGTAGTGAGCCAAGGTGGTGCTCAGCCACCAAGGGGTAGTATCGACCTCCAAAGGGCCGTGAGCAGGCCAGGGGTGGTGACGACAATGGACGTGGACGTGGAGTACTAGGTGGAAATGCAGACCATGCTGAGGCGAGGCAGCCAGCTTTGGTTTATGCTTCTCGTCACCGAGAAGACGAAGATGCTCCAAAAGTGAATACTGGTAAGTACTTTATCCATAGTGTGCGATCTATCTATTTTGAAATTAGAAATAGAGTGCGCAGTAGAAGCGTAGTGGTGTAACTTAAGCGATGCGACGTCAATATCCTCAACTATTTGGATCAGGTAAATTTTCAAAGATGAAATTTCTTTTGGAGGGGTAGAGTTGTAACGCCCCAAAAATCTCGAAATCTAAAAATCCCAAAATCCTGAATTTTCTTTATTTTCGATTTTAATGAAAATTGTGTTTAATATTCTTATCCAAGCGATAATTTTAGTAGGTCTTAGCTTAGGTTGAGTTCAAATTAAGGGATAGAAGAAACTATAAATTAATTATTAAAAGAATCAGGGTTGGCTAGTAGTTGGGCTTTTGAATAAATGAAGAAACAATTGGATACAAAAAGAGCCTATGATGGAGTGGCTAAGTGACGCCACATAAGGTGTAGTGAGGTGACATTAGTAGCTAGCAAGGGGGTCCAAGGTTCGAATCTTAGCTTAGTATTTTTATAATTTAATTTTGGCCTTCTAGAAGGATGGAAGTGGCGTGAAGATGGACTCCAAGGGGAGTGTTCGAAAGAGAAAATTAAGGAAAAGATTAAGGGGTTATCAGGAAGAAAAACAAGGAGATGAGAAGTGAGGGGTAAGTGGAGCTGAATTGGGAACTTGGGCTTGAAGAATTCGGCTATAGGGCTATAAATAGGTGTGGAATGGGAGGGTTGAAAAGTTAATGACGAATTTCCCTTCACTTTGTGCCAGAAATCCTTTTCTCTAAAAAGTCGAAAACCCTTTTTTTCTATTCTTTCTTTGTGCAGAATTCTTATCCCGCCTTTACTTAATATTTTCTTTGCTTTAGCCGATTCTTCTTCCTCTCTTCTTTGGTGCTGAGTAATCAATTGTTGCCATTCAAATCTCTAAGAGCCGAATACCCTTGGTGCTGCCACTACTCTTTCCACCCAGTCGATTCTAGTGTAAGTGTTCGCTCTCCCAATCGGTTTTTGATAAGTATCGAGTATTCAGTTCCTCACTTCTTTCTAATCGACTTTGGTAGGGAATTAGTTTCAGATTTCCATTTTGGATTCCTGCCAATTTGGTTTTCAGATATGAGAAATACACATGTTTAGTGATCAAAGTAAAAGCTAGTAAAGGCCTGGCGTTCAAGTAAAGTTAAGGTGAGATTCCAGCTTTTTGTAAAGTAATCGATAAGTACGTATGATTAATCTTTGAGTGATATCGATTGTAGGTTTGGGCTAAGGAGATCGCATCACGCTTGCTTACCAGGTGTGTACATACACTGCACACACAAAATGATTCGGCAAAAGCCGAAAAGTTGAAAAGTCGAAAAGCCGAAATGCCGAAAAGTCGAAAGTTTGGCTACGGTAGTCTTGCGAGTGCGCGAACACTCGTAAAGGGGAAATCGATAAGTTACCTGAGGCCCACCGGCGATTCCGTGGACTTGGGTTGTGATTTGGCCATATAGGCCGGAATGGGCTAAATGGGCCCAATGGGCTATTGGGCCCATAATAGGCAAAAACTGAGTATTGATCTTTGTGATAGGAATTTATATGTGAGCATGAATATAAATGTAACTGGGCCTAACGGGCATATAAATGTGATATGGGCCTAATGGGCTATATACAGGTGATTTGGGCCTAATGGGCCATATGAATATGATTGGGCTTAATGGGCCAGATAAGGTATGTGAAATTGTTTGGGCTTGGTAAGGGGTTTTGGGCCTAGTATATGATATCCACATAAGACTTAATTAATATATTGAGACCGTGGACAAGTCAAAAGGTTAAGGTGTGGCAACGGGTATATGCATGTCTAGGATTGGATCTAAGGAGAGCTTGGTACTTAAGCGGTCTTAATGACCCACCTCCTCTTTTCTAGAATCCTTCCTAGTGCATAGTATTCGTTCATCTTATCTCACGGGATTTGTTAATGGGCCAAGGTAAGTGAAAACCGTAATAAAGAGAAAATTATCGAAATGCCCCTAAGGGTAAAAATGACCAAAAAACCCCTAGGTGTTGAATGTAAGTTTTATGGATGTGACATGCATACATATGATATTCTGCTTAGGTTGCATATGGGTTGGGAATTATGGAACGGAGGAAGTATATGAGGATCGCATGGTTGCTTGACAATCGTGGATCCACCGACGGCTTTTAAAGCCCAATATGTAAATGAAGGTAGTTCCGCAACCGGGCTACCATGGTGTGTGGGTTGGGTGGGTCGATATTTATATCCTCACATGGTGTGACGGGGGACGGAGCCAGTGTGTAGTGGATGGATAATTTGGATGGGATTGCATTGCATGATTGATGAATGATGTTTTTTGAATGCTTATTTTTGTCGAGGGTTGTACACACCGAGTTTGCGAAAAATCACCCCCTCTTTTATTTTATTTTCAGGTGATGCTCAGTAGAAGGTTCGATGTTTGGAAGGACTCTGGGTGGCCAGCTAGCAAGATGATTTGGACTTGGGTTTTTTTTCAAGCGTTTAAGTTTTTACTTCTTTTTAAGTATGTTTCAGACCAGATTGTAATAAGGTTTTCATTGTGTTATTATTACTTGAATTATTATTATTTTCAATGTAATTACAAGAAGTTGAACATGGGTTTTCTAAATTATAGTATGTTTTCTACGTTTCCGCAATTAAATTTTTAAATGATAAGTTTTCTTAAATCAAATGTTTCAACAAGGTTTTTGTAACTGAAAGGGTGTGTTTTTTTTTAAAGTTAATATGGTTTCTTTTATTTTAAGAAGGGTTTTAAATGAAAACACGATTTTCACTAAAACACTTCAATGTGACACACCAGATTCAGCCATAACATCTGGGTCGGGTTTGGGGTGTTAGAGGTTGCTTGGAGAAATTTCTAGAAGAATGGAAGAACTCCAACAAACTTTACTTCACTGAAAATCCTACTGAGGTAAGTGTATCTCCCACTACTGGGCATGAAGGGAAAGATGAAGGAGAAGATGAATAGCTTAGTGACCCCTAGAATACTAGCGCTAACTCATGATTTCATTGTTTTTATTATAATTGTTTTCCTCTATTTTGAAATGGAAAATCTATGTTTATTTTGAATTGAAATGGTGTGGTGCTTGATTGTGAATTTATTTAAGCAAATTGCATAACCAAATTGCCACTAAAAATGACTTAACGAATATAATTTAAATAGAGATTAAGAAATCAGCTAACACAGATGAGATTGTTCATGATATTAAATCAAATGAACTTAGGCCGCGGTATTGAATTAGTAAGCCGTTAATGATATTAGTTACGATCTTAAATCAATGAGCTACTTAGAGTAGCGATAGTAAATTAGCTAACTCAAATAAAATTGTTCATGATGTTAAATCGAATGTACTTAGACCGCGATATTAAATCAGTGAGCCATTTGGAGCAACAATATTAAATTGGCTAACTAAGATAAAATTATTAATGATGTTAAACTGAATGAACTTAGGCTGCGATCTTAAATCAGCGAGTTGTTTGGAGTAGTGATATTAAATCAGCTAACTCAAATAAAATTGTTTATGATGTTAAATCGAATGAATTTAAGCTGTGATATTAAATCACCGAGCCGTTTGGAGTGGCGATATTAAATCACCTAACTTAAATAAAACTATTCATGATGTTAAATCGAATAAACTTAGGCTACGATATTAAATCAACGAGCCGTTTGGAGCTATGATATTAAATCAGCTAACTCAAATAAAATTGTTCATGATGTTAAATCAAATGAACTTAAGTTACAATCTTGAATCAACGAGCCATTTGGAGCAGCGATATTAAATCAGCTAATTTAGATAAAATTGTTCATGATATTAAATCAAATGAACTTAGGTTTCGACCTTAAATCAGTGAGCCGTTTGGAGTAGCGATATTAAATCAACTAACTCAAATAAAGTTGTTCATAATAGATAAAATACATATCATTTGCAAAGAGCATATCTTTATTGAAAAAGATAGTAGAACATTCATACATAATATTTTTTTTAGATGGAATGCATTCCATGTGCAAGGTAGAATAGGGCCATCCATTGTTGTTATTTTGTAAGCTTAATATCCTATTTTTTCTACAATTTTGTAGGGTCCTTCCTAATTAGGGGTTATTTTTCCTTGTTGTGATGTTGAGAAGTTGGCTTCAGTATTTCGTAAAATTAGATTGTCCACTTGAAACAGTTTGTTTTTCATTGTGGAATTATAATATTGAGCAACTTGTTGAGCTCGTGCAACATTTCTAATTTCTGTTCTCTTTAACTTTATCAATGAGATCTAAGTTGAGTTGAATAGCCTTCTGGTTGGCATTTTCATCAAAATGAAATGTCCTATGAGATTGCAGGCCTATCTCAGTAGGAATTACTGCTTCTGCCCCATATACCAGTGAGAATGTTGTCTCTCCTATTGCTGTATAAGGTGAGGTTCGCAATGATCATATAATTCTTGGTAACTCTTCTAACCAGACCCTTTTGGCCTCATCAACTTTTTTCTTTAAAGCTATTAGAATCTTCCTATTCATTACTTTTATTTAACCATTTGTTTGGGGAGTTTTTACAAAGTTTTGAGCGAAAGCAATCTATAGATTCTTGTAGAAGTTCTTGAATTTTCCTTGGAATTGGGTTCCATTGTTTGTTATAATCAGATGTGGAATGTCGAACCTGCAAATAATGGATTTCAAAAGAAAAGACTCTATTTGTCTTACTGTGATTGTAGCTAGAGCTTTAGCTTTTATCCACTTAGTGAAATAGTCCACAACTACAACTATGAATTTCTTTTGAGCTGTGGCTATTGGAAATGGACCCAAAATATCTATTCCTCAAGTTGCAAATGGACAAGGGCTAGACATTATTTGCATAGGTTCTACTGGTGATCGTTGCACTTGAGCACATTTCTGATAGGAACCACAACTACGAACCATATGGTGTGCATCTTTTTGCATAGTTGGCAAGTAATACACCTGTTTGAAAACCTTTTGTGCTAATAACCTCCCACCTAGATGATTGCCACATATTCTATTTCGAACATTGCCAATTCAATTCCCCACTTAGTTATTCTACCTGAAGTATCTACTCTAGACAAAATGTCATTGATGGGTTGATTTGTCATGACAATCACGGGATAAGCTTGAAAGTAAGGTCACAATTCGCAAGCTGCCACTATTAAAGCAAAGATTAGCTTTTCTATCTTTGAGTACCTTTGTTCACCATTTTGTATCACACTGCTAACATAATACACTAGAAATTGGCGAACCCCTTTTGTCCTGATCAAAACTATTACCACTGTTTCTTTAGAGGTCCTCAGATAAAGATAAAGAGTCTCTCCCACTCAAGGTGACATTAGAAGTGGTGGAGACATGAGATACAACTTATGATTCTAAAAAGCCACTTGGCACTCCTTTGTCTAACTAAAAGAAGTTCTTAAGGCTTTAAAAAAGGGTAAGCATTTATCTGCCATTTTGGAGACAAACCTATTGAGTGCGACCACCCCCCATTAAGTGTTGAATTTATTTAATAGTCTTCGGTTGAGGAGTATCTAGAATAGCTTGGATTTTCTCAGGGGTCACCTTTATACTTCTCTTTGAAACCAAGAAACCGAAGAATTTTCTTGCTTTCATACCAAAAGTGCACTTTTCCAGATTTAACTTCATGTTATAGGCTTGTAGAACAGTAAAAGCTTTGAACAAATCTTGGATATGCCCCCTTAAAGTAGAGCTCTTCACCAATATGTCAAAAACATAGACCTCAACACCGTGACCAATTTGCTCTCTAAAAATCTTATTAACCAATCTCTAGTATGTCGCACTTGCATTCTTCGACCCGAAAGGCATAACTCGATAGCACAACAAGCCTTCTTCCGTGACAAAGGTTGTTTTATCCCGATTTTCTAGAGCCATGGAAATTTGATTATAATCTAAGAATGGATCCATAAAACTCATGAATTATTGCATAATGATACATTGATCAACCTGTCGATCGAGGGTAAAGGAAAATTATCCTTCGGATAAGCTTTTTTTAGATTGGTGAATCAATGCACATTCTCCACTTTACATTGGTCTTCTTTACCATCACAAAATTTGATACCTAATACGGGTATGCCACTTCCGTAATGAATCCCGCTGAAAGCATCTTTCCTACCTCCTGCCTAATGGCCTCCACGACTTGCAGAGCAAACCTTCTTTTTTTTGTTCTACTTGATTGGCTTGACCTCAGGAGACGCATTTAACCAATAAGCAATCATTTGAGGATCCACACCAGACATGACTGCAGTTGACATTGCAAAAATGTCTGAAGTCTCTTTCAAACACTAAATCAAGTCCTCTTTTTCTTCTTCTACTAATACTAATTAAATCCTTATCAACTTATCTGTATTATCATACTCCAAAGTTTCTATGACTTTTTTTGCTTTTGGCTTCCGAATTCTTTCCTCACTTCTGATATCTAAACTATCAAAATCTAAAACATGACTAGCCATTTCTTCCTATTGTAAACCCTGACCTTGCGGTCTCTGCTCACGTGTTTGCTTAACTGATAACATATGACACTGTCTGACTGTTCGTTGGTTAAACTTCATGAAACCTATTCCTATCTTAGTGGGAAACTTAATCTTCATACAAAAAGTTGCAATCGTCATTTTAGTCATTCTCATAATTGGATGTCCAAATATAGCATTGTAAGCCATTGGGTGATTTACCATGAAGAACTGAACATACTTAGTGGTGGTGTGCTTGTCATCCCTCAAGGTAATAGGTAAGGTAATACATCTTTTCACCTCGACTGGATGGTTCGCAAAACCATACAAAGGGCTTGCCTTCTTCAAAGCTTGTTCATTGAGCCCTACCTTTTGTATGCGTCCCAAGTCAATACCTCCACAACACTTCCACTGTCAACCAAAATTTTCTTCACCTTAAATCCTATTATAGTTGCTGACATGACCACTGGATCATTTCCTTCCTCATCATATATTGAATTCTCATCCTCATCATTAAATTCTACATTCCACTTCTCTTGTTGACGCAGCCTCTTTAGTGAACTAACTAACATTACACTTCTAAGATGAGCTTTTCTCTTCATGTTAGAGGTCGCCCACTCTTCATTCGTACCAATTATCACATGTATTATACCCCTAAACTTTTGTTTTCCCTTATCAGTGCCCTGCGAACCCTGATCTAATGTCGAATCACCCTAAGCCACAAAATCCTTCAGCTCACCATTGCTAATTGCCTCCTCTATAGCATCTTTCAAAGTGAAACAATCATTGGTCTTGTGCCCCCGTCATTGTGAAAATTACATCTATCTCTCGAGTTGACCCTTGACTGGTAGCGCTGCATAGGTAGATGGCTTAGCAAAATACCCAAACTCTTGACCTGACAAAGAATGCAATAGGTACAGGAATAATAATAACTCTTATATTTTACACTTAGAGTTCTATTATAATAATGACTCTTTTAAAAATAGCACAACTGTTTTTACATAAAAAAAATTGAACTCATAATTGTAATAATTATCAAGCTTTTTTTATATTTTATACTTAGAGTTTTGTGTAAGTAATAACTCTATTTTATAATTAGCACAACTTTTTAATTAATTGTTGTAAAGTAAATTATAATTATTTTAAAATGTGTAATTATCACAACTTTTATTAAATTATAATTATTTTTAAATTTAAAATAATTATCAGAACTTCTATTTATTTCAACTTTGTTAACTAATAATTCTAAATTAAATAATATAGTAATATGACAAAAAAAAGACATTCTCGTTAGTTTAACTTTTTTCTAAATTCATGCTTATATATATTATAGATTGATAGTAAATATATATTTTATTTATTTATTTTTATTCTAATTAATAATTCATATAAAAACTAATTGATACTTTGGTTACAATAATAAAATTGAATGTTTATTGCACATGGTAATCCAATTTTAATTTCTATTATGGTAATTTTTTTTATTAATTTATCATATAGAAAAGATTAAAAAAAGCACTCACATAAAAATATAACTTAATTTGAATATGAGAATATATTTTATTGATTTCGCAACTGAATTAGTATTTAATTAACCCTTAATATAATATTAGATTTATATAAAAAGTTAATGAATGCTTTGAGTACAATTGTAAATTTAAATATTTATTCCACATGGTATTTCAAATTCAAATCTTATTATGAAAGTAATTTTATTGATTTATTCATGAAAATATAATTTAACTTGTATATAATATTTTATTAATTTTATAATTAAATTAATGTTTGATTGACCCATAACACTAAATAAAATATGTAATTTAAATTTGATTATTTAAAAAATTTAGTAATTGATTTAATTAGAAGTATTTGATTAAATAAAAAAATTAATAAAAAAATGATATTTTAGTCAAGGAAAGTTAGCCTCCATGCTTATGGGAATATAATATAAAAGCAAACAAAACCAGAGGCGTTGCTTTGGAACTAAGGGCGCCCATAGACCCCATTTCCCCCATCACCATTTTTATTATCAACAACCGCCCTACGGATTCCACAAAACCGGGAATTGACGAAAGCCAGAACCGCGTTTTCCCTTTCTTTTTAACAAGGACCACGCGCGCCTTTTCAGTTCACCTTATTCTTTCACACTTAATAGGCGCGTGGATACAAGGGCGTGTGACAGGGGATGCTATTGCGAGTGTTAGGAGCTTGTGCCATTATGTGGCGACTCGTCAGCAAGGCAAGAATCTGAAACTCGTCTGCCTCACCTCTTGTACTGCATATGCCTTTAGTTTCTGTATCTTAACCTTACATTCGACATTTATTTACAATTTATGCCCTTTTCTTTTTCATGTAATGCTTTTTTAGAAAAAGGTTTATCCATGGCCCCCTTTATCCTTCCCTTCTTTTATTTTCTCAGGCTCCATTAGCTAGGAAATAAAACAAACTGTGGTGGGATTAAGTAATATTAATTATTATAGAGTTGAGATTTAGTATATATTGTTTGAAAGCTAGGTGAATAAAGAGAGAAATGATCACTATTAAATACATTTTTCCATTTTTTATTACATTAAAATTTATTCCTTAATTGGGCATTAAGTTCTTTTGAAACTTCAATAGTTATAAAATTCTAAAAGAAAATAGCCCTAAATTACTTGCCCTTCATTCAATTTCTTTAAGGATTATTATAATAAATCTTGATTCTTGAGTCACATTGAAGAAATAGTAATAATAATTCAAAATAAAAATAGGGATAAAAAGTAAATATATCACTACAATTGTGAATAAACTTCAGATTTATTATATTTTTTAATTGGTGAAATTTACAATCATTTAATTTTGAAATAAATTTAAAATTTAAAAGAAATAATGAATAGAAAATTTTATTAGTAATTTAAGTGTTATTTGATAAATTATAAAATCATATTATTTAGAATATAAATGTAAAATTAACAAAATAAATGGGCAAATATGGAAGCACAGGAAAGAAGATAAAGAAGCAAATGAAGATTCAACCATTATTGTTTGCCCACTTGCCCAAAACCCACAAAAGTCGGTCAATCACCTGTTTGTTTGGAAACCACTGCACCACCCTCCCCACTTTTTTCAACGAAACAATCCCACGTCCCCCACTCCATTTAAATAACCTTCTCTTTTCTTTATTTCTAAGTTTCAATCAAACACTACTTCGATTATAATACTCTTCCATCTTCCAACCAAATTAATCTTTCTTAACATATTCATTCATGCGGATGAGTTGCAACGGTTGTCGAGTCCTTCGCAAAGGCTGTACTGAAAGCTGCACTATAAGACCTTGTCTCCAATGGATTCCTAACGCTCAATCCCAAGCCAATGCCACCCTTTTCCTTGCTAAATTCTACGGCCGTGCTGGTCTTATTAATCTTATTTGTGCTGGCCCTCAGAATCTCCGTCCTGGTATTCTTCTATCTAATCTAAAAAGATTTTTTTTTCTGTTTTTATCAAAGGCAAAATGGTTAAATGTCCTTTTTTGGGTAACAGGAGTTTTTAAATCATTGCTATACGAAGCATGCGGTCGGATAGTGGACCCAGTTCATGGTTCGGTCGGGTTGATGTGCTCCGGGAACTGGCATCTATGTGAAGCAGCCGTCGACGCGGTTTTAAATGGGGCGCCGATTAAACAAGTTCCTTCTGAATTGTCCGCTTCCAAGTGCCCGCCGCTTAAATCCTCCTTTGACATTCGACACGTTTCAAAAGACAAGAAATCCGATGATGGGCTTCACAATGTTAAGTCCCGGGGAAGGTTCAAGCGGTCGGCTTCAAAACCGAAGCCGAAGCTGGAGGAGGTTGTTTTTGAACGGGTGAGTAAGGGAGGAGATAGTTGGGAAGGTGACTGCTTATCGGTGGAGACGGTGGAGGGTTCGTTGGCTAAGGGTGACGAGTTAGGCGATGGGAGTGATTTGGAGTTGGAGTTGACATTAGGGTTGGAACCCAGGACAAAAAACAGAGGGAATAATTCAACGGCCGTGGTGATGCCACGTGTGGAGTCCGAGTAGAGGGTTTATGTTAGGTTTTTGGCATTTATAGGAAATATTAAAGTTAGAGAGTTAGATTTGTGGTAAATAGCTTGAAGAGGAAAAGTGTTAAAAAGTTATACAAGTTTGTTTTTGTTTTTGAGAAGAAAAATTATAAAAGTCGTTTATTTGTTACAACTGGCACATACCAATAAATTACTATCGCACGTAATGTTAGAAGCAAATAATTTTTGTAATTCAAACTCACCACGCTGTGAATCATTTTATGTTTGTATCGGTTCCGGTTTTTATTTTTTAAATTAAAATTAAATTACAAACCTATATCGTTTTCAAATAATAAAGTATAAAAAAATCATATAAATTTAAGTTGGAACTAGAAAATATTTTTATTATTAATTATATTATTAAGTTAACATTAAAAATAATTTATTAATATTATTATCTCATCATAATAAAAGTAATATTAATTAAATATTTATTTATTTATTTGTTTATGATATCTTTGAATATATATAAATAAATTAAATAAATCCCAACGCGAAAAATAAAATCATTGAATATATACAGCTAAATTAAAAATAATAAAATCCAAGTTTTTTTTAATTAAATAGATAGAATTTCTATATATAAATATGGGCTGAATTATAAGAATATGAGGGAAAAAAATTATTTGAGAAACTACACTAGTTTTTTAAAAATTTACTGAACTACACTGTTTTTGGAGATAGAACGAAAGACACGTCTTATGCGTTTTCACTTTGATAAAAAAAATTTATATTTTTCTTGCGGTTGAAAATTAAGAGTTTGTTGATTTATTTTTGTTCGTATTTAAAATAGACATGGTTATAGTTTTAAGGTATGTTTGAATTTACGGTGGTGTTGTGGAGCTAGGTGACAGAGATTTCATCTGCCATGTGAGTATGGAGTCATCACCCTAGAAGCCGAATCGCATTGTAACTCAAGGTCCCGATTGGCAGTGATTATACGGTATGGGGTTGAAGTGTAACTAGGGCTTCAAGTTTGCAAAGGTTATGCTTTCAAGGGATGGAGCATAAATGGGGCCGCAGTTGACAATGGTTATGCAGACACGACAACGAGTTCTTCTTGTTAGAAGAGGATACTTTATAAAAATCAAACATAAACACAAGGAAGAAAAACATAGTGACATTTCAGTATAATCAAATAGTGCGTCTTCTACATCACCACCGAAGGCAGTGACCCCGTTATTATAACATGTGACAGAATTGGAGTGTAACAGGTTACATTGACAATGTCACCGTCTTCAGTAGATATGAACAACACAAATCACTTGATTATACTAGAAGGCCCCTTACGTTTTCCTTCCTTGTGCTTATGTTTGAGTTTTATTAAGCATGCTCCTCTAATAAGGAAAAACTCGTTGTCGTGCCCACATTAGCACAGTCAATTACGACCCCAATAATGCTTCATCCTTTGACAGCATAACCTTTGTAAACTTGAAGCCTTAGTTACACTTCAATTCGAGATGGTATAATCATCGTCAACTTGGACCTCGAGTTACAAAGTGATCCCGACTTTTCAGGTGATGGCTCTATACTCACACGATAGGTAAAGTTTGTAGGTTACCAAGCTTCATGACATCAACGTGAACTCAAACACAACTTAAAACTATAACTATGTCTCACTCAAAGTAAGAGAGAAATAAATCTTTAAACCCGAAAATTTCAATATGCAAGAAAAAGAAAAATAATTTAGGATACTAAAATAAGGGGATGGGAATGTGCATTTATATATGGGATGAGGCAGGGTAAAAAGGGAATTTTTTATCTCGGGAATCCCAGGTTGTAGGGGCTCAAAGGCAAAAGCAATCAAGTTGGCCTAGAGGTTGAAATGGCCAAAGAGAAAATGCTCTCTGTAGGAGGCGTTTTTATCTAACATGGTAAAGAATGTTTTTTCTCTGGCCATTTCAACCTCTAGGCCAACTTGATTGCTTTTGCCCCTATGCCCTAACAACCCGAGATTCCTAGGATAAAAATTTCATGATTCTCGATAAACGACGTTGTATGGAAGTGTTTTCTCCCCAAAAAAGAGCTTTATAAAAAAACCAATACAAGCCTTTGATTTTCCATACCGACTTTCAAAGCAAATTGTTGATCTAAAGGATACTTGACATTAGGGATAATCAGCATTGTTGTGAAAACTTGAATTTCATTCCTATACTATTGTCAAAGCAAAGGTAATTCGTTAAATCACATGTAGGTTTAAGGTTTTGGGTGATGAGAACTATATTTTTTTTACTATTTTCTCAATTTTAAACATGTTGACTAGGCTATTTAGTTGAAGATGAGCAGACGAGTTAGAGTTGTTATCCATTACAATTGTCAAATTTGTGAGACTGAAATTAGACTCGTTTTTGTATTAGCACAATCTAAAGATTTGGCATTCAACCGAACCATAACTTTAAAATATCTTTGGACAAGGATTAGCCGTAAAGTGGGGATCTAGAGAAGAATTTCAAGCCTCAAATGTAGATATCTTTCATCATTGGAACCATCTAGATATGTCATTTTTTAGATCACTAGGGACAATGATCTAGAGTAGGTGATAGAATCCCATTGCTCTAGTGGAAATGTTGTACTAGAGTTATATGTCGGCTTCGTCAAAGAGAACAAAGGTTGTCCAAGCTTGATTATACCGTGTCCACCAAATTCTATGCCTGATCAAAAAGCTGAAAGTCCCACTGCACGATTGTACGATGGATTCACATCATTGTTGCAAAGCTCATACCAAGACCCGCCGGAATCATCATCAATAATGAGGCATTCATCCGTTTCGCCCCTCAATTATTGGAGTGGGGGATAGTCGGGCATATTTGGTTACTGGGCCTACGACACACCCGCACAACATTCCGCACGACATTCTATCAGTGTATAACACCCCTCGCCCGTATTCAACGCTAGAATAGGGTTATGGAGCATTACCAAACTTACAACACATATAAACGTACTTTTCTCATGCATTTAATCATTTCATTCAATCAACATTCAATCTCAATCAATTTGTCCCTTATAATAGCCTACGAGGCCTTAAACATGCTTTAGGAATGTTTTGGGACTAAACCGGTAACTCAAGAAACTTCCACAAAACTTTAAATTTTTTTCTCAAAACAGGGGACACACGCCCGTGTGGCCAGGACGTGTGAGACCAGACACACCCGTGTCACAGGCCGTGTGGACATTCAAAATGAGAGAACATGATCGTGTCTCAGCCCGTGTAACTCTCTAACTTGGGTCACACGGCCAACACACATGCCCGTGTTCTTAGCCCGTGTGCCCTAAAAATGGCAATACACACCCATGTACCAGGCCATGTGTTAAACCGTGTCAAACCTGTAGGGTATACTAACTTATGCCACACGGCCAAGTCACACACCCGTGTGTGAGGCCGTGTGGAGCATACTGACTTGGTTACAATTTCAACACCAAGGGACACACAGCCGTGTAACATAACCATGTGTCACACACGGCTGAGACACACGCCTATGTCTCTACCTGTATAGACAAAAATAGGCTATTTACAAAGCAATTTTGCCACCCATTTTTCACATCCTAATCAACCTCAAATTTGCAACATTTTATAACTCAATAGGCAACCAATCCATAACATTTCATACACATATTATACCAATTCAACATGGTATTCAAATACCTAAATTAATATGATGCATTTTCCATTCATATGCCTACTACATATCAAGACAACATTTGCATATTTCCATTCCATCTACTACTTGCCAAAACATACCATATTTGAATACTTATACACAACCAAAACATTATACCAAATTAAGCCAAATCACATGGCTTTATCTTATATCACAACATGTACCAAAATCACTAGCTCAAGTAACCATAACTATCATCTTTATAACTAGCCTATACATGTCATATTTATATATATCCATGAGTTCAAAAGTACCAATCGACAACTGGATAGTGTGATATATATCTCTGACTTTATCCGAATCGAGTGAGCTATCGAACCTCTATAATACACGAAAAAGAAACAGAGTAAGCTTTAGAGCTTAGTAAGCCTGTATAATTTAGAATTTAACTTACCATTTATACATAACAAAACAATTAAACAAATTATATCAAATTCACTTGCCAAATGCCTATACACAAGCATTCATCAACAAGTTAGTCACATAAGTGCATGTAATCATCCATTATCTCAATTTAATACTCAATACATTGTATCATATCGAATTCACGTATATCATGTAACACCCCTAACCCATATTCGTAGCTAAAATAGGGTTACGAGGCATTACTGATCAATCACAACATAATTTATACATATACGCATTCATAATCAAAATACATTCAAATAATTCATATTATCCCTTATAAGGCTCTGCGAGACCTTAAAACATGCTTAGTAGTGGTTCGGGACTAAACTGATAACATTTCTAAACTTTGAGAAACTTATAAAATTTTCACAAATTCAGGGGTCACATGCCTTTGTGAACAGGCCATGTGCCTCACATGGCCACTAGACACGCCCGTGTCACAGACTGTGTGAAAATAGGGCATACATACTGACTTGCACCACACGGCCGAGGACATGCCCATGTACCAGGCTGTGTGAAATCTAGAGGGGTTACTAACTTGGCCACACGGCCGGCCACACACCCATGTACTAGCCCATGTGCCACACACGGCTAGTAGACACGCTTGTGTGTCTAAGCCGTGTTAAACCTGTAGGGTATACTGACTTAATTTTGAAGGGTACCCAGAGGACACACAACCGTGTATCGCACACGGCTGAGACACACTGTAACAGCCCGATTTAGACCATAATAGGAATGGTGGTTTTGGGACCACGAATCTGAGTCAGAAATATATTTTAAAATTATTTTATGTGTTTATTATGTGTGAATTTATGTGTGCAAAATTTTCGTGATTTAATTTTATCGTTTGAGTGCTCGATTAAATAAAAGGACTTAATCGCGTAAAATGAAAACTTGATAGTTTATTGTGTGAGGACCAAATTGTTGATGTCTTTATAATATGAAGCCTTTATATTGTGATTGGGCCATTGTTAGTATTAGTGGACGGCAATGGACATGTTATATATGATAATATAAAATTTTAACTAAGGTTAATTTAGTAAATTAATAATATAAGTTAATATAATATAAAACATATAATAAAAATCAAAGCCATTTACGTGTTCTGTAACGCCCCAAAAATTGAAGTGTTTATTTTGTATGTTGTGTTGCATAAATGTATGCTTGTTTCAATGGTCGAGTGTCTTGAGGAGTGTTGGAGAGGTCCTAAGTTCAAGCATGGGCAATTGCTAAAACTTTGGTTTTTTTTTTTTAAGTATAACCCTTGCCTGTAGTTAGTAGTCTTTTAAGTTGTGGGTAAAATGTGTCACAAGGAGGTTGCTAGGCTAGTGGTAAATGGCGTGTAGGTGTTTCTTAGATGTCTGAGGTTCGAGCATTGGCAAGGTGAAAGGAGTATTTTATTTTTGTCGCAAGTGTGTTGGAGGTATCCTAGGTTGACCGAAATTAAGGAGTTAGTGGGAGTTTGAATAAGTGGTTGAGTAGAATAAGGTGGAGAGATTTCAGGAGAGGTTTAAGGGAAGGAAAAAGTGAAGTTTGAGGTTGAGTGAAGTTGTGCCGAATTTGGGTGTTGTGCATAGGGACTTTTGGCTGAGTAGTTCTTTCTTAGGATTTTTGGTTTTGGCTATTCTTTTGGGGTCTTTACTCTCTTTTTTCTCTCGGGTTTTTGCAACTGAGGTCTTTTCTTTTGTTTCTGAAGCTGAGCCGTGCTTTTGGGAAGTACCTTTTTGATCTTTGTTGCCTATGATTTTACTGCTTTCTCCAAACCATTTCCCCACGGTTTGTCTTCACCCTCACAACTCTTCTCAAACAGTTTCTCTTCAGGTTGAATACCTATCTCTTCCCTATCTCTCTGACCATTTCTGTTTTAGCCTGGAGTGATCGAGGTTCCCATTTCTTCTTCTTTTCTCAGGTGCGATTTATTCTTTGCTGGCCGAATACTGCTTCTCCTTTTTCCTTTGTGTGCCGGCACTTCTTTCGGCTTCTGCTTCTTATCTGTGGTCTTGGTGGTAAGTGCTACTCATTTGACTTGGTTTGGGTCATTCTTTTTTCTTTTTACTGTACATATGGTTCTCTTTTAACACTATGTTTTTGCCGAATGTTGCTAAGGGGATCGATCTCTTTAGTCAAGGGATAAGGCTGACTGTTCTTTCCTGACAAGTGATCCTTTCAGTGGTAAGCGCTTAAAGTTCTAAATATGTCTATGTTGGGTTTAGATTCTTATGAATCGGTTAACTGTTTGTGTGAAGGACAGAGCTTTGGGGAGATTGCGTTAGTTCTGTTTCAGGAGGGGGATTTTGTGACTGTTCAATTGGTAAGTACTGATGAATAGAGTTAAATGTCTCCACTATTATGGTTTTGGATTAATCACGAACATGAACTGATAATGGGATTGTTGTCATCATAGGTGTTTTGGATCTCAGAAGCGTTTTAACTATAGATTCATAACAGGTGTGTAATCACACCGCTATTAGCTAGATCGGCAAAAATCCGAAAATGTACGACTGTTGGCACCACACGAGCGTACGCTCGCTCGTGTGGTGAACCGAATGCACAAAATGTAGGCATTTGATCGAAGAGGCCACCATAAACGATTTCATGGGTTTAGACTGATTTTGGGCCACGATGGGACAAAATGGGCCGTGTGGGCCCTACGGCCTCGTGGGCCCCACACGGGCAAACCACAAAGATGTGCGGAGTTTTGTGGGCCAGGCTATGTAGATCACACGACCAAGGTCAGTATTGGGCTTAATGAGCCACACAGGTGTGAAGGCCCACATAGGCCGTATTGTGGGCCTTGGGCCCATTTCCACTGTTTGACTGTTAAAGTCACATGGGTCGCATAAGGCGACTGTGGGCCTATTGATGGGCCGGTAAGTACGCTTAGACCCAATACTAATGAAATGATTGTTATACCCCTAGAGGTAAAATGAATGATATACCCCTATGCTATATTTGACTGTATTCGAGCATGACATTTTGTATACACGTATATATTATGACATGACATGTTACATGGGGATGGGTTTGATATATTTGGAGGAAGTGTACTATATTGACAGCTCTGCTGCATATACTGTTTAGTGCCGTAACCGGTGCTATATTCTGGAGTGTAGGGATAGGTAGGTCGATTTTATCCCCACATGGAGTGTAGGGTTGGACAGAGTGGAGTGTAAAGGATGGATGGTTAGGATTTTTGTTTACATCTCTGATACTGTACTGAATGAGGCTAAGGCCCACACTGATATTGCCACTGATAAGGGCTTAGGCCCAGACTGTTTTGCACTGCATGATTTACTGTGATAAATAGGGATTACACATTGAGTTTTCATAAACTCACTCTTTCGCTTATCTGCGCAGGAAATCCTTAGGCGGGTCGATGCTACGAGGTACTCGGAGATGGCCGCACCACTGTTTATGTTTCTGGATTTGACTTTTTAGTAAAATTAGTTTTAATTGGGTTAATTTTATGTAATAAAACCACTTTAAGTTATTATTTTTATTTGGGGATTTATTTAAATTGGTTTATATCTGTTAGCAGTAGGACTTGGTTTTCTAAAAACAAATGATTTTCAACTACCACGTTCCGCAACTCGTTTTAAAAGCTTCCGCAATGAACACTATTTTTAAAATGTGTTAACAACTTAGTATGACACTTGTTTTCCTAAACAAACCTGTAAGTTAAAAAGAAACAAGATAAGATAGCTTTTCACCATAACGGGGATTGATTACAAAACAAACTTTTTCCAACAGAACTACACTTTTAAGACATAATCCAGTGTGACACCGCAGATTCGGCCATAACGTCTAGGCTGGGTTTGGGTGTTACATGTTCATTATCTTTTTTCTTGCCGAAAATTAACAAAAATAAATAAAATAAATAAAAGAAACCTAGGTTCAGCCACCTTCCAAGCTTGAGTAAAGTATGTGTTTAGCTCAGTTTTTGATAATTTTTACGTTTTTGATATCGTTACTAAGTTATCTTCAAGACCCATGCTTGAATTTTTGATTTTGGTGAATATTTTAAGTTATGCCATTGTTAAAAGCTTGTGATTTTTGTTGTTTGATGATGAAATATGAAAGATATGATTTGGGTTAACATGTTCTGTGTTGGAGTTTTTGATGATTTTGAGTAATTAAGACTAAATTGCAAAAATAATAATTTAAGGGACTAAAATGTAAAATAAATGAAATTTATGGACTTGTATGAACACTAGGAACATTTGGCATAACATGGGTGTGTTGAAATTTTGTATATTTTGTGTTTTATGCAATAGGGACTAAATTGTAAAAAGTGTAAAATGTCAAGGGTAAAATGGTAATTTTCCCATTTATGTGTTTTTGGAATAAATTGAATGAAAATATGTTTGAATAAGTTTAATTTGAATATGTTTAGATCAAGAACCAAAGAAATTGGATTTAGATCGGGGGAAAACGAAAGTTGTCGACTAGTCGTCCCGTTCCATTTTACATCGTCCGATGTAAGTTTATAAGAAAATAGACGTACTTAATTTTAATTAAATGCAAATTATATATGCTGAAATGAAATATGTGAATTTATATTTACAATAGCCGAACGTATACAAGCTTGGCTACTTTATTTCTAAATCTGTTTCGACCGAGTTACGATGTCCGAAAGTCCCGTATAAACCTTATGAATAGCTATGATACATATGTCATGACATAGGATTCCGATATGTGATGTGCGAGTAAGACCATGGCATCGATATGTGACTCCGATATATGTGTGCGAGTAAGACCCTGTTTGGGACAGTGGCATCGAAATGTGATTACATGTAAGACTACGTTTGGGACATTGGCATTGTACGATATATGTGATTTTATCCGAGTGTCTTATCCAATTCTGAATGGTTCATCGGGAAATGATAAGTTGTGAACGAATGTGTAAAATGAGCTAAATGACTAGGTATGAATTAGCTTGTTACCTATTTGAAATAAGGTAAGTAAATAACTTGATATTTGTTACAAATCATGTGATGCAAATGAAAAATATATGTGAATATGGTAAGTGTATTCGGCCTTGTGAATAAATAATTTGAATATTCTTGGAATGATTCTTTACTATTTGCATATATGAACATGTATATCCGGGCATATACTTAGTATATGTATATGAAGTTATATTTTGATTTATGAGCTTGTGTATATGAGTGTATGTGTACTAGGGTTATAATAACAACTTGGTTTCGGATGCTGAAAGATATTGTAATTTGTTTTAGTTTAGTTGAGATGATTTTATCATTAGGTTGTTTATTTGCTTATGACTTACTAAGCTATTAAAGCTTACTCTGTGTATATGTTTGTTTCTGTTTTATAGATTTTGGATCAAGTTACAAGCTCGGTGATCGTCAGCAAAGTTCATCACACTATCTACTGTTTCGGTACTTAATAAGTTGAACTCTAATTATGGCATGTATAGGCTAGCCTTGGAGTTAGTTTATTTTGAAAGTGTATGTATAAAAGCCATGCGAAAATGGCTTAACTTTCATGCTTGAGTTCGGTTTTGGTTTAATTATGGCTTAAGTCCATTTTGATTATTATGCTATGTGCCATGGATGATTAGAATTTGTTTTATGTGTTTGTATATTGAGGTTGGTTGATGATTTTGAATGTGTTATGAATGAATCGGCTATGATATATATTTGGTATTGGTTGGAGCTCATATTGAAAGTGTATCCAAGATATATGATGTTTGTGAAGTTGTTATGTATTTCGACCATATGTTATATAATGGTTGTTAATTGACCTAAGGTAAATCATGCATTAGTTAGGTAAAAATCAAGATATATGCATGAAGTAAGTTCAGTGTTCACTTATAGACTACATTAATGATATGTATGATACTTGTTTTATTTGTTATGGTAAGTTAGACATATTGGGACTTAGATTTATATAAGGAGATTGGATTAATGATAAAGGATATGTGTGTATTGGTATTTGGTTATGATATATTAGTTGTGCTATTATATGTCTTTACATGTATATATATGCGTTTAAATTATGGTTGATAAGTATATGTGCATGGCTATATAGATTCGTTATTTATTTGTAAGTTTATGAATATGTATAAGTGAATTGTGATAGCCGAATAGATAAAGAATGAAATGGGTTTTATATATAACCGAATGCTTGTTTTTAATTTGTGTTAATATGCAAAACATATGAGTTTCATATAGATTAATATATTATTGCTGCATAAATGAATGAAAAGGTTAGTAATGAAATTTATTTCAATTGATGTTTAATTTTGTACATGCACATGACTTATATAAAATAAGTCTGATATTTAATTAATGAAGTTATTGATTTATTATATGTTCCGTATATGTATAATTTGTTTTGATATACGTTGGATTATGTTCTAATTATGCCATGTTGTGCATGATATGATTTTAAGATTTGATATTTGATTAAGTAATGAGAATTGATGTGAATAAATCTCAAATTGTAATATGTGATGTATATATGTATGAACTATGTTATGATCGGTAATGCCTTATAATCCTAATTTGACGACGGATACGGGTTAGGGGTGTTACATTTTATTGGTATCAAAGCTACGGTTTAGTCAATTCTAGGACTAACGTAGCGCGTGTGAGTCTAGCTATACATGCCATATTATATACTGCGATAGTGTGATGAATTTTGACATTTGAAAATGTGTTTTCATATAGTAAATGGATCCCGACAGAGCTGTAGCTGATGATGTCCATAGTGTAGCGCCTGCTCCCGCGCAAGGGACATCGCCGGTTGATTCTCGAAGACTTCGAGTAACCAAAAGGAAGAGGCTAAACAAGCCTTTTACCAAATGATGAATGATTGGTTTACTCAGCATATCCGGACTAACCCGGCTGCACGACAACCTCCACCCCCGACTAATCCATCTTCGATGCCTGCTATACCTCAAGTAAGTGACCCGTTGAGATTACATAAGCCACCTGTTGATAAAATCAGAAAACACGGGGCTGAAGAATTTTAAGCAACTGATGATGATGATGCTGAGCGAGCTGAATTCTGGCTTGATAATACTATCCATGTGTTCGATGAACTATCTTGTACTCCGAATGAATGTTTGAAATGTGCCATAACCTTGCTTCGATACACTGCATATCACTGGTGGAATACTCTAGCATCGGTGGTTCCGAGAGAGTGGGTGACCTGGGAATTCTTTCAGACTAAGTTCTGTAAGAAATATATCAGCCAGAGATTTATCGACCAGAAGCGTAAAGAATTTCTGGAGCTGAAATTAGGTCGAATGACCGTGACAGAGTATGAACGAAAATTTGTGAGACTCAGCCGGTATGTCCGAGAGTGTGTTTCAACCGAAGCCATAATGTGTAAAATATTTGAAGATGGGCTGAATGAAGATATTAAAATGTTAGTTGGCATACTTAAGATAAAAGAGTTTGTAGTACTGGTTGAGCGAGCTTGCAAAGCAGAAGAGCTCGGGAAAGAGAAAAGAAAAGCTAAATTTGAAGCTAGAGATACAAGTAAGAGACCATCCGGTAAGTCATTCCAGTCGACATCAAAGAAGTTTCGAGATGATTTTAGCCATTCTAAGGCTACATCGGGTTATTCTCAACAGGACCAGAATAGACCACCTATGAGCTCGAGAGCTACCTCTGTAGCTAGTGTAGGTAATGTTAGATCAAATCAACCTGAGTGTAAAAATTACGGTAAACAACATCCCGACAGTTGCAGATTGCATGATCGGGGGTGTTTTAAATGTGGGTCGACGAATCATTATATTTTTGAATGCTAGATTTAGCTGAAGAAAATCCAGTACAGAATACGAGATCGGGTAACACTATAGCTTGAAGAAGATCGCCCAGAAACACGGGTAATGTGAGTAGTAGTTAGAGAGGGACTAAAGACACAGTAGTTAGATCTGAGGCTCGTGCATCTGCCAGAGCCTATGCTATTCACGCACGTGAGGAGGCTTCATCCCCAGATGTTATTACTGGTACATTCACTCTCTATGATACTAATGTAGTTGCATTGATTTGGTTCAATTCATTCTTATGTGTGTGCGACTTTAGTATTTAGTAAGACTTTCCCTATTGAGTCTACTGAGTTTGTGATTAGAGTATAAAACTCCTTAGGCCGGTGTGTTATGGTGGATAAAGTGTGTAAGAATTTTCCTTTGATGATTCGAGATTTGTGCTTTCTGACTAATTTGATGTTGTTGCCATTTGATGAGTTCGACATAATTTTGGTATGGACTGGTTGACTTTGCATAATGTTGTTGTAAATTGCAAAAGAAAGACTATTGATTTACGGTGTCAGAATGATGAGATTATTCAGATTGAATCTAATGATCTGAATGGCTTACCAGCAGTGATATATTCGATGTTAGCTCAGAAATATGTGAGAAAAGGTTGTGAAGCTTATTTTGCCTATGTGCTTGATAGTAAAGTGGCTGAAAGAAACACTGAATCAGTACCTGCTGTGTGCGAGTATCTGAATGTGTTTCCTAAAAAATTATCGGGTTTGCCACCTATTCGAGAAGTAGAGTTTGGTATTGAGTTAGTACCGAGGATGACTCTAATATTGATAGCTCTGTACAGAATGGCACCTACTGAATTAAAAGAATTGAAAGCTCAGTTGCAAGAGTTAACAAATAGAGGTTTCGCGTGACTGAGTTTCTCTCCTTGGGGTGCACCAGTGTTATTTGTGAAAAAGAAAGAAAAAACTATGAGAATGTGCATCGATAATAGACAGCTCAATAAGGTGACTATAAAGAATAAGTATCCGTTGCCATGGATTGATGATTTGTTTGATCAATTGAAAGGAGGTACATTGTTTTTGAAGATAGATTTGAGATCAGGCTATTATCAGTTGTGAGTTAAAGACTTCGATGTGCCAAAGACTACTTTTCGAATGAGGTACAAACACTATGAGTTTTTGGTTATGCCTTTTGGACTTACTAATGCACCTGCTATTTTCATGGATTTGATAAATCGGATCTTCAGACAGTATCTGGATCAGTTTGTGGTTGTGTTCATAAGTGACATTTTGATCTATTCCTATGATGAAACTGAACATTCTGAACATCTGAGACTTGTGTTACAGACCTTGCGAGATAAACAGTTGTATGAAAAATTCAGTAAATGTGAGTTCTGGTTAAGCAAAGTCAGTTTTCTGGGCCATGTTGTATCAGTATCGGGTATTTGGGTTGATCTGAGTAAAATTTCAGCCATACTTGATTGGAAACCTCCAAGAAATGTATCTGAAGTCTGAAGTTTTCTGGGACTTGCCGGTTATTATAGACGTTTCGTGAAAGGTTTCTCTATGATTGTAGCCCCGATGACGAAGCTATTGTAGAAAGATGTTAAGTTTACGTGGTCAGAAAAGTGCCAGAAAAGTTTTGATCAGTTGAAAGCTCTTTTGACTGAAGCTCTAGTGCTGGTTCAGGCAGAATCGGGTAAAGAATTTGTTATCTATAGTGATGCATCTTTAAATGGTTTAGGCTGTGTTTTGATGCAGGAAGGCAAAGTTATAACTTATGCCTCGAGACAGTTAAAGCCACATGAAAGGAACTATCCGACACATGATGACCTAGAATTGGTAGCTATTGTGTCTGCATTGAAGATTTGGAGTCACTATCTATTCGGACAAAAATGTCCTGTCTATTATGATCACAAAAGCTTGAAATACTTGATGACTTAGAAAGATCTGAATTTGAGACAACGCCGATGGTTAGAGTTGCTAAAAGACTACGAGCTTGTAATTGACTACCATCCGGGGAGGGCTAATGTTGTTGCTAATGCTCTAAGCCAAAAATCACTATTTGCTTTGCATGCAATGAATGTGCATATGGCAATGTCTGATGATGGTTTGATAATAGCTAAATTAAAAGCAAGACCGTTATTTGTTCAACAAATTTGTGACGCTCAAAAAGTTGATGATGATTTGTTAGCAAAATGAGCTCAATGTGATTTAGATGTTGATTCAGAGTTCAGAGTTGATGCTGATGGTTGTTTGAGGTTCAGAAATCAAATATGTGTCCCGAGAAATTTAGAGTTGATTCAGATGATTTTGAATGAAGCTAATAGTAGTCGGTTATCTGTTCACCCGGGTAGTACAAAAATGTATAATGATCTGAAACAGCTTTATTGGTGGCATGGTATGAAACAAGACATTTCTGACTTTGTATCGAAATGTTTAATCTGTCAGCAAGTAAAAGCTGAGCATCAGGTACCTTTTGGATTGCTTCAGCCGATTATGATACCTAAGTGGAAATGGGATAGAATCACGATGGATTTTGTATCTGGTTTACCATTGACACCGAGCAAGAAAGGTGCAATCTGGGTTATTGTGGATAGATTGACTAAGTCGGTTCATTTTATTCCGATTCGTACAGATTACTCACTTGATAAGCTAACTGATTTGTATGTTTCTTAGATTGTGAGATTACACGGAGTACCTATTTCCATTGTTTTGAATAGAGATTCGAGGTTCACATCGCGGTTTTAGAAGAAACTACAAGATGCATTAGGTACGAAATTAAATTTCAGCACAGCTTTCCATCCGCAAATAGATGGTCAGTCTGAACGAATCATTCAGATACTTGAGGATATGTTGAGATATTGTATTCTCGAGTTTGAAGGTACATGGGAACGATACTTACCTTTGATTGAATTTGCATACAATAATAGCTTTCAATCGAGTATCAAAATGGCACCTTATGAGGCTTTGTACGGTCGTAAATGTCGTACATCATTGTATTGGACTGAGCTCAGTGAAAATAAGATACACGGGGTCAATTTGATCAGAGAGACGGAACAGAAAGTGAAAGTAATCCGTGAAAGTTTGAAAACAACATCAGATCGTCAGAAATTGTATGCGGACTTGAAACAAAAAGATATAGAATTTCATATCGGAGATAAAGTCTTTTTGAAAGTCTCACCATGGAAGAAAATACTTAGATTCGGTCGTAAAGGCAAATTGAGTCCGAGATTTATTGGGCCGTATGAGATTGTAGAGCGTATCGGGCCGGTTGCTTATAGACTGTTATTGCCACCTGAGCTAGAAAAGATCCATAATGTATTCCATGTTTCGATGCTTCGTTGATATCGATCTGATCCCTCACATGTGATTATCCCTCTAAAATGGAGATTAAGTCCGATATGACATATGAGGAAGAACCGATTCGCATCCTGGCTTACAAGGTTAAAGAATTGTGAAATAAAAAATTCTGTTAGTTAAGGTATTGTGGCATAAATACGGAGTTGAGAAAGCAACGTGAGAGCCAGAGGATACAATGAAAGAGCATTATCCGAACCTATTCACCGATAAGATTTTCAGGGACGAAAATCCCTAAGGGGGGAGAGTTGTAACAGCCTGATTTAGACCCTAATTGGAACGGTGGTTTCGCTACCATGAATCCGAGTCATAAACATGTTTTAAAATTATTTTATGTGTTTATTATGTGTAAATTTGTGTGTGAAATTTTATTGATTTAATTTTGTCGTTTGAGTGTCCGATTAAATAAAAAGACTTAATCGCATAAAATGAAAACTTGATAGTTTAATGTGTGAGGACCAAATTGTTGATGTCTTTATAATATGAAGCCTTTATGTTGTGATTGGGCCATTTTTAGTATTAGTGGACGGCAATGGACATGTTATATATGATAATATAAAATTTTAACTAAGGTTAATTTAGTAAATTAATAATATAAGTTAATATAATATAAAACATATCATAAAAATCAAAGCCATTTATGTGTTCATTATCTTTTTTCTTACTGAAACTTAACAAAAAGAAAAAGAAATAAAAGAAACCTAGGTTTGACCACTTTCCAAGCTTGATTAAGGTATGTGTTTAGCTCAGTTTTTTATAATTTCTATGTTTTTGAGATCGTTGCTAAGTTATCTTCAAGACCCATGCTTGAATTTTTTTATTTTGGTGAATATTTTGAATTATGCCATTGTTGAATGCTTGTGATTTTTGTTGATTGATGATGAAATATGAAAGATATGATTTGGGTTAACATGTTTTGTGTTGGAGTTTTTGATGATTTTGAGTAATTAGGACTAAATTGCAAAAATAATAATTTGAGGGACTAAATGTGAAATAAATGAAGTTTATGGACTTGTATGAACACTAAGAACATTTGGCCTAACATGAGTGTGCTGAAATTTTGTATATTTTGTGTTTTGTGCAATAGGGACTAAATTGTAAAAAGTGTAAAATGTTAGGGGTAAAATGGTAATTTGCCCATTTATTTTTTTGGACTAAATTGAATGAAAATATGTTTGAATGATTTAATTTGAATATGTTTAGATCAAGAACCAAAGAAATTGGATTTGGATTCGGGGAAAACAAAAGTTGTCGACTAGTCGTCCCATTCCGTTTTACATCGTCTGAGGTAAGTTTATAAGCAAATAGACGTACTTAATTTTAATTAAATGCAAATTATATATGCTGAAATGAAATATGTGAATTTATATTTACAATAGCCGAATGTATACAAGCTTGGCTACTTTATTTCTGAATCCGTTTCGGTCGAGTTACGATGTCTGAAAGTCCCATATGAACCTTAGGAATAGCTAGGATACATATGTCATGACATAGGATTCCGATATGTGATGTGCGAGTAAGACCATGGCATCGATATGTGACTCTGATATATGTGTGCGAGTAAAACCCTGTCTGGGACAGTGGCATCGATATGTGATTACATGTAAGACCACGTTTGGGACATTAGCATTGTACGATATATGTGTGATTATCCGAGTGTCCTATCCAATTTCGAATGGTTCATCGGGCAATGATAAGTTGTGAACGAATGTGTAAAATGAGCTAAATGACTAGGTATGAATTAGCTTGTTACCTATTTGAAATAAGGTAAGTAAATAACTTGATATTTGTTACAAATCATGTGTGATGCAAATGAAAAATATATGTGAATATGGTAAGTGTATTCAGCCTTGTGAATAAATAATTTGAATATTCTTGGAATGATTCTTTACTATTTGCATATATGAACATGTATATTCGGCCATATACTTAGTATATGTATATGAAGTTATATTTTGATTTATGAGCTTGTGTATATGTGTGTATGTGTACTAGGGTTATAATAACAACTTGGTTTCGAATGTTGAAAGATAATGTAATTTGGTTTAGTTTAGTGAGATGATTTTATCATTGGGTTGTTTATTTGCTTACGACTTACTAAGCTATTAAAGCTTACTCAATGTATATGTTTGCTTCTGTTTTATAGATTTTGGATCAAGTTACAAGCTCGGTGATCGTCAGTAAAGTTCATCACACTATCTACTATTTTGGTACTTAATAAGTTGAACTCGAATTATGGCATGTATAGGCTAGCCTTGGAGTTGGTTTATTTTGAAAGTGTATGTATAAAAGCCATGCGAAAATGGCTTAACTTTCATGCTTGAGTTTGGTTTTGGTTTAATTATGGCTTAAGTCCATTTTGATTATTATTGTAACAACCCAATTTTGGGGCTAGTCAGAACAGTGGTTTCGAGACCCCAAATTTAAAGTTGGGAAAATTATTTTATTATTATTTTAGAGTCATGGCATGTTTATAGTAGTGTATGAAAAGTTTGGTGAGTTAATTTTGACGTCTATGAGACCAATTGCGAAAAAAGACTAAATCGCATAAAGTGCAAAAGTTTAAATTGATAGCTAAAAGTGTTAAATTGCTATGAATCTTAATTTGGGGGTCTTGAAAGGGCAAAAAGACCCTTAGATCTTAGCTTGGCCGGCCATGGGAGATAAAAATGTTGAAAAGTCAACATTAGGTAATTTGATGACATCATGTATATTATAATAATGCCCTAAGCCTAGCTATCATCTTTCTCTTTCATTCTTTCTTCATTACCACCGATTTTTTAGCCATTTTTAGGGGTTTTGAGCTTCAAAAATTTCAGCAACTCATTCCTCTTGCAAGTAAGTGATTTTCATGACTTTTCTTAATGATTTTTATATTTTTGGACCCCTTGATGCATGAGCTTTCAAATGAGGGTACTATTTTGCAAAATGATTAAGAGTTTAGGGTTTTGCCATGAAAGGATTTGTAATGTTTGCTAAGTTTTTATGAAAGAAAGTGAGTCTTGGGTGTATTATAAACAACTTGTGTGAAAGATGTTAGCATGAAAACACCTAAAAGGATTATTTTGCATAAGTTGTAAAATAGATGATAAATCTATGAAATAGTGGGAATTTGGGGTTAGTATAAGAGTAAAAGGGGTTCGGCTAGGCTTAAGATATGAAGAAATTTGATAAAAATCAATTTTTGGGCCTAAGGGTAAAATGGTTATTTTGTCAAAGTCTAGGGGCAAAATGGTCATTTTACCAAAGATGTGAATTGTCGATCGCTTAATTCTATTTAGTGACTAAATAAGTACATTTTTCTATTATAGATCAAGAATTACCAAATCTGAACCTAGACCGGGGGAAAGCCAAGCAAATCGATTAAATCGACTAGTTGCCACATTTTATGATCCGAAGTAAGTTGTATGTAAATAATACAACTACATTGCTAATGTATGTGTTGAATTGTATTTGAATTAATATAGCATGAATTGCTTGATTGTAGAATTGAGAAAGTATGATGATAATAGAGATAGTAGAGTCCCCGTTTGAACCTAGAAAATAAATCAGATATTCATGCCATGACATATGAGTTATTGTGGGCTAGTGTAAGACATGCCTGGAACATGCATCGGCCATATTACGAGAGCTACTGTAAGACCATGTAAGGGACATGGCATCAACATTGAGATGAGTGCTAGTGTAAGGCATGTCTGGGACATGCATCGGCCTCGAGACGTTAGTTAGTGTAAGACATGTTTGAGACATGCATCGGCTACGAGATGATATTCATTGTAAGACCATGTCAGGGACATGGCATCGACTTGAGATATGAGCCAGTGTAAGACCATGTCTAGGACATGGCATCAGCACCTTACCCCATGTTTGAGGATTATCGAGTACTCGGTAAAGTTTCAAATGGTTCAACGGTGAGAGATACAGTTTAAGCTATTGAGTAAGATATAACCATGTTGTGAGTGGTACAGGTACCTATTTGAAATGTATGAGATATGAGCTCGATATATGCTATGAGATTTATATGGATAGTGATGAGTAAGTTATGCTTATGCCCACTTTTGTGTTATGAGCATGTTGATGAATGGTGAAATTGTTGTTGTATAATTATTTATGTGTAACTTACTAAGTTTTAGGCTTACTCCCTCTCTTTTCCTTTTTCTTATAGTGTCGCCTAACTGGCTCGAGGATCATCGGACGTCGGAGGCAACGATCACACTATCAGCCGGGGCACTCGGTATAGTTAGACTATTTGTTTTTTGAGAATGGCATGTATAGGGCTAGACTTTGATGTTTTGAATCTTTGAAAAATTGGCCAAATGTGTTGGCATGGGTGATTCCCCTTCATTTTGTATTAAGCTTCAAATGATGGCTAATATTCATTTTGACATATGCAAATGATGTTATTTTCATGGATGAGTAAAATGCACAAATGAAATGTTGTCTATTGTGGCTGATTTGGTTGTATGAAATAGTTTTTTATTGGTTTGGGTTGTTATTGTGTAGGTTGTGTAAGTAAGGGTGGCAAAGAGGCTTGGTAAATAGCCTTATATTGTCCATATGGGTAAACACACGGGCGTGTGTCTAGGCCGTGTGTGACACACGGTCTGCCCCATGGGCGTGTGGTCTGGCCGTGTGTCCCTAGCACGTAAATTTTTAAGTCAGTATGCATGGTAATAAACACATGGGCAGAGACACGACCGTGTGTCTCAGCCGTGTGAAGGACACGGCTTAGCACACGGGCGTGTGCCTTGGCTGTGTGACTCTTAAGAATTACTGACGTCAGAAACAGAATGTCCAAGTTTTTGCACATTGGTTAGGATACGGGCGTGTCGTGGCTGTGTGAAGGACACTGGCCAGGGACACGAGCATGTGCTAGGCCGTGTGAAAACCCCTGTAGGTGTGAACTTAGAATTAATTCTACACGGGTGAAGGACACGGGCGTGTCCCTGTATTGTTTAAACTGTGTGAGCCACACGGGCCAATAGCACGATCATGTCAAAATAGTCACACGGGCGTGTTGCCCCTCCCATATGGGCGTGTGCCCTTGTGTCAAGTGTTATTTCTCTAAAGTTGGCTAAAGAACCCGAGTTGGTCTCGAATGATTTTCGATGTGTGTTTTGGGCCTCGTAGGCCCATATTAAGGATGTGTTGATAAGTTTGAGGAAGTTTTAAATTTGTCCAAGTCTTGGAGACTCGAAAATGGTCGTAAGCACGAGTTTAATTTAGGTAATGCATCGTATTCCATCCCGGCGTAGGATACGGGTATGGGGTGTTACAATTATGCTATGTGCCATGGATGATTAGAATTTGTGTTATGTGTTTGTATAATGAGGTTGTTTGATGATTTTGAATGTGGTATGAATGAATCGGCTATGATATATATTTGGTATTGGTTTGAGATCATATTGAAAGTGTATCCAAGATATATGATGTTTGTGAAGTTGTTATGTATTTCAACCATATGTTATATAAAGGTTGTTAATTAACCTAAGGTAAATCATGTAATAGTTAGATAAAAATCAAGATATATGCATGAAGTAAGTTCGGTGTTCACTTATGGACTACATTAATGATATGTATGATACTTGTTTTATTTGTTATGGTAAGTTAGACATATTGGGACTTAGATTTATATAAGGAGATTGGATTAATGATAAAGGATAAGTGTGTATTGGTATTTGGTTATGATATGTTAGTTGTGCTAGTATATGTCTTTACATGTATATATATGCGTTTAAATTATGGTTGATAAGTATATGTGCATGGCTATATAGATTCGTTATTTATTTGTAAGTTTATGAATATGTATAAGTGAATTGTGATAGCCGAATAGATAAAGAATGAAATGGGTTTTATATATAACCAAATGCTTGTTTTTGATTTGTGTTAATATGCAAAACATATGAGTTTCATATAGATTAATATATTATTACCGCATAAATGAATGAAAAGGTTAGTAATGAAATTTATTTCAATTGATGTTTAGTTTTGTACATGCGCATGACTTATTTTATAAAATAAGTCTTATATTTAATTAATGAAGTTATTGATTTGTTATATGTTCCGTATATGTATAATTTGTTTTGATATACATTGGATTGTGTTCTGCCATGTTGTGCATGATATGATTTTAAGATTTGATATTTGATTAAGTAACGAGCATTGATGTGAATAAATCTCAAATTGTAATATGTGATGCATATGTGTATGAACTATATTATGATCAGTAATGCCTCATAATCCTAATCCGGCGACGGATACGGGTTAGGGGTGTTACACACACGCCTGTGTCTCTACCCGTGTGGACAAAATAGGCCATTTATAAAGCCAATTTGCCACCCTTCTCTCATGCATACATAGCAGCCAATTTGGTACCATTTCAATACACATTTTAGCAACCAAAATATGCTATTTCATACATATAACATGCCATCTATCCACAACCATTTCAATTACTCAATTCTATATTCAAAAACATATCAAATCAATATGTCACAATCATCAATCTCACATAACTACTAAATGCATTTACTCATCTATTTATCATTTATATCATGTATCAAAACACGCCTTATCATCATCTATAATCATTCCATAATATACCATTCCTCAAGCATTAATAACTAACCAAATGAGTAACCATTTAGTCATATCAACAACCATGGCAAACAATGTCAAAACACAAGACATTATATACATCACATATAACACTTATCCAACACATAATTTAAGCTAACTTAAATGGCCAAATACATACCAACATTTCCAACAAAAGCAAGCCAAATCTCATGACTATATTAGACTTTAAAACATATCATCAACTCATTAGCCTATACAGGCAATAACCAAGCCACAAGGTGTAAAATACCGAAAATCAATAGCCGGATAGTGTGATGTGATCTCCGTTGACTCCCAAACTTAGCGAACGTTCGAGACACTATAAAACATAGAAAAATAACACAAAGTAAGCTTCATAGCTTAGTAAGTTCGTATGTGAGCCTAAAATGATCACAACATTCATATAGCAATTTGAAATAGATAAATCATTAACATTTAAAGCATCAATTCATGAGCTAACATCAAATTATCCATGTCCTCCTTCGCAAGTTTTCAACTTCATATAACTCAATACTTAAAGTAGTTTTTCATACATACCTGTACTAATACCTTTCTATTTATCACCCTTAATCTTATCAAACCTCCCTAGTTTATAAGTGCTTATGATACAAATTCATCAATTTTCCGATGCCATAGTCCAACTATGGTCTTACACATACATTGCCAATGCCCTACTGTCGTCTTTCTTTCACGTGCCATAACCTGGTTATGGTCTTATTAGTTGATTGCCATATATATTTTTAGTTAAAACATCTATTATTCATATCTCACATAACATTCAATGTATACTTCATTATAGTCAAATAAACAGATTTTGACATGAGGCATACTTATACACAATTCTTTCTTATTTAATATACATAATACAATATGAACTCAACAATTTACTTTCATTCAATTCTCACATAAGTTCTGTACATACCTATATTACTTATTCCGACCCGTACTATAATTCTCGTATTGACTATGCCCATTGAACCACTTGAAATTGTTAAGGATACTCGGTAATCACATAAGCTCGTATAATGCCATATCCCAGATATGGTCTTACATGTTATCACATATCGATGCCACTGTCCCAGACAGGGTCTTACACGTAATCACAGTACAATGGCAATGTCCCAGACATGGGCTTACATGTAATCACATCTCTGTAACCTAATGTCACGACATTTGTATCCTATACTATTCCTAAGGTTTGTACGGGACTTTCGGATGTCATAACTCTGTCTGTTCTTACTCATAATTTCTCATTTGACATTCGTAGCAGTTCAATGTCAAATAAACGTATATAATTCAATTCAATTCAATTCAATTCAATTCAATAATAAATAAACATTTATAGCTCAATTTAATTACGTTTATTAGCATACGAACTTATCTCATTCGTTGTAACGACGAATTCGACTAATCCGATACTTTATTTTCCCCCGTTCTAGATCCGAATCTCATTTTTTCTCAATCTATATAATAAAAAATTTTACTCATTTAATCATTAATTCATTCAATTTAACATAATTTACACATTTTGGCAAAATTACACTTTTGTCCTTATTATTTCATATTTTTGCAATTTAGTCCTTAACACATAAAATATAAAATTCATGAAATTTAAACAATCCCATGTTTAGTAGAATATTACCAATCATATATCAGCCCATATTTTCACTTTATTCATAACTTTTAACCACATAATTTTATAATTTCACAAATTAGTCCATAATTTGCATTTTTACACAAAATCACTTTGTAAAATATGTAAAACTATCATCTAACCTCCATATTTCATCATCAATCATCAAAAAGCATGAATATTCATCAATCGTATCTCACAAAATCTTTAACAGTTTTAAAAACGGAGATACGGGCTAGCTAGATTACGAAGCAACAATCTCAAAAACATAAAAATCATCAAAAATGGAGCTAAAACCGTACATAATCAAGCATTTGAAGCTTGGCCAAACCAAAATATTCTCCCATTTCTAATTTTAGGTTGAGTTTTCAGTGGGAATGATGATAGAAATAAAATATGGCTTTTGGTTTTATTAATTTTAACTTTAATTACTTATTTACCTATTAAACCTTTTAAAACATTTGAAATTACACCAAATGCCACTCCACTATCATCCAATAACTCAAAAATGGGCTATTTGCCACATAAAGACCTTCACTTTAAAGTTCTATAGCTATTTGACACCTTTAGCCTATAGAACACAACTTTTGCACTTTACGCGATTTAGTTATTTTTATCGAATTAACCACTCAAACGGTAAAATTTCTTCACGAAAATTTCACACAACTCTAATATCATGCTGTAAATATTAAAATAATAATAAAATAAATTTTTTGATGTCGAAATGATTGTTCCGATTAACCCTAAAAACGGGTTGTTACATATCATGTACATCATTTGTAACATTTCACTTTCAATCATATAAAAAGTAAGTCATTCGATAACAGTAACTCATCCATTTAAACAGTACTTCATCCATATAGCTGTAATTCATCCGTGTAACACATAGCTTTTTCACATAACTAATAACAGAATTTCAAGTGGTTCATTTACTCAATTACATACATTCATTTCAAATAATTACAAGTATTTAAAAGTTCGATTCTAATTATACGAACTTACCTCGTATCGCTCGGATAACAAATATCGACTAATCGTCAACCTTTCTTTTTCCCCGATCTAGATTCAATCCTTGCTTATCTTGATCTATATATATTTTCAAAATTAGCACATTCAGTATCTGATCTATTCAATTTAACCTTTAGTTCATATTTTGGAAAATTTACACATTTGCCCTTAATATTTCACACTTTTACAATTTGGTCCCTATCACATAAAATTGCAAATTCATGCAATTAATCACAAACCCATGCTTAGCCGAATTTTAATGGAGTCCCTAGCAGCCTATACCTTTTATTTATTCACACTTTTACCCATAAAATTTTACATTTTCACAAATTAATCCCTTTTTGACATTTTTGTCAAAAATCACTTTTCAAAACTAGTTTAACTATCAAAAACTATTCAAAATCCATCATCAACCATAAAATTACTCAAGAATTCAACAATGGCAACATGATAAATCTTTAACAGTTTTGAAATTTAAGGTACGTGCTAGCTAAAATACGAAGCAACGATCTCAAAAAAGTAGAAATCATTAAAAATGGAATAAAAATCGTTCCTTAATGAGCAATTTAACCAAGGACGAACTGAAAACCTAAAGAATAACTTTATTTCTCTTCAATATTTGGCTATCTAGGAAGATGATAACATCAAATTGTTTTATTTCTTTTGTTTTAGTACATTAATACATAATTTACTATTTTAACATTATTAATATAACTTAAAAATCATTTAATGGTTGTCCAAAATTGTCCACTCATCTTTCAAATGACTCAATTAATATTTAAGGCCACCATAATTAAAATCCAAAGCTATTTGACACGTTTAACTAATAGAACATGCATTTTACATTTTACGCGATTTAGTCCTTTTTACCAAATTAACCATTTAAACGATAAAATTTCTTCATGAAATTTTCACACAGTCATTCAATCATGCTATAAATATTAAAATAATAATAAAATAAATATTTCAACTTTGGATTTGTGGTTATGAAACCACTGTTCTGATTTGACTGAAAATGGGCTGTTACACAGTGCCTTTAATTTTAACTTCGGCATGAAAATGTTCAACACCAGTAACACTCACCCAGGCACACCATCAAGGTACGAGGGTGGGTCAAACATAAGTAATTTAGGGTTGACATCAGATTTTTAAGAACAGATGATCTACTCGTGACAACCTCAACTGACCAGGGCATATTCAACCTTGGACTTGCAAATGAGGTTGATAATGAAGCGGGAGAAGAGAGCGAATAGGTCGTGTAAAACCCATTTTCAGTGGCGTCAGAAATAGTGGTTCGGGACCACAATTCTAATAAGTGGGTTAGTATTTTAATATTTATTTAATGTTTATGAGCATGTATTAGGGTCATATTAAATTTTTGTTAAGAAATTTTAATGTTTAAATAGGTAATTAAGTAAAAAGGCTTAGATTGTAAAAGTTACAAAAGTTGATGTTTATTAGTTAAAAGTATTAAATGGTTATGAAACCTTAAACTAATGGACTTAATGGATAAATATACCATACCATTAGTTAGTGGATGAGTATGGTATTGTTTTTGGTGTAATTTTGATAATTTAAAAGGGTTAATTTTGTAATTATATAAATTAAAAATTAAGAAAAAGATGACAAATAGTTTATCATCATCTTCCTATCTTTTTCTTGTTCAAAACCATGAAAACCATAGCCAAGGGAAGAACTAGGTTCAACCAAGCTCATTTCTATTGCACGGTAATTTAGTTTTGTCTCGTTTTTAGTGATTTTTATGTGTTTGAGCTCGTATTAGCTTAATCTAGCTAGCCCAGGGGTCAATTTGTAAATTTGTTAAAAATTTAGGGACTTGTCATGAATGACTTTGTAGTGATTGTGAATTTAATTGATAGATTATTAAGCTTGTTTGTTTAATAGACATATTTTGTTAAGTGATTTTTAATGATTTTGTGTTGAAGGACTTGTTTGAGAAAATAGTAAAAGTCATTGATAATTTTGTGAAATGGTTGAAAATATGGGTTGTTTATGAGCCTTATGAAAATTGGTCAGCACGATTTTTAGTTAAAAATGTTGAATTTGTAAGTTTCGGGTTTAGGGGCTAAATTGCACAATAGTTAAAATGTTAGGGGTAATTTCATAATTTCACATTAAAATGGATTATAGGTTTTAATTAATTGTTTTACGTTATTTGGATTGTTTAATTAAGTTAAATTACTTTTTAGATTAAGATACGAATCAACTTGACTTAAACTAAGGAAAAGCTAAAATGTCATATTAGTAGTCGGCTTCATTTTTACAAACGTTTTTGTCGAGGTAAGTTCGTTTTTCATTTAAAGTATTTCATTTGGAAATTATGATGTAAAACGATATTCTTTAAATACTTATTTATGAAACGGTTTTTGGATTTTCTTGAATTGAGAAAAGGAAAAGACCATGGTTGAAAAATACCATGGCACTCCAGAATCAATGAAAAGGATAAAAAGGTTATTTATGAAAAGGTTATCGATGAAAAGGTTGTCGATAAGAAGATTATCGATTGAAAAGGTTATGGATTGAAAAGGTTATTCAAATAATATATATGTGTTATGTAAAGTGATTCTATTTGTGATTTGTTTGTTCCTTTATTTGAACTTACTACGCAAATACATGCTCATGTTATTTGTATTTTCCCTTGTAGATCACGAAAGGCTTGGTTGGTTAGAAGGTCAAGTGGGGCATTCACACTATCCATCCTTTTTCTCGGTAGATGTTTAGATTATTTTGTATTTGGTTATGAATGGCATGTATTAGGACCTTTTTGTTTAAATTATCCATGTCATTTACGGTATTTGAATTGGTAACTTTTGGTTACATGTATATATGTTTTGGTACTTGATCAAATGGTTTTGTTATAAATGCCTGTGGTATTTTGGTTGATGTTTATGATGATGTATGTATATATATTATAAGTTATTTAAATGTGAATTGAAAGAGATAGAATATTGAGTAGGTCCATTATGTATGTTTTAGGTGATAATTGAGTTGGAATTTTAGATTCTTGAAAGTGATTGTTGATGATATGATTGAATGGCATTAGCTAGATGATTATATATTACTTTTGACGAATCTAAGTACCATTTACTTTGGTGTTGGTTAAAAGTTTGGTTTTGATTCATTTTTGCATAAAATGTGGTTCCTTTTGATGACATATTGATTTGGTTTATAAAATGGTTGATTTGGTATATTTTGGAGTGTACTTGTAGGTGTTTTGGACATATGAATGCATGTGTAAATGGTGTGTCTTGGGGTGCAAGTTTCGGGTTTGATTTGGCTTGTTTTAGGGCAACTTATGCAGTACAAGACCTGGGATACATTCTGTCACATGACCACCCCACGCGGCCGTGTGTCATTATTGTTTCAGGTGCAGGTTTCACATGGTCTGAGGCATAGCCCACGACACGGCCGTGTGTCTTAATTCAGTATGTAATACGGTCGAGCACATGGCCAATGACACTACCATGTGACCTAACATTGAATATGCATGCGGTTTGGCCCACGACTTGTAACACGTCCATGTGACCTTATTTCAAATTCTCACATAGGCAAACACACGAGATGGGATATGGCTGTGTGTCTCTACTTCAAAATTCCATACGGTCTGGGCTATGTCACATGGCTTGCCACATGACCGTGTGACTCTTGTTTCCAAAATTTTCAAGTTTTTTCAAATTTTTCTTTCTTTCGAATTGATCCCTGAATGTTCCCAAGTTTTTTAGGGCACCATGTAACATCTCAATTTCAATAGTGTCAGAAACAATTGTTTCAGGACACAATTTCGATGAGTTTATTATTTTAATATTTATTTAAAGTCTATGGGATAATATTAGGGTCATATTAAAGTTTTGTTAAGAAATTTTTAAGTTTAAATGGTTAATTAGGTAAAAAAAAGACTAAATTGAAAAAGGTGTAAAAGTTGAATTCAATTAGTTAAAAGGGCTAAATGGCCATGAGAAGGTAAATTGAAGGATGTAGTTGGTAAATATACTATATTGTATGCTAGTGGATGTGCATGGATATGTTTTATTGAAAATTTTAATTAATGATAAGGGTAAAGTAAAGAAAAGATAAAACAAAGCTATCATTTTCTTCATTTTTGTTTCCAAAATTGATTCACCATTGCTAAGATTTCTATGTTTCGGCCAAGGTTTATTTCACATGCATGGTATGTAATTTTTGCCTGTTTTCAGTAATTTTATGTTTTTGAGCTCGTTTTAACTTAATTTAGCTAGTCTGGGGGTTAATTTTCAAAACTGTTAAAGGTTGAGGGACTTACCATGATTATTTTTTAATTTTTTTATGTTAGTTGATAGATTATTAACTTTAGTTGCTAAACAAACATGTTTTGTTAAGTGATTTTTAATGAAATTGTATTTAGGGATTTATTTGTGAAAATAGTAAAATTTCATGGTAATATTGTTAAATGATGATTTAAGTGGGTTGATATGAGTCCCTAAGAAATTCGGCTAGCTTGCATGGAGGATTAAAATGGTTAAATTTCAAGTTACGAGCTTAAGGAAAAAATTGTGAAAAGTTAAAATATTAGGGGTAACCTTATTATTTTATATAAATATGAGTTATGGATTGAATGAAAAAATTGTGAAAAGTTAAAATATTAGGGGTAACTTTATTATTTTATATAAATATGAGTTATGGATTGAATTGAATTCTTGAAGTACTTAATTGAATGAAATTATATATTTAGATCAAGATAAACAACAGTCGAACTTAAATCGAGGAAAGGCTCAAACTTTGGATTAGTTTGCTACTCTACTTCTACGACCATAGTTATCGAGGTAAGTTTGTATGAATTACAATTGTATTAATGTTAGTTAAATTGACTATCTATTATATTGTGTTAGCTCTAAATGGATTTGAATATACATGTATCAATGCTATGAATAATTGACGGATAACGAATCCTATTTGAACCTTAAGAATTCTTAGGATATGAATGACATGTAATTAGGGATTTCAGGTTTCGAGTGCTAGTCTTGAATGTCCTACCAATTGTTGAGGTCCTGCATTTGTTGTGGATTCTCCATAGCTCATATAAGCAACATCGTGTAGCTAACATTTTGACCTACAACTCGTGTGAGCAGGCCATTTCATAACTCGTGTGAGTACTATTGTAAAGGAAAAGTTACGGTTATATGGAAAGACACATTATGTGTGAGCATTCCTGAGTATCTGATACAATTCTAGATGGTTTAACAGGTAAGTAAAGGAATGGCATGGTAAGTACACAATGGGATATTGAATCATGATCTATAAAATGGTTAATGTAATAAATGATGTGCATATAAAAATCTACTTATATTATGGTTGAATTCACATGTATCATGGATGAGCTTACTAACTTGTGAGTATGATGGTGCTTGTATAGGCTTTCCTAAGCTTATGGTCTTGGTAATGATATTGTGCTTATTCCATAGTTTGTCCTAAAGAAATTGTAAGTTATGTTTGAGGTATACGAGCTTACTAAGCACTCGTTACTTATGTAGTTACTTTCCTTTGTTTTATAAATTATTGAAAGCTCGATCGGTTGGATGCTTGTGGGGATCAATCACACTATCCATCAATCAGTTCGGTAGTTTTTGAATATTTTGGCCAAAGTTATAAATGGCATGTATAGGACATTTTGTAATGATATTTCTTGAATGTGCAATGGATGTTTTGGTATGCATATGCTTTGAAGTTTATGTTTTGTTTAATGGACTTTAATGCATTACCAAGTTAGGTCATTTTGGCCTCTTTTAAATGCTTGTATATAAGATCCTTTTTGGTATGTTTGTGATGGCATGTAAATGGTCTTATGTGATTTCATTTGGTAGACAAAAGAACTAGGTTCTATGCTTGAAATGTGGTTATGTTGCTTTGATTTGATAATGATGTTTTGACACAAATGTGGTGCCTTTGAATGGCATATTGGTTAGATGAATTAGCATGTTTGAAATGGTATGTTTAAGTGTATTTGAATGATGTTTAAATCTCTTTAATGTGTGCTCAAATGGGATGGTTGGTTAGGTGTGTTTTGGCCTTGAAATGGCTTGATTTTAGGGTCAAATTATGGATCAAACGGCCTGGGACACGGGCTATCACACGGTCTAGCTACATGGTCATGTGTCATTTGTAAATTTTAGGTGTATTAAGTTAGTGAGTTACACGGCCTAGCACATGGCCTGCGACACGGCCGTGTGTTGTAACTCAGAGAGTTACACGGTCTGGCACACGGCCTGCGACACGGCCATGTAACACAACTCAATGTGTTACACGGGTGGAGACATGGGCTAGGACATGATCGTGTGTCCCATTATTTGATTGTTACACGGCCTGAGCTATGTCACACGGTCGTGTGACCCCTGTTTTCAAGATTTTGTAACTCTTTTCTCAAATATTCTATTTTGTTTCAAATTAGTCTCGAATTGTTTCTAATCTACTTTTAGGGTGTAACGCCCCTTACCCATATTCAATGTCGGAACAGGATATGAGGCATTACCAGACTTAAACACAATTAAACATACACAAATTGTGGTCATAAAATTTCAGTCCAAATTAAATATTATTCAAACACATGATTAAAGTCCCTCATACAGGCCTACGAGGCCTAACATATTCGTTAGAGATAATCCGGGACCAAATAGAAAACTTTTAAAGTTTTGAGATGACTTAAAAAAATTTTATCTTGAAACTGGGCCATACGCCCGTGTGAATAGGGACACGCCCGTGTGGGTAGGCCGTGTGGTCACACACGCCCGTGTCCCAAGCCCTTGGAGCTCTCTAACTTACATTCAAGAAGAAACTTGAGTCACACGGCCTGAGTATACGCTCGTGTTGATAGGCCGTATGGTAATTTAATTTCACAATTAAGGTGCAGACTTCACATGGTCGTATCACACGGCCATATTAAAGTTCGTGTGCATCACATGGCCAAGCCACATGCCCGTGTGCTAGGCCATGTGCCTAAACTTAGACATTCTGTTTCTCATTTTTAAGTTGCAGGGGACACACTGTCGGACTATATGCCCATGAGGCAGATCGTGTGTCACACACGGCTTAGAAACATGCCCGTGTGTCTACCCGTGTGGACAATATAGGGTTATTTACCAAGCCTCATTGCCACCCTTACATACCTATTTTCATACAAATGCCAACCAATACTAAAACGAGTATAATTTCTATAATCAAATCAGCCGTAATAGATATTCATTCAACCATGAAGATGCATCTTTTATAAACTCAAAATGAATGTTAACCATCATTCAAGGCTTAATACAAATTGTGGGATCTATCCCAAGCCAGCACATTTGGCCAACTTCTCAAAGACATAAAATAATGAAGTCTAAGCCCTATACATGCCATATTCAAAAATATAAATCCAACTATACCGAAGGCTTCGGTTGGTAGTGTGATCAATATCTTTGACTTTCGATGATCCTTGAGCTAGTTAGGCGGCATTCGGATTACAAAATGTACACGACTAATCGGTTTAGTTGATTTGTTTGGCCTTCCCCTAGTCTAGGTTCAAATTTGGTAAATCTTGATTTGCAAGAGGGATAAGTGGCTGAAATTTTGAAGCTTTCAAACCCTCACAATGGCTGATATTTTCGGTGGTAGAGAAGAAGATGAAAATGTGATATCATCTTTTTCTTATTTTTATTTCTATTTTAGTAAAATTAGCCACCAAACCCACCAAACTTTTGACTTTTTGACCAATTTGCTCCCTATGGCCGGCCAAGCTCTTAGGAAAGGTTTTAATTTCCCTTTAAAGACCCCCAATTTTTATTCTCTAGCTATTTGACAACTTCTGCTATCAATTTAGGACTTTTGCATTTTATGCGATTTCGTCTTTTTTTGCAATTAAGCTCATAAACGTAAAATTACTTCACCAAATTTTTCATGCAGTCTTAAAAACATGCTATAACATCTAAATAATAATAAAATAATTTTCCTAACATCGAATTTGTGGTCTCGAGGCCACTACTCCAACTAGACCCTAAATAGGGCTGTTATATTTCTCCCCCCTTAGGGATTTTCATCCCCGAAAATCTTACCGGTGAATTAGTTTGGGTACTGATCTCTCATAGTCTCCTCGGGTTCGCATGTGGCTTCCTCGAATCCATGTCTATGCCAAAAGACTTTCACGAGTGCTATAGTCTTATTCCTCAGCTGTTTGACTTCCCGAGCCAAAATCTTGACCGGCTCTTCGCCATAAGTCATGTTCGGATGAATCTCAACCTCTGACGGCGTAATCACATGCAAAGGGTCTGATCTATATCGACTTAGCATGGACACATGAAACAAGTCGTAGATCTTTTCCAATTCTAGTGGAAAATCCAATCGATAGGCAACTAACCCTACTTTCACAGTAACCACATAAGGTCCTATGAAACGAGGAATCAACTTGCCTTTTCTACCAAATCTGAGGACTTTCCTCCATGGAGATACTTTTAAAAATACCTTATCACCGACTTGAAACTCAATTTCATTTCGTTTCAAATCTGTATATGATTTTTATCTATCTGAGGCAGCCCTCAAGTAGTCACGAATCACTCTAACTTTCTCTTCAGTCTCCTTGACTAATTCGACCCCGTGAATCTGACCCTCTCTAAGCTCGGTCCAATATAAGGGCGTCCGGCACTTTCGCCCATACAAAGCCTTATAAGGCGTCGTTTTCAGACTTGTCTGATAACTTTTATTATAGGCGAATTCAACCAATGGTAGATGCTTTTCCCAACTGCCTTGGAACTCAAGGATGCAACACCATAACATGTCCTCTAATATTTGAATTACTCTCTCTGACTGACCGTCAGTTTGTGGATGGAAAGCTGTGCTAAAACTCAACTTTGTTCCCAAAGCCTCTTGTAAATTTTTCCAAAACCTCGAGATAAATCTCGGGTCTCTATCTGAAATAATTGATATGGGCACCCCGTGTAGTCTCACAATCTCAGAAATGTACAAGTCGGCTAATCTCTCAAGGGAGTAGTCAGTACGCACAGGTATGAAGTGTGCCGACTTTATTAGCCTATCCACAACAACCCAAACAACATCCTTTTTCTTCGAGGTTACCAGCTAACCCGTTACAAAATCCATAGTGATTCGATCCCACTTCCAGTCGGGGACCATGATAGGCTGAAGTAGACCCGAAGGTACTTGGTGTTCAGCCTTCACTTGCTGACACACTAGGCACTTAAACACAAACTCTGAAATGTCTCTTTTCATACCCGACCACCAATACATTTTCTTAAGGTCGTTGTACATTTTCACACTGCCCGGGTGGATGGACAAACAACCACTATGTGCCTCTCTCAGAATCTTCTAAATAAGCTCATTGTCCTTGGGTACACAAACTCTGTCTTTGAACATTATACATCTATCGGTACCAATACAAAAATCTGATTCAATTCCCGACTCACACTGAGTTCTCTTGGCTTGTAATTTCTCATCATCTTTTTGAGCTTCTCGGATCTCTTGAGGAAATGTCAGTCTAGTTCTCATCTCTGTTAGAACTAAACCATCACCAGACAAAGCCATATTGACATTCATTGCTCTCAGCGCGAATAATGATTTTCTACTCAATGCATCGGCGATGACGTTCGCTTTTCCCAAATGGTAATCTATTATCAACTCGTAATCCTTTAACAGCTCTAACCATCAGTGTTGCCGCAAATTCAACTCCTTTTGAGTCATCAAGTACTTTAAGCTCTTATGGTCAGTGAATACCTGACATTTCTCGCCATATAAATGGTGTCTCCAAATTTTCAACGCGAATACGATGGCAGCCAACTCTAAATCATGCGTCGAGTAGTTCTTCTCGTGTGGCTTCAATTGTCTTGAAGCGTAAGCGATGACCTTACCTTCTTGCACAAGCACACACCCCGAACCATTCAAGGAGGTATTGCTATATACCACAAACTCCTTGCCCGACTCCGGTTGCACTAACACTAGGGCTTCGGTCAACAGAGCCTTTAATTTCTCGAAACTCCGTTGACACTTTTCTGTCCATTCAAACTTGACCTCCTTTTGTAGTAGCATTGTCATCAGCGTAACTATCATAGAGAATCCGTTTACAAAATGTCTGTAATATCCAACCAAACCGAGAAAGCTTCGGACCTCAATCACATTCCTCGGCGGTTTTCACTCAATAATAGTCAAGATCTTGCTCGGGTCAACTCTAATCTCGTCACCCGACACAATGTGTCCTAAAAATCTGACCTCTTTAAGCCAAAATTCACTCTTACTAAACTTGGTGTAAAGCCACTTATCTCTCAAAGTCTGCGACACAACTCTCAGATGCTCCGCGTGCTCGCTTTTATTACGCGAATAAACCAATATGTCATCGATAAATACGATGAAAAACTTATCCAGATACAGTCGAAAAATGCGGTTCATCAAATCCATAAACACCCTGGGGCATTAGTCAATCCAAAGGGCATGACGAGGAACTCATAATGTCCATATCTCGTCTGGAAAGCAGTCTTTGGTACATCTTGCTCTTTTACTCTTAACTGGTAGTATCCAGATCTTAGATCAATCTTGGAAAATACCGTGGCTCACTTTAACTGATCAAACAGGTCGTTGATCCTTGGCAAAGGATATTTGTTCTTCACTGTTACTTTATTGAGCTGTCTATAGTCGATACTTAATCTCATCGACCCATCTTTCTTTTTCACGAAGAGTATTGGAGCACCCCATGGCGAAAAACTCAGTCTCGCAAAGCCCTTGCCCGTTAGCTCTTGCAACTGTGCTTTCAACTCCTTTAGCTCCATTGGAGCCATCCTATACAAAGCAATCGAGATGGGTGTCGTATCAGGGGCCAACTAAATTCCAAACTCGACTTCCCCCACCGGAGGCAATCCGGGTAATTCTTCCGGAAACACGTCTGTAAACTCACAAACCACTAGTACCGGTTCAATCTTTAACTCAGACACTTGAGTATTCAACAGAAAAGCTAGATAAGCCTCATATCCTTTCCTCAAATATTTCTTGGTAGTTAAAGACGATATTACTACAGGCAGATTATCTGACCCATCTGGTCTAACTCGAAGAACATTCCCGTCTTCACATTTCAACTCAATTATCTTTTTCCCGTAGTCTACTACAACACTATGAGTAGTCAAACAATCCTTCCCAAGGATTACATCAAACTCATTAAATGACAACAACATCAAGTTAGCCGAAAAACAATGACCTCTAATTATCAAAGGGCAATTTCTACTTACTTGGTCCACTAGTACATGTCTGCCTAAAGGATTGGACACTTTTATTACAAACTCAGTGGACTCTACTAGCATACTCATACGACATATCAATTCCATACAAATATAATAGTGAGTAGATCTCGGGTTAATTAAAGCAACAACAGATATTTCAGGGATAGAAAATGTACTCGTGATCACGTCGGGAGACTCTGCCTCTTCCCGAGCTCGAATAGCATAAGTCCTTGCAGGCGCTCTACCCTCGGACCTCACCGCAGCATCTCTTAGCATGCTTCTACTGCTAGCCCCACTTCCTGGGTTCTTTTGTGGCCTACCCCTCAAAGGAGCACTACTCGCTTTCATATCTTGTTTTCTCTCTCTCTCTCATCCAATTCAGGAAAATCGCAGATGAAGTGCTCCAATGATCCGCACTTGAAATAGCCTTTTTCATTCCCTCGGCACTCGCCAAAATGATGCCTACCACATTGCGAGCATCCTGGCCTATTTGGCCGAGTGCTACCAACACTTGCGACTGAAGCGGTCTGGGCTTTAGAAGTTGTGTTCTGCCGGTTCTTATTCCTATTCAAAAACCCTACCGAAGCGTTCGATCGAGTAGTGAATTCCTTCGATCTTTTAGATGAGGATTGATGTGATTTCCCCATCTGTATCTTCTTTGAATCTCGCAACTCAAAAGTTACTTTCTTCCTTTCTTTAATCAGCTCTTTTACCTTACATGCTCTTTCAACAAGTGCTACAAATTTCCGCAGCTCTAAGATGCCAATAAACACTCAGATATCTTCATTGAGGCCGCCCTCAAACATCTTACACATGGTGGCTTCTGTAGATACGCACTCCTGCGCATACTTGCTAAGCCTCACAAACTCACCTTCATATTCCGTCACTGACATTCGACCTTGCTTTAGTTCTAGGAATTCCTTCCTCTTTTGGTCTATGAATCTTTGGCTAATATACTTTTTCCAAAATTCATCCTGGAGGAATTCCCATGTGATTCTCTCTCTCTCAGTATGACAGACACGAGAGTGTTCCACCACTGATAAGCTGAATCCCGTAGAAGCGACACTGCACATTTCACGCACTCTTCAGGTGTGCATGATAGTTCATCAAATACCCTAATGGTATTTTCTAGCCAAAACTCTGCTCTCTCTGGGTCATCATCTATGCTAGCTCGAAATTCCTCGGCCCCTTGTTTCCAGATCTTATCCACTGGAGTCTTCTCTCTTCTAAATATGATTGCGCCTTTTGGAGCTACCGGGGCATACTGAACAATCAGAAGAGGTGAGGGAGGTAGAGTGTTCGGGTTCACACGAATAAACTCTGTGTACCAAGTGTCCATCATTTGGAGGTAGGCTTCTCTAGCCCCTCTGCCCTGGCCTATAGTTACGAGCTCACTCTCTACTGGCACGACCCCTTCAGTGGGAGCCGGCGCGTTACTTTCCATGTCATCTGCCATGGCTCTATCAAGATCCATTTATTATATAAAAACATAATTTATAATCATCAAAAATTGTCACACTATCAATATATAATTATGGCATGAATGGCTAGACTCGTACTGTCGCTAGGTTAGTCCTAGAACCGACTAAACCATAGCTTTGATACCACTAAATGTAATGCTCTTTACCCATATTCAACGCCAAAATAGGGTATAAGGCGTTACCAGACTTAAACACAATTAAACATACACAAATTATGGTCATAGAATTTCAGTCCAAATTAAATATTATTCAAACACATAATTAAAGTCCCTCATATAGGCCTACGAGGCCTAAAATATTCGTTAGAGATAATCCAGGACCAAACAAAAAACTTTCAGAGTTCTAAGATGACTTAAGAAAATTTTATCTTGAAACTGGGCCACACGCCTGTATGAATACGGACACTCCCGTGTGGGTAGGCCGTGTGGTCACATACGCCCGTGTCCCAAGCCCGTCGAGCTCTCTGATTTACATTCAAGAAGAAACTTGAGTCACACGGCCCGAGTACACGCTTGTGTTGCTAGGCCGTGTGGTAATTTAATTTCACAATTAAGGTGCAGACTTCACACGGCTGTATCACACGACCATATTAAAGTTCGTGTGCGTCACACGGCCAAGCCACACGCTCATGTGGTAGGCCGTGTGCCTAAACCTGGACATTCTGTTTCTCATTTTTAAGTTGCAGGGGACACATGGCTGGACTACATGCTGATGGGACAGACCGTGTGTCACACACGGCCTAGAAACACGCCCGTGTGTCTATCCGTGTGGACAGTATAAGGCTATTTACCAAGCCTCATTGCCAACCAATACTAAAACGAGCATAAATTCTATAATCAAATCAACCATAATAGATATTCATTCAACCATGAATATGCATCTTTTATAAACTCAAAATTAATGTTAACCACCATTCAAGGCTTAATACAAATTGTGGGATCTATCCCAAGCCAGCACATTTGGCCAACTTGTCAAAGACACAAAATAATGAAGTCTAAGCTCTATACATGCCATATTCAAAAATATAAATCCAACTATACCGAAGGCTTCGGTTGATAGTGTGATCAATATCTTTGACTTCTAGTGATCCTTGAGCTAGTTAGGTGGCATTCGTATTACAAAACGTACACGACTAGTCGGTTTAGTCGATTTGTTTGGCCTTTCCCTAGTCTAGGTTCTAATTCGGTAAATCTTGATTTGCAAGAGGGATAAGTGAATGAAATTTTTAAGCTTTCAAATCCCCACAATAGCTGATATTTTCAGTGGTAGTGAAGAAGATGAAAATGTGATATCATCTTTTTCTTATTTTTATTTCTATTTTAGTCAAATTAGCCACCAAACCCACCAAACTTTTGACTTTTTGACCAATTTGCTCCCTATGGCCGGCCAAGCTCTTAATAAAGGGTCTAATTGCCCTTTAAAGACCCCCAATTTTTATTCTCTAGCTATTTGACAACTTCTGCTATCAATTTAGGACTTTTGCATTTTATGCGATTTAGTCCTTTTTCACAATTAAGCTCAGAAACGCTAAAATTACTTCACCAAAATTTTCATGCACTCTTAAAAATATTCTATAACATCTAAATAATAATAAATAATTTTCCTGACATCAAATTTGTGGTCCCGAGGCCACTATTCCAACTAGGCCCTAAATCGGGTTGTTACATAGGGCCTCAAAGGCTCGATTTAAGGACCAAATGCATATGTTTGATTGGTATGTAATCTGATTAATTTATTTAATGATATGATGTTAAATGTTGTTCTGATTGTTCGATAATGCTTTGTAACCCGAGTCTAGCGATAGAGACATGTTAGGGTGTTAAATTTAGTGGTGTCAGAGCTACGGTTTAGTCGATGCTCGAACTAAACGTAGCATGTATGGAGTTTAGAAAATATGTCATTATATAACCAGTGATAATGTGATATCTTCTAACTCAAATTCAATTATGTTTTCATATATACAAAAGATGTCATCCAACCGAGCTAATTCTAATGAGGTTATAGTAATGCGCAAGCCTCTATTCATGAAGCAGTTAGTAGTGGGCCCGTAGCTGAGGCTAAAGAAGTGAGACGAAAGAAGCATTCTTCCAAATAATGTTTGAGTGGTTCTCTTAATTTGTTAGAACGAACTCGGTTGCTCAACGACCTCCACCCCATCCCGTACCCTAACCTGTCCCCATTATTTCTCAAGGTTTAGAACTGGGACGAATGAATAGATCTCCACTTGATAAAATTCATAAGTATCGGGCTGATTACGCAGTACTAGGGAAGATGATCTAGAAAAGGTTGAGTTTTGGATAGAGCATATTATCAAAGTTTTCGATGAATTGTCTTGCTCTCTTGTTGATAGTTTGAAATGTGTGATATCATTGCTAAAAGACTTAACGTATTAGTGGTGGAATACTTTGATTGCAGTAATACCAAAAGATCGCGTGAATTGAGATTTCTTTTAAACTAAATTTAAAAAGAAATACATCAGTCAGAGATACCTTGATAAGAAAAGAAAAAGGTTTTTAGTGTTGAAGCAAGGCCATAGGTCTATCACAGAATATGAAAGTGAATTTGTGTAACTTAGCAAGTATGCTCAGAAACGTATACCATCATAAGCTGTTATGTGCACTCGATTTGAAGATGGTTTAAATGAAGATATCAAAATGTTAGTTGGGATTTTGGAATTGAAAGAATTCATGGTTTTGGTGGATTGAGCACATAAAGCTGAAGAACTTAGCAAAGCTAAAAGAAAGGTAGATTACGAGGCTTGTGACACTAGTAAACGACTTATAGGAAATAACTTTCATCTCCATCAAAGAAATTAAAAGAATTTCACAGTCATACATCAGCTTCGGTGGGATTTTTAGGAACAGGTAAAAGGAAGCAACATTCAAATTAGAGACCTCAAGCTACTTCTGTAGCAAGTGTGGGTAGTGTTCGAAATAATAAACCGAAATGTCAATAGTAAAATAGGTGACATTTCAGGGAGTGCAAATTGAGAGATGGATCGTGCTTTAAATGTGGTTCCTATGACCATTTTCTTCAATATTGGCCTGAAAGATCTCTAGAGAGAAAGCTTAGAACACTCGTTTGAGTAACACTACTGCGAGAGGGAGACCATCCAGAAATAGTGGTAATGCAGGAAATAGTCAAAGTACGATGAAAGATTCTGTAGCACCCCTTACCCGTACCCAAGACTGGGATGAGGTACGAGGTGTTAGTAGATACATACACAGACACTTTCAGAAAATACGAGTTGTAAAATTTCATTCCAATTTAAAACCGATCAAAAAACATTATGATGTCCTAGTTTTGAACCTACAAGGTCCAAAACATACATTAAAAGTGATCCGGGACTAAACCGATAACTGTAGAAAATTTTTGTAAACTTCCTAGGGTTATGCCTCACACGCTCGTGTGGAGGCAAGGCACAAGCCCATGTGCTTGGGGACACGCCCGTGTTCCCTAATCGTGCTGAATTATTTGGATTTATTTTCCATTCCGAACCTACAGGGGTTTTCACACGGCTAAGCACACACCCTTGCCCTTGGCCCGTGTCCCTCACATGGCTTAGACACACCTGCGTTATCACCCGCGGCCAAAAACCTGGACATTCTATTTATGACATCATCATTCATTTTGAGGCACACGGCCAAGGCACACACTCGTGTGCTAGACCGTGTCCTCCACACGATTGAGACACACGGCCATGTCTCTGCCCGTGTGTTTACTACCATGCAAGCTGACCTAAAATTTTAGGTGCAGGGGACACACGGCCATGTAACACGCCCATGGGGGATGACCGTGTGTCACACAAGGCCTAGACACATGCCCGTGTGTCTACCCGTGTGAACCTTTTTAAGGCTATTTTCCAAGCCTTTGGTCACCCTCTAAAATCCATACACATTTATAGAATTCAATGGTATATAACATGGCCTAATTATGCCCAATGACTACCTTCAATGGTCTATTGCATATTAACCTCATCTCATCGATTTTGCACATGCTAATTATCCTCTTTGTGTCAAGGATTACCATTTCATATAATACATTTAAACTTGGCTCATTTTATAACTCATTGCCGATTATGACCTAGCCATCTCCAAGTGGTTTGGCCACATTCCACATGTCCATTCATGATATACCATATTTAACCATCTCATGAACATTTAGACACCAACATGCACAATTAGTAGGTTACAACCTATATCAAAGTGAGCCATATCTTATGGCCATATACAAAATGAATAGGTATATCATTTAAGCCTTTACATTGACTAATCAATGACACATATAACAAAATAACCAAAATAACTATACATGCCATTGTAATAAAGTATAAGTATCTATATACCAAAACAAGATAAGCTGATAGTGTTGACAATACTCTAATCGTCTTCCAATCTTCACAAGTCCATGAGCTCTGTAAAACAGGGAAAGGAAAGGAGTAAGCATTAACATGCTTAGTAAGTTCGGATAATAGGAAGGTAAACTTACCGGTTATTTAGCAAACAACCATAAAAGATATTCATGCCAAACATACATAGTATAAATCCCCTATCACATACACTAAACCATCAAGTTAGTTTCATCTCAAGCAATATAGCATTAATCTTAGGTGAGCTCATCAATTCAACATTTCCATTTTTGTTTCTTTTTATAGTCCCGTTGAATTTCTTAGAAATCTTGATGGATGGTCATTTACCGTCAAATCATACAGGTGATCATCTCAAATATGCACTCCCGCGAACCTTACGTCTTACTGCGGGATTACCAGTCCAGGCTAAATCCCCTGTAGTATAAACTCATAGAGAATTGTCGAGATTACCAGTCTAGGCTAAATTCTTTTCAACGACAATTGCTCTCATAAGTTCGGATCTGAATTGCCAGTCTAGGCTAAATTCAGTCTTTAATCGGATTATCCGTCCAGGCTAAATCCTTAATGAACCTATATTATTCGGGAAGTTTGATCACTTAAAGAACACCCGTCCAGGCTAGATCCTTTTTATATTGAAATTAACGGATTACCCATCCGGGCTAAATCCTTTTCTGCAACACATGTAGGATTTCGTGTCATGTAAGCCATAATTTATCCTCCGGATTTCCTTTTTTGTTTCAACCGAGACACTTATCATCTTTTCATTTATATTACCACATTTTATGGATTATCATTCAATGAATATTTAAAATTATCATACATTCAAAACATGCATTTTAAGTATACTTAGAGTTTACTTCGGGTTATACGGACCTACCTGGTAATTACTTCGGTTTCGTATTTTGGTTATTCCAAAACCTTTCAATTTCCACGATCAACCCCCGAAATTTGTTCCTCGAGGTCTATATTAATAAAATTAGATTATCAATGCATCACATTATTCATTTTTAGACCTAAAACTCACCCCAAGCAAAATGACCATTTTGCCCCTAACCTTTCACAATATTTACAATTTAGTCCTAAGCCTCGTATAATGAAATGCATGTAATTCCTTAGCTACCCAAGCCTAGCCGAATGTTATTCACACTTATAGCAGCCCATGTTTTTCCCTCATTCCATATTTTTCTACCCATTTCTAAAACTTTTACAATTTAGTCCTTTAAGCCATTTCCATGAAAAACTACTTAGTAAAAGTTATTTATCATCCTTTAAACTCTCATATTTCTCCATAAATCATTAAAACACAAGCATCTCATGCATGGGTAGTTTTCTAAACATGAACCCTAGCATGAAATATGGGTAGAAATAGAAAGAGCATGTTATGATGATCTTAAAAATACGAAGAACATTAAAAATGGGGCTAGGGAGCACTTACTATTGAGCTTGAAAATGTTGAAAACCCTAGTTATGGAGAACCCTAAATTTTTGGCAGCATAGAGAAGAAGAATGGCTGATTTTAGCTTGAATTTTCCCTTTTTATTTCATTCATTACCAAATAACCAAAATGCCCTTCCTTACTGACCTTTCCAAAATTTCCATGTATGCCCATTGCTTCTAGAACCCAAGTTTTGCAATTTATTCAATTTGGTCCCTAATTTCCAATTGGACACCTTACACATAGAATTTCTTCATGAAACTTTAACACATGCATGTTTTCATATCCTAGGCCTCATAATGATCATAAAATAATTATTTTAATGTCAGATTTGTGGTCCCAAAACCACTATTTCGACTAGGCTCTATTTTAGGATGTTACATTTCTTTCCCCTTAAGCAGTTTCATCCTCGAAAGTCTTACCAGTAAACAGGTTCAGATATTGACTTCTTATGGTTTCTTCAGACTCCCATGTAGCCTCTTCCACACCGTGTCGATACCATAAAACTTTCACCAAGGCTATTTTTCTATTCCTCAACTATTTGACTTCTCGAGCCAAAATCCTGACCGGTTCTTCACCATAAGTCATGTCCAGTCTAATTTCAACTTTCGTAGGTGAAATCACATGGGAGGGGTCTGATCGATATCATCGCAACATGGATACTTGGAATACATCATGAATCTTTCCCAATTCAGGTGGCAATGCTAAACGGTAGGCTAATATTCCAACTCTTTCAATGACCTCATATGGTCCAATAAATCTTGGACTTAGTTTGCCTTTTCGACCAAATCTCAATACCTTTTTCCATAGAGATACTTTTAAGAACACTTTATCTCTAACTTGAAACTCGACCTCCTTTCTTTTCAAATCAGCATATGACTTTTGCCTATCCGTTGCCACTTTCAAGCAATCACGTATCACTTTAACCTTTTTTTTTAGTTTCCTTGATTAAACCAACACCGTGGATCTAATGTTTCTTAAGTTCTATCCAATACAATGGAATTCGACACTTTCTGCCATACAAGGCTTCATAGGGTGCCATTTTTAGACTCGTCTGGAAACTATTGTTGTAGGCAAATTCTACTAATGGTAAGTATTTTTCTCAACTACCCTGAAATTCAAGGACGTAACACCGTAACATGTCCTCAAGAATCAGGATCGTCTGCTCAGATTGACCATCAGTCTGCAGGTGAAAAACCGTGCTAAAATCCAACTTTGTACCCAGGGCTTTTTGTAGCTTCTTCCAAAATCTCAAACTGAATCTCGGGTCCCTATCTGAAATAATCGATAACGGTACCCCGTGTAATCTCACAATCTTCGATACATACAAGTCGGCCAATTTGTCAAATGAATAGTCAATTCGTACTGGAATAAAGTGAGCCGACTTCCTTAGCCTATCAACCACGACCCAAATAGTGTCTTTCTTTTTCGGGGTTAACGGTAATCCCGTCACAAAATCTATAGTAATCTTGTCCCACTCCTATTCAGGGACCATCACAGGTTGTAACAAACCTAAAGGTACTTGGTGTTCAGCCTTGACTTGCTGATATATCAAGCATTTCGATACAAATTCAGAGATGTCTCTTTTCATGCCATTCCACTAGTACATTTTCTTCAAATCATTATACATCTTGGTACTTCCCAGATGAATAGACAAACGGCTATCATGTGCCTCTTGCAAAATTTTCTGAATAAGTTCATCGTCTCTCGGTACACAGATCCTATCTCTGAACATCAAGCAACCGTCGAAACCGATCTGAAAACCTGATTCAATACCTGACTCGAATTGAGTTCTCTTGGTTTGTAGATCACTATCATTGATTTGAGCTATACAAATTTCTTCCAGAAATGTTGGTCTGGTCCTTAACTCTGCCAAAACTGAACCATCATCTAACAAGTCCAACTAAGTGTTCATGGCTCTCCAATAAAACAAAGGATTTTCTGCTTAGCGCATCTGCGACCACGTTTGCCTTTCCCGTGTGGTAGTCAATGATCAATTCATAATCTTTAATTAACTCTAACCATCTCAGTTGTCTCAGATTCAATTCTTTTTGGGTTATCAAGTACTTCAAACTCTTGTGATCAGTGTATACACTGCATGTTTCACCATACAAATGGTGTCTCCAAATTTTTAAGACGATGGCAGCAAGTTCCAAGTCATGTTTCAGATAATTCTTTTCGTGTGGCTTTAATTGTCTGGAAGCATAAGCTACACTTTACCCTCTTGCATAAGCACACAACCCAGCCCATTCAAGGACGCATCACTATAAACCACAAATTCCTTTCCAGACTCAGGTTGTACTAGTACTAGAGCTTCAGTTAGCAACGTCTTTAACTTCTCAAAGCTCTGCTGACACTTTTCTGACCATTCAAACTTAACATCTTTTTGCAGCAACCTAGTCAAAAGAGTTCCAATCATCAAAAATCTTTTCACAAAACGTCGATAGTAACCGGCTAAGACTAAGAAGCTTCTAACCTTGGTTACATTCTTCGGTTGCGTCCACTCAACAATGCCAGAAATTTTGTTTGGATAAACTCGGATGCCTTCACCCGAAATAATATGACCCAAAAATCCAACCTCTCGAAGCCAGAACTCGCTTTTGCTGAACTTAGCATACAATTTTTTGTCTTGCAAAGTCTGTAAAATAGTCCTCAAGTGTTCAACATGGTCTGACTTATTACGGGAATAGATCAAGATATCGTCAATGAATACCACAAGAAACTTGTCCAAATATGGTTGGAAAACACAATTCATTAAGTCTATAAAAGCAGCTGAGGCGTTCGTTAAACCAAAAGGCATGACCAAGAACTTAAAATGACCATACCTTGTCCTGAAAGCGGTCTTAGACACGTCCGACTCCTTAACTCGTAACAAGTAGTAACCGAATCTCAGATCTATTTTTGAAAATACATTGGCTCCTCTCAATTGATCAAACAAATCATCAATCCTTGGCAACAGATACTTGTTCTTAATAGTTACCTTGTTAAGTTGTCGGTAATCTATACATAGCCTCATCGAACCATCTTTCTTCTTTACAAGTAATACAGGAGCACCCCAAGGCAAAAAGTTTGGTCTTGCAAAACATTTATCCGTCAGTTCTTGCAACTGTGCTTTTAACTCTTTTAGCTCGATTGGTGCCATCCTATACGGAGCAATAGAAATAGGAGTTGTTCAAGGCACCTGCTCAATACTGAACTCTATCTCTCTAGTGAGAGGTAATCCAGGTAACTCTTTCGGAAACATATCTGAAAACTCGTATACCATCGGTACCGACTCTATCTTCAACTCAGATTCTTTAGTATTCATCACGAAAGCAAGGTAAGTTTTGTCATGCACAGCTAACCAATCCATGCCAAGTATTACATCAAACTCATCAAATGGAAATAAAATAAGGTTAGCCAGAAAACAATAACCTTGAATCGTCAAGGGACAATTCTTACAGACTTTATCAACTAGGACTGACTTGCCTAGAGGATTTGACACCTTGATCATAAATTATGTATGTTCTACCGGCATATCCATGCTAGACACTAGTTTTATGCAAATGTATGAATGGGTTGATCCTGGGTCAATTAAGGCAATGACACGAGTATTATAGATAAAAAATGTACCCGTGATGACATCAAGAGTAGAGGCTTTCTCTCAAGCGCGTATTACATAAGTTTTTGCTGGGGCTCGAGCGTCTAATTTTGTAGTAGCATCCTTGGCAACAGTCTGACTGCCACTTACACTTTCGGGATGTCTCAGAGGTTTACCTCGAGAGATAGGAGCATTCTGCTGGGAGGCTTATTCAACCTCTTTATTAACTCGCACTGGGCAGTCTCTGAGAAAATGGTATGGGTTAAGTCTAGTAAATTTGATGGTGCAACTAATATTATTTCAGCTATGTCAGCTCAAAAATATGTCAAAAAGGGTTGAAACGCATTTCTAGCTTATATATTTGATTCCAGGGCTTCAAAATTAAAATTAGAGTCAATTTCGACTGTTTATGAATTCTCAAATGTATTTCCAGAAGAGTTACCAAGGTTACTGCTAGTCAAAGAGGTTGAATTTGCCATTGAGTTAGTACCGGGAACATCTATGATATCGATAGCTCCATATAGAATGACACCTATAGAATTGAAAGAGTTGAAAACACAGTTCAAGAATTAACAGACAGAGGATTTGTTCGGCCTAGTTTTTCTCCCTGGGGTGCTCCTGTATTGTTTGTTAAGAAAAAGGATAGATCAATTCAGTTATGTATCGACTATAGGCAGCTTAATAAAGTCACGATAAAAAACAAATATCCTTTGCCATGTATCAATGATTTGTTTTATCAACTGAAAGGTGTGACAGTATTTTCCAATACTTATCTCTATTCTAGATAATATCAGTTACGGGTTAAAGATTTGAATATGCTAAAGACTGCTTTTAGAACCAGGTATGGACACTATGAATTTTTAATTATGTCATTTGGTTTAACCAATGCACTTGACGTGTTTATGGATTTGATGAATGGAATATTCTGACCGTATTTAGATAGATTTGTAGTTGTATTCATCAATGATATTTTGATATATTCCCGAGATGAAATTGAGCATGCACAGCAATTGAGAATAATTTTGTAGACTTTGCGTGAGAAAAAGTTATTTGCTAAATTTAGCAAGTGTGAGTTATGCCTTCAAGAAGTTGGATTTTTGGGACATGTTGTATCAGTAGACGGTATTAGAGTTGATCCAAGTAAAATATCAGCTATAGTAGACCAGAAACCTCCGAGAAGTGTTTTAGAGATCAAAAGTTTCTTAGGACTAGCTAGATATTATTTGAGATTTGTAAAAGGGTTTTCAATGATTGCTACACCGTTAAGCTACTCCAAAAAGATGTCAAGTTTGAATGGCCTGAAAAGTGTCAGCAAAGTTTCGAATAGTTGAAAGTGTTGTTGACCGAAGCCCCTGTGTTGATTCAGCCTAAACCCGACAAGGAATTTGTTATTTCTAGTGATGCTTCATTGAATGGTTTAGGCTTCATTTTGATGCAAGAAGGCAAAGTGGTAGCTTATGCTTCCCAACAATTGAAATCGCAAAAGAAAAACTACTCGGCTCATGATTTAGAGCTTACAACTATTTTGTTTGCTTTAAAGATCCAACGACACTATTTGTATGGAGAAAAAATTCATATCTTCACGGATCACAAAAGCTTGAAATATTTGATGTCACAAAAAGAATTAAATTTGAGACAACGTAGATGGTTGGAGCTACTAAAAGATTATGATTTAATCATCGATTATCTTCCAAGAAAAGCTAATGTTGTTGTTGGTGCTTTAATTAGGAAGTCTTTATTTGCTTTGCAAGTTTTGAACACTCTGTTGACGTTGATTGATGATGGTTCTATGCAGTAGAGCTAAAAGCTAGCCCAGCATTTATACAACAAATTTGTGAAGCTTAGAAAAGTGATTTCGAGTTGATTACTAAATGGGAACAATTTGAAAAAACACCTGATTCAAAATTCCATGTTAGTTCTGACGGTAGTTTGTGTTTTTGAAAAAGGATATGTGTTCCAAGAAATTCTAATGTTATTCAAAAGATTTTACAAGAAGCTCATAGCAGTAGTTTTTCGATACAACCTGGTAGTGATAAAATGTACGGTGATTTGAAATAGATGTACTGATGGCGAATATGAAACGAGAAATTTCAGAGTTTGTATCGAAATGTTTAATCTGTCAGCAAGTAAAAGCTGAGCATGAGGTACCTTCTGGATTATTACAGCCTGTGATGAATTTAAAGTGGAAATGGGAGTGATTTACGATGGATTTTATATCAAGGTTACCTTTGTCTTCGTGGAAAAAAGATGCTATCTAGGTTATCGTGGATCGATTGACTAAATTTGCACATTTCATTCCAATACGTATAGATTATTCACTTGAAAATTTGGTAGAATTATACCCTTCTGAGATTGTTAGACTTCATGGTTTGCCAATGTCTATTATCTCTGATAGAGATCCACAGTTTACTTCTAGATTTTGGAGTAACTTACATGAAGCTCTAAGTACTTGACTATATTTCAGTACAACATTCTATCCATAGACCAATGGTCAGTCTGAGTGAGTGATTTAGGTACTCGAAGATATGCTCCATTGTTGTATTTTAGAGTTTGATGGTACCTGGGAGAAATTTCTTCCATTGATTGAATTTGCATACAATAATAGTTATAATGCAAAATGGCACTATAAAAAGCTTTTTATGGTTAGAAATGTAGAACTCCATTATACTGGTCTAAACTAAATGAGAAAAAGCTATTCAGTGTTGAATTGATTTGAGAAACCGAAGAAAAAAAGTAAAAGTAATACGTGATTGTTTGAAAGCTACTTCTAATCATCAGAAATCATATTCAGATTTGAAAAGAAAAGACATTGAATTTCAAGTTGGCGACAGAGTGTTCTTAAATGTGTCGCTTTGGAGAAAAGTTCTCCATTTTGGCCGAAAATGAAAGCTTAGTCCACGATTCATCGGGCCATATAAGATCATCAAGAGAATTGGGCCAGTAGCTTACCATTTAGCCTTATCATCTAAATTAGAGAAAATTCATAATGTGTTCCATGTATCGATGTTACGATGGTATTGATCTGACCCTTCACACATGATTTCACCTATTCATGTTCAGATTCAGCCAGATATGTCATACAGTGAAGAACCGATCAAAATTTTAGCTCGAAAAGTTAAAGAGTTAAGGAATAAATGTATAACTTTAGTTAAAGTTCTCTGACAACGTCAGTGAGTCGAGGAAGCCACTTGGGAACTGGAAGAAGCAATGAAAGTGCAATACCTAAACTTATTTTCTGGTAGGATTTTCGGGGACGAAAATTTCTTTAGAGGGGAAGAGTTGTAACATCCCAATTTCAGTGGTGACAAAAACAATGGTTTCAAGACCACAATTTTGACGATTGAGTTATTATTTTAAGATTTATTTAAAGTCTATGGGATTATATTAGGGTCGTATTAAAGTCTCATTAAGAAATTCTAAAGTTTAAATGGTTAATTAGGTAAGAAAGACTAAATTGGAAAAAGGTGCAAAAGTTGAATTCTATTAGTTAAAAGGGCTAAATGGCTATAACAAGGTAAATTGAAGGGATGTAGTTTTGTAAATATACCATATTGTATGCTAGTGGATGTGCATGGATAGGTTTTATTGAAATTTTTTATTAATGATAAAGATAAAGTAGTAATTTAGTAATTAAAAGAAAATTTAAGTAAAGAAAAGATAAAACAAAACTATCTTCATTTTTGTTTCCAAAACGATTAGGCTTTCTAAATTTCGGCCAAGCCTTATTCCACATGCATGGTATGTAATTTTTTCCCCTTTTTAGTAATTTTTATATTTTTGAGCTTGTTTTAACTTAATCTAGCTAGCTTGGGGGTTAATTTGCAAAACTATTAAAGGTAGAAGTACTTACCATGATTATTTTTGAATGGGTTTTGATGTTAGTTGATAGACTATTAACTTTAGTTGTTAAACAAACAAGTTTTGTTAAGTGATTTTTGATGAAATAGTATTTAGGGATCTATTTGTGAAAATAGTAAAATTTCATGGTAATATTGTGAAATGATTATTTAAGTGGGTTGATATGAGTCCCTAAGAAATTCAGCTAGCTTGTATGGAGGATTAAAATGGTTGAATTTCAAGTTACGAGCTTAAGCACTAAATTATGAAAAGTTAAAATATTAGGGTAAATTTCATTATTTTATATAAATATGAGTTATGGATTGAATTGAATTCTTGAAGTACTTAATTGAATGAAATTATATATTTAGATCAAGATAAATAACAACCAGACTTAAATCGAGGAAAGGCTAAAACTTCGGATTAGTTTGCAACTCTACTTCTACGATAATAGTTATCGAGGTAAGTTTGTATGAATTATAATTGTATTAATGTTAGTTAAATTGACTATCTATTATCTTGTGTTAGCTATAAATGTATTTGAATATACATGTATCAATGTTATGAATAATTGACTGATAACGAATCCCGTTTGAACCTTAAGAATTCTTAGGATACGAATGACATGTCATTAGGGATTTCATATTCCGAGTGCTAGTCTTGAATGCCCTACCAATGGATGAGGTCCTGCATTTGTTGTGGATTCTCCATAGCTCATGTGAGCAGCATTGTGTAGCTAACATTCTGACCTACAGCTCATATGAGCAGGCTCATTTCACAGCTCGTGTGAGTACTATTGTAAAGACACACTATGTGTAAGCATTCCTGAGTATTCGATGCAACTCTAGATGGTTCAATAGGTAAGTAAAGGAATGGCTTGGTAAGTACACAATGGGATATTGAATCGTGATCTATAAAATGGTTAATGTAATAAATAATGTGCATATGCAAATCTACTTATATTATGGTTGAATTCACTTGTATCATGGATGAGTTTACTAACTTGTGAGTATGATGGTGCTTATATAGGATTTACGAAGCTTATGGTCTTGGTAATGATATTGTGCTTGTTCTATAGTTTGTGCTAAAGAAATGGTAAGTTATGTTTGAGCTATACAAGCTTACTAAGCACTCATTGCTTACTTAGTTACTTTCCTTTGTTTTATAAATTATCGGAAGCTCTATCAGTTGAAAGCTTGTCAGTTGAAAGCTTGTCGGGGATCAATCACACTATCCAGCAACCATTTCGGTAGTTTTTGAATATTTTGGCCAAGGTTATAAATGGCACGTATAGGACCTTTAGTAATGATATTCTTGAATGTGTAATGGATGTTTTGGTATGCATATGCTTTGAAGTTTATGTTTTGTTTGATGGGCTTTAATGCTTTACCAAGTTAGGTCATTTTGGCATCTTTTAAGTGCTTGTATATAAGATCCTTTTTGGCATTTGTGTGATGGCATGTGTGTGATGGCATGTAAATGGTCTTATGCGATATCATTTGGTAGACAAAAGAACTAGGTTCTGTACTTGATATGTGGTTATGTTGCTTTGATTTGATCAATGATGTTTTGACATAAATGTGGTTCCTTTGAATGGCATATTGGTTAGATGAATTAAGATGTTTGAAATGGTATGTTTAGGTTTATTTGAATGATGTTTAGATCTCATTAATGTGTGCACAAATGGGATGGTTGGTTAGGTGTGTTTTGGCCTTGAAATGGCTTGATTTTAGGGTCAAATTATGGATCACATGGCCTGGGACGCAGGCTGTCACATGGCCTGGCTACATGGTCGTGTGTCATTTGTAAATTTCTAGTGTATTAAGTTAGTGAGTTACACGGCCTAGCACATGGCCTGCAACACAGCTGTGTGTTGCAAGTTAGAGAGTTACATGGTCTGGCACACAACTTGCGACATGGCCGTGTGACCTAACTCACTGAGTTACACGAGTGGAGACATGGGTTGGGACACGGTCGTGTATCCCATTGATTGATTGTTACACAGCCTGGGCTATGTCACACGGCCTGGACACACGGCTGTGTGACCTCTCTTTTCAAGATTTTGCAATTTTTTCTCAAATTTTTGTTTTGTTTCAAATTAGTCCCGGATTGTTTCTAATATACTTTTAGGGCCTCAAAGGCTCGATTTAGGGATCAAATGCATATGTTTGTTTGGTTTGTAATGAGATTAGTATATTTAATGATATGATGTTAAATGTTGTTTTGATTGTTCAGTAATACTCCGTAACCCTAACCCGACGACAAAGACAGGTTATGGGTGTTTCACCCCGTAGGCTCGGTTTAAGGCCTGTAAGTATAGTTTTGCAATAATTAAATTGAGTTATTAAATGTTAGCATTTAATTTGCATAATTGTTTTTGTGGTGAAGTTAAATGTTTTTTTTTTGTGATGTAATGCTCCATGAACCTAGTCCGGCAACGAAGACGAGTTAGGGGTGTTACATTTGGTAGTATCAAAGCTACGGTTTAGTCGGTTCTCGGGCTAAATGTAGAAAGTATAGTGTCTAGAAACACATGCCATTATATAACTTGACATTGTGTGATGTCTCCTGACGTAAAATTTTATCTTGTTATTGATTTAGATCAAAGATGACTACTGAACATAATCAATTTGATTCTAATGAAGTTGAAAGTAATATACCAGCTTTGACTCAGGGAGTAGTTCACAATGAACATACTTCTAGTGGACAAAGGAGCATGCAACGACCCAGTTTCTAGTGGGTCAAAAACTACGGTTCTGAAATGTCATTTTCGTAAAATGTGTTCATAGATATTAATATTTAATATTTATGAGACTAGTATAGAAACCTATTAAAGTTAGTCTAGTAATTTTTCTTAATCGATAGTAAATTAAGGTACAAGGGTTATGATACTAAAGTTAGTGGAGTTGAAAATTACGATTTCGAGATCCCGTTTTCATAAACTGAGTCAGTAAATATTATTAAATAATATTTACGAGTTAATTATAATTTTATATGCATCAGTTCTTAAGTTAACAATTTTAGAAATTGAGGTTTAGGGACCCTGTTTCTGTAAACCAATCTCATAAATAATATTTATAAATGTTTACGGAGTTAATTTTTTTGATAGATTAAATTTTGGTTGGGTAATTTTGTGTACTTAGTTCTTAATTTAAGTATAGAGACTAAATTGCATAAGAGGTAAAAGTGCAATTTATAAAAGGATTATAATTAGAAGTTAATAAGGAAACTAAAGTGACAATTTAACACTAAATTAAATTGTTTAGCCGTTTAGTATATACTATATATATACGTGTAACCAATTTAAAAGGAAAATGAAAAAAAATGAAAATGAAAATAAACTTTATAAAATAAAATAAAATAAAAAAGGTTTAGTTAGTAGGGTGGGTAAAATAGAAAAAAAGATTGTTTCTTCACCCTTAGACCATCAACGCCTGGGAGAAAATGTTAAGGTTTTCAAAAGTTCAAGCTTCAATTGGTATGCTTTAATTGGTTCGTTTCTTGTAATCTTTACATTTCTGGAATTCCAATTCTATAAGCTACCTAACCCATGTATTATTTTTCTGTACTATTAGAGATTGAAGATGTTACCGTTGTTGTAAACTTAAAGTGCTAAGGATCTGTTTCATAGATTTTTGGGTTAAGTTTGAAACCTATGTTAGTCCCGATTTTTAGGGATTTGATTGAATAATATGCAAAAGTTGTGTATTGTTAATGTGTTCTATTTGTTTAATCCGTAGATGACATCAACTCGGAACCTCAAGGAAGAAGGGAAAAGACAAGATCGACAATGAATAGCTCAGTGATCACGGTTGGTGTTTCTATGAACCAGCTATTTCAAATATTTTTATTAATTATATATATACATTTTAATTATTGTAGAATATTTGTTGTGATGGTCAAATAAAATCAAAACATGAGTTGGAAATGATTTCACACTTATTTGTCAATTTTACCGACCAGCGCAGGGCGCATTTATTGTCAATTATACCGACCAGTGTTGGGCACACATATTTTTTATTTTACAGACTAGCGTAGGGTGCATTTATTTTTGGTTATACCGACCAATGCTAGGCACAAATATTTGTCGGTTCTACCGACCAGAGCAGGGCACATTTATCGTCGGTTATACTGACCAATGCTAGGCACACTCATTGCCGATTTTACCAACTAACGCTAGGCGCAATTCATTAATATGAATTTATCCATCAAGCACATGGTGCCAAATTTAGAGTGTTAATTGGAATTGTATACATGGCTAAAGTTGAGTTACGTTAATGAGGAAAATAAAGAGATGAATAGAAATAGGGATTAGAAATGATTTTGATGAATGGTATTAAATGGATCGTGGATTTGTTGATTATTCTGCAATATAACTTGGTTTTAGATCATGAGAATATTTCTAATTTATTATCCAGTAAATGAATCCAATTTCTATTGTGTGTACATGTTAGGTACTCTTTTGTCAGATTATCAGTTCAACATCCAGTGGCAATCCCAGACTCAATGTTGGTGGTCTGTTTCTTTTTGGTCTTAGCATGTACCTAGATGGTTTAAGGTCTTTTGTTTAGTTATCCCTTTTGTAACGATGTAAGTATGCATATTGATAAATGAATGTGATCATTTTGCAACGTTAAAAATGTGTTGAGCTGCTAATTGTTGCATATTGGTTAGATTTAGGATGGCTGATTTTGGCATGCTTCTAGTGTCCTTGGAACTGTCATAAACCATGTGAAATCTAATTTTTTATAGGGTTTTTTTGTAAAATAAGAAGAAATGCTGTCGAATTTTTTTTAAATACTTTTACCACTACATTATTATTTCAATAAAGTGAAATAGTAAAATAGGTTGTTACGGCATTTGAAAGTATCATTTTATATTCGGATCCTCTAACTGGGTCGGATATAAGGTGTCACAAAGCGAGGCACGTGAAACTTTCTTTGAATGATGTTAGAATAGTTTACCAACTTTATTCGAACCAATCCAATGGTTTAATGACCTCCGCCAGCTCCTGTACCTCAACCAATTCCCCTGTTTTGCAAAGTAAGGAACAGGCACCTGTAAACAAGCCTCTTATTGATAAAATTCACAAATACGAGGCTGAGGAATTTCATGGTAAGGTTGAAGATGATCAAGAAAATGATGAATTTTGGTTGGAAAATACTATGAGAGTTTTTGACAAGTTAACATGTTCACCAATGATTGCTTAAAGTGTGCAATTTCCTTGTTGAAAGGCGAGGCATATCAATGGTGGAATACCTTGATAGCAATGGTGCCGAAGGATTGTGTAAGTTGAGATTTCTTTCAAACTGAATTCAGAAAGAAATATGACAGCCAACGATTTCTTGATAAGAAGCAGAAAGATTTCTTTGAACTGAAGCAAGGTAATGGAACGGTAGTTGAATATGATAGGGAGTTTGTCAGACTCAGTAAGTATTCTCGTAAATGTATTCCATCAAAGGTAGTTACATGTACCTTATTTAAAAAAGGCTTAAATGAAGGTATCCAGTTGCTTGTTAGGATTCTGGAGTTGAAAGAATTTGTTGTGTTAGTAGACAGAGCACAAAAAGCATAATATTTTAGCAAATCGAAGAAAAAGGTAGAATTGAAAGCTCAAGACTTGAGTAAAAGACAACTGGGAAAGTCATTTTCTAGAAGAGATCAAGGAAAGCAAGCTAGCTCAAGACCGCATGTTACCCTAGCAACTAGTGTTGGCAGTGTTCATAATGTAAATAAGCTAGATTGTCAGCAACGTGGTAAGAAACATTTTGAAGATTGTCGTGTAAAGGAAGGGTCATGCTTTAAATGCGGCTCATTCGATCACTTTCTCTATAATTGCCTAGACTTTTCCGACAGAGATAAAGCTCAAAATATTCGTTCAGGGAATGCACCTTCTAAAGGTAGGCCATCGAAGAGTAGTGGAAATGTGGGAGTTAGTCGTAGTGGCACTAAAGATACTACAGTTCGATCTGAGGCACGAGAACCGGGTAGGGCTTATGCGATTCAAGCTCAGGAATATGTTTCTGCACTTAATGTGATTGCTGGTACATTTTCTCCTTTCGGTGTTACTGTTTATGCTTTAATTGACCCAAGATCAACACATTCGTATATATGCACTGCATTAGTAACGAATAATACAATACCAATAGAATCAACTGAATTTGTAGTCAAAATAACTAACCTATTTGGTCAATATGTGTTAGTTGACCAAGTCTGTAGAAATTGTCCCCTAAAAATTCGGGAATGCAACTTTTCGGCTAATTTGATGTTGTAATTGTTCGATCAATTTGATGTGATTCTTGGCATAGATTGGTTGACTTTGCATGATGCTATTGTGAACTGTAGAAGGAAACAGATTATTTTGACATGTTAGAATGGTGAAATAGTCAGGGTTGAATCAGATATATCTAACAATACCACCAATATTATTTTGTCTTTGTCAGCTCAGAAATGTGTCTGAAAAGGTTGTGAGGCGTATCTAGCTTATATATTAGATTCCTAAAATGCAATCGAGCTTTCCCAACATTGAGAATAATATTGCAGGCTTTATGCGAGAAACAATTATTTACAAATTTCAGTAAATGTAAGTTTCGGCTTTGAGAAGTCAAATTTTTAGGTCACGTGGTATCGGCTGATGGCATTAGAGTGGATCCAAGAAAAATATCAGCTATTTTAGACTGGGAGCCTTCAAAAAATGTCACCAAAATTAGAATTTTTTTGGATTGGCCTGGTATTATCGGCGATTTTTAAAAGGGTTCTCAATGATTGCTTCACCATTGATGAAGCTACTTCAGAAAGATATAAAATTTGTTTGGTTCAATAAATGTCAGCAGAATTTTGATTAGTTGAAAATGAAGTTAACAGAAGCCCCTGTGTTGATTCAGCCAGAGTCCAACAAAGAATTTGTCATTTATAGTGGTGCTTCACTTAATAGTTTAGGCTGTGTTTTGATGCAGGAAGGAAAAGTCGTGCCTTATGTTTCCAGTCAATTGAAACCGCATGAGAGAAACTACCCAACCCATGATTTAGAACTTTCAGCTATTGTGTTATCTCTAAAAATTTGGCGACACTATTTATACAAATAAAAATGCCACATTTTCACAGATCACAAAAGTTTACAATATTTGATGTCTCAAAAAGCATTGAATTTGAGGCAGCGTAGATGGTTGGAGCTGTTAAAAGATTATGATCTGATTATTGACTACCACCCGAGGAAAGCTAATATTATTGCAAATGCTTTGAGTCGAAAGTCATTATTTGCTTTAAGAACTTTGAATACTCAGTTGACGCTTGTTAATGATGGTTCTATTTTAGCTGAATTAAAAGTTAAACTGACATTTCTACAATAGATTTGTGAAGCTCAGAAAAATAATACAAAGTTGATTACTAAACGAGAACAGATTGAAAAGACATCAGATTCAAAATTTCGCATTGGCATAAACGATAGTTTGTACTTTCTAAAGCTATATTGTCAGTATTGTGGTAAGAAACATTTTGGAGAGTGTCGTGCAAAGGAAGGGTCATGCTTTAAATGTGGCTCGTATGATCACTTTCTCCATAATTTCCCAAACTTATCCGACAGAGATAAAGCTCAAAATATTCGTTCAGGGAATGCACCTTCTAAATTTAGGCCATCAAAGAGTAGTGGAAATGTGGGAGTTAGTCGTAGTGGCACTAAAGATACTACAGTTTAGTTTGAGGCACGAGCACCGTCTAGGGCTTATGCGATTCGAGCTCGGGAAGATGCTTCTGCACTTGATATGATTGCTAGTATATTTTCTCTTTTCGGTGTTACTGTTTATGCTTTGATTGACCCAAGATCAACATATTTGTATATATGCACTGCGTTAGTAACGGATAATACAATACCAATAGAATCAACTGAATTTGTAGTCAAAGTAACTAATCTGTTAGGTCAGTATGTGTTAGTTGACCAAGTCTGTAGAAATTGTCCCCTGAAAATTTGGGATTGCAACTTTTCGGCTGATTTGGTGTTGTTATCATTCAATGAATTTGATGTGATTCTTGGTATGGATTGGTTGACTTTGCATGATGCTATTGTGAACTGCAAAAGGAAACAAATTATTTTGAAATGTTAGAATGGTGAAATAGTCAGGGTTGAATCAGATAGATCTAACAATACCACCAATATTATTTCGGCTTTGTCAGCTCAGAAATGTGTCCGAAAAGGTTGCGAGGCATATCTAGCCTATATATTAGATTCCCAGAATGTAGTAAAGTATGCCCAACATTGAGAATAATATTGCAGACTTTGTACGAGTAACAATTATTTGCAAAATTTAGTAAATGTAAGTTTTGGCTTTGAGAAGTCGAATTTTTGGGTCACGTGGTATCTGCTAATGGCATTAGAGTGGATCCAAGAAAAATATCAGCTATTTTGGACCGGAAGCCTCCAAAAGATGTCATTGATATTAGAAGTTTTTTGGGATTGGCCTTGTATTTCCGATGATTTTTAAAAGGGTTCTCGATGATTGCTTCACCATTGATGAAGCTACTTTAGAAAGATATAAAAAAATTTTGGCTCGATAAATGTCAGCAGAACTTTGATTAGTTGAAAATGAAGTTAACTGAAGCCCCTGTGTTATTTAGTCAGAGTTCGACAAAGAATTTGTTATTTATAGCGGTGCTTCCCTTAATGGTTTAGGCTGTGTTTTGATGTAGGAAGGAAAAGTCGTGTCTTGTGATTCCAGTCAATTGAAACTGCATGAGAGAAACTACCCAACTCATGATTTGGAACTTTTAGCTATTGTGTTATCTCTAAAAATTTGGTGACACTATTTATACGGAGAAAAATGCCACATTTTCACATATCACAAAAGTTTATAGTATTTGATGTCTCAAAAAGCATTGAATTTGAGGCAGCGTATATGGTTGGAGCTGTTAAAAGATTATGATCTAATTATTGACTGCCACTCAAGGAAATTTAATATTACTATGGATGCTTTAAGTCGAAAATAATTATTTGCTTTAAGAACTTTGAATACTAAATTGACATTTGTTAATGACGGTTCTATTTTAGCTTAATTAAAAGCTAAACCGACGTTTCTGCAATAGTTTTGTGAAGCTCAGAAAAATGATACAGAGTTGATTACTAAATGAGAACAGATTGAAAAGACATCATATTCAAACTTTCGTATTGGCATAGATGATAGTTTGTACTTTCTAAACAGATTATGCATTACGAAAAATTCTGAAGTTAAACAGAAGATCTTGCAAGAAGCTCATAGCAGCAATTACTCAATCCATCCTGGTAGTAACAAAATGCACAGTGATCTGAAACAAATGTACTGGTGGCCAAGTATGAAATGTGAGATTTCATAATTTGTATTGAAATGTTTGGTTTGTCAACAAGTTAAAGTAGAACATCAAGTACCTTCAGGATTACTTTTGTAACAGCCCGATTTTGGGTCTAGTCAGAATAGTGGTTTTGGGACCACAAATTCGATGCAAAAAACAAAATTATTTTTCTTATATTTTTATGATCTATAGTTTTATTTTGTGAAAATTTTGTTCAAAAATTTTGACGTTTGGGCACACAATTTGGCCAAAAGGACTAAATTGCAAAAAAAGTGTAAAACTTGAGTTCTATAAGTTAGAGGTGTCTAATTGTTATGAAATTTTAAATTGGAGGTCCTTAAATGGTAATTATAGCATTGGTTAAGTTGGTGGACAAAAATGGACATGGTTACGTATGTTTTTAAAGTTTTTCATTAAGGGCATTTTGGTAATTTGGTAATTAAATGAATTTAAAAGCCAAAATAAAAGCCAATTTTTGTCCATCTTCCTCCCATGGCCGAAATTTACAAAATGAAACCATGTCTAGGGTTTGTCAAGCTTCCAAACTCGGTTGTAAGTCCGTTCTAGCCCCGTTTTTAATGATTTTTATGTTTTTGAAATCCTTGTAACATGATCTACCTATTTGTAGCACTAATTTGAGGAATGATTAAGGTATAAGGTCTGACCCATGTTAGACATGTGTGTATTTTTATTTTTAATGATAGAAAAGGCATGTTAGTTGTTAGATAAATGACTTTTGCTAAGTGATTTTCGATGAAAATGCCTAAAAGGACCTATTTGTAAAAAGTTGTAACATGGGTGTTAAAATGCGAATAAAAGAAAATTTTGGGCTGCTATAAGCATGCATAAGGTTCAGCTAGGCATGGGTATTGATGAAATTGAGTACATTTCATTTTACGACCCTAGGGACTAAAATGTAAAAATGTTAAACTTTAGGGGCAAAAATATAATTTTTCCATGATGTGATTTTGGGCTGAATTGAGTATTATAATGATTAAATAAGTTAAATGTGATATTATAGATCAATAAAAATGAGGTTCGAAATTGGAACGGGGGAAAAACAAGTATTTGACGGTTAGGCCACTCTTTGCTATTTTTATGCCGAGGTAAGTTCGTATGTTTAATAAGCATTAAATTATATATGTATAAATTCCTAATTGATATAATTCTGGTAAAATGCTATATTATTGAAATAAAATGTGAATGCTATTGAGTACGAGACTACGGAAATGACCGATAGAGATTCGATACAGCGAAAGTCTTGGTTAAACCTTAGGAATAGATAGGATACAAATGTCATTACATTAGGGTTATTGAGATTACGTGTAAGACCATATCTGGGATATGGAATCAATATGGGACTTCATGTATGACCATAGCTGGGCTATTGGCATCGATACGATATTACATGTAAGGCCATATCTAGGATATGGCATTGGTATGGTACTGTGTGTACAAGATTCCTGAGTATCTTTTAGTATCCCAAGTGGTTCAACGGGTAATTTAATGGGTATGTCAAAGAAGAGAAAGAGCATGTAAATATTATGAATTAGTATAGGTATGTACATAAGTTTATAAGTATTGACTTCATGATATTGTGAGTTCATGGTTTCCATGAGAATGTTTTTGTGAAAGCATTGTGATTATTGGTCTATACTTGTGATGTACAAAATACATGGTAAATTCAGTTGGCGATCGTGTAATTGGCTTTCAGACCAAATTGAGTTATTATATAGCATGTTTTATTCACACAAATTATGATTTTTTGGATATGAGAAAAAGGAAAGATTGGCATAATTTCCTATTAAAATGATCATGAGAAGATGTAAGCTTTAAGTAATTGAAAGAAGTTAAAATATATGCTTGAAAAGTGAATGCTCATAATTAATGTGTATGTTTATTATGAGGTTTGAAATGATTGGTTGATTGGGGTAATCAATTTTAATAGAGAGATTACGGTTGTTAGGCTAAAGTCAAGACATGTTAAATTATGCTTGCAAATTCATATAGCAAACAATGTGACTAAATAATTTATAACTATGAGGTTTATAGCAATCTATATTATTTTGTTTTGTGTTTATATTGTTAGGCTTGGTAAATGATTGGTAAGAGTTGCTTATTATGTTTATACAGACTTACTAAGCTATATAGCTTACCCCCTTCCTTTCCGATGTTTTATAGTGCTGTCAAGCTAGCTCGGGTTGGAGATCGTCGAAGATCCTATCACACTATCAAGCTATCATTTTGGGTATTGATGAATTCAAGTATTTTGAGTTTATGGCATGTATACGGACTTGGTCTTTTGTTCATATGTGTCATTATGACTTTAAACGATGTATTGTCTTGTGAGGGTCAAAGGCTTGTTTTGATATTTGGCCATGTAAATTGGCTTATTTGGCTAACATGATTGTAAGCCTAAGTACATTCATATATATGTCAATGTCTTTGGTGATATGATCATGGTATGCTTGGTGAGTGTGAATTGCTTAGAAATGTGATTTATGGCTTGAATGTGAAATGTTTTATAATGTGGTCTATTGATGAGATGATAAATTTATGTATACAATAAGGTAACTAAAAGTAGTTAAATGAAGCCTAATGAAGGTGAAATTAACATGAATGATTTATGGCATGATAAATGTTGTGTGTATGATAGATGCTAATATGGTACTGGTATGTGATGGTCATAATTGTGAATGGTTTGGTTGCTCTTACATGCTTGAATTTGTGTCATGAGATGTTGTGTAGATGTGTGCAAGTGAGGGTGGCAAAAGGGCTTGGTAAATAGCCTTGTTCTTGTCCATAGGGGTAAACACACAGGCATGTGTCTAGGCCGTGTGTAACACACGGTCAGCCCTTTGGGCATGTGGTCCAACCGTGTGTCCTCTACACCTAAATTGTTGCAAAATAGAATGCTCAGCATCGAGCACACGGGCATGAGACACGGTTGTGTGTCTCAACCGTGTGAAGGACATGGCCGCGGGACACGAGCGTGTGTCTTGACCGTGTGACTTCAATTTGTTCTTAGGTGACAAATAGAGAGTTATACGGGTTAGGGACACGAACATGTGTGACCACACGACTTGCCCACACGGGCGTGTCCCAAGCCACATAGACGTGTGACCCCTGTTTTAGTAAAAATTTTCTAAGTGTTGTAAAAATTTCTAAAGTTCTCAGTTTAGTTTCGAACTACTTCCAAAGCATGTTTTGGGCCTCGTAGGCTCATTTTAGGGACGATATGAATGTATGTGAAAATTTTTAAACTTGGATGGAAATTTACGACTCGAATTTGTGTGATTGCTTATGATATGAGTCTGGGAACGCCTCGTACCCTATTTAGGCGTCAAATACGGATAAGGGGTGTTACATTTAGTGGTACCAGAGATACGGTTTAATCGATTCTCAGACTAGCATAGCATGTGTGAGAGTCTAGCTATACATGCCATATATAACTCATGATAGTGTGATATCTCCCAACTCTGATGAATAGTGTGATATCTCCCAACTCTGATGAAATTGTTTTGTTGAGACAGAGATACTTTCCAATCGAGCTACTTTTGAAAATGCTGAAAGTGATACTAAGATATTCGTAAATGTGTTTGTGGTAAGTTGAAACTTGGAGAGGTATGAATAAAAGTTCATGATATGTATATGATGATGTACAGAATGAAATAACTATAAGTTGAGAAATATGGGTTATTTTGGTTGAACGTTGTATTTCGATGGATTGTGGTGATTTTATGAAATGGATAAAATGTTATAAATGTTATGAAAAGAATTTAGCCAGGGCTACCGTTCCTGCTATATCATATGTGGCTCTAGAGTGTGCTCTATGAATACGTGCCAAAAAGGGCACTTTTGAATATGAATTGACGGATTGTTGACATGCATACCTTGAGCGTACCCGAATATCCATCAAAATTACAATAGTTCAATGGGAATTATTCTTGAAATATGGAAAAGTGACACGAAATGAAAGTTTATATTGTGATAAGCATCCATGTTTGTTTGGCATTCATATGATGTTACGAGCCTGACTTGTTTGATTAAGTGAATGCGATAAATAAACTTAATTATTCTTGAAATATGGAAAAGTGACACGAAATGAAAGTTTATATTGTGATAAGCATCCATGTTTGTTTGGCATTCATATGATGTTACGAGCCTGACTTGTTTGATTAAGTGAATGCGATAAATAAACTTACTCAAAATTTATGGAATGTATATATATATGTGCATTTTTTTTAATAAGATAATCGAAAAGTTCGTGTAGCTTAAATAGGTATGTTGATTTGCTTGAAGTGAATTATATGACTGTAATGATATTATGATGATTATGAATGTTAAGTCACATCTGTATATATGATAGTCGAGTTAGAGGCTTTACAACCTCACCCTCTTAGCATTGTAGTATTTTATAACGAAATTTCATGAGATTTATGTTGAATGAGATCACAAGTGAGAGACTAAAGAGTTCAATAGCAAAATAAATAATAATGTAGTCAGAGTTGAAAATAGTTTGGCAAGTGAATACAGTTTTGGAAAAGATGCCAGGTTATTCTAAAGATCATTTGGATTTCGTAATGTCACAGTTAAAGAAAAAGTTAATCTCGGCTAATCGACTCATTCAGGTATGTTGTCTAAAGTATGTATTTGCTGGAATTTCTTCTAGATTGATTTTTGTTAGTGAATGGAATAATACAAGATTAGTGATGACAGAGTTAGTCAAAGAAATGATGTTTGAATCGTAAAAATGTCTTAGTATAACAGTAGTAATTGAATAGATTATGATGATTTCTCCTGGGCATTTTATATATTCATTTATCCTGAGAGATATATGTGATTATTCATTTTCTGATGAAATTCTTATCGTATGAGAATGCTAGCTGATTTTAATATTATATGAAAGCACTGTTGGGCTGGTTGGTTGATGATCAGTATATCTTATCTCTCTTTTTGGAGTTCTATTCTATTATGCTTAGAATAAAAGTTGATGGTGAAAGTTTATGTGAGGCTATTCTTTTGTTTCTACTGGATGTTGTTTTGTTTTATATATATTTGGAAAATATATTATCTTTGTTACAATTGATTCCAGAGCATGTAAGCATTCTTTTCTTCTAGTTTTCTCTGAGGAATCATCAAGATCTTTATTATTTTCTTATGAGTTATGTTCTTAGACTGCCAGTATGGTATCACATATTGGATTTATTTATCTCGGTTTTCTTATCATCCTTATTTCGTAAATTATCAATCATGGCTCATCTTTAAAGTGTGTTCTTTGGCCTGTGATAACTATGTCTATTATGGGTGTATTTTTGGTTCAATCATAGGAGCTTGATGCTTCTGATATCAGGATTTCTCTAATTTTCGTGAAAAGAATTGACATCGGCAAAAGTATAGATAGTGAAAGCTCAAGCTCAAATTGTATGATGGTTTTCTTTTCTTAGGTAAGTTTGATTAAGGTCAATGAGTTCAATCAGGATATTTTGTTTCCTTGAGCTAATGCAGTTGTAAGGATCTTTGATTTGCATGTTAAGGAAATTATAAAAGATTGTATGTTTGAGTTGTTTAACAGCATGAAGAAAGGAGTATTTTGATATGTTATTATTCAATATTTGAGATCGACTCAGTTGTTTTTATCTAAGCAAGCTGATCAGTTGAAAGGTAATTTGAGTTATATGCATTTAAGTTTATCCTCAGGTAAGAAAATAAAATCTTGTACATTCATGGGTGAATAGACGGACAGTATGAAGGAAGAATTCATATTTTAGAAAGTATGATATAGAGATATATCTATTAGATTTGTTCTAATCAAATGATGTTATAAGTTAAAGCTATTTCGATTGATAAAGTTAGCACATTTGTGAAAGTTTGAATGGTCTGTTGCATGTAAACAAAGTTGAAAACAGTCGAAGGTGTTATTAACCGAAGCAGTGATTCTAGGTTTTGTTTGAATTAAGTAAAGAATTCGTAATCTTTTAGCGATGCACTATCGAAGGGATTGGAATGTGTTTTAATACAAGGATGTAAAGTAGCAGTTTATGCTTTCGGATTGTTAAAATCTCATTAATATAATTGTTTGACGAGTAACTTAGAGTCGGCTGCTAGTATGTCTGTGTTGAGAAATTGATGACATCATTTGTTGGACGAAAAACGTCATATGCTTCTTGATTCTAAGAGTATAAAATATCTAATGTTACAGAAAAACCTAAAATTAAGACAACGTTGATGGCTTGAACTATTGAAAGATTGTGAATAGTTAACAATTAACTTTTGGGAAAGCAAGTATAGTTACAAATGCTTGAATGGAAAGTCTTTGTTCATTTGGTGAGTGTTGGTTACATGATTAATCTTATTTGATGGAAGTCTGAATCTAGCTAAATTAAAAAGATAAAGCGATGTTTTCTTTGCAAGATTGAGAACCTTAGGAAAGTGATAGTGAGTGGTAAACTAAACGAGTACAGTGTGAGATGACTTTTGATTCTGATATCTGTTATTATTACTCCAAGATAAAATTCGCGCAATGAATTATCCAGAACTTATGCAGAAAATGTTGTACGAGACTCAATAGTAACTCGTTTGTTCATTCAGAGAGTAATTCAGATCTTTGATGATATGCTCCAACACTGTGTTTCACAGGTCAAAGGTGATTGGAAAGAGATATAAAAGGTGGAATTGATTTGTGATTCTGAGGGAAAAAGGTGAAAGTGATTCTTGAAAGTTGAAAGCAACTTCAAATTGACATAAGTAGTATACAGATTTGAAAATTTAACATATTGGATTCCAAATCGATGATAGAGTGCTTTTGAAAGTATGGCCCTCGAAGAGGACTCTTCAATGAGGTAGAGGAAACTATGAGAACGTTACCCTAATCTCTTTTCTGGTAAGATTTTCAGGGACGAAAATCCCTAAGGGGGAGAATTGTAACAGCCCGATTTTGGGTCTAATCAGAACAGTGGTTTCAGGACCACAAATTCGATGCAGAAAAATTTATTTTTCTTATATTTTTATAATCTACAATTTTATGGAATGTTTTCGTGAAAATTTCGTTAAAAATTTTTGATGTTTGGGCATTCAATTTGGTCAAAAGGACTAAATTGTAAAAAGTGCAAAATTTGAGTTCTATAAGCTAGAGGTGTCTAATTGTTATGAAATTTTAAATTGGAGGTCCTTAAATGGTAATTAGACCATTGGTTAAGTTGGTGGACATAAATGGACATGGTTAGGTATGTTTTTAAAGTTTTTCGTTAAGGGTATTTTGGTAATTTGGTAATTAAATGAATTAAAAAGCCAAAATAAAATCCAATTTTTGTCCATCTTCCTCCCATGGCCAAAATTAATAAGAGGAAACCATGGCTAGGGATTGTCAAGCTTCCAAGCTTGATTGTAAGTCCATTCTAGCCCCGTTTTTAATGATTTTTATGTTTTTGAAATCCTTGTAACATGATCTACCTATTTTTAGCACTAATTTGAGGAATGATTAAGGTCTAAAGTTTGAACCATGTTAGAAATGTTTGTATTTTGATGTTTAATGATAGAAAATGATGTTAGTTGTTAGATAAACGACTTTTACTAAGTGATTTTCGATGAAAATGCCTAAAATGACCTATTTGTAAAAAAGTTATAAAATGGGGGTTAATATGCGAATAAAAGAAAAATGTGAGCTGCTATAAGCATGCATAATGTTCGACTAGGCATGGCTATTGAAGAAATTAAGTACATTTTATTTTACGACCCTGAGGACTAAAATGTAAAAATGTCAAACTTTAGGGGCAAAAATATAATTTTTGTCATAATGTGATTTTGGGCTGAATTGAGTAGTATAATGATTAAATAAGTTAAATGTGATATTATAGATCAAGAAAAATGACGTTCGAAATTGGAACAGGGAAAAACAAGTATTTGACAGTTACGCCCTTTTTTGTTATTTTTATGCCGAGGTAAGTTCGTATGTTTAATAAGCATTGAATTATATATGTATAAATGTCTAATTGATATAATTTTGGTAAAATGCTATATTATTGAAATAAAATGTGAATGTTATTGAGTATGATACTATGGAAATGACCGATAGAGATTCGATACAGCGAAAGTCCCGGTTGAACCTAAGGAATAGATAGGATACAAATGTCATGACATTAGGGTTACTGAGATTACGTGTAAGACCATATCTAGGATATGGCATCGATATGGGACTTCCTGTAAGACCATAGCTAGGCTATTGGCATCGATACGATATTACATGTAAGACCATATCTAGGATATGGCATTGGTACGGTACTGTGTGCACGAGATTCTCGAGTATCTTTTAGTATTCCGAGTGGTTCAACGGGTAATTTAATGGGAATGTCAAAGAAGAGAAAGAGCATGTAAATATTATGAATTAGTACAGGTATGTACATAAGTTTATAAGTATTGACTTCATGATATTGTGAGTTCATGGTTTCCATGAGAATGTTTTTGTGAAAGCATTGTGATTATTGGTCTATACTTGTGATGTACGAAATACATGGTAAATTCGGGGCGATCGTGTAATTGGCTTTCAGGTGAAATTGAGTTATTATATAGCATGTTTTATTCAAACGATTTGTGACTTGTTGGATATGAGAAAAAGGAAAGATTGGCATAATTGCCTATTAAAATGATCATAAAAAAATATGAGCTTTAAGTAATTAAAAGATGTTAAAATATATGCTTGAAAAGTGAATACTCATAATTAATGTGTATGTTTATTATGAGGTTTGAAATGATTGGTTGATTGTGGTAATCGATTTTAATGGAGAGATTACGGATGTTAGGCTAAAGTCAAGACATGTTAAATTTTTCTTGCAATTTGATATAGCAAACAATGTGACTGAATAATTTATAACTATGAGGTTTATAGCAATTTATATTATTTTGTTTTGTGTTTATATTGTTAGACTTGGTAAATGATTGGTAAGATTTTCTTATTATGTTTATACGGACTTACTAAGCTATATAGCTTACCCTCTTCCTTTCCCATGTTTTATAGTGCTGTCAAGCTAGCTCAGGTTGGAGATCGTCGGAGAACCTATCACACTATCAAGCTATCATTTTGGGTATTGATGAATTCAAGTATTTTGAGTTTATGGCATGTATATGGACTTGGTCTTTTGGTCATATGTGTCATTATGACTTTAACCAATGTATTGGCTTGTAAGGGTCAAAGGCTTGTTTTGATATTTGGCCATGTAAATTGGCTTATTTGGCTAACATGGTTGTAAGCCTAAGTACATTCATATATATGTCAATGTCTTTGGTGATATGATCATGGTATGCTTGGTGAATGTGAATTGTTTGGAAATGTGATTTATAGCTTGAATGTAAAATGTTTGGTAATGTGGTCTATTGATGAGATGATAAATTTATGTGTAAAATAAGGTAACTAAAAGTAGTTAAATGAAGCCTAATAAATGTGAAATTGACAAGAATGATTTATGGCATGATAAATGTTGTGTGAATGATAGATGTTCATATGGTATTGGTATGTGATGGTCATAATTGTGAATGGTTTTGTTGCTCTTATATGCTTGAATTTGTGTCATGAGATGTTGTGTAATGTGTGCAAGTGAGGGTGGTAGAAAGGCTTGGTAAATAGCCTTGTTCTTGTCCACACGGGTAAACACATGAGCGTGTGTCTAGGCCGTGTGTGACACACAGTCAGCCCAATGGGCGTGTGATCCAGCCGTGTGTCCTCTGCACCTAAATTGTTGCAAAACAGAATGCTCAGCATCGAGCACACGAGCATGAAACACAACTGTGTGTCTTAGCTGTGTGAAGGACATGGCTTCAGGACACGGGCATGTGTCTTTGCCATGTTACTTCAATTTGTTCTTAGGTGACAAAGGGAGAGTTACACGGGTTAGGGACACGGGCATGTGTGACCACACGGCCTGGCCACACAGACGTGTGACCCCTGTTTTAGCAAAAATTTTTGGTTTAGTTCTCAATTTAGTTTCGAACTGCTTCTAAAGCATGTTTTGGGCCTCGTAGGCTCATTTTAGGGACAATATGAATGTATATGAAATGTTTTAAACTTGGATGGAAATTTATGACTCGAACTTGTGTGATTGCTTGTGGTGTGAGTCCGGTAACGCCTTGTACCCTGTTCAAGCGTCAAATATGGGTAAGGGGTGTTACAACTTTAGCCTATTATGATTCAGGAATGGAATTGAGAACAAGTTACTATGGATTTCGTGTTAGGATTAACCCTATCTCTAACAAAGAAAGATGTCATTTGGGTTGTTGTTAATCACCTGACTAAATTTACACATTTCATTCTTGTACGTACAGATTATTCACTTGAGAAGTTGGCATAACTATATGTTGTTGAGATTGCCAGACTATACAAGGTGTCGTTGTCTATTATTTATGATCAGAATCCACGATGTACTTCTAGATTTTGGAGTAAATTGCATGAAACTTTGTGCACCATATTACATTTTAGTACCTCATTTCATCCATAAAGAAACGATCAGTCTGAGCGAATGATTCAGATACTCGAAGATATGCTCCATTGTTATATTTTGGAATTTGAAGGTAGCTGGGAAAAATTTCTTCTGTTGGTTGAATTTGCGTATAATAGTAGTTACCAGTCAAGTATTAAAATGGCACCGTACAAAGTTTTGTATGTTCAGAAATGTAGAACTCCATTTAACTGAACTGAATTTAGTGAAAAGAAGCTTTTTGGAACTAATTTGATATGTGAAATAGAAGAAAAAGTTAAAGTGATACTAGATTGTTTGAAGACTGCTTTCGATCATCAGAAGTCATACGCAGATTTGAAAAGAAAAGACATTGAGTTTCAGGTCAACGATAGAGTATTTTTAAAAGTATCACCCTGAAGGAAAGTTCTCTATTTTGGTATAAAAAGGAAATGTAACACCCTTAACCTGTATCTTTTGCTAGAATAGGGTTACGGAGCATTATCAGAGTTTACGTTTCAAAACTATCAAAAATTTTAATCAGTTAATAACTCAACATCAATCATAACAAATTCAATTAATAACATACATATTGTCCCTTATACGAGCCCTCGGGGCCCTAAAAACACATTAGAAAAAATTTGGGACTAAATTGGAAACATATAGAAATTTTAGGGAAAAGATGAAAATTTTCAAAATGTAGTGGCCACACGGCCGTGTGACTCACACGGCTGAAAGATATGCCTGTGTCTTCAGCTGTGTAGACATTGGAAGTAGGGACACACAACCGTGTCCCAGCCTATGTCCATGCCCATCTAACTCACTGACATGGGTCACACGACCAAGCCACATGCCTGTGTGCCAGGCCGTGTCCCCTCCGAAATGACCTCACACGCCCGTGTTTCGGGCTGTGTAATAGCTGACTTACAATCTTTTGAAAGCTATAGGGTGTCACACATGGTTGAGACACACGCCCGTGTCTCTACCCTTGTGGACGAAAAATAGGTCATTTTCAAGCCATTTTTCTCACCCAAACATGCATCCACTTGCCACCAATTTTCCACATATAATCAAGCACCCAAAATGTAACAAGCCATGCATAATCAAACCATTCAAATAAGGTATAACAACATATAACCAATATGCCCAATGACACCTCAAGCTCAACATCTAAACATGTACAATTACATATCCAAATTAGCCAAAATGTTAAACTAACTTTTGACTAAGCTTGCATCAACAACAAACCATTTACTTTACCTAAAAATACATACCATATATAACATTCAACAATTTACACCAAAGATCACATATGTCATTTATAGCAAATGTACCAATTTACCACATTCATACCAACCACAAGACATTTATAATATGTATCCTTAATCAATCATTCCAACTTAAACATTTTTAGCATAATAAACTATGATATCAACCAAATTAAGGCCATTTATATACATGCCAAAAACCAAGCCTTTGTCAACATTCAAAATATCATAATCACAACCAAGATACCATAACACAAGCCAAACCATATGGTTATTTCAACAACCAAAACACATAGGTCAAACATTAGCCAAAAATGCCTATACATGCCATTATAACCAAAATCAAAACATCTAAAAGTATCGATAGAGCCGATGGATAGTGTGATATAACTCCGATAAGTTTCCAACTTGATTGAGCTTCCGATTATATAAAAAAAAGTAAGAAAAAACAACTACATAAGTAATGAATGCTTAGTAAGCTCGTATAAAATTTAATCATATCAATCCATTTCAAATATGAAATTTATACATATCAAAGATAATCCTATACCAATATCGCAAGATTCATGAAACCATATTCAACAACTCACAAAGTGAATGAATCCACAACATCACATATACATATCATCCCTAGTATAGTAGGATTTTATAAAACTTTAAACCCTTTCAAATTTTCTTATTTTCATTTGAATTTCATTACTTTCCAATGCATTTACTATCTTTAGCTTAAATAACAACATCAATTCAACTCATCATTCCCTTTTTCATCATTTTACACTTCAAGTATGAACTTACTATTTCATTACCTTTCCACACCCATTTCATATACATATCACACGAGACATAAACATATCATTCAACCATAGCCACAAGCTAGTGCATTTAAACAGAATTATTTTTGGAAATAACCACATGATAAACCATTTCAATAGAAATTACATAATTTAAACCTTACCACCCTTTCATGATCAGAAGCATATTTCCATTTAGGCACTTACCATTTCAATGCATAACTTATAAGTTTAACATGGCATAATCCAACCACAACTTGGCCAAAGCCTAAGCATGTACACCAAACATGTTAGCCAATTGAACATATAACATAAGCATTATGAATATGGATGAGCACAACATTTATTCATGTATTATATACATATATCATCCATTACCACTTTCAATATACAATATAATACCATTTCCATGAAATTCACATGTATCTATATCTTAGTTCATATCGAACTCTTACCACTTCGTATCCGAATAATGCCCGTTGAACCATTTAGAATACTGTTGGATACCCAGGATAGCTCACACATAGTGTGCTAAATCATATAACTGTAATCCATCAAATCCTATACATATATGCTCACACGAGCTGTAAATCGGTATGATCTCACGAGCTATAAATCAGTATGCTCACACGAGCTGTGAAAATAGGCCTGCTCACACGAGCTATGGGTCGGAACGTAACTATACGATGCTGCTCACATGAGTTGTGCAGTATTCGCAACACATGCCGGACCTCAGCCATCAGTAGGACGTTCAGGACCATCACCTGAATCATGTAAACCCTAATGACATGTAATTTGTATCCTATGAATTCCTAAGGTTCAAACGGGGCTTAATAATCGTTGTACTTCGTTAGATTTACGTCATTTCATAACACGAAAATTTGCATACAAAAATATATACATATTATTTTAATCACAATATAATCACATATTAACATTAAATTTAATCAAAATTATACAAAATATAGTTTATACGAACTTACCTGGCTAAATTGTAGAAATACCAAAATTAGGGGCATTTTGATAATTTTTTATTTTCCTCGATGTTCCACCTAATATTGATCTAAATTAATAATCTCATACAATATATTAATTTAGACAATAAAACAATTCATTTTATGCAATTTGGTCATTTTTACCTTTTTACAAAATTGCCCCTAAAGTTTTACTTTTATTCAATTTAGTCTCTGAGCCTAAAACATGCAAATTAACCATTTTTAATGCCAAATTATAATAACAAAATATTCATGGCACCATATCAGCTCATATTTGTAATAATTTTACATCAAATCCTGGTACTTTTATTATTTTAACAATTTAGTTCCTAATCAATAAATTCATCAAAAATCACTTAATAAAATACTTTTAATTATCAATCAACATTCCAAATTCATCATCTAACATCAAAATCACAAGATTCATCAGTGACAACATTCAAAATCTTTAAAAATTTCAAAATAGAAGGTACGGGCTAGTTGGACCTAGTTGCAACAATATCAAAAACATAAAAATTATTAGAAATGGGGCTAAAACGGGCTTACATACATACATGGAAGCTTGGCCAAAGCTTCAAGGTATATCCATGCCTTCATTCTGTTGAAAAACAAAAGAAAACGGAAGATGATAACCATTATTTTACTTATGTTTTGTTTTATTTAATTAATTTATCAAATTACCATTTTAACCTTGGTTAATAATTAAATAAAACACAAATTCCATGTCCATATTTTTCCATTACATAAACATATGGCATAATTACCATCTAAGGAAGATTTAATTTCATAATTGGTCCTTCAATTAAATTAAATTCTAACTAAATAAACTTATTTACAATTTAATCCTAAACTAATTAGGACTAAAAGAACAAATAATCCAAAAGCTAGTGGATTCAATCATGAAACCACCACTCGAAAACTTTGACCACGATTTAATTACCATTTAAGTCCTTTTTTCTTTATTCAATTTACCATTTAATCACTCAAATCAAATAGTGATCAAATTTTACATTTTTTACAATTTAGTCCTTTCTAATTAATTAACTATTGAAATGTTAAAATTTTTCAACAAAACTTTAATACCACCTTAATGACACTCCTTAAATATTTATAAAAATATTTACGGCTCTATTTATGAAAACGAGGTCCCAATTCCTCATTTTCTAAAACCACTTGACCTTAGGGTCTTACCACTTGGACTTAATAAATAGCTTATAAATCATAATTTATCAAATCAAAAACCTTTTTAAAAACCATATTTGACTCGTAAATATTAAATAATAATATTTACGAACTTACTCATCGAATTTGGTTTGTCCCGAAACCGCTATTTTCGACACCATTGAAAAATAGGCTGTTACAGGAAACTTAGTCTACGTTTCATAAGGTCGTATGAGATTCTTGAGAGAATTAGGTTGGCAAGTTACCATTTAGCTTTACTGTCAAAGTTAGAGAAAATTCATTATGTTTTCTATGTATCGATGTTGCAACGTTACAGATCTAATCCCTCACACATGATTTCACTTGTCGAAGTGAAAATTCAGCCTAATATGTCGTATAGTGAGGAATGGGATAGAATTTTGGCTCGAGAAGTCAAAGAATTAAGAAATAAATGTATAGCTTTGGTTAAATTTCTTTGGCATCATCATGAGGTTGAGGAAGCTACCTGGGAACTGGAAGAAGCTCTAAAAGTGCAATACCCGAACCTATTATCTGGTAAAATTTTTGGGGACGAAAATTCTTTTAAGAGGGAGAGTTGTACATACCCATTTTCAATGTTGTCAAAAATAGTGATTCCAGGACCACGATTTCAACAAGCAAGTTAGTATTTTATTATATATTTAATGTTTACGAGCGTGAATTAGGGTCATATCAAATTTTTGTTAAGACATTTTTAAGGTTTAAATAGGTAATTAAGTAAAAAATTGTAAATCGTAAAAATTACAAAAGTTTATGTTTATTAGCTAAAAGTATTAAATGGTTATGGAACCTTAAACTAATGGACTTACTAGATAAATATACCATACCATTAGTTAGTGGATGAGTATGGCATGTTTTTTGGTGTTATTTTGATAATTTAAAAGGGATAGTTTTGTAATTATGTAAATTCGAAATTAAGTAAAAGATGAAAAATTGTATCATCATCTTCCTCCTTTCTTTTTCTTGTTTGAAACCATGAAAACCATAGCCAAAGGAAGAACTAGGTTCGGCCAAGCTTGTTTCTATTGCATGGTATATAGTTTTGTCCTGTTTTTAGTAATTTTTATGTTTTTGAGCTCATATTAGCTTAATCTAGCTAGCCCAGGAGTCAATTTGTAAACTTGTTAAAAGTTTAGGGGCTTTCCATGAATGAATTTGTAGTGTTTGTGAATTTAAACGATAGATTATTAAGCTTGGTTGTTTAATAGACATATTTTATTAAGTGATTTTTGATAATTTTGTGTTTAATGACTTATTTGAGAAAATAGTAAAAGTCATTAATAATTTTGTGAAATGGTTGAAAATATGGGCTGTTTGTGAACCTTATGAAAATCGACTAGCATGGTTTTTAGTTAAAAATTGTGAATTTGCAAGTTTTGGGTTTAGGGACTAAATTGCACAAAAGTTAAAATGTTAGGGGTAATTTCATAATTTAACATTAAAATGAATTATAGGTTTGAATTAATTGTTCTAAGTTATTTGAATTGTTTAATTGAGTTAAATTACTATTTAGATCAAAATAAGAATCAATCATATTTAAACCGAGGAAAAGCTAAAGTGTCGGATTAGTAGTCGGATTCATTTTTACAAACGTCTTTGTCGAGGTAAGTTCATTTTTTTATTTAAAATACTTCATTTGGAAATTATGATGTAAATTGATGTTCTTTAAATACTTATTTATGAAACAGTGTTTGGATTTTCTTGAATTGAGAAAAGAAAAAGACCATGGTTGAAAGATACCATGGCACTCCCGAATCAATGAAAAGGATGAAAAGGTTATCTATGAAAAGGTTATCGATGAAAAGTTTTTCTGTAATAGCCCGATTTTAGGCCTAGTCGTAACAGTGGTTTCGGGACCACAAACCTGACTTAGAAAAAAAAATATGTTTATTATATTTTTATGGTCTACAATTATATGGAGTGATTTCGTGACAATTTCGTTCGAAAATTTTTACATTTGGACACTCAATTTGGTCAAAAGGACTAAATTGTAAAAAGTGCAAAAGTTGAGTTCTACATGCTAAAGGTGTCCAATTGTTATGAAATTTTAAATTGGAGGTCCTTAAATGGTAATTAGACCATTGGTTAAGTTGTTGGACAAAAATGGACATGGTTAGGTATGTTTCTAAGGTTTTTCATTAAGGGCATTTTAGTAATTTGGTAATTAAATGAATTAAAAGTCAAATTTTGTCCATCTTCTACCCCATGGCTGAATTTTACAAGGGAAAACCATGGCTAGGGTTTTTAAGCTTCCAAGCTCGATTGTAAGTCTGTTCTAGCCCCTTTTTTAATGATTTTTATGTTTTTGAAATCCTCGTAACAAGATCTATCTATTTCTACCACTAATTTAAGAAATAATCAAAGTCTAAAATTTTACCCATGATGAATATTTGTGTATTTTGATGTCTAATGGTAGAAAATGTATGTTTGGTGTATGATAGATGACTTTTACTAAGTGATTTTCGATGAAAATGCCTAAAAGGACCTATTTGTAAAAGTTATAAAATAAGTAGTAAAAGTGTGATTTAATGAAAAATGTGGGCTGGTATGAGTACAATAAAGATTTGGATAGGCTTGGGTAATAAATAAATTTGATGAAAATCATTTTACGAGCCTAGGGACTAAAATGAAAAAATGTGAAACTTTAAGGGCAAAAATGCAATTTTTCCATTATGTGATTTTGGGCTGATTTGAATAGTTTAATTATTAAATAAGTTGAATGTTATAATATAGATCAAGAAAATGAGGTTCAGACCTAGAACGGAGGAAAAATGAGTATTTGACAGTTAGGTCCTTTCAGCCATTTTTATGTCGAGGTAAGTTTGTGTGCAAATAATGCAATGTTGTATTATGTATTTAATGTTTAATATCGCATAAATTTTATGTTTTTTTTATGGAAATATTCAACGAAGTTTCGACGATGAGAAAATCCCGATTGAACCTTAGGAATAGTTTAGGATACAAGTGACATGTCACTAGAAAACCATGAGTTATGTGATTTATGTGAATCTGGGTGCTGGTCATGTATGTCCTACCGGTGGCTGGATAGTCCGGCATGTGTTGCGGATACCTGACAGCTTGTGTAAACAGCCCGTGTAGTTACATCTTGATTGACAGCTTGTGTGAGCAGGCCCGTGATTAGCTCGTGTGTGAGCCCTACGTGTTATGAGATATGAGGTAGCATTGGCTACATATGTGGAACTTATGTGCAAGACCTTCCGCGTATCCAATAGTATTCCAAGTGTTCAACAGGTAAACCGAAGAGTATGTCAAAGTTAACAAAGTATGCAACTATGTTATGAGTTGGTACAGGTATGTACATAAAGTTTATAAGCATTGACTTCATGAAATTGTGAGTTCATGATTTCCACGAGAATGATTTCACGAAACTTCGTGATTATTGGCCTATACTTGTGATGTATAAAATTCTTGATAAATTCGGTTGAAGGCCATGTGATTGGCTTTCGGGCCAAATTGAGTTATGATATAGCGTGTTTTATTCACTTAAGTTGCGATCTATCGGATATGAGAAAGAGTAAAGATTGGCATAATTGCCTATTGGAATGATTATGGGAATATATGAGCTTTAAACAATTGAAAGATGTTAAAATATATGCTTGAAATGTGAATACTCATATTTAATGTGCATGTTTACTATGAGGTTTGAAATGACTTGTTAAGTGTTGAGGTATGTTACGAAAGAGAGACTACGGTTGTTAGGCTAATGCCAAGATATGTTAAATTATATTTATAAGTTAATAGAGTAAACATTGTGATTGAATAAATTATAACTATGAGATTTATAGTAATTGGTATTAAATTGTTGAACTTGATAAATGCCTAATAAGAGCTACTTATTATTTTCATACAGACTTACTAAGCTATATAGACTACCCCTTTCCTTTCCCATGTTTTATAGTGCCTTGAAGCTAGCTCGGGTTGGAGATCGCTGGAGATCCTATCACACTATCAAGCTATCATTTTGGGTATTGATGAATTCAAGTATTTTGAGTTTATAGGATGTACAGGGACTTGGTCTTTTGGTCATATGTGTTGGCTTATAATGGTTCATGGTTGATTTTGTATATAGCCTTGGAAGTTGGATAATGTTGGTTATGAGTATATTTGTATTAATGTCATTTGTGAATGTGGAAACTTGCATAATTTGATGTGGAAAGGTTGATGTTTTAAGCATGTTTAAAAATGGCATGAGAATGACATGTTATTGTCTTGGTTGTGACTATTTGGTTGCTCTTCATGCTTGAGTTTATGCCATGTGATGTTGAGTAAATAAGTGCAAGTGAGGGTGGCAAAATGGCTTGGTAAATAGCCTTGTTTTTGTCTACACGGGTAGACACGCGGGCGTGTGTCTAGGCCGTACGTGACACACGGTCAACCCCATGGGCGTGTGATCCGACCGTGTGCCCCCTGCACCTAAATTGTTGCAAAACAGAATGCTCAGTATTGAGCACACGGACATGAGACACGGGTCTCAGCCATGTAAAGGACACAACCTCGGAACACGGGCATGTGTCTTAGCCGTGTGACTTCAATTTGTTCTTGAGTGACAAACAGAGAGTTACATGGGTTAGGGAAAAGGGCGTGTGTGACCACAAGGCCTGCCCACACGGGCGTGTGACCCTTGTTTTAGCAAAAATTTTCTAAGTGTTGTGAAATTTTCCAAAGTTCTCAGTTTAGTCTCGAACCGCTTCTAATTTATGTTTTGGGCCCCGTAGGCTTATTTTAGGGACGATGTGATGTAAATGAAAAGTTTTAAAATTGGATGGAAATTTACGTCTCGATTTTGTATGATTGCTTGTGTATTAGCCTAGTAATGCCTCATACCCTTTTCTGGAGTTGGATACGGGTAAGATGTGTTACATTTTCGACGAAAAGGTTATCGATGAAAAGGTAAGTTCAAGCAATAGAATCTAAAAAATATTTGCATTATTCAAGCAACTCCACAAGTATAAATGAAGTTTAAAGGTTGAAGATGGAACATTTCAGTGACAAGATCAAAATAATTTTTAAGATGAATGATAGGTTATGTTTTCTCAACTCTGTTTAGGTTATGTTTTCTCAACTCTGTTTTTATATCCATGTAAATGCAAGATTATAATGATAGCATCTATTTGCATTTTTTATTCTACACTTTGCACCATGAACTTGATGTGCATTGCGATTTAGTCGAATCCAATTATTATTAGCTATTTTTATTTTTATAAAAACCACTCTAGAAATGAAAAAGATTATTAGCATTGATAAGTTAAAGATATCTAAAAAATAATGGAATATTAAAATAATGATTAAAATTTTAATTTTTTTTATTTTCGAAATATGCTTTTATTTAATTATTTTTAAGAAGTTGAAGTTTGTTAAATGTTTTCTTTAATTTATTTCATATTATTTTTATAATACAATAAGATGATTAATCTCAATTGTTATTTTACTTACAAAAATAAACTATTGTAAAATTGAACAATATATTATGATAATCTCTTCCCAATTAGATAAGTTAATTTTGAACACGATTCATAAAGTTTAATTTGACTATATTGACTACAATTTGAATTTATTTTTAATTAATAATATATGATTTTAAATAGGAAAAAAGTTAAAAATATAAAATTTTAAAAAATAGTATTTAAACTTAAAACATAAAAAATTAAAATTATGTTTTAACATTAAATTTAAAAATTAATAGTTAATTTGATAATTTTAATATATTAAAACCATAGTTAATTTTATCTATTATTATTGTAGACATGCAAATTAAATCACACTCTAATCTAAATTCACAAAATATATTTTATTTATTGGAATTAAATCTTTAAGATATTTAAATAAAATTTCAAGATAGAATTATTCTTTTCATTTATTAAAATTTATAAAATTATAAAAAAATAAAAATATTTCACTAAATAATAAAATATAACTGCATGATGTCAAATTAAATAAATACAATCGATTATATATGTAACACCCCTTACTCGGTTCGATTATCAAACTCGAGCTACAAAATGCCACTACATTGTGACAGACTCAAACTTTAAAATTTCATTAAACAATAAAATAAGTCATAATTTCATATATCATACGAATTACAATCAAAACCAAGTCTCAAATAAGATTACGAAAGCTCTTAAGTTGACCCGAGAATAAATAATAACTAAAACTGAAAACTTTTCAAGAAGAAGAAAAATTTTGCAACACAGGGGGTCACATAGTCGTGTGCCTATGTCATGTAACTCACGGTGGCGGTGTTGTCCAAAATTGTACATTTCATCTAAAAGTCATATATGGTCGTGTAGCTAGACTATATAACAAACGAGAACCATGTGGTTCCAAAGTCTCTTTCATTCCAGTAGTCATACGGCCATGTCACTAGCCCATGTGTGATGCACGACCGTGTGCTAGCCTGTATGGCATAAGATATGTTATTTTAAACTTGTTACAAAAACAACATAAACTTTTAACACATTAGTGCATGTGTAGAAACCACCTTTTTTATTTGATTTTTAAAAAAAACAGAGGATCGACTTTGACAACGAAATATGGAGTCGCCACCAATCCTTTTTGCTTAGGTGTGATTGGATCACCTAAAAATTTGGTTATTTTAATAAAGTATTTCTTTTTACTAAAACAACGATTTTGGCCTACATAAATATGAGAAAACAGATTCGGGAGTCAGTTACGTATGAGGAAGGATTAGCACCCTCATTACGCCCAAAATTGGTACCAAATTGATTAAATACTGTCCTTATGTCTGAGATTTAAAAAATGTTTTTGAAATGTGGTTCCTTTTATAAACATTTGAATAGCCCAAGTTGGTCGTCAAAATTCTCTTGTTTCGAAGGAATACAGCATCACATCCAGCACGATAGGACACGATCTTTTATACCCTCGAAAACACGATAAATTTCGACTCCCAAAAGTTTATACATTAAAAATAATAAAAGGATGCCCAATTATTTAGTCCAACGAAAAATTGAAACCCAACACAGTAGGGCACGATTCCCTGAATTGCCAAACATCGAACATTACCTTCGTTTTGAAGAAATTTTAAAGACATGAGTAAAATCCCAAAGGAATATTCAATTGTTTTGAACAAACGGGAAATCGCAACCCAGCACGATAGGGCACGATTCCTCGAATTGCCAAGCATCGAATATTGCCATCGTTTTAAAGAATTTTTAAATGAATAATAATAAAACTAGCTCAAAACGTATTACTTTTACTTGAAATAAGATGGAATAATTAATTAATTTTTTTAAAAAAAGAAGTTGAAAATCATAATGCAACATTTGTAGACTAAAAGGGAAAATAGAACATGGGGTAATATACACTCATAAAATACAATGCCAATTGGAAAACTAATAATCAAGTATGACTAATCTAAGACAAATATAATCGAACTTCTCAACATGGATGGAGAACAGTTGATATAACAATAAAATGAATAAATAATATGCAACGATAATATACATGGCATAATATAAAACAATCGATGCAAGATGTATAAACAAAATAGCAATTAGAAATTAGTGTAATATAAGACAATCTTAAGATAATGATGAATTGATGAACATATAATACACATAATATATGAATTGATGAGTTTAAAATAATTTGTAAAAACAAACTAGAGATATACATACATAATTATTAAAATACATGTTATAAAATAAATATTTTGAAATCAAATAATGTACAAGGTGTCAAAACATTTTAAAAAGTATATACAATAAAGAAGAATTTAATAATATATAAACATGAATGGGTAGCCAAGATGCATGACAAAATAGAATTTTAGAAAATATACTACATACATAAAGGATTAAAATCATACACACATATATGTATATATAAATTTAAAAACAATTACATGTAAAAATAACATAGAAATGATAATATGCATAAGATTAAATTAATTTTATTATAAATTATATAATAGATTTACGAACATGCTTATGCATATAAAGAAAACTATATGTATGAAATACATGGGTTTAGTAATGTATAGATTAAATTTATACACCAATGTGTACGAATATGTATAATAATAATTTAAATAATATGTAAAACATGCACAAAAATGTATATTAAAATGTATGAATGGATTTAAAAAAAAACATATGAAATAATATAACATTAATAATATACATAGAGTAAAGTTAATTTTATTATAAAGTATATATATAAATATAATGATGTATGAAAACATTTATATAAAAAAAATAGTTTACAAAATATAAAGATGATATGACATAAACAAATTTACAATAATAAAAAATTTACCGAAGTAATTCAAAATATACAAATAAATTAATAAGAGTAAAGAAACTATGAAATGAAACTCTTTTAGGAAATAAAAAACGTAATTAAAATAAAATTAAAGCAAAAAAGGCTAATTTACAAATGAAATAATCAAAAGAAGACCAATGTGCGATGCGCGTCAACGTATAGGGACTAGAACTGGAAATAACCCAAGTTCTAAAACGCAGCGCAGAGGCACGGACCAAAACGCAAACACGCGCAAATTACCAACTAAATTTAAAAAATAAATAAAACAAATTGCATGTAATCAAATGACCATGCAAAAGGGAAGGACTTTTATCGCAAATAACCCATTCGAAGCACAAGGGCGCGGGTTCGGGTCCTGGAACGGGTTGACGCACGGACCCTTCCCCCTTGAAACGGTGTCATTTTTTCTTAAATTGTTAAAGGTTCCTACTCCCATTGATTTTCCTTCCCAAAAACGCAGATGAAATAAAATAAAAAGAACCCCTGCTCTGTTAGGGTTTGGCTTATTGCGCAGCCACCAAACCTCCATCAACTTGATGGCCAATGGCGTGAATAACGGCCAAATCTTGCCGACAGAGGCCACGACCACGGAGATTAGGTAAGCTTATTCATTCCCGTATTCTCTTTTCTAAAAAAGGGCTTAAAATCCTATGTTATTCTATTTAAAAAAAGGAAATGAAATGAAATTTGAAAAAGGAAGAAACGAAAACACAACACCATTCGACCCTAGACCGAATCATCGTACTTTTGAGATATATGGGCTCTCATTGGCGTCGTTCCAGGTATTCTCTCTTTTTTTTTTATGCTAGAATTGCAAGAAAATAAAAAATAAAAATAAATAAATAGAAACTGAAATCACCTCTTTTAGAATTCTTTCTATTTGATTCTCTTGTATACATTTTTTGTGTGCGTCAGATGCGTAAACTTACAGATGATGAAAATCTCCATCTTTATAGCCAAAAAGGAAAATAAAATAAAAGAGAAAATAAAAAAATACAATTTTTTCTATATATTTTTTGGATTTGCTGTTGTGTCTGTCCTTTGTTTGTCTTCTTTTGCAGGTACGGAGGCAACGTGGCGGATGTAGCTGGCGCGTACGGAGGCTGCTGGTGGTCGTATAGCACTTGGAGACTGAAGGCTGCTGCGGGGCTGTTGCGGCGCAAGAGGGTGACCTAGGGTTCCTGTAATTGTCAAACATTCGGGCCTGCTTTGTTGGTCTAGGTTTGGGCTTGGGTTTTAAGTTTGGGTTTTAGGTCTAGGTAATTGGGTCAAGGTCTGTAAATGGACTGTTTAAAAGATTTGGACTTTATAATTTGGTTTTATTTATTATTTTTATTTTGTATTTTGGTTCTTCTTCGGGCCCGGGCAAAAATGGCCCATTACAGCTGCCCCTCTTTGCTCATTGTCGTGTAACAAGAATAGAGCAAAGACTCCTGAGAGGGCCAATTTTGTTCGGCCTTGCCGATTCTTGACTTCTTTGGTGCTTCTCTTCTTTAAGTAGCCCCACTGCACCTTTAGAGGTATAAGAACTGTTGCTTTGATCTACTCCACTACGACTACTTGTAGCTTTAACCTATTCCACTACAACTTTAAGGAGTCGAGGTTTGCGGCTTTGATATGTTCTTCTGCAATTATAGCTTGATCTGTTCCATTGCAACTTCAAGAAGATAAGATCTGCTATCTTCAGTCTGTTACCCTACTGCTTAAGGGGTTAAGGTTCATCGTCTTTGATCTGTTCCACTACTGTTTAGGGAGACAAGATTTACAATCTTCAGCCTGTTACCCTACTACTTAGGGAGTTAAGGCTCGCTTCTTCAATTTGCTCCACTACTGTTTAAGGAGACAAGATATACAATCTTTAGCCTGTTACCTTACCACTTAGGGGGTTAAGGCTTGCTTCCGATTTGCTCCACTACTATTTGGGGAGACAAGATCTACAATCTTTAGCCTGTTACCCTACTACTTAGGGGGTTAAGGCTCATCGTCCTTGATCTGTTCCACTGCAGCTTCAGGGAGACAAGATTTGCAATCTTCAGCCTGTTACCCTACCACTTAGTGGGTTAAGGCTTGCTTCTTTGATCTGTTCCATTGCAGCTTCAGGGAGACAAGATCCACAATCTTCAGCCTACTCCATTACTGTTTAGGGAGATAGGATGGTGGCTTAAATCTGCTTCACTGCAACTTCAGGAAGACAAGATTCGTCATCTTCGATTTGCTCCACTGTAACTTTAGGGAGACAAGATCTACAATTTTTAGCCTACTCCACTACTGCTTAGGGAGATAGGATGGTGGCTTAAATCTGTTTCACTGCAACTTCAGGAAGACAAGATTTGCCGTATTCGATCTGCTCCACTGCAACTTTAGGGAGACAAGATCTACAATCTTCAGCCTACTCCACTACTGCTTAAGGAGATAGGATAGTGGCTTAAATCTGCTTCACAGCAACTTCAGGAAGACAAGATTCGCCATCTTCGATCTGCTCCACTACAACTTCAAGGAGACAAGATCTACAATCTTTAGCCTACTCCACTACTGCTTAGGGAGATAGGATGGTGGCTTAAATCTGTTTCACTACAACTTCATGAAGAAAAGATTCGCCGTCTTCGATCTGCTCCGCTGCAACTTCAGGGAGACAAGATTTACAATCTTCAGCCTACTCCACTACTGCTTAGGTAGATAGGGTGGTGGCTTAAATCTGCTTCACTGTAACTTCATGGAGACAAGATTCACCGTCTTCGATCTACTCTATTGCAACTTCAGGGAGACAAGATCTACAATCTTTAGCCTACTCCACTACTGCTTAGGGAGATAGGGCTTGTGAATTCACCAATTCCACTGCACTGTCCTTTGAGAAACACGATCTGTAAAATCAATTTCATGTATCTATGCTTATGCCAAATAATTAGGATGCTATGATTGAAATGAATCAAATGCTCCTAACTAGATGTGACGCTTATGTCAAATAATTAGGATGCTATGATCGAAATGAATTAAAAGCTCCTAACTAGATGTGTTATTATATGAATGTAGAAATGTCATAAGAATAATTCCTTTTTAAAATCTTAAAGTGTCATCACTCGTTATTCATCAAAGTTTTATCACTGTCGTATTATGCTGCCTTCCTGCTCGACTAGCATTTCCAACGAAAACCTACAAAAACAACCTATTTTGCTCAACCGGCTTGCCCCCACTGTAGTTTTACAATCTCTTCCACTGTACCTTCTGGGACATAAATTTTTCACTCCCCACTGCAACTTCAGGGGAATAATCATTTGATTTCTTCTATCCATCCTACTGCCACTCAAAGGTATAGGATTTGCATCATCTTCAATCAATTTGATCTGTTACACCATTCCCTAGGTGTAATAAATAGTTGTATGCCTGATATCTGCATGAATACAGAATATCATTTTCCTTTTTTCGAGAATAATCCCTTTGCACTTGGTTTGACATTGCTCGCTATTTGGCAAGGTAGCGTCACTGACACAATACCCTTTTTTTTGTGCAATTGATACCTTTAACAAAGAATCTAGGGAGATAGCCACAATTTAGACTCCTATGTCTCAAATATTTCCAACACTTAGGCTCGGTGAGTTCTAAATAATGGTCCTGTTTCAGGTTCCTATACTATTTAGAAGTTTCTAGAGTAATATGCAGAACCCCTTTTGCGAAGGTATTATTAGTCCATTAATCGTTATTTCAATGCAAAATGCTTGAAAAAGATCAAAACAATGGACAAGAAGGAAATTGATTAGGAGAGTAGCTCAAAATAAATAAATTAACCAAAGATTGCAAATGCAATAAAAAGGTAATTAACTTAACATGAATAAGTTAATCAAAGATAGTAATGCAATAAAAAGGAAGTTTATTGGGACGTATCTTGAAAAGAATAAGGTAATCAAAGACAACAAATTTAAAATGGGCAAAATGGAAACTAGGTGCCCCTGATATCGCAGCTTGAGCTTCTTTATCCAACTTCTTAAGGACCTTTCTGAGCTCAATATGTGTTTAGGGGATCCGGAGTACTTTGTCGATGCCCCAAGATGTAACATACTTCTTTATTGTTAATTCAGGCATAGCAAAATTGTTGTATGCCCCACTTTGATCCAAATTTGAGCCGCCCTTTTCGAATTTTCAACTCAAATCCCCTTCGGTCTTGAGGCGCCCTTTGTGGGTTTTTGCCTTGGCCTCTCACTTTCTAGGTGAAATACTTCTTGACGAAATTTGAATTCACCGATGGGCAAATCTTTGCCATCCATTTCGGTCAATGTTAATGCCCCTCCAAAACAGGCCTTCTTTACTACATAAGGTCCTTCTCAGTTTGGCATCCATTTTTTCTAAAGTCCTTTTGTATAGGAAGTATCTTTTCCAATATCAAGTTCCCCTTGTGGAATTCTCTAGGACGAACCTCTTCATCGTAAGCTCACATCATTCATTGGACCATGACAGATGGCTTTCAACCTCCTTTCTTCAAATTCAACTAATCATATCAGGATTGGATCCGTTTTGCCTTATCCAACTTCAGCTCTGACAAGACTCAGAGATAAGGAATCTCTTCTTCAAAACCGTTTTTATCCCATAGACTAATGAAATATGCTGCCCCAGTGAAGGTCTTGGCCAACGTTCAATGAGCATAGAGGGTAAATGGTAACCTTTTTTATGCCAATCTTTACAAGTCTCAGTCGCCTTTCACTATGGCCTTTGGTTTTTTTTTTTTTGAAACTGATGAGTGTCGACTTAGTAACATTGACATATGAAGCGACTTTTACCCTCTTGGTGAAGTAATTGATGCCTATTAAAAGCTTTCGATGAGATCAGCCCCTGACCTCCATGCCCCATATATAAAAGGTCTTGTCTTCCTCTGTTTGGCATTCATGGCTTGACTGTTACAATCCCTTTCCATGGTGGATCAGCAGTACCCAAATCTCATTATTATCCTGGCCATCGTAAACCCATTAGCATGTGTCCTTCTGACATACTTAGAGACCTCTTTTAACAGCATCCATAGGTCTTAGTAGCCCAGGTATATCTTGATATGGTCACTTCGTTTTGTCTTTATGATGATACAGGCTTCGATCCTTGCATTTTTCTCTCCTCTTAGGCTTACTGTTCATTGACTTTTTGTAAGGCGAGATATGTTTTCCATCTTGTTCTACCATCCTTAACAAATCAGGAGGTAGGTTACTATCTTTGTCATCTTGAAAGTTCTGAGATCCCTTTAGGCCCATATTTCGCTCAAAAGGAGATTCCAGGTCAGTAGCAGCGTCGCTCGTGCCATTGATATCTGAAAACCTGTTGTAGGCAGATTTCAAGGAATAAATAATTCTAAGGACGATTATTTGTATGGTATGATAATGAATAAAAATAAAAGAATATTTGGAAGAAAGTCCAAAAGACAAAAAAATAATAATTATTTGTATAGTATGAAATGGAATAAAAGAATATTTGCTCAAAAAGATGCATTTCATTGAAATAAAGATTTTAGACACAAGCCTATTTCACAAAAGGATTCTTATTGCTTCTAGGCTTAAAGCAACAAGCGCGTTTTGAATATTACTCTAGATTAGCTCTAAAATACAAGGATCTCTTCCACGGTCCCATTGTTCAAAACACCCCAAGTACGTAAGGGCAGAAGCTTGGAAAAGTTTACTCCCCAATTTCTTCTTCGAATATGTTGTTAATGTTCAAATTCCGCAATATCAGGTCTTGCATTAGAGTCCTGAGCTCGATGTACCCTTGGATCTCATGCCCCTATCCATCATGGAACTCATAATGTTTACCCCTTTAACAGAAAGGTTAGGTAACGAATTTTCTGCGCTAGAGGGATCATCGAATTTTACGATACCCAATTTGATGAGTCTTCTGATTAGCTTTTTAAAAGCGGTACAATTCTCGATGGAATGCCCCGTGATTCCCGCATGGTATTCACATTGGCCGCTTGCATCGTACCATTTAGGGTATGGAGGCAGTATCGGCTCTATGTAAAAAGGGGATACAACATATGCATCAAACAAAACTTGGTACAACTCCCTATACATGATTGGGATGGGTGTGAACTGGGGTTTTTCTGAGTTAGGCCTTGGATTGGGTTCTTGCCTTGGGGAGACCTGATGGCTGGTAGTTACCGTTTTTAGCTAGCTTACTGCAACTGGCTCCAAATGGCCCTTGTTATACCTATCCGTGCTATTCGCTTCTTTTTCCTTCTTCTTTGGGGCCTTTAAAGTCCTCTCTCCCCTTTCCTTCGTTTCTGCCAGAACAACTGGTTTGGTTCGATCATCTTCCGGGTTAAAACCTGAACCCATCGGAAAGCTCAACAGTGCCGATGTATCAGTCTGATATTGGGGTCCGATAACAACGGGTACCCCTTGCATGTTTGGTTGGGTCAAGATGCTTATTGGGGTAAAACCTGAGGAATAGATGATGTCTTCATTATCATCCTCACTATTAACCACTGAGCCACTCCTTTTTTCAAATTCTCTGGCCAGTAACTAGGTTAACTGGCCCATCATATTTCTTTGGAGTTCTAGCATTTGTTCTCGCATATCTTGTTGAATTTTGATCAATTGCTCTTGCATCTATATTTTCCTTTGCTCTATTCTCTCTAACCTTTGGTCCATATCCCTTGTCGGTTCTGAAATGATCTTACCTAATTAGGGTCATTTTGGGAAAATCTAATGCAAATGATGCAAATGCAAATGCATGGAATGAATGCAAAAGAAAGAGAGGCGTTGACTCTGAATTCAATTCCTTTAGGACAACTTTTCTAGAAAACAAATTTCTTTACATAAAACGGATTACATATGCGGTCTTGCTTTCATATTCCATACGAAAACACCGATCTCTTTTCTTCATGGAAGTCAAATCTCGCAAGCTTCCAATAAATGCCTTCACTAATTCCTTTTTGCTTGATCCAAACCATGACTTATTATCCTTGCGATGTTAATTAGCTTTTTCAAGAAAATCGAGACGCGACGGCTCTCGAACAATCTTTATCGGTTTAATCTTCAGGTAAAGACTTGTTTTCCTCGATGAATCATCAGCCTTTTTCCGTTTTGTTTACTTGGACCATATT